>OX123190.2:55757804-58157804 GCA_944739405.2 Euclidia mi
TTCGAGGCGCGAGCCCTGCAGACTGCCACCATCACACCGAGGTTCTACAAGCGGTATGTAGATGACACTTTCACAATTTTACCAACAGATAGTGTTAATGCTTTCCTAAACCATCTTAATTCTATTAATAACCAAATACAATTCACAATGGAATTAGAGGCAAAAAAGTATTTAGCTTTCTTAGATGTACTTGTCATCAGGAATAAAAACAACTCCTTAAGCCATACTGTGTATAGGAAAAAGACCCATACAAATAGATACTTAAACGGTGAATCTCACCACCATCCTAAACAGTTAGCTACTGTAGGAATGTCTCTGTTTCAGAGAGCCCGCGGGATCTGTGACAAGAAACACCTGGACGCTGAGCTTCAACATGTCAGGCAAGTTCTGCAAGACAACAAGCTCCGACCGCCGCGCCACTGTCACAGATCCCAGAAGAAAGAAAAACCAGCCACAGTAGAAAGACAACCTGCTGTCCTCCCATACATCAAGGGCGTGACCGACAAAATTGGCTACATCTTGAAGCGAGCTTCTATCAAAACTTACTACAAGCCGCCAACGAAGATCAGTCAATTATTACCATCTGTCAAGTGTCAGTTACCCTTGCAAGAGGCCGGTGTCTACAAAATTGACTGTGAATGTGGGCTCTCATACATTGGACAAACCAAGAGAAGCATAGGCATTCGACTCAAAGAACATATAGCTGACATAAAACATAAACGCTCAACAAAGTCTGCTGTGTGTGAACATGTGGAACAAGGACCCAACCACTA
The DNA here is from genome assembly GCA_944739405.2 of Euclidia mi. Lineage (NCBI taxonomy): Eukaryota > Metazoa > Arthropoda > Insecta > Lepidoptera > Erebidae > Euclidia > Euclidia mi. The sequence continues at coordinate 55,758,578 of OX123190.2, forward strand.
CCTGCGATTTGATGAACCACAGATACTCGCAAAAGAACATCGTTTTCTTCCAAGGATGATACGAGAGGCTATTGAAATTAAAAAACACCCTAATTTCAATAGGGAAGATGGTTGGAATGTTCCTCCAGCTTGGGACCCTGTCATAAGGCTAATGAAACCCAAGAAGGACAAAGTCACCAGAAGACCTAAGGACACTGTGAGCTCATTCTGCGTAAATAGTAACACCAGTAGTTGAAAAATGTTCGGGTACTTTGAGATAACTTATACATTCAAGAAAAAGACAAATATCACCTCAGTCTGCCGTGAACATGAATTCTGTAAAGAATTCGAAAAGTCGGCTAGTAATAAATTAAAAATATAGTTTCTAGATCTTTAGTTTCAAATGTAATAACTTAGTGAAACCAATACAACGCGATAAAATCCGTAAACTGTAGTTTAATTTCAATGTGTAACATTCGCGTAAACCCAAGAAGATACTAAAGATTATTATTATTATACCCTTTATTTATCATATTTCTCATGATTCAATTTATATTAATAAACTACATTTAATAAATAAAAAACGTTATTATTATTATTATTACTCTGTATATACGACGTTAATTATTTCAAATGCAAGCAATTAGTTTATAAGTATTTGCAATCGTTGAATTATAAACAGACATACTGATAAAATATTAGTTGAGAATACCAAGTCTGAAATTCTATTATTAATATTTAAAATTGTCACTGTCAAACAAATCAAATTGATAACCACCTTGAACATTCTGTGGTTCATAAGATACTAGTCGACCAAGCCAACTAGACGAATGTCAACGTGACAAAATTCAACATAATTCAACAATTATAATCCAGAAATTATTTATCGTAACGTGCGAACGCGGTGTGTGAACGTACAATGCGCCTGCAATCGGTACTAGGAATTTCTGGATTATAATTATTGAATTATGTTGAATTTTGTCACGTTGGCATTCGTCTAGTTGGCTTGGTCGACTAGTACACCATCATCAGAAAGTACCCACGTTAGATTTGGCAAATTAAGGTCGCCCAACACAACAAATCTATCTAGTGGCCGAGCCAACAAAATATCGGTGAGGGTAGACGTAAATAATGATGTTTGTAATGCAAGTGAGTTCCCCAAGTTTTGACGGCACATATTAAATACGACACAAATATGAAATTTGTAATCAACTTTGGAAGACATATTACGTAATGAGAGTGACACCCACAAGTCCTCGGCCTGCGAGCACCAGTCGGCCCGTTCCTCGGCGACGAGCTCCCGTCGCAACGCAATCAGGACCCCCCCCCCCGCCGAGGGTCTGCTCCGTCGCGACATAATTCCTATCTCGCCTCCATACTAAGTAACGGTCGTCGAATAATTCACTGTTATTAATGCCATCAAGTAACCACGTCTCTGTAAGACATATGATAGTCGGTAAGACAAATATTTATATAGAAATCCAGAGTTTTAGTTCGCAACCCGCGGACGTTCTGATAATAATTTTTTACAGTATCCATTTATTACGGCAGTTTATGTAATTGTGTGATTTTATAATGATTACTTTTCCATGTATTGCTTCCAGTCTAACCTGCTGCGGTTGATTGCTAGAAGGTATTCGTAGCTATTGCCGTCTGACCCCTTCAACCTTATCAATAGAGAAACCTTTAACCATATACCAGTCTTCAGAGTTTATTGCTATAGACTTATGGCATAGATTTTCTACACAACATAGCATAATTATATGAAGACGGATACACCAGACAAACATTCAAATTTTATTTGCTCAAATTGTTATTGTGAATAGAATAGAATAGAATAGCATTTATTTGCAAATATGGGTAATAAATAAGAAGGTATTAGGTTTACATCAGTTCTGCCATATTTCACCATTCGGCATGCAAATTCTTATTGATATATTAAAATATGTCGTTCTCACAAATAAAATTAGTAAATTTCAAATTTCATTAAAATATCAATTTATTTATTACAATATTAAATAAATTATGACATTCTCACAAATAAAATTATTAAATTTCCAATTTCATAAAAATGTCAACTTAATTATTACAATATTGTTCGCGACAGATATTAAAAAACTATGACAGTGAATAGTGTATTCGAAACCGCGAGTGAAAATCGTATAAAATCAGTGCTATCTAATCGTGCGGTACACCGGGTTCGGTTCCCGGACGCGTCAAAGTGTTAAAATAAAGCTAGAATAGTGTAAATAGTTAAAATGTCAATATAAAGTCCTACGAAGTACGTGAACATTAGTCTAAAACTTGTGCTAACTGTAGGGACCTAGATATCGATCATAAATAGTGTTATCAGTTGTAACAGATAAGAATCATAAGAACTAATACTTGATAAAACAGCTGTTTGTTTACATAGTCGTTTTATAGTTTTATAAGTGTTTTTAGCTTCGTATAGGCTTGAAATCATGTCTAGATACTTTCTTATTACTAGTTATTACCTCATATAGTTAAAATAAACATAATAACAAACATTTGCATGTTTATCATAAACTTTATTTATGTACGATAGTGTTTACTTAAGAAAATCTGTATTTTTTCTTATGCATCGTAGTTTTCATGTAATAACTTCGAATTGAATAAAGATATATTTTCATGGTGTTTGTTTTAAAAGATGCCCCATATAGTTGCACACAACGGCCTACCAAAATTACATATATAAATTTAGTATATAATAGTTTTTCAATAGAAAATATAGTGGGTGGGCCCTTGTGTGACGGCTTCTTTTGGCAGTTTTTATAGAAAAACTTAGTAACGCTAGTAGTTAGGTTTAAATATTGTATACCGATAGATAGAACTTTATGAGACCTATCTAACGATGTATAGAACATATATGTGTGTATCATAGTACCTAATATAAATAGGCATTTGTACTGTATAGAAAATTAAAAATAAACAAAGATTCTCTGTGCACGTGTTCGGTGCGATGGTCGTCGTTAAGGTAAAGTTTCGAAGTACCTAAGCGACCATGTATTCGGCCAGTTTGTTGGCGTCCCAACCACCATCTCGTAACCAAGTAACCATATGTAACCATCAAGCACCGAACACCTGAACAGCATCGCTCTCAACGTATGAAGATTATTTATTTCTGAAGCCCCAATACATCGAAGCCATACAGTCCACACATATAGAAGAACACACATCGTCGTAGGAACACGTCAGCAACACACCACCAGCGCACTGTAGCGGACTAGCAAAGGTTCGATTCCTGGCATCCGTTACATTTGTTGGTTGTATCGAGCCGGATCGCCTGTTGCTGCTGCGACCATTTGTTGGTCACTTCGAGCCGAGGATCACCTGCTGCGGCTTCGTCCCATTTGTTGGTCCTTGCGAAGCCGGATCGAAGATTGAAGAATGCCTACGACGCGTTCAAGAGGTCGTGCTCCCGAGCCCGGCCCCCCCGGCCCCGCTGGGAGGGACGAACGAAACATCACGCTTCAAGACACAAGGGAGCGAGCAGAGGTGCAGTCGAAAAATGAAGACGGCAAGGAAAGGACGTTGCAACCATCCGATAGATCGAGCGTTTGTACAGCGCAACATAGTATAATAGAAAATAGAGATAGAAAAATGCCAATTAGGGAACGCGACCGGCGCTCTGCAGCTACGGGACGCTCCAATAGAAATGTGTTGTTGGCTCGCGAAGAAGTTTTGAAGATAAAACTACAGTTAGCACAGTTAGTACTACAGAAGGCTGAAGAGGAGGCGGACTCTGACGACTACGACGAGGATGGACAGTCGGAACAAGATTACGTACGTTCGTGGTTGGAAGAGGCTCCGGAACCCCAGCCCGGCCCTGAAGATATAGATATAGTGATATCGGCGCCCGCTAAGAAGAGGGACGTCGACGGGGCACAGAAGATAGATAAACAAGATGGACCGCCCTCACAGAAGATGGACGTTCATCAACAGGGAGGTGATTCGCTGAAGCCGTTCATCACGGATCTTACCTCCGCGATCGCCGCGCTCGCCGACAGGAAGCCACCGGACACATCGATAGTTGCACCACACCCGGCGGTTTCGAAAGTCATCATGACGCTACCGACGTTCGGCGGCGCGCACACCGAGTGGCTGTCGTTCAAGGCGATATACGACACCACCAAGAGTTTCTTCAACGACGTGGAAAATACAGCGAGACTGAGAAGAAGTCTCAAGGGAAGAGCGTTAGAAACAGTTAGCTCTGAACTGATTGGGCATGCGCGACCAGATGAAATCATGAAGGAGTTGGAGCTGCAGTTCGGACGACCAGACTCGATCGCACAGGCAGAGACGGACAAGCTGAGGACCCTGCCACGCTGTAGCGAAGCACCTAAGGACATTTGCGCGTTCGCGAGCAAGATTAGAAGCGGCGTCGTCACACTTCGTGCGTTGAAAAAGGAACACTACCTCATCAATGCGGAGCTAGTGCTTGTGTTGACCGAGAAGCTACCGAACTCGCTACGTGTACAGTGGTACAAGACGTACACCGAGAAGTGCCATTCGAAGCCAGATCTCAGCCGATTCAGTGACTTCGTGACGGAGTACGCGCGTTACTGTAGCGCGTTCGCACCGGTTGAGAACATCACCGATGGGCCGCCAAGCAGACGTACCGTGCAGAGGACATACACGGCGACGGCGACGGAGAAGCGAACCCATACGGACACGTCTAACACGTAGTGCAGGATATGTGAACGCGAAGGACACTACTCGCCGGCCTGCAGCACGTTTCGTAACGCCAACGCAGAGAAGAGATGTCAGCTAGCTAAGCAGCATGGATTGTGTTTTCGCTGCTTACACGTACGCCGAATAGAACACTCGTGCAAGCCCAAGAAGTGCGGTGTAGAGGGATGCCGCGCTACACACAACCAGTTGCTTCACTACGATGGAGGAGCCCATAGAACCGAAGACGTGAACATAGAAAAGCAAGAAACGGTCGCCAGTTCGTGCATACGTGCAAAGGCTCAAGCATACTTAAAGAAAGTGCAGATAGTCGGACCGGCGAGAGAGGCGTCTACGTTCGCCCTACTCGACGACGGAAGCACCGTATCGCTCATAGACGAAGACATAGCCAAGGAAGTCGGCGCGGAAGAGGACCTGGACCCGTTTACGATCCGTGCCATAGGCGATACGTCGATCGACATGCCAACGTCGCGACGCGTACACATACACATACGAGGAGCCGGCTCCGAGAGCAAACAAGTGCCTTTGTGTGCGCGCACCGTAGCCAGCCTGCACCTATCGCCGCAGAAGATCGCCGAAGAGGACCTGATACACTGCAAACACCTCGAAGGCATCAAAAAGAAATTGGTGTATGACATAGGCGTGCCGAAGGTGCTAATAGGTCAAGACAACTGGCACCTGTTCATAGCGAACGCAGTACGAAGAGGACCCAACGATCAACCGGTGGCGTCGCTTACGTCGCTGGGATGGGTGCTGCACGCCGCGCGCTCACGCACCTTGGGAAACACCGTACACTTCGTCAACGGACTCGCCGCTCGACATGAAAACATAGATACCCACGTCAACCGAACATGGACCTCAAGAAGCGGACGGACGTGTTACGGTAAATAGTTCTATAGACATAGAAGATAGAAAAATAGAGACGGCCCTTCTACATAAGAAGCACACGTCATATCAGATAGTAACGAGAACGCGGCAAGGAGGCTCGCACACGTAGAGAAAAAAACAGATAGAAACATAGAAATAGAGAGAGAAACAGAAAATACGGCACAGACGCACTCTCTTATAGTTGTTGATAGAGGACAGGTGCACTCTCCAATAGATTTGAAGGCCGCCGTTAAGCCTACCGTCGTTAAGACAATAGGGGAGCAGTGCATTGCATCCTACAGAGAGAGTCGTCGAACACAGAAGACTATAGAAGCCGTACCAGACCCGAATAGATTTTCCAGACGGAAAAGGCTCTTACGAGCAAAATCGAGAGTTCCACACTTTATAGATTTGTGTAAGGAAACCGCAGATAAGGTTCTACATAACGTAACGCAGAAGGATCCAGATTCGCGTCACGTGACAAAGACGAAAACCAACACCAAGTCGGGCAGAGCGGCACCTCGTCCAGCCGCCGACTCCCGAAACTTCGTGCTTCTCCCCATAGAACACAACCGCGACGCCGAGGACCTTCTTGTGAAGGCGGGACAAGAAAACTCGTTTCGGCGACGACCTTCGGGAGCTGCGGCGCGGAGGAGGTGTCGCCAGAGACAGCCGCCTGTATTCGTTACCCGTGGAGATGAACAACGGAATGATCACTCTACGCAGTCGCATAATAGCTACAAAAGAAATCTCCGAAAAGACAAAGAGACCGCCAATCTTAGACGGCGATCATCGTATTACACAGCTATACATAGATTGGACACATAGAAAATTACATCACAGCGGTACAGAGTTGGTAATCAATGAAATACGCCAACACTATTAGATTCTTCGTCTGCGGCCGACTACAAAGAAAATAGTACATAAATGTCTACCATGCCACATTAGAAAAACGCAGCCGCCTGAGCCAGCCACAGGGGACCATCCGAAGACGCGCCTTGCTCACCATCAGAGGCCCTTCACCTACACGGGCCTTGATTATTTCGGGCCGCTCTCCGTAACCGTCGGTAGACAGCGTCACAAAAGTTATGTGGCACTGTTTACATGTCTCACTTCCAGGACACTACATCTGGAGGTCGCCGCCAGCCTGAGCGCCGACTCCGCAATCTTGGCGCTGCGCAGGTTTGCAGCGCGCCGTGGTTGCCCCGCAGAGATCTACACGGACAACGACACCAACATGCACGGTGCCGAACGAGAGATGCGAGACGCCGTCGCCGAAGAAGCGAGTGGCATCGTATGGCGCTTCATCACCCCCTCAGCGCCATTCATGGGAGGCGCATGGGAGCGCCTCGTCAGGTGCGTGAAGACCGCCCTCTATACGGTCCTTCACGAGCGCCACCCGCACGCAGAAGTCCTAGCTACACTACTGTGTGAGGTCGAGTACACAGTAAACAGTCGAGCCCTCACACACGTCTCCGTCAACGAAGCAGACAGCGAGGCCATCACCCCGAACCACATCTTGTTCGGTGGTTCTGCTCGCCTCCCTCCACTGGGCGAGTTCAGCGAGGCTGACCTCAACAGCAGCAAACACTGGCGGTGCGCCCAAATCCTCGCCGACATGTTCTGGCGCCGTTGGGTGCGCGAGTACCTACCCGAGCTGCAACACCGGCGGGAGCCCCATGGGTCTGGGCTCAACCTCGAGGTCGGCGACCCCGTCCTGATCGCCGACGGCCAACTCCCGCGCAATACCTGGCCGCGCGGTCGAGTTGTGGCCGTCTACCCGGGCGCCGACGGCGCCACACGCACTGTGGAGGTGCGCACAGCAGCGGGCGTCCTCAAACGGCCATCTAAGAAGCTGGCCCCCTGCCCAAGTGACGAGGCGTCGCTCACCGGGTGCTCTGCAGCACCGCCACACGTCGGGTCACGCGCGTTGCTGCACGGCGGGAGAGATGTTCGCGACAGACATTAAAAAAACGATGACAGTGAATAGTGTATTCGAAACCGCGAGTGAAAATCGTATAAAATCAGTGCTATCTAATCGTGCGGTACACCGGGTTCGGTTCCCGGACGCGTCAAAGTGTTAAAATAAAGCTAGAATAGTGTAAATAGTTAAAATGTCAATATAAAGTACTACAAAGGACGTGAACATTAGTCTAAAACTTGATATCGATCATAAATAGTGTTATCAGTTGTAACAGATAAGAATCATAAGAACTAATACTTGATAAAACAGCTGTTTGTTTACATAGTCCTTTTATAGTTTTATAAGTGTTTTTAGCTTCGTATAGGCTTGAAATCATGTCTAGATACTTTCTTATTACTAGTTATTACCTCATATAGTTAAAATAAACATAATAACAAACATTTGCATGTTTATCATAAACTTTATTTATTTACGATAGTGTTTACTTAAGAAAATCTGTATTTTTTCTTATGCATCGTAGTTTTCATGTAATAACTTCGAATTGTATAAAGATATTTTCATGGTGTTTGTTTTAATAGATGCCCCATATAGTTGCACACAAAGGCCTACCAAAATTACATATATAAATTTAGTATATAATAGTTTTTCAATAGAAAATATAGTGGGCGGGCCCTTGTGTGACGGCATTTTTTGGCAGTTTTTATAGAATAACTTAGTGACGCTAGTAGTTAGGTTTAGGTATTGTATACCGATAGATAAAACTTTATGAGACCTATCTAACAATGTATAGAACATATGTGTATGTATCATAGTACCTAAATAAACAAAGATTCTCTGTGCACGTGTTCGGTGCGATGGTCGTCGTTTAGGTAAAGTTTCGAAGTACCGTAGCGACCATGTATTCGGCCAGTTCGTTGGCGTCCCAACCACCATCTCGTGACCAAGTAACCATATGTAACCATCAAGCACCGAACACCTGAACAGCATCGCTCTCAACGTATGAAGATATTTTATTTCTGAAGCCCCAATACATCGAAGCCATACAGTCCACACATATAGAAGAATACACATCGTCGTAGGAACACGTCAGCAACACACCACCAGCGCACTGTAGCGGACTAGCAAAGGTTCGATTCCTGTCATCCGTTACAAATATTAAATATATTATGTCATTCTCATTCAAAAATTATTTAATTTCAAATTTTCATTAAAATATCAATTTAATTATACATAATACATCATACATATAAAATAAAATTGTTAATTAAATAAATAAAAAAAACTTGGTCCGTAGCTAAATAAATAATCATACATTACTATTCCAGGTCATACACTATATTCCCTAAGTAAATAAATAATAATAAATTAATAAAAAATTCGAGGTACCTAGTTTAATAAAAATTGCCCGTTAAAAACTCATTTATACTGTAGTATGCTTTATCTATTAATAACTTACGAATTCTTCTTTTGAATTGCACCATTTTCAAATCTTTCCAAGCACTTGGCAATTTATTGTAAACAACTGGGGCCATGCAATAAATACTTTTGCGCATCATAGTGGTTTGACACGGTACATTAATTAATTTTGAATTGTCACGTCTATTTCTTGGGTATACATCGGACATACGTTCAAAACGATGTGGATTGTTCTTCACAAACATTGCCACTTCAAGAACATATATATAGGGAAGTGTCAATATGTTGTACTGTTTGAAATATGGCTTGCAACTGTCGGTGGTTTTTAGCCTAAACATTGACCGGAGACATCTTTTTTGAGCCTTAAATGCTATCTCTTTATCGGTCGAGTTCGTCCAGAAAATGACACCATAGCGTAAATGCGATTCAGCTCTACCGTAGTAAGCCGCTAGAAGTGTTTTCGTGTCTACTGTCGAGGATAATATATGTAAAGCAAATGCAGATGAACTCAATTTTTTACACAAAATGTCGATATGTGCTTTCCAGTTTAAACTGCAGTCTATTTGTAATCCAAAAAATTTGGTATCAGTTACTTCATCAATATCGTCATTTTTGTAATGTATGTGAAGGTAAGGTACACGAGGCATACGTTGTCTAAAGTGCATTATCTTAGTCTTACTTAAATTTATATTCAAATTATTTTTATCTAGCCATTTAATTAAATTGTCAAGAGAATTATTTATGTCCGTTTCATATGTATTTACATTTCTACATGGGATTGTTATGGTACTATCATCAGCAAACATAGTTAAGGGATGCTCTATGGAATTGGGCATAACATTTATATATAATATAAATGCAAAAGGGCCCACAACGCTTCCCTGTGGAACACCAAATGTAATTTTACGTTCTCGGGATCGAGATATCTCTTCATGCTTATTAATTATATTGATGCGACTAATTTTGAAAATTTGGTTAATTGAACTGTTTATCTGTCACTTAATTTCCTTGTACTATCTACACGGAAATGAAATGTGTCCATGTTCACCTAAGAAAAAACCTAACGCCATAAAGATATTCTCAAGGTGTCATGAAGCCTTTTGCCGTACATAGTGGCAGACTTCATACTACCACTGATTTTCAATTACTAAAATATATCACAGTAATATACGTTATATATCCATAATTAGTTCATCCAACCATTCACTTACTAAACCAATTTCCATGTTTATACCACTAGAGCAAAAAACCAAGCCGGCACTTGTCTGTCTTTTAGGTCACCACCGATATTTCACAATGGCGTAGTGTAGATAAAAGACTACTACTTACAAACGTTTCATTATCAAAGGTTATAATAAAAACACACAACCCGTAAATCCGAAAAAAAACATACGTTTCCATTTGGATGTACATTTAGAGAGCGTGCAAAGACCCATAGCATTAAATATCTGGTGCTCTAAGTCCGTGGGTAGTAAATTCATTTAATTTGTCACTCGACATTTCATGCGGACAACGTGGCTTCTTGCGACGCGATAATATAATATCATGGCTACAAGCAATGTTATTTCTTTATACAAGCTTTCCTCGCAATGTTTTGTTTTCAAATTGTATGTAGTGAGTTCATTATCAATGCTCCGTTGCTCTCTTGAGAGCTTTAGTATTGTAGCTGAGTTTGTTTTCTTATTATGGTTTGTATTATTGCTTTTATGCAGTTTTATGAATGAAATGTCTGATGTCGAGATATGTGACGTTTGTACTGATAGACATGTTTAAAAGATATCTTATTGGATCAAAGGAAACCAAAATAAATTGTTTTGTCATAAGTCGATTGATCAATTTTTATATAATTATATATATAGTCCTCCTTATCGATTTCGATACCGGCGACCGAAGGCAATTCCTTTTAATTTCGAGCATGTGCTCTAATATGGCTCGCAAGTCCAAACTTAGTCTTGAAAGTCCGGTTACAGGAATGGCAGAATAACTGGCCTGCGGCATTGTAGGTATAGACATAGGAGATTTTAATCAGATCAATACTTACATATAATTATATGTAAGTATTGATCTGATTGTTGTTCATCATCAGTTCAATTATATAGAAAGTGATTATGACAATTTTGTTTTAGATTTATTAAATGTTGAAACAAAACTCAAAATTACTAGCTTAACATGATGATAACTTTCGTTACAATATATACATTTTACAATTACATGTTGTTGTAGTCAGTGTTTTGCTATATTCTATGTGAAAACTATTAAGTAATAAATATTGACTAAACTAACGATAAATACATTAGAAATGCTTCGTTATGTTTTAAAATTGATGGTCCATTTCAATCTTTAAAAGACTAGATACAATATTTATACCTCGCTAATAAAGAAAGTATGAAGTTAAGACGTAGACTCAAGGGACAGTGTTGGAACGTGAGTATCTTTCGTAATCGCAATTCACACCGAAGACTCTCTCAGACCATTAACCCTAAAAAGAGCGATCGGACGGAAGAGATTAAAATCCACCGCAGCGTATATACGGCGTTTCTTGAAAATGTTGTAAAGAAAACTGGCAATGGAATTTGTGCTCTTTTGTTTTCGTTAAAAAATTGCAGCAAATTCTTGTCTGGCTGGTACGGACGCCGATAGCGCGATTGCATTAAAAAGATTAACTATACGAGAGCCACTTGCATCGTTTACCTTGAAAGCTCTCATTACTAGTGAAATAACTTTTGAATACGTTGCTATAAATATTTATGAATACAAGGTGATAACACGAATGTACTCTAGGCAGCGTGCTACATTTTTATTATAATTGTTGACGTACGTGGATGGTGATAATGATAAAAAAATAATGAAAAGCTGTGAAATATTTTATTACAGCAGTTAATAATGGAATACGTTCGCTGGTGTATCGAATTACATACATTTTTATAAGGCAATACATCATGCCAAGTACCTTTATGAAATAAAAGTATCAAATTAAGTGAACGTTGGACATGCAAAGCGAGGTATATTATTTTTGTTACTAGACGTTTTCAAGACTTTACGGAAGAAAACCCTCCATTTGTACCTTTATGGTATATACATTTTCTTTGTCGCCTTTTCATATAATATACCAACCTTATCCTAAACTCATTCAATGGAGTTTTCCGAAGATTCGACACCTTTAAGTATCATAAAGGTGACTGTGTGGAAAAGATTAACACCCACCCTCCACGCTCTGTGCGAACATTCAGAATTTATTGGCCGAATAAAAAATATGATTTTAATGTTGTTTTGCTTTTGTGTAGCTTTTGTATATAATACGACATCGACTGTTTGATGTGTTATACTGTGGTTGAAAATCTCTTTATTTTTTTTCAAGGAAATACGAATGAAATAGTCCTAGAAGATAAAAACGTTTTTACTCGTTTTTTTATTAAGTATGTTTTTTTATTGTACGTCCCCATATTATTTTTTAGAACAATTAGTTAGTAATGTTTTGATTATATTAAATTTTTGGTAAGTTTAAGATTATAACTATAAGAATATGCAAAGTCTAAAAATAGTAGAAATTTTGGTTAATTTATTACTAAGGTAACTTGTAAATCTAACATATGAAGGTAGGAAGATACTAGTTTAAAATTATGACAGATTTATAATTATCAATAAGAAACACTGCTATTTAATGAAACAATACAAAACAGCGAAGACATTGTGTACTGAAACCTATTCTTGTTTTGTATACGAGAAAACTTAGCTGTGCTAACAATTTTCAACGTACAATGTGGATTAGCAGTATCAGTTTGTTGTAGATGTATGTTGCCTGTAGTCATGATTTTATACAGAGCTTTGTTTTACGAATGTTTCTCTAAAAATGTTTGCTCAACTTTAGCTGTTTCAACTTTATTTATGAGCTCTTCAAGAAACAGGTGTGCTGTAGCTAAAAACCCCTTTTCTCCATTTAATATAAAATGCAGTATCTTCTTATTTCTGTTTCCGTTTTTTTTCTTAACATCTTAATGTTGTACTTCTTTGTACTTACGTACTTTCTTGTTTGCTTTTCTGTTTTACATTCCAGTTATATTTTTGCCAAATTCGTTTTTGCATTTGTTTTGTTAGGTTTCTTTCATTTTATTAACATTGTAATAAGTAAATAAAGTTTGAATAATATAAGCTCTTCACTACTGTGTATCTTATGGATATTAAAATGTTAAGGTATTGTGGATATTATAAAGTGGATTACTATTACTACTATGCTGTTCATCGTAAAAATCTTGCCTCAATATTTGTGTAAGTAATTCCCTATAAATTCTTACTTTGGTCAATTATATACCTGTCTTTAATGAATAAATGTCATTTTGAAAGTGAACGTGATATTACGTCGAAGCGAGAGATTTACACCAATACCAATGCCTTTTGACGAGTCACTTCTTTGAGGGCTTAACGCGGTGGCCGTTTTGATATACGGAGATGTACTAAAGGATCCCAGATTCAAAGGGAAATGATGTCAAAGGATGACGTTAGGAAGTGTACGCCGACAAACAGAAATGTACGTGTTTCGTTGAGCATACGTTGCTGTAGGAAAAACTAGGTCGGATTTAAAATGTTCCTGGTGTATTACCGCTGACGAGTTGATACGTTGCGGTCGATGTGAATCTATGCTTTTGCTCATAAAATGTGACCAATACCGAATCTACTAAAGGCTTCAATAGAAGATTAAACATAAAATGACTAATTAACTTTATTTTTGCAACTTCTGCACAATATACGACATTTATACCACGTTCTGATGGGTTTTTAAAATTATAATATTTTTTTGCCAGACGTTTCGATCGTTTTACCTTGGTCGTGGTCACGAGATTAAGATTGAAGTTTAATTTCTCCTTTTGCCGAAAGAAATATGAAACAAACCAAAACTATCATAATAGTAGAACATGACAAGATCGAACATATTACAATTATTTCTAGTCTTGAGACGAGACCAGAACCCAAGTGACTTATTAAATTAGGAATGATTATGAGATATTATGAGATAAATTGGAGGAGAAAGTTGGCCCTCACGGACGTTAGTTTGATCCAATAAGTTGCAAAGTTCTATCATACTTGGGAATTGTTCCGAATATTCTTCACCAAATGTTTTTCGATATCCATGTTTATGAAACAATAAAATTGTTTGAGGTTCTAGGGGATTACTACGTCTAATTTACTATTCTCGTTTCGTTTTATTATTCTTTAACAGATTCCTAGGAGACTATTGGAATTGTAGGCATCTGCCTACGCGAATCGAATCTCGGTAGAGTCGCTCATATCATACCACACTCTAGATAGACTGGTAGATTCGCTTGGCCGCACCATAGAGGGTAGTTGGGGTTACCGCGGTGGTTTTAGTGCGTTCCACGGCTGGCCTTCAAACTCCACTTTGGGTTGATTTGGGGCCCAAAAAATAAATAAATAGGAGTCAGAGATAAGTAATCTGTATATATATAACTTGAGCGTCTCCAAAACTTTTGCATACGATTTATATTTGGATTGCGCAAATATGATCACGTTTCAGATTTTCGCAACAAACTCAAGTGGCTGCCAATTCGTCTTCGCAGGAATACTCACATTCTTACATTGTTATATAATGTCCTTTTTAATCCCAATTCTCCCTCTTATCTCAAAGAACGCTTTAAGTTCCTCGATGACACACATGTAAAGTCCTTGAGGTCGTCTGAGGATCTAACGCTGGAGATGCCGAAGCATTCCACAAATTACTTCGACAAATCTTTTACTGTTCAGGCTGTGCGACTGTGGAATGCTTTACCAGTGGAGATTCGAAGAGCAAGCACAATAAATATTTTCAAAGACTTGGTAAAGAAGCACTATTTCAAGGATTGACAAATATATCAACTTAATTATCGTCTGAGTTCATCACTTGTATAAACTGTATCTATATTATTTAGTATATTGATATATATTTAATTGTATTTGTATAAATTATGTATGTATTTTATGTATGTAAGTAAAAGGTATATTTATTTATGTATATATGTCTATCTTATTTAGGATAATCTTATTGATAATTATTTCACTTTAAAGCTACACCATGCCCACAATAATGCTTTAATCTTTCCTGTCCATAACAAGGTTGCCTGGCAGAGATCGCCCCTGGCGATAAGGCCCCTGTTTGTACATGAAACTTAGCTTTAAGTCACTATATAAAATGTACTTTACTTTGGTGTGCAATAAAGAATACATCTATCTATCTATCTTAATATATAAAATCCTTGCGTTACTGACTGACTGACAGACAAGCTACAGCCAAAACTATAAGGTGGAGGAAGCTGAAATTTGGCAAGTATGTTGCTTGGGGATCGTAGGGGTGCACTAAGAAGGGATTTCCTGAAATTCCCACGGGATCGGGCAGAATCAATTAAATAAAAAAAAATGTGCTAGCGTAGCTGCAGGCGTCCTCTAGTATTGAATAATAACACTTATTTACACTTTTCTCGACGTTCCTCGTAAAATTAGAAATACGATAAAAATATATCTATGACTGCAGTATATTTATGTCGGAAAAGAAACACGACATGAGAAAGAAGCTTTTGTATAAAACGTGGTATCAGAACGCGCACGCTCCGTAACTGTAACATAAGACGTTGCGGTGTACTCCATTTCTTGTCCACTTTCATTTGTAAGTGTTATTGGCTGAAAGCCGTTTTCAGGCCGCGTGTAATAGTCCCGCGGAATTGACAAACTTTTGTTGCCTTTGAAAGTACACACTAATATTCTCCGCCAAAATGTGTTACAGAAATGCCATAATAAGAGTATTTCGAGAAACTTAAGTGTTTTTTATTTGTTTCAGGACGAAATTATTGAATTACGTTGAGGGTCTCGAAAGTAAAAACTTTCTCATGTTATTTTTTCTCAGAAACGACACTCGCTTTTGAGTAGGTATTTGTATTTTATTTTTAAGTTTCCGCCCAAAATTTGTAGTTGCCGTTCCGTTGAAACTTGTAGAAATTACCCAAGGAAATTTTCTTTAATGGTTTGCTGCAGCTTTTGAATGCAATGTCTGTGAAATTTCATGCAATATTTGTCCTTTCATGAAATTAGCTTTGCTCGAGTGTCTGCATACAATTGTTTTGGACGCCAAACTACTTGGAATGAACTATTACTGAATATTGTACGAAATATCTTTTTATTATTTAATTTATACATTTATTCTAAATTATAATTTCTGACCCGTAGAGATATGCTACATTTCAAATTATATAAAATGCAAATTGACTTACAACAGTATCAAAAGTCTTTCGAGATATTAATAGATGTATTTCCAGTGTACACATCCTTAGCACCAAATTTGTTTCCTTATCTCCAAATATTCTGCCTGAGCAACTTTATGACCAACAAAACTTTTGTGCAGCAGCAGTAGATTTTAATTTCTCACTTGCAAAGTGAAGTTCGACGTTCCCCCTCTTATCCACCCTATGGATTCATATTTTGTGCGATTTAAGAGCTTACATCCCGCCTTTCCCAAGCTTCATTTCGAGTGTTGACATATTGGTTTTGGCATCATTAGCCATTAATACTAGTCGTCCGTAGTAGTTGTAATACGGCTATAATGTTAGTTACGATTACACTTTCACCAATCAAAGCCAGGCCAAAGCCCAAATGTCTCCATCTGTACGACACGCAAAAAATATTTACAAATCTCTTAATACCTAAATAGACAGCTCACGATTCTTCGTTAATATTACTTACATGAGTACGTTAATCGTATCATTCCCTTTCTCTCTTATCCCACTGTATGATATTTCGGTGACTAAAAGTCGTTCCATGTTTCTCCCCCTTTTTATGCGAGTTTCGTAATCGTTAAGGCAACAATGAAATATATGAGAAACTGTGTCGTCGAGTGGGACATGTTCACAAATGATTTATGAGCTAACGCGGTATTTATTCCGCTTTATATTGCCGTCGTGTGCGATATGTTTAAAACTTTCATTGACCATGCTTCTTACGTGTATTGATATTTTATGTCTGTACTGTATTTGTAGGTGTCAAAAACTTTAATCTGTTGAATGCTCGAATTGTATTTTATATAAACGACGTTTTATTATGATTTATAAACACGGCAAAAGACATGTTAATATCTGATACATAACAATACCTATATCGTTCAATGTTATGTCTGCCGGTAAGTTTTTACTATCCCACGTTATATAATAATAAAACTTGTAATTTCCACAGTGCAAAGTGATCAATATTTTATCTTCTAACTCTACGTAGTCTAAGCATAATGACATATATCAAGACCTTCATTATTTTCAAAACAACGACGCTATGCTTTCAATGATTGCAATCTACAAAGTTACTCCCTTACAATCGTAGATCAATTTATATGTGCATCCCTGTCTTATTTCATAATAAAGACAAAGATGGTAGCGGTCTATCTTGTGAACTGGCCCGGACGATAGCTCTCACGACCGCACTGCGAGGTCGTGGGCAGGCTTTGTTTTATTATTTACTAGCATTATGTGCAAAATTCCGCTAGTTATTATAGCAATATACTATTAAGAAATAACTAAGCTCATGGAAAATGTCTACAAAAAGTACATAGCGTACAGTTATGTCTACGTTAACTTTTAAAGTAATCATTTATTTTATTGTTTGCAATTTAAAAAGTAAGTATTTCTTATTAATTCACTCTTATTTTGTTGCTCACAGAGATGCATATTATCGTATAATCGCCTAATTGCCGGCAACGGCGCGATCGTCGTCTAGTTTATGGATGGCTAAGCCAGTCAACCGTGACACGCACCTCGAAGAACACGTAAAGGTGTTGGTCTCGGCTGTCATGAACATCTATGACATTAGTTGCGGATAGTCACTACCCTTGAATATCCAGTAAACATTGAATTTAAGTATATTATAAGTATAACTCTTAGTAAGTGGAGGTCAAACTGCGCTCTCTAGAAATATTCTCACACACCTGGTTTGACTAGAAAGCTTCTCTAAGGCGAAAGTTTTGAATACAACCGTAAATAGGATTATGATACATACATACATAGACTCACGCCTGTTTCCCCGAAGGGGTAGGCAGAGGCATATTAAACGCCCACTTTTCGCCAGTGTTTTGATCCCACGTAATAGGTGGCGAGCCTATTGCCGCTTATCGGGAAATTTTGTTTGCCAGAGCCTCGTCCGTTGATCAGCAGGTGCACCACTTGCAGGTGAGGTTGGCTTGGGACCCTAAGTTCTTGGTGGGAACCCTGTGCACCTTAGGATTATGATAATGGTGAAATTCTCATAAACTCATAAAAAAAGAATAATCTGCAACTTCCCTGTTACAAATTACGAAATTGAATTATGTTAGAAACCTTAATTATGCATATTATTATTATAAGTTAATTAGTCCAATGCAAACTAATATGCAATAAACTTCACCTAATTCTTAGTCAGCCTCCAGGCCTAATAATAAAACAGAATTATGTTACCCACAAAATAGCATTTCTAATTTTAGCTGTTAATGCGCCCAGCGCTCTTAACGACATTGAAGAAACTAATTAAATAGAAAGCCCGTACAAACTCAAATAACATTACAACATTATCTCTGTGCGCCATGCAAAGTGTAACTTCAGTGAAGATATTACCTTCATTACCTTAATAAAATTATCCACTCAACATTAATATACCCCCGCTAATAATCAGAAGTAATGGTCCATATATAGCACACCGATGGCTTTTTAATTGAAACTTGGCACATTAAGCAGCCAAAACGACTAAATGACGATTTACTACACGGTGTCAAGGGACGGTCGTTTCAAGTTACGATATTAGTCCATTTGCTGGTTGAATGGGCCGAGTTTGAAGATTCACCCGGTACGTAGGGACGAGTGATGGGTACACAAGGCAGGGTAATGCAGTAAATAAGCCTCTGCACTTTTATGTGCTCGGTACTTTAACAGCGCAAATTGATAGGTATTCGCAGTGTTTATTTTTTTAGAACTTCTGATACATAGAGATATTGAAACCACAGCAAACGGACAACTTCAGGAATCGGCAATATATTCGCTTTGTTTTGCACCACCGAGCGTTTCACGTATACATGTACAAACAAGCTCACAGTGATGACGTAGTTAAGTCGATTTTTGACTGCTGGTAATATTAATACTGTTACATATTGTATACTAAGGAACGCATTTAAACTTCCCACACGCATACAGCGTAACGTAGTAGGTACTGATACAGAAGTTATTTCATCGGTTTTAGCTATTATTTTCTTACTAATATTATAGGTATTGGTGTAAATGGTGGTCCATTTTACTAGAGTTTGATGACCAATAAACATAATTATGTACTCACTTATGCTCGAATCACTACGTCTCCCTACCTACTTAAATGATGTAATTATTTCATCTTGTTATACTACAAAACCAAGTTTGTGAAGATGGATGGGTGTTTGTTACTCAGTCACGCAATAACTTCTGGATGGATTTGATGAAATTAAATGTTGTTTATACTTCAGAACAACACATAGACTACGGCGGAATCTAGTATCACTTTTTATTTCATTGAAACTTAATCGCAACTAGTATAGACTATGTTTTTAATGCATGTTCGTTAGCAACAAATACTGGTCTTTTTGTTTACATATTTGTTGAACATCCATAAAATCCCGTCTGTTTTCCCTTTGTTACAACATTGATCAAAGGATTATCACGGTGGATGGATCGCAAGCATCTAGTATGACGAGTATCAAAATGAATGAACATGAAGCTTGGCATTTGGATAAGCCAGCTTTGAACCGTTGACATAAGGACTTAATATTATGTTGGATGTTTGTGATATTTATGGTAGGTTTTTATATATTTGTCTTTTTTTAATCGTCACGGTGGAAACCAGGCATATTGCGCGGCTCCTGGGGCAGACGAAAGTGGTGGGTTTTAATCCCTTTTACTTGCGTAGCCTACCTTCTGAAACCACTGTGGTATTCACTACGGTCCTTTCTTGTATGGCGGGGTCACGCGCTCGGCGTTTAGCATACTTTGCCGCGACAACGCCGTGATATACCTATTATCAGAATCGTACAAATTTTAACTAACGTTAGCACTGCATTGATGCCATATTCGATATTTTTCTAATGTATTAAAGAAGAAAGTCAAGTAAGACTTTCTTTTTTCTAATGCATAGTACTGCTTTCTTCACCATTGAGGTACTTGAAAGACGTAATTTTTAACGGATTTTAATATCTTGTGGTTTTTATACATAATATTTTATGAAGCAGGTCTTTATCACGTTGACGATCATTTTAAGGTAGTGATATTTACACTATGCTCCCCAAAGTTTCGAATGGTTTATATCAGCCATGGTCATAGTGAATCGTACTAAATTTATCAATCATGTCATATAGCTTACAAATTGCTTACATTATTACAATATTTAGTAAGCATCATCGAACCGACAAACTTTCGCTTCCAAAACGATAAATTATAGCATTTGTAACAGCTGTCAAGATCTCAAACTTATTCATACAACAATCACGACGGTTGTTTCGCCAAGTTTCCAAGATAAGAAGCCTGAACAGGTTCGAACGGGGCGACGTCACAGTATCCTCGACTTACGCACAGTTTGACAAAGTTTAAGGGTGGTGGCCAATAGAAATGGCTAATAAGCCGGTTTGTTGGTTGTTGGTGATATATCACTGTAAAAATATATGACCAATGTTTGCTATGCCGGTGAAACTGGGGCAATGGTGGCACTTTTTCTTGAGGCTTTACTTGGAAACGAGTTTTACGAGTATCGTTAACTTATTGGAATCGGATGTCGGTGATCGAAAGTTCAATGCCACGGACTAAATGTTGAGTCTCTATTAATTAAATAACAACAGGTTTGAGATTGTCTTTGGTCAATTTTGGATTTTGGCTTTCTCGTATTATTTTTGTCAGTGTAGGTATATTAATTAAAAGTGGGCTATTTAGTATATCAAGATAAACAGTTAAGGATATGCACAGGTGACTTGAAAATAAAATAGGTCCTAAGGTCACATAGTATATTGTAATGTCCATATTGTATATATGTATTACTCTTGCTTATATTTATAATCCAATTCTTGCACTATAACTATTACTATATATATACTAGTAGCTTAAAGATTTCTTAGCACATTCTTGCAATGGGTAGGCACTTTATTTTGTACCAACTGTTGTTTAATTAAGGTCTTAAATAAGGGGTACTAAATTTAAGTGTATTTATGTTTCTGTACTATTCGGAAATATCAAGGTAAAACAAAAAACTTTTAACTAAGTAGCTTTGGTAGTTGAAAATTCAGTAATTATCCTCCGTAAATAAACTAGTTGAGACAATTTTCACTGCATACTGCCGAGTGAAAATTGTGCAGGTACAAAGACATCATAACGTATAGATTTACAAGAATAAAGCACCACAACAACTGCTTACGGACAAATTATATCGACCATATGAATAATATGGAATGCCAAAAATTCAAGAAAGTACTTTCTAGAAAAGGATCGCACTTTATATGTCAAGAATCATGTCAAGGTACTTTTCATCGAACCTGTGTGAAAGAGTTAGCTGCGGACATGAAAGCTGGAATAAACAGGATTTATTGTAACAATTGTGAAGAAGAAGGGACGGACGAGGATGAGCCAGAGCCTGAAGGAGAGGTCGAAGACCTTCAAAAAATCCTGAAGGATATCCAAGTAAAGGTTACCGCCATACCTGGTTTGAAGAAACATTTAGATGGTATCAAACAAGTCATCAGCGTGCTTTCCGACAAGTATGACACTCTCTTAAATGAATATGAACTGACCAAAGATAAAATCACAAAGCTGGAGAAGACAACTACAAACATAACTAACAAATATGTATATCTTGAGAAATGCAACTTTGCTCTAGAGCAGAAGTTGAACGAATAAGAGCAATCATCGCGCAAGAATAACATAGAAATTGTGGCCGTGGAATACCTACCTGGCGAGAATGTGAAAGACATTATAAATAAAATTGGAGACAAAATTGGAGCAAGCACCCAAGACATTGAATGGGTAAAACGAAGACGACCGACAAAGCAAGGGAGTAAACCGTCATCCATCATAGTAGGCTTTAAGAACTCAGGCAATGAGTCCAGGAATAATTGGTTGGAGAAACAATGACAAGTGTTTGAAAAATCCATCGCTAGTAACGCAATCATTACGGGAGGGTCGATGAACAACAGAATATTCATCAATGAAGATCTCATACCGACGACAAGAGAATTGCTTTGGAATACAAAAAAACAACTACACGGTATTTACAATTTTATATGGATAACTAATGGAAAGATACTGGTTAAGAGTGTTCTCGGTTAAAAATGACCATAATTCTAAATTCGTGCTTTTTTAACCATAAATTACTCTTAGATGCTAAGATTTAAAAAAAATCTAATTTATGCACCGCATTAAGCATATCTTTATATTGTATTCGTATTAAATAAATATGAAATTATGTCAATAACCAACAAAATAAATGTTTATTTTGAACTCATGTTTTTGATATTACAAGGGAAGACTGAATTTCGAAAACAAATAACCAATCAATAGTGAGTTGAGAGTAAGTAAAAAAAATACAGGAAGCTAGGAAATATACTGTTATTGTATGTGTATAGAATAGAAAAGTTATTTTAATCCATTAAGTACCTAAAAAAAAATATTACCGTACCGCAAATTTTACAAAACAAAACATCATTTTTATATAATATTTAGGCTCAAATAAGAGAAAAAAATACACTATTCATAAGTAGAGATCAAACAAAACAAATATCAGTTTAAAAAAATTAAATTCTAATATTATTATGGACACCATAACATTTTAAATTTACTAATAAATAAAGCTGCGCCGTGCGATTTCGGGCACTCGCGCAGTAGCGCTCTCTGAGGTAGGACCTGTGTCGCTCGCGCCGCCACCCGTCGACGATCGAAGAAAGTACTCGCACCTGCTTTGTATACTACGCCTGACACGTTTTGATCCGTAAGTTTTTTTTTTATAATATAATTATTGTTCGATTTTCTACATTCGCTTCATAAATGTACTAATGTAATGTGCTTTCATATTTATGTAATATGTACTTTTATGGTTTAGGTGATGGGTCGAAAAAGTAAACTTTATTATGGTGACAGTGGAGGTACTCGAATTAGAAAAAAGAATATATTAGAGAAATTACAAGCTGCACGGTAACTAAAGTTTATATATTATAATACGACTGTACAAAAAGATTTGATTAAATTCAATATTGCAGCCGTAACTATAGTTCCGCTTTTATAGATGAATTTTTTTTGATTATTACAATACAGGTCCACAAAATTACTTAATGGTCTCGATGACAAAATTCCTTAAAAAACGTTCTTGCAAAACAAACATTTTGCTGCATATAATTAATTTAATCAGACTTTAGTAAAACTACGAAATGTATACCTAATACTTAAATATAATTTAAGTATTAAGTATACTTAAATAGATTACCGGCGAGGAACTAGACTATTTGTATTTACCTGCACAAAATTCATTTATTGTTCTGTATGGTGGTGTGGAGCGAGGCTTAAGGAATTAACCAATTAACGACAGTGTTTCGAACACGCGATTAGTCGAACAGCTTGCTTTGTTCCGACTGCATCCGAAGACGTCTAGTTGCTAGTTCATGTGGTTCAAGTTGCTTGCCGAAAACTGAACTACTAAATGGGTGAACGCTTTAGTAGATATCTTATTTGTGTTGCCACTAAAATGTATAAAATTACAATAACCAACTTAAAAAATTGATGCCTTGATATGTTAAAATTTTGTGTAGAAATAAACGACAAAACATCAAAAAAGGGCTAGACAATGCGGGAACTTCACAAGAAACTGATTATGGAGTGTCACAGCTAGCTTCAACATCAACAACAAGAGCTGATAAAGAATTTGAAATACCAGAATCACAATCAGAAGTGCCAAATAAATGCGATCAAGCGTCTTTTAGGTATAATTTCCCTTAATTATAATTTATTTTATAGACCTTAAAAGAACCTTTGCGGAAATCTATTACCATACATTACTGTAGTTGTGGTTGTATTTTTACTAATGTTTTATAGATTTATTTTTATTGAGAGGTATTGATGTAATATTTTATAATATTGGTTAGGTTGTTAAGATATATATTATATTTTCAGGGATGATACTTTGGATGAATTCTCAGATGAGCTTCTTGACTGCGGAATGAATATATCTGCAGAGGCAAGTAAAAGTAACAGAATATTTTTATTTATTTCATGAGTATAGTTAGAATCATATATAAAACTACCTTTTTTTATTACAGAATGAAATGAATGAGCCTATAAAAATTTGTGGAAGGAGAATCGTTGATATCCAATATTTTTTAGATGGATTAATTAGAATTGCCAACCATAATGATCGATTTGGTTGTAGTTTGAAGAACCTGGTACTACTTAAAGAAAATAAAACAGGATTTCTATCCAGATTTTACTTTCAGTGTAATATGTGTAATTCTAAGTTCGAATTGAGTAGTCACGATGAAACCCAAAAGGATAAATTAAATGTTAATGAAGGCGCTGTATCAGGAGCCATAATGTCAGGGATTGGCCTAACAAATCTGAATGAAGTAGTTGCATCAATGGACTTACCTGTTATGTCATTATTCACATATAGTAAATGTCATGACAAAGTTGCTGACATGTGGAAAAATGCAGCTGAAGAAAGTATGATTGTCGCAGCGCAGGAAGAAACAACTGCTGCTCGATCACGAGGTGACATTGATGACATTCCAATGATTCCAGTTGAAGCAGACTGTTGCTGGAGTAAGCGCTCATATAAAAATCAATACAACGCGTTGTCGGGTGTTGCAGCTATCATAGGACATCACACAGGAAAAGTTCTCTACATTGGGGTTCGGAATAAGTATTGTGGTATTTGTGCTCGTGCAAACAAAAACGAACAACAACCTGCTGCTCACAAATGTACAAGAAACCACGTCGGTTCATCATCAAGCATGGAACCAACAATACTGGTGGAGGGGTTCAGGTCTTCCGTAGAAACTCGGCAATTAATTTATAATACCCTAATTGCTGATGGTGATGCCAGTACATATAAAAATATACTCGAAAGCAGACCCTACCCTGGAGCCCCGATTCAAAAAATTGAGTGTACAAATCATCTCCTTCGGAATTACAACGGTAAAAATTTGTTACTTAAAGCTGACACTTCTATTCCTCTGTCAGAGCGCAAATTATTGACACCAGATCGTTTGATTCGGCTGAGAACAGCAGTAAGATCTTCGGTACGGCATTGGCAAACACAGACTATGACTGAGTCAGAAAAAATTATAAAGATACAGAGAGATGTTCTGAACAGCCCCAAACATATATTTGGAGATCACAATGCTTGTGACTTGTATTACTGCACTGAAGAGCGAAAAAAAGATACAAACCAAACACTCCAAGCAAAAACATTGATGCTAAAACTACAACGAAATGTGTCTCAGCTGGCACATCATTCTCGTAGTTTGCTGTATAATTTCACCACAAACCGTGCGGAGCAGTTTAACAGTATTGTAGCCAAAACTGTCGGTGGAAAACGCATTAATTTCTTCCTTAAAGACTCCTACTCCGTGCGTTGTTATGCGGCTGTGGTTAGTTTTAATACAGGTAAACCTCAAACTACGTTGTATAAATCTGCCTATCAGAAAAGTCCAGGTCAATCTCTAAAACGATTGGAACAAAAACGTTTCTCAATCAATCAAAATCGGAAACGCAATGTACTTCGCCGAAAAATTAACTTTAGCGCTGGGCCTGTTACTAAAGTTGATTACGGAAATGTTTGCCAAAAGCCTGACATGGATCTGGATGATTATAAGCGAGCACAAGAAGTATTTTTAGAAAATTTAAAAAAACAGGCTTTTAAACGTCATGAAATCGAGAGGGATACAATTCTTCAGGCTGAGAGTGCCTTGTGGTTAGAGTTAAGAAGATGTATTTTAACTGCTTCGAATTTTGCCAAAATTTGTAAAAGACGCTCGCATTTAAATTCAGCGCCACTGGTAAAATCTATTTTATATGGGTATTCCTTGGATCATGTACCATCAATAAAATATGGTAAAGAAAACGAGGTGAAGGCTATTGAGCAACTCGCCCTTCAGGAGGAAATAACGATCCAAAAATGTGGTCTCTTTATTGATGAGACGCACTGCTTTTTAGGTGCTTCGCCAGACGGAATTTATGAAGAGGGAATCGTAGATATAAAATGTCCCATTTCTATCCGTGGAGAAGATCCTGATGCAGCAATACGTCAGAAAAAAATGAAATGTTTTTTATTTGATGGTGATCAGGTCATTATGAACACAAAACATGACTGGTACTACCAAGTTCAGGGACAACTCAACATTGCCCATAAAAATGTGTGTTTGTTGGCTGTATACACTGGACCTGAATTCCCAATAAAAGTGTTGAACATTTACAAGGATGAGCAATTTTGGAAAGAGGAAATGATCCCTCGTTTAACAAAATTTTATTATGAATGCGTTCTGCCTGAAATAATTGATCCTAGAAAAAGCCGATCAATGCCATTGAGAGAAATTATTTTGTAATCTTTTTTTCTATTTTATAATAAATCGTTTACTATACAAAATCTTTATTTTATTTTATATTTACTCATCATGTGGATTAAAAATTAATATTCTGTGACCACTGTTATGCAAATAGGTAAACATTCAACGTCTCAAAAAATTTCGGATACATGACATAGAGGTTTTGTTCTTTTCAAATTGGCGATGCAAAGATTATCCGCGCGCCTCTAGCGGCGAATTTGGAAGTTGTCCGGGTACGACACTTTATACAACTTTCCATACTACTTTGCTTCGAGCTTATTGTGGTAATTGTATTGAGCCGTCAAAAGTGTCGTACCCGGACAAATTCCAAATTCACCGCTAGAGTCGCTAGTAAGAACCTTAGCATCGCCAATAGTATATCATCTCTAATGCTACGACACGCACATTTAGTTGAATGAGTGTCTAATGAATGAATTGCAAAAATATAACGCCAAAAATGTCAATAGAAGATAAAATATCGTATTCTCAGTTTAAAAGTTTATTAATTATTTATTTTGTTTGATTTTATGTATATATTTATTGAGCTTTAAGTGAAATCATGTTTTCTTAAATGTTTTTTACTGTTAATTGTTTGGTTATCGCGAAGTTTTTAAATTTGATAGGTACGTATTTAAAAAAAACTTTAAACGTTTGATTCCCATATGATAAAAGAGCACTAAGCTAGCAAAATAAAAAGATCTGCCACCTTCGGCTGTCTGTCATATTATCACAGTCATATTAGATTTAGAAGAACGTCACTTAGATAACCATGCATAGCCATCTAAATGAAATGTGTATGAAATTTTTTATCTCAATCGGTTGAGGATAAGTTCATTTAATTTCAGTTTCATAATTTTACCCAAACTTATGTAAATATAAACATTGCAAAATAAATAATCTTGTATAAAGCTATTTAAACGTCAACTAAACCATTTCAGTAAGAAAGGTAAAATTAACAATATAATTTCCTTAAATAAAATTTAAGAAATATATTGTAACTACACACATCAACAAAGTCTAGGGATATCTTAATCCTAAATTATTTACGAGTTTATAGTTTAGAACCTTGGTAGTTTCCACAAAAAGTTTATATACAGATTAAAACCTCTTTTATTCTATTTTCAAAATTTGAACATGTAATGTATGTATGCATAATTATATATTCATAATGCATAATTCGTTACATTAAAGAAAGTTAAAACTGTTTTATTATAATTATTAATGAAAAGGGTTTTTAATTGTTTTTCTTTTTTAATTTAACGTGACGTACGAACTTTAAAAGTCATGTCACGTCGTCATTTGAGTCGAGATGAAATGTTACGAGCCGTGGGCATGTTAGAAAATGGTGCAATTCAACGCGTCGTTGCTGAGGCCCTACATACCAGTCAAAATGTGATATCAAGGTTGTGGTCACGTTATCGCAGTACTGGAGATGTGGCCGAACAGCACACAGGTAGATATCGTGTTACTACGCAGAGACAGGATCGATTTCTCCAAATGACCGCCAGAAGACAACCCAATATCACAGCGCTGCAACTAGTGCAAAGGCTCCAGGAGGACCACCAGCTGCTGGTAAGCGACCAAACCGTGCGAAGAAGGTTACATGAAGTTGATCTTCATGCTCGAAGACCATTGCGTGTTCCAGCATTGCGACGTGGCAATCGCGGTCGGCGGCTTTCGTGGGCTCGGGAGCATTTACCATGGAGTGACGAACAATGGTCTTTGGTGCTGTTCACCGATGAGTCCCGGTTTGGGTTTCACCCGGATTCACGAAGAACACGCGTTTGGAGAGCTCCAGGGAGAGTTAGCCGTCTACGGCACCCTCAAGAGGTCCACCCATACCAAGGCGGGACAATCATGGTGTGGGCAGGAATTCGTCTTGGCGGACGAACCCAACTCGTTTGGATCCAAGGCAGCATGACTGCACAAAAATACCACGAGGAGGTAGTAGAGCCCGTTATTGTCCCACACAGAACTCAAATAGGCCATGAATTTCTACTCATGCACGATAATGCTCCTTGCCATACGGCGCGGCTGGTATCGACCGCTCTCCGAGAGCACGATATTCAAGTTTTGGATTGGCCTGCACAGTCGCCCGACTTAAATCCTATCGAGCATGCCTGGGACATGTTACAACGAAAAGCTTTGAGAGATTTTCCACCAAATTTGACGACTGAACAACAACTTTACGAACACTTGCAAAGGACATGGGACCTCATACCGCAGCAAGACATTGACAATTTAATTTTAAGTATTAACAATCGATGTCGATGTGTAATCAATGTAAGAGGTGGCAACACTGATTATTAATGATTAGATTTTACAAGATTTTTCCATTTTTATTAAAATTAATAGTTTTTTAAGAAGAAATGTTTGTTGTTATCATACTAATTTTCCATGATGATTAAAAAAATTAATTTTTTTATTTAAAATAAAAAAAAACACGAAATGTTTTTTATTTTTATTAAAGACCTTAAAATAATCTATGATTCTTCTATTTACTGTATCAGAAAATTCTTCATAGATTTTTAGATATTTGATGAAATATAAAATATCCCTAGACTTTGTTGATGTGTGTATATTTCATCCTCAAAAGTATCAAGACATGTTACTCGTTTTTTAGAAGTACAGTACGCGGCCGTGTTCCTTGCTTACGCACACAGACGCATCGGGAGCTTGTCAATACCTAAATCACGGGCGGCGCGTTTACCGAGAACGCTCTTAAAAAAGCGGAAGGTGATAAAGCTATATGGGTAAAGTATCAAACTGATTTGAATGAGTTAATTAAAGCAAAATAATCACCTACCTACCGATAATAATACTTTTTGTTTTATGTAAAAACAGTCTTACTCTTGTTTAATTTATATAATTAAAATTCGCAGACTTGAACATTATTAATTCAATCACTGAAAATGTTGTGAGCTATAACTGTGTAAATGACGTAGATAGTTGGTTAAGATCACTAAACATTGTAAACAAACCAGTTCTCAGTGTATTACACGTAAATATTCGATCCATACAAAAACATTTTAGTGAATTATTAGTAACATTAAGTAACAGTGTGAATCTATTGAATATAATAGTATTAACCAAACCGAATATTCGCTATTGTCTTTTTATAGCATTCCTGGTTATAATGTAAACGCGTACACGAGGGCAGGTCGAAGTGGGGGAGGCGTGCTGGTGTACACGCGCGACTCGCTGGGTGCGTGTGTGTGTGAGACAACAACACTTGCTGCAGGTATGCAGTCGGCGGAGTGCGTATCCATTACAATTAAACATAACAACTAACAAATATATCTTATATCAATATATAGACCACCAAAAATTAACAAGCAAGACAAAATAAATCAGTTTCTTATTGAATTACGCAACTTACTCAAAATTTTACCGCCTAAAACAAAAGCAATTTTATGCGGCGATATCAATATAAATCTTTTGAATTACTCTGACTAACACGTAAATTCATACGAAAACTTACTGTCGGAGTACGGTTTCACCAAATGTATAAATGACATAACGCGTCAGGAAATTGTATCAGGCAAAATAGTTTAATCTTGCATAGATCATATATATATATCAGAGTAACTAATATATATAGTATTAATTCCGCCGTAATAAAACATAAAATTTCGGATCATTACTTAGCGTCGGCCGTGGTGGAGTGAAAACGCACATCGTCTGGTTGCTCATCGCGCGGTAGCGGACAGCGCGGCTCACTCAGTAAGCGAGTTCTTGATAACAATATGGTCAGAGAAAAATTATTACGTACTAATTTCGACAATTTGTTAACAATTGAATGTCCACGTGAGTTGTATAGTACCTTTTGCCAAATGTTTACAAACATTTACAATCAATGCTATAAAACTATTTATACCTACTTACACTAGTGAAAGAAACAAGCCTTGGATAAATAATTATTTGAGGTCTATGATAGAGGAAAAATAAAGATTATTTGTTGTTTCGAGTGACGATCCAAAGAATATGCTGAAGAGACTGAACTAAACTAGATTTAGAAATAAATGCCAAAAAAATATTAATAGAGCTAAAAATAAATATGACAAAAAGAGTATATTAGATTGTAATAATAATATCAAGAAGTTATGGGATAAAATTAATAGTATGTTAGGTTGTAAAAACAGTCAATAGATAGTTTAATAATGTCAAATATGAACAGGTTAGGAACCACTAAAGAAATCAGTAATAATTTCGGAAAAACTTTTTCAGAAGAAGTTGAAAAAATACAACACCTGTGTAAGGAAACATGGCTAGACAGAGGACAGAGGACAGTATATGAAACCATCTGATATATGTATGAGATGGCAACCCGTGACCCCTAGTGACATAAAATTTGTACTAAAAATATGAGCAGCAACAAGTCACCGGGTTCTGATCATGTACGCGTGTCAGACATTAAACTTATTATGAATAAGGTGTGTCCTGTGTTAGCCAAACTGGTAAACTTGTCTGTCAGTAAACATGTAGTCCCCGATAAATTAAAAGAAGCAATAGTCAGACCGATACACCAGACAGGTGACTTTAAAAATACGTCTAATTATAGGCCTAATTTAGCCATACTTTCAAGCTTAGATAAAATCATTGAAAAATGTATCGCTAATCAGTTAAGCAAATATTTACAACAAAACATTATTATAGATAATAGTCAACATGGGTTCCTAAAAGGAAAAAGTACAGGTACATTATTAGGAAAGTTTACTGACGAAATTAATAATTATTTAGAACATAAAGAAATTGTTGTAATAATAATGTTCGACTAAAAAGAAGCATTTGATACCCTGCAAAAACATACCCTTCTTAATGCGATGGAGGAGTGCGGCGTGGGAGAACCACTGAACCAATGGTTCAGAGATTACCTCACGGGGCGCTCCTGCCGTATTAAGGTGGGTGAAACACTCAGTGACAGGATGCTGGTGCGCAGCGGGGTGCCCCAAGGGTCGGTAACTGTTACCTAATGCACGTAAACAGCTTGTGTGGAGTGCTGCGGCATTGCTCGGCATACATGTTCGCAGACGACCTGTGCGTGCTGCGTGCTGGCACTGACATATACAGAACTATCCAATTAGTTCAACAGGACATAGATGCAGTCGTAAAATGGTCGCACGACAACGGGATAATTCTAAATTCAGAAAAAACCAAATGCTTAATCGTTCGCTCACCATGTTTACAGCTTAATGTCTCTCCAACTAATTTGTTTACGCATGAATTCATATGTCTACAATTGCAGGCTATTAAGTTAGTAGCCTGCAATTGTAAACCTATAGAAACTGTAAAATCTGTTACATATTTGGGTGTAAAAATAAATCAAAGCTTCTCTTGGTCTCAACATATAGATTTTATTTGCTGTAAATTAAGAATATTACTAAGTAAGTTCTACCACTTAAGTTACAAGGTTCCTATTAATATATTAAGGTGTCTATATTTAACTCTAGTCGAATCAGTGATAAGTTATGCTCTGGATACTTATGGACTAACGTTTAAAACTTATATAGATAAATTAGAATCACTACAAATACAATTTCTTAAATTACTAGTAACAGAAAAGACAAAAGAGAATTGTAGGGGCGACTACCGGCAATTATTCAAAATATGTAACATCCTTCCAGTAAGTATGAAACATAGATATCTTCTGTTATTAAATCAACATGGTAAAAACGAGCATAACCTGTCACTGGTTACCAATATGCATAGCACACGTCTGATGACCGCAGGTAAATTTAATGTTCCCAGAGTAACAAATAACTACGGTAACAGAACATTAAAAAAATGTGTACCATATCTGCTAAACAGATTGCCCGCGGACATCAGACATGAAAACGAGAACATTAAATTTAAACAAAAACTAAAAAAATATTTGTTAAAATATGTATGTAAAATAGTATTATGACTCTTCCACAGTGAAACCGCTAAACCGGTTTTGTGGAGCACTACTTTATTAATATATGTATTGTAAAACTGTAATAAATAAATAAATAATAATAATAAAGCGTCCCGTTTATTTTGGTATTAATTTAATTAATTATAATATTATGGTACTTATTCTGCTTTTAGCCTACTTCGTTTTATAATTTCGTTGGTTATTATGGTCTGACAATTTCCTTGCCGATATTTTCGCACTTTATTTGTGTGAATTATTAATGATTTTTGTTTTTCTTTCACCGCAAGTAACATCCTTATACTATTTATAATGCATAAATTTGCTGCTTAAAAAGTCTTGATATTCAAACAAAAAATATCATCCGAATCTTAAGTTAGAACATATTATATTACAATTATCTTTATATGCATCCATTTTAAACACAACCCTTAACAAAAAAATACACTGAAGTTATAAACAAGTAATATAATATAAACATTGTTCTCCTATTTGAGAATAGAATTGAATTGTGTAGCCGAAT
Organism: Euclidia mi; assembly: GCA_944739405.2. Taxonomy (NCBI): domain Eukaryota; kingdom Metazoa; phylum Arthropoda; class Insecta; order Lepidoptera; family Erebidae; genus Euclidia; species Euclidia mi. The sequence continues at coordinate 55,791,477 of OX123190.2, forward strand.
GATGTGTAGCATACATTTACAAAATCTGATTCGTACAATTTGTCCTCCCGAAACAGATATTTTAAAATCCGTAGCGCAGAATGTGCAATGGATATTATTCATTTGCGAAATGCAATTTCACAGGATGTCACGTTTGTTAGAAAAATGCCCCACTACATATTCAATACGTTGCCGGTACCTGAATTACATATACGCTGTGTCGGCGTGCTTGTAACTTGTATTGCGTTTTAGAAATTAGGATTTGCACAAGAAACAGTTACAGTATATTCGGAAGAAAGGAGATGAATTTATAGCAATCTTAAAATTTAAATACATTTCTTGTCATTTTGATAAGATTTTTAGGTACTCAAAATTGTCTAATTAGTGATGTTAATTTAAATGATGAAAACCTGTATGAATAAAGGTCTTATGACCTGTCTGACGCTGCGAATTTTCCAATAACACACTTACCCACAAAAACTAGCAACCCTAAAGGAAATCGAATTTTTAATAGAACACTATCGGTTTGTCCAATAAATCTCGTCTGGATTCCGTGCGGAGCCATATCGTGTTACCGTTGCCACCGTGGCGACATCTGGTGCGCACTGAAAATGCCCGAGAAGCTACCAATCGACGTAAGATACGACATACGGAATAAATTATGTTAAAACGTTGCCGGACGCGAATATCGGAAACCATCAATCCAATATTTAATCATCTTCGACCAGATGCAACCTTTGTTTTCGTTTTCAAATGTCAATGACGAGCAGATTTATGTTATTAGACCTTTAAATTTTGATTTATTGGAATAACGATCACGTATCTTCTTGTTTCTATGAAGGTTATACTTTTGATGGTGTTGTCCTTACCTTGTCTGTTCATGGAAATCATACAACTTTTACGAAAATAGGGGAACCGATAGCCATATTTTGGTTCAGTGTAAGAAAATATGTTACACACAAATATGCGAGTTATAATAATAAATAACGCTATAAATCGTTACAAAGCTTTTCCTTTTTATAACTGTTATATAAATTTACCCCGGAGGGCTATAACCCTAGACGAGCTTTATTAAAAATAATGTGTTATATAACATAATGTAGAAATGGCGTTAAAGTGATTTAATGTTTACCACATAACATTACCGTTTAGTTCTCTACCATATAAAAAATGCCTAGTTTTTTTATACTGCTGGATAAGAAACAATGCAAATTTAATTCCTTGAGGCATGAGATGCGCAACCCATTTTATTATAACATAACTCTTTTTTATTGCAATGCCCTTCAAAAAGTGAGTAACTTCACGTTTTAAGGAAACCACTTGAACGTGTGACCGTACCTATGTGTGTCATTTTTAGGGGTGACCATTTAGGTGGTATTAGTTATTTTGTCCCAGGGCTAGAGAATCTCCACGGCCATTGGCCTTAGCGACCAGGTAAACTAGAAATTGCTACGAATCACACAATAAGCCTTTGCAACTGAGCGACCTATATCCATAAGTAACCACGAAGCACGGCGCACAGTAACCACGAAATCGACTTGACACACCGACAGTTGTCAGTGCTGTCAACTAGCCGCTCCTTGTCGTAGAGTCGGGTCCTGGTTGGGGTCGGAATCAAACTTCCGACCCCAACCAGTACTAGTCAGGACCATGTCGTCTAGTGCGCGAGATCCTTCAACTGAAACAAATTGACCTGAACATGATGTAATTGGTATACCTTTTATTATATAAACACATTCACTAACCCCAAAACAAATATATTCAGTCGGAAGCCATTACATTTTTTGCCACTTTCCGATCCACAGTAATAGGATTGCGCGTAGAATTACAAAAAGAATATTTTTCGTGGCAACATATTAAGTTATACCCACGTAACACATGTTTGGTATCTAGATTAATTAGACTAGTTGATCAGTTGGCCTTTTGTTTTTGAGCAGTAGTCTGTTGCTTTTTTTTCTCGCAGACGGAGATGATCTTGGGATGGAGTTTTACGACTGATGCTTTTATTTTAATAAAAGTTTAATAAAAGTTGATAATTTGTGCACATATATTTGGCCCTAAGTTGCAAAATGTTTCTATTTTTGTCACAGTAATAATATATTACTAAAGAATATGACATCTCCACACTACTATACAGTTCAGTTGAAGTTATGGCACTTTTGAATATACTTCGGTCCTCAATAACGTTTTCTAGACTTTTCCCTGTTATTTGATTACATTTTTCTTTATGAGTTGATAAAACTGTTTTTTTGGTTGATCTATCGAAGACAAATTGCCTAACTGAGAAACGAAATTACACATATTTATCATCTGTGAAAATGATATTACGTAGAATCGTATATTCCATAGTTCAAAGACCTATGACACTTTGTGATATTTAACAGAAATCCATCGAATGGATAGTCTAGTAATCAATCTTGTAGATTCGTATGAAGCCTAGACTGTAATTTAATATAATTAATTGATGCCCAAAACACTTTGACAAAAGGAAAATTTCTGTTTATTTCAACTTTGACATAGATACAAAGGTCTCCAAAATTACAGGGATTCATGACTGAAGTTGAATAACATTAAAAACGGAAATCAAATGATAGGTACGTTTAGTCACAGTAATTGGTACCTTCACATTTGAATTTTCCAACGTTTCGACTACTTATCAGTTGAATCAAGGTGTCCTGTAATTACTTTGAACGCCGTTTGTAAATTTTGTAGGCATATTTTCGTACATTTGCTTCCTTTTTCTAAGTACTTAAAATACTGTATTTATTTTATCGCTATAAAACTATCCAGTTTAAAACCGTTTAGTGCTGTATATCTTATATCAAATTATTTCAAAGGAAGTAATTTCAACGTATCACATACGTCTTAAATTTTTATTTGTTGATGTTTATGGTAAAAATTATATAAGGTATTTGCCTAAACAAAACAATCACCGTGAAAACTAATCAATCATAAAAGTAATATCAAGACGGTATCTGTAGCAAAGAGATAAGAGCGAAATATAAAACGCGCAATCTTAGAAAGTCACTTTCAAAAGACGGAAGTGCTTACTCGGCGGCGCGTCGTAGCAGTTTGATTTATTCGACCCAGGCGCCATTGAATATGAAGTTTCAGCCGCTGAGGTGTCCGCTCAAATTACTGATGAAAATTCCAAGAAAAATCTGTGTTAAATATTCCCGCATTTCAATGCTGATCCGGCCTGCGATGAAATATTATGTCATTTTTTTCTGGAAAAGGAAAGTGTGCCGAAAATTGTTGCGCGATTTTATATACTGGTTTTATCTGAGCTTTGATGTATTGTATATTTTACTAGCTTCCACCAGTGGTTTCGCCTGTATGGGAGTCGCTTTTTGAGATAAAAATTCCATGTAATATTCTAAAATATTAGGTACTGCAAAGTTTTATCAAAAGTCGTTCGGTTGTTTATGCATGAAAGACTAAAAAATATCCATCCATCATAGAACTATAACAAATAATTCTAAATCCTATTCCAAAGCTTAAAAAATACGCAGTCTAGAATAACATTATTATTTGATATTTCTCTGTAGTTTATGGTTTTTCTACTTATTGGTAAGAAAATATTGATAACATACTTACTTCACGCATAAAAAATCCTACATTAGAATCACGTTGTTTCTTTCACGTAAAGACAAACAAGCAAGCAAACTTGTAAAATATCTATTAAGTCTTTAGAATTATGTTTCCGCAAATAACCTCATTGAAATTTCACTTGAAACTAATCTGAACCGTATTTGCATGCAGATTTATGAGCTTAGTGAAACTATGTGCAGTTGAAAACTATGTAAACTATTAGGCGGCGTTAGTGCCAACTATGGGATTATTGGTGAGGACTTTTATCAACACAAATCAAACGATAGTTATTAACTTTCATGGTTTCGATCTTTGCAGAAGCTGAGATATATACACAGTTATGTCTCATGACGTATTTAAGAATACAACATAAACAGATTATTATCTATCGCAATATAGATTACTAGAGGACGCCAGCAACTACGCCTGCTTTTTTTTTTAATTTACCCGTTTTGGCTGATCCCGTGGGAATTTCGGGAAATCCCTTCTTAGTGCATCCCTACGGTCTCCAAGGAACATACATGCCAAATTTCAGCTTCTTGCGCCCAATAGTTTCGGCTGTAGCGTGTCTGTCAGTCAGTCAGTAACGCAAGGATTTTATATATTAAGAAGATAACGTCTTGATAATTTGAAATTTGGAATATGAACTGTAAAACTGTGATTTCAATTCGTATATTGTATGTTTGGTTAGGTAAGTTCCTTGTCATTCGACAGCAGAAATACTAGACCCGTGAAGGGTAAATTGACATTTTCACAGAATACCTCATAATAATGGATATTACAGAGTGGTTATTTTAACGTCTTCCGTCACTTACGTGTGCCATTTGATATTTGCTATGAATATGGCGCCCGTGTCGATGGACGGATTTCCGCTATGTGGGGCTCCTATTTCTGCTTTACGGTTCACGAGAAACCTAACAAACTTAACCTTACATAGGAAATCGGGCTGAGATTTTGTATATTTACCTACCATTCTGAGTGGTTAAATTTCTGGTTGAATCTATACTAATATAATAAATAAAGAGAAAAGATTTGTATTTTTGAAGTTTTGAATTTTTTTATGTTTGTTACGAATAAACTTAAAAGATACTGGATGAATTACATAAATTCTTTCACCATTAGAATGCTACATGATCTCTGAGTAACATAGGCTATATTTGTTACTAGAAAATATTAGGGATCCCTACTAAAACTTCAATAATGCAAACCAAAGCGTAAAAACTTTTGCCAGAAAATATCTTTTATCGCTGCTAAAACTATAAATGATATATAAAAATGATTTACAACATTATTAAAGTACTCATTATTACCTACAAAAAAGGCTGCGATGGCATAGGTCCATCTCTTATGAAAAATCCCCAGTAACCATATTTATCATTAACAAATTACAAAAATATAATGGGTTACTTTTGAAGCTATTTTAAATGGTTTACTAATGTTTGCCATAATTTAAAATCCCATATTTTTTTATGCCATACTGGTATTTGCCATAATTTCATTAGAAATAACGCTTAAGTTGTGAAATGACATAAAATTACTTTCACTAATTCCATTGGTCATAATCGATCAAGTGTCATAATAATTTAAATTCATAAATGTACATACATACATACATACATATCGTCACGCCTTTTATCCCTGAAGGGGTAGGCAGAGGTGTATTTCTACACCCACTTTTCGCCAGATATACTTTAGTCCCACGTAATAAGGGGCGAGCCTATTGCCGTACCTGGCACATAAATGTATTTGCTATAATTTTCGTTTTCAAGAATCTAAAACAACTTCAGTTTATTAAACTAGTGTGAAGAATGTGGACTAAAATGACAGAGGCTTGCTTCGCAGGGCTCCTATTTTTGGATTAAGGGTCAAAAGAGAACCCTAACCTAACCTATCCGAGTCGGATTGCACTGAGTCGGGGTGTTAACGATATTTAATTCAACTTCAGTTTATTAAACTAGCGTGAAGAATGTGGACTAAGTTGACGGAGCCCTGCTTCGCAGGGCTCCTATTTTTGGGTTAAGGGTCAAAAGAGAACCCTTTTTTTTGTTTTACGAGGTGGAAAATCCCTTCGGATCTCCGACTCTTGGGGGAAGTAAGAGCCGGAGTATGTGGTGTTTCCACTAAAAACCACCTCGACTGCCGCCATGTACCCGTGTGTCGGAGGGTGGGGCATCACCAAAGCACTCGTCGCCACCCTCCGACGGGTATTGGCCCGCCAGATGGTCAGGCGGGCCCCGAACAAAACCCCCTTGGCGACGGATTAAAGTGTTGGACTCCGCCGCCAAAACGCCCAGCGGCCGCAGAGGATAGGGAGGACGGCAACGCAACACCGCATCTCCTCTTCCTCTGCGGCCCCACCGCGACGTATCGAATGGTGCGCCCCCATTTGGTCGCGGGAGATAGGGCGCGCGGCAACGCAACACCGACACGCCTCTCCTCCCGCGACCGCACCCGACTGCGATGGACAGACAGAACTGTCCCCCGCACCCGCACCGTTGGACGCATCCTCCGCAGGCCCCTCCAAGCCCACGCGGAGCGTCCCCTCCTGGATCCCTCTTAGCTTCACCGCGGGTGACCAATCCACGGTTACTGAGCCCCCCCACTACGACAAGGTGGAGATCCCACGGGCGGGTCAAAAGAGAACCCTAACCTAACCTATCCGAGTCGGATTGCACTGAATCGGGGTGTTAACGATAATCGATTTCGACCTAACAATATTGTGTATAATTTTCATTATTATATCAAATTTTGATTATGTCAAGAGTCGATTATGAGATGTGTTACTTATGGAAACTAATTATTATGATATATGTTGTTATAGAAAGTCATTATATGGCAAATAAAAGTTATCACTGTTGAGTTGTTAAGGCAAACGTTATTAGTATAAATGATAATAGTGCAAATAAATATTATGATCGGGGATGATTATGGCAAACAATATTAGTGCAAATGAATTTATGGAAAACGAGAGAATACCATTTTAAATTATACAGTTTTATTTCTTATCCAATTAAATACGCTAGATATTATGTGTATTTAATGCTCATAGAAATTGTCTTTTACAGTATAGCATTATAATGAATATCTAAGAAGATATAGCGAAATAAAAATAATGCGTGAAATAATAAATTGGCCGCCACATATCGCACACCGATATTCCACCGCTGCACCGGGACGAGACTCGCTTGATGCGATCGATTACATAAAATTAAGAATAATATTTGTATTATTAAAATTGAACTTGCCATTCAAACGATATTACAAATCTAAAAGTACAGAAGAGGGCCGTGCATCAATTGAAAATGTAATCGCGCTAGAAATTAATTAGGTACCTAAGTAGGCACCTACTAACATGAAGTCTTTCGTTCGCAGTCTAGGTACTGCTACCGTGATGCCCATATCTAGCAACTGCTAGATATAGGCATCACGGTAGCAGTCAGTTAATAGGAAGACCCGTCTGGCCAGCGTGGTTAAAGTGAGTCAACCACTTTAACCACGCTGGCCAGACGGGTATGGAGTAAAGGAGAATGCCGGTTTTTGTATGGAAGCCTGTACAGTTTGCTTTCTCATGAAATGAACATTGTTAACCAGCTTATAGTTTAATATTACCGTAGGCATGAAGCGTTTTTGTTTTCGAATCCATAGTTCTGAGATTTCACATAACCATATTTTAAAAAATCCGCACAAATATTGCAAAGGAAGGAATTTGTCCTTGATTTCTAATTGTTCATAACAATTTCAATAAGTGAATGATGTTACAAGTTAAAAGAAAGGTAGTTTCGACCCAGAGGAACAAACCTCAACTCAACGGATAAAAACAAAATAATAACACAAACAAACACGATCGATGCGTAGGCGACATTGTGTAGGGTTGACATTTGACACTTTTGACAGTTGCTCAAGTTATCAAATGGTACCCTGCAAGTGTTGCTATCTCGATTCAATTAAATCTCAAATCGATATCACCTAAAAACAATCGATTAATGAATAAATTGCTCAAACAAAGACTGAAATCAAGTTAAGTAGCCAAATATGTATTTCTATTTAATAAAATCACACAGACCACAGTTTTTTTAATTCACTATCATAGTACCTTCTATTGAATCCAAAATCATTTAATCGTGTAAGCAATCGTTAATATTGAGAATATTATTACACTCGATTTTTTGTCGCTCGGGATCGACTTTTTTTGTGCTGGCAATGTATGCATTCGGAAGTTGTTGATCTAAGTTCTACTTTTTTATAATATTTCGTAAACACGGATTTTATAATGTTTCATAATTTAGTAACGGCATTCAAAATGTGTCAAAGTATTTACGGTATATCATTTTTTTTAAAGCAATTGGTACAGGTTTCGGCATTCTCCTTTCCTGCGTTATTACCAACATAATTAATAAAAAAAGGCCACCCGTGCGAAGCCGGGACGTGCCGCTAGTATGATATATGTATATCAGCAATTAGTTTTCAAAATACAAATTCTAGCTATCCAATATTCGGTTCGTTAAATAAAACAAAGTAGTTTTATTGAATAAGTCCTACTTTAAAGACTGATATAATATATTATGAAATTGTCCTCAGAAATTATATTATTACTAGCTTTTGCCCGCGGCTTCGCACGCGTAATTCGGGGTTATCTAGTTATAGTTTGTCATCTATGTTCGGAATGACACCAATTGGACACCAATCTCCTTTATTGGGCGGCTTTTTCTATAATTGTCATTTTAATGCAAAAAGTATTTACACATACAAACTACTTAGTGCCAAGACTTAGTAGTACTCAAATGTCATCCGGTATCTGTGACGTTTCGCGAGAATGGCCAACATGGCGACTGTGATTTGTCTGTCAAAACTATTAGAATTTAACAAAATACTCGACTATCCAAATTTTGCGGATATGTGTTATCGACTCGAAATCTTTATTTTTAAATGTTTTATTATTCAGGTAAGGTTTCGATGTACTCCTTGACGAAATTATTAACAAAAGATTTGACACTGCGATAGCAGCGCAGTCCGTCGGTTCCTGTGTGGAATGTGAACCATTCCGAAATCCACAACTACTTACAAATTAAAAATTAAGTAATAAAACATATTCCAGTGGACTAAATTGTGAATCTAAACCATTCTCAAATCCCCTTGAACACACACAAAAAATATCATCAAGATCGGTTCAGTCGTTTAGAAGGAGTTCAGTGACATACACACGCACACAAGAAATATATATATAAAGATAAGGCCCCATGCCTTATAATAATATAATTTCTGAGGACAATTTCGTGTCGTAAGAGCCGACAGAGGGGCATATTATGCAGAGAACAGCACTGTAAGAGAAGGAAAACTTGATACAAACCCTATACCAAACCGTTTGGCCAGCGTGGTATAGTAGGCCAATTCCTCCTTTCAAAGGAGAGGCCTGGTCCAGCAGTGCACTTTTAAAGGCTGATGATGATGATGATGATGATTTCTGTGGAGCAATTCTAGGAAGCAGAAAGGTGCCTCGGGATGTTTTGGTGGAATAGTAATTGGCTCGTACCTAGGTAGCTTGAAACTCGTCTGTGAAAGCTGTAGTACACCAGGTATACCTATTTTATATTGAGAAGTTCTACATTATGTACCTAAGTATGGATCTAACGCAGCGACTCACGTGGGCGACAAAAGATAACAAGGATAGGGACGACTTAAAAAACTGAGAATTGTTTTAGAGTAGGAAAAGTGTATAGTTCACTGTTACTTGATGGTTTTGTAAAACGTCATATCACATCGATACACAAATTTGATCTTGTAATCTACGCTAAGACATCAACAGCAATGATTCGATGTCACCTTAAGTTTCATTCTCGTCTCAGATGTCAAATGAAAGGGATCCCAATTACACCAAGTTACGCGAATAGATTACAAGAAGAAACCGAATCAATGCGCGGAGAGAGAAATTTAGAATTCACCCGCGCAATATAGATATTCAAACATTATTATGTAGTGTGTTTTTCATCATTTATCATCATCGGCTCTGTAAATAAACTGCCTCACTGCTGGGCACGGGCTATTCTCACGTCACGTCACTGTGGCCTAGTGCGGATTGGCTGTGAGTTTTCAGCTGAAATCAAATTTTAGTATATAATTTACAAAATGTACCTACCTACTACTACTGTCTATGTTGGTAAAAAACAAAAAGCGATATAAACCCGCGCATTGAATTATCATCTTTATACTACAATACATTAGGGGGACTGCAGATCTTCTAGAGTATTGCAATAATGGTATTTTACTAAGTGAAATAAGCATTACAATTTCTTTTATCATTCATTTTATTACTTATTACTAAGTAATAAAAAGGACATTTTCACATTTCCTTTTAACCTATAACTTAAATTGGCATGACACCGCGATCAGATCACCGTGGTTAAAGATTTAATTTCATGCGACTGATCTTTACAATATTCTTTTATAGCGAAGCGATTCATTTATATTTAATACAACAATGAAAAGTATTATCTTTTACAATACTCATTGTAGTAACAATGACCGGTGTTATCTTTTACAATATTAAATAGGTCGTATTTAAGACCACAATAGCTGGTGGAAACGTTTTGACAAATGAGTGTTAGTTATCTACACAGATTTTGGAAAGTATTGTATAATTTTACGCAGTAGGCGTAAAAATTCACAAGCATGATTTTCATCCATTTTATCAGACAAGTAGTAGTCTAAAAAATAACAATTATATTTTCAATTTGTGTTGATGTTTAGAAATGCTGTTTGCAAGAGTTTATATATTAAGGATGTAATATTTTAATTTATCAGCTAAGCACTGTCGATTACATCTAGATTCTTTTGCAACACTTCACAGCAAGTGTCTATTCATTGCCTATTACCAAACTCGTACATAGCTATGAGAAACTCACGTCCTTACACCGTTCTATGTAATTCCGTCATTTATTAACAATTTAGAGCGTAACCCCAGAAAGCGGTATTAAGCCAGAGCCTTTCGAGATGTTTTGAATTTCAATCGTGAAGTTAAACAATTAAGATGATTAGGAATGTGAGCCATATTTTATTTTGTATATTTAGTCCGTGTGGTGACGGATTAAGAATACGGAATGTCACCACCCCATATCATCCCATGGGTGTCGTAAGAGCCGACAGAGGGAGCATATTATGCAGAGAACAGCACTGTAAGAGAAGGAAAACTTGATACAAACCCTATACCAACCCGTTTGGCCAGCGTGGTATAGTAGGCCAATTCCTCCTTTCAAAGGAGAGGCCTAGTCCAGCAGTGGACTGTTAAAGGCTGATGATGATGATGATGATGATGATTTTATTTTAATTGTGATATTTACCATGAACATATCATCTGACTAGTTAGATTTAAGGTTTTGATTCTTCTACTAATTCTTAGACTCAGCATTATTTTCTAAGTTTAGAACTATGTTGTACACAAATACAAATTACGAATTTTACTTGGTTGGAGCAATATAGGTATGTGGTGTATGTGGTGTATTTTTATTATAGCTTGGGCCTAGGTTAATTTGTATTTCATATCAAATTAATTTTTTTAATCAAAATTGCGCGCGCTGGAAACGTTCCATTTCATCTACGGCATCAAAGTAATTGCCATGATTAACACGAGTGCAAAGCACTTCAACTTCATACGTACTGTTACATACACATCATGTATGGCAGCGCCCTTATGTTAGCTGAGGTCAGCTTTCTAGGATTCTCTTAGTTTATGCAGGTGGCACCGGTGTCATGTGACATGCAGGTGGCCGGGCCATGGGAAAGAGTCAGTCTTTTGCTAGCTTTAATTGAGACCACTCGCCTTTTAATAATCTTTTGTCGTTTGTAAAGGTCATTACAAATTAAAAGTTTCCAAATCTTCAAATTTTCTCTTTTAATTCTTTTTTAAAAAGACTCAGCATAACCTTCGTATAACATTGGTGGCAGCTTAAGGGATTTAAAAAATAAATCCTGGTTCGCCTCAGTTTGAGAGAACTTTTCGAACAATTTGTGCATTTGTGTGACCTCGGACAATAATAAATTTTACACCGTCACCAACCGCCGAATCCCGTGGCCGCGTAAACTACATAAGTACGCGTGTGAACATTTCTATATCTTACGCCGTATCTATTCGCTGAATCCTGCCGCCGCGTAGCGAACTAAATTACCCGCGCGTGTGCTGCTGTTTCCTGTAGAACCTACCTGGTTCACCGCCGATCCCGTCGCCGAGCCTACTTACCTTAGTGAGAAGGTATACGCCAGCTGCGAGATGACCCGAGGTACTCTTGCAGTCGCCGTGTTGCTGTAAGTCCTTGAAATTCATACTTACTTAACGTCGAAGCTATCCACTCTGTGTTCAGTGCCAGTGAAATTAAGTGATCAAATCTAAAAGTAAAGAAAGTGATAAAGTGTTCATTGACTGCGATTAATTTTATTCGTCATATATCTCAGATTAATCAGCCATTATATTCTAAAATATATCTTTAGCATACCATTGTTTTTTAATTTTATTCTTTTAATTTTCCTTGAATATAACATGTTTTTTATTTTCCAAGCCTTTGTTTTGGTCATGTTTTAAATATTTTTTGTGTCGGGTATTTGATAGATCTTTTGGTGAGAATTTGTCATGTTGTGAATATTGTGATGTCTTATTTTCAAATATTCTGCTTTTTCTACTAATCTTTCTACTCTTTTGATCTGGCCTACTTTCTTCATTCAACTGTTGAACTCATTTGCAATCGGCAGTACTTAAGGTGCTCAAGATAATATCAACAACACTACAGAAAAAGGAACCAGACTTAAGTCGTATTTCTCCACCGCATTTCAACTTACTTCCTATAATAGTTATATTCAACATTCTAACGTATTTAAAATATTTATTATTCGTAAATAGTTTAAATTTTGATTTACAAACTGTCTTAAATCGTTTCATAATTCAAACGTACGACTGTACTGCAAATATATATTTTTTCATGCAAATACAATGAATATTGAAATAATGGTTTGTGGCAAAGACCCTCGGTGGTCAGAGCAACTCTGTTGAAAGTTGATAAATCACCTGGCTTATAATCAATTCATTTGTGCGTCCTACATAATTTGCCTGAAAGCCTGTCAATCAATATAATACCCGTGAGGATATACCTAGTCTGAAGTAGGCCCTTTGAGAAGTTACGTTTCAATAACATTAAGGTGGCAACAAAAAAGTAAATTAATCTATACATATTATAAAACAAAGTCTCCCGCCGCGGTGTCTGTCTGTCTGTTCGCTTAAAACTTCAAAAGTACTGGACAAATTTTTATACGGTTTTCAACAACATCGAGACTGATCCGTGAGGAAGGTTTTAGTGTATAATAAGTTTAGGTGTTGTGCAAACTGACGATATTACGACGATATTAGTTCAACGCGTCGGAAAAAATTGAGCCGATCGGGAGCTTTCCTCGAAAACGCTGCCAAAACCTTTTGAGTTATAGCAAAACAATGTATGGTGGGATTGTACCTTTTTAATAGATCTACAAAAAAGTCAGCGATGGTATATGTCTATCTTCCAAGGATAACCCACAATAAACATATTTTGCTTATATATCTATCTATACTAATATAATAAAGTTTTTTTTTGTTTGTTTGAACGCGCTAATCTCAGGAACTACCGGTCGGATCTGGAAAATTATTTTTGTATACGATAGCCCAGTTATTCCGGAAGGCTATAGGCTATATAACATAACGTTTCGACCCTTTGGGGCCGGGCAAATGGCTAAAAAGGCTAAAAGATAATATCGGCTAATCTCAGGAACTAGCAGTCGGATTTTTTAAATTGTTATTGCCTATGATAGCCCAATTATTCCGAAAGGTTATAGGCTATATAAAATTAAGCCACAATTTTTAGGGGCCAGACAAAAAAAAAATGGCCAAACGGGAAGGAGCCGGGTTGGTCCAAAGGCAAAAATATTTATATGGGTATCGTTTTCGAGCTTTTCGGGACGCTGATTAAAAATATGAAGTTTATTTAGTGATCTAAGATGGCGGACGGGAAATCAAAGATGGCGGATGAGAAAATTTTTAAAATCAATATGGGTATCGCCTTCGATTTTTTAAGGGGTGGGGAATCGAAATACAACATCTATTTCGTGATCAAAGATGGCGGATGGGAAATCAAAGATGGCGGATGGGAAAATTTTAAAAATCAATATTGGTATCTTCTGCGATGTAAAAAGGGATGGGGAATCCAAATACAACATCTGTTTCGTGATTTAAGATGGCGAATGGGAAATCAAAGATGGCGGATGGGAAAAAATTTAAAAATCAATATGGGTATCGTCTCTGATGATTTAAGGGATGGTGAATCCAAATACAACATCTATCTCGTGATCAAAGATGGCGGATTGGAAATCAAAGATGGCGGAAGGGATTTTTTTAAAAGTCGATATGGGTATCGTCTCCGATATTTTAAGGAATGGGGAATTCAATCTATTTATATAAAATTCTCGTGTCATGGTGTTAGTTAAAATACTCCTCCGAAACGGCTGGACCGATTTGTATGAAATTTTGTATGTATATTCGGTAGGCCTGAGAATCGATAGTAATCTATTTTTCAAACTTCCAAGTCATAAGGGTGGCCAGCCCAAAAAATCTTTTTATATTTTTTGATATTTTTTTATATTTTTATTTTTTTGTGATATGGCAGTATAAAATACATACAACTCTTAATTTTCACCCCTTTATCACCAACTTCTTTTTTTTATAGCCATATTAGTAATTTCATCTTATCACTAGATCAATCCTGTTAGCCACGCTACGCGCATACCGGAGTCAAAAAAATCGTTTCTCAGTGTTATTTACAATCATTCAATACTCCTCCGAAACGGCTGAACCGAGTTTTATGAAATTTTAAACGAACATTCTTTACGTCTGAGAATCGGCCACAGTTTAGTTTTTAAACCCCTAAGTAAAAAGGACGGGCCAACCCAAACATATATTTTTGTAGTTATACTTCTTTGAAAAGGCGCGTTATGAAAGAATGATGAGAGTCACATTTTACGATGCGCATGTGTGATACAAAATTCTCACGGGAAAAGTTTTTAGTGTCTACATTCACAAGATGGCGGACGAGACTTTTTTAATAAAATGAATATGGGTATCATTTTCGGGGTTTTCATGGATTCTGATCACGAAAATGACATCTATTTGGGAATCCAAGATGGCGGACGGGACATTTTTAATAAAATTAATATGGGTGTCATTTTCGGGGTTTTCATGGATTCGGGTCACGAAATTGACATCTATTTGGGAATCCAAGATGGCGGACGGGACATTTTTAATAAAATTAATATGAGTATAATTTTCTGGGTTGTCATGCATTCTGGTAACGAGAATGGCATTTATTTGGGGATCTAAGATGGCGGACGGGACATTTTTAGTAAAATTAATATCTTTAACATCATAATATAATTGGTCCAATTATCATTTGGCATCGTTTAACTGTGTCAACTTTACTTTAGGTACTTTTAATTTTTTTATTGACTCACGCCTGTATATTACCGAAAGGGTAGGCAGAAGTGTAATATGGCACCCACATTTCGCCATGAATTTTTAGGTCCCCCGTAATAGGGGGCGAGGCTATTGCCGTTACCGGGCACATCACCAGACTCCGTGCTGCTACTGAGAATTCGGAAAAACCCAGTAACACTTTTGCCCGACCCAGGAATTGAACCCGGGACCTCCGATCTGCAGTCGCATGCGCTATCCACTGGACCACGGAGGCAGTCTCTTTCTTTATGATATGGCATTGAAAATACAAATAACTCTTAATTTTCACCCTTCTAACACCAACCCCTATTTTTAATAGCCATCTTAGTAAGTATCCCTAGATCAGTCATACGCGCCAGTCGTTTTACAGCTGCGTTAGTGAAACAATTCAGCAGTTTCACAGTGTTAGTGATACTATACTCCTCCGAAATAATAATTTTTTGTTCAGTTTCTAAAGCCCTGATGGATGGATGGATGGATGGAAAAAAAGGAATGAGAAAAAATACCTTAAAAAGGCGATACGGAGTTCGCCGGGTCAGCTAGTATTTTATATAAATTTTGCTTCAAAATCTAAGTTTTAAAAAGCTTAGAAAAATACTTGACACCTTGTCACTTCACAAAAATTATAACGTCGCTCAGAAAATAGACAAGAAAATATCAGGATTAAATATTCACCTGTCTTCATTTCAAAGATAATAATTTTATGTAAACTTTGTCATAACAGTGCTAGTGTTTAGAAGTGACTTAAGAAATATGAGTCTAAGGCCCACTTGCACAAAGATTCTTAAATTGAATTAAGATGTATTTAACGAGAAAAAAAATATTAAACACCACTAGCGTCTTGCACAACGAAAAATTTGTCGAGTAATATGATTTAAGAAATGTCAAAATTAATTACCGAAAATCGGCTGTTTAGTGGCTAATTTCATTTAAGAACTGTCACACTGATGTTGACATCTTGTCATTAGCGACGAAAATTATCTATAATTATATAACTGGACCGGACGACGCAGCAGGGGAAGGCCTATGTCCAGCAGTGGACGTCCCTAGGCTGACATGATGATGATGATGATATAACTGATAACAATGTACCTACTTGTGTTATTGTTAACCCTAGAAACCTACACTATTTGGCGCACATGTTATTCTTACACTGGGGTGCTGGAACACCCCATACTAAAATGACTGTAATCCTTAAAATAAAAAAAAAACAATTCATGAAAATACGTTTTATTAAACATAATCGGTAACTTCAGATCACAAATCAGCCTTATTACACAAAGTTAAATGTAGTTTGAGCAACAGCGCTTGTAGGATTTGGTCCTTTTTTGAGGATCACTGCAATGGATTAAGTTGGCATCCGGTAACGGTCCTCCAAATGTTCATGTATCAGTTCCAAACCTAATTTCAAAACTGTCTGCTGAAACTTTATATTTGGCTTATTATTTGATCTTGAACACTTGTAAAGAACCCAGGAATTACAACTGGTCCCAACTTCTATATCTTCCTCGCCAGATTTGTGGTCTAGAATAGAGCTTATTTCTTCGTAATTCAAACCTCTGACAGCCATCCGAAACAAAATAAATAAACTTCATTGAATTTTACCTTCATAATATCTAAAAATATCTGTATTTAATTCATATAAGACTATTGTTTTTATAAATAATCAAATTTTATAATTTATTACATATAAATGCATCAATCCTAATAAATAAATAATCTTACGATTTTACTACACTGGGGTACTGGCGTACCCCACAGCACTTATACAGGCGACCACACAACGCGGTCCCTCGTCACGGTATGGACGTAACGCGAGCGGTTGACACCAAACTAAAATACTCCGACAATATTAAAGAAATTGAGATATTTAGAAAACAAATCGGTGTGGGGTGCAGGTGCACCCCACACCGATTTGATTGTAGGGTTCTAGGGTTAATGCTCAAAAGTTTCTAGTTATTATTTGTCAATTGTCATTTCGTTGCTAGGCGACGACAATGCGTTTTGTTTTATGCTCAAAGTATATAAATAGTCTAAGGTTGTATGCGAAACCATACGCATAACATCGTTAAAATCGTAACAAAAAGGCTTCATGCCATGAAACAAAACGTAGAAACTACTTTACCGACCTCATAAAATGTTTAACTAAATCTAAGCGTTGTTGTCGTTGTGCAAGATGACGCTAAATACTTTTAAGTTAAATTATTTTATGCTGTTAATTCTGTTCAAAAAATTTAAATTAAGGAGTGACTTAAATCAAACGTTACGCAAGTGGGCCTAAAACGCCTAAGTATTAGGGGACAAACTTTTAAAATGATTTACTTTTGACAAAGTGTGTTTATAATTTCAGTAACTAATTTCTTACACACGCACATTATATTATTAAAACCATAACGTGTACGTCTCATCACCAGCAAGAATAATTAAATTTCACTTATTAAAAACAGCCAGATATATTCTTACCCATTAGCTGTAGTACTTTTGGGGAATTGGAGCGCAAATGAATCTCTCTTTTATTTCAATTTAAAAATGCACCGCACCGTACGGTCGTGTATAATATCATAGTGACCTAAATATTACGGGATGTATCCGTTCTAGTAACTGGAAGTATAGGTAGGGACCAGTACTGGGGGAAATCGACTTCAATTAATACCAACAACACGAGGGCACGTATCTGTTTATCGAACTTATTATATTGAGTTTCGTATTCTGTTATTGGTCTGAAAAGGACTAAAACAACGGTACGGTGAATTCTACTGGCAACTTCACTTGATGTTTCGACCAGGCCCCAGCGCAGTTGTTACACATTTGGGTCCTTTATCAAATTGAGAAGTCTCAATATCAATAACGATAAAAACGGTAGGTTGAAGATTATTAGATCCAAATTCAAAGGGAAAGGTTATTTGAGCCACAAAGGACACGTCGTCGAATCCTATTACAGTTAAAGTGTATTCTCGAGAAATTCTACGTCTAATACTTTGAATTCATTACCCCCTTGATATTTGATTTCAATGACATCAAATTTAATGACACAGCAATGCTGTATGTATGCAAATATTCAATTATTATATTAATTTTATTATTTGGCAGTATAAGCCCAAAATTTTCAAATATGGTTGGTTTTCGATCCAATTCAATTTAACAGGTATATGAAACTTGAAAAGTTTTTCGCATCTACCCATTTTTACTCGTAGAATATTAAGGACTCCGATGGCTGAAATACATTAATGTTTTGAAGTGCCGACGTGAAGACGTTGTTAACTCTTTGACGACCAAGGGAGATATGTGTCCCTAGCCCATCATTTGAAATATATTAAAAATTAAGAAGCCTATTACCAACTTTGATTTTTTTGTTTGTTATTAAACATATTATTAATATTTTTTTCATTGACGGAACAACCTAGGTAGCACGATATATTTTCTATAAAAATTGTAATACGACTGTTCGCTAAGCGTGCACTTGCCCTAATTCTCAAAAGTTTTTAGGAACTTCAAAATGTTTTAAATTGTTTTTTGTTGTGCTATAATAATTGCTTCGTAAGTAAATTTATATTATATTCATTAATAAAACCATTATATATGTTTAGTTACAAGACATCATAAACATTAAGGGACACCAGTGTCCCAGTGGTCCGGAAGGGACACTATTTGTAATAAATTGTTAACTTATTCAACTGACGATTTTGTGAATTATCTTCATTTTTATTGATATTGTGGCAGAATATCTTAGCTATTTGAGTTCAAGGATGATGTAGGTACTTCTTTAAATTTTGATGGATGATAATAGTGATGAAGAAGATGATTTACACCTTGACGAAAATGGTCAAAGGAGTTTGATACAGAATCAAGGAGTTTTAGATGTTTCTGATGATGAAATTGAAGATGTGCCTGTTCAATTTCAGGAATTAATAAGTCTGGCACCTGTACCATCAACGTCTATAACTCTTTTACCCATTACTGGAACACAAAGTAATCAAAAACCAGGTTTCAAGTGAAACTAAGGAACATACTTGCCAAATAATTTTCGTGATTTTTGTGATGTGAAATATAATGGCTGCGAGGTACAGATTTTTAAAATAATTGATGCTGATGTTTAGACTCTCTTTGGCATATGAAATAGTTCGAACAAATCGAAAAGTTCTTCCGAAAACAGCATTGACATAAGGAGAGGGACATGTACACCAGAAGTTTTGGGGCATATCGTGCGTAAAGTTGATGGAAAATAAAGGAATATACTTATTAAATTGATCAACTTTCTGAAACCGTTAGATAAAGACAATGGAAGACGACGCAAACCTGGAACAGCGGAAAAATGTGAAATGCCCTAAAATCGTATCACATATAATATGGAGGAGACAAAGATATGGGAGGAGTAGATTATATACGTGTTGTTCTCATAGTGTTATGAAATATATTGCTGATTGAAAATAAAATACTATCTTTGATAATTATTTGATCTCTTAGATACCTCAGTGAATAATGCGCATACTGTCTACTCAAAGCTTCACGATGAAATCAAAACTAGCCTGCAGTTCTGACAAGTTCAAGTTGGAAAAACGGTTTCTCTGTCAGGTAGCATGACGTTACTACTTCAAAATCAAGTTCAGTTCCCAGATCTGTCAGAAGAAGACAGTTTCCAACGCACCCCATTGATAACCAAACTTCTGGAAGAGATGTGTCGGTTTATTCAATGTATAATAGAAATCCGAACAAAATAGTAATTGTGTTGCAAAGTACACCTTTTCTAGACTAATGAATGGAAATGTTACACTGGATTCTACCTAATTACTACTAGCTTATTACTTTAAATTGTATACCTATCGATGAAGAAACAATTTTTCTGTAATAAATTTGCAATTACATTTATATCATTATACCTCAAATCTCTAAAACGTATAATATAATTAACTAGAACAAAAAGTACCAGCAACGACCATAGGGACATAATATGTGTCCCAAAGAATTCCAAAAAATCCAAAACATTATATTATATTTTAAGTTAATATCATGTTTATTTGATGCCTAATTAACTGTTTCGTATAGTTTTTATCATAATATATAGTCCCATATCCTAATGGTCCTGAAAGGGTTAATGACGTAAATGAAAATATTTTTGTTATTACAATGAATTTTTAAGGCACTAATGGACTAATTTGATGTTGCTTTTTGTTTCTTTAAAATATTTTCTTATAATAATTCAAGCAAGTGTGTTTTAATACTCGAACTTATGACAATATAATATAACTATTTTAAAACAATTCATATTGTCTTAAGACAAAGTAATTATGTAAATAATGAAATGTTTAACTGAAGTACTAATTATTTATTAACATCTTAAACTGGTTTATTTTTATTAAAAGCTTATTATTTTCCGAGTGACAAATAACTTAAAAGATGACTAAATGTTTGTAACTAATAAAATAAGTTGCTAGCGATTAAATATTTTCGCGACTATTATATTAAATAAGATTCAAAACTAAGGGTGTTATAAAATCTTAAAACTAGCAGCTGCGTTTAGGTAGCAAATAAACTATACAAGTCAATTGAAATAATAGCCGAGGAGCTATAAATAATGATTTGGCGACTAATAATGTTAGTACCTACCTACTAACATTATTAGTCGCCAAATCATTATTTATAGCTCCTAGGTTATGTTAGGTTTTCTTGTGACCCTGTACCCAAAAATAGGAGCCCTGCGAAGCAGGGCACCGTCACTTGGCTAAAAGACTGAAGCGTCTTATTTCCTTATACGAAACACTTTATTTAAGACAAAATCATTTGCCAAATATTGAAATTTGTATTATTTATGAATGTCCATTTTCTATTTTTTATTCATCATCAAGTTTCCGCTTAGATACTAATTCAGTTCCTAAAAAAATTAAATGCTACTAGTTTAAATTAAAACGAAGCTTATTACTGACATATTAATATGCTACATTTTACTTATTACGATACTCCTTATTAGCTGCCAACCCATTATATATGGTACCCACTCTAATTATTTTTTAAACTTGTATTTGCTTTATTTAGTCACCGCATTAAATTCTTCTTTCTCTTAGCGTTATCCCAGTTTCTATCTGGGGTCCGCTTTCTAGACTAACCGGATTTGACTGAATATTAGCTTTTCCACGGAGCGACTGCCTGTCTGACCTCCGCAACCCGAAGGGATAGCGATATTCCATGGTTTAGACTAGTGTCAGTTTATTTAGAAGGTACTGACGCCCTGTAACGACTGTCAAAGATCCTCATGACAACCGGGACCGACGGCTTAACGTGCTCTCCGAGGCACGGGGCAAGCGATAGTTAACAATTTAAGTCACCGCATTAAATACAAGCCTTTATTAAATATAATTTCGGATAATATTATCTTTTGGAGTCAGTATCACAATCTAATTAGATATCAGTTGAGAAAAATTGCGTAATCCAACAGCTATCTATGGCAACATGTATTTCTGCCAATACATTTAAGATTCAAATACAACAATATTGCAATATTTTTTGCAAGATTACTTTTTTGTTATGGAATTTAATAGCCGTCACAGTTTAACGAACTTTTTGTTTTTAAAATACTTGTACCTATATTTTGTTTTTAAAATAGTCATATAACGAAGTACAATATCTTCGGCTGCACGGTCGAGAGCACACCGCACTGCAAAGGTCTATACTTATAGAACCCTTCTCGACCGACACGAGTGCGATAAGAAATAATGCTATGTTGAGACAACATCATTTTACTGCCGCACTACGCTCGACGCATTGATTTTTATAGTTGATAGATAAAATACAGTATGTATTTATACATGCATTTTGATATGTATTCGTACATATATATAGGGTGCATAATGTTCCCACCAAGAACTTAGGGTCCCAAGCCAACCTCACCTGCAAGTGGTGCACCTGCCGATCAACGGACGAGGCTCTGGCAAACAAAATGTCCCAATAAGCGGCAATAGGCTCGCCACCTATTACGTGGGATCAAAACACTGGCGAAAAGTGGGCGTTTAATATGCCTCTGCCTACCCCTTCGGGGAAACAGGCGTGAGTCTATGTATGTATGTATTCGTACATATTTAAACAAGCCCTGCTAGTTAGTCTCAATGCACACCGTTCTTTGCTCGTAATGAGAAGATTTTTAGGTCTAAGGCCGCGCGCACGTTGGACATGAATTCGTATCGTACAGTATATGTAGGATTGTGGTCGTACTAATTGAGTGCGCACACTGTATACATTTTTATTAGTCAAATGAGCAGTGTTCTAGTGATATCTGATTTGTGAAGTCTGCTTTGGTTGGAGCGCGGAGCAAATAATCTACATCTTCACGACAATTCTCTTATCACTCAAAGACTGCTGTGGCGTCGTCGCTATCGTAGAACCGAATTGGTGCGTGAAATATATTAAAAATACACAATATTGGTGAATTTCATCATATCATGGAAGACTTATAACATCACTTATACAATCACTTTGGTCCCACAAATGTTCGTGAATCAGGTTTAATTAACTTTTCTACATCAATTTCTTATGTTAAAACGTACGAAACGGCCTAAGTCTGCCACACTGGTCAAGTGCGCGTTTGGTTTTACATGACTTCTGAGAACATCATGGAGAAGTAATAGAACTCTGAGACATGCAAGCTTCTTCACGATATTTTCCTTCACCGCTTAGCTCGCCATAACTAATTACATGTGTGGTCGTTTGTTGTGTTATTGTATCCTATAAAGAACAACTCTATCATCATATCAACCAAACGACGTCCACTGCTGGACATAGGCCTTCCCCAAGGTTCTCCACACAGACCGGTCTTGAGCCGCCCGCATCCAACCGCCTCCCGCGATCTTGGCGAGGTCGTCGGTCCACCTTGCGGGAGGCCTACCTCTGCTGCGTCGTCCGGTACGTGGCCGCCACTCCAGAACCTTTCTGCCCCAACGGCCATCGATTCTTCGAGCTATGTGCTCTGCCCACTGCCACTTCAGCTTGGCTATCCGGAGAGCTATGTCGGCGACTTTGGTTCTACTGCGGATCTCCTCATTTCTGATTCGATCTCGCAGGGAAACTCCAAGCATAGCTCTCTCCATCGCCCTCTGAGTGACCTTGAGCCTTCTGATAAGGCCCATAGTGAGCGACCACGTCTCTCATCCGTAAGTCATCACTGGCAACACACACTGGTCAAAGACTTTCGTCTCGAGACACTGCGGGATATCGGACGAGAAGATATGTCGTAGCTTCCCGAACGCTGCCCAACCGAGTTGGATTCGACGATTGACCTCCTTCTCGAAGTTGGACCTACCTAATTGGACTACTTGTCCCAGGTAAGTGTACTTGTCGACAACTTCGAGCGTAGAGTTCCCAACCTGAATAGGAGCAGGTACAACATGGACGTTCGACATGATTTTCGTCTTGTCCATGTTCATCTTAAGACCTACTTGTTGAGAGACTCTACAGAGGCCATCGAGCATTGTGCCTAGGTCTTCCATGGTCTCAGCCATGGCAACGATATCGTCTGCGAATCGAAGGTGAGTGATGTACTCGCCGTTGATGTTGATGCCCAGCCCATTCCAGTCCAGAAGCTTGAAAACATCCTCCAGCGCAGTGGTAAACAGTTTCAGGGATATGACATCCCCCTGTCTCACCCCTCGCTGGAGTTGAATAGGTTTCGAACTCTGGTCCTGGAGGCGGAGTGACATAGTGGCGTTTTCATACAAACACTTCAGCACTTCGATATATCGGTAGTCAATCCGGCACCGTTGGAGAGACTGTAGCACCGCCCAGGTTTCGATCGAATCGAAGGCTTTCTCATAGTTCACAAACGCCAAGCATAGGGGCTGGTTATACTCCTCGGACTTCTGTATAACCTGCCGCAGCGTATGTACGTGGTCTATGGTACTATAGCCTTTACGGAAACCGGCTTGTTCGGGAGGCTGGAAGTCGTCTAGCTTGCTCTCGAGACGAGTGCTTGCGGGTTGTTGCGTTGTCGTGTATAGCTGTCCATAGAACCTTTCGATCTCCTCCAAGAGCTCAGGCTTGGACGATACGATTCTGCCATCTTCCGTCTTCAGCTTTGTCAGCTGACTCTGCCCAACAGACAGATCACGTTTTGTGTTGTATTGGCGGAGATCGCGAGTCAGAGACTTAGAGATCTGTCTGTTGAGGTGCCGATATTTCGGCATGTCGTCGGAGGATAGCAGAACCATCTTGCGCCTTTCCTCTAACAGCTCGAGGGTCGGATCCGAGATCTTGCTGGTTCTCTTGCTTTTCTGGGGCTTAAAGAATTTAGCCCCTGTTTTATGGACAGCATCCACGAACCCGTTACTGTACTCGTCCACATCTACGCATTCGCCCAGGCATTCGAAACGGTTCTTGATTTCGAGCTGAAAGCTCTCGGGGTTTTGGATATGAACCGGTGCCGGTCGGAGCGTGGACTTTATCAACCTCGACCGTTCGAGGCTTGTACAGATATTCAATATGCCTCTTACTATTCGGTGATCGCTCCCCACTTTAAGTGAATTGATCACGGAGACATCATTGTGTATCTGCCTCTTCGTCGACATGATAAAGTCGATCTCATTTTTGGTTGCACCGTTTGGACTTACCCGGGTCCACTTGCGGCATTCTCGCTTCTTGAAGAAGGAGTTCATCATATAGAGTCCTTCCTTCTCCATAAAGCTAGCCAGCAAGTGACCCCGGGAATTCCGATGCCCATAACCAAATTGCCCCACTCTCAGCTCATCACCGTCGCGTTTGCCCAGTTTCGCGTTAAAATCTCCCATGACCACGGTGTAATGGGTTTTGTAGCCATGTATAGCCCGAGATATATCCTCGTACATGGCTTCCACCTCCTCATCGGGGTGCGACGAGGTCGGAGCGTATACCTGTATAACCTTCAGCGAATACCGCTTGGATATTCTGAGTATAAGGTACGCTACCCTGCTCGACACACTCCCGATATTTACCACGTTTGTCACGAGAGATTTGTGGACGATGAACCCGACACCACCTTGGGACTGTTGGTCGCCCTCCCGGTAGAAGAGCAAGTTACCGGAATTGAGAACTATCGAGTCCTCCCCCTGTCTTCGGACTTCGGATAGGCCTATGATATCCCATCGCAACTTGCTCAATTCTTCTTCCAGCTCGACAATCTTCTCGTCGGTCCGCAGTGTGCGCGTGTTCAGTGTTGCCAGGGCCAATTGTCGTTGGTGGTGGTAGCCCGATCTCTTCCGGAGATTCTTCGCACCCCTTGCCCCGCCGTTACCATGGCCGCTAAACAACTCAACAACTCTATACTAAACAATAAAAAATACTTACATTGATTTTTCATCAACTTTTCATGAATAACAGTAGGATTGTAATAAAGCTCTCTATCTGCATTTATTGCTAAAATCAGCGCGTAAATCACCTGCGCCGGCTTTACGTTGTCAACACAGGACTCGGTAAATTTAGATCCACAGCTTTTCACCACAATGTCGTTATGGGTCGAGGCCGATTTGTTTGACCACATTTTGTAGTTATATCCTTTATTTTTATTTCCGGGCATCAGACAAACGTGCTTTATATATACCTACTAGACGACTTGTGCTTTAAGCACAAATCCTCTGGTCTGGAACCCAGAGGCATCGCAATGTCTGAAGTCTGAACCGATCGGAACACACGCTTCTGATTTCCTGTATAATTTTCAAGTGTTCGCATTACTTTGGTATATACCGCTTGAATTTTTGTGGTCAGTATGAATGTGCGAATCGCTGTACAGTAAGTAGTCAATATGTATCTATTTGTTTAAACACATTTTTATTAGTTGACTTGAAACTTAAAGAAATATAATATCCAAATTCTTAGTTCGACTAGTAATTAACATGGGCTAGATCAGTATTTTGATTGAGTTTTTCAAGGCTCACTAACAATTTCGACATTATACACACTGAACTATTGCTAAGCGATTTATTTGAATGTAATGATATTTCACGCATTTAAATGTGGTTGGAAGAATAGACTTTACTACATTTTACGCTAAAAATATTACCTAAAGGCTTGTAATATTCTTGAGTGAAAATGGTACCTACGTTATAAGTCGATTGCTTCTCAGTACTTGGTTATTCTGATTTCTCGTGGGAAACTTCAGTTTTCTTAAGTTTTCCTTCCTTCAAGCGATTTACTAAAAGGAATGCTTTGAAAATACTAGTTTCTGATTTTAAACTGAAGCTGACGTTCCTTTTAAGCTTTTAAACTTTGTCTTGAATTAAGGTACAGTCCACCTAGTAATTATTTTTCTTTTTTAGTTGAAATCGACAAAATATATTATGTAAAGCGAAAATATCATGTTTCCTATTTTAAATAAATTTGTAATTTATAATTTAGAACAATTGTTTTTAATATTTATTTTTTACAACGCTTACTAAATTGGTTCCAAAGTTTGGTACTTATGTCCAAAGTATGTATATGCGGGGTTTTAAGCAGTAAATTGTAAAATATTGCTGCTGTAGAAGAGGGGAAAATCTGTCAGCCTCGGCAGAAAATATTAACACAATGTGTTTAATCATTATAATTGTTAAAGCTTCTTTATACACGACGTAGATACATATGTACGACAATTATTCATAAAACATTTGTTAATAACATAAATCCGAACATTCACATAAGTATTATGTTACGGAAAAGTTTAAAAATTATAATTACGAAATATTTTTCCTTATTGACGTCAAAAAACGAATTCCCTGTTCGTCAACGGCATTAAAATTGTGGCTTTCATATTTTCTCCATACTTACCCCAGATGTTACATAAGTAGGGAGAAAATAATTATGTCGGATTTGATTCATTCATTTCTGAAATTATTTCAACATAAAAAAAAAATTTGCTTACATTTATTCTACCGATTTCTCTGAAGTTATTTCATCATAAAATTCACATTTGTCTACATTCATCCTACCGAATAGATATGGCGGGCAGCGGATGGACGCGGATGGCTCAAGATCGGTTCATGCGGAGAACATTTAGGGAGACCTATGTCCAGCGATGGAGATGATGATAATGATGATGATGATTGTACTCAATAACATTATGCCTTTTACTACCACTTGGTAAAGGAAATGTTTAGTGAATGCTTAAATACATTTTATAACACATCTTCATTACATCCTTGATCATATAGATACACAGCAATAAGTCATGATTTTTCTGTTTCTATAAATTAAATAAAGAATAAATGAATCTATATAAATATAGAAAATTAAAAATACAATCAGGTTCTTGATACCAAAATTGAAAACTCATTTGCTAAAGTAACGTTATGGTTAATTTAAACCATTTGCAAAGAGAAGATGTGCAAGAGAAACGAGTTAAATTACCAACGACGTGTACTCTACATCGTAAAACGCTAGTCACGAGATTCTCGAAAATTGCACGTACATCAGAAATGCAACAGCTCAAAACTGGAGATTTATAATAATAATAATAATAACTGGCAACACCTTGGAATCAACATGAATTCATATTTTCTTGCAAATTTACATTTTATTTTGTATAACAGTTTTGCGGTACAATTTATATAGTAAAACAACTAAAAGAAGATACAATATCCGATAAATATACAGACATAATTTATAAAAACCATAAAATCAGAAGAAATAGTACTTAGAAAAACATAGCGAAGATGACACCTTGTGTCAAATGGAAAATTGTAAACAATAATAAATAATGATAATATCAAGAAATATATATGTTGACGAGAGCCAGAGTAGCAGTAGCACGCCTTAGACCCCCGGACTCGTCGCTCAGCTCCGCCTCACAGCCGCGGGCACCAGCGCCAGCATCGCTGAGTGTTGAGGCGTCGAGCTCGTCGAGCGACGAGTATTTTTCCCCGCCGTCGTCGCCACCACCAGCACGTCGCCGGGGAAGAGGCCGGCCACCCTTACACTTGGGACCCCGAGACCCACCGGTTTCGAACAGGGCCCCCGCTACCGGTGGTAATGTGCACCGCATGAGATGGACACAATCCATGAACGAAAATGTCATGCGGGCACATTTTGTGGCTACAGAGGGAGGTACCAACCTTACGGCGTACCGTGATCGCATGCTGTCTCTGTTTCAGGGCTTGGAACCGGCTGTCAACGTCTCGGCACAGCGACTGTCGGATCAAGTGCGAGCCATCCAGCGCTGCAGCCTGCTTGATGACGACGCACTTGAGAGGCTACGCTCAGACTTGACAGTTATCCCTGCCAACCAACCTCCTACACGCAATATAGCTTCAGTGCCAAACATATTGCACAGACAACAAGAAGGAGGTGAAGAGGTGGTAGACAGGGATTCACAAGTAAGTACCCAGTGCATTGATAAGATGAGGAGTGCTTTGGAGTGTGCCATTGGGGAATATCGGTACATTGCATTGCAAGACAGACCTCGGCTGCCGCGTTTGCCCACGCATAAAAAGAATATGGCGCTTGTGTGTGCCCTGGATTCACTATTGCCTATTTACTTAGACAATAGTGAAAATCTTAGCGATACGCACTCAATTCTGTACTGTGCGGCTGTAGCGGCATGTCGAGTAGTTAATATTAAAATAGGAAACAGTATTGATATTGCTCCTCGAGATGCCGTCCCGGCTTGGCAGCGTAGAATTGAGCGGCGTATTGCTGAGACCAGGGCACTCATAGGCAAACTAATCTGCTTCAGGTCGGGCAATACCCGCCCGAGAGTGATGCGTTTTGTGAACCGGGCGTTTAAAGGAACGGGACTCCGTCCTCAAGAGTATGTGTCACGGGTCACAGAACGCATCGACCTCCTGAAGCAGAAAGTTTATGCGTGGGCAAATCGTATCAAACGATACAAGAAAAGGGTAGCCCGATACTCCCAAAATCGCGCATTCCAAAGAGATGAGAAGTTGGTTTATAGAAATTGGGAGCGACCTGATCCACGTGTGGATCATGGAAGTCGGCCAGATCATGCGAATACGATTGAATTTTGGCGCAGCATATGGTCGACTCCCATCAGCCATACGGAAGATGACTGGATTAGAGATGTTAAACGATCATGTGAGGCAATACCTCACATGGAGCCCGTAGCCATTGACACCACAGATGTATATTGTGCAGTCCGTCAGTTAGCCAACAGGAAATCGGCAGGACCGGACGGGCTGCACAATTTCTGGTTAAAATGGCTACGCAGTGCACATGCTCGTTTGGCTTCTCAATTTCAGTCATCTCTGGATTCAGGGTCGTTGCCTATTTTTATGACAACTGGCGTAACTTATCTGCTCTTTAAGGCTGGTAGTACCACGGAGCCTACGAACTATAGGCCTATAACTTGCCTGCCTACAATGTATAAAGTTTTTACATCCATTTTGAGAACGAAATTAGAAGCACATATATTTAGAAATAACATCTTATCTGTATCTCAAAATGGATGTAGAAGCGGGGCCCGTGGTACTAAAGAGCTACTCCTTATTGACATGACCATAAGCCAACAGGTTCGCCGTAGTCGAAAGAATCTGGCGACATGCTGGATAGACTATAAGAAGGCCTATGACTCTGTGCCACATACGTGGCTCTTGAGAGTGCTGGAGTTGTACAAAGTTGATGCAACTCTATGGGCCCTCTTGAAGGCATGTATGGGGCAGTGGAGTACGGTGCTTCGCTATCCAGGATGTCGACAGCCTTGCGGGTATGGCATACCTACAAGGATCAAGCGGGGTATTTTCCAAGGCGACAGTTTGAGTCCACTATGGTTTTGCCTAGCACTGAACCCACTGAGCACTTTGCTCGAAAGTTCAGGGCTAGGCTATAGATTGCAGAGTAGAGGTCAAGTTATTTCCCACCTCCTTTTCATGGATGACCTCAAAATATTTGCCTCCACTGACCCCCAATTAACTGAGTTACTAAAGATAACTGAAAGCTTTAGTAATTCAATTAAGATGGGGTTCGGTGTGGATAAATGTGCGGTCATGCATGTAAGGCGAGGCAGGAGTGTGGAATCTGATGGTATAGAACCTTCAGATTTCACACAACTTAGATCACTCTCTGCAACCGAAACCTATAAATATCTGGGTATGTCGCAGGCGTTATGCATTGATGAGGCTGGCATGAAACAGTTGTTGCAGGCGCGTTTCTTTGGCCGCCTGAAGAAAGTTTTAAAAAGCATTCTTTCGGGCGGAAATAAGGTGCGCGCCTGTAACGGTTGAGCCATGCCGGTCTTAATGTACTCCTTCGGCATACTCAGATGGACTCAGACGGAATTGGACGCCTTGGATAGGAAAGTTCGTTGTCTACTCACCACATACCGGATGCATCACCCGCGTTCGTCAGTGATGAGATTGTACATCCCGCGGAAGTGCGGGGGTCGGGGCTTCTTAAGTGCCAAGACCCTCCACAATCGCGAGGTGTGCAATCTCAGAGAAGACTTTCTCCACACTGCCGCGGGTGTGCACCGAGATGTGGTTGCTGTGGACAACGGACTTACCCCGCTGGGTCTGGCCAAAGAGAACTGGCGCAAACCTGCCGTACTTGGTGTAGAGGAGCGCAGGGAGGTATGGAGGGGCAAAGAGCTGCATGGACGATTTTACCGGGCCTTGCTTCGGTGTCCTGGCTGCGTTTCGGCGATCTTTTCGCCGAAACAGAAGGTTTTGTATTTGCAATTATGGATGAAGTTATCATGACGAACAACTACCGGAAGTATATTCTGAGGGATGGGACGGTCGACATATGTCGGGCATGTCACCAGCCTGGTGAATCGCTCAGACATATAGTATCCAGTTGTTCTCGTCTTGCCAACGGCGAATATTTGCATAGACACAACCAAGTAGCCAGGATTGTCCATCAGCAACTTGCCTTAAAGTACCAACTTGTCGACTCCGAAGTACCGTACTACAGGTATGTGCCCGACGCAGTTCTTGAAAATGGTCGTGCTACTCTGTACTGGGATCGGTCTATCATTACTGACAGAACTATTGCGGCTAACAAGCCGGACATAGTGGTGATAGACCGATTAGAGCGCCTTGCAATGATCATCGACGTCACCATACCCCATGACGAGAATCTCGTGAAAGCCGAAAAAGATAAACAAATTAAGTATTTGGACCTGGCTCACGAGATTGTCGACATGTGGGATGTTGACTCGGCGATCATTGTACCGATAGTCGTGACCGTAAATGGTCTTATTGCCAAGAGCCTCGACCACCACCTCAAGAGGCTCTCGTTAGACGGCTGGATCAAGTCCTCTATACAGAAGGCAGTATTGCTGGACACGACACGCATCGTTCGGAGGTTCCTCTCTCTGGAGCCCTAACCACCGGTAGCTTGGTCCCTGTGCCCGATGCCGGTGGGTCTCCGTGGTCCTGTTTTATATAGTTATTTTTTTTTCGTTAAGTGATTTAAGTATATAAAATAAGATCAATGAGAATGAAAATCGATAAAGAGGAATAATAATAATAATTCTTTATTTAAGACAACATTGATCCATTGTGTTAGTAACATTTTCTTAAATATTTATGTTAGTTTTATTCTAATGTTTAGTGATCTTTATTCTACGCACCCATGGGGGAGGCAGCACGCGCAGACCAATACCCAGAATAGTTATCTGATCATAGTCCGCACGAAGTGCCTCGTCCACGGTGCGTGTAGGTCCTCTGCAACTATTTTCAGTATGCTATTGTTACTCGCCCTTATCCTTGTCATCAGTGATGCGACCTTATTTCTAATAATGGCCTGAAATCCATTAGTTTCAGCCTGTGCAAACATCTCTGATGCACTACAAAAACGGGGAAGTCCCAACATCATCCTGAAAATATTATTATATTGGATGCGCAGGGTATCTAGCGATCTTTTGGCATACGCCATCCACAGGCCCCCGGTGTACATACCCTGGCAGTATGCTTTAAAAAGTGTACTTTTGACTTGGTCTGTACACCGGGAGAACCTGCGAACCAGCATATTACCGCGGACCGCCAGAGCCCTACGCTCCCGTTCTATATCGACATCGTCTTTAAGGTCGTCTGTAAGTATATGTCCTAGGTATTTAAATTGATATACCCTCTTCAGGCTTGACCCGTTCAGGCTTATGGGTGGTATTTGTTCTGGGCACCTACCAGCGGCCTTAAAGACCATGTACTCACTTTTCTTAATATTATAGACAAGTCCATGGGAAGCAGCATACCTCTCACACACTGATAGCATCTGTTTAATGGCATTTGCAGTCGGCCCCAGCAGCACGATGTCGTCCGCGTAACTGATATTATTAACTCTAAGACCAGCCACGGAGCATCCGACATGCATGCTGCTGAGCTCAACTATGAGATCGTTGACATATAGGTTGAAGAGCCCTGGAGAGGATATCCCTCCCTGTCTCACACCGCACTCCAACCCATATGACTCCGATAATGCCCCTGACCATCTAACAATATTAGTTTGGTTTGCATACCAGAACTTAAAAAGCCGTAGTACTTCTGCCGGTATAGCCCTGTCCGCCATCTTCCTCCAAAGCACCTTATAGGAGACGAGATCGAAGGCCTTGGAGAGATCGAGAAAACAGGCATATACCGGCTTTCTGCGCTTAGTGTAGTATTGGACAGTATGCTTGAGACTCAGAATTGCGCTTTCAGTAGAAAGTCCCGGTCTAAACCCGAACTGAGCGTCGTGTAGATCTATGTATTTCTGCAGAGTAGAATCAAGCAGACTGTCCAACACCTTAGCTACAGTTGTAGCTAAGGAAATCGGGCGGTAGTTCACACTGTCCGAGATATCTCCTGCCCTGCTCTTGACTAACGGCACCACGGTGGTTTTCATCAATTCAGCTGGAAGGTAGGAGTGACTGATACACACATTAAAGAGCAAAGACAGGACCCTCGGGAGATGTATGCCCGCGTGTTTAAAATGTTCGATACTCAGCCCATCGTGTCACGGAGACCTACCCCTGCTCATCCTCTTTATAATTGATCGAACCTGATTTGCCGAGAAACTTAGCAGCGGCTCTGTCCCGGGACTCGCGTGCCCAGCATCACCCATCTCACCGGAACGACCAAGCACAGGTGTTACTCGGAAATGTTCCTTAAACATATTAGCGATCTGTGTCGGTTCACCCATCCCGTTCACAGTGGCCGGGAGGCAAGGCCTAAGGTTTAGCTTATTTGTGGATTTCCAAAACTCTCCAAACTTTTTATCAGCTCTATGTTTAGCAATTTTGTCCATTTTAAGTTGTTCTTGGTTGTTTTTACACCACTTTAGCCTCCCCTTAAATACTTTACGAGATTCATACATTTGCTCGTACACCACACCAGATGACGGTCTGTCATGTAATACCCAGAGGTCGTACTTAAGCCTTGCCTCCCGGTGAGCCTCCCCCACATGATCGCTCCATCCACACAATACTCTAGCCTTTCCCCTGTTCTGTACTTTACATCGTTCTTTAGAACAGATAGCTGCTTCCCTCAGGATCTGCACTATATGACAATATAAATTATCTATAACTACTTTGTGATAAGTATTGCTGCAGGAGCCATGGCCACACTCTATAAATTCTGTTGGAAAGTCGATGTCTCGAAGGCCACTATGGCATATATTGTGATATTTGGTTATCTGAGACTCGTCCCTCTCGCCCCATATAACATCGTTTGGGGGTATATCGAGTATTAGTTTTGTTCTTATAGCCTCGATATTGACCTCTATACACAGTGGTAGGTGGTCGGACACAAATACTTCCTCCAACACAGTGGCATTTACGACCGTTTGCCAAGCCGACTGAGTAACCACACAGTGGTCTAACCAACTTCTTGACCCATGATATACATCCATGTACGTATAGCTACCAGACTCAACGCCCAATTTCTCAACATCCGCACACACCCAAGACCTGTATTTACAAAAATTACTCAATTCGCTATAGAATAGCCTATTAGGGTGAGCATTGAAATCACCCAATATGTACAGACATTCAATATTATTACTCTCCTCAATCGCACTTACCTCACTTAGTACTTCAGTGAAAAGGGGCAAATTTTCGTAATTGTTTACCGGCATATAAACAGAAAATACCAAGATGTTGCGCCCACCCACTGTAGCCTTGATAGCCGCTAATCGAGTACTGCTACAATCTATGACGGCAACAGCATCAAGGATCCCTCTTCTCCAGGCGATCGCCACCCCTCCGTTAGGCCTCCCTTTCAGAATGCCAGATTCAGAAGAGATTGCAGATTTACCAAAATATTCAAAGTCAGATGAAATTGTTCCCAATAGTGGGATATCATGTTCAAATAACCAGGTCTCCTGCAGGCAAACTATATGAGACGATTTACAAATCGTTCTTACATCATCAATGGAGTTTTTAAACGAGTGGCAATTAAATGTAGCAAGTTTCAAATAATTATTTCCATTCATAACATTAAGGTTGATTAACTATAACTACTTAATAAATTATTTTGGTCCATACATAAAGTGCACAAAACGCCTAAATGTGATACCTGTTGGCCAAAAATCGTCTTTTAAAAACAAGTCTAATTTAGATTTACATACAAATAATTTGTAGACATTATATTTCCTAGCTGATTTCATATTTATCATTTTTAATGTTATTTTCTCATTAGTTTTATCTACAATATAATTAATAATGTCCTGCTCACTCGTTTCTTTACTTACATTTGATATAAACAGAGGTACTTTAACATGGGCGGCTTTAAATTTACCGTCGGGAGCTGTAGAAGCACGTCCTTTCTGGCCAATGAGCTTATACCTTTTTGCATTCTTATTTTGTACAATTTGCCATTCGTTACAATCATTTGTTAGCTGTATAGTTTTGCTTACAACATTGCTAACTATCTTATTCGGAATGTGTAGGTCCGTATTCACAATAGGAACAGCTGATCGTTTATTATCGCTAGATGTAATTACTGACGCCGAGTTCTCGGTATTCACCGACGACGATTCGCAGGTAGTAACTGATTGGTTCGAAACCGCAGTACCAACCGTGGCCTCCACGTGCGACCGATGCGCAGTCTCGCTCCTTTCCCCCACGCTCTCGCGCAGCAAACCCACCGGCCCGTCGTTCTCGCTCGCACCTCTCACAACAGGCGAAACCTGCGTAGGCGCCTCCATGAGCCCCCGATGTTCCATCTCACCTTGCTGTGCGTGTTGAAAAGAGATGTTGTTTCCACTGTGCGTGTCGGTCGTTGACCTTGTGGGCGTCGAGTGTATGTTTACTTCAACAGCTGATTCTCGCGTATGTTTTAATGACACATAATGTAATCCTACAGGTCCACTACTTAATTCATAGCTATCTTGTAAACATGCGCCTCTTTTCGGGTTCACATACGTGCGAGATTGATGATTTTCTATCATAGATGCGTACTTCATTTGTTCCATTTAATGTTTTAACTGATCAAACATATCAATTGTAACGATATTTTCTTGTAGTGCGCTCACATGATTTTGTAAGGTAATCGCTTTTAAGCGGATAATTAATTTAAATGTGTAAATTATTCACCGGAGTCAAGGCTGTATGATTAATGTTTACTTAGCTTCGGTATTTCAATCGTCAGATTTATAATTTACCGGAATAATGAATCATTTGAAGTTTCTTCTGGTCACAGTAGAAACTTCAAATGAATTCCCAATTTTCTGGTAACCTGCAACGCAGATATGCAAATGCACTAACATGCACATAAATATCAGAATCATTAGGAATATTATTGTAGTAATAAACTTATATTTACACACATGTACCTATGTATATGATTTTGCTATGTAAAATGTTTATTTGGAGAAAGTCAGTAAACTTATTATAATTCCATACGATATAGGAATTTAAACTTTCGTGGTCATTTAAACTTGATTTAAATTGTCTTTCGGGATATATACCACGTACCTTTGTTTGGAGTAACCGATATTTCGGCACTGTTGCAAGCGCCATGTTCACGGATGTACTGAGGGTATTGCGGGTGGATGAATGTTACGAGCAAGTATAACGGTCTACCCGCTTTCTTACTCGCTTTTTAACGCTTTACAACAACAACAGGAGGCTATTGAAATTAAAAAGTTTAATAATTTCAATAGAGAGGATGGGTTTCAACTGTCCAGTGTCTGGCATCCAGTGGTGCGTCTATGTAAAACCCGTGAAACGGAAAAACTCAAACCGCGAGCTGACGTAGTAAGTGTAGTATGTCGTGATCGGGTACAGTGCGATGGTGAAAACAGTGACAGTGGTGTTGTACGCAAAAAGCGAATAAGAAAGCGGGTAGACCGTTATACTTGCTTGTAACATTTATCCACCCGCAATACCCTCAGTACATCCGTGAACATGGCGCTTGCAACAGTGCCGAAATATCGGTTACTCCAAACAAAGGTACGTGGTATATATCCCGAAAGACAATTTAAATCAAATTCCATACGATGTATAGTTTCTAACCTAAATGTACTAAAATGACATCTATGTTAGTAATTATATTTGTAATGACTTCAAACGAACCAGCAATTTCATTCAAATGAGAGTACCGGAACACTTCATTACAAGGCAACACTAAGGCTAACAGCTGATCCGACCTTTTCCCGTATTTTTTACAAATTAAAATATAAAATAATCGTATAATTAAAGCTAATTACAAGTTCATCGCTTAATAAATGTGTTATTTGTAATAATCTGTAAACGTATTAGTGCTTTATATGAAAATAAGGTGAGTTTATTGTGATTT
Source organism: Euclidia mi (assembly GCA_944739405.2). Classification (NCBI taxonomy): domain Eukaryota; kingdom Metazoa; phylum Arthropoda; class Insecta; order Lepidoptera; family Erebidae; genus Euclidia; species Euclidia mi. The sequence goes on from OX123190.2 coordinate 55,828,218, forward strand.
TTTGACAAAAAATCTACCGGTAAAACTTGCATTGTCATTTTACAAACAGGTATAACTTTGTTACTACTATTACTACGTATTTCAATTCTCTTCTTTACTTTTGAACAACACTTCCTTTAAACTTCTTGTATTTCTCTCTTTTCACTATGATTATGACTCGTATAGCTTTGGGTCGCCAGGAAGAGTCTAAACTCCAACTAGCTTTAAGTGAATTAAAGACCTCTATGGAGTTGTGTAACAAACTGATAGAGGAAAGAGAAGATAATGAGAAAGAAATGTTGAACTTATTGGAAAAAAATAATAACTTAAAATGTAAAATGGCTCAGCTACATACTCAATTCTCTGATGCCATGAGTGCTCGGGATGGACTTCCGCTCATTGTGGACGGGTTTGCTGAGTGTAGCTCACAGTACGAACTAGCACTTGACCGTATTCAGTTTCTAGACAAAAAGTTACAAGAGGCAAATAGTAGAATCAGACATCTAGAATTCACCCAAGAACAGATCACTACCTCGGCAAATCAAAGTCTGTTCGATGAGCTGGTGGTTCATGCTCCAAGCATGATTACTGACATAAATAATTCTAAAGCATCATTTCCAAATAGTCTCTCAGTGTGCAAAGAATCAAATAATTCAATAAAATTGATTAGAGGTAGTAGGAATAGAATTAAGAAATATGTCAAAATAAATAAATTCATAAAAAAGACCCAAAAAATTGTTCACAGGCAAAAGTTTTTCATAAAAAATGTTAAACTTAACAGGGAAAGATTATTTGCTCTTGAAAAATTAAGAAATTACTCACAGAAATATCACCAAAATAATTTGAAACATAAATTAGACATAAATAATTTGCAGGCAGAATTAAATAATCTTAGTGCCAATTAGTATCAATGACAAATAAATATAAAAGCTCTGAATTACAAATGAAAGAGTACATATTGGCAATGAATGAGTTGGTGTCATCAAATAGTAATGAGTGTTCACAACAATTGAACAATTACATCCCGTTCAACCTCCAATACTCACCAACTTGTTCAGTGTCAACGTGTGACCCTGTTTTATTTAATACTTCTGTAAACAAACCAAAATCTAAAAGCACTATTAAACATACTTTAAATAAATTAGAAAATAATATACTAGAAAGCAAAACTAAATTAGAAAACAAAAATAAAGTGATAATATTTAGTGACGAGATTGGAAAAGGTATGGGTCAGTTTTTGGCAAACACATATAGTGACGGATTAGTGATGAATTACTGTATGCCTGGGTTAAGTTCTATAGCCATTTTAGGTAAAATTATCAGTTCTAATTTTGACCAGGATACAACTTTACTGATTCTACTTGGTAAAAGAGGATCTTAAAAAAAAAAAGTATTATATTTTTATTACAGTTAATTAAGTGAATTAAATTTAAATACAATTATTATGCTTACTTTACCCTTTAGTAAATTGTTGCCACAGAAAGAAAATAATATTAGACATAATACAAATCTTTGTACATGGTCTTATAACAATAATCAATTCCATGTATTTGACTCTAATAATTATGTTAGTAAAAGTTTATATTTGACGCAAGATACTTGCTGTCTGAATTCCTTTTTTAAAAGACAGCTAGCGGCTTCGCTAGCATATTGTATTAATATTTCAGCCAAGAATTTGGCTAATAAACCTGTTGCTCCTATACAGCAACTAAATGACATTCATAATAATTCAGCCAATATTTTGGCTACACAACTTGACATGTCAATTAATTTAAATTAAATAGTATGACAATAGAGAGCAATTGCAATGACACTTTAATGAATAATAAACCATAAAGTACAAATAAGACTAATTCAAATAATTATAAGTCTGGGCATTCACGAGTTATAAAACTAGTTCATCAAAATATTCAAGGTATGTTGAATAAACATTACGGTATTAACAGGACATTGGTTTAAAGATTACCAGTTCATGTGCAACTTCAATAACCACTTAGTTGGTAGTTCGTTCAGCAGACAAAATGCAATACATGGTGGATCATTGATTTTAGTTAATAAACAACTTAAATTTAAGAATTGTATTGACATTGTGAATTTTTCTATTGAACGGACAGTTGAAATAGCCTGTGTGGAGTTGGAGCAACTTGTTGTATTGAGTGTGTATAGACCACCATCTTGCATCTATGATAATTTTGAAACTATCATGGATGATGTACTACGGAAGCTATAACAACATAATAAAACGGTACTTGTGTGTGGTGATTTTAATATTAATTTACTAGAACAGTCTTTGAATAGACAAAAAATTAAAAATTTGTTCAAATTATATAATCTAGATTGCTTATTTTTGGAACCCACCAGGATAACTTCTACCACCTCTACTTGCATAGATCATTGTGGACAATCAATAACATTCGCTACGCAGTCTAAAAAAGTAGGTAGTAAAGAATTGACTGTGGTGCCAAAAACTTTGCGTCGTCTCGAGATAAACTTAAAGATAAACTCACAGACACACTACGATATTTGTGCTATAATGAAGATCCTAATGAGTTGTACAATTCTTTCTTTAACATGTACTGTACCATTTTCAACTCTATCTTTATCCCTAAGAAGATCTCAGTTGTTGGTACTACAACCTTCAGTGAATGGGTAACCACTGAAATTTATAAAAGTAGAAATAGGCTTTACGAGTTGTATGAACAGAAAGTTATTAAGAAAAATGACGAACAATTTTGTAAATAATTATTCTAAGTTATTCAAAAAGATTTGTCGAGAAGCTAAGACTCTTTATTTAAAATCTAAAATTAAAAATAGTGAAAATAAAATAAAAGCAACATGGGACATTATTAACAATGAGACTGGAAGAGCCAAGAATAAAAATAATGACTACATTCTTCACTTTGATAAAAAGGTATTCAAATCAGATTTTGAGGTTGCCACAACATTCGAAAATTTCTTTACAGACATTCCAGTCTCAATTACAAAGTTCCTGAACTCGTCTCCTAATGATGCCAAATTTCTATTAAAACAAAATGTTAAAATGTGTACCATAGGATTTAGTTTTACTTATTTTACCGAAACAGATATTGTTAAAACTTTAAATACACTTAATTTTAAGAAAACAAGTGATTTTTGGGTTAAATCTGTTGTGATTACGAAATTCATAATCAATTCAGTAGCATCTGAACTTGCAATAATTTTCAATAGATGCATTGACTGTGGTGTGTTTCCTGATCGAATGAAAATTAGTAAAATAATTCCATTATTTAAATCAGGTAGCACATCTGACCCCACTAATTATCGACCAATATCTGTGCTACCCACTTTTAGTAAAATTTTTGAAAAGTTGATTCTAGACCAGCTCCAAATTAATTTTAATAATAATAAACTGCTTCACAGTAAACAATTTGGTTTTACTAGGGGTCGCTCAATAATCGATGCTGGTGTTGAGCTTTTAAATAGTATTTTCGATGCTTGGGAGGAGTCGCATGATGCTCTAGGAGTTTTTTGTGACTTATCTAAGGCATTTGATTGTGTTTTTCATGAAACATTGATCAGGAAATTACATCACTATGGAGTTAAGGACACTGCTTTAGATCTTTGAATTTCGTATTTAAGTAACAGGATACAGAGAGTAGATGTTAGTGGAAAACGTTCTATGGGTTCAATGGTCACAATGGGAGTGCCGCAAGGTTCAATTCTTGGTCCATTCCTTATATAATAATTTACTTTTAAACGAAAGAAAAATAAAATGTATTAGATTTTCCACACCTAACGTAAAACAAGTTGAAACCAATATACGGATGAATGGAGAAGAGTTAGATCTTATAGATAACACCGTTTTCTTAGGCATAACTTTAGATTCTAAGTTACAGTGGGGCCCACATATAAGTAAGTTGTCGAATAGACTTAGCTCTGCAGCGTACGCGGTTTATAAGATTCGTCAGTTAGCACTGAAATATACTATTCTGGCTGTATCTATATCAATAGATACAGCCAGAATAGTATATTTCAGTTATTTTCACAGTATAATGTCATACGGCATTTTATTATGGGGCAATGCAGCTGACATTCAAACAGTGATTGTACTGCAGAAGCGAGCTATTCGTGCAATTTACAGTCTTGGATCAAGACTTTCTCTGAGGGAAAAATTTAAGGAAATTAAAATAATGACTGTCGCATCTCAATATATTTATGAAAACTTGATATACGTTAAGAAAAATATAAATATGTTTTCAAAAATAAGCGACATGCATAGTATAAATACACGAAATAAAAATAAACTCGTGCTACCTTTAACTAGACTGCAAAAAATCAGTAACTCGTATAAGTGTCAAAGTATACGCTTCTACAACAAAATTCCAGGCAGTATTCAGGCATTAAGTTTAAATAAATTCAAAGTATTTGTTAAGCAGATTTTGTGTTCCAAAGCGTACTACTCTGTAAAGGATTACTTAGAAGACAAGAATGCCTTGGGTTGCGTTTCTCCAATTCGCATGCAGGCTAAAATGTCATGTAAATAGTATTAAATTATGAATATTTGACATTTGTGATTTATCTATTTTTTTATTATTTATATTCTGACATTCTAAAATGACATTAGATTATTTTTATTTACTTTAATAGTAATTATTGTATTATGCTTTTGATATTTCCAAATTGACATTCAATTATTTTATTTGTGTCTTGACATTTCCAATAACTTAAGTGACATTTAATAATTTTATTTACATTTGTAATTAATTCCTTTTTTTTTTTCATTTTCAAATTGACATTAAATTATTATTATTTATTTAGTGACATTTTAATTAGATGACATTTTATTGTATAATTTTTATTATTTTAATATTATTGTTTACATCACGTACTCAACCATATGATAAAATGTAAGGAGCAAGTACAATGCGGGAATTAGTAAACTTTTCAACTAATATTAGTGGCAACCTAAGTCTGGTGGCTTAGGCTGGCATGCTTATGCATACACCTACTGATGGCGTGGAGGCATAATGATTCTGGTCGTGCTAGCTCCCTCAATCAAGGTTGAGCCGTACAATGGCTGTTGAATGCGGGCCATCAGCGGGCTGAGTCAGTTATAAGCGTCAGATGATATCCTGCATTGTACTCGAATCTAAGCCTATTATGTCTCGACTTCAAAAGAATATAAACGAAGAGATGAAATATAATGAAATGACAAAAAAAAGCAATGACTCTGAGTTTGTTTCGGCCTTTCTTCTCAAGAAGTCATTTAGCTAGGAAAAGCCGGCATCATCTAGAATAGGGTTTTGACTTGTATAAGTGTTGTAAACAACCAAAATGCAGAAATAAATATGTCTTTATGTCTTTATGATTAGGCACATTCAAAGCCTCTGTCAATACTAGAATCGTTTATAGATAATTTGTCGCTACTCTTGTTAAAATATTACTTATACAATATCGAAATAATCATGATACATATTTATAAAACAGATAATTCTTCAATACAAACTAAAAATGGATTTCCATAACGAAATAGCTGAAGAAGAAACAATGATAAGTGTAACTAGAAATGAACCAGATGGAAAATTTTCCATAACCGTGTAGTAACTACATTAAGAGGTCAAAATAGTCATGATTCATAAAACAGATCATCCTTCAATCAAACTATACTAAAAATGAATGTCCATAATGAAATAGCTAAATAAGAAACAATGATAAGCGAAACTAAAAATGAACAAGACGGAAATTTTCTCCGTACACGTGTAGTAACTACCTACAAAGGAAAGTTAGATAACACGCTTTAACGATTGCTCCTAACTCACCAGGTGAATCTCGAAAACCTTTTATTACAGTCACGCCGATGTGTCCTCGACGACGGAAACTTCCTCCACTATTCAATGACTGGCGATCAATTAAAAACTAAGTGTTGAGCACTTTACAGTTTGCTCAAAAGTTTCTTATATCCGACAGTTTATATAATGAGCGGTTTTGGAGAAGTCTCTCCATCCCCTTGTACTTTAGATAAATTGTTGGTGGATTAAAAATTTGTTACAGTTTCTGTTCGCTAGAAGAATAGGGAATGAATTTTGTAAGTATGATTTGTTTATGATATAATATTCGCTTCCATATTATAGTAAGTACATGTTATGGGTACTGAGCATAATCGATCTTGAGTAATAAATGTTTAATAATACTGAAATAAATAACTATGCGTGATTGTAGTAATTACATGACTGTAACAACAGTATTAATATATAAATTGACTTGAAAAAGACTATTGTACCCGTAATCTATAATAAATAATCCTAAAACACTAAAAAGATCATGTAGAAAAACTAAATAAACGTTGATCTTTCAAAATGTGAATGAGGTAGTAGTATATTATATGGTATATGGTCTAAAACTCCGATACCAGAGTTGGCCACACACTCACACGAAAAACAAAACAAAACAAGTAGTATATTGACTTTGTACAAAAGATAATTGTAGAAATATTTACATAAATCAAAAGCTTTTCAAATGCCACGTATTACATCTTTGGAAAAATAAATAAATATCGAGCGAAAAAATCTGGCAGTGTAAAAACGAACGAACCGTCGGCGTCGTACCTAATATTCATCGGTAAACATATTTCAGTCCTAAACCGTTAATAATCCAATGTTAAGTCAAGTAGGCGCCGACTCCCTTATAAAGGGGCGGATGTAGGCGGATATGTGCGGATATAAGTGCTTCGGGGCGCGTTGGGTCGGAAACTAAAATCGTGGCGCGGTTTGCGCCCCTGGTCTAATGGGCCCGCCGTAACGAGGGATGGTGAGGACTTGCGAGACCCGACCGATCGCCGAGCGAACACTAGGTACGGCTCTAAAACGAGTTGTGTATTTCGAGGGTCATAAGAGATCGTTCTTTGAGTACTCTATGTTTTTTTTATGGTAATAGGCGGCAAACGAGCAGACGGATTGCCTGATGGTAAGCAATTACCGCCGCCCATGGACACAAGCAACACCACAAGAGTCACAAGTGCGTTGCCGCCCCTTGGGGGATCAGGGAGAAGGAAGAGGGGATAGGGCCTCCGGCACTCTCACTCACCGAACGAAACGCAACGATTAAGGAACTGTTACTTTACGTCGATTTTCTGTGAGAGGGTAGTACTTCCCCGGTCGAGCCGGCCCATTCATGCTGAAATCAGCAAGGCTCTACTACCTATATAAAGCCGGCCAAGTCGTGATGGGGTTACTACTAACCCTCATTGTTTATTATACGGCCGTAACATTAATTCCTGTGACACTATGGACATGTTATCGCTTTTATCTATTTCAGTTCAATACCATAGGAAATTACTGTAAACCATTAAATCCCCCCTCCGTCCGATCACTGTACCTAAGCAGACGTGTTACTAGTTGCTCAGAAATTAGAGATTTCATATTTTAAATTAATTAATGAAATTAACTTGTATTAGAAATATCAGACTGTCCTGCTCTATCTTATGAAGATTTACACTTACCTCGGCGGCCATATTGAAATACGAAAGAGAAGGCACCATAGAGTCCCAAAGGATCAAGAAAATCCTGTTGGAGCAGACATTTCCGGCAAATTTTAAACCACCAGTACCAGAGCTACATAAACGCAGCGAAACTTGTGAATGCAGAGGGAAGACACGCACCTCGGAAGGAGTGAGTGAATAAAATATACTAACTTTATTTCTACTAACAATTTGAAGTACAATACTCAAAGTACTAGGAGCGCAGTAAGCTCTTCTATTTCAAGCAATTGGATATGTATGGCTATTTTGTCATGAGATTAACCCTTTACTTGGCAAAGGTTTTGTTTGTATATATTCATTATTTTTTTCACATATATCGCGTCTAATACGTGTCAAATACATCTAAAAAATGCAAAAAAAAATCATACATATATAGTTTAGGAAATATAGCATGTGCATTTAAATGCACATTGCCAGCTTCGTCGAAAAAAAAACGTGTGCATTTAAATGCACATTGCCATGTGTAGACGAAATTGAAACGCGACTTATTTAAGATGAAACAACGGTTTATTAAAAAAAACTACTAGTAACGAAATCAAATATGAGCAATAAAGACAACAACATAATTGTCTATGACCTTTTAGATCCTTTTAAACACTAAAAAACATCTTTAAGTACTACAAATGTTGTAAACACACAAAATACTATTAATAATGAGAGATTAGTAATCAGACATGTACACAATGAAATTTATTATTATTCTTTTGTATGATAATCATAAAAACAATAACGACCATATACCAAACAAAGCCTCACGTTGCATTTTACACATATTAATTTAGTCTGACTTTTATGCAATTCTTGCATCTGCCTTTATTTGTAATGATGGCAAGTGTCCAAACTGGTCATATCTGCCGTAGTCAGACGTCTGCGGTGTAATAAATTTCGAACCTCTGGACGTATTCGAAAACTTCTTAGTTCTTTGAAAGGTGGTGAGAGCATTACTTATGGCACATCGAAAGTCTTTTAGTTTCATTTGCTTTACATCTTTGGTTTCGAAACGACTTGGGCAAAAGATCCACGATCTTTTTTTTTAGGTTTTTATCAGTAGGTAGGTAGTTTGGCTGCAGTTCCTGTTTTGCCTGATAGTCCCTAAAGCAAAAATACCGTAGATAAACATTTCTCAAATGTTCCAGAAATTTTACTGAAGTGAATAAATTGTCGAAGTATGGCACTGAACATGCATAATGAAGTTCATTTTCATAAGAACTACTTTTTTCTATTATTATATTTTTTATATATCTTTCGGAACTAGCTGCAGACTTAGGTACCAACGCCAAAATTCTCGAAGTCCTTGTAGAAGGCTAGAAAATAAAGAAATATAAAAAATAAACAGCTAATAGAAAGAAATAATTTAACTGAAATTCATAATGTTCTTTTAAAAACAATGTCCTTCAAACTGGCAATGTATCTATAAATGCACACAGCCTAGTGTTGGTAGGTCTGTTAATAGTTGGCAATGTGCATTTAAAGACACATGCAAGATCAAATGAAAAAATTTCCGAATAAACTATTTCAAATTGAAAAAATCTATATTTAATTCACAAGACTGTATATTTAGGTACTGTTTTTATCACTTTTTTATTCAATTTCGTTAATAAATAATATGATTTCAATCGATTTTTACCTTATAGGCAGTAGACGCAAGCGCACGCTCCACTATCTTGCGATATACTGCGTACACCAAGTGTCGCCAGTGCTCAGTAATATTTTTTTATGTCAAATAAGGGCATTTCATGGGTGAATGAGTAGAAAATAAACAAAAAAAAACTTAATTTTGCTTGTAAAATATTTAAAAAAAAGTGTGCATTTAAATGCACATCGTCAAGTATAGGGTTAACAAGCTTCGTTGCCGAATAACAGAATCGTGGCGGAATAACTGAACTGTTCGAGTTCACGTCCAGCGCATTGGCATAGTTACTTTTTGCTTATTAAGAAAGCGGAAAATCCCTCATTGCGAGGCGAGGGTTCAACTTTTCTCTAAGAGAAAAGTTCAAAGAAATAAACATTCTAACTGTTGTATCACAATATATTTATGAAAATCTGCTATATGTACATAAAAATATTGACAAATTTTGTAAAAAATGTGATATACATTCTGTAAATACAAGACACAGGAATAATCTCGTAGTTCATAGCACTCGTCTCCACAAAATAAGTAGTTATTTTATGGGGCAATGTATACGCTTTTATAACAAGCTCCCTTATAATATAAGAGACCTATCTATAAATAAGTTCAAAATTATTGTAAAAGCGAAATTGTGTTCAAAAGCCTATTATAAAATATCTGACTATAGACGACCAAAATGCTTGGGACTGAGCTGTTCGAATTCGACACACAAAAATAATTGTATTAAATATTTCTTTTTAATGACGTTTCGTAAGTACTTTCAAAGTTTACACGAAATAAAGAAGTATTTCATTTCATTTCATTTCAAGACTGGCGATAATCAGCTGTGAATTATTGCTCCCCTTTTTGTTTGAAATTTATTTTTAAATTTAAGAAATACATCCGAGAATATGTCCTTAAAGCATAACCGCCATCCACAAGATCATCATCCCCAAACAAATGTTTTGATTCTAATCAGTCAAAAATACCCTCCGAAGGGACTCCGAATGTTACACAAAGAGTGAAAAGAAAGCACGGACAATGTGACGACAGCATGATCGAAATGAAAGCGATGTTTGCTGTTTTCGAGCAACAGCAAGACAAGAAATTTAATAAGCTAATGGAGACTGTGAAAGAAATAAAGCAGCAAAACTCGAGTATCTCATCCTCTTTAACATTCTTCTCGCAAATGTATGATGACTTAAAAAAGAGGTTTGATAATTTAGAGATGGAGCGAAAGGAAAACAGGGCTTATATTCAACAGTTAGATGAAGAAGTAGATATCTTGGAGAAAAGGAGTGTCTCATCTTGTTTAGAATTTAGAAACATTCCCTTTAAAAAGGATGAAACAAAGGAAGATCTATGTCAAATCGTTATAGATGTTGGTAAAACCATCGGGGTTCCTGTGGAAAATCAGGAGATCAAGGATATATATCGTATGTCTTCCAAAACTTCACCAGAAAAGCCTTTGATTGTCGATTTCACTACAACTATCATGAAAGAAAGGATTTTAAATAGACATAAATTATACAATAAAGAAAACAGCTGTGCCAAACTGTCCACCTCCATTCTGCAACTTGGTGGCCCCCCGAAGCCTATATTTGTGTCTGAAAACCTCACTATAAAACTCGACGAGTATTTTATGCAGCCCGAAATTTCGCCAAAACTAATGAGTATGCCTACTGTTGGACAACAAATGGAAAAGTTTATTTACGAAAAAAGGAAGGAATGGCAGCTATTCGCGTGCATGCTGAGTCCGATCTCGATAAACTAAAGCCCCTCGCATGACTATTTCAACAGTTGTACACATTTTTATACTACCATCAAATGTTTATAATTTTATTTTATTATGTCTTTGAATACAATAATCATGATTGCTCTCTTATATGTCATAATAATATTTATAGCATACTACCTACACTATACATACATACACAACACGAAACAACACACATTCTTCGTCACACTACATTGCCACACCACGTCAACAAGAGTATACTTTTAACTGTGATTTCCAGATACATTTCTAAGCTCATTACAATTTCCCCATTACTTAATGAAAATATCTGATGATTTAGAATCCGTTAGCATGTCTAAGTCGTTCATCTGCCAACCAAGCTTATGCTCGCAGTACGTGTTCAAAAACGCAATAGCCTAAATGTCTTTCATATGAACATACGTAGCATAAATCGCAACTTCGATGAGATGACTATTCTTTTGAAAATTATGGATGTTTCATGTGATGTAATTTTGCTGTCGGAGTGCTGGCTTGGCAAATCTATAAATTTACCAACTCTCGTCGGTTATTCCAGCTACCAATCCACCTCGTCTAACCAGAATGAAGGTGTTTGTGTTTATATTAAGAGCGAACTAAAACACTCTGTAAAACAAACCTCACTTACAGACGCGAACTGTTTAGTATGTACATGCGGAGACAGTGCTGTAGTTGCCATATATCGCTCACCGTCACATAGAAACCTAGACGGTTTCCTGGTAGGTCTTGACAACCTTCTGGGCTCGTTACGGATGTTTAAAACTGTTGCAGTTGTGGGCGATATTAACATCAATATAACCAGAGAATGTCTTGACCACCAGTCCGAGGAATATTTGAATATTTGCTCTACGCATGGACTTCTTCCCGCCCACCTTTTTCCAACCAGAGGTATTTCATGTCTAGACCATGTTATACTGAAAACTCACAGACGCGCTGTGACCTTGGTTCTGAATAATTACACAACGGACCACCTTCCCACTCTACTTAGCCTAGACTCGGTAAATTTAAAAAGTAAGCAACAATTATATTCCCGGCGTACAGATTTGGCAGCTGTAATTTCTGACTTAATTATATTTGATTTTTCACCAATATATTTAATGCAAGACGCCAACCAGGCAGCAGATTTTTTTAATCATAATATTTTTAATATAATAATAAGTCATAGTAAACAAACTAAACTTTCACGTAGAAAAAAGATCCTCAAGCCCTGGATGACAGTTGGCCTCTTAAAATGCATACGTAATAGAGATGTCCTACACTTGAAGGCTAAAAAATACCCTGAAAATGCTATACTACAAATCACATACAAACGCTACCGAAACTTCTGCACTAATTTGTTGAAAAAACTGAAAACTAATTACGAGCGCAATCAGTTACAAGCGGCCAAAGGTAACTCAAAAGCAACATGGGAAGCTATAAAATCTATCAGCGTTATGGATCAGCATAATTCCCCTTCCACAGAGTTGCTCACGTTACAAGGGGAACCTAAAACCTCCTTAAATGTAGTTAATAACTATTTCGCTAGCATTGGCAAGTCTCTGGCTGAAAACCTTCAAGCAAACACACAAACTAACACCAACGTATCTTTTAATACACCACTGAAAAATAAATGGGCAACTCTATGTCACTGCTTACTATCACCGACGACGAACTAGATAGCATAATTAAAAGTCTGCGAGACAACTCTGCCGTTGGCTGGGACGGTGTATCGGCACGTCTTCTAAAATCTGTACGCCAATATATTATAACTCCCCTTAAATATATATTTAATTTGTCTTTAAACTCGGGCGTATTCCTCACCGTTTTCAAAAAGGGTTTGGTTCATCCTGTGTATAAGGCAGGCGACAGAAACCAAGTTGCAAATTATCGTCCAATTTCGGTATGAACTACGGTGTCTAAAATTTTCGAAAAGTTTATAAATAAGCAACTAATTGGATACCTTAACAACTTTTATGTAATTGCTCCAAACCAATATGGCTTTACAAAGGGAAAGTCAACAGAAGACGCTGTATTGACACTAACCGACACAGTAGTAAACTTAACTGACTCAAAGAAGAAGACATTCGCTATATTTTTAGACATTTCAAGGGCATTCGATGCCATCTCCGTGCCCCTCCTCATAGACAAGTTGGAGTCAATAGGAATAAGAGGTAACGCTCTTAATTTATTCCGAAGTTACCTTAGTGATCGCTCTCAAAGTGTGAAGGTCAACGGATACACCTGTGATGTGTAGGCAATTTCTTATGGTGTTCCTCAAGGGAGCGTAATTGGCCCAACGCTCATTCTTATTTATATAAATGACCTGTGTTTATTACAACTACAAAGCTGCAAAATTGTGACGTATGCGGACGACACAGCTCTGATTGTAAGTGCAAAGACTTGGGATCTTGCCTTCATGCTAGCTGAGAAAGCTCTCTCCACAGTCATGTCATGGTTTACCACCAATCTCCTGATAGTAAACATCTCAAAAACGAAATACTTGGCCTTTTCTCTTTCCTTTTCTGGGCAGCCATCAAACAGTCTGCAGTTGAAGGCGCACACTTGCAACGCTGTAGGTACAAATTGTAGCTGTGGTGTTCTTGAACGCACGTCAACTGTAAAATATCTTGGCGTGCATATTGATGCTTACCTTCGCTGGGACAAACATGTTGAGAATATGACTCCACGTATAAGAAAACTCATATTCATAATGAAGAAACTCAGATCCTCAGCAGATGCAGAAACACTAAAATTAGTGTATTATTCCTTAGTGAAGTCAATCCTAACCTATTGCATTCCAGTCTGGGGCGGTGCATGTGCAACATATATGTTAAAAGTAGAAAGAGCTCAAAGAGGAATTCTTAAAATAATTTCAAGCAAATCGGCTCTGCAAAGCTGGCTGTTGGGAATGGATTATCAGAAGACGGAGGATCTCTTGAAACCAAATTTATAGTTGACGTTATACAAACTCATATACACAAACATTTACATGCACACTCATACACACCAGTACAACCATACAATCCCACGCTCATACTCATTTACATATTTACATTTACATTAAGAAAAATATTATACTCTAGCATGCTTTCATTTTACAATTTTAATATTTTTAATTATTTTTGTGGTGTTATTTTTAAATCTATCGTTCCTAAAAACACTATCATTATTTGTTCACATCAATGGAAGGCGCTGGCATCTGTGATACAATGATTCTCATTAGTACAGATGTCAACGTTTCTTTATACTAGCTATGAACCCTAAAATTGTTTATATCTGTATGTGTCATAATTGTAAACCAAAAAGTGAAATAAATAAATAATTAAATTATTAAAAAAATATTAAATTATTAAATTTATTTTGCTTTGTCAACAGATTTGGATCATTTGAGAGACAGCTTCCATCACAGGTACGAATTTTAACTTATTTAAAACTCATTCATTGTTATTGAAAGTGATACGTCAGCATTAAAAAGGGCAAATGTACACAGTTCCTTTATTCAATCACGTTCATTAACTCAACTTTGTAGGGACGTCACATCGACTACGGGTTTAATCAATTGACCAGGCCGACGTTGAACTCCATTTGAGAGGGAAGGGTTCGAATCTGAAAGCCCTACAATCATTACTAGGTACATTATTGCCAGTAATAGGGCAGCCCTTAGATTGAGATCGCTGATAAAATTAATGGAACTATCCAATAATGTACCCAAGATTTTCGATTACTAACCCATATCTGTCACTGATAATAAGTAACGGGCATTTTGATACGCTTGTAATTAAAGGCAAAAGATATCGGCCTCTGTGCTGGGACATTAATAATAAGCAAATAATTCCAGACGTCCATGTATTTGTTACACAAAAGAAATATTTTATTCCAATATCATATCTATGGATTCGCACAAAAGAGTAAATCTTTTGTGTTTGAAACCTATATTTATGATTAGGTAAATTTATTATCTCGCGTAATTGAGACTGGGTAATGAATAGCTTTCACGGATATAAAGAATAATGTGTTCTTACTTGCTAAAATATCTAATTAAAATTAAGGAATACAATAATGATGTTTATTGCTATGAGCCTGTCTTCAGTAATTTCTATTCAATTGTAAGCAGATATTGTGAAAACATTTGACCTAAATCTTACATACATACATACATCCAAATAGGCACTCACGCCTTTTTCCCGCCGGGGTAGGCAGAGACAACAGAACGCCACTTGCTTCTATCCTTTCAAACCTCACGCGCTTCATCTACACTCATTACTCTTTTCATACATGCTCGCCGATTTTGGGTACTTCGGACCTTGCCGTTTTTTAGGACGTCCCCAAATAATATCCTAAATCTTGATGCTAGTAATATTAGATTTAAAAGCCAGGCAATTATTCGTATTTTAAAACGGTCATCAATCAATTTTATTTATCTGCTTAATGAACTAAGGCCGTTGATTGAATATCCACTAAGCACCCAAGACAAAATGAGAGTGATAAGTATAATTCACGTGGCTGATACGCCAAGAAAAGGTCATTGCCCTTTGCAGGATGTCAGTGCTTATTCTATTACTACCGCACTGACTTTTTTATTACATTGGATTTTTATTTAGTGTTTCAAAGTTTGATAAGCTAATGTATTCTTGCCCAATACTCGTATATCATCGTTGCGTGACCAATTTTACTCATACGAATATTCTATGTTCATAGAGTTGCTAAATTTATATTTTCAATCTGGGCCGATACGACAGATCATGTAATGGAGAAGCTTGTTAGCTCAATTTACGAGAAATATCTTTAATTTAACTTTCCTCGTCAAACAAACTGGATGGCAATATATTTGCTAAAACATTTGTAAAATACGTCGTAAAATTGCGATATAATATGAAATAATAATTGGATCGGCTGTCACCAAACGGTACAATACCGGAGGCATATATAAATTGCCTCAAGGCCGTTCGACGATTCTGATGATTCTTAATGCGTTACGTGACCAGATATTACAAAGCTATAAAAGCAAGTGGTAAGAACAGAATGTGAGATCATGATAAAATTGTGCCATAAAAGTTGTGCATGTCGAAAGCATCGCTACTGCAGACGCGTTTAACTGCTAATCGCGTTGCGAACGATAGCGGCCGACAGTAGTTACTGCAACGGTTTGCACTGGGACCGTTTGTGGGCAGCTTGCACTACTGAACTGATTGCTCTATCCACTCATGGCACGGACTTAACACACACGTAGCACAGTTTTCAGTCTGACGTACAAAATCTAGCTGGATATTTTGTTCGCATCAAATGTTGCGCGTAATTGGATTGTCACGTTGTCCGACAGTGATACGCAGATATGTTAAAAATTGAATTGAATGTTGGCTGTGGAAACATTACTAAACATTGTTTCCGTGCGGAAACTGATATAGATAATAATGACAATTGTACCAACTATCATTTCAACGTATGTACTTATATGACGACCTATGAACACTCTTCATTGCGAAAAGTGGCACGTGGCCAGCATTAGAACAGTTTATAATGTATTATAACTTTTACAGTCTCTGATAGAAAAAATACATAGTTCTCCATTTTGTCTAAAGACCAAATAAATAAGGCTTCTGAATGTCGTGCAATATGGCTTGTGTACAAACAGCTGATTTAAATTTATGAAAGCGAAATTTGACATCGAAACGTTTAATCACATCCGCAATGAATATAAAACTGTCATTGGATTAAGACAAGCAATATTTATTGCTTGTTTTTATTCAAAAAGCTACATGTTGTTGTCGATTTGGTTCAAATATGGGTCCCTGGTGTACTATTCATGGCAGAGCGACCGCGTAACTACCAAAATTGTGTCCATATACGCAGCAGGACCCTACGTTTAATTCGATTGAAAGTTAACATTTTACGTGCGTGGTATTTAATACTTTTCGAATGGTATAAGTTAAAAAAATAGTACCTTCATTGCTACAGCGAAATCTTGAATTATTACCCAGCAGGACCCTCCGTTGTTTGAAGGTTTTCAGACCAATAGTATATGTCACCGTTTAGCGATGTATTAGTACCTTTAAAATACCTTGGTTTCATTTTAATATAATTATTTGTCTATGAGGAAAGCGCCTGCAAAACTTTTATCATGCCAGCAGGACCCTTTTTTGTTTTAACGCTTTCGGCCCCGAGAGTCATATTTCTTATTAGCATTTTAATAGTACTTTTCAAATAACCTTATGTTTAATCAAAGACTTTGTAGTTTAACAGGCAATTTGATTTAAAACTTTTTTCAGGATGACCTTAAGATTATACCATTTCAATGATGCTATTATTTTTATAGCTCTTAAATATTATTAAAATTGAGGGTAGATGCAAAAATGTTCTCAGTGTAGTTCCCGGCGTCCCGGTGAGAGACGTTGCATAGTACGCGCATTCGAGTTACAGTGTGTTTATTTGAGCTCCTGGCGCCGGGGTACTTTTAAAGAGCAAGTGTAAGTAAGTAAAAACTAGTCTTAAAGCAAACACGGCGAGCGAAAGACCCTAAATGGCACTTTCGTGTTTTAGAGCATCCCAGAGTTTGAGCTAGAACAAAAGGAAACGGTGAAATAAGCTCGAGGTAATATTACCCAGAAGACGGATTAATTCGAATCACAACTTGAACAATTACAAAATAAAAATTAAAATTTGCTTAAACGAGAAAAAACAGATAAAGCTAATGATAAACAAAATGATAAATATATTATAAGCAAACATTTACGATGGCACTAAGTCCTTAGAGGAATAACTGAAAGTTCGTATCTCGGATTATAATAACAATATGACATATTATTACAATAGCATACACATACGTATCAAGTTAAATGTTGATGTGTCCGTATACGCAGCAGGACCCTACGTTTAATTCGATTGAAAGTTAACTTTTTACGTGCATGGTATTTAGTACTTGTCGAATTGTATAAGTAAAAAAATAGTACCTTCATTGCTACAGAAAAATCTTGAATTATTACCCAGCAGGACCCTCCGCTGTTTGAAGGTTTTCAGACCAATAGTTTATGTCACCGTTTAGCGATGTATTAGTGCCTTTAAAATACCTTGGTTTAATTTTAATATAATTATTTGTCTATGAGGAAAGCGCCTGCAAAACTTTTATCATGCCAGCAGGACCCTTTTTTGTTTTAACGCTTTCGGCCCCGACAGTCATATTTCTTATTAGCATTTTAATAGTACTTTTCAAATAACCTTATGTTTAAATCAAATACTTTGTAGTTTAACAGGCAATTTGATTTAAAACTTTTTTCAGGATGACCTTAAAATTATACCATTTCAATGATGCTATTATTTTTATGGCTCTTAAATATTATTAAAATTGAGGGTAGATGCAAAAATGTTCTCAGTGTAGTTCCCGGCGTCCCGGTGAGAGACGTTGCATAGTACGCGAATTTGAGTTACAGTGTGTTTATTTGTAATAAAATGGTTGAAAGCAAAAAGATAGAAAAAATGACCGTAAAAAGAGGCAAAAGAGCGGCAGTTAGTTTCATTTAACAAAAAATAGTGATTGAAAGTTTAAAGACAAAGTTAATTCATTTCCACCACCCAGTGACATAGTTTACAGTGAAATTGTTGAACAGCTAAAACACCTTTTGACTGTAAAAGCAGTTTATTTGTGTTGAAATTAAACTACAGTTTACGGATTTTATCGCGATGTATTGGTTTCACTAAGTTATTACATTTGAAACTAATGATCACTATATTTTTAATTTATTACTAGCCGACGTTTCGAATTCTTTACAGAATTCATGTTCACGGCAGACTGAGGTGATATTTGTTTTTTTCCTGAATGTATAAGTTATCTCAAAGTACCCGAACATTTTTCATCTACTGGTGTTACTATTTACGCAGAATGAGCTCACAGTGTCCTTAGGTCTTCTGGTGACTTTGTCCTTCTTGGGTTTCATTAGCCTTATGACAGGGTCCCAAGCTGGAGGAACATTCCAACCATCTTCCCTATTGAAATTAGGGTGTTTTTTAATTTCAATAGCCTCTCGTATCATCCTTGGAAGAAAACGATGTTCTTTTGCGAGTATCTGTGGTTCATCAAATCGCAGGTAGTGGTTGGGTCCTTGTTCCACATGTTCACACACAGCAGACTTTGTTGAGCGTTTATGTTTTATGTCAGCTATATGTTTGACAGTGACAATTTTAAATATTAATAATAGAATTTCAGACTTGGTATTCTCAACTAATATTTTATCAGTATGTCTGTTTATAATTCAACGATTGCAAATACTTATAAACTAATTGCTTGCATTTGAAATAATTAACGTCGTATATACAGAGTAATAATAATAATAATAACGTTTTTTATTTATTAAATGTAGTTTATTAATATAAATTGAATCATGAGAAATATGATAAATAAAGGGTATAATAATAATAATCTTTAGTATCTTCTTGGGTTTACGCGAATGTTACACATTGAAATTAAACTACAGTTTACGGATTTTATCGCGTTGTATTGGTTTCACTAAGTTATTACATTTGAAACTAAAGATCTAGAAACTATATTTTTAATTTATTACTAGCCGACTTTTCGAATTCTTTACAGAATTCATGTTCACGGCAGACTGAGGTGATATTTGTCTTTTTCTTGAATGTATAAGTTATCTCAAAGTACCCGAACATTTTTCAACTACTGGTGTTACTATTTACGCAGAATGAGCTCACAGTGTCCTTAGGTCTTCTGGTGACTTTGTCCTTCTTGGGTTTCATTAGCCTTATGACAGGGTCCCAAGCTGGAGGAACATTCCAACCATCTTCCCTATTGAAATTAGGGTGTTTTTTAATTTCAATAGCCTCTCGTATCATCCTTGGAAGAAAACGGTGTTCTTTTGCGAGTATCTGTGGTTCATCAAATCGCAGGTAGTGGTCCCTGTTCCGCATGTTCACACACAGCAGACTTTGTTGAGCGTTTATGTTTTATGTCAGCTATATGTTCTTTGAGTCGAATGCCTATGCTTCTCTTGGTTTGTCCAATGTATGAGAGCCCACATTCACAGTCAATTTTGTAGACACCGGCCTCTTGCAAGGGTAACTGACACTTGACAGATGGTAATAATTGACTGATCTTCGTTGGCGGCTTGTAGTAAGTTTTGATAGAAGCTCGCTTCAAGATGTAGCCAATTTTGTCGGTCACGCCCTTGATGTATGGGAGGACAGCAGGTTGTCTTTCTACTGTGGCTGGTTTTTCTTTCTTCTGGGATCTGTGACAGTGGCGCGGCGGTCGGAGCTTGTTGTCTTGCAGAACTTGCCTGACATGTTGAAGCTCAGCGTCCAGGTGTTTCTTGTCACAGATCCCGCGGGCTCTCTGAAACAGAGACATTCCTACAGTAGCTAACTGTTTAGAATGGTGGTGAGATTCACCGTTTAAGTACCTATTTGTATGGGTCTTTTTCCTATACACAGTATGGCTTAAGGAGTTGTTTTTATTCCTGATGACAAGTACATCTAAGAAAGCTAAAGAATTGTTTGCCTCTAATTCCATTGTGAATTGTATTTGGTTATTAATAGAATTAAGATGGTTTAGGAAAGCATTAACACTATCTGTTGGTAAAATTGTGAAAGTGTCATCTACATACCGCTTGTAGAACCTCGGTGTGATGGTGGCAGTCTGCAGGGCTCGCGCCTCGAAGTCCTCCATGAAGATGTCAGCGACAACAGGCGATACTGGAGAGCCCATTGCTACACCATCTACTTGTATGTAGTATTTCTTGTCCCATAACAGATAGCCCGTTGTCAGGCAGTGTTTGAGTATTTCTGCATATTCCTCAGGCATGTTGTTTTCTGTCAGCTTCCTTCTAGTGATTTCTACACAGTCATGTACTGGTATGCATGTGAATAATGACTGTATATCAAAACTAACCATAGTTTCCTTGTCAGAGAGATGTAGGTGTTTGATTTCACTGACAAAATGGTAGGAATCTTTCACATGTGCTCTCGTATTGCCTCTGAGCGGTGAGAGAATCTTTGCCATGTGTTGAGCCAGTCTGTAAGTTGGTGCGCCTATCTGACTAACTATCGGGCGCAGAGGAGCGTTTTCCTTGTGTATTTTCGGTAGCCCATACATTTGAGGAGGTTTTACACACGATGGTATTAAATATAGTCTGCCGTGAACATGAATTCTGTAAAGAATTCGAAACGTCGGCTAGTAATAAATTAAAAATATAGTGATCATTAGTTTCAAATGTAATAACTTAGTGAAACCAATACATCGCGATAAAATCCGTAAACTGTAGTTTAATTTCAATGTGTAACATTCGCGTAAACCCAAGAAGATACAGTTTATTTGTGTATAAAAAAAACTATCAGATTTTT
Organism: Euclidia mi; assembly: GCA_944739405.2. Taxonomy (NCBI): domain Eukaryota; kingdom Metazoa; phylum Arthropoda; class Insecta; order Lepidoptera; family Erebidae; genus Euclidia; species Euclidia mi. The sequence goes on from OX123190.2 coordinate 55,849,419, forward strand.
TTTAATGTAACGTTTCCTTATAAATGTTAGTAGATGATGATGCTTGATTAGAAAGTGCTATAAATTCTAATAGTGACTGCAGTGTAAGTGATAACCATGATATATATGACTTTTTAATGGACTGTCACAAATGGCAACAAATCGAACCACAGGTATTTTATACCCACAGAAATGATAACCAAAAACAAAATCAAATATTTCATCGACGATTAAAATTACCGACAGGTAAGTGGTCTAACATAATATCCCAAGAACTTTGATTAAATACGCGGTTACCGTGCGTTTGGTGTATGAAAAATTATCAAGTTTATCAAGCTGGAACTGTTAAAAGCAATGGATATTGCAACCAGTGTTATGCATTTGTCGAAGTGATAATAAAACCTACACCTAGTACTGATTAATTTTATGAGTGTACATTGTACTGTAAAAGTTTTTAATAAGGACTTCATACATGATACTGCAAAACTAAAACGTATGACAGGTGATAAAAGGCGCGAATTGATGAAACGTGTTCTTTCCAAACCTGCTATTATAGTGAGATCAGAGTTGGCTGATGATTTATTATCATCTGACGAACGTGTATCACCATTTCTTCCAAAATTACATACGCTACGTTAAATATGAAAATAGAAAGGAGAACATTTTGCACAAAAGTCCCATATTGAGTTTGATAAAGCAAAGCACTGTTGCAACATTTTCGACTTTTATTAGGCAAGTATCTGCTCGACCGTTCTACGTACCTTATTGGCTGCAAGAACAAATTGAATATTATAAAAAAGCTTCTCCGTAAACAAGAACATATTTGTGTTGCTTTAGATGCAACAGGATCAAATTGCAGGAATGTCGAAAGGTCTCACAAAAACGATGATTATTTCATAGGTCAAGACAACTCCGAGCATGTATTGTGTTTCTTTACATGGGCCTCGGATATTCCATTCATGGAAGTAGTGTTCCACTGACACAGTTGTCATCTGAAAGTCGAAACAATATGTCGGTGGCTGGAAGCGTGGATTGCTAATTTAACGCCTCCTAATGAAGCTATAACAGATTATTCAGCTGCACTCATATCTGCTGTAGTAAAAGCTTTCGCCAAATATCCCACAACAAAAATTATATAGCAAATTCTTCAAATTATTTGAAAACGTAACGTCCCAAGTGCCATCGTGCTTTGTAAGACTCGATACCTCACACTTCTGCAAAACTCTATCGAAGCTATCGTGTTTTGAAGGAGTCAAGACAAATGGGAAATGGTTTTACATTAACTGTATAAAATATATAAAAATGTGAAATTATTCGATATTAATTTCCACACACAAATATACCGGCAATGATGAAAAGGGTTGTTCCATACTCATTCATATTAATTCATACTAATTTATGGTGGAAATTCAGCTGTTGAAATACCAGATGCTACAGGGCTGGATGATAAAAACAAAAAATCAATGCCTGGTAGCATTTTAGTGAATGAAATAGATGAAGATGAATCTGTTAATTGGTTCAACAATTTCATTGACCGCAACGAACTAATTTTAACTTTGGAGTTAAATGGCGATCAGGTCAATCCATATTATCTCCCACAATTTGTTGCTGTGCTTAAACGCCTAATATCGCGGCTTCCTCTGATTTCCAATGTCATGTGTCGATTTTTTTATAACAACAACTTTACACCAAGTAGCAGTAACTGTGAAAGTGCTTTCAACATTATTAAGAACCTCTTGTTGAAAAAATTCAATATGAGACTGCGAGTTGATGATTTCCTTGTAGAGCACTACGACTCTTTAAAAGGAGTAATATCATTTGAGTTAAACAGCATAAATAATACTCAAGGACTCAAATCAAAGAGAACACTAAAAAACACTTTTAATAATAATGATGAAACCACATTGCCAGATGAATCAGTATTTAAAGAAAATCCAATTTGTTTCGGCGAACTGAATGTTCCTAGTCGATTTGGGAAAACTATTAATATTGTGGACTGTAGGATTTAAGTTCTTATCTACTAGGAAATGACGAAGTGCATGATAATGGGTTCATGGAAAGGATAAGAAACGAATAGACGGGGTGTGGGAACACGCCTTACCTTGTACGTCAGTCCTCTTTCCTTGCAAATGGCAGCCTTTTGGTATCTTCGAGAATCCTGAAGCTGCATTGAATCACTCCACTACACAATCACTTCACTCGCGGGAGGTTTGTTGAGTTTTTGGTATAAAGCGGGAGCGGTAAAAATATGGCAGTGCGATTTGTCTTCGTCGCGACACGGATTATTCTAGACTGTTTGTAGGCGTGCCTTGGGAGCGAGGGAAGGAGACAATAGGATCGCTCGCATTGGACGAGCAAGCGTGGAACGATTGACGTTAATGTGATTAATTCTCGATGGAAAGGTAGATGGCGCTACCATATCCCCCCGGCCCTAAAGGGTTGCCTTTAAAAGAAATAGAATTGAATAAGTTCAATTGCAGTGCTATGTTGGGTGTACTATCGTATAACCCATCAATAGGCTAAGACAGCGATATGATAATAAAATTAATCTAAATTAACTTTAGCGAAAACTACAAACGCAATAATAGCGAAAACTACAAACCACTTCTCGACGATTAAAATTACCGACAGGTTAGTGGTCTAACATAATAACCCAAGAACTCTGGTTAAATACGCGGTTACCGAGCATTTGGTGTATGAAAAATCACCAAGTTTATCAAGCTGGAACTGTTTAATGAAACTAACTGCCGCTCTTTTGCCTCTTTTTGCGGACATTTTGGGTTATTCCTCTAGTCCCCCTTGTCTTGTCCTCTTGTCCCTTGTCCCTCAATTTAAATAATATTTAAGCCATACAAATAATAGCATCATTGAAATGGTATAACCTTAAGGTCATCGTGATTTTTTTTAAAATCAAATTGCCTGTTAAACTACAAAGTATTTGATTTAAACATAATGTTATTTGAAAAGTACTATTAAAATGCTAATAAGAAATAAGACTATCGGGGCCGAAAACGTTAAAACAAAAAAGGGTCCTGCTGGCATGATAAAAGTTTTGCAGGCGCATTCCTCATAGACAAATAATTATATTAAAATGAAACCAAGTTATTTTAAAGGTACTAATAAATCGCTAAACGGTAACATATACTATTGGTCTGAAAACCTTCAAACAGCGGAGGGTCCTGCTGGGTAATAATTCAAGATTTTGCTGTAGCAATGAAGGTACTATTTTTTTACTTATACAATTCGACAAGTACTAAATACCATGCACGTAAAAAGTTAACTTTCAATCGAATTAAACGTAGGGTCCTGCTGCGTATACGGACACACTTTAACTTGATACGTATGTGTATGGTATTGTAATAATATGTCATATTGTTATTATAATCCGAGATACGAACTTTCAGTTATTCCTTTAAGGACTTAGTGCCATCGTAAATTTTTGCTTATAATATATTAATCATTTTTTTTATCATTATCTTTATCTGTTTTTTTCTCGTTTAAGCAAATTTTTATTTTTATTTTGTAATTGTTCAAGTTGTGATTCGAATTAATCCGTCTTCTGGGTAATATTACCTCAAGCTTATTTCACCGTTTCCTTTTGTTCTAGCTCAAACTCTGGGATGCTCTAAAACACGAAAGTGCCATTTAGGGTCTTTCGTTCGCCGTGTTTGCTTTAAGACTAGTTTTTACTTACTTACACTTGCTCTTTAAAAGTACGCCGGAGCCAGGAGCTCAAGTAACTCATAAAGCCTTAAGTATATTGTAAACTTCTTGGTTTTTATTTATCATCATTTTTACCTCATATTATAATTATACGACCAAATTAAAGCATTTTGAAAGCTTATTATTATGCATTGAATTCATAATAATTTTGCATCCGTTATTTAGCAAAACTTATGAATAATTTTATCTATATCGGGCACTGAAATTTTTGTACCTACTACAAAATGTGAAATCATTTTGTATAAGTTCTGACTTTAATTTCAAAGTAAAAAAAATTGGTTGCCTGTAAAGTCGGTATACGGGCGAAAGTTTTACGTGACAACGACTTTGAGTGGTAAAATAATTTTAATGTGAATATTCATTCGTATAGTAGGAAGAAGGATGAAAGACGCGTGCCTTTCACTTTTTATGTCTGTCTCTCTCGCTCTTAGGCGGGACGCGTGCCTCTCACTCGCTCTCATTGTGAGCGCATAACGTGAGCGGAGCGTAACGCAGTTTCTTGAAGTGTCACCCGGCAAACCAATTTATAAGACGTTGTCACGTCAATATATCTACTATAGATTAAATTATACTCCCGGGTCCCACAAATTGTTATGCTACAAAAGATTAATTGTTAGGTATGTGTTCTGTTAGTAAATTATTTATTTTAAAATGTATGATGATTCATTATAACAATATTCACATACGATTAATTCGATGTAATTTACTATTTTACTGAGTCGATCTCAGACGAAGAAAATGTTAGTATTACTCATTCGAGATGAACAAAGCTTAATGAGCCATTTATTTTTAAACAAATGATGCAAAGCAGAAATTTTATCGTGGCCTTGAGAAGAGTGACCTATGCTGCCCAAAAGTTCCTTTAATCGAGTGATGAGTAAGCCATACATCTGCTGCTTGTACGTGAGATCCGTGTTTGCATGACGATTGTTCGCCACAATATTTGTTTTGAACGCACGATCTTACTTTACTTTCTGTTTGGGTTTTTCATAATAACATGATTTTTTAAAGGCACTCTAATACAAGGTTATGCATTGCGTTATGTAGATTTTACCTAATAATCTTGAGTTGGAGGCGGCGATAGCCGAGTGGTTATACCAATAGACTACCATGCAGAGGTTATCGGGTTCGAATCCACGGCGCGCATCAATGACTTTTCGGGTTATGTGCGTATTGAAATGTTAATTATCGCTTGTCCTGTGCCTCGGAGAGCACGTTAAGCCGTCGGTCCCGGTTGTCATGAAGATCTTTGACAGTCGTTACAGGGCGTCAGTACCTTCTAAATAAACTGACACTAGTCTAAACCGTGGAATATCGCTATCCCTTCGGGTTGCGGAGGTCAGACAGGCAGTCGCTCCGTGGAAAAGCTAATATTCAGCCAAATCCGGTTAGACTAGAAAGTGGACCCCAGATTGAAACTGGGATTACGCTCAGAGGACGAATCTTGAGTTGGGCACATTGCTCAACCATATATACTTTTTAAATGTCATTGTTTTAGTTATGAATCAATTGGCAATACCTCAATTTCCCTTCACATATATGTAGGCAAGTTAGACTAGGTACTGACATAGTATTACTGTTAGAACTACGAATGTCATAAATCTCTGACTCAGCCAAGTGACTAGTTACTAAGTTAGTCATAAGACTGTCATGTTGTAAGGTTAACTTGCTAGGTCACATATTTATGACAGTCCAGGCTAGCAGCTCTAATTTCCTTTCATATGCAAGGAGACTGAAAGTTGACCTTTAAAATTACTTACATAAACGGTATATCTAATTGACAACTTGTCTTGATATGATGACGAGAGGTCGTCAGCTTCGGTTCGAAATAAATTCAAAGCTAACAAGCAACATATTAAGCTTGCCTGTTAAAGAATTGTATTTGTAACTGTAAGTACTTTTTTCTATTTTTTTCTATATCTTAAACTATAATTTTTTCAATATTATTCATTTAACAGACTCAAAAGCCACCCAGATTCGGAGATACATACTGTTACGTTACGTGTAATCAAGAGCATAAATTAAATTGTAAGACAAAAAGTAATAACCTTTAAAAAATGTTTGGAACCACCAAGAAAAATTAATGATTGATTGGCCAACGCATAATAGGATTTACACTGATGGATATGAGGTAACATCTTGCTCAGTGTGGCTTCGTATGTAGACGCTCCACGACCTTGTCTTGTTCATGTGAGTGGATGCGTGCGTCACGACTGCTCTCCTGCACGACGTGTGCGATGGGTGCATGTGCTATTGGAAGCAAGAAATGATTTAATAGCTACGGTGATGATGTTTGATTGTTTGGCTAAGAAACTCGCATTGTACGGAGTGGTACTGCACTTTGTTCGTATAAATTGTTCGGGTATAATAGGAGCTAGGTGATGCAGTCGTGTGTCAAGTTCACGAATGTAGAGCGAGCGTGTTAATTCAAGCGTTTTATTCACTATGCGGGCTGTTGACGAAACAAATAGAATTGCTATGTATGAACTAAAATCAAACAGCGTCATCTAACATTTTCGGTAGGTAATGATAATACAGATATGCAGAAGTTCGCAATATAAATATAAACATCATAGACATGAATGGATAGGCATAACCAAAGTCTTTAAATATTTATTTATAAAAACTAAGACCAGTTAAATAAAGTTGTATGTTAAAAAAACGAAAATCATTTGTAAGACATACTGATATGATAACACACGAATATCCAACCAAAACACGGACGTTACTTTTTCTTACCATCATCCCCTTATCTTATTAAATCTCATCAAACGGAGCAATCTTCTTAAATCGGTTCAACCCAAAATGGTTACAAAATATGTTTTGGCTTAGCTATAATCGAGTAAAATATAATCTCGAAGTAATACACACCTAAAAGCTGTTTATCTTGCCTAAGGCTGAAGGTCGCTATCTCTTCACTGCAGTGTAAAATATTAAATGCGGGATATACATTTTTGCGGCCGCCACTGTAAATTTCGTTCGTACGGCTTACTCACCACATTCTATTTTATACAACAGAAAGACATGTGACTGTTTTCATGAATAGAATATATTACGTACTTTTTAATAACCACTCTGGTGTAAGTATGAGATTCTCATAACGGTGATCGTAAATAAAAAGGACGGATTATTTCACATTTGAAGTGAGAGTTTGAAGGCGAACTTGACTCGTATATTTGTTATACCGAGTTTTTTAACTAAGATATTGCTCTGTCTTAGACATGTTGAAGAAATTTCATGCTCATTATATTAATCATTTGAACTGGTTTACGAGGAGTTGTGACGGTCAGACGACTTTCATTAATTGACATGTGATTATAAAATATTATTCTTTGCAAGCTTTATCGCCATACAGTATGCTTCATAAATTATGCAAATTATGAAGGGCTACACTTGTAGAAATGTTTCATTGCGTAAAGTTTAAATTCCACTAGCGCCACCACCCCCGGGAGTCATTGTTAACCACCACTAGCAGGCAAACAATTAAAACGCAAACATTTACCGACTTAAAAGAGTAAATAGTTAAAATTTTATGATGTCGTTACTTTAGAACTGTAATATGATCCAAGCAAAAAAAACACCTCTAAGTACGTTCAATTTCCCAGAACACAGAATTTTATTTCAAAGTTTTATATAGAACGCTATTAGCGACGAAAAACCCGGTATAAAGTGTCCCTGTTAAACGTTTAACTGCGCTATTTAGAGGCAGCTCTGTATCGCTGGTGCAATACAGCTCAATTAAGCTTCTGCCAACCCTGGCAATTCGTTGTGGTTAAGTTGTGGTCACATTAAACCCGTCGAACCGCACCGCATCATTTGCGACAAAGAATTTTGTACAATGTTGACTGATGTCCACAACGATAGGACGTGGAGTGTAATCAACTTTATTTACATAAGTGTGTTGAGTTGAATTTAAATGAAGTTATTACTACGCAGTTACTTGTTAGAGAGATAACGAGCCAATGTATTTGCTTAAAAATTGTGTTTAAATAAAGGTAGGAAAAAAATTGTGAAGTACGATGTGTAATCTGCTTACAATGCCGTGTACGGTGTCGGAGCTAATTGAGGGAATTGGGTTACAATGGCACGCGTAGCCCGTGCGCTGAACAACATGTTGCGTTAATTACTCGCGGCACGATTAATTGGCGATGGTTTTCCGATACGTTTAAATAGGCGACGATTAATTTGTTCTGCAGGTACAAATTGACAAGCTTTTGAATATAAGCGGTCAAGTCAATAGTTTTGTAATATTCGTGATAGACTGATGCTAAGCAAGACATATCCTTAATTTAGTTTAAACGCCTAAACTTCATGGTAATGGCCATCTTGCTTAAAAGCGATAAGCTGTTTGAAGACGCGATGTCACAATGTCTCGCTGGTTGTAATGTACAGCTGCGTCACTTTGATGTTCGCCGCTTCTATTGGAAGGCTAGATAATCTGTGGTACTCTGACATGTGACATAATCTTTATAAAGACTTGTCGTACAATAGTTTATAGATGCTACTAATTATATAAGAAGCCTTCTGCAGATAGACTTCTAAGTTGCTTAGTCTATCAAAGACTATAAATATTAATTGTGTACGTTTTTAATGACTACCACTCGTTGCATTAAATACTTATGCATACATTACAATACATTGATTTTATTATATATTAATCGCTGAATCAATGCAAAATCTTAACGCATAATAATACGACTCAACCACAATAGCCTTGATGGAAAAGTTACACATTAAACTTATGTACATATCAACATACGAGTTTGGTACAACGCAGTGCTGTCGCTTTACCAGTCAGTTAGTCTACTTCTTATTTATACCGAGTCCATATTGAACTGTAGACTATGCCACTACGTAATAATTTAAGCAATAAGCCAAGCATGGCCGACCGTAGGCATAGGCCAAGGAACAAGATGAACCAAGCATTTCAATAAAAAGGTTGCAACAAAAAAGCATATCTTGATTATATTAATATGCGGCGCGAGATAAACGTTCCATGTTTGAAAGGGATAAGCGCTCGTCCTTGCATCGCGCAAACACACTAGGTCCGTTTTAATCGCACACGTTTAATAATGCCAAGGCCGTTCATCGCGGCAGTCCCCCGCTTTGCGTTATTACACGGGATACTGTTTCAATTAATGAATACGCCTGTTAGCGGTACCCCGCTGTGATATACCGTCTCAATACTCACGTTGAATAAAAAAATACAAGAATTCATAATTACCTTAATGCTATCATGAAAAATTATGTAGTTCTCTTGTTTAATTAAAAGCGACTAGCTCCCCGACTATACGCCAACTAGAGTACGCTATGGTTTCACGTGGGAATGCGTTAAAGAATTCTGTTTTTGCGACTACTGTTTTCAGCTCTATCGATCTTTTAAGCCTGGTGTAATATGAGGAACTGAATTTAACTTTATTTATTGATTGCCGGCAATATATAAACAAATTTAATATGTTCTGAAGAATAAAGCCTCCATGCGGCAACATATGCTATATTCTTTAACAGCTTTAATAAAATCGCTTGTGTTGTTCTTAAACTTATACTGGTACAGCGCCAAAATTCTACACGCGACTACTTAAATCTTTCTACTTTGTTTAATCTTGTACATCCTCGATACCTACTAAGATAGTTGGCTTTCTAGCTGAGATTTTATTCGAGCAGTAAAACATTTTATAGGAGGTGTTACATGAATACGAGCTTTAACTACGTATCGTAGGCATGACATAATTCTTGTTTGTTTCGACAATCACACTGTATCACTGAAGGCTATTGCGGCACTTTCGTTTGATTGAGTACGGAACGCAAGGTGAGCAATGAAGGTGCATCTAAAATATTACTACTTGTTTTACACATTCCCCTAAAATTATCCCCCATTTTTACAAAACTGCTGATTTTACTACGCAAAAAGCTCTTAAGCAAGCACGTTAGCAAGATGAGGAGCGGTAAAAACTTCAAACTTTACCGTGGGAAACCCAACAACAAAATCTTCTCGTAAATCATTGTGCCCAAGCAAACTAGTAGCAGTGGCAAAAAAATAAAACGAAAACAACGCTCTATTAGTTTTTGTTTCGCGCACATTTTCCCATCTTAGTCCTGGCATAGTACAAATAAAATCGCACGGGAGAAAAAGTAATTTAAGTCTTGTCAAAGACAGGCCGGTAGTCACCTTTATAACGAATGCATTAGCACGCTGCGGCTAGAAGCGTGATTTCTGAACGTATTATAAGTGCATAATGGTTTTCATATACGTATTATACATGTGTGTGCTTAGCCTTTCAAGGTTTTTTCGCCAGGATTAAAATTTAATAATAGCCGACCTTCTTGACTAACTAAATGTCTAATTAGTTACTAAGCTTTTTTATTAAAAGTTTAATATACTGGACGCTATATATTTTGTCGATTCGGATGTTTTGAAGTAGTATATAGAATTTATTGTATTACATTTAGACTGCAACATCTTTTTAATGGACATACTAGTTGAATAAAACAATATCAATTAGAGATGTAACTACACAGTGACGACGTTGTTGACGTTAAAAGAGTGTTTTTTGTAGTTTGTGTGAAACATCATGCAAAGTTCAGTGCAGGCGTTTCAATCATACTCGTACTACCTCTATTTTGGTAACAGCTTCAGTTTTGGTAAAAATAATCAGATAAAATAAACTTTTGGTAAATATATAAAACCTACTCTCAATGAATAGGAAGGGGCAAAAATATAAAAATCTATGAGGATCTTATTGACGCCAGTCTGTTTTAATTTGATTTGCGATACAAAAACGCGTGTCATATTTTTGTCATAAAATTATGCACATAGCCTTAAACGCAGCGGAGTTTTATCGCAATGTAAATAAAATAAACAAATATAGCAATGTAACAGAATATATTAACTTCAACTATGAAAGCTCATTCGTTATTTTATTTACCTTTAAACTATGCTTGTAAATATACTTACCAGGCAGTGTTTATGCGCTTCTAAAACGTGAACACATAATTATTTCATAGCAAAAGGTAGTAGGTAGCTTTTCTATCTATTATAATAATATTATATGCTGAAAATATTATTCCCGGTTGATCTTTAGTGCACTATTTTTATATAGGTATGTACCTATATAAAAATGCGTTTCATCATCATCTCAGCCTCCATCTCAACATCAGCTGGGCAGATAGGCATAGGTCATAGGTCATAGGCCACATAAGCCTCCTCCGAGGCTCTTTATACAGTCTACTATGTTTATTCTGAGTAATTAAACATATAGGGTAAGTGTATGTAAGACACAGGGTGCGCAGGCTAGATAGTTCAGCAAAGCGCGTGTATCTTATAGAATTCACCCTATTTGAGATTCATGTATGCATATATGTATAGTTAAAGCTGTACAGCCGTGTGCTGATACGCCATCACCGTCTCAGTTTACGCTGAGAACTATTTCACACTACGTCCGATCTAACCCGTGAAAATACAGTTCTGGAGATCACACACTAAATTCGATAGAAATTGGATGACGAGTGTTGGATGTAGTGCATAACCCCGTTATTTTCATGGGTTCGGAGTTCGGATGGGATTTTAATCGGACGTAAGCGGCCATCCATAAATTACGTCTCACGATTCTCATAGTCCAAGATCCCAGAGCCGCCAGACCTACGTCATTTTAGCAAAGCTGGAATTTTGAGGATTATTAGTATAAAATCTTGTTAAGAAGTATGCCGATCCACTAGCTTGAAAGCCGGGCCATTTCACAGGTAGCGCGAAGTAAAGGTACCAAAAAAACATACTCACCTACGTTAAAGTAGCAAAGCTGGTATTCAAATATGTGTTAAAAATTACTACTACGTCCGATCTAACCCGTGAAAAAAAAGTTCTTGAAGTCACACACTAAATTCGATAGAAATTGGATGACGAGTGTTGGATGTAGTGCATAACCCCGTTATTTTCATGGGTTCGGAGTTCGGATGGGACTTTAATCGGACGTAAGCGGCCATCCATAAATTACATCTCACGATTCTCATAGTCCAAGATCCCAGAGCCGCCAGACCTACGTCATTTTAGCAAAGCTGGAATTTTGAGGATTATTAGTATAAAATCTTGTTAAGAAGTATGCCGATCCACTAGCTTGAAAGCCGGGCCATTTTACAGGTAGCGCGAAGTAAAGGTACCAAAAAAACATACTCACCTACGTTAAAGTAGCAAAGCTGGTATTCAATTATGTGTTTAAAAATACTGTCTAAAATTGAAATTCATTATTGCCAGACACCTGCCGTGGGCCATTACTTCTGCCAGACGTCTTAAAGGTTAGGTACTAAAAAATTAAGTAAACGACGTCATATTAGCAAACCTAAATTTGATATATGTTACTTAAGATACTATTTTAAGACCCTTCGTACGCAGCCAGACCAATCCGAAGGGCCAGTCGTCCAGCCAGACGCCATGAAAATTTCCCTGTGAGTGCGAGCGTGCGGCCATTATTCATACGCATGAATGCGTGCGAGTACACTACATTGTAGGAATATTATTTTGGGTATTATTAGATAAATGTGAATGTAGAATAAAAGTGTAAAATATATTTTTTCACAAAAATTATATTCATTTCAAATGTCATTCACATTCACATCAGCATCTGTATATTTATTGATGAAAAGCTGCAGCCGGGCAGCATCTACATTAATTACCTATTCCAGAAACTTTATATAATTCGCAGACGAATTTTTGTATTGTATCTTTTTTTTGGAACTTTTATCTCCCGCAGTAGGGCTAAGTTTCATGGCGGGAAAGTTTCATGGCGTCTGGCTGGACGACTGGCCCTTCGGATTGGCCTGGCTGCGTACGAAGGGTCTTAAAATAGTATCTTAAGTAACATATATAAAATTTAGGTTTGCTAATATGACGTAGTTTACATAATTTTTAAGTAACCTTTAAGACGTCTGGCAGAAGTAATGGCCCATGGCAAGTGTCTGGCAATAATGAATTTCAATTTTAGACAGTATTTTTAAAAACATATTTGAATACCAGCTTTGCTACTTTAACGTAGGTGAGTATGTTTTTTTGGTACCTTTACTTCGCGCTACCTGTGAAATGGCCCGGCTTTCAAGCTAGTGGGTCGGCATACCTCTTAATAAGGTTGTATACGAATACTCCTCAAAATTTCAGCTTTGCTAAAATGACGTAGGTCTGGCGGCTCCGGGATCTTACATTATCATGACTTTGACCACGCCCCCCCCTTGCCACAATTATCTCATACATCCTCATTTTATTCTTCATACAGTGTCACACTTCAGCGAACCCCTACCCTCCTCTATATGTGTGACGTAATTTGTGGGTGTCCCCTAGTGGGAAACCGCTCTTAGGCTGTGGATCTATGTATACTATAAGTATAGATCCATTAAAACCAAACATTCTATACCTAATTATAGTTTAGAATAACTAGAAGGTTCTAATTACACCAAATCTAGGTAGATTTTGTGTAACTACGTAACTATTGGACACTGCTCATAATTGCACAAATGGGTCTGCTTGTTAGGTTTTAACGACACTGCGACGTGATGAACAGGTTTTGCTAAAATTTTATTAGCACGCACTGCCAGCTGTGTGAATGAACTTTAGGTTATTTAAAACGTAAATGTGCGTAATTAGGTACTAACCTTCATTACGTAAGTTACTGCAGCTGGTATTTAACCTCAGCATCCCATTTAAAACGGTAGAGAGCGGGAGCCAAGTTCATTATTAATACAAATTTGATCTGATCCCAGTATAGGTCTGTAGATAATCCTGACATTTATTTAGAAGAACATTGATTTGAAGCTCAATTTTGTTTCGTTTTCTTAACCACAACAATGTTTGCTTGTTACTTACTTTTGAACAGTCGAATTATTCATGCAAACGAGATAACTAGAGAAAAAATTACATTCAAAATGTAAAGGTCAGTCTAAATAAATCTAATTTGGTAACCTAGTTTATATTGAAACGATTTTGAGTTATAGAGCATTAAAGTGGCTACAAATCATTTCAAACTTTAAAAACTTTAAGGCCTTGCCACACGGCACAATTTTACCACTGATCAAATTTTCAATCGAATTGGCTTTGCCCGTCTACACGACACAATCAAATCACTGATTTTCATTCCGTCCACCCGATTGGTTAAAATCTGGTGGTACCGTCCACCCGATGAAATCAAGTTGGACGTAAAATTGTGCTGTGTGGCAAGGCCTTTATTTGGTTTGAATACATGTACATGAATAAGCTCCTATAATATTACACTCGTCGTCAGTTCAATTTCTTTAACTTGAACTTGGCATGTCATGCTGCCATGCGACAAGATACTAACTTGTACTAACGCTGGCTCATCTTCAAGTTAATAAAGCTTGTACTTTTAAACTCTGCGTGACTATACGCACCTAATCTTTAAAACAATAAACAATTTGAGGGGCCATGATTTATAGTGCCAAGAGAAATATGTTGGTGTCTCGCGTCTTTGTCTATAATAAGTTTTCTCTTGTTTCTGACTATGATATAATCACGAGAGACGTACCGGACGTTTTTTTAAATATTTTGCTGATAAGAGTCGTGTGAGATGTTATTTTGATTTATTCGATCAATAAAAATATGCATGGTTTTAGACAAAGTATGGTTATTTTAAAACATATTTTTTTACAATTGGTATGCCCCGATTGTACATAATTATACATACTTTCATAATATTTCTTCGGTTGAATGTACATAGTACAGTTTTATTAACCTGTTCAATCAATATAATATCGATAGTATAATAATTAGTTGTTTTAAGTTTTTGTTTAAAGTCATTATTGATTTAAAAAAATATCAGCTGAAAATGTTTAATAAAATTAATATTTTCTCGAGGTTGGCGGTGTTTCAACCCCGTGCATCAGAAAGCACGTTAAGCAGTCTCGGCTGTCATGATCTATGGTAGTCATTAGTGGGAAGTCAGTGCCCTAAAATATACCTACTGACTACTGGTCTAACCTAATAATAATGTTAGATGGCAGTCGCTCCGTGTAAAAACTGATATTCAGACAAATCTCGGTAGACCAGTAATAGCAGGCCCTGGGCTCCGAAGCGCAAGCTTGGTATGCAACTAAGAAAATGCTAGGGTGATGATGATGATGATATCGTCTAGCGAAAATCAGACTGTGAGCTATAATGATAATATTATTTCAGCTCTTTATTGCACCGTTAAACTTGCCATTTTATTACAATAAGTGTTTTTATAAATAATATTAAAATGCAGAAATTTTACAGCAAAATAAATGCAATTGTGTCTTTATGTCAAATTATTTCATCGATCTAAAAATATTCATACTCTTTTTGTTTGACTCGATGCCTTACCAATGATTGAAACGTAATAAGTACTCAGATATAGCATTTTAGACCTTGCTGAACCCAGCGTGACAAAGAATGTAATTTGAAAAGTGGTAAACATTTTTAGACCGCGATCGTACACACCTATGAAAGCCGTTATGGACAGTCAAGGAGCCTGAAAAACTAGTTTAACCTTACATTACCTAGAACCCCGCTCGATGACTTGTGATGTCTGAGGTCAAGTAGCTGGACCGTAACTGTACCTAGTCATTGGGCTAGAAAACGTACTAAAAGTGTAAAATATGTTAAATTAGTCATTCAAAATAAAGCGTTTTCTCTAACCTTCAAAGCTGATTTCATGCAGGTTGATGAGGATTAATAACACAAAACAGCTTTGGCATGCATAATGTATGATCACAAATAATTGTCCCAATATTTATTTGTCACCAGGTATCAGCTTAAAGATTTTTCGTTTTTTACACGTCTTGTTATGCGATCTCATATATAGATATAGGAAAAGTTAGAGCCTTGACAATCAAACAATTAATACTTATAAACACACCTACTTATATATTTCTATTCATAATATATCAGCCAATTACAAAATTCAAATACATTACATACATTTCATACATTTTTTTGTCCTGGGTGAATCCAGGTCACTTTCTCTTCTCTCTATAGTCGTTTATCTCACTGTTGATGATCCTACGTGTGTGATCCTTTTGAGTCTGTCAACTAGCTGTCTACATCGGCTGCGGTCTGCTGCGTGATACAGGACAACACTTGACTCAAATGCTAGTAAAATAAAAACCAATTTGTGATTAAAGACTCAAATATAAAGCGGCAACTAAATCTATTATTGTTGCTGTGCAATTCTTATTTACAAATAACAAACAAAACATTTCATCGCGAAGTTTGTGATGGCATGTTTTAGGTTTAGGACCTCGCAAATGTCATTAGCAGGTCTCTTAGGGGCCAGTTGTGGGGTAGGATTAGCGCGGGGGTCGGTCGGTAACCCCTGACCGGTGCAGCCGTTTACATTTTACCCAGCACATGCAATCTTACTTTATGTGCCTGCATTGATGACATTGTTTCTAGAAGTTAGTGTTATTTTCCTTAGTTGTTCTGCAATTGAATTTTCTGTGAAAATAAATGACTTAATTCATGTTTTTTGCTTTGCAACTTATGAAATTGTTATGGTTTTACAGGTCGGCTAAAACCTTTGATTAATTTAGTATATTTTGCTCCTATTTTACATAATCTATTCAAATTACCTTGTAGTTTATCGGTATATTGAAACATTGTGCTAAAATACTTTCCATCTTTATTTTTAATAATTACGCCATGGAGCCATATTTATTTATATATTTTCTGTCTATTTAACTAAAGAAGCCTAAGAATATTCCTTAACTGTTTTGTTTATTGTTTGGTTTGGTGGCTTTGAACAAAGTCTACCCAGGCTGCAATTACTGTAAGAGCATTTTGCTCGTGGGACAGGCGTTGTACGCGCACCAATGAATACAACAATAAAGTTTGCCTTCCTTGGAGTTAATGTTTGTCCTTGATATAACGCTTGATTTATCTGTCGCATATTTTGTCGAGAAATCAAAATAATTATTGTATAGCTAGCTGTACCATCTTAATCGCTTTAATTCAGACTAAGCATAATGTCTGAGAAGGCAAACTATTTGACAAAGTCTAAAATAGATATTTAATATACATATTGCCAACGTAAAATGGCAGCATGCATTGTCTTTTAGAACATAGAAGTATAGAATTTTCAATCACAAATCTTCAAAATGTTCTTTATTATTATGAACGAATACCTACAAAACCCAATAGATTGAATTGATCTCTTGTAGCATCTCGTAATACTTATATCTAGTAATATTCTTGTTACAATTTTGGAAATTACATTCATCAAGAATGATGTCGGCAGTTGAGTTCTATTGACTACGATAAAGAGAAAAATGAATTCTCAATAGGGATTGCCAAATTAGGCCATTTTGTCTTCGTTGTATTCGAGGTCCCCAACGATTTAGCTTCTGACGCACCATTTTTTTAATTTTGTTCTCACTCAGGATGAAGTAATTGGTTTATTATCAAGACTAATCTCTGCTAGGGAAATATCCATCAGCCGCTTCGAGAGCGATTTATTACACGATCAATAGTAATATTTTAAAGCAAAACATACCAAAGAATATAATTGAGGGTACACTTGTAAATATGAAACATTTTTTTATTAAGATGAATGTTCTGTTTTGTTCTAATTGTCACTATTATTTATAATGTAATAAAAAATCTAAAGCAGCTAAAGCTGTCCTTTTACTTTTATCGTTATCCTTTTCCCTCTTATTCATCCAGATTTCTATAATAGGTACCGGATCGCTGTGGCATTAATTAACATTTAACTCAAAGTAATCTTAGTTAATCTTGGTAAGGCGGTTTGTTCACGGCTATTAATCTGTATTTTGAAGATCCCAAATGTTTAGGTGCTTTGTTAATTTTAATAATATTTTACCAGTTTTAGAATACAAGTATGATCGATATTACTGTGTATAATGTGTATATACTGTCAAGATTATAGGTATTAAGTACCTAATCATATTTATATCGCATAAGTTTTCGCCTGCGGCTTTCTTTTATTCTGATATATAATATAGAGAGCGATAGCCATAAAATAGAGATCGGAGATACCAAAAATGTGTCATGTGAAAGGTATCAGATCAGAAAACTACGGTGCATACTACTGACTTTTCGAAGACCATGTTAAGGCGTTGCCGGACATGAAGATCTTTGTCATTTTGGGGAATCAGTACCTTTAAGTGTGTGAAAAAAGGGACTTATATTTTAACACATTTGGCTTGGCTCCAAGTTGAAAGTCTTGGATGCGACCGGAATTGATGATGAAAATATACCTAAGTTTCATCATAACTTGTTCATATGTTTTTGCGTGTAGTTTCACGTCCGTTCATATATCCACACAACTTTTTGCTTCTTTATAATAGTACAATGGAATTAATTGTAATTTATTATAGAATTTAAGATAATTACAGGATATACATTCAAGTGTTATTAACCAACAGCATTGTTAAATACCGTAGTATCTATATTAGAAAACAAAAGTTTTCTAGATCTCAAAGCCTGATTAAGGTAGTATGTTTCTTCCAAATTTGTAATGATTCCTTATAGAGAACGGCGTTGCCATATCCAGAATTGCCTCAGGGAAAAAGTCTGCAGCTTTCCGTGCCCGTTTACCTTTCTTAATAGGTCGGCAACGCACTTGTGATCCTTCGGGCCTTGCAGGTGACTATGGGTGGCGGTGATCACTTACCATCAGCTTGTCTTCCTATGCAATAAAAGAACTGATAGTAAAACGGAACAATCATTCATCATTCTATTATTAAGGTGATGACTTTTTCACACTTCGATGTTGATTTAATCAAAGTGTTCTTACACTAAAGACAGTCAACAAACCGTAATCATATTACATGTTTATTGTACGCAATTTTCGAAACACGGTCATCTATTATTTGTACGCGGCTATAATAAAACAAAGGGCTTTATGAAGTAAATTAGCAGTTGCACATCAACTCGTGACTGAAGGGCGGGCGCCACCGGGTTCGCTTAGGTCATGGCTGCGCGCACGCACTGTAGACTGCGGCCATTAAACCAATAGTTTTGAGACGAGACTTCTGATCTTTATTGGATGTGTAGTCAGAAGTCTTATACTTGGGCGTGGAATATGTACATGAATCCTCGTGCTAAAACACATATTTTAGCATTCACGACAATATACACTTAAATTCATAAATATTCCATATAAAGACAACTTTGGGAGAAAATTTGGTATTGCAGGAACTTGACAAATACTCAAATAATAATTAAGCTTTGTTCCGTTTAGTGGTTGAACTCATTACGCTGAAGTTTAAGACGTCCGCTTAAACCACTAAGCCAATCCTAAAGTTTAGTTACTGTGATGCAACTAAAAAATTCACTAAAATAATACCAAAGCCCGGGTGATTTTTTATATTGATTAATAAGTAAAATTTTCATTCATATCAACCATCCAGTACAGTAAAGTACCTACTGATCCTGTTGATTTGGTTTCTAAACTTCTCTTCCGCTTTATATTAGTGTACTGAATAATATGCATCACTATAATAGCTGATAGGATCGTCCCAAACCAGTATCTATGGTCCCAAGGAGCTTGGTCATTGTTTTACCTGTCAACAAACTTACTATCCGCTCAAGCTATGGCTTCAAGCACAACCAGTTTGCAAACTCCCGCAAAATAATTTAAATGATTAACTGAAACACTGCACCATTATATTGTGACATCGCTTTAAACTATTTAATTAAAATTGTTCTTTGCAATCCTAACTAGTGAGACAAGCATGGTTGACATGCTTTACAAATGCCATCTTTTTATGTCGTATGATATCTTTAATTTATGTGGCCAATGATAATATGTTGAAAACGATGCGTCCACTTGGTTGAATAATAGTTATTTGTGCAACAAGAGAGCAAAGTTGTTTTTTGTTTCGAGTGCTGATTTTGAGTCCCGAGCAAGCGAAGGATTCTATGAATCAAAGTTAGAATCCTGAGCGTAGTGAGGGACTCAACAGCACGAGATAAAAAAAGCTTTGCTCTCGTGTAGCACACATAACTTTTCACCACAGCAGTGAGAACACATATTACTTAGGAGACATAGAAATGAACAGGAATAGATTGAATTATTATTATGCATTAATCACTTGTTGATTTAACTCTTCTGGTGTTAAAGTACAGTCATCATCGCTAGTTTCACTCATCTTTTTAGATTATTTTATATATTAATATACTTTAACACGTTACGCTATACTGTATCAGTATCAGCGAAATTTTTATTCCCGCTACTTTTTTAAATCGCGTTTTAATACCGCGTCCCTGATGTTTATTTTTCAAATGTATTATTGTTGTAATCCCAAATAAAAATGTATTAATTAGAATACTAATTTTATACTATTAATTAGACTTATTTTTATTAAAATCCAATAATAAATTAAACATATAAACAATAACATATAAAAAAAGTAATTTCTTTATAAC
This sequence comes from Euclidia mi, assembly GCA_944739405.2. Taxonomy (NCBI): domain Eukaryota; kingdom Metazoa; phylum Arthropoda; class Insecta; order Lepidoptera; family Erebidae; genus Euclidia; species Euclidia mi. Next base: position 55,869,523 of record OX123190.2, read on the forward strand.
AATTATCTTTTTTTATTTGCGTTTCCAAAGGTGTTTTCTTTGAGGTCGAATTCCAAAATCGAATTTCGAATTCGAAGGGGTTTGTTTTTTCACTCACTTTTTATATGTATGTGAAAGAGACAGAGCACAGTAAAATTCTAATGTTTCAAATTTATGGCTGAACAATGTCAATTCGTGGCACTGATTGATTGAAAAATTAAAAAGCTACTTTTACTCACGCTCGAATCAAAATCGCGTTTTGTTCACTGTTGTCCCGCAGCAAAAGCGGCATGTTTGGGCTGCTGTGGTGAAAAATTTATTACTTCGCAATCCTCTTTTATTGTTTGAAGTGCCTTAACTAATATATGCTTTTAAAATCAAATACGCCTGGAATATTCTTAATAAAGTTCATATTTTTGAACATAATTAAAATGTTGGCTTCGATTTCGTTTTGAAATAGATTGGAAATCTAACAAATAGATTGGAAAATTGTATACATTTAAAATAATTGGTTCAAAATGTTATGATAACCTAAAGTTTGCCCTAGTGTAATATTATTTTATATACCTAGTATTTTTATGAGCCCATTTATAAAATGCGATGCAAGAGTAATTTGTATTATTACTATAGTAACACAGAAACAATGCATATTTTTCCATTGTAGCAGTTTCTGCATTGCGTATTGTACGAATAACGTATTGTAGAGACGTTTTGTGTGACAAAAATGCTCGATTTTTTTACAAGTGAAAAATCATTTGTCCATTTACTTCTCAGCATATTTATCTGACTATTTTCTACCTACCTTGAGTAATTTGTTGTATGTTTTTTGTAGGTCTTTATTGGAATTGGATTAAGCAGATGTTCTGACTAAGATAAACATCACGTGATAATAGGCAAAGTCTGCTTAAGTGATAGTCCAATTATGGTAAATATTGTCCGTAGGTACTAGCTATCGACCTGAACAACAGTGAAATTACTGTACAATAAATTATTAATTATAAAATACAAATCAAAAATCAACATTAATATTGTAATGAATTTTGCACAACACCAAATGATTTATTTTACACGAATAACAAATGTATTTTAATAACCAAACGCTGCTTTACAACATTGTCTACAGATGGCGCTATCAACAGGATGTAAATATAAGCGCATGTTATTTATTACCGTAAACATAAAAATAAGTGACAGAATAATGTTATTTAATACTAATTGATTTTACTTTGAAAGTTTCTGGAGTTATCTTAATAATTAAGCGATAAATTATAAATACCCAATCTTTATAAAACAGTGAAGCAATCGATACAGTGTCTAATATTCTAAAGTAGTGAAGTTCTCAGTTCTGTGTTCACAAATAGTTATTTAAATATCAATCTTAAATATTATTAACATTTTTGTAACAATATAATCATTGTATATTAATTTGCGCCCATATATACGTCATAAAGAATAAGTCCGTATTTTTTATTAGACAAGCAAAAAATGATATGAGTAAAATTTAAGACTGCATTTGTGTGATTATTTTTAAATCACAAAAATGGCGCAAATATGTTTTTAACGTAAACCATTCCAATAATATCCATGATGAACATTTAAAATTTATACCAATTCGGCTAAAATCGCTATAAGCCCTCGGGAGGAGATATCTCAAATTTATTACACCAGACGTCTCAGACGTTCAGATATTTCGCCATTTGGAGATATTTACGTTAAAGAACAATGGCAGAATTTGGTCTGGGATTTTTGTGGCGACCTTAAACTTCATATGAACAAAACAAATTGTTTTTTTTTCTACGATTTTTAATATTTTCACTTTGTCTCGTTAAAGCTGGAGTATTTTATGACGATAAAAAGCATTCCAATTGATTACGAATACATTATTATTTGATTGTTGCCATAGACAATGGTGTGACAGGAATAGACGTGAGTGCTATATCCGTATCGATTATTAAATAAGTAATCGATACGATCGACCTTTATAGAGTTGGTTTAGTTCAAAATGCAATTATTTAATATTTAATCAACATTATATCAATAAGCGAATATTTTTTAAGCAAAACAACGTTTGAATCAAATAAAAACGTAATAAAAACGTCACAGAATGGTTTTGATGTTGTATCGATTTCACATAAAATCGATTTAAAATATGCAGCTCTGCTTTTGTCTTTGGCTTTGACAGTTAGATGCTACAAAATACTTCCGCGTTTTGATGTCAATCTGACATATGTCATTTAATAATTCAAAAGTACCTACCTACATTGTTCAACTTTCATACTATAACTTTCCTTTTACCTACATTGTTCATTCTTAACTAAAAATTCAAGCACCGATATACCGATAACGAAGACCTTTCCTGAGTGAAAATAGAATCATTTATAGACTCTGTTTCTTACGCCAAATTTTTTGATATATTTTTTATTACTGTTCGCTTCAATTTAATTTCAGACATTTTCATGTATGCAGATCTGCCATTGTCCTTTGAAATCGTAAAGATTTTATCTAATTTATTGCTTGTATTTCGACACCACTCTTTGGGTAAACGTATCGAAATTGACGCATCTGCCTTATCTCCAGGTTTAAATGTTTCTTTAATTGTTACAAATACGAACCGGTTACAAAGCAAGAACACCGCTGTTACGAGGTAAAGTAACACTTTAAGATGATGCAAAACTTGTAGCTTTAATTAAAAAGTTAAATTCAGACTTGGAAAAAATTTGGGTTAAGTGTGTGTAGTAATATAAAAATTGAGGTCAGATTACCTAAGGAATCTTCGTATTTTATTCTCATTTCCATTTCACGTCTCGACGAGACCTACCTATTGAAATTTTATTGAAATGCTTTTTACTTGCTGAATAAAATATTTTTTAAATAAGATAATGCGATAGCCGCCTCCACTTTTCTTCAAATATTTAAAATGGACTGAAAATTGTGAATTACTTCCAACGAAAATTGATTTGAACGATATGTAGTCAGCAGTTTTTGAAATAAAGCACACCTTAATAACTGCAAATATAGCTTTGTCGTTTATACAAATACTATACTACTATAATAGTTAGTTGAAGATAATGGCTATGGTAAGTGGATACCTGCACTACGGAACCCTTCATGAGCGAGTCTGACTCGCAATAGCGAATAGCTTTTATAATGTTTCATCCTTGGTGTTACTTGTAGCTGTTTGCCATTACAAAGCTTTAGTGCATTAAGATTCCACATCAACAGGACTGGAACACCAACTTTCGGTCTCAAGTTGCATGAAGGTACTCCTGATAATTGTAAGGAGTTCAGAAACTCTATAGGGTACCTTGAAGTAACTTGGTCAGAATTCATGACATTATCTACCAAAAGGTGCTCAACAACATCACTTTGCATACAGTCAAATGTCAAAGCCATGGTCTGCTATATCTCTAGACACACTTTCGCATCTTTGAGTAGAAATATAGGTCCAGCCGGTTTAGCGTGAAATCGGTAGATACATACATAGGTACACATTTTCGCATTTATACCTGATATTAGTAGGGATTAGCCAAAGCTGTTACAATAATTATTAGTTTATATATGTAAGCGAACAAAGTAATGACAGTGCACCATAGGACAATGTATAATGTGACAGTACTGACAGATATACGATAGCCCATATAGCGCAAGCGTTCTTACTGTCAATAGGTAGTAAGTTTGTCCCTACAAATTCGACCCTCTCTAAAATCCCTCCCAGATTATTTTTTGCAGCTAATTGTATCCTATGTGTTTTTCCTGGTTCTGAGCTACCTCCCCACCAATTTTCAGCCAAATCGGTTATGCCGTTCTTGAGTTATAAACAGTGTAACTAACACGACTTTCTTTTATATATATGTATAGATTATATAATACATATCATTAGAGAATTTCTTTATTTTTTTTTATACACACGCCTGTATCCCCGAAGGGGTAGGCAGAGGTGTTATATTACACCCACATTTCGCCTTGAATTTTTAGGTCCCACGGAATAGGGGGCGAGCCTATTGCCTAATTTCTTTATACACAACATTATCTGTTTTACCACCTTCACATAGAACATGTAAATTATTTTTACCGCTTACTTGTGAACATGCCACATATAACTGACCATGTGAAAAACAACATGTTCGGTTCCTAGATTTTTTAGCTAATTTTCGTCAAAATATCTTTAATGTACCTACAGACTTTTACACCTCTACAGTTTTACTATAGTATAGATAGTTGTAATAAATTTTGGCACAGAGACTTTTTGTTTATGAAAGTACCGAATATTATACTCTATTATTTTTTTAATAACAGAAAGATACCCGACACATAATTATTGTCTTTTTTGCAAGAAACATTAATTTTGCTAGAAAATGATTTGAAAATAGTGACATCTATCTATCGGTCGGTAAATAGCCATAAAACACTTTGAAGGTTTCTATTTAGACTAACTATACTTTTACTAACAAACTTATAATGATCATAGATGGCACCACATATATAACCAGTTTTGGATGATCCCTGTTTTGTTTGGGACTACGTACAAAGGAGAGGTCAAGCTGTACACCGAAAACCACTCAAATTCGTACATGAGTGTAAGTTTTATTGAAATCAATTTGGCCATTTTAGAGATCTTTAGCAATATAGGGAAAGACGTCGGACAGACAGACAGACATAAATTCTAAAAAAATTCAAGTATTGCTTTTTAGGATTTTCCTAGATTTTTTAGCTAATTTTCGTCAAAATATCGTTAATGTACAGACATTTTCACCTCTACAGTTTTATTATTATTTATAATACTATTGATATTGATATATGTATAGACTTATTTACATATCTACATAATTATCCTTGATACAATCGATTTTTTGTAAGTACTTTAATGTTATTTAAGCTTAAAATTAAATGCCATAATTCCAAGTTAAAAACTATATATGTGGTAAACGGATTTGTATAAAACGAATTCGTTAAACCTTTGCGGGATTGAGTTACAAATATCCAAACACCTCACCCACAATCTTTGAATATTTTAATGTTAGTGAGTAGGATGATTATAATAGAAGCATTTTCAACATGCATTCCATTGAAAACAAGAATAATACGTACTGAATCCATTCCACATAATGGTTATTTTTATATAGAAGTATCTAAGAACCTATCTATTCATAGTTTTATATAAAAGCCAAAGTTATTACACCTTATTATTTCGGGCTGAATAGGTATATTTTTTGTAATCACGGTATCCAAGGTGGAGAGCCCTTAAAAGGGGCCTTCCGACACAATTACCTTTTCAGTAGCCACCGGCGGGGATTTGGTGAAAAATCGCCTGCCATAAATACAGCTATGCTTAGAAAAGAACATCAATCATAATTATGTGTATTTTATTTACGTAGCTTGATAGAGTGTGCGTGTACGTTATTGATAAGTAACAATTTTGTTCACAGGACTCTCGTTGAAGAATATGGATGATAAATCATGCTCATTGAAGAGTTGCAAATGAAACAAAAAATAAGGAAGAAACTCATAAATAGTAAACAAACTGAGGCGAATTTATAGCCAAAATATTCACCAAAGTCATGTGAAATAATTGTCCATCAGCGCAACTGTCATATCGAAGAGGCATATCTTGTGACAATCGTAAAAATACGAATATATGTATATCTCTCATTATTTTATGCTAGTCACCCTTTTGTGATTATAGATAGTGTAAACATTATTGCTCAAATTCTGTAATAAAAATAGAAAAGTTTCAAGAAATGTACTGAGTGAATGGCATACACTTGGTAGATTTATTCAGTCTTGTATAAGTAATAAATTCTGTCAAATGAAATACTACAGTATGTTTTTCCTACGGAGGCGGACATTGATATTAAAAGCTGTGCTCATACTGACAGCTATCTGGTTTATGGTAGCGCTGTTGACTACCAATGGCGGTTCAAGGAATGCAATTGGTGCGCCACCGCTCGAATATGAAGATCCTGAGGCAAAACCGTTGAAAATGGAAAAGCCAACAGCTACAAAACGAAAAAGTGAATCCTATGGCAATAACCTATCTGATGGTGAGTACGTTTGTTTGCATTGATATTGCATGAGCTTGCACGGTGTAGGTGTTAATACTACTAGTTCCCGATATAGCGATACGTTCTCACATTATTTGCACAGTATCACAAACAGATTAACTAGTAACGCTTACGATAATTTTACAATAAATAAATCTGAATCTGATGAATATAAAACAGTGACTGGGATAAATTTTATTTGGTACGTTTTGATAAGGAAACCTTTCTACAGAAATCAAATTGAGGATCGCGTCCCCCGAGATCCAAAAGGAAAGTAAAAAACCTCGACATTCTCCGTTTCTTATTTTTTTAGCTTCGAAACAGCATTCCGTTTAAATTATAATGGCGTTAGTGCTACTGTTTGCATTCATAAATATTTCCTTAGTGTTTTGTCTTCGGTCGCGATTTTCTTTTAGCTAACATATATGCAATAGAGATGGTAATCGCGACTGACGTAACGGAATAATAAAATGGCTTTCTAATTACGTTTTCCTTATAGCGATGTAAGTAGAGTCTTTCACTTTTATTGAGGGAGACATTTAAAAACTTTTATAAGGACTCATAACGTATAGGTCGATAAATTACTTCAAAATTATATTATTATAATAGAAATGTTAAAAACAGTAAGTTAAGTGAACTTCAAAAATCTAAATCTAATATCATAATATAAATTTAGTTACATAGAAACACTTTTTCTAAAATTTGGCTTCGACGGCCGGTTTCAATATTCGATCTATCCATGGATTTTAAAATTCGAGATTCGTGTTTGACATATTTTGTATGGAGCTTATGTCAAAACCGAATAAAAATCTCAAAAAAATGGATAGATCGAATATTGAATTCCGCAGTTAATCAAACAAGTTTTAGTTGCAAGTTAATTAAAATGGTAATTACACAAACACGTGTGCAACTAATAATATCGTTTTAGTTATCTGCATGACGTAGTTGTGTTAGCTTCTTTTTTATTTCAACATTTGCATGATATTGTACGTTTCTCCGTCACAGTACGTATCCGGGTCGATTGGATCAGTCGGCTTTCGGGAAATGAAGGTAATTTTTGAAGTCCTTTGTTCCTTGATACCTACTACACGTACAACTTGTAGATAGAGTTGTATTCTTCATACAGTGTCTTACACTGCGTGGTTTGGGTTCTAGTGTACTAACATTGTTGTGTATCATAATTGGTGTAATTTGTAGCACCTAATGTGCTGGTAAATGTAGACAATTAGCCGAATACTAATTTGCACTAATGTAGCAGTAAACCTCAAACGTAGATAATATATTAATTACTAACAATTAATCACATCACGTCTTATAAATCAGCAGAAACCATGTCTTTAAAATCTTGATCATTATTTTCCATTTTTATCATATTTTACTTCAATCATACTGAGTTATATTAACTTTCTAACATACCATCGATGCAATAAAACGTGTACAAGTATAGTGCTAAATAATTGGTTGTTTAAGGATATTGGTTATAATAGTTGTCATCCCGTAGGGCTGGGCGTGATAGCGGCACCGGGCTCGGACAACGCACCCGGTGAACTGGGTAAACCGGTTGTTCTACCGAAGAATATTAGCGAAGACACCAAACTAGCCGTCCAAGAAGGTTGGAAAAAGAACGCGTTCAACCAATATGTTAGTGACCTGATATCCATTAGGAGAAAGCTGCCAGACCCAAGGGACGAATGGTAAGGAAACGGTATGAAATCCTTATATATCCCGTTAGATGAGATATAATGACAATACAGCTCAAGAGATTTTGGGATTGCCGCACATATATCCTTTTTGTTTCTTATCACAATACTTCGGGTATTTATTTAGTATTAGTAAAGGAAAGGAAATGTTAATACCGACATTTCATACTTATAAGCAGTTTCTCTGCTGTTCTGAAATTTATTCGACCAGCTAGCCATGTTGTCAGTAACAATAATAAAGCCCTTTTAAAGTTACTAAGAAACATTATCAATATTAAATTGTATTTTTGTAATTTATATTAATGCATTTCCACAGGTGCAAACAGCCCGGAATATATTTAGAAGACCTACCGCAAACTTCAGTAGTGATTTGCTTCCACAATGAAGCGTGGTCGGTTTTACTCAGGACGGTGCATTCCGTACTCGATAGGTCGCCCGCACATCTCATTAAAGAGATTATCCTTGTCGACGACTTTTCCGATATGCGTACGTACTTACAAATGAGAAACAGAATCAAATCCACGAAATTGCAAACAGGGTAAAATAATATTATATAATTTTTTATTGTTTATTGTAGCGCACTTGATGCAGCAATTAGATGATTATATGTCATCTTTACCTAAAGTTAGGATAGTAAGAGCTACACGACGTGAGGGTCTCATCAGGGCTCGACTTCTCGGCGCTCGATACGTCACGGCACCGGTCCTTACATATCTTGATAGCCATTGCGAGTGCACCGAAGGTAAAATTGTTTAATTAGTCTAACATAAATACTCTTTAACGAGCAGTCATTAACTTGAGCGATTTTATTTCAGGATGGCTCGAACCATTACTAGATAGAATTGCCCGTAATAAGACTACAGTAGTCTGTCCCGTAATTGACGTCATTGACGACAATACCCTCGAGTACCATTATAGAGATTCAACTTCAGTCAATGTTGGTGGTTTCGACTGGAATCTCCAGTTCAATTGGCACCCTGTACCTGCGAGGGAACGATCGAGACACCAACATACCGCGGAGCCTGTATGGTCTCCGACTATGGCTGGTGGTTTATTTGCAATCGATAAGGAATTCTTTGAAAAACTAGGGACTTATGACAGTGGGTTTGACATTTGGGGTGGCGAAAATCTGGAACTTTCGTTTAAAACGTGGATGTGCGGTGGAACTCTCGAAATAGTTCCCTGCTCACATGTCGGTCACATATTCAGGAAACGTTCGCCATACAAGTGGCGAACAGGTGACAACGTGCTAAAGAAGAATTCTGTTCGATTAGCGGAGGTAAGCAATTTTACCAACACGAATTAAAATCAGATGCATTATTTCTTGACAAACTGGGTTATATATTATTTTTCTTTCGGTATAGGTATGGCTTGACGATTATGCGAAGTATTATTACCAGCGGGTGGGTAATGAAAAGGGCGATTACGGTGATATCAGCGGACGAAAATCTTTGAGAGAGAAATTGGGATGCAAATCGTTTGAGTGGTATTTGAAGAACATTTATCCCGAACTGTTTATTCCCGGCGAGTCCGTTGCTCATGGCGAGGTGCGTATACATGACTTATTTAAACCGAAATACGTTTATTATGTCATTATGATAAAGTGAATTGTTATTCAAACTCATAATCATTAAAGTATTGCCAATATGTTTACGAAGTTATTCTGTAAAACAATGAGTGCAAATTCATTCATATGGTGTTCTTCAAAATTATTATTTGTACAGATCCGAAATGTTGCCTTCCAAAAGATATGTTTGGACTCTCCAACTCGCAAGTCAGATCACCATAAGCCAGTCGGACTGTACCCGTGTCACCGTCAAGGAGGAAATCAGGTCTTCTGTCGATCTTATTTTGACCGACAGCGGCAGTACCAATTTGCAGTTTTAGATCAAAATTTTACAATATCTGTTTCGGTTCCGTTCAGTTCTCGATTATTGCACTATTTTTATGCACGTTGGACAGCATGGTTTTCTTTTATAGCACCCAAAGTTACTGTTTGCATTTGATTTTTTATAACACCGCTGATAGATTCGAAACTATGAGGTGTCAACTCACTGCCTCGATGGTCCGACACTCCAAGACGACCTACAAGATGAAATCTTGCAGAACTAAAGATACACAAGTGCCACAGTATGGGGGGCAACCTGGTACTCCTTACACGTAAAAGGAGCTGTGTGACTTTGGGCTGGATTTGTTTATTTTTGGTTTTAGCGGTTTTCATTACATTTTGTGATTTCGAAATTCATAAGGAATGATTGTTGCATTGTTGATCTTTAATGTTTTCATCTTCATTATCACAATATACCAAAGTCATCATTGGACTGATATCGCGTCTATAACACTAAATATATTTTCAAATACCTATGTTGAATGATGACTTTGGGCTAGCACGCTTGCTTTTGGCACGCCTTTTTAACTAATGGATGGCATCAGATCGCGAATGCTGAAACGGAAATGTGCCTCGACTCACCTGCGGGTCCTGACGACATGAAAAAACCAGTCAACGTTTGGCCATGTCACGGGGAATACGGAAACCAGGTTTGTCCAAAGGCCGCCAAATTGATAATTTCCAATGTTTTCGCTTTCTTCAGTAGTTGGGTGTTGGTTTTCATTATCATTTGTATTGTTGGTAAGTTTGATACCTGTAGCAGCTTCTCTTGAATAAACGAACGGAATTAACATTATCTATGCACTGTATGACGGACTAATCGAAACCACATTTGTGTGTGTATTTTTCATATGTTACACGAATGTTCTACATACTTCCAATTCATAAATTTGCTGTACTAATGCGATATATTTTAACAGATTGTATGTATTTGTATTTAATTCGTAAATATCACATAATCTTCATTAGCGATGTATGTGGACACTGGATTGACCCAAGCGTCTTTGAGGACTATTGGCCCATTACTATTTTAGTAAGGGTGTAATGAGAAGTAGTCTAGATTCCAGTGAGTTACTTTATTACTCTTTCAATTATGGTACTGCCGCTAGGTAAACTATAATTTTAAATGCTTTTTGATACTTATGGGTGTTTTGTAGTAAAATAATGTTTACTGATAGTGCGTTTTTACTTTTTTGTTGAGTATATATTTTTTAAATAAGTAAATCATCGGACTCATAAGTATTAATAAGCTTAGTTCGTAAGTTATACATTCTTTTAATGCCTTAATTAATTTTTAAATCATCGTTATACTGATCTTTCTTATGATTGTTATGCTGCATCTATGTATTATTTATATAGATGGTTTTGGTTAATCGGGAAATTCGGGTTTATTATAATATTATATTCATTTTAACAGTTATTATATTTAAATTATTTTGTACACGATGAAAAAAGTCATTAATAATATTATTATGTACAGAATTATATAAAGTATTGTGTCTAATTCAAGTGATTGATTTTCTAAATTCAGTTAAATTAACTAATAATTTGTGATTTGATTACTATAACAAATAATAATCTGACGTAACAACATTCTCAGTACTGGATGTACTCCAAGAATGGAGAAATTCGCCGTGATGAGACTTGTTTGGACTACTCCGGGCAAAGCGTGGTTTTGAACCCGTGCCATGGAGCTAAAGGAAATCAACTGTGGCTGTATGATTCCAAGGTAAGTTGTCTGCCACCACTGTTTCATTATTCCTAGGATATTCCGATACTATAGAGTGAATGACTTCTTAAACCTTTGATTTTTTTCGAAAGAACACTGGTCATTGTCCATACATGCCAAAACCTGATTACCAAATCACGCGACCATGAAAGATGTATGCGTGAATTGGTTAATCTACAGGCTATCAATCTAATACTGAAAAGGAAATATTTTTAGAAAGCAGAGTAACATAGCAAAATAGAAGTTTGAATTTGTATTTTTTAAGGTTATGATTCATGTTATGTGTAGCTCTAACAACCAGATTTGCTTGCTATTTCAATTAAATCTAGCTATATATTATCTACTTTTACTTTTGTTTATACACATCGGTTTTTTTATTACCTACAATAAAAAAACTGATCTGTATAAACACAAGTTACTACTACTATTAGGTATTGAAATTAAACTACAGTTTACGGATTTTATCGCGTTATATTACTTTCACTGGTTATTTGTAGTTACATTTAAACCGAAAGATCTAGAAACTACATTTTTATAACTAGCCGACGTTTCGAATTCTTTACAGGATTCATGTTCACGGCAGACTGAGGTGATATTTGTCTTTGTCTTGAATTTCTAAGTTATCTCAAAGTACCCGAACATTTTTCAACTATTGGTGTTACTATCTACGCAGAATGTGCTCACTGTGTCTAGATAGTAACACCATCGTCGTGTGGTGATTCACGTAATCACCACACGACGATGTCGCTGTTTGCAAAATTATTGTAAATCTTGACATTAATTGATTATTATTTTGAGGAAATCTGAAATAAGTATTTTAATTTATTTTTATTATATTCATAACAACGACATTTGGATAGGGAACATAAAAGTAAATCATATTTATTTGTTAAAACAGTATGGAAGATGTGCAACCTTTGTCAGTCAAGTTACAAATCAATATTTTCTTATCGATATGATTTGACATTACGTCAATCCCTATGAAATTTTGGATAGAAATAGTAAAAATTCACGTATTTTTTCACGTTTTTTTTCTTAAATCTATTTTTTTTTGCATTCAGAATATAAATATAATAAAATGTGATATTATAACGTATCCGTTTGTGCATATATTTCTTTTCAGAGTTGTAAAATATTGCAATATGAACATAAAATCTTTCAACGGTACTTACGTATGAAATGAGTAATTCTGGAGATTTTCTCTCTTACACGAGTTACATCCGGGTACTGCACACGTTACCATACTTGTTTTTGTATGTATAATACCTGTATTTCACTAATAAACACGTTATTTTGGAAGAGTAAGCAAGTTTTGTACCGTTCACAATTAACGTTGGGCCAATACAGGCCAATAGCGTGTACGTGAATGGTCTCGCCTATCTATCTCGCTCTGACATACTAGTTTTTATATTCTTTCTCTTTCGCATCACCGATCTATACGTTAGTATATAATAAATCTATGGTTACAACAATACTCTGCCATACCTAATCTATTATTATCAATTAAAATATATACATAATATTGCTTTCTACATATTATGTGTCTACATTTTATTTTTCCGCGTATCAAAGTATTGTCGTGACTTCCTCTTAGATTGTATCCATTAAAATCAATATTTTCACTCGCCACTTCAATCCTATACCCCCCATGAAATCTAACATGTTCCCCAAAGCAAAGAGCTCTGTATTCATTGCCATAGTACGAACGTACTTGTGTTATCTGATAAGAAGGACTAAGGAAGGACTGCGCGGTGCCGCGGTAAAACTAAAATGTAAACAAACGCGGTTTGACAGTAGTCGTATTAAAATACGTTTCGTTTTATGAAATAGTTCAAATTGTAAAAATGTTCAATCATTAAAACCTTTTTTGAAGCAATCATTGATATATATTTTATTACTTAACAAACACTGATTATGATACAAAATCACCGTATTATCGTGTGAAGACAAAACTAAGAAATTCCAGATTTAAAAAAAAATATTCTGTGTAAAATGAAACACACGTCACAGATTATGTCAGAAACGATTTGGATGTTTCGTTCCAAGTAAATGAAATATAGAAAAAAAAGGACTTTTTTGATATTTAATTATTAAAATAATCCGGTGTCGATAAAAAATTATAATGCCTGGTAGCGCCATCTACCTTCCTATCGATAACTAATTACATCGACGTCAATCGTTCCACGCTTGCTTGTCCAATGCGAGCGATCCTTTTGTCTCCTGCGCTCCCCTCCCAATGCACGCCTACAGAACAGTCTAGAATAATCCGTGTCGCGACGAACGCATGTGCCGCACCGCTGTAATTTTACCGCTCCCGCTTTATACCAAAAACTCAACAAACCGCCCGCGAGTGAAGTGATTTGTGTAGTTCTGGGTTGGATTCAGGCGGAGTGATCAGCGTACAGCCCGACTCCTCGAAAATACCAGGACGAAGACACCAGGGGGCCGCCATTTGTCAAGGTAAGGCGTGTCCTTAGAATATACCCACTCACAATCCTCTTCCCTTATCCTTTCTAGGCGAGCAAAACTCGCCCTAATACAGTCCACAATATTAATCCTTCTTCAAATCGCCTAGAATATTCGGTTCGCCGAAACAATGCCCATAATTTTAACATTAATACCAATTTTTTGAGCGAACAATCATTGATGGTCGTTTCGAAATTTATTCAGGTCATAAATGGCCATTGTTCTTTATTGTCCTTATGTCTTAGAGTTCGAACGGTCTCAAGAACACCCTGTTTTTAGATATTTAAGAGTGTAAATTGCTCACACACTTATATCATAGATAAACCTTAAAAAATATTCTTATATTTTTTACTATCAGCGACATTTCAATATATGTAGAAATATACCTGTTAGTTATTTTATCGCCATTTGTCAGTGGATGTAAAGAAATATTTCCATTTGCATTCAGTGTATTCAAAGCTATCGTTGAAATTATTTATTTTTACTATGGACGAAACAACAAAGCTATCATGTTAGCTTTGTTGTTTCGTCAATAGTACTGACAAAAATACGTGTAATGTAGCTTAGTGCTTTGATAATGTTATTATGAAAGCCGTTGTTTATGTAACTAATAATTTAATTTAGAAATTGTTTTCAAACAATAATAGTACAAGACACGTGGTCAATATTAATCTTAAATAGTGAGCATTAAAGTCATAAAGATTCTTATTCTGACGTATTTTTATATATACGCAATGACATACACAGATCGTGGCTAGTTCTTCTAATCCATTAATTCAACTTTAAAATACAGAAATATACTGTGTTAGGCATACGGTCGTAATAATAAAAATAATTTTACCAACATAAGCAGGCGAAATACTACATTTTAACATCAATTATTGATATCCCTTTATGAGTTCTAACTTACATACTTAACAATGCTGGCGCAGTTCAAAACTTACCTAATTAATTCCCACCACATTTGCTAGAGCTCTATTATATTCTTGTCATAGTTCGTCACCAGAATTCCATATTTAGAAAGACAAACTGGAAAGACAACCAGTATTGTATTTTATTTCAAATGAAATCAAATTATGTACAGTGTAACGATTTCCATAGTATGTATTTTTGGCCATTAAAATGCTTTCGTCGAAATAAGATGATCACAAAACGCAAATAAGGTTATGTTCCATTTATAACTAAATAAAAACTAATTTCATTACAGACTAAGTTACTGAAGCACGGTTCGAGCGAGAAGTGCATGGCAGTAAACCGAAACAAGGAAAAAATAGTAATGGAGACATGCAACGAGAACGAAGGCAGGCAAATGTGGAACATGGAGAACTTTAACGCCGACGGATTATCCCCAGAGTTCAACTCTGAGTAGCCGGAGGCTTATGTCGAATTGCTGTTCATATAAACAGCGATGACCTATGGTTAGTTCAAATGGTTCACTTGTTGTCTGACGCAATGAATGCTTTGTAGTTAATTAAAACGTGTATTTTATTGTATAGTGGAGTACGGAGCCGCAGCGATAAACGATAAAGTTTCACGTATACAGGCTTGTAAAATTTCAAATTAACCCCGATGCAACTCGGCCTATTCATGACTGATGTGTTGTTTTAGTTTGCTTGAATGCCATTTGTTTAGTTCCTACTGAAGTTCGCTGTGTGAGATGAAACGTAAGTGAAACTGATGTATGGTGGTAGTTTTGTGTTAGTATCAACAAGAAATAACTGTAATATGGATGGTGCTTGCCTGTTCGACTCTGATTGCGGATTATTTATTACTACTCAAATTATCAGTCTCGGTGATGATTTTGTCTTCATGGTGTTTAAAGAGATGTCTTGTTTTGTTGTAGCTACTTTTCAATAATAGTGAGTAATCAGAAACTTATTTAAATACATATCTTGAAATAACAACACTTAATTTGACCTAGGATGAATGTTTATTGCCGCCTTTTTATGGAGTTAAAAGTGTTTTATTGTAAAAAATAATGTTGTAATAGTATTCTTTACGGAGTATTATCTTACTGGTTAGGTTTTAGTATACACTTACAAATCGTACATATCTTTGGTATTTGTATGCTTCAATATATTTATTATGTATTACGAAATATGTAGATGGACGACCTAAGGAAAAGGTCAGTGACAGAGTATGTAAACATTCCCTGAACAGTCCAACGTCAGCTGTGGACATAACCATAAGGTATTATCACATAATAATAATGACTTTAATTTAAAGTAAATTACATTTATTGTGATTTAATACTATAACGATATATTTCAAGATATAGTTAATCGTTTTGACATACGTCGTAGATTGTATAAAATTAGTGAATTTGTATTTTATATGAATGATAGATTTTAAAAATATGTTATTAAAGTAAGTAAATATTTTTGTACTCATAAGTTACTGAGCGAATTTATTTGTTAGTCACATATTTGGTTCGAAATCATTCTAAAGTTGACAATTTTATTACAAGTGTTACAAACAACTTCAATAAAATTTGTGTTATTTGATTGAAAATTTTAAGGTTATGTTATATACTGATTTGATATTTTACAAGCATTTATTTTAGTTAGATTCCAAATCTATTGATTTCAAAGGCCAAATTCTGTATATTCCTTATAGCAATTTTAACTTACCTTTGAATCTCTCTCTTCAAATATGTTTCATTCAAAATTATTTCAATCCTCTTTGTGATCGAATTATCATTTTAATTAATGTTCGGAATCTAATAGTAATAATTCACAGAAGTGTCTGTGCAGTAATATAGTGCACGACCATCTATACAAGTATCCCGCCTTCGACAATTTGAATGCAACTGCTCGTTTTAAATGCGTAAAAGATAACAAAGCTTGCATTAATTGCTTAAGCATAAAACATAAAACAAGTAATTGTTTTAGTAAGACAAAGTGTCGCTTATGCAATAAA
The DNA here is from genome assembly GCA_944739405.2 of Euclidia mi. Classification (NCBI taxonomy): domain Eukaryota; kingdom Metazoa; phylum Arthropoda; class Insecta; order Lepidoptera; family Erebidae; genus Euclidia; species Euclidia mi. The sequence continues at coordinate 55,886,245 of OX123190.2, forward strand.
AAACATTATTCATTGCTTCACTTCGATAAAGGTAACACATTGTCAAGCCAAGCCGCTAACCTTGACACACTTACGTCGCAAGTGCAGACTACGATAACTGCGTCCCCAACGCGAGATATCGTTGTGTACGACATGCATTGCGCGGGCGGCACGCACGCGCGGACGGCCTTCGCGCGCTTGTAGTGATCAGAGCAGTGCTAGGCCGCCATGTATGGCGTCTAAGACTGTTCTGTTAGCGGCAGCGCAAGTTATCATATATGATGTTAATGGGTCGCCGCACATGGTACGTTGTCTGCTAGATAGCGCATCTCAGACCAATTTAATAACGTTAGAATTGTTCAAACGCCTCGGATTATGGAATAACTTTAAAAATACGAACTCAATAATCCGAGGGATAGGCGGATCAGAAAAACATTGCAAGGGTTCCGTAGATATTAAAATACATTCACGTTTTGATAGGGATATTAATTTTAACATTTCTTCGCTTATCGTGGAGCGTATCACGGACGTATTGCCGAACGCTAATGTAGACGTAGCATCACTCACTCACCTCGAGTCATTGCCGCTAGCAGACGCGGAGTTTGCGAATCCGGCAGGCATTGATCTTTTGATCGGAGCTTCAATATTTCCGCACTTGCTACTAACTAAAATAGTACGTAGTGAGCGATATGATTTACCGCCCGCTATTGAGACGGTACTTGGGTATGTGATTATGGGTACCGTACCTACGTTACATACTTTTCATTGTATTACGTCTTGTTGTTGTTCTGCTCTTCAAGAGATCAAGGTGGGTGCTAAAACTGTGTGTAAGATAAAGCACTAATTAGCTATGCTATGCTATGCTATGCTATGCTATGCTATGCTATGCTATGCTATGCTATGCTATGCTATGCTATGCTATGCTATGCCATGCTATGCTAGGCCACGCTATGCTATGCTACGCTATGCTATGCTGTGCTATGCTATGCTACGCCATGCTATGCTACGCTATGCTAAGCTATGCTACGCTATACTACGCTATGCTACGCTATGCTACGCTACGCTACGCTACGCTACGCTATGCTACGCTATGCTACGCTATGCTACGCTATGCTATGCTATGCTACGCTATGCTATGCTAAGCTACGCTACGCTACACTATACTATACTACACTTCCGCTTTGTATATGGATGACCTTGCCTGTAGTGTCATACCCGCTCCGCTAGCAATTTCGCTTTGTGAAGAGCTCATTCAGCTTTTTAAGCGAGGCCAGTTTGATCTTGTCAAATGGACAAGCAACTCTAAGGAGGTTCTCACAGATTCTCATAAAGCTTCTCCAAACATTGAGTTTGAGAAGTCTGTACCGCATAAAGTTCTCGGTTTACGCTGGGACAAATCCTATGATAGTTTTCGGTTTGACGTCTCACCGCCAGATGATAAGTGCACCACACGCACTATGCTGTCCACAGTGGCTCGACTATGGGACATAATGGGTTTTGTGGCTCCCACAATTTTGTACGCCAAGCTCTTGACAAAGGAACTTTGGCTATCAAAGTGTGAGTGGGATGAAACACCCCCTGACCATATTGTCGCCGCTTGGGGCCAGTTTTATATTGAGCTTACCGCGCTCAATCAAATTATTATTCCACGTCATCTTGGGTCTGTAGATGGATGTACCATCAACTTAATAGGTTTCGCTGACGCCAGCGAGCGTGCTTACGGCGGAGTCGTATATCTGCAAGTCCGCATTGGTTCTAACTACTCGGTGCAGTTAGTTTGTGCCAAGTCTAAGGTCTCGCCTGTTTAAACCATTTCGGTTGCGAGACTGGAGTTGTGCGCGGCCATTCTGCTGTCTCAGTTGCTCCGCAAGGTTCAAGACACAGTGTTGCCCCACTACCCTAATAATAAAATATACGCATTTTCCGACTCCAAAGTAGTGCTCGCTTGGATTCATTCTTCTCCTCACCGTTGGCAGACTTTTGTCGCCAACCGCGTTAGTAAATTGATTAAACTTGTTCCCGCTAATTGTTTCAATCACGTCGCGGGTTATCGTACTCGTCTTCAGGAAGAACTTTCCATAGATCATATTGACTGGAAGTTTATTCCACCAGCATCACCACATTTCAGTGGATGTTGGGAAAGCATGGTCAAAGTAATTAAAACGCATCTCTTCAAGGTTATAGGTCAACAGATCCTCTCTTACGAAGAGCTTTTAACTGTCCTTGCACAAGTCGAGGCACTGATCAACCCGCGTTGTTACCGTGAAAATCGCTAAAGGGAGTTACGTGCGCCCTGTTGTACGTCTCTGTCCGCATCCAACTCAGTGAGATCTAGCCTGAAGTTGGACCAACCTCTTAGTTTAAGTATTTAGTTAGTAGTTTTCGCTATTATTCCGTTTGTAGTTTTCGCTAAAGTTAAATTTTGATTAATTTTATTGTCATATCGCTGTCTTAGCCTATTGATGGGTTATGCGGTAGTACACCCAACATAGCTAAGTTCAATTCTATTTTTTTTAAAGGCAACCCTTTAGGGCCGGGGGGATATGGTAGCGCCATCTACCTTCCTATCTGTAACTAATCGCATCAACGTCAATGGCTGGTCGCTGCTCGGCCAATGCAAGCGATGCCTTTTGTTTCTATCCCTCTCTATCCCATCCCCAAGAAGGGGCACGCCTTTCTCGGATTGGTCGCCGCGAAACGTCGACGCGAGAGACAGTCCAGAACTTTCGAGAACATTCGATTCGCTAAATACGCTTCCGCGATACCGGATCGCTCCGCGCCGCTCCCGCTATAATTATTACCGCTTATATAAACCGATCGCGAGTGAAGGTGATTTGTGTGGTGAAGTGAATCAAGCAGCTTCCTCCCGAAACCACCAGGAGACTACCCTTCTGAGACGAAGAAGATTGCCGAACAAGGTAAGTCCCCTTCATCCTTGGAATATCCTATACCCACTCACAATCATCTCTCCCATTCCAATCCTTTATTCCGCTTCCCTTATTCCAATCCTAGGCGACTAAAACCCGCTATCCTTTGAATACAGTCCATTCCATTAATCCTTCCCAAGTCGCCTAGAACCTACGGTTTCGGTGTATCGCCGAACCACTTGCTCATAGCAGCTTTGGCCATCTGAGTGCGTCTACTGATTTTTTTTTCACATCCACCCTGGTTGGATAGTAGGGACCCCAGTTATATAAAGTCTGAGACAACTTCAAGGTCTGAGAGTTCATTAGTACGTGTGAGTTGGTCAGTTCGATCGACTATCAGCTAATCAGCTTTGTTTTTGATTTATTGATATGTAAACCTACCAACTCACTCTCTCTTTCCACTCTTCTAAACAGCTGGGTCAGCTCAGCTTCTGAGGATGCAAACAGGGTGGTATATATTAAAAAGAATGGGCGATAGTATACACTCCTGCCGCACCCCCTTCATTGGTTTAAAAGGCCCAGAAATTACATTGTTGATTCTCACCATGTTCTCTATATCTGAATATAAGTTAGAGATCAATATCAATAGGTGTTCTGGCACGCCTATTTCAATTAGCACTCTCCATAGACACTCCCATCTCACGCAATCAAAGGCCTTGGAGTAATCAATGAAGCACATTAGTATAGGCATATTAAACTCTCGGCTCTTCTCTATCATCTGCCGTGTGTTTACTATCTGCTCTTTAGTGCCACGTCCTTTTACAAAACCTGCTTGTTTGCATGATATTTGCCATTCCAGATAAGATTTTAGTCTGTCATTGATTATATAGAGCATTATTTTGTTTGTATAAGATATGAGGGCTACGGTAATTGCTGCACGCTTTTGTTGACCCCTTTTTGTGAATAGGGATAAGTACCGATTCCTTCCAATCACTTATCCACTCGCCTGTTTTCCAGATGTGGTTACATATATCACGGAGAATACGGGCCCCTTTGGTTCCTAGATGTTTTAGGTCCTCTGCAAAGATTGAGTCTCTTCCGGCTGACTTATTCCTCATCAGTTTTTGTATGGCTTTATTAATTTCAGACTCTAAGATTTCGGGTTCCATAGTTGTATTGGAGGTAATGCATGGGGTTGGTGTAGCAACCATTTCGTGGTCATCCTTGTAAAGATCCTTACAATACGATCTCCATCTCTTGGTTACTTGATTGATCTCTGTCAAGAGTTGCCCGTCTTGAGTTTCTATAGCTCAGGTTTTTGGCTTAAAGTCACGGGTGATAGATTTCACTTTCATGAAAAGATCTTTTGTGTGGGCGTTTTGGGGATGGTCTTCGATGTCTTGACAGATAGACTTTAGGTATGCATTTTTATCTTGCCTGCAGAATCTTTGTATTTCGGCCGACAGCTTTGGATATTGGTTTCTGTCTGAATCCAAATTCCGGCACAGAAAATCTTTCTTTCATTTATGACTTGCCAGGTTTTGTCAGTCATCCATAAATTATTAGGGGAAGTGCTGTTGTTTTTCTGGACCTGCTCTCGAGTGGATATTATTAGATGTTTTAGGCTATTCCATTTTTGGTCAACATCGGAACTGTAATATGCGGTAGGTCATCGATTCGCTTGTCAAAGAGTGTTTGAAACTCATTTAATTCTGTAGAATTTAGCCTCCTGTGGGGTTTGTCTTTTGGGCAATTGCAAATTTTCAGCTTTATTTGAAATTCTGCCACAAGAAGTATGTGGTCACTACCGCAATCAGCAGTAGGTTTTAGTATTTTTAATGCTGGATCTCCATCTATTTGCTGTTGCTATGTTGTCTATTTGATTTCGAGCTCAATCACCAGGCATGGTCCAGGTGTAAAGGCTTCTTGGGTGATTCTCGAAACAAGTATTCGTAATCGTGAGTGAGTTTTCTGTGCTTAGATTTAGTGAATGAAGTATTCGTAATCGTGAGTGAGTTATCGCGAGTGATCTTAGATTTAGTGAATTACTTAATTCATGAACTAACAGACCGTAAAAGTAGATATTTATCTTTGTTTACTAAACTATTGTTTTTGATAACATTCAAATTATAGTGTCTAATGGTCACGGATGGTTGAGAACGTCTTCGTAAATATAGTCATACAAATAATAATTGATATCATGATATACCTACTAGGTATCGACAAGTTTATAATCAAAGTAGGTATCATAGAAATTTGACCTGATGAGGCTAATAATTTTATGAGATTAATTGTTTTTATTCACAGGGAAACCTTCAAATTAAATTAACGGTTAACAAGAATTAAGAGATTGAGGGAATTAATATTTACATAAAATGTTAAAGAACATTTAGTTTTGACGAATAAACGTAAACTAATACGTAGTTTAATATCATACCTCACATCTATATTCGTATCAAAAATGAAGCTTCTACACATAACATTTCACAATATTTCATATGGTAAATACACCATATCGTATCACAGCGACACGACATTCCCTAAAAGAGCTTTCATAAATAAATGCTACGCATTTTCAAATGCACTCTCATCTAACAAGTCAACGGTTTTTAAACGTAGAACGATGAATGTTAAAATTTTTACAGCTACCTACCCGCCTCGGGCTTTCTGTCCGGAGGTTTACTGAAAGCTTTTCTATTTTTTATGCCAGCCTCTGTACCCACGAGATTAGTGTTAGTTCGGCCATTTTTACGACTAACTTTGGACTGGATTGTGCACAATTAGTGAGGATTGTGAAGTATCCTGCTTAGTGATCAAAGAGACTTGGCAAAGTACAAATTTGGTTAACGCTGCAAGAGCATTGCCATAAAATGATTTTTTTATTCATTTAGAAAAATATTTTTTAACCCTTGTAATTTAATTATTCGTCAATGATCTGCTGGGTAAAATTGATAGCGAATGTTTGGCATACGCTGATGATATTAAAATTTTTAGACGTATCTCTGACCCCTGATATTGTGAGGTACTCCAAGCGGACTTAAATACTGTTGTCAAATGGTGCGATGAGAATTATACGTCGCTAAACATAAAAAAGTGTCAGTAATATCATTTACAAAAAATAAAAGTCCACTCAATTACAGCTATAACATCAATGGCTTTGAGATAGATAGAGTAAAGGTAATTCGCGACTTAGGGGGGTATTCTTCGACTCAGCTATGTCTTTTAGACCACATTACGATCATGTTTGTTATAAGGACAACCGCATCTTATCTTTTGTGCTCCGTAATTCAAAACCTTTTAAACAAACCAGTTCACTAACAACTCTATACTATGCTCTAGTGAAAAGTATTATTGAATATTGCTTATCTGTGTGGACGCCGATTTATAAAGATCATATAGACAGGATAGAGTCTATACAGAGGCGGTTTGCTAGAGCTCTATGCATGAAATGCGGCCTTAGGCGAAAAATACCTGGATATGAAGCTCGACTTCGGTTCTTTGACATGGTTAAGTTGGAAAAGAGGAAATGGATAAGTGACATGTCTACCCCACACAAAATCTTAAATGGCTCATTTAATTGTGATCTTTTAAGTCGATTACATTTTCAGGTACCCACTCGATCTCTGCGTAATCCGCAACTGTTTCGAATACCCACTAGCAATAATAATGTGTACCAAAACAATCCAGTATTTTGAATGTGTAAACAATATAATGATATTTGCTCTCAAGTGGATATATTTGTGGATAGTGACAGTAGATTCAAAGAATCCTTGCGCAAATTGAATGCACTGTAAAACATTTTTCCCTTTTTTTCACTTACTTGTTTCCCACTATTTTATCTGTAATAATTTCCTCCTTTTTTTAAGTCAACTTACATATTTGAAGTATAACATGGATGATGTATACAGTAGTAATTGGAGTACAGGTTTAAAAATTATGTAATGTAAAATTAGCTCTAAGTAATTGATCTGTATTCTGTCACTGTAGCTGTAAATAAATAAATAAATAAGTAACTATTTGTGTATATACATGTTTATAATCGATTTTAAACTTTCGCGATTTGTATAGGTACATCATACAATGTTGTGGTAGCGGAGGGACAGTCCCTCCGCGACCAAAACCGTTGCAAGCCGGTAGAAACGTAGGAGAATAACAGAGGTATTTATGTCTTGAAATAAGTAAATTATCGCGACTAAGACCCGCTAAATAATATTGTATGTTGTATACATATTTATGTTCTTATTTTCTCTTCCCAACTCTCACTTAAAATGCTATGAGTCTTTTTCCTGAATAGAGAAACTATCCAAGCATTTTACAGACATTTTCCAGGCATTTTCCAGGCTTTTATAGTATAACGAGATGTAGACCAGTTTACTCAAGAGGAACTTGGGTTAGGGACAGTTAGGAACACACTAGTGCACCGTGCATCCAGCACGGTGCACTAGCTCGCTATAATAATAAATAATAAACAAGTAGGGACAACCTACTTGTTTATTATTTTGCGACGTGATTGAAATGGCACTGAACGTCGACCGTTACCTGTAATCGAGTAGCAAACATTTTTGAGTACGTATGTTTATGAACAATACCTATTATAATCTATACGTGGCCGCAACTGTGGCTTAAGGACGCGTTTACAAAATTAGTAGGTACAAAATCGCGTCACTACAGCGACACGGCGGCAACGGTACGTACTACGTACGGTAACTTGCGGAAATGTAGTTCAACTAAATATCTTTGAGACTTTAGAATTTTTTGTGATATGTTATAGGCCTGGAATATTATTATTATATTGTAGGTGTCGTATGAATGTAATGACGGTAAGACGCGATAGACTTCGAAAAAAGCAATATACGCATACAAAATATTCGCTAAAATCTATTTGATACTTCTCGTATTCTGTGCGAATTACGTCCAAATAAGTTTCTTATTTTTTTATATAATTGGACATTATTACTTAATTTTTTCCATTATGTTGATTCAGGATATATTTCGGTATTAAAATATTATTTTGTTTCTTGCGTTGAAATCTGGTAAGATTATGTGGACTGATGGTATACCATCCCATTCAAGTGTGCGACTGGAACTCATAAAAGAGTTGACCAAGTTATGCCAGGTTGGGGCTCATTTTATTTGTTTTGGTGATACCCTACCACTGGTACTAGTGAAGTAACCTTCCAAGGTTGTTCGATGAGTCTTACTGGTACTCTTATGTGAGCAGAGCTAGGCATGCCAAGTTTGGGCTCATTTTGTTTGTACATAAGAGACCCTACCACTGGAACTTATGAAATAACCTTCCAGGGTTATTCGATGACTCTTGCTGGTACTCATATGTGAGTAGAGCTAGGCATGCCGAGTTTGGGCTCATTTTGTTTGTACTTAAGAGACCCTACCACTGAAACTTATGAAGTAACCTTCCAGGATTATTCGATGACTCTTACTGGTACTCACATGTGAGTAGAGCTAGGCATGCCGAGTTTGGGCTCATTTTGTTTGTACATAAGAGACCCAACCACTGCATTTTATGAAGTAACCTACCAGGGTTATTCGATGACTCTTGCTGGTTCTCATATGTGAGTAGAGCTAGGCATGCCGAGTTTGGGCTTACTTTGTTTGTACATAAGAGACCCTACCACTGGAACTTATGAAGTAACCTTCCAGGGTTATTCGATGACACTTGCTGGTACTCATATGTGAGTAGAGCAAGGCATGCCGAGCTCATTTTGTTTGTACATAAGTGACCCTACCACTGGAAGTTATGAAGTAACCTGCCAGGGTTATTCGATGACTCTTGCTGGTACTCATATGTGAGTAGAGCTATGCATGCCGAGTTTGGGCTCATTTTGTTTGTACATAAGTGACCTTACCACTGGAACTTATGAAGTAACCTTCCAGGGTTATTCGATGACTCTTGCTGGTACTCATGAGTGAGTAGAGCTAGGCATGCCGAGTTTGGGCTCATTTTGTTTGTACATAAGTGACCCTACCACTGGAACTTATGAAGTAACCTTCCAGGGTTATTTGATGACTCTTGCTGGTACTCATATGTGAGAAGAGCTAGGCATACCGAGTTTGGGCTCATTTTGTTTGTACATAAGAGACCAGTGCAGTATTTGCCTATTTTTGATTTAGAGGCAGTTTCGAATCGATTTTACATTAATAATAATTAAATATTTTTTATTTATTTTCAGATTGATTTATAGATAAAAAGTAATCAATTTATCGTTATCATTAGTTTTATTAGTTATTATCTTAAATTGTCGTAAAATGTACCGGAAATATGTGGTTTTTTGATACATGCGTAAACGCGTCCTACTAATTCACACACAAGTTTTCTTTTATAATAGCAATATCGTTCTTGATTTGTTACACTCAACTTTTCGTACTTTAAGATATTATTTAGTTGATCACAGGTGCTCAGATTACATTGAGACAATTTTATCATCTTAGTCGAATGATTCTGGTATGTTTATGAATAATACCTATTACGTTGTTTTTTGTAAAAGATCTATATCAATTTATGTTACTAGTAAGTAGGTTCTGATATTGCATATTATTATATGTACTTTGTACAAGAATACAAAAAGAAATGAGTTTCAATAGCGGTAATTTTTCTACCGTTTATTCTTTGGTCTTATATAACACTAGAGGACGCCAGCAGCTACGCCTGCATGTTTTTTAAATTTACCCGTTTTGGCCTATCCCGTGGAAATTTCGGGAAATCCCTTCTTAGTGCACCCCTACGGTTCCCAAGGAACATACATGCCAAATTTCAGCTTCCTGCGCCCAATAGTTTCGGCTGTAGCGTGTCTGTCAGTCAGTCAGTAACGCAAGGATTTTATATATTAAGATTATACTGTCCGATTTAATCTTAAGTCGGCCTCTTAATTAATGACAGATATTTATAAATAAAAATGTATGTTTACAAACAAAAAAAATTTTTCGCTTAAAGTTATCTTAGGTATTTTTATAACCGGGATACAAATCTACGTGTATTAGAATTTGTTAACAAATCTCATAGCTTGAAATCCAACGTACATAATAAGCGCAAAAATATATTACTATGCAATGTTATTCGGTGACTACTTTCATAACCCATATCAAAATTCACACAAGACAACATAGCATTACACATACGACTTTGATGTCAGCATTCAAAACACACACACAAAAAGTTGACTTATTGGCAATTCACACAAATGGTAATATAGAGAGAACGTTACGCAGCCACTCAATTACTCTCTATTTTACGTTTCAAAAACTCCAATCATAAATTCTGATGTGCCCAAACAAAAAGTTATAATGTTGAAACGTGTGCGTCGTTTGTTGTTTCTCAAGTTTTAATGTGTCACTAGGACCCGCTTCATATGGTTTTAGACGGAGTTTAAGTGGACGCTTTATAAGGGACATGACTATTGTTCTACAGCGTGTTGCAGATGGTGGCACTTTCGTCCGGGACGCAGCTCTAAAGGTTAATATAAAACCTTTAGAGCCGAATAAAAGTGGTGAGACAGGCGGGATTGATAGCGAGGCGACCGGACCGCTCTCCGCTCCGCCTATCGTTATCGCTGTCATTGAGGATAGGATTCAATAAATGTTTGCCTGTTAAAATATCGCCCACTTTCTCTATCGTACCGCACATCGTTTGCGACGAGGATGCGACCATTTTCTTACAAACAATCGTTTTAATATGGTTAGTGGCGAGCAAGTGGATCACCTGAATATGGTAAGTGGTACCCGAGATTCGTGGATGTGGTTGTGTTTGATTAGAATGATTAGCAATTTAGAACCAATGCCAAGAAGACACACCCTAGTCGTTATTTACAAGAGTTAGTTAGTGCTCGTTAGTACGAGCGAGTGAGAGCATTGACTGAAAAAATGTACTTACTTCTACTTTTCAATCGAAATGAAATATCCTAACCTTCTTAACCTTTAAATATTGATATTTGACATAAATGTAGGAATTGTGAAAAAATCCACGTTATCCGAAAAATGTTGTAGAACGCATTTGAGGTAAAAACGAATCCAGTCTTCAAGTTGTAATTATGTAGGTACACTCAATTATGCAAGGTTCAGCTAACTTCAAGCATAAACTCAAGCCAAGTCATTTAACAGCTAACTTGAGTCTTAAACAGAACTGGACACTTATTAAAAAATATTTTACTTGCATTTATAAAAGCGTGTTTTTCTAGTGTTTTTTAACCTATTAATTTATTTATATTTATTTAAGAAACACTGAAAAGGCGGCCACGTACTGAACGACGCAGCAGGGGTAGGCCTCCCGCAAGGTGGACCGACGATCTGGTTAAGATCGCAGGAAGCGGTTGGATGCAGGCGGCTAAAAATCGGTCTGTGTGGAGAACCTTGGGGGTAGCCTATGTCCAGCAGTGGACGTCTCTAGGCTGACATGATGTAATGTATATGAAAATTATATTTATATGAAATAACAGCGCCTACTACATTTAATAGTTGGCATGTATGTTCCAGGTTCTCCTGGAACATACCTGCCAACTATGCATACGCTATGTGTAAAGGGAAGTCTAAGAGAGGATATTTCTCCGGTAAGGGGAAGAAAGTACCAAATTTACCATGCCACATTTTATAACGGTAGGTATTCCTCATATTAGTACGTTAGGTATACTCTAAGATGCGAGATTTTATAGTCTTTTTGATTCGATATTTTTACATTATTGCTGATTGCACCTCGCTAGACTTATATTTGAACGAGCTCGTACGGGGCACATGAGAATACAAATCTCTTTGTATGCTCCAGTTATCTCCTTTTCACGAGCTTTTTGCTAGAAGCCTCTTTGTATTTCAGGCTTACTTTTATCAGAACAATTTTTCTGTAATACTCGAATATTATTCGATGCAAAGTTATATTATATACTAGCTGACGCGGCGAACTTCGTCACGCCATAGGCATGTATTATGCATATAAACCTTCTTCTTGAATCATTCTATCTATTAAAAAAACAGCATTAAAATCCGTAGCGTAGTTTTAAAGATTTAAGCTTACATAGGGACAAACAGACAGAAGACAGACTTTGTTTTATACTAGGTAGTGATAATTACTTGTATACTAAAAAAAATTAAAATAAAAAAACGGCGCTAATACGTACCATTTTCAGTGAGCATCAATAAGATCACTTTTGTATATCTTAGGAATTCTGAATCTTCTTTTAAACTAAGTTAGGATAAATATAATTAAATGTTGAGTACCGGCACTCCCTAAAGCTTCTTGTATTTAGATTTATTCGGCTTGTTTTGAGTACGTGGGTTCACAGTTCACTGACTTTACAAAGAATTTTACAGCTCCTGCTTGTGTAGTTTTAATTTATTTAACGAAACAAATAACCTAATTATCAAACCGTTACTCGTTACAATTTTCAGATATAATAAAGGTAGATATTGTTATGAAACCTTCTGGGAATCATTCATCCATCCATCTGAGCGTAATCTATATTTCTGTGTAGGACGATGTTACAGAGGTACGTATAAAAGTTGTTAAACTTTTTTGGAAGTTATTGTTTGGCCATCAACGAAACACCGACAATAATTAACAAGCAAAGAATGTAAGTTTACGTGTACGTTTAGCATATCGTGCGAATGGAAGCGTGACAATCATGGCATTATGAAATAAAAAGTGAAGAGAAATTTCGAGCTCCATAGGACAACTAAACAAATATTAACCAATTTTATTCCACTGAGATATTCAACTTGGAGCATTGGGCACAAATTATTTTAATTGATAACTGCAAAAATTGCTGAGCCAAAATAATATAAAACATAAAAATTACTTAAATATATTGTTCCACATAACAAAATCTAGCACTACATTAGTACATAATACATTGACCTATAACTACATGAATCAACGATCTTATTACTAGGTACATACTTTGTACACATCAACATCTCAAAAATGCAATGTTTCTAATCCACCACATAGCGCATTATGTTTCAGTATATAATACACCTTAGCCTAGCTACCTTGTACATGTCTTTGAGCTACAATTTCAATTGAATCGTCCCGTGAAGCCAACGTCATGTCCGTCCTTATTAATGGAAGACTTCGTCTGTAGATCGCTTAATGCATGTGGCTGGCGGATTATTGAAACCGATGTAGTTGCCAGGAGGCTTAATGTGAACACACAATGACGGCAACCTACATAATACCTATATTGCGAATGTATTAGGTAATAAAGATACGAAAGGCTTATGGTATTATGTCAAAAAATGTGAATATTTTGAGAGCTCAGCGATTTGATACAAAGAAAAATCTTAAGATTGCTCACAGTCTCCTGATTAAATGATAGCCTGGCAAGTATCTCAAAGTCAAAAGCCAGTAATCCGGGAGGCGAGCAATTTCCTTATTTTTCCTTATATGCACGTAGATTGTATGTACTTGTGTGTCAGAACTCTTTATGGTTGTATTGTATGTAAGTTTGCACAAATGGTTAACATTGTCACCTCGCTGCCTGTTCGATCCATTTATCGAGCTAAATTGTATGTGTTTCGTACACAGCTCTGTCTAGCCTGGGTATCGAGTCAACAGTTTGTAGTCTACTGCATGTGATAGGTACGGGCATTGCGTATTGTTGTTTGTAGGATAGAAGGTAGAATATCAAAGGATAATATATACGAGCCTGAATAAAAATACGGTATTTATTAGGTAAATAACTTAATTTGGAACATAATAATAAAACATAATTTTGTAACTGAAGCTTAATCTAATCCAATCTAACCTAATCTAATACAATAAAACATAAAACAAATCTAAAAGTGAAAATATTTACAAGGTTTAGGCGTCGTAAAATGCCTCCGCATCAATGTCATCGGGTAACGTGCCCAGAAGGCTGGCAGCATTGCCACGCTGGATGGCAATGCTGATTCTTTGAGCAAAGAATAAACCAGCCTTCTGGTCACGTGAGACGTCGATTAATAAATATTAATGAGTAGACTTTTTAATAACATACGTTATGATAACCAGGAAACTTTTTGTCAAAGATTGTATTCCGACAAAATTGTAATTCCCTAGCCGAAAACTTTTCCTGCCGTCCCGCTAAAGCTAAATATAGGCAGACAGACAAATTAGTCAACCATGTTGTTTGTAATCCCATTAAAGGTTTCTTAAATGGGTTGAGTTGTACTTGCACTAACGAATAATCCTGAATGGCAAAAGTTATAGACAAGGGGACTGTTTGAAGGATTAGCAAATTAAGGGGCCTACAAGAGCTAAACGCATGTTTTATAATGCTTTAAAGTATATGATTCAATGCAGTTAACACAATCAGAAAAATATATGATATTCTCCAGGATATAATCTAGTTAAGTACTGTGTTGAAAACATAATACAACTAACTTTATTCGATAGAAAAAAATCACAAAGATGCCTCTAAAAAATATATTTTAACGAATAAAAACCATATTAAAATACATACAATAATTCTGATTTTTTGACAAATTATTCAACAAGCAACATACTAACGAAAATACTGTTTTATTTTTTTAATTTAATCAATACATTTTCTGTAATTAATTTATTTTATGGTTTGTAAAGCGTCCCGTCGTCGTCGCGCTTCTCTTTCTTATGTATACAATCCGACAAGGACAGCGAAGTTAGCTCTTGTAGTCCCCTTAAGATAAAATGACAACGCACTAAATAAGCCTGTTGTGTTTTCCTTTTTGATCTTTCCATTACTGAATTTGCATGGATTCATATTTATATTCAAAGTTGCCGTTTGTAGTCACAGTTATATAAAATTGTGTTTCGCGAATGCGTAATACGCTGCAAAGAGCAATATAGACTTATAATATGGTAGCACATCTTCTACTGCGCATGAAAATTACCTTCTAGATTTTTGGTTGTGAAACTTCCTTAGAATCCTTGTGATTGCAGCTTGGTGTAATGAAAATCTGCCACGATAAAAAGAATGGGTTTGAGAATGAGATAAAATACATTAGTCAGTATTTTTTGTTGATCGGTAGGTCGATTTTCCGTTATGTCTTTTGGTAGATCGGTCTTTCGGAAAGTCAGTCAGTCAGTCAGTCGGTCATAATCCCGCAGGTTATTGTTCTGAAATTATGTGTATGAATTGCACATACAATTATTAATTGTATTCTTTTTAGCTCGAGTCTGTTAAGCGCATGGCTTGGTCTAATATTTAATTTAGCAGTTAAGTTTTTCCGAATTCTCAGTAGCAGCACGGAGTCTGGTGATGTGCCCGGTAACGGCAATAGGCTCGCCCTCTATTACGTGAGACCTAAAAATTCATGGCGAAATGTGGGTGTAATATTACACCTCTGCCTCCCCCTTCGGGAATACAGGCGTGAGTCTATAAAAAAAACAAATAGAAGTCATAAGCAAACAGATCGGTATTAATTCCGTGAATGTGTTATTTGTCGTACAGAGCAATGTAGAAATATTGAATTTTTCAGCAAAGTTTTTTACGTTAGGTTGACTGATCGACGAGTTTCTAGTGCAGCGAGCAAGTGATATCTCTTTATATTTTACTTTTATCTAAGGCACTGCTAGACCATATTTTATCATACTAATATATGTATGTAACCGTCTATTTGCCCAAAGGTTACAACATCCGTAGAGTATGAAATAATTTATGATTTATAATTTTCTAGGGCAACAAGCCTAAATCTTTATAATTATGTGTGATTACAGGGTGTTGATATGTATTTGCAAACTATTTTCAAGAGTGAACATACTACTATAACTGAACACAAATACATAAAAAATACTCACTAAAACTTTCCAAAATTTTTTTCATAATCATTCATTTTAAACATCGTCTCGGTGTATTGGCCGAGCTGATCGCTGCGAGCTTGTACACTGTTTTAAATAATTTTAGGTGAATAAGTATACTGTCTATATAGTAATATTGAAATATTTTGCAAATGCACATCAACATACAGGGATGCCTTTTTATTTTTTAGGGCTTGAAACTGGCGGAGGACGCGTGCGGGGCATACCCACTAAAACCACCGCGGTGTCCCTACGGGTCCCGTGTAGTGGCGGGGTCACTGTACAGGGATGCCTGGACGTTAGAAAATATCCTGAAAAAATCAAAAGAATATTCGTACTTATAGCATCTATTCACGTATAAAATAACTTTATATTCTTGGCTAATAACTTTATAATTATGTATGTATTATGTATTACCGTTTCGATCTTAACAAAATTTAATTCTTTGGCGCCAAATATTAAAATCATGAATAAATGTTCCTTCCACCTCCTTGGGTCCCCCTATTTTCGACGACGCTTTTGGTTCTTTTATAGATGAAAAACTACAAAATTTCTGTGAAACTTCAGAACGGCTTTACAAAATTAATATTCATTCGGCTTTCACGATTATTCGGCACTGCCTTTTTGTTCCAAAATTTACATATTACTTGCGGTCCACTCCCTTTTGGAAACATTTATCCCTATTGGAAAACATTGATAATATTATTCGGCACACCTTGAGCAAAATTCTAAATCTTGACATGAACGACCGAGTGTGGCTTCAATCAACTTTACCAGTTCGTTTGGGCGGCCTCGGCGTCCGCAAAATTACCGATGTAAGTCTTCCAGCGTTTTTGGCCTCGGTCCACGGCACTGAGGAATTGACCAGGAAAATTCTAGAACCCACACTGGTTAATTCTGAAGTGCCGTGCAAGACTGATGCCATTAACGCTTGGAAAATGGCTTGCCCGAGCTCTGACTTACCCCGATTTCTATCCTCTCAGAGGCAATGGGACGGGCCGCTCTGTAGCAGGATGCGAGAATATCTTTTAAATTCTGCATCCAGTGTTTCAGAGCGTGCCCGTTTGTTGGCTGTGGGAGAGTGGGAATCGGGGCTATGGCTTCAAGCACTTCCATCGTCCAACATAGGAACTATGTTGGACGATACAACTTTCCGCATCGCTTCTTGCCTACGCTTGGGAGCTGTTTGCGTTTCTCTGCATCGCTGTCACTGTGGTGAAGCCGTCGACAGTCTTGGCCACCATGGCTTATCGTGCAGCAGGAGTGCTGGGCGTATTTCCCGACATGCCCACATTAACGACATGCTCCGTCGAGCTCTTGTCACCGCCGGAGTACCAGCTCATCTTGAACCGAATGGCTTGGTACGCGACGATGGGAAGAGACCAGACGGTATGTCCTTATTACCTTGGAAGATGGGCAGGCCTCTGGTATGGGACGCGACATGCGTCGATACCCTTGCGCCATCACATCTTCCAAGTACAGCTGGATCGGCTGGCGCTGCTGCTGCATCAGCGGAGACCCTCAAACGGCGCAAATACGGAAACCTATCTGGTAATTACGTTTTTGAGCCGTTTGGGGTCGAAACGCTGAGGCCATGGGGCCCTAGTGCACGCGCTCTTTACAAAGAAATCGCCAAAAGACTGATCGACGCTTCCCGTGACCAGAGGGCTGGTTTATATTTCGCAGAAAGATTAAGCATTGCTATTCAACGTGGCAATGCTGCCAGCCTTCTGGGCACGCTACCAGCTGACAGCGTTGCGGAGGAATTTCTTGACGCGTCGTAGTCAATTTCCCTTTTTTATTGATTTATTTTTTCTTTTGTTATCATTAATTATTTAGTTTTTATAGTTTAGCTTAGGATAGTTTAGTTATATAAGTAGATTTATTTTGTTTGTATATATGATAAATAGCTTATAATTTAGTTATAGCATACTGTTTGTTTTTCTATTAACATGAAATAAAAAATAATTTCCCACATAAAAAAAAAATGTATATAAGAGCAAAAGGTTGCTTACTAAATTTACTCAATCACTAAACACGAAATTTCAAAACCGAATTGAACTCTGAAGTTGGAATTTAGCAGGTAGGTTGCATAAAGATAGCCAGATGTGAATGTAATTTACAATACGGCTGAATTAGACACAATAGGTGGCACTGTTTAGTGCAAGAACCAGATAGTGCATTTATTTTTTATGTATTATTGGCGGCAAACGAGCAGACTGATCTCGTTATGGTAAGACTCAAGCAACACCACCCGAGTCACAAATGTAAAAGTAAAAGAAATAGGAGAAGGAGTGGAATGGGGGAGAAGGCACGGTCACTCACCGATCGAAACGCAACAGTATAATAATAATAATAATAATAATAATAATGTTTATTGCTCATAAAATGTGTACATGGTTATACAGATACAGGATACACGAGTTACATTTTACATGTAGAATAATGTACAACGGTTTTGGGTGAAGTTCTGTGCTCCTATCTAGGTTATGAAATAACCTGTGTTAAGGGGCAGCAGTCCCAGACCCCAAGGTAGTGGTTGAATAAAAAAAATAGTTATAATAACCAAAAGTAAAAACTAAAACGTTACTAATAGAGCAAGAAAAGTATACATTAAATCTAAGACTAAAGTGTTTGTATTAGAGTACTTGTGGGTATGCGTAAGTGTATTGCCGCGCGGGCATAGTGTAATGTAGTGTGTAGTAAGTGAATGCGTGTGCGAGTGTGTGAGTGTGAAGTGTGAACGAGTGAATCGTGAATGCGTATGTGTGGTGTGTGGTGCAAGTGAAGAAGTGAGAGCGGGTTTGTTAAGGTTCGTGTAAGGGTGAAGATATATTTTATTTTATTTTTCTTTCATGTAAGAAATGATTCTGACTCATCGTATGTTTGTTTTTGGAGGAACGAATAAACGATTTTTTTACAGTTGTATACCGATAACCCATATACCAAGTAGTGTTTATTAATTTTATTATATAATGAAGGGCCGAGGAAGAAAAAGAATCTTTTTGCGAAAGAAGTCCGCGCAAAAGGTAGTGTACATATTTTATCTTGTCTACGTTTGGTAATTTTCTTGTAAGGTATCAGACGGTGCTGCATTATAATGACTTGAAGTATGAACTGTTGGCGAATGCTTAAGACACTCCAGTCTCTGTATAATTCATTCGTCGGGAACATAATGGAACGGAAAGTAGCCACTTTTAACACAGCTCTGTGTGCAATTTCTAGGGGTTTTATAATTGTTTTGGCAGCACCACCCCAACATGGTATACAGTAAGAAATTACGGATTGACAAAGAGCGAAATAAACGATTCGTATGACTGTCTTATTAGTGACATAACGTAGAGTTTTAAAGATGTAGATTAATTTACGTACTCTACCTGTAAGTACATTTATGTGTTCCTTAAAGTTTAGATTTTTATCTAAAATTACACCCAGATACTTGATTTTCTCAACCGTGGTTAAACTTGGGCAACTACAGTGTGTCTTTGATGAAGTATGACATGAGTGAGCCTTTATGATTAGTGGTACTTGTGGTTGTGAGAGTGTGCTTATGGAATATGTGAGAATATTGGTTTTGGCAGTGTTGAGAGTAAGTGTGTGGGTATTAAGCCAGCTTAGCACAGAATTGACACCCACAGTATAGATACCCACACTGTTCCTAATTTATATTAACGACTTGTGTAACATTCAGTTAGATCACGGCAAATTAATATCATACGCTGATGATACGGCACTTGTTTTTACCGCCTCAACTGTCAATGAACTCTATGAAAAAGCGCAGTCAGGCTTTAATGTAGTAAACAACTGGCTGCATCGTAACTTACTCACATTAAATGCGGACAAAACAAAATATATTCATTTTGTCATGCGCAAGAGTAAACAAATTGTTACCAAACCTCACCTATACGCACACGAATGCACAACTCCATCTGGGAACACTGTATGTAACTGTCCTACTATCCTCCGTACTAACAACATAAAATATCTCGGGATTACTATTGATGAAACACTTTCCTTCCGTGAACATATAATAAACTTAGTCAATCGTGTCCGGAAATTAATTTATGTATTTAAAAAACTAAGGACATTTGCGGACTCAAAATTAATCACACAAGTGTATCTGGCCCTATGTCAATCTATAATCCAATATTGTGTAACTTCTTGGGGTGGTGCTCTGAAAACAATCTTATTGCCCCTTGAGCGAGCACAGAGAACGATCTGAAAAGTAGCACACTCTCGCCCTTTTCTCTTTCCCACAACCCTATTATATAAATCCTGTCATGTGTTAACTGTTCGTCAACTCTTCATCATGCACATAGTTTTAAAACAACATGCCATGCTTACCTATAATACACACAATACTAACAAGAGGCGGCAAGATATAGTCTGCATTTCACACCCGACCTCAAAATTTACTTTTACAAATAGATTTTTCACATTTATGGGTCCATATTTATATAACAAATTAAATAGAGTCATAAGTTTATATACCTCAAACTATTATTATTTAAAAAAAAACACTTTGTAATTATTTACAAAACATGCCATATGAACAGACAGAAGAGTTACTTTCAATATTAAAATAGAACTAAGAACATAACTGTATACAACTATTATTATTTTTGCTTTAGTTATTTTAATGTAGTTTTATCATATAAGATAGTTTTACTTGATCGCCTGAAGCACAGGTTTTTAACCTAGTACAGGCAAATATGTATTCATCCTTTAAATGTACTTATAAGACCTGAATTGTAAATGTTTTTGCACTATTTTGGAAATAAATAAATTTATTATTATTATTATTTACGGTTACTTTACTTCGATAGTCTGTGAAAGTAGTACTTCCCTGATTGAGCCCGCCCCATTCATGCTAAAATCAGCAAGGCTATGCATAAAAAAAAATATAGCCAAGTTATTTGTTATCGATCCATAAAAGCACGTTTTGATGAATACATGCACGGTGACTCTATATTAAAAGCCAATGTCATAACTATAATAATTCTTGAAGGTTGTGTGTGTTCACATAAAAACAATTTTCGAACGCTTTTAAGCTAGTGAAATCAATTCTCTAGTGTGTTTATTTGAAAAATGGTTCGTGAGAACTGTTTTTAATCAAAATGGTAGTATTTTTGTTTGTACCGCACCTGAACTTATATATATATACAGGGTGAAATTGAATAAATGCGACAAAATGAAATGGGAGCTTCAGTTATGGTAACATAGTAATTATAAACTGTTTTTTTTACAATTTAAAGCGACAAAAAAAAAACGTGATTATCGTTGTAAAATGGTCCATTGATGTTGTTATCTTCATTTAAGTACGAATTATCGATATTCCAGAAAAAAAAAACACAAAAAAAAAATAAAAAAAAAATATCAAAAAATCTCGTCCGACTCATCGCAGTGCTCAATAATGGTCGTGGAGTACTCATGTTATTAAATGTACCCAAATAAATTGTGTCCACTACATGAAAACGGTAGTACGCGAAATTCTTTGATACTTTAATTATTTTACCGTTTTACGTAAAACTGATAAACGTTTACTAATTTTTCATTTAATATGTTCAAAATTTTCTTGACGACACATATTTTTGTATATTTAAATTTGTCGCATCTATTCAATTTCACCCTGTATACAGGGTGTAAAAAGACCCTTAACGAAATCTGAAATCCCATGTTGTACTAATCACTACAAACATTTTTTACTTCGGCACAATGCCTGGGAAATTAATGGTTCAGGAGATATTGAGGCTCAAAGTTACTATGATTTTTTTTTGTTAGTATGAATTTTCGTCAACTCTTTCATCATTCTTTTCATCAGTATCATCCAGTATCACAGACCACTTAGAAAAGGTCTGTGTCCAGTCATCATCCTTCTAGCGTTATTCCAGTTTCAACTGGGGTCCGCTTACTCGTCTAACCGGATTTAGCTGAATGTTAGCTTTTCCACAGAGCGACTGCCTGTCTGACCTCCGCAACCCGAAGGGATAGCGATATTCCAAGGTTTAGACTAGTGTCAGTTTATTTTAGAGGTACGTATAACGACTGTCAAAGCTCTTCATGACAGCCGGGACCGACGGCTTAACGTGCCCTCGCAGGCGCGGGACAAGCGATTATTATCAATTCAATACGCACATAACTCCGAAAAGTCGCATTTATTCGCTGGGGCCTGCCTCACTACCGGCTAACGTCAATGTCTGCTAGCGCGATAACTATTGCGATATTTTTTTAAAGTAGGTGACTAAAACGTCAACGTGAGTGCCCATCATTGGCGATAAAAACGCCAAACGCTAATGTTAACACTAGAGAGCTCGCGTGGGTGACATATGTCACCCAGGGTGTAAAAATTTTAAATAACTTTTGAACGAAACGCGCCTCAGTGTAGCCCTTTCAGGTATTCCTCAAGTACGAATCATCCCACGCGTCAGTAGTGCGCCATCACCGTAGGTGCATTGACGTGTACGCACTGCGTTTATAAAGTACGTGGGTGACGCATGTCACCCGCGCGAGCATTCGAGGAAGTCTTAGAAAAAGTGTAATTGCGATTGAAAATCAATTATACCATCATATAAGTTATTTGTTCCATTTTTATTTTACATGTTTTATGATCAACAAATTGTAATTGACGAATCGGTTGTGTATTTGCGTAAATATTATTGTTTTATACCTACCAAGTGATAAAATACACATAGGTATTGTCTTAGGTTATAATGGCGTCAATGTCAAGAGATTTGTCTAAAAGCAGATGGTTGGAGGAAGATTTAGGAGAGGATAGTGGTTCCAAAGAACAAACAACTGCAATTGGTTCCTCTCAAGTTTCTGACACGGAACACGACAGTGATAATGTATCTGACGACGACGTAAATGTGCCTTTGTCACAGTTAGGCGGTTATGAATCTCGCAATGGGACCAAATGGAGTTAGTTTCCACCAGCTACAACTAGAACCAGGGTCCATATTTATGAAGAGACCTTCAGGTCCAAAATGTATTGCTAGAGATGTTTCAACTGCTATCTAGTCTTATTTGCAAGAGGTCGGGTACGAACTGGTGAGACCGCACATGATAAAACGTATTTCCCAAGAGAGAATACCAATGGCTATAAAATTGAAAGCCAGGTTACTTTCAAGGCTGCCCGAAAACCCACAAGTACAAAACTTGCTAATACGAAGTGGAAAAGGACGGTGTGACTTCTGCAGTAGAAGAAGAGATCGAACCACATGCAAAACCGTTAGTAAATGTAATAGGCGTGTTTGTCCGGATCACCAAATCATAGTGTGCCCTAACTGCGATGAAATCTCTACTGAATTGGTATAACCCATTTCTATACTTTATTATAAGATGATTCAATTACCAAATTAAGGTTTTGAAAATAATTAAAGACTGATTTATCAGGCTAAGTCAAAATTATGTTAATTTTTATAGAAGTTTAATTTTTGTTCATAATTCAATTTAACATAAGCAATTGTTAAGTTATGTTAAAGTATTTAGTAAGAAATAAAGTTGATTAGTAACATTATAACTTATTTATTTTCATAAAATTAGAATAGTAAGAAAAAATCTCATATTTAATGGGTGGCATATGTCCCCCGCGCGAGCTTTCTAGGAAATTTTTTGACGCGAGCCCTCTAGTGTTAATGCCGTTGTCAAATTATCGCGTTAAATCGTGGCTACACCTAAGGTTAACGTACATTATCGCAATAATTAATGGCATTTCTCGGTAGTATAGCCGCAGTAGAAGTGCTTTGCTGACTGATACGTGTTTTATGGGTAGGTAGTTACCTACTGTTACACGCGCTATACGGTACCTAAAACAGCTGTTGACCTCGCCGCGCGACGTCAACAGCTGTTTTTAGGTACCTACAGCGCGCCGACGAGTCGATCGACGACATCGACGATCGAGTCGCGTCGCGCATTACTACGTATTTTCTAGAGTTATGGACGTTTATAACTTTTTTATTTTACGTGGTAGGTAAATTTTGATTTTGAATATGAATACGAGTAGCAGACATTTTTTCCAACGTGAGGTTTTTTTTCCTAAACCAATAAAAAATCAGCGTGTATATTAGGTAGGGATATTTTTTCCTTTGATAGAGTGTTCTTATTTTATAATTAATGTAAAAGCTATAATAATTTACTTCTGTCTTCTTAAAAAATTGTCATAGCGACAATAATGTATGGCATTTATTGTGCTTCGAAATGTTATAGAGTTATGTAAATTGTCATGTGTACAATCACAACATAGGGACAAAGGCCATTGATGTCTAGGTTTCAGTTGAAACCATGGTGTATTAAGGTGTGCATTATGTACCATATTGTTGTGAATGTACCTATTTAGTTACAAGTAGATATTCAACTGCCTCGTTGGTCTCGCGGCATAAATGTGCGCGTGGGATTGGGAGGTCCCGGGTTCGATTCCTGGGTCGGGCAGTGTTATTGGGTTTTTCTGTCAAGAAATTCTCAGTAGCAGCACGGAGTCTGGAAATGTGCCCGGTACGGCAATAGGCTCGCCCCTTATTACGTGGGACTAAAATATATCTGGCGAAAAGTGGGTGTAGAAATACACCTCTGCCTACCCCTTCGGGGATAAAAGGCGTGACGATATGTATGTATGTATGTATGTAGATATTCAAGAGATTTAGAAACCACACTAGAGCAGATTTTGAGGAATAAATATTTAATGAAAAAACTCAAAAGTTTCTTCAACACTTTGTAGTATTATATATTACTACTAGAGAACCTAAAATATTGCCAGCCTACATTCTACTAGTACTATATAATAGTCGACGTTAAAGCGTTAAAGTTAATAAGCGCATGGTTTATTACTTTTATTTTATAGAGCTGTAAAAAATATCAGTTATGGTTATGGACATCTTCGGTGATAAACAACTTAAATAGGATGATGGAGTTAACATACGTACCTAACATGATATCGGCGTAATTTATAGTATAAATATAAATTTATCGCTTTGTCTAGACAACTAGTGCTTACGACGCATGCGAGTTGATTGAAACGGTGGGCCATAAATAAAAAAATATTCAAGTTTTAACGCTGCATCGAACCACGTACAAGTATATAATATGTATAATAATAAAGTTATCATTCCTTTGAACAAAGCATTTTAATTTAACAAAATATAGATACATAGGTCTTTGACGACCAGTTGGCGCAGCGGGAGTGTAAGCGACTGCTACGCCGATGGTCGCGGGTTCGATTCCCGCTCAAGTCAAACATTTGTGTGCGTGAACATGGATGTTTGTCTTGGTCTGGGTGTTTCTATGTATAATATGTATGTATTAACAAAAAAAAAAAGTACTTATATAAGTATGTTTATCCATTGTCTAGTACCCATAGTACAAGCTTCTGCTTAGTTTGGGACTAGATGGTGTTGTGTGAATGTGGTAGAATATTATTATTATTATTATAGTCGCAAGATAGTTCATGAAGCCTAATTAGTAAGTTAGTTAGCTACGTACGAGAGCTTTTAGTGACGTCTGCTAACTTCTAAGGTCAATGAGTGAACACAAAGCAACTCATAATGTAATTAAGGCCACTTTAATAGTACTAACTGGCTTCTTCTTCTTCTCGTCGTATCAATGGCGGTTTTAGATAATAGACGACCAGTATTCTGCTACAGCTGTAGCGTTGTTTGTGGCATTATACAGCTCAGCCAAACAGCATTTAGTCGGACAGGAGGGGCAAGAAAGCAAGTGTGGCATGTCCTGCCTTGTCGTTCCACAGTCGCACCGGACAGAGTCCTCAGCCACATAGCCCCATCTATACAGATTGTATCTGCAGCGACCCACTTGTGTTCGGAGTCGGTTTAGGGACTTCCAGGTGGACCAGGGCAGGTCCTGCCCTGGGGGAAGCTCCTCTGTAGGCACAATGTAGGACTCAGGAGGAGCATGCTTTTCATGCCACAAGTTACGGCGTGCCTCAGCTGGACTGTCTGTAAGAGGTTTCGTGTGGCTTAGGAAACTTTTACGGCTCCTTAGGCGGGTTGAAACTGTTTCCTTATTATGGAGTGGATGTCGAGTGTCCGTCTCTTGTTTCGACTTCTCGATGGAACACGCCACACTCCTTCGCACCTCTGGAGGTGCAATACCTGCCAGAGGGTACACCATATTAAGCGGTGTTGGCTTCAGGCAGCCTGTTATTATACGGCAGGTGTTGTTAAGTGCAACATCTACTTCTCTTGCATGTGCCGAACGGTGCCACACTGGGCACGCGTATTCACCAGCAGAGAAGCAGAGTGCAAGTGCCGATGTGCGAAGCACGCGTGGTGAGGCCCCCCAAGAAGTCGAAACAAGCCGGCTTATAAGATTGTTGTGGGTGTTAACCTTCATTTTTGTTTTACGACAGTTCTCTTTGTAGGTCAGAGATCTATCAAGGCTGACCCCAAGGTATACGGGATTAGCGCAGGATTAGACGTTGTTACCTCGCCAGCTAATCTTAAGGTTTCGGCCAGCATGTTTATTGCGCAGGTGAAATGCACAAGATAGCGTTTTGTTAGGGTTGTGTCGAAGGGCGTTCTCGTCATAATAACGGCCTAGATCGTCCAAAGCTTTCATCAGCGTGTCTTCGGCGTCCTCGAAGGTACTCGTTCGAGTTGCTATTGCCAAATCGTCAGCGTATAAAAATCTTTCCGTTCCGGGTGGGCTGGGTAGGTCGTTGGTGTATATATTGAAAAAGGTGGGTGCCAACACACTCCCTTGAGGTAAGCCATTTTTGAGTCGGCGCCATCTACTTTTTTTACCATTCAGGGAGACTTGAAAACGACGGTTTCTCAGAAGTTTGCCTAGGATGCGGGTAAAGTTAGCATCATTGATCATTGAAGACACTTTTGCGATAAGCCGGTTCACGTTGATGGTATCATACGCCGCCGTCAGATCAACCAAAACAACACCGGTAATTTTACCCATCTCATAACCATCCTCAATAAATTGGGTGAGGCGAAGAACTTGACCAGTGCACGATTTTCCGGGTCTAAAGCCAGCCTGCTCAGGTATGAGCATGGGTTCAACAGCAGGAAGAAGTCTATTTAGCAGTATACGCTCGAATAGCTTGTAGTTGTGGCATAGCAGGGCAATCGGGCGAAAATTCTTTGGGTCATTAGGTAATTTACCCGGTTTAATAATAGCAATAATTTTGCTTTTACGCCAAGTTTTGGGAATTTTGGCATTCTCCAAACAGTTGTTAAAGAGGCTGAGCAACCATGACGTCGCAGCAGGTCCCAGGTGTTTCAGCTGTGCAACTGTCAGGTCATCAACGCCAGCTGCTTTGCCGTCTTTCATTCCTTTTATTGCGGTATCAAGCTCAGTGGGGGTGATAGGTCTGCTCGTTTCGGCATTTGGCGGGGCAGTATTGCGGATTGAAATTCGATGCATTTTGTGAGGTGGTTTACCATTCAAAAGTATCTGATGTGCTATCTGGTTAGCTGTTACCTGGCCCGGATTTTTTGGCTCAGGGGGATCACATGTGAGTTTTTTGAGACCAGGCTTGCTTACTATTTCTGGTCATATCTATTTTGGTCACTGTGTCTATCCATTTTTCTTTACACGTTTCGTGGATATTAGATAGCAGCTGTTCTCCTAATGAGATGGTTTCTTCCGAGAATGGGTCGACTTCGTACTGGGACTGGTATTTCTATAGTAGTGCCTTGCAATTTGAATTCAGGCCTGGGATATAAGCTGAGCGACAACCTCTAGGTATAGTGTTACGTGAAACCGCTTTTATTATCTCGACAAATTTGTCATAGTTCTTAGGGTTTGGGTCCAAGTCGCACAGCTCAGCGTCTATATTGGTAGTGAACCGATCCCAGTTTGCTTTCCGAAAATTAAATCGCCGGCGAAACGGGACTTGTATTGGTTTCACTACTGCATGAACCAAACAGGATATTGGATGATGTTGTGTGTGGGGTATTGGTGGTAGAATTACCTTTGAACACTTGTGTCTTAGATGATCACTAGTGAAAATTAGATCTGGGTTGTAGCCCCGCTTCCATCAACCACTATTGAACGATGCTGGTTGTTTAGCATCATGGACCAAAGTAAGATTCTCAGCGTCTGCCCATTGCTCTACCGCTACACAATCTGGGTTTGTGTTTCGGTAACCCCACAGCGTGCTGTGACTATCGAAGTCACCGATTATAATTTTGTTATTGTGGTTGCCAAAATTGCTGGTATTGGTGAAATTGAACGGTTGACTCGGTGGTTTGTACATAGAAGTAACCGTGCAGCTTCCAGTATCGATTGTGATAATTTCTATGGAATTTGCTGATACACAGCACGCTGATTTCAGGGACATGTTAGGTCTTGTGAAGATGGCACTATTTTTGGTGAGGAATTTCAGCTGTTAGTGTCATTCCTGGAACCATAGGTCTAGTTTGGTGTCCACCTCGGTGGGTCTCCTGCACACAAAGTACATCACAGTGAGTTTTGTCGCAGAGCTCGGCGAGCATCTGTGCTTTCTCATTTGAGAAGCCCTCTATGTTTATGGATATCACATTAAGTGCAGGAACCGTTAATGGCAGTTGGATTTGGCTCTGATAAGAGCCTTTGTGACTGGGAGTCGGTATTTGGGTTTGAGCCGTACGTGGCCGTTGATTATTCGCCATTGTGGTGAATAGGATTGGTCAGCCTAGGCACTGCGTTACCGTGCCTAGCTGCTTCCGGGGTGCGCCGCGGGGAGGCTCCTTTCATGCACCCCCTAACTAACTGGCTAATACCTACATTAATCTTCAAGTTTTCATTAAGAGGTTATGGCTCAGTCATATTATTCTCAACTCGATTTTATATGTTATCAACTTAATCCTTAGACGTGAAGTAGTTAGACTGGATAAGTTTATTCACGCTAATGATTATTAGAATACAACCATATAAGTTACTACCTAACTTATGTTTAGTTTATTAGCAATTTTGTTACAGTTAAACTTTCTAAGAACACATTGTTTCTTTTAGTATAGTTAATGTTACTTTATGTTGATTTGATTTTTTACTTAAGTTGGAGGGTATATAGTAGTGCCACATCATAAAAATGTTTGCTTCTGGCGACGTAGGTTTCGACAAAACCTTTATAAAAGCATCATGTTCCGTCACATCTCCTCAAAAATAGACTGCAAAGTCCGTATTGAACAGAACTGTCCAAGGCAGCTGAGAGGTTGTTAAAAATCATAAATACCTATTTATAAAAAATAAACTGTTCGTAAAAGGAAATCTTTGAAAATCCGCATGGCAACTTCTGTCAATGTTTACTTCGTATACGAAAAGAAGAACTAACGACTTATATATATTTACAAGCTTCTGAGAATCCTTTGGTTCGTGCAATTTCCGATTTCACTCGGTCAACCAATAATCGGAGCAGTCCAAGTCTGAAAAACTTTTCAATAGTACTGCCTCTGATTCTACTTTATTCAGTCGACCGTGCCTCGAATAAAGTATTTCACGATTTACCATTTAATTTTGTTCGGTTTGACAAATCTGTTTTTACTATGGATCATATTTCTAGAAACGTTTCTTGATTTTTATGATAGAAATATTAATATGGTAGGTATTTGTTATTGTCATGGATTATTTTTTACTGACGCAGAGTAAACTCAGATTTGCAAACTCACAACATTTTAATTCACAAAAATACTAAATTAAATACCTTAATGTTATATCTCAAACATCTAACGCCAAGCACACCAGAGATTTCTTTGAATATCTTATATAGTATCACGAACTCTAAAATTAAGTATATATATTTTTGATATGTGATACGCGGACTCTTCCTTAACGAAAATTGGCGCTTCGTTATTTTTAAACCTCTATATTAAAACAAAGCAGACTATCTAGGATATAAAAAGCTCAACCTATTTGCGTAGGTTCCTCTGGTGAGTTCCTAAGTCGGAATCCCTATTATCCTCAATACGGAAAATCCATGGATATTAACATTTTATACCGCTGCTTAATGTTCATACGCAGTGACAGACGCCCCCTAAATATTTAACTAAGCCGAGTCTCGTCCGTACTCCAACTCGTAATTTTGGTTCGATTCGAAAACTTTCGGGTTTACCAGTATTCTGGCGGTGTTCGAATAGTCATTGAATACAAAAACTTTTTCATTTACGCTCTCGGACGCAGACTGAATAATATATGAACTGATGGCGGCGAGCTTACTGAAATACTTTGGCTTTAAGGATTTTTTAGCGTCTCAACTGAATTAATGACATCTTATTTGTCATTCAGAATAAAAGCGGTAGATCTTGCTACGGCTATTTCCAATATTTGACATCATAATTCCAGAAAATCAATAGCTTCTCAAAATCAAGCACTATGCTTACTTGGAATATCAAATTTTTAGTAAACGACTAAGTATTCAGCTTCGTCTATAAACTACTCCATTGTTGAAAATAGGCCTCTTCTTATTATGAGAAGAGTTAGACTTAGTCCTCCGCTGGCACAGTGCGGATTGTCAGGTCATGCTATGATCTTAAGATACTAGTATAGTCTAGTGAGTATAGTGTAACGATAGGTCAATATAGCTGTAATATCTATAGCTATAATATCTATTAACACCGTAATAATTCCGTACAGATGGGAAAATAAATAAAACAAGGAAGTTAGAGCAGTTGCTAGCATCTATAAGGCTAGAAGCGTCTTTTATCTTAACCTAGCATTATCACGCTTTAGTAAATCTTGTACTGTGTGAATATATGCACTCTGTAACCCAGATTCTATATAAAATGCTGTCTTACTTTATTTGTACGATTTGTGTTGTATTTATGATTTTTATTTAGATTTTATTCCAGGGTGCTTATTAAACGCATATTTGATGAGTAGAATTGCAGAATAGGTATGTAGGTAGCTGAGCGCAACGAGTATACTAGTTGTCTGAAACCGATATTTTACCGGACCTATTTCTAGAAAATGTTCGATCCAAAGTAATATTTAATAACAAAAATAAAATAAACATCATAACATAGCACCATCGAATAAAAGTATTACCACATATTTGTCAATATATAAACCATAACAACTTATGTAGCAGCAGCTAGATGTTTTCAGCCGCGCCGATGATGAATAACACATGAGATGTCTTCCTTTATTTGACGACTTGAAGTAGGAGTGAATTCAAAATAGGGCGAAGCCAATCATTGCTTAGTCGTTTGGAACTTTTCGAGTTATTGTTATGGTGCTGATACGTTTGGGCATTCACCTGTAATGAACATTCTGGTGAATGTTACAAAACAAAAAACAAACGAGTGTGTTTTAGCGACCATATTTACGAACGTTCTGGCGAGCATTCTAGCGAATTGAAAGTAAATTTGCTTTGACGTTTTTGCTGCTTGGAATGTTCGCTAGAAAGATCGTGAAAATTTTCTTAGCAATGTTAGTTGTTCAATTCGACAAAACAAAAAATGGCGAATGATAGCTGTTCTGTAACAAGTGAATGCTTAGGTGTATTAGTACCATTACACTCTTTTAGCTTAAACCGATACAGTTCTGAAACAGATTGAATAGATTTTTCCTAAAAGTTTTGATTAGTTTGTAATACCGACGTTCTTAAGCTTTTAAGTGATCTAACCGCTTTATCTACAACAGTATGAATTTGAAATATGTGTTTAATTATTTGATACAAGCTATTCTGAAAGTTGTGTAATATATAAACATGGTCTTGTTTTTAAAGGAGGCAGCGATAGCCGAGTGGATATACCAACAGACTGCCAAGCAGAGGGTATCGGGTTCGAATCCACGGCGCGCACCAATGACTTTTCGGAGTTATGTGCGTATTGAATTGTTAATTATCGCTTGTCCCGTGCCTCGGAGAGCACGTTAAGCCGTCGGTCCCGGTTGTCATGAAGATCTTTGACAGTCGTTACAGGGCGTCAGTACCTTCTAAATAAACTGACACTAGTCTAAACCATGGAATATCGCTATCCCTTCGGGTTGCGGAGGTCAGACAGGCAGTCGCTCCTT
This sequence comes from Euclidia mi, assembly GCA_944739405.2. NCBI lineage: Eukaryota > Metazoa > Arthropoda > Insecta > Lepidoptera > Erebidae > Euclidia > Euclidia mi. The sequence continues at coordinate 55,917,808 of OX123190.2, forward strand.
GGAAAAGCTAATATTCAGCCAAATCCGGTTAGAATAGAAAGCGGACCCCAGATTAAAACTGGGATAACGCTAAGAGAAAGGTCTTGTTTTTAAAGGTTATTGATTAAATTAATTCAACAGAGTTTTGATAACACTTTGAAGTTATACTTGTGTTTAGCTTTATTAATTCTCTTTGATATATAACCTTAAATTTTCCTGGAAATATTATTATTCTATGTTTACGTAAAAATTAAAATCTAGTTGGACTGTTATGTCTGGATAATCGTATATATACTGGGCACAGACCTTTTAGAAGGCAGCGATAGCCTAGTGGAGATACCAACGGACTGCCATGCAGAGGGTATCGGGTTCGAATTCACGGCGCGCACTAATGACTTATCGGAGTTATGTGCGTATTGAATTGATAATAATCGCTTGTCCCGTGCCTCCGAGAGCACGTTAAGCCGTCGGTCCCGGCTGTCATGAAGATCTTTGACAGACGTTATACGTACCTCTAAAATAAACTGACACTAGTCTAAACCTTGGAATATCGCTATACCTTCGGGTTGCGGAGGTCAGACAGGCAGTCGCTCTGTGGAAAAGCTAACATTCAGCTAAATCCGGTTAGACTAGTAAGCGGACCCCAGTTGAAATTGGAATAACGCTAGAAGGATGATGACTGGGCTCAGACCTTTTCTAAGTGGTCTGTGATACTGGATGATACTGATGAGAAGAATGATGAAAGAGTTGACGTAAATTCATTGTTATCTAGGTAGTATCAAATATATAAATAGCATCATCACTATGTTATCCCGGTAGCATCCAAGATTTACGCCTTGAAATCTGAGGTCGGTTTACTTGTCATATCTGATTGAATGAATATGAACTTTTCCTCAGCGAATACCGTCTGACAGAGAAAGTATATTCCGTGGTTTAAGCCAGTTTGTAAGGGTTGTTTGTGAGGGTAGGTACTGACTGCTCATAACGACTCTCAAAGATGTTCGTCACAGCCAGGACCGTTGATTTACGGCCAGTTTCAATCTCTGATCTATCCATGGATTTACCTACTACAACTAGAAATACACATTTATGTCAAAAGTCGTTAACGCCAAGGCACGAAGCAGACGATAATTAACACTTTAATATGCGTATGTTACTCGACCTATAACACGAGCAGCTTGTTAAAAAAGAAAACCACTAACTACATTATTTTCATTTTATCTATCACTAAATAAAAGACCACGTGCAGGAATCGTGCATCCTATTACCTCAGAAATAATTTCAAATCTGAAAATTCTATACCCTATCTTCTATCTCTTAAAAGCTTTTCCAAATATCTCACATGAATCACATCATACTACCTTTAATCTTGGCTATGCTTTCACATACTATTAGTCTAGACATTGTAGACAAAGAACAGTGAAACGTGAAAGGGTCGGTACAAAAAATTCATTTCCCCAGAGAGATTACGATGCACCTGGGCCAACATTAAAGGATGCCAAAGCTTTGAATATCGAAGTTTTGTTCAGTTTTATATTTACGTGCCTGTGGATCGAGCTCTCACGTTCGAGGACGGTGTAAGTATGTTTTGTGAAGTGGTGGTAAATACTTGTGTACAAGGTGTTGAGTGTTGTCGTACTATCACGCTTTAGTTAATATAATTCTGCATCAAAATCAAAAACACTGTATAATAAAGTAATAAGTGTAATACATCAATTTTCTTGAAGATATTGGTTTTACTGTAAATATTAATCCACGGCAAATCTTTAGATTTGTTATTAACCCCTTGTATGCCGGAACGCAGATCTGCGGGAGACACAATAGCTTTTTAATTGTGTCTGGTATTCCGGCATACAAGAGGTTAAGGCTTCCATCCAATTTTAGTCATGGCAACATTATGAAATTGCAGTTTTATATCCTAGGTATCTTACAAGTAATGGTTAAAATTAACTATGTGACAGCAGACTTACAGACAACGAGCAGCAACGCAACTGCTCAGCAACGCAACTGGTCGGCAATACAGCTACGTCATCTAATACAATACATATGAGAAACACGGTAGCTAAATTGTACGACCCAGTACTGAGGTAAAGGAAAACACTATATGGCATTACTTCGTAAAATTCCAGTGTCACAAAGCACTTGACGTAAAACCAAGCATAAAAGTGACGTTTATTAGATCTGTAGTTATCGCAGTCATTATCATTATCTGCCCTGTATATGAACTGCCCAATGTCAAGCCCGTGCTTCTACTCACTATGATTAAGTGAGGCTATACTCCACTACTCCATCCAAGAGCGGGTTAAGAAACATTACATGTTTGTTGAGAATAATATGGCAAAATCGCAGATATCCAAGTCACCTCAAGATGACTTCCCGTTTAGCTAGCGAAAATACGCACTGAACGTGAATTAACTTCGAAAAGTGAACAGCACACGCCGTGGGTTTGAACCAGAGATCCTTTCCGTAGCAGTCTGTTAACCGCTCCTCATAATTACCATCATCATCACTGTATAATATCTGTCCCACTGCTGAACTCTTCTCACTACTCAAATAGTTATTGCAGTATTGTAGTAGTGTCACCCAGTTAAGGCGCCGAGTACAGCTACTGAGTTGAGCTGTTGCTGTCACTGTCGGATTGTATACATAAAGGCCTGGCCACGGACAATTCGCTCCAGCGAAAATTCGCGCGACGCGACCGGCGACGCGACTTGCTACTGAATCAAATGTATAGAAATGTTTTATGCATGCCACGCGCAGCGGCGACCGGCGACGCGACCGGCGAATAGCACCGACCAAAACAAATGTGTGAATTAGTACCGTATAAGTGTATAATCTATGATTAGTACGGCGCACGCCACGGCGTCGAGCGGTAGTCGCGGTGACTAGCGCCGCAGCTGAGTCAGTATACAATTTTTAGTTTATTTCTCCGCGAGCATGATATTATTCTTAGAATTTTTAGTTCGGCTAGCTATTTGGAACGTCTGGATGTTATCTATATCTACATAAGTGTATACAGTATAAATAAAGTTGAAGTGTCTATCTGTGATTTCAAAATACCTAAGTAAGTTTTAAGAAGTGCATATACCTAGTTAGTTAGATCACAATTACGTACATAAGCTTTTCCGTATTTTAACTCAAAACTCGAGTTACAATACCTACAAGCGTCGGCTCAGTACGCATTTAGTAGGTACCTACCTACAGAATGTATACCGAAGCGCCTTGAGTTTGGTATGCAGTAGGTTAGGTGGGTACCGAGCCTGACGCTCGTTAGTATAAATCGCGTTCCGACTTCCGACCGTTTGTATAAAGATAAAATACAGTACCTATAGTTTTCAATACCGTGGTTAGGTACACAATATCAAGTCTGCCTCTGTGATCTTACGGTAGTGTAAGCGGATCATGAGGTCTCGGGTTCGATTGCCGGGTTGAAACAAATGTGATATTGCCACCAAATTCCGTACAATGTCGAGCTAAATTTCATAAAAAGATCTCAGCTAATGTCGTCTTGCTCCTGGTCTACACTGGTCGCGACGGCGAACGCGTGTGCCCGTGGCATGTTTTTTGCGTCGCGCAAATTGTCGCGTCGCCGGTCGTGTCGCAGGTCGCGTCGCCGGTCCCCGTGGCCAAGCCGTAAGAAAGAGAAGCGCGACGACGACGGGACGTTCAGAACGTTAAAAAAAACATGAAATAAATTAATTACAGAAAATGTATTGATTGGATTAAAAAAATAAAACAGTATTTCGTTAGTATGTTGCTTGTTGACTAATTTTTCAAAAAAACAGAATGATTGTATGTATTTTAATATGGTTTTTACTCGTTAAAATATTTTTTAGAGGTATTTTTGTGACTTTTTTCTATCGATTAAAGTGAGTTGTATTATGTTTTCAACACAGTACTTAACTAGATTATATCCTTAAGAATATCATATATTTTTCTGATTGTGTTAACTGCATTGAATCATATACTTTAAAGCATTATAAAACTCGCGTTTAGCTCTTGTAGTCCCCTTAAATTGGCACTGGCTTCCCAACGCGTGAGACCCATTAACAGATAATTTATGAAGGTTCTGATAGTAACAATTTCTAACTAATCAATTTACTACGCAACAATGTTTACGGCTTGTGGGTCCTGCGATCCTTCGGTTTTATGTTTGTAGAAGTCAGAACAGTCGGGTTTGGTATTTATGACGGAAGGCCCCAGAATATTGAATTATTGATAATTATAAATATTACATTACAAATATCATAAATGTTTTGTTTATTATTATACAAAAACCACATTAATTTTAAGTCAATCTGCTGCTATGAGTATGTATTTTGAGATATGATATGCCGTTATGATGAAGCACAGTCGCACTTTGTTCTAATTTTACGACATGGTCTATATGATTTGGATTACTCATATACCTACCTGATAGGTATCTGCATCTATCACGTTTTCGTTACATCGCAGTTACATTATTTAAATACAAACAATAGTCTGGCGAAAAGTGGATGTAGAAATACACCTCTGCCTACCCCTTCGGGGATAAAAGCCGTGACGATATGTACGTATGTATGTGATAGGCTAGTTTTCAATTCCTGAGTCTTAAAACTCAAAATTGACTACATTATAACATTCCAAGTACACTATCGCTGGGGTATTCATAATAGGTCTTAAGATAATCATTGCTTATAAATATTAAATCAGTATTCGGTTTCCGGGACTGCCCTTTGATCATTACGCATAAATAGTAAGAGCATTTTGCTATTTAGATTTTACATTTGTAAGAGATTATATATGGTTTTAACTTTGTAAGTAAGCTATGAAACGGTATAGAGACAAGATTTGTGCTTTTAAACAACAATACAATACTCTATTTGAGAAACATTACAGTATCAACTTATTGCTCCGAGAAGGATATCCAAGAATTAATAGGTATAAAATGGTGAAATAATATAGAAGCTTAGTATACAAATATTATACGTCATTAGTGCATTCAATTATATGTACAGTACAAATATATTCCACTATTTATACCTATTATCAAAGGTTAGTATAGCATAATCTTGAGCGCCTGATAAAACCTAATAGTTAATTCGTATCCGCAACATAATAAAAATGGTAATTTTATAAAAGCTTGATATTGTAAAAACGACTCATTGCCACAGAGAAATTCAGATTGAGGCAATTTGACTTCAATTCATGCTCCTAGTGATAGCATAAAGTAGTAAGGCGGTATCGGTTCTTTAGAAGGTAATGTCGTTTATTATTTGCTATCCTGTACTACTTAAATAGATTCATAAGCTGGTTGGAGATCGTAACGGCGGTAATTTTACATTGCATTATTTATAAACCGTGAACATGTATTATGAGCTAGTCGAGAACTTAACAAAGGTGCTTTCAACTTAAAACTCATCAGATAATATCGGTCGTATAAGCTTGTGATCTGTATATATAAAATCCTTGCGTTACTTACTGACTGACAGACACGCTACAGCCGATACGACTGGGCGTAAGTAGGTGAAATTTGGCATGTATGTTCTTTGAGGAGTGTAGAGGAGCACTAAGAGAGGGTTTTTGAAAATTCTTCCCCTAAGGGAACCCATAACATGTTGTCATAGTTTGGATGAAACTTTTTATTCCTTCAATGGATTAACTCTAAACTTTGTATATTGGTTCCTCAAGTGAAAGAAATTAGCACTTAGAAACATTTTTCGGAAATTCTTACGCTAAGGGGGTAAAAAGGGCAGTCAACATTTGTTTGAAACATTTATATTCCTTCAAGGGATTAATTTCAAGATTTGCATATTTGTTCCTCAAATGACTTTTAGAGACAAATATGCAAATGACACTGACATGTTAGTAAATTCACCCCTTGGATGGGGGGCTCAAAACAGGGGCCCCTATTTTTATGAAATTTTTATATATTATTAAAATGTCGTTGTAAGTTTGTATGAATATAAAAACAATATTCATCAAATTTGTTTGACAATTTGCATTGCTAACCAAGAGGCGCAATAGTTGATACAAAACATTTTATGGAATCGAAATTTACGCGAGCGAAGCAGCGGGAAAAAGCTAGTAATGGATAAAATTAAAATCAAACGTAAGTATGTAGTTAGTTAAAAGACACGTCGTTGTAAAAGGCGGAACAGTATTGCACAACAAAACAACAATACAATTTAAACTTGATCATCTCAGTCATTTTTATATTACTATACTTTAGTTTTTCTTGGCAATGCCAGACATTTGCTGCGAGTTTCCTGGTATTTGATACTAGTTCATTTCATAAATTCTTCGCCTTCCATTCATACTCCAACGGACGTATATAATAACCTTGATAAAGTTTAGCGAAAAGCTTTCAGTTATAAAGGATCTTTCTAGGAAGCAACTTCGTCTGCAGTTTTATACACATTAATTGCCGTAATCGTTATTGTACGCCAAAATAAAACTTTTGTTCTTATCTTTAAGTATTTAGAGGCATTTTTTGAGAACAAGAAGGCTTAGTTAGGTCCGCTATATACAGATTCTGAAATCATATATATACTGTAAAATTATATAAACTAACATTAACAGTTTTATAAACTTGAATGGTCGCAGAAGCAGAGGTTTGCATAAAATACTAACGAACGAGCCTACAGTATTTGATCTATAAGATGTCCAAATATATTAAAATTATTTAAGGTGAATCTTTGATTATCGTGGTTCTTAAGAATTACCGAAATTTGTTTCAAGAAGTTGGCGTGGCCAGATTTACCCTTGTAGAACTGTATCTTTGATAATTATAGTTTTTAAACTTAAGGTACCAACATATATAATTCTGCCCTGGTAATAAAGAATGCAGTCATAGACATTTTTGCGATTTTCACTTTTTCCGGAAATGGGGTCCCAAGGGGATCATCTACATGGAAAAAAAATATTTTCAAAAAAAAAGTCACTAGAAGTATGTTTTCATGTACTTGCATAAAAAATATATATCAACGATAAGAAGAAGTGCAGCATAAAACATGTGCTAAAAAACAATGCAGTACTCGTGCAGTAATAACATTCTTGTAGCATTTTGACTAAAAATCCATAGAGCAATAGCTAAATTAAAACGCAGTACTCCTTATTACTCTTTGAAGTTACAGAGCCGGCAGAATATATTTTTTTTTATGTTTACAATATTAGATATTGTTGGTTAGGCTCACGTAACTATTAATTACATAGCTATTTTCAGCGTTCTAAAACTAAAAAAATGACGCAGTAGTCAACATGGGCTAGATCATAACGCAGTAATATGCACAACTTCTGCATTTTGTTCAAGTATCCTGAGTTTCTCACACGACTCAATGCTAAGGCTAAACGCAGTAATACGCATTACATATGAATATGTTGATAAATTTAATAAAGGAAAACTACCTTCGAGAAGCTTATTTTTTTATATATATTATATGTCCAATAAAATATGCACATCTTGCTCAGATCTCAAAAAATATGTTTATCGCGTTTATCTCGAAACCGCTATTTGGCGATTACTGAATTCTTAGTTATGACGGCAGAATATACTGTTATGAAAATCCACTCATTTGACCATAGAGTCAGGGAAACGAGAGTAGGCCCAATGATGTTTGCACGTATACTAGTACACTATTATAATTATCTTCTTTGCCAACCGGCTAAATGCCGTTACGACGAGACTCTGCAGCTAAAACTAGGTCCGGAAGACATCATTATTATTATTTATATTATTTAAGTTTGGAAGTAGAAAGGTCGAAACGTATCAACCAATGTGAAAGCTTTAGGGGTGCCATCTGTACGGTAGAAGGCAATTAATAGGTCAAGTGAATTATTTATACGACTAACTGACTGATCAAAAAGGGTGACTATGAACCTCTATTAACTATTTCATACTAAAAAAGAAACTAATGTTAATTATTGGTTCTTCCAAACACGAAACATTTCATATAGCAATACAAAGCTGCATTTGTTCCACCAAAGGCAAACTTTGAGCAATTAGGTACTATACGTCCAGAACTAAAAGGAAACAGCGCCAACTTTGCCGTTCTTACAGATCCATTCGACTTTACCGAACCTATTGCACCGTTAATAATCCCGAACCTTGTTAGGGTATTACAACACTCTTTCGTACAATACGGTTGTGCCGAAGCAAATAAAGGCCGAGACTTTGGTCTGCAAAGCCTGAACGGCCCGGCTTACTTACTTTCGACCTGGCTCTCAGTCCGGTTCCGCTTTCTCAGCGCCTTTGCCTTTCAGTCTCAGAGCTTTGCTTACCTTGTCCGCAATTTTTATTCACAAAAGCTCCTGTGAGGTTTCGTAGAAGCTTTTTAGTTTTCGAATCGATGAATTGATTTTTCTTTTTAAGGTTTGCTTTACATGTTTCGAGACGAGAAAGATTGGTATTTTGGGTTCTCGCCTAGTTTTTTTAAATTGATGTAATGCTTCAAATGAATAACAGCGAATAACAGATGCAGGTTCAAGTAGAATTTTATTTTATTTATTTATTTATAATCTCACGCCTGTATCCCTGAAGGGGTAGGCAGAGATGTAAATATTACACCCACATTTCGCCATGAATTTTTAGGTCCCACATTATAGGGGGCGAGCCTATTGCCGTTATCGTGCACATCACCAGACTCCTGGCTGCTACTGAGTATCCGGGAAAACCCAGTAACACTTTTGCCCGACCCGGGAATCGAACCCGGGACCTCCGATCAGCAGTCGCATACGCTATCCACTGGACAACGGAGGCAGTCAAGTAGAATGAGGTAATTTTATCGAGAAGACGAGTAATATACTAGGTAAAAATGAAAATTGTTTAGGAATTGTAGACACTGATACATGCTATGCTTCAAGAATTAAAGTTTAGTAAGTAAAATACTTACTTAGTAAACTTTAATTTCTTGAAGCATATAGATTTTTTACTACAAAGTAGCTGTGGTTTAAGTCGTTAAACTTTTGAAATTTTATACTCACCTGTTCACCAATTTGTGTTTTAAAGTATTTATGAAAGTGATCACGTATTACTCCCCCAGGCATCCGAATTATCCTAGGACTTTTTATTGCAACAGTGGTTACTTTTTTCTCATGACTACTTTTACTAGCCTACAATTGCATAGTAGATTCAACAGTAATAATAACGTATAACACATAACGTATTCGCTACATTCATTACTTGGTTGCACTAAAACGTATAGCCAAACAACATCGCAACAATAAACCCACTATTTCTTTTAGCGAGAACACGCAAAGTGAAATCGTAAAAATATATTTGAAACTGAACAGCAAGCCTAAAAATTCAGGTATACCACACAACGTGGCTTACTAAAGTATTTCACAGTTCGCTACAAAGTAACATTGAAAAGGCCGTTACCTTGCCAACGTTATGCCCTTCGCTGTGATACTTGTCCCGATGTTTACATTTTTAACTAGACCGACGTCACTCGGTTATTTTTATTACAATTTTTCTTGCGTCTTCTTATTTTTATATGCATAAACCACTAACTCTAAAAACAATAGGTTTTTAGAGTTAGTGGTTTATGCATATAAATAAGACGATTGAAGGAGTCTTTCGAATGACAGTACATTATATAGGTGAGACGGGGTCTCAGGTAGGATTGTCGGGGTTCGAAAGAAACACAACTAGACTGAACAGGTTTTTTTGTTTCGTCTCACTACCGCTTACATACAATATGACCGAACTAGGTAAGCACTGGCCTGAAGGCTGGAATGTAGACTCCTGCTGCCCTCCGACGCTCGCAGGGTAGCTGCTCGTAGGGTCGCCGGTAAGCTGAACGAAGTGCGCGTTGTGTAGACAGCTCGGTGGTTGGGGTGCAGGCTGAGCGGAGGCTCAGGCGGTGCAGCCGATGTGGGCCGAGCGGTAATGCTCAGGCGTAAGCCGGTGCAGTCAGGCACCAGTAGCCTGGCTGTGGAAGCTCGTAGACCGGAGCGGATGCTTGGGCGGCGGCTAGTAGCGGCACGGCGACAGCAGCTCGTAGCTTGTAGCCCGTAAGGAGAACGTCGGGCTCGTAGGGAGAACTTGAAACAGCACAGAGAATACACAACAACGATGTTCTATATATACGATGTTCTGTTTGTAGTATCTGTATACTACAGACAGAACATATAGGCACACAGACAACTAGAATAGTTATGCTTACCCCCAGCGGGACAGTAGATAGAGATGTAGAAGAATAATACTTGGTTGTCACTACAACCATCAGCAAGGCGATGCGTAGGGAAAGTGACCGATTTAGATCGCGCACCCATCTTATATAGTCATACACCAATGAGTCATAGACAGCCTGTGACTCGGTACATGACCATATATGGTAACAATTCCTAGCGAAGTGCTCCTCGGACAAAGCTTGCTTTAAGCGCCTGCGAGATATTATAACGCAATACGTAGTATTACGTTACAATATATTACAAGATATAAAGATTCCGTGTCGCAATAAAAATGTTCTTTAAACTCGCTTAGTTCTCGCTAGACTTTACAAATATTTAATCATCCGTGTGGTGACGGATTAATAATACGGAATGTCACCACCCCATATTAGCCCATGGGTGTCGTAAGAGCCGACAGAGGGAGCATATTATGCAGAGAACAGCACTGTAAGAGAAGGAAAACTAGATACAAACCCTATATCAACCCGTTTGGCCAGCGTGGCATAGTGGGCCAATTCCTCCTTTCAAAGAAGAGGCCTAGTCCAGCAGTGGACTGTTAAAAGCTGATGATGATGAATCAGTTTGTCTATCCGACAAGTTGTTGCCTCGGTGGTCAACCCCATCACACTCGGTGCAGCGCCAAAGATGTGGTGATCGCTTAAACTACTTCATCCTTGTAATCAGTTCTTTAGAAGCAAGTTCAGTATATTTACGAGTAGAGCACACCTGTTATCCGATCTACTTACCAAAATGCGTTTCTCACTATGATTCTCGCCACAGGTATCGGTTTTCACTGCCATACACATTTTCCAGAATTTATGCTTTCAAAGTTGCCATGTTATGATAATTATGGTTCCTTAACAGGTTTCCCTTCTAAGAAATTTAAGATTAGGTTGAACAAATCTACGCAAAATTAACCTTCGTTTTCTCGGTAGTACAACGTCTTTAACACATTATTTTATATCTTAAAAGAGTACTTATACGAAATCAAATTCTATAATAAAAGGAAGTAACGCATTAAGTAATATGCATATTCGAAATTGATTTATGATATTACAGTGAAAAAGCTAAAATTCTTTTTCCTCCTAAAATCATCGTGTCCTTGTCAGGTATTGGCTCGAAGTAAAGTGACAACAGCCGGAATACTACGGCACTACCCTCAAACATTCTGACACTGGTATAAATAATATTACAGCTATCCGTTGGGTTGCGGAGATCTGACAGCAGTTACACTGTGCGCCAGCTAATACTCAAATCTGGTTGGACAAGAAAGTAGGCCACTGTTATTCAGGTGAAAAGTCCTGAATATTACCAGTTTATTGTTTAACACTAGTGTAGTTCCATGATAATGATCAACGTGAGTATCTATTTCAGCAAAAGTACGTTTAGCTTTTCAATTTCTTGAAAAATATATAAGATTGTAATTTACGACGCCTATTTGACACTCTGCCCGTATTTTAAGAATGCATTACAAGGATTAAGGATTTTTTCTTTCTAAACTCGATGCAAACGGTCAACAGGAGCACGACTCTAATTATATACCTCATATTGAGTAGCAGATCTCACATATCCTACAAGGATAAGAAACCTGTTTCACATACTTCACCACGATCGATTTTCAATAAAACACTTAACATATTGTAGCCATTTTTATTTTGACGTGTAACACATAAGTACACTCTTGAAACAAAGCCTTCTAGGGATATAAAGTGAACGTAAAACAGTGACGTTGTCTATAAAATGTCAACCTACGACAGTGATGTACGCGCCTTGCGTGTCCAGACGCGATATATCAGAGAAAAGGGAAATACGGTCCTGTGCTTAAGACATTAGGTACAGTACGAACAATACTTTTAAGCTTTTGTTTGTATTATTTTGTACCGAGTTTAATGTAGATTGCTGTGTCATGTTCAAGGCCATTATGTATTCAATTTACTAGTTGCCACCTGCTGCGTGGTTGCGTAGTAAAACTACGCCTATTAATCATTATTAATAATTCACACCAAACCATACCCATATAATTGTTATTAGTTGTATGCATATGCAGATTAATAGCATGTTATTCTATCCTATTTCAGCATTGGACGTCTTTTGACTAAAATTCCGATAATTGCTAATACCCGAAAACTACAGCAAAACCTGACACTGAGAAAGAATATCAAAGGTTTAAAACAAATGGGAGTTCACTCCACTTGACTTTTTCCATGCACCCTTATTGTGACCGTTAAAAGTATCTAGTCTTTGGGGTAATTATAAATATACTTAATAAACCAGGTCGGACGGACAGACAAAAATAGACAACAAAGTGGATCGCTTCGTTATCCATCCTCTTATCCTTTCCATTTTACCTTATGGGTTAAGGCACCTATATAGTGATAAGAACTAACTACGACGAAGAGGGTCTTCAGCCAGTTAGAAGCCACGGCGCGCATCACCGATTTTCCGAAGTTATGTGTAAATTAAAATATCAATCATCGTTTAGTAATCAAACGGTGAAGGAAAATATCGTGAGGCAACCTGAATATCTGAGAGTTCTCCATAATTTTCTCGAAAGACATGTGGATTCTGCCGACCCGCACTTAGCCAGTGTGGTTAAGGCCGAACCCTTGTTATATTGAGATCAGGCCTCTGCTCAGCAGTGGTACAAATTGTAAACCAGGGTGATGGTCGTTACTTTAACGTTGAATGGCGTAGTTAGACTAGAGTATTTGTAACAAATGATCAGAATACATTTATTCAGACGACACGAGCAAAAAAGAAACTCCATCACATATTTCGCTTGTAATATTCAACTATATATGCTAAGGCAGGCGACGTCTAACGTTGCGCTTTCACACGCTCGCCACTTAAGAGCCTTTCTTGGGCCGACGAGCCATATAGCCGATGTATTGGAGACTTTGGATGCAAGCAACACAATATCGATTGTTGTTGAAATCTATGGAGGTGTCCCATATACTGTCGCAGTCGATTTAGCTACTTGAATTTGCTGCTGACAATCTTGTTATGCTGGTTTCACACGATATTCGGCTTTATACATATGTATAAAGCCAAATATCGTGCATGTGCATAGCTTATAGTCCAACATCAAAGTCATACTGACCATAATATAACGTAAAGGAAGTTTCAACTAAATTTCATCAGCACTTTTTTAACAAATATTTTTTAATTTTCAGTCCTCGGTACTATGGAAATTTTACAACGTGTGCGGACAGAAGTACGCATGTTATATTGACTGGCGTACTAACTTCATTGAAAAATAATTGAATGTACAATTTTTTTGTCACAGGTAATATTCATTATTCTCTTAAACATGATCGAATATTAACATGCGAACATGCCTATTATAAAATCCATTTTCTATTTACTTTTAAATCATATTAGTTGTTGGCACTAGCATTAAATTCTTTATCGCTTGAGACTTTCTAAGAACAATTTTTAATCACATAAAATGTAGTCTTGCGTAGAAATCGAGCATGCTATACCCGGGGTAGTATTAAACAGCAGCGCAGTCGCTTAAACCTTTACGCCGTCAAAGCGATCAAGTATAGGTACTATAGTACCAACAAAGTTTGACAAACGCTGCTAAAATGATATATTTGTAACTGAACGAAAAATCATTCTACATGTACCAAAAGTTCCATATTATAATAGACACAAGACCAACAGTTTAGTCATCTGCAAAGCACACTTGCTACACCTTGCAGCTAGTTAGAAAAATAAACTATGAAAATTCTGTCGAACACGCTGCGATCCTTGGAATAATATCGTAAGACCATACAGAAGATAGTAACCATAACCTTCAACCATGATACTAAACCGGTAAGAAAGAGCACCTTGTATTTGTTGAATAGAACCGATTCTTATTTTATAAAGTCGTCTTGTGACGTAGCTTAACTTAGAAACCAGATTGGATGCCCTTTGAAAGAAAATATTTGACCGCACCGACAACGTTCTATCAATACATTGGGTATTTTGTGAGACATTTTTCAATGGAAATTTCTTAAAGCTGCGGCAAGTTCACTTCCTGAATGACTTCGTAGGAACTATGGTTGACAATATTTTGATGTAACGGTTTTGATAATTTTAAAATAACTATACTATTATTATATTTTTCTTTTTATTGTTAATAAGACTCCAACCGCGTCTACGCCTGCATGGTTTGTACACCTAAACTACCTCAGGAATCACTATTGGTGAAAATCATAAAAAAATCCGTACAATAGATTTCGCGTCCATACAGACGGATATGACGGTCGGGGAACTTCATTTTATAATAATTATGCATAAATAATAAATCCTTTAGTCTGTTGCATTAGGTAGTTCTAATAATATGGTAAAGTATCCTTAAGGCGCTGTCCTAAGCGACTGTTTTGGTAAATGAGGGGGTGAAGCAGGGGAGGTGAAGGGACATTAGCTCCGTCTACTGCGGGGCGCCCCCCTTCATTCTCGTCGCGTGCGGCCATATTCTGGTGACATCCGTATTCCAATATTTCAAAATCGAAAGCAAAACGTTTTAGCATATTGAATTGAGATACTGATATTAAAATTTATATTACATACATCAATCTGTTTGTACAATATAGGCATAGCGCAATTTTTGTTCTCAGTGCAGCCATGAGCAAAACTGGTTTACATTAAACGTTATAGGTATTAAATTTTGACGGAAGTAGGTAAATACCTACGTGCCGTAACATGATAAAAATAATTAAGTCAGTTCCATGTATGGAGAGGCCATTATTATGTTTGTTTTGTTTTTGTATAAAAATAGTGAAGCAGTTCATAGAATCCCTACATCTAATTCCATTCCTGCCAGGTTTCAAATCTGTTTTGCAATAAATTGGCTGTGACATACGGGCGGACAGACAGACAGACATTGCGAATCTATAAGGGTTCCGTTTTTACAATTTTTGGCTACGGTACCCTAAAAAACACAATACTGCTCTACTAAACGCAAAAGCCTTATCTCAACTAAAGCGAGCTACGAGATAACTGAAGTTTAGTAAAAGTTGATTTCTTTTATTTATTTATGGATGTTTATTGTTATTATAGGTATAATTATTATGGTAAAGGTTTCGAAATACGTCGCCATTTTTAGGGGTTGTGAGTGATTGGAGAGGGAGCAGGGGAGGTCTTGAAACCCCCTTCACCATTTTCACTTGCCGGAAATACTTGGTTTCCTCTGAAAAAAAAATCTCCAAACATCGGTGTGTATGGCACTGCCAACTTCCACATTCATCACACTAGTTTAATAAACTAAGGTTGTCGGAGCCCTGCGAAGGGCTCCTGTTTTCGGATTAAGGGTCAAAAGAGAACCTAACATAACCTATTTATTTACTTATTACAGTCGCACCTAACCCAAGGCGCTCGAAAGCAATGACGCACAAATTTGACACTAGCTGTCAATATGATCATTCCAAGATGGCAGTTTTGCGTTTCGTTTCACGTTTTTCACATAAAACCTAAAAATTTAATTTGTAAAACTGTACTAAAGTATAAAAACTATGTGCCGTTTTGCATAATTGCCGAAATATTTATGAAATTTTGGAAATTGTTTAAAACTATTTAGACACAACTCCGGCAGCCAAAATTACTTTTAGGGGATTAAAACAAACTACCTTAAGCCCCCTACACTACCAATACCCTCAAATTTAGGCGACTCGTTTCGAAACCCAACCCATTATTATTTTTCAAAATAGATGAAACATCTAAAATATATGTGGATATACCTTATTCATGAGATACTGCTATGTCGCTTAGAAAATTATAGAATTAGAATTTGAGTTATTGCTTTTTCGTTAACTCTCGTCATACATGTTTGTATGGAAAAATATAAAAAATTTCTTTCGCTTAAAATATGTGTTGTTTCAAAGAAAATAAATATTAAAAGATATTTATTTATATTCATTTATAATTTATTAACGAAATACAGAGTTTACAGCTCATCAAAAGTTAGCTGTCTGCTACAACCCGGCAGGTTTTCTTTATTCTCATCGAAGGCAGTGTGTGAGGTGATAAGGCTTTAATACTTATTATTTGCTGTTGTTCACGAGGCACAGTTTCATTTACTTTCCTTTTATGGCTTGGTATTGTAGAAAGGACAATGGGCATTATTGTAGGAGCTGTGTCCCAACCCTTGTAACAAGTTGCGACTAGTATAAACATGTTCAATTAAGCTTTTTTATGATCAATATGCTAAGTTTTTACTGTAATTGCGTGCAGGTCAAAAGTTACTGGGCTTCAAGTGAAAAAAAGGATTTTGTTTTAAATAATGCTTTAATCTTACTTTATTACACTTTGCGTTACATGTAAACATAATTATTACATTTCTAATAATTGTACAGTAATCACAGGCAGTAATAGTTATATTTTTGCCGTTATTAACAACTGCACAGTTGAAAATATGTAAATAACGAAGGAAATAATACAATTCTGATAATTTTATTATTTCCTTTGTTATTTATATATTTTCAAATACATAAATAATAATGGAATATAAATCTTACGTTAGAGTACAGCTTAAACATATGCAAATCGTTTACAGGTACTTTTAATAGTGATTATTATCTATGATAACTTCATCTAAAAATGTCGCGGGTAACAATATGCTTGGCTGGTGTCTAGCCCAGCCAAGGTACCAAATGATACTCATTATGTGAGCACAAGTACCTACTGTTCTTTTTCCCGTTAAACATGAGCAATAGTAATGGGCAATTGCATTTCTCACTGTTTCTGCTCTATTTTTATCAAAATATACGAGTAATAAATTCTACACGATACATGCCGCGATTTTATGCGCCCCCTCAACATATACCTTCTGAAGTATTTATGTTGTATCGTACTAGGTTAGGAATAGCTCCTATGCATATTTCAATTGTGTAAATAATAAAAAATAATAATTGTAATTGTGTTTATATATTTTAATTACCTATTTAATTATTATTAATTAATATTAATTATTATTATTATTAATTATTTTTTTTTTTTGTTAATTGCATTTGCGGGCACCGGCAATCATCTCTTTCTAACGTATAGCGCTGTCTCATAAAATATTGTTCGCTGCTCCTGCGCTTACAATATGGCAGCGTGTGGCGCGCGGTGGGCGGGGGGGGTGTTGGGTTAGAGTAGGCGCACAGTCGCCCGTGTGGTTTTCCAGTTGATTTTTAAAATAGTTTCAGCCCTTTCGTCACTAAAATACTAATTGATTAAGTTTTATTTAATATTTTATTAAATAAATGAAACCACTATAACAGATTCCCTGCACAAGATACAGAGTTACGCCCATACAAAAAAACATAACACTAATTGAGATCTTTCATATGATATAGGTAGGAAAATGTTACAACACTTGGGACGAAACCGCCCATTCTCCTTTCAAGCACTAATGAAACATTTTCCTCTCCGTGATCTCGCAATGCCATCCCTTGAGCTTGATGAGAATCAACAATTTCAGGCAACTGCCAATTCATATAAAACGCCACAAGCTTCTCCCAGAAAACATCATCTCTTTCTATAATTTCTATTTTTAGTGGTATATTTTCGCCACTCCACACAGCAAATAAACACTTTTGTTAGCGTGTAACGTGGCGTTGTCCCTGAATTTGGTAATAACAATTACAATATTTGTTTAGACTAGTCAGTTCACTTTTTTATCATGTTTCCATATTTGTATTTTATTTGCTCTTATACTATTCTCCAGGCCATTCTTATAGGCAACTTTAGAACATTAAATTTCCACAATCGTGTTTGGACCTATTAATCCATCTGGCGTGGCACCAATAATCGAATAATCAACAAGGTTCGATTGTTACATTTTCTTGCTTCGCCAGTTGTTGCAAAGCCAGTTGTTCATTTTAGATTCCATGCGCAACTGATTTTACATTGCAAATATTTTATTTGTACAAAATATTTTTTACTAAGTTGGCTTTACTGCTGTTATCTCTTCTTTTTACCACTATACAAAAATTTCAATCTGTCAACATATTCTTACGCAATTCGAACCAGTCACTGCTATCCCTCTTGTAATTTTTGCTTATCACTACGGAATTTGAGTCAAATTTGTTAAAAAAATTGTTTGGCATTTCTTGGCTAGCTCTTGAACAGATCGTGTTAGGAATTACTGAAGTCAAATGTGTGTAAGACGATGCAGAACTGTTATCTTTAACTTCACTGTAATTACAATAATGATAATTAGTTACGTACTTTATTATTAAAAATGTACTATATCTTGTGTTATAGCAAACAGAGAAATTACCTTCTTACTTATAAATGATTGATTTTAGAAATTAAAAAGATATTAGATGTACTGAGACATACCTAATAGTTTATGAATAATCAAAGTTTTACCCGATGTACCTAAAAAGGTTTATGTTCAAAACACAATAATACAACATTCGTTACCGCTTGTGTGCGGATTGCGGAGCGCCATATTAGCGCTGTCATCATTATTGTTCGCCGTGGCGGCATCTTAGCGCTCCAGGCGCTCTGACAAGCTAATGAATTTGAAATATAGGTATATAAAATGATTCGATTTTATGTTATTATTTTTTCAAAAATTGAAAACTGTGGCAGCTATGTATTGTGAGAATAATTTATATAATTATATTATGCATAATCGATAATATATAAGTAACATAGTTAGTCATAAAAGACTTATGAAAATAATTTGTGTAAAAATGTTACATATTTCATAATCACTTGGCCATGGATGAATTTCTATTTTATTACGACGCTTTCTTGTACAAATCCTGCGTAGAACTTCATTTCTCTAATTGTCCATATTTTATTCTTCTAATTATATATTTATAAGCACAGAAACAATAACACATTAAACGCAACAAGAGTATAAACTTAGGTCCTAATTATATGTGCCCATAGTTACATGAAAAGCCTATTTGATTCAAAGTATTCAGTCTATAACATAAAACATGAAATTACGAACTCAAATCGGCGTATTATAATAACAAACAGGTTTACGTAAAATTTCGTGCAGTGGAGACGCAAGCGACATGACCTATCTCTCACAGGGCTCATAGCCGAATGATGAGGTCTGGGCGGGGCGTAAACTATCAACTGACACTCAGTACGCCGCTTATGCTAATAAGGTTTAAATTGCTGAAGCGTTTGATATTGATGGGATCTACCGAGCGTCAAAATCATAGACGTTTGGCAGATTTTATTTAATTTTACAAAATATACACGTATAATATGAAAATAAATAGGGTAATTCTTTAGTTCATTAGATTTCCTACAATATTATCAAAAAAAATATGACAGCTTACGATCAAAATATTGCAAACAGTGAGACGAAAGATTATTTTCTGCCTCGATTTTGTGATTTTTTTACCGTGATTCTATTTTACGTACATAAAAAATTCTTTCAAAAGTCTTTTGTTCAGACTTTTGACTTTAAGCTCAAATTTTTGCTAGTTTTTAATATGTACCGTTATGGCTAGATGCGCGACGAAAAATTAGGTGTTTCACGGCTTCTGAGGTATAACAGCACCTTAACGCTCATATTATGGGTTTGGGGAAACAGTGAGTTTCATAGTTAAAACAAGCGATAGCTAACTATGAGAATGAGCTTCACTTCGGAGACTGCCATGAAATCAAGTTTAAGATAGTTTTCGGGTCAGGTTACAATCTCATTCTTGCTGTACGAATTTCCGCGTGTTTATAGGGTTCAGTAAACTACAAGGACTCTTAATTTTTTCTCATGTTCATCTGATCGTCCGTTCGTAGTTTAACTCCGAGAGTACTGGCACTAATAGCTGCGATTTGGCATGGCCTCATGGTTCACCTACACCTTAAAAGCTGTGAAAATTATCAACTCGATAATAATATACTTCTTAGACAGACAGTTTACTTATAATAATGAATTCAATTTACACTTGAGTTAAGACTGTGCTCCGTAGTTTGTCTTAGACTTCAAATGCATAATACAGCACATGAAACAGTTAAGAAAAAACATTCAGTTTTAGATAGTAAATACAGCAAAAACCATATCACTATTAAGTATTACATCAAAATGGAGATTGACATTTGTAAATATTTTTACGATGGCACACTATGCCATAAAATATAATACTGCGAGCTTTACTGTCATGTGCCTTTTACGGCGTCTTTAGAATCAAATAAACATGAACATGGTCCTCGTTGTGAAATAGACACTTCTATTTTATATGTCACGGGATAGACGGAGCTATAAAAGCCAACCTATTTGTGTCACCTGACTTGGAATCGTTAAATTTAGAGTGAACACTTTCCGTTTAACTTTATGTTTGTTGCTACTGGATCAAATTGTAATGGATGAATAAATTGGTAAATGATTTTGATTTAAAGCTTTCTAATTTTATAAAAGTTTGGAGTATTAGATGTTCTTTTCAGCTGGCTGGCCGGTAAGGATTATCCTCGCAGAATATTAAAAAAGTTGTACATGATTCACGAAGACGATGAATTCACGAGCTTCGAGCTGCATTCTTCGCCATACAAGTCTGCTGTCAACAGTTGCCTATAGTAGAAGATTTACGGGACATGTCCCAGCATTCTTCTGAAAGCATTAGCTTGTTATCACGCAGTAAACGCGAGACGAGAGTTCCTAACAACAACGTATCCATCCGGCAACGAGTCTGCGCGTTTGAATTGAGGCCCAAACAGTTTTCATACCCCTACCATTGCTGCCTTAGTTCATCAATTACATCCTGTGCCTCAATCACCCTTGTTATTTGTTTCCTTCTTACTAGCAGACAGCCTTGGTGTAGAAATATCATAACCAAGAGAATTATCCAGAGTTAGCTACTGCTTAGCAGCAGTTGCATGGTATTCTGCCACTGCACTGGCAGCAATAAAAAAATATCCCCAACAGGTTCCTGTTTACCATAATTAGGGCTTATCATGCCAGTCAGGTGTAATATCACTTGAAAAATTTGATGTTTTGTTTTGTCAGTGCAAGTTTAACTATCATTGGTAGTGTATAAAATTCTCGTCTATAAAGCTATAATGAATACTAAGTTGCATTTTCACATAATATCTATTCAACTTCACTATTCACTTTCAAATGCGACCATACTTTTTTGTTATATTCTGTATAATGGCTTGTACTTAATTGTACTTAAAAATATTTATTTATGAAAAATATTTAACACCAAATTTACCAATGCGTCTGTCGGGCAATTAACATGAGCGTTGATGAACCTTATTTACATTTTACGATTTTAATTTTCAGTGTTATTTGTGCCACTTTTACGTAATAAAGTCTATCAGATAGCCAACTTTATTCATATCTGAAACTACCGTGAAATAACTTTTAATTTTTATACTTAATATTTTTTTAAGTGGGCAATTTAAATACTACTAAGTACTTATATGTTTTTTAAATTCTGTTTATGGGTTTTAATTCTAGTAATAAGAGGGATAAAATGTTACTTTATTCTATAAAGTGTAACAGTTTTGTATTGTAAAAAACGGGCACTAATCAATGTGTGACTTGGTTACTCGTACAATTTCATTCTACTACCTAACTAGATACTTACTGACAATGCGACCTTGCAGTTCGGTTTATTTACTCATGTGCTTGCAGACAGCGAAATATATCCGACAATGGAGTACTTCAAATTTTTGTATGATGTGTTTAAAAAGTATTGAGTTACTTACATTGCTTTTACCTATTATACGGACACACATCCGTAGCTGGCGGACTTTAAAATATTGAAATAACTGACACAATGCACTCTAGGTTACTAAGAAAAATATTCAAACAATATTACAAGCAGTTTTCTTATGAACATTGTGTAGGGAAAATAAGAGTGTAGGTATGTTAGTTTTCACAAATTAGTGTAAATTTGGATGATGAAGATAAGTAAATGAATTGAGGGAAATTAATGAACACTGCATATACAAGTATCGCGTTGCAAATA
The DNA here is from genome assembly GCA_944739405.2 of Euclidia mi. Taxonomy (NCBI): domain Eukaryota; kingdom Metazoa; phylum Arthropoda; class Insecta; order Lepidoptera; family Erebidae; genus Euclidia; species Euclidia mi. The sequence continues at coordinate 55,939,851 of OX123190.2, forward strand.
CCTGTTTTAATATAATTACAAATACGTAAAAACTATACACAATACATTCTTTACTCATATATACATTATCCTTATATAGTTATTTCCCGACGTGACTACTTCTGATTTGTGTTTCAAGGAATTGGATACGGATCATAAAATTCATATGAAGCGTCAAGGATGAAATATATTTATTTTTAATTCTGCTTGTCATGACCACGGATAGAAATATTGTGTAGTAAACTTCAATAAATGTAGAGAAATGTAGGTAAAACCATTTTTAAATGTAAACGTTGAAATATAGTTTAAAACTAATCTTACACTTAGAATACTAAACGCATATTTAATACGAACATATTATTACTGTCTTTTGATTTATATAGGTAACTGCACTATTGCAGCTCACGAAATAATCACCACAAAAATATCGATCTCAACATCTTGACAAAATTTTATTTAGATTTTAAATACATTCGCTTTAATTTATTCCACTATGTGCCTACTTTATTGCTTATTATTCAATAAGGAATGACCTAACTATCTAACACATAACAACAAGCGTTGTCCAAAATATTCGTCGAGGAGAATGCTCTGGAAAACTACGCAAACCAGTATACGCAATGCGCTTGACATTAATAAATTACAAGCAACTTTTCTATTTGATACTGGCATAACTTTTATTGTTGTTCGTTTGGGGAATGTGTAATGTTATTTGTACGAACAAAAGGTGGTAGGTATTTTTACATTTAACCTTAAGAACTAGTTAAAACTTATGCGAGTTCTAGGAATCGTATATAAAATATTGAAACAAATTGGGTTCTACGAAATATAAGCCAAATCGAAATCGAATTGAATATTATTCTTAAATATAAATATGATGATCCATAACAATTTGTCAAATTAATAGAATTATCGTAATATTATCTAGTTTATTGACCGATGTGTCGTCCTTTCCAACCATGGAATGTGGCCTCCCAGTAATTATTAAACTAGTAAGCACGATTAGGCATCTTGTATACATAGACAGTTTTTCATAGCTCTAGTTTCGTGATAAAAGTGCCAATCTCTGCCAAGCTATATTCATCTACTTTATGCTAGAACAGTTGTGTTACTGTGATCGTAGAAAATACTATGTGAATTTTACCACCATTGCCGTGTGGTTGACGGCATAGAATACAAGTGTCACCACCCCCAATCTTTCCGTGGGTGTCGTAAGAGGCGACTAAGGGATAGCACGATGCAAATACCATCTTTGCGTAGAGACGGAAAACTCGACATCAAACCATATACGACTGCCTCGTTGGTCGCGCGTCATAAATGTGCGCGTGGGATCCCGGGTCCCGGGTTCGATTCCTGGGTCGGGCAGTGTTATTGGGTTTTTCTGTCACGAAATTCTCAGTAGCAGCACGGAGTCTGGAAATGTGCCCGGTACGGCAATAGGCTCGCCCCTTATTACGTGGGACTAAAGTATATCTGGCGAAAAGTGGGTGTAGAAATACACCTCTGCCTACCCCTTCGGGGATAAAAGGCGTGACGTTATGTATGTATGTATGTAAATACGACTAAATATTTTCCTATCTAGTTTTTTTTATTATTAACTAGTGGATGCCCGCAGCTACGTTTGCACATATTTTTTAATATTTCCCGATACCGTGGGAATTCACGGTCCCCAGGGAGCATTCATGCCAAATATCAACTTCTTGCGACCAATAGTTTCGGCTGTGCGTTGTCTGTCAGTCAGTCAGTCAGTAAGGGAAGAATTTCATATAAGTATACATACAGATACAGGTAAGTATGTTGGAATAAAATATTTTATACTGGTAAAAAAAACGATATTCAAACTTTTATTTTAATAAGGATCCAATAATTGGAAAGTAAGTTAAAATAAAAAATAAAATAATAAATAGAAACTGGTTAAATAAATAAAAACTTCTGCCTTGACCCATTTTAGTGTTCAACTTTATTCAATATTTATTTGTTTCTTCTCTCGTGAATATTTTAGAAGGCCAGCGTTTCACGTGACTTTGTCTTGCATTTCTTTGGCTATAAAAGCGATACACAAAAGCAACGCTTGTGAATGATGTATCCATCCATCTTATCATCGTGTTAGAAGCTTTACGCGTGTCAGACACGGCTGCGTAAACTGGAGAGCAACGATATCTTATACATAGAGTTAAAAAACAAACATTACGGTATTTAATACATACATAGTAGCTAGTTTAAAACAAAATGTCTAATAACTAAGAAGATAACATTATACACATTAAGAAGTCATGAGGGTTTCTTGAAAATGCTGAGGAACTCAATAACATTTTACTCAATCAACAATATACATACAATCATTTATTAACGTGTTTTTTTTTATATTTTTTATGCAACACATTGAACCTGATGCATATATCCATGACCGTCTTCTTCTTTCTCTTAGCGTTATCCCAGTTTCAGTCTGGGGTCCGCTTTCAAGTCTAACCGGATTTGGCTGAATATTAGCTTTTCCACGGAGCGACTGCCTGTCTGACCTCCGCAACCCGAAGGGATAGCGATATTCCATGGTTTAGACTAGTGTCAGTTTATTTAGAAGGTACTGACGCCCTGTAACGACTGTCAAAGATCTTCATGACAACCGGGACCGACGGCTTAACGTGCTCTCCGAGGCACGGGACAAGCGTAAATTAACAATTCAATACGCACATAACTCCGAAAAGTCCTTGGTGCGCGCCGTGGATTCGAACCTGATACCCTCTGCATGGCAGTCTGTTGGTATATCCACTCGGCTATCGCTGCCATATGTCCATGACCGTGAAAAGGAAAAAACATAAAACTAGAAGAAGATTAAATAAATCTTTTAGCCTTAGGATAGGATACATTAAACAAAGGAAAGAAAAGTTCTTATCTACTTATACCGCTACGATAAATTGCCGTTTAGCACCTATTGGTGCTTAACGGCAATTTATCGTTTAACAATTTTCTGAAGCTTTCCAAATCAAGGATTCAACCATAACAAGTAGAGAACTTGAAACTTATAAATCACCACAACAAGAATAAAATTTTGCAGTAGCTAAGCTTAGAATAGAATTGAACCATAATAGCCTTATCTTCAATCATGTCGTGTTATATGCAAATCTCTGCCCGCATCCAACAATTTCTTACTCTTTACGCCGGGTATTGTTTCCCAAAGTAGCTCCTCCCGTCACTATAGGAGACGCGTCGAGCCCAGCGGGACTTCGATAAGATTCGTCAATGCTTCGAAGAATCGTCGCACCGCAAAAACAAGGGTAACAGGCTAACATTTTAACGGCTGACATTTTGTGACGGAAAAACGACAAGGGAAATCATTGATACATTTTGTGCCGGATTAAAGTATATTTTGTAACACATTTCAATATTGCGAAATTGTTTGGTATAAATGTAAAAATATGTTTGCAGTAAAAGTAGATTTGAATAATAAGAAAAGAGCTATTCAGGATTTGTTCGTAATTTTGTATAATTTATAAATCCTAAACTAGATAACTTATTGAAGGCGACATAAAGTTATCATCAATTATCAATAATACCCAAAATGACAATCTATCGTAATAAAGCAATGAGCACTAAGAACCGATTATATATGTATCGGCAGAGACTAAGGAACGCCATTTGCAACGACCCATACTTATCTCCCTTGCTTCATTCACTCCCACAAAGTATATACAAACTCCAATATACACTGTTTATACACAAAAAACCATCGTGCTTCAAAACAATACCACAAAAAGCTAATAAGTCAAAGAAACCAACCAATTCTAGCAATCGAGTGAACGGCAAAGAACACAGATCAATACCATACTAGCGCAGTCAACCCGATTAAACAGTGTAAATAGCTTGAAGCTTTGCAAAAAGCGAAACAAGCTGGCTTAGACAATACGTCGAGTTAGCCGCCGGCCTCAGGCACACAACTTTTTATCTCCAACCATTTGTGTTTTTTTCGTTTTTTCAATTCAAAGTTACACAGTACTGTCGGACAATCAGACTCGCCTAGAGGGAAGCGGTGGAAAATGTTGCCAACGCTCTAAAGGTAGATTATGCCGCAAAATTACCGGATTTATACATTAACGTTAATTAAGACACTGGATTTTTTAGACAAAATTCAGTCTAATTTGATAGCGTTGCTATAAGTGACGCTGTTTTTCAAACACCTACACACTTAGCAGGATTAACAAGGAAAAAAAGGTGTAAAGAAAAAGACCAGGCTATCCAACCAATTATGTCCCTCATTTTCCTGCCACTGTCCATAAGGTAGAGAGAAAACACGCAAGATAAATTATTTTAATAATGTAAAATGTCCGGCTCTCAAAAAGCATAAAAAATATATTTTTTTTTATAGAGAACGTTTATAACGCGATAAAATTACATCCCGCCTTAAAAATCTACTTGAATTTCGCGCCACTGAGCTGCTAGTATGTAATAAAGAATTTTCTGTGAGAGGAAACTTTCAAGGAAGAATTATGCAAGGCTATCATTCAATGAGACATACTCCTATAAGCGCTAACACACACGGGAAATGAATACGTCTGTACAACTTACATAGGAAACGGCAAACGTCATGGAATCAGGAAAATGGAGGTAGCACAAAGAAAAAGTAGTTTACTATCTTGGTGACTCTTTTACTGGGCTAAAAATACATGGAATTGTAAAATTATTGTACAATTACATTTATAATTTATAAAAGAAGTTCATCTTATATTTTGATGTGCATTATGGTTCACAAGTAATATGAAATATCGTCGTAGTCCTTTTTTTTTTTTATCGTGTGGAAAATGAGTTACCTCATGCCCATCCGACCGGGGAGCGGTCGAAGGGGGTATGTCGGACTCCCACCTGGGTTACCGACTAAAAACCACACGGTGGCTCCGTAGCTCGACGCCTTGCAGGTACAGCGGGAACTGTGTTGTATTGCTCCGCTGTACCTGTCGCGTCCGTCCCCTTGCTTGGGACGCGTGCCCGGGGAAAGGCGGGGTGTGCAATGCCTTTCACAGCAGACTGTCCGCTGCCTTCTCGGGTCCGCTTGTGGTGGGTCATTAGAGGCTCCTCCTCCAACGCCCGCAGACCTGAGGAAGAGTCGAGTTCAACGGCCGCTGCCGCCGCCTCGACGCCGCCTTCGCCTGCGAGCGGGGTTGCGTCGTTCACGCTCCCGCTCGGCGGCCTCCTTCTGGAGCATTACAGCTTCACAGAAGGAGACCATTGCACGCCAATTGTGGGTGTCCTCTACCATTGTCGCTACTACGGCTGGTAGGGACAAATCCCTCCCGATTGTAGCGACCAGAGTACTCCGCTCGTCCGCCCACGCGGGGCACACCTCTAGTGTGTGTTGAGCGGAGTCCAGATCGTCATCGCAGTGGTGGCACTGTGTCGTCTCCTCACGGCCGATCCGACTCAGATATTCACCGAAGCAACCATGCCCGGTAAGTATCTGAGTCAGCCGGAAAGTAGTGCACTCTTTCGTCTCGAGCCAGGCGTCAAATATTGGCAAAATCGCACCGACGATGCGTTGGCGCGTGCAACGCGGTAGATGCAGCCGCACGCGCCACTCCTCATACGCACTTCGGTGCGCATTTCGCCGGCACTCTTCGAGCGTTTCACTCGACGCCTCTCCGCCTACCCGACGAAGGCGAACCTCGTCATAAAGACGGGCATTCACCCACGCCAGGAGGTCCCACGGCGGGAGGCGCGCAATGAGCGTCGCCGCCTCATGGGATATCGTCCTGTAGCCTCGTGCTACCCGAATGGCCACCAACCGCTGCAGACTGGCTAGGATAGCCCTGCAGCGGGAGGCGCGCGTAAGACGATGATGCCACACGGGCGCCCCATAGAGAACCATGGACCGCACGACGCCACAGTAGAGGCGGCGAACTTCCTCGCGTGGCCCACCAAGGTTCGGGAGCAGGCGTTGAAGCGCGCCCGCCGCACCACGAACTCGGGGGGCCAAGCGCTCGAAGTGGTCTTCGAACGCCCAGCGAGAGTCCAAAATGAGGCCAAGGTACTTAATAGTACGCCCCACCCGGACTTGTGCACCACAAATTAACACCACAGAGCTGGGTGGTTCCCGACCCCGAGGAAGGGCATGGAACCATAGCGCCTCAGATTTGTGAGGCGCCACTCGAAGGCCCAGCTGGCTGATCGCCGAGACGACCAGTGCCACGCCACGATTGGCGAGAGCCACGACACTGCGGAAGCCAGTTGTCCCCCGCGCCAGCACCAACGTGTCGTCCGCATAGCAGACGACGCTGACATCAGAGGGGAGACCGATACGCAGGACCGCATCGAACGTGATGTTCCACAGAAGGGGTCCTAATACGGACCCCTGTGGAACTCCGTTTGAGAGCTCCCTCGTGAGCAGAGCTCCGTTCCGACCTTTTATCCTGATGGACCTCCCATTTAGGTACGACCCGATAATATCACGCAGATAGGAGGGCACGTTATGATAAATCAGCGCCCTCCTAATTGACTGCCAGGGGAGGGAGTTAAAGGCATTGGCAATGTCAAGACTGACCGCCAACGCAACGCCTCCCTCCCTGAGCACCGGCTCCGACAGGGAGCGGACGCGACGGATTGCGTCTATAGTCGAACGCCCCTGCCGGAAGCCGAACTGGCACTCGGACAAATCGGGGCCCACGTTCGACAGGTGGTCCTGGAGGCGGGCAGCAATAATGCGCTCAAAGAGCTTGCCCACCTCGTCCAGCAAACAAATGGGTCGGAACGCTGAGGGAGAATCGGCAGTCCTGCCGGGCTTTTGGATTAAGACCAGATCAGCCTCTTTCCAACCGGAGGGGAATACGGCACAACGGAGGCAGTCGGTGAACAATTGCCTTAGCCTGTCCCCCAAGATTGCGAGCGCGAGCACCCACGCCCGACCCGGGATCCCATCGGGACCCGGGGCGGTGTTGCGGGCCCGGAGCCGTCGAATGGCTGGGTCCAGCTCGTCTTCCGTCACGTCAAGTTGGTCATCCCAAGGGACTTGGGACGACTGTGACGGAGGAGGTGTCGAGTTGCTAACCTCGGCCCGCGGGAAGAGGGTATCGACTACTCTCTCCAAAAACGGCGGGTCCAGGGTCGACGTGATGGGAGGGACCCACGGTCTGAGCTTGCCCATAACAAATTTGTAAGGGCGCCCCCATGGGTCCCTGTCCAGTCCATTGACTAGTTCTTGCCAGGAACGGGCCTTGGCCGCAAGGATGGCACTTGAAAGTGTTTTCCCGACGGTCCGATACCGCTCATATGCTCCAGCAATCTCTTCAGCAGTGGCTCGCCTTCTTCGTCGGGCTCGTAAGTACTGGCGCCGCGCCGCGATATGATCAAGGCGAATGCGCTCGATTTCGCGCGTCCACCAGTACTGCGAACTGGGTCTCCTCGGACTGGATCGGGGCATAGACGTGTCGCAGACAGATGTCATAATGTCCCGAAACCAGTCCGCCTGTGAGTCGGGATCGGGCGGGATTCCCAAATTGGCGGCCTCCCACTCGGCCACGTGGGCAGCGGCTGCTAACATATCCCCGTCAAGTTGTCGAACGTTCCAGCGACGCGTCGGAACCGCGTTTGGGCGCTACGGGATGTCGCGGGGTGGGCGGAAGGTCACGCTGAATTCGATCAATCTGTGATCTGACAGCGTTGTCACATTCTCTGCGACAAACCACCCCAAGACGAGACGCTCGGCAGAGGGAGTCGCCCACGAAAGATCGACGATCGACTCTCCCTGCCAGCGGACGCATGTACTAACTAACCCCCGGTTTAAAAGCCGGAGGTCAAGTTCAGTCGCCCATTCGAGCGCCGTCTCTCCACGCAGGTTGTCCCGGGTGTCACCCCACACGCTAGAGCGTGCGTTGAAGTCACCCAGGACAAACACCGGACGGGACTGGTAAACCCTGATGTGGTTCGCCAGCCCGTCGAGGTAGGCCTCAAAAGCGGCAAGGCCACTGTTTGGGGAGACATAGCAGCCGACGACGATCGCAGGACCCCATTCGACAACGACGAAACCCGGCCCCTGATGGAGCAGGCGGCAATGGGGCTCTCTTTCCCCCCCCGCCCAGTACACAGCGACGGAGCCATCTGATGCCCCGAACCAACGAGGGTGGTCCGGGACGAAATACGGCTCCGCCATTATTGCCAGGGCAACCGAACGCTCTGCAACGGTCGGCACGGCAGTGGTTTAGGTTGCCCTGAAGAATGACTAAAGGGGAAAAGAATTTTAAGCCTCCATAGCCTCCCCAGAGCCGGTAGCCGACTCCAACAACCCAAAACCATTGCTGGTTTCGGTAACCGCCGTGGCAGGAGCGGCGGTAACCGCAGGCTTACTTCTACCACCCCTCTTCTCAGGAGGGGTGCAGGCTTTGGTGCCCACCCGGTGGTTGGCCGGACGCCCCGCATCCGTGCACACAGGGCACCGCGGAGCACTCTCCTCACAACCGCTTGCCTTGTGGCCAGCTTGGCCGCAGACAAAGCAGAGAGCGCTTCGGTCCCTGTCACATGTGCAGCGGGCGCGCACGTGCCCCTTCTCCAGGCACCTGAAGCACTGTAGAGGTCGAGCCGCCAGGGCCTCGACACGGGCGATGACCCAACCTACTCGGAGCTTTCCCGCGGCCACCAGCTCGCGGGCAGCTGTGAGCGGGCATCGAACCCACGCAGTCCCCAAGCCCGCCGCGGAGGAGCGAATTTGGCCAACCTTCACGTCGGCCTCATCGCAATTGCCCTCCGCGGAAACTGCTTCGGCAATATCTTTAGGGACTACTGCGTCGTCCAAGTCTCTCACCCGGATCTCAGCCATTTTTACGGGACGCGCCACGATCGCGCCCGTTTCGGACAATGCCGTCTGAAGGCGCCTTTTAAGGTCTTCCGCCTTTTCCGAGCCCTGTTCACCGGGAATTTTAAGTATAAGTCCTCCGGTGATGGCCCGTTTCGGACGGAGGCCCTCGGTGAGCCCCAGTTCGTTGAGGTCAACCCTCTCCCTGGCCAGTCTCATCACCTCGGCTAAGGTGGTGTTGGACCCCGGTGGAAGAGTCACTGTCACCGCCGACGTGGACGGCACTTTGGGCAACACTGGCTTCTTGGTCTTATCCTTTCGGGCCCTGGCCTTTGCAGGGCGGCTTGTCACTGTGGCTCAGGAGGCACTGGGCTCAGCTGCAGGTGCCTGCCCAACAGTGTTGAGGGTTGACAATGGGGCAAGTGCGGGTGCAGGCGGCGCTGTCTTTCTCCTCCTTTTCTTCCTGCTTCCGCCTCCAGGCGTGACTGCTGCTGCAGTAGTGGACGCGATGGCAATCGCGACGTCTGGTGCAGCTATGGGTGCGACGTTATGTGTCGCGGCTATTGGCTGCGCGAGTCGCGGCCGTGCCACACGGTCCGGAAAGATCTCAGCCCGAAGTTCTTCGAACTTGCGATCCATCTGGATCGCAAGTTGGGCCGAGATCTGCGACGTCAGGTCCGTATAAGTAGAGCCATCGTGGCTCACGCATGGATAAGGTGCCGCGACAACTTGTTGCTGGACCCGATCGCTAGTCTGGGCCCGGGCGGGGTGGAAGGGAAGAGGAGGGAACTCCTCTCGGCGAAGTGGGCCCCCACTCCTCGGAGGCTTCTTGGCTGGTGCGCTCATTGTCGGCTGCCTGGCAGGAAGAGGAGGTAACCCGGACTGGGGAGGCGCGCAGGTCTTCGTCGTTGGCGTTCGCGGTGACTGAGCAGCTGGATATGTCAGCGGCGCACTCTTACGGAGCTGCTCGAGCTCCTTGGACATCGCGTCCATCGCAGCCTCAAGGGAGGCTAGGCGGGAGTGGAGCTCGGCGTTAGATGCCTCCTCCCGCCCGATGCGCTCAGTTTGAGCCGCAATTGCAGCAGCAATGTCCTGAGCGGCGTCTATCAGGGCCTTACCAAAGGCCCCCTTCAGGCTGCGGCTCTCTTTGGCCACTCTCTCTACAACCGCAACAGAGGAGCGCTTTCTCCTGTATTGCGGCTGTCGGTTGCCCGCGCAGCTCCTTTAAACGCTGCTCGATCTCGTGAGCGCGTTTTGTTGAGTCGGACGAAGAAGCTAACGTGTCAGACAATAACCTTAGTTCTCCGTCCGAATCAAAGACCTCCGCCGTCCTTGCCCTAACCCGGGCCACTCCCTCATCCGGTCCCTCTGGGTGACGTTTCACGGCGCGTTTTCGTGCACCTCGGGTCGAGACCGATGCCACAGACATGGCGGAGCTATCGCTCTCACGCGCACTGTCCGCGGCCCGCTCAACTGACGACTCCGGGGTATGCGCAGCTGGATCACCCAAAGCCTTCTTCTTCCCCGAGCGGGTTACGCGGCCTCCGCCATCAGAAACGTCTGGCGACGCCCGCCCGATCCACCCAGGGCCTTGGGCCCCAGGTAAAGTGGTGGTGGTGGTCTTGGAGACCGCCGCGGATATGGCAGTGGCTGGTACCCGTGACAGCCCCGGGCAAGGGGTGGCTGAACGAGAAGAACCTGAACGCCCCCGGGATCTGCCCAAGGACCGAGAGCGGCCCCGGTCACAGGCTGCAACACCAGGTAAAGCTACCCTTGGTAGTGATGGATCCTCCACCTCATCATCAGCGTCAATATTGGCGCGAAGAGTGGAGCCAGAGTTTAGTGAGCGTGGCTCTTCGCTCGAATTAGTGGCTTGCGAACTATACATTTGGTTCCCACGAGAGTGGGGGAATAGATGGTCCGCCCGGGTGGTGCCCCCTGTACCCGGGTAAGCCTACATTTAGTACCCAACCAGGGGGACGGCCTTTGCCCTGACTGGAGGAGCGCTCGCGACTGATCTTCCCATCAGCCATGCATCCATCGGCGCGCGCCAAACCTTGGAGTTGGGGTAATTTTTTATAGAGGTTTTCTTCCTCGCGGCCCGGGCGGTTAAGCCAAGACCTTCGCTCCCAGCATTAGGTCACAAAACATGACTGCGACTCAATGCCGGGGTTACGATTTGCCACGGTTGGCAGATTTGCCTGTCCAACCACTCGTTAAACGCGAGTGCCTGGACCCGTCGCAGCCGTACCCCTCCGACAAAGGGGTACAGCGGGATATCCTTCACTCCTCTATGAGAGGAGCAAAGGTGACTGCTTGCAGTGACAAGTCACTGGGCGATGGGGTCGTCACTGCCCGACGCCGGGATCGTCGTAGTCCTAGAACAATGACGGATCTAACAAATGGATGATAAAGTATTTAAGTCTCTTTTCTGACAAAGACATTTATTACTGAAACTGTGTGCATACATAGGTGTTTACATAATACAATATATAGTTTCAACAGCCCACCCAATCGGGCATTGTAATATTATACTTATAATTAACACATATTCTATTTTACAACATTTATATATTTTATTACATACCTACTTAAGACTAACATTTATTTTGGAAACATTCATACATATTATAAAAAACTTTTTTAATTAACCAACGTTTTAAGGCCCCTTTAAACCATTGTCCATCTAGTTTCTTAATATCTACGGGTAAGTGGTTAAAAACTAGGATTGCAGGTACATAAGTGCTTTTGTAATATATAACATTGTTGATCAATGTTAAATTTAAATTGTATCTATATTTATTGCGCACGTTAAGCTTAGAAGTGCACTTAAGATTAAAGAATCGGATATTATTTTTTACAAATAAACATAATTCTAGTGTATAAGTACCGGTAAGTGAAAGATCTAAGAGAGTCTATACTTTGCATATTATAGATAATGCGGAGACACTTTTTTTGTAGAACAATTAATATGGATTGTACATCACATGAGTTGCCCCAGTATATCACTCCATAGGTTAACAATGGATATACATAAACAAAATAGGCCAATTTTGAGGTATTGACAGAAGTTGTTTCGACAAGTACAGTTAGGGTATTACTGTTTTTCGATAACGTTTTTTTTATTTTTTCAATGTGATGTTTTCAATTTAAGTGATGGTCTATTGTCACTCCAAGAAAATCTATTTGCTTTACCTCTTCTATATGTGCATCCGATTCACGTATATTGAGCAATGATGGCTTATTTTTATAATTCCAAAATTGTATCAATTTTGTTTTTGTAAAATTTACTGTTAAATTTATTGATTTAAGCCAGCTAGTAACGCTATTTAATGTATTATTTATTTCAATTTCATATTCAGTGTCATTTAAGTTATCGTTACATATAAAGATTGTAGCATCATCTGCATACATAATACACAGATGGTTAGTTAAGTTAGGCAGGTTATTTACGTAAATTAAAAATAATAATGGGCCCAATATGCTGCCTTGTGGAACACCTAGTAATACCTTTTCGAACCTTGATTGAATAGGCACTAATATTTTAGTGGTCTTATCAAAACTATTGATGACAGTGGTTTGCTTCCTATTTTCTAGATACGATTTTATTAGCTCTTTCGCCACGCCTCTAATACTTATATTTTCTAATTGATTTAATAAAATATGAAAATGCACTCAGTCAAAAGCTTTTGACATGTCGAGGAATAAAGCTGTGCATCTCTTCTTTTTGTTCATATTTTCCCAAATACTTTGCAATAGTTTAAATATGGCCAACGATGTAGTTTTATTTTTTTTAAAACCAATTTGATTTGCACTCAGTATATTATAACAATCCAAAAATTTTGTTAGCCTGGTATGTATACTACATACACATACATATATATCGTCACGCCTTTTATCCCCGAAGGGGTAGGCAGAGGTGTATTTCTACACCCACTTTTCGCCAGATATACTTTAGTCCCACGTAATAAGGGGCGAGCCTATTGCCGTACCGGGCACATTTCCAGACTCCGTGCTGCTACTGAGAATTTCGTGACAGAAAAACCCAATAACACTGCCCGACCCAGGAACCGAATCCGGGACCTCCCGATTCGCGCACATTTATGCCGCGAGACCAACGAGGCAGAGGTATGTATATTCTGTGACTTTTTTATTACTTTTAATTATGATAATATTTTTATTCGTATTCTTTATCATTATAAATGACGAGGGAATACAGGCATCTAATAGTATTACCTGATGCACAATGTGTTGTACGTATAGCTATTCAAATTCAAATAGCGCCCGTTTATATCAGAACGCAAAATTCCGTTTTAACGCTTTTATTCATGCTAACTTTCTGAGTAATATCTGAAATGACCTTTGCTCTCGGCAGATGTGCTACGCGCAATATTTATGCGAAATTAAATTGTTCATAGAACACGTAGGATGGAGATTGAAAGAGCATGGCTTAGTGGTTTAAGCACCCGCCTCACTGTTAATACTGTTCCGAGTGCCGTGAGTTTTAGGTTTACACGGGGCAACACTTTTAGTGATACACAATTCGTTGTTGAGCTTAGGTTTTCTTGCTGTCCGTCGGCTAAATTAAAAGACCCCGCGACAACAACCATTTATTCCATTTATCCATAGGGGAATTTATCTTCTAGAGAAAGGGCTTGTAAAAAATCACTGAGGTATGCTATTTGTGGTAATAATGAAGACTTTTGGCTGACTGAATATTCTACGATAACACAGACATATCAACTACATTTCAGAATACCGTAACATCTTTGAGTCGCGACGTTCACATTATAGTATGTCTTACAAACATCAAAGTTCGTTACATACTTGTAGTTCTGCTTTATACCACTATCAGTAGGAGACGTTAGGCGCAGTTGTAAAGACGTTTTTAACACGCTTTTATTAGGTCGACATGTATATAACTATGTAATGGAATCTAAGCTAACTAATTTAACCATCTTTCAAGGGTCGCAACGTAATGAAAATTGGCAGCTGTATATAGTTCTAATGACAATACAATAATATGGTACTGTCGAACTGATCTGATGATGGAGCCGGAAGATATGAACTGGAATTTCATGATGGAAAATCGTATCATAGGTGTTTTAGATTTCTTAGAAAAGTCTTGTAATGAACTTTGACCACGATTAGGTTTCAAGGTCTCATGATGAAGCCGGAAGATCGGCACTGGCATTCCATGATGGAATATTGTATCATAGTCATGTTGACACTTGTGAGAAAGGCCACGTAATGGACTTTGAACACGATCAGGTTTCAAGGTTAAAACAAACCAATTATATATTGTAGACCATGCAGTGGTGTACTTAAGGTCGCGTACTTCTGCGGCTGGTCAAGCGTATGAGGCCCTAAGTACAGTAAAATCACTTATTGTTCTCCAGATTGAATAGCTAGATTGTTTTCAGTTGACAGACAAAGCACCATGCAATACAGACGCACTGGCAAAGATGCGGGCTCATTCGCCTACTTAAAATAAATGTATACTTAATTCTTTTTCGTGCATTTATAAAAGCGTGTTTTGTCTAGTGTTTTTTAAACAATTAATTTATTATATCAGTGTCAACATGGCACTGATATAAAAACGTCTTTAGTATTTCATAATCTGTGTTTACTGACCTTTCATTATCTTAGAACTTTGAGTAAAGCGATAGTAACTCAAAGTGAGTTCTAGCCACCTCTCATGTTTTACTGCTTAGCAGATTGCAAAGTAGTAAAACACAGGTTTACTCTGAAAATTTGAAAGGAGAATATAAATGTTTGAATAGAATAGATACACAAGATGGTACAGGTAAGTTGTTTTGCCTCAAATAGTATAGTTTCATTACTGCTCCTCCTCCTGCCTCCTACTCGTACTAGTTGTACTGAAACTCCACTTAGAGCGCCAATCTGTGTAACCTGTTTCCCGTAACATCTGTTCACTTGATTTTTGAACAAGTTAAACAAGAACGTTTTAGGCAAGACAAGAAAGTCTTTCCTGTTCCAGCGCCCCACACTTTTACAATCAAATACTATAGTTAAAAGCACAATTTACACTTCAGCCCAGAAATACAGACAACTTGAACGATCCATAATTTATTTTATGTTTTGTGTCCGGATTCGCAGCAGGACCCTATGTTTAATTCGATTGAAAGTTAACTTTTTACGTGCGTGGTATTCAGTACTTTTCGAAATGTATAAGTAAAAAAATAGTACCTTCATTGCTACAGCGAAATCTTGAATTATTACCCAGCAGAACCCTTCGCTGTTTGAAGGTTTTCAGACCAATAGTATATGTCACCGTTTAGCGATGTATTAGTACCTTTAAAATACCTTGTTTTCATTTTAATATAATTATTAGTGTATGAGGCAAGCGCCTGCAAAACTTTTATCATGCCAGTAGGACCCTTTTTAGGGTTCTGTAGTCCACAAGGAACCCTTATAATTTCGTCATGTCCGTCCGTCTGTCCGTCCGCAGCCTAGCTCAAAGACGCCTGGTGCTAGAAAGCTGATATTTGACATGAATATAGACATAAAATATTGCAACAAAACTGTAGAATAAAATTTAGAAAAATATTTTTTTAAGGGTATCTCCCCTACATATATAGTGGGGTTGAATTGTTTTTTGGTTGAGTACCCCATCATGTGGGGTATCATTGGATAGGTTTTAAAAAAAATATTATTAGTTTGCTCAAAGCTTTGAAGTGAAAAAAATTGTTAGACTCAAGTGTCCCCCCCCCCTCTGCCGGCTAAACTATTAATTTGGAAGAGGTGAAAAAGTCACAAATGTAGTACATATAACGAATTTAAAAGGAAAACTATCCCGGCTAAGTAGATATCACTAGTTTACGAGTAATCGTCGGTTAACTTATAAATACCTATTTCTGTGAGTTTACATTGGGCGCGCTGGCTTAATCTTAACGATATACGTACTTTGGTAGGTAATGTACTACGGTACTACGTATGTATAGTAGTAGTATATCTTGGAAACCACATTTTATGTTTACAATACATAACCGGATACATACCTAGTATTTTCCTAAACAAAACTTAGGTTCTTATAATAGTGTTATTAAAATTATTTTTCAGCAAAATAAACAGTCGGATTTGTTGTACATTAATACCCTTTGCAGCAAGTCATTATGGGCAACTACGGAACCCTACATTGCGCATGGCCCGACACGCACTTGGCCGGTTTTTTTGTTTTGACGCTTTTGGACCCGACAGTCATATTTCTTATTAGCATTTTAATCATCATCATCAGCCTTTAACAGTCCATTGCTGGACTAGGTCTCTCCTTAGAAAGGAGGAATTGGCCTACTATACCACGCTGGCCAAACGGGTTGGTATAGGGTTTGTATCAAGTTTTCCAGCTCTTACAGTGCTGTTCTCTGCATAATTTGCTCCCTCTGTCGGCTCTTACGACACCCATGGGATGATATGGGGTGGTGACAATCTGTATTCTTAATCCGTCACCACACGGACGAGCATTTTAATAGTACTTTTCAAATAACCTTACGTGTAATTAAAATATTTTGTATTATAGCAGAAAAATTGTTTTAAAACTTTAAGTATTTTTTCAGCGACTTAACGTTTAGTTTGGCCGATGTATGAGCTTTCATAACTTTTAGCATGGTGGCGTTAATCACCCCCCCGTGGGATCTCCACCTTGTCGTGGTGGGGGGGCTCAGTAACCGTGGGTTAGAAGCCACCCACGGTGAAGCTAAGCGGGATCCCGGGAGGGGACGCTCCACGTGGGCTTGGTAGAGGCCTGCGTAGGATGCGTCCCATGGTGCGGGTGCGGGGGACAGTTCTGTCTGTCCCTCGCAGTCGGGTGTGGTCGCGGGAGGAGAGGCGTGTGGGTGTTGCGTTGCCCCGCGCCCTATCTCCCGCGACCAAATGGGGCGCACCATCGTTGCGTCGCGGTGGGGCCGCAGAGGAAGAGGAGATGCGGTGTTGCGTTGCCGTCCTCCCTATCCTCTGCGGCCGCTGGGTGTTTTGGCGGCGGAGCCCAACACCTTCATCCGCCGCCAAGGGGGTTTCGTTCGGGGCCCGCCTGACCATCTGGCGGGCCAATACCCGTCGGGGGGTAGCGAGGAATGCTTTGGTGAAACCCTACCCTCCGACACATGGGTACATGGTACGGGTTGGTTTTTAGTCAGTAAGAGTCTGACAGTCCCCTTCGTCCTTCCCCCCCGGGGCGGAGGGACTCCATGAGGATTTTCCAACCCGATACCAAAAAAAAAAAAAAAAAAAAAAAACATGGTGGCGTTAATCAAAGAGATTTTTGTTAATTTAAACCAGTCTTTTTAGATATACTTATATATTTTATTTTTATGAAAACAATTTAATAAAAATCCGTTATGATATGATTAATATTTATTACCGGTATACAATTAGAAAAAATTATAAAACAAGGTTGATTTCTATTTTATTCGATCGATTACAGCTACAAATGGCTATAAAAAGTTCTATGAATATAAGAATTGTAACGTTTGCCGCGCTTGCAGCTGCGATCAACCCCAAAGAACGGAAATCTATTAACCTTTAGGAACGAGTCATGTCATAGGCAATTTGTTTTATTTTCACTTTTAAAATAAGTAAATGCTCTATGAAAAACATACAAAATATTATTCTTTAAATGGCTATAATATAAACAAAATAATAAAGTTGGTATCTATTTTATAAATATAATTTATCAACGCTGCCGTGTGGTTGACGGCATAGAATACAAGTGTCACCACCCCCTATCTTCCCGTGGGTGTCGTAAGAGGCGACTAAGGGATAACACGATGCAAATACCATCTTTGCGTAGAGACGGAAAACTCGACATCAAACCCTATATGACTGCCTCGTTGGTCTCGCGGCATAAGTGTGCGCGTGGGATCGGGAGGTCCCGAGGTGGGTTCGATTCCTGGGTCGGGCAGTGTTATTGGGTTTTTCTGTCACGAAATTCTCAGTAGCAGCACGGAGTCTGGAAATGTGCCCGGTACGGCAATAAGCTCGCCCCTTATTACGTGGGACTAAAGTATATCTGGCGAAAAGTCGGGGATAAAAGGCGTGACGATATGTATGTATGTGTATGTATAATTTATCAACTAAAAAAATACAATGCAAACATAAACCCGACAACTGAAAAATCACGTTCTAAAAAGTATAAAATGACCGGTACTAATGTGTGCATGCATACAATCATACCAACATAATTACGTAGTCGGGTAAAGATCATCAACTTTCTGTATATATCAGTCAGTGTCAATATACAAGTACCTTCCTACACATAAAAACTATTTACATAATTATGACCAAATCATTTGGAACTATGGGTTGGCAAGTGTGTAAAAAACAATGTAGGTACCTAGTACATCTATAGTAGTAAGGAAAAACAATACAAATTACAGGAATAAATGAACGATTATAATGTTATGTTTCTAAAAAATGCGTCATTTAATTTTTATTAATGTCTAATATGTGTGTATAAAACACAATGTACTTTTATTTTGTCTGTAAAGTTACTACTAGTCACGTTACTGCACAGGTCGTCATAACATTCCCACTGTTTATCTTTTCTTAAACAGTGGGCCCGATAGTGCCCGATTGCATCATCACCACCCGTGCAATACTGTATTGCAGAAAGCAATCTATACATTTCATCTTTAATAAATAAATTTTGGGGTATATCACATAATGATATTGGTGCAAGTTCATTCAAATCAAATGATATGATATCAGACAAATTGTAAGTCACATCAAGAATACCATCACAGTCATCTTGGATGCATGTCGTACTAGTTTCATGAAAATAAATAGCTTTGTTCAAAAACTGAACTCCTTTTTGAGTCAACACGTCTGTTAAAGGGATCATAGGGATTAGCCGTTGGTATTGTTTATTAGTACACTGATTGTTGCTGCAAATACTTTTGCAAGTCGCACTGTAAATATCATGAAGAAGAACCTTTTCGAACACGTGACATACATTGCATAGGCAATCTAAAGTAATAGGCCCATTTAAAATTGATCTAGCAGCACTACTGTAATGCTTTGCTAATATTGTGAATCTTCATGAGTCGATGTCACATATATAATCATCATTGATCAAACACCGAACAAAATAAAAAAAAATATCATTATTGGGTTGGTTTTGAGCGCGAATATTAAGATAATCGTTATCGATAGACGCTACGGCTATAGAGTGCGTAACTGTATCAAACGAACATGTGTTGTACAGTAAGTAAGGAACATAATCGATTGTATGATAGCCACAGTTTCTCAAAATAGTAAGAGGCTGAATATTTTTTACTCAAGAATTTAAATTAACTGTAATATTTTTCGTCTTCTTTTTTGATGCTTCCTTATTGTCCGTTTGTAGTTTAGTAGATCTGTGACATGTTTTGGATCTCTTTATTAACCCTCGCCAATTTTCGCAATCAATTGCGGTAGCGCCATCTACCTTTCCATCGAGAATTAATCACATCAACGTCAATCGTTCCATGCTTGCTCGTCCAATGCGAGCGATCCTATTGTCTCCTTCCCTCGCTCCCAAGGCACGCCTACGAACAGTCTAGAATAATCCGTGTCGCGACGAAGACAAATCGCACTGCCATATTTTTATCGCTCCCGCTTTATACCAAAAACTCAACAAATCGCCCGCGAGTGAAGTGATTGTGTAGTGGAGTGATTCAATGCAGCTTCAGGATTCTCGAAGACACCAGGAGGCTGCCATTTGCAAGGAAAGAGGACTGACTTACAAGGTAAGGCGTGTTCCTACACCCCGTCTATTCGTCTCCTATCCTTTCCATGAACCCATTATCATTCACTTCCTCATTTCCGAGTCGATAAGCACCCAAATCCTACAGTCCACAATATTAATAGTTTTCCCAAATCGACTAAGAACATTCAGTTCGCCGAAACATTTTTTTGATCCATACGAGTCGGATTCATTTATGTTTTATACGTAACACCTCGTTATATCTCTATACCTAGGCAGTTATAGCACCTAGCTATACTCCTAGTCCATTTACATAACCGTCACATGGTTATTTCCACACGCATCAGTAGGTAATATACTTTTATGTAGCTACCTACTTACCCAGTTATTATTTCTAGAACTATCATAGTTGTCGTGTAAATCTCATATTTCAAGCACCTTTTAATTCCACCGCCTTAAAGTGTTGCCTACTTAGGTAAAATAATACGTACTTTAGGTATTCTTATTTTGTTTCGGTCTCATTAGCTTATACTTACGTTAGCATGTCACAACAAAAGAAGCCACGCGTGTCGGAAGACAGAGAGTCACTGACAATCTTAGAAGCAAAACGCAATATTTTATTTGAGCGTATTCAAAACATTTACGAGCGTTCAAAGACCGCCGCCGCTTCTGATAGTAATAGGAAGTCATTTCTCAGTTATTGTATGACATTAGATAGTATTCGAACAGATTTTCATAAGTTGTTAGACGATTATAACGCAAGATTGCTTTCTACTAATCCTGATGAAAAACCGAATTATCAGGCGTACACTACAGTTTTCGGTAGAAGTTAACTGCATCTGGTGCCGTGACCAGGATTTGAAGAAACCAAAAAAGGAACAAATTGAAGCACTGACCAAGGAAATAAGGAGATTAAGGGTACAGGGAAGAGAGAGTTAACCAAAAGGGAAAGTTACAAGCAAATTGGTGAGCCCATTCCTTTTTTTCCTGCCTACCTACTTCGTTTTCCTTGTGCCGATATTTGAACAATTTTGTGGTAAAGTTTCGGATATTCTGGTGTATTTTTGTTAAATCCTGGGGATTCGTTATTTTAGTACACAACGTAAAATTTGTCGTATTTTAAAATTATTGATCGGTCGCGCCGCCAATCCATAATCTTTTATAAATAAAAATTTAAGTAAAGAAGGTATATATAAAATGTCGTTGGCTACCAGAAAAAGTGCAGAGCCAATAAAAAGGCGCAGTTACATAAAAGGCAGATTGACAATTTTTAAATCGTATTTAGAGGATATTAACGGTCTAGAAAACCTATCCGATCAGCAAATTTCAGAGCTAAGATTAAGGTTGACTAAATTAGAAGCATGTTTTTCAACTTTTGACGATTTACAGTCTGAGATTGAAATTGAATCGGAAGATCCGGACGAACAAATGAAAATTCGTTCCGAGATCGAGAATCAATTTTACTCTTTGATTTCTCAAGGTCAATGCATTTTAGAAAATTTAGAAGCTAATGCTAAACGAAAAAGTATAGTACATCAATCCTTTAGACAATCTGGAAGTTTCGAAAGTGCAGATGGATTTAATTGTTCTATAAAATTACCCACCATTAAGTTACCCACCTTTGATGGCACGTATAGCAAATGGTTAGAGTACAGAGATACATACGATTCGCTTATTCATAAAAACGAAAAGATTGATACAATTAATAAATTCCATTATCTGCGGTCATCATTGGAGGGTAGCGTGGCATTAATAATTAACTCATTATCCTTTTGCTCAGATAATTATGTCCTTGCGTATGACTTACTGTGTCAACGATTTAATAATAAAAGACTTTTAATAAGTAATCATATGAAAGCATTATTTAATATGGAAAGTGTTACAAAGGAGTCTGAAAAATTATTGCGCTTTTTGATTGACAATATTACTAAGAATTTAAGAGGTTTAAAGACTTTAGAACAACCTGTAGAACATTGGGATACCATAATAATTTATTTAGCCGTAAATAAACTAGATAATGTAACTTCTAGAAAGTGGGAAGAATATAAAAGTTCTTTAGGAGATGTACCTACCCTGCAAGAATTCTTTAGGTTTTTACGTGATCGGGCTGACGTAATCGAGTCGAGCAGGTCCAGTAAATTAAATTTAAATAGTAAAAATGAAAAGACCGCGAACTTGATTGCGTCTGCTCAAATAAACAGTAATCGTCCTTTGAATTGTGTCGTTTGTAATCAAGATCATCGCTTGTTTCAGTGCCCGAAGTTAATTACTATGAGTATGGCAGACAGAAACGAAGTTGTTTCAAAAAATAAATTGTGTCTTAATTGTTTTAAACCGGGTCATCGAGCCTATAATTGTAAATCACCTGGCTGTCAAATATGCAAGTATAAACATAATTCTCTGTTGCATAGAAATAAGCTTCAAACCGCAGATATCAATGTAAATTCGAACAGCGGTGTGCATCAGGCGACAATCGAACCGGCAACGACTTCAATACCCGCCAAGTCGATCACTACGCCTCACGAGTTCGCACCGGCCGCGGCGATGCAGCTCGCCGCCAAACCGGTTTCGCTAACGACTGTAGCAACTAGGCACGTCCTTCTTTCTACTGCGCTAGTTAAAATATTTAGCAAAATAGAAAATTTGTGCCAAGTCTAAGGTCTCGCCTGTTAAAACCATTTCGGTTGCGAGACTGGAGTTGTGCGCGGCCCTTCTGCTGTCTCAGTTGCTCCGCAAGGTTCAAGACGCAGTTTTGCCCCACTACCCTATTAATAAAATATACGCATTTTCTGACTCCAAAGTAGTGCTCGCTTGGATTAATTCTTCTCCTCACCGCTGGCAGACTTTTGTCGCCAACCGCGTTAGTAAATTGATTGAGCTTGTCCCCGCTACTTGATTCAATCACGTCGCGGGTACTGAGAACCTCGCTGATTGCTTGTCTCGTGGTGTCACTTCACTTAATCTTCTGCATCATCCATTGTGGCACCGTGGACCTTCTTGGATTTCCCATGATCCGACAGAATGGCCCATGCAACCCTTTGACCACAGTGCAGAAGACGAACATGTACCCGAACGGAAGTCTGTTTCTTATCCCGTGATTGCTGAGGTTGCGGAGTCTCCGATCTATGCACTCGCACTACGCATGTCATCGTGGTCTAAGTTACTCCGCGCCATCGTTTATGTCTGTAGGTTTCTTAGGCACCTACCTAAGCGGACTTTTGTATCAAGTACTGATATCAAATTCGCAGAATGTAAGTTACTACGAGCTGTACAGGCTGTTCATTTTAGTAAGGACATTCAAAATTTGAAAAACAATGTACCTTGTTCTCCCGCTATCCTTAGACTCAAGCCGTTTCTCGATGAACACGGTGTCATACGCTTTGGGGGTCGTCTGTCAAATTCGGATGAACCTTATAACTACAAACATCCTTGCATTCTGCCGCGTCATGATCATGTTGTCGACCTTCTTGTTGATTTCTATCACAAGAAGCACCTCCATGCTGGTCCAGAGTTGCTTATGTCCTTACTTAGGCATAAGTTTTGGATTTTAGCCGCTCGACGAATAATTCGTCACAGAATACATAAATGTAACGTCTGTTTCAAATTTCGCCCGCGTCCGACTTTCCCCTTCATGACAGATCTGCCTAGCCAGCGCGTCAATCAGGATGATAAGGCGTTTACACACGCCGATTGTGATTACGCAGGACCGCTGCAGTATACGCCAGTGCGTGGTCGAGGTGTTAAAAGCCGTAAAGCTTGGGTATTTTTACATGCTTAACAACGCGCGCTACGCATATTGTAGTTGCGACAGATTTAAGCACGATGTCATTCCTTGCAGCTCTTAAACGATTTCTCTCACGGCGCGGCCCTATAACAGTGTTTGTATACGGATAACGGCACTTGTTTCGTGGGCGCAAGCTCTTATTTACGTGACCTCTATAAGTTTCTCAGAGAAGAATATCGTACTCGTCTTCAAGAAGAACTTTCTTTAGATCATATTGACTGGAAGTTTATTCCACCAGCATCACCACATTTCGGTGGATATTGGGAAAGCATGGTCAAAGTAATTAAAACGCATCTCTTCAAAGTTATAGGTCAACAGATCCTCTCTTACGAAGAGCTTTTAACTGTCCTTGCACAAGTCGAAGCGCTCATCAACTCGCGCCCGCTCACGGCATTGAGTAGTGACCCTGCAGAACCATCCGCGTTAAGCCCTGCGCATTTTCTGAACACAGTGCCATTATCGTCATTTCCGGCTCCTGAAGCAGACTCTTTAAGCTGGCTCCAGAGACATACTCTGCTGGATAAACTCGTGCAGTCGTTCTGGCGGCGCTGGCGTGCGGAATATCTACACCAGCTTCAGGCTAGATCCAAGTGGAATAGTCCTGCATCCCCTATACAGGAGAGTACGTTGTTCGTCCTAATACATGATAATGCTCCGCCGCTTTCATGGCCGTTAGCCATCGTAGAGAAACTGCATACTTCCAAGGACGGTACAACCCGCGTTGTTACCGTGAAAACCGCGAAGGGGAGCTACGTGCGCCCTGTTGTACGTCTCTGTCCGCTTCCAACTCAGTGAGATCTAGCCTGAAGTTGGATCGACCTCTTAGTTTAAGTATTTAGTTTGTAGTTTTCGCTATTATTGCGTTTATAGTTTTCGCTAAAGTTAATTTAGATTAATTTTATTATCATATCGCTGTCTTAGCCTATTGATGGGTTATGCGATAGTACACCCAACATAGCTAAGTTCAATTCTATTTCTTTTAAAGGCAACCCTTTAGGGCCGGGGGATATGGTAGCGCCATCTACCTTTCCATCGAGAATTAATCACATCAACGTCAATCGTTCCACGCTTGCT
This sequence comes from Euclidia mi, assembly GCA_944739405.2. Lineage (NCBI taxonomy): Eukaryota > Metazoa > Arthropoda > Insecta > Lepidoptera > Erebidae > Euclidia > Euclidia mi. Next base: position 55,964,163 of record OX123190.2, read on the forward strand.
CGTCCAATGCGAGCGATCCTATTGTCTCCTTCCCTCGCTCCCAAGGCACGCCTACGAACAGTCTAGAATAATCCGTGTCGCGACGAAGACGAATCGCACTGCCATATTTTTACCGCTCCCGCTTTATACCAAAAACTCAACAAACCGCCCGCGAGTGAAGTGATTGTGTAGTGGAGTGATTCAATGCAGCTTCAGCATTCTCAAAGACACCAGGAGGCTGCCATTTGCAAGGAAAGAGGACTGACGTACAAGGTAAGGCGTGTTCCCACACCCCGTCTATTCGTCTCCTATCTCTTCATGAACCCATTATCATTCACTTCCTCAGTTTCTAGTCGATAAGAACCCAAATCCTACAGTCTACAATATTAATAGTTTTCCCAAATCGACTAGGAACATTCAGTTCGCTGAAACAAATAGGATTTTCTTTAAATACTGATTCATCTGGCAATGTGGTTTCATCATTATAATAAAAAGTGTTTTTTTGTGTTCTCCTTGATTTGAGTCCTTGAGTGTTATTTATGCTGTTTACCTCCAATGATATTACTCCTTTTAAAAAGTCGTAGTCCTCTACAAGGAAATCATCAACTCGCAGTCTCATATTGAATTTTTTCAACAAGAGGTTCTTAATAACGTTGAAAGCACTTTCACAGTTACTGCTACTTGGTGTAAAGTTGTTGTTATTAAAAAATCGACACATGACATTGGAAAACAGAGGAAGCCGCGATATTAGGCGTTTAAGCACAGCAACAAATTGTGGGAGATAATATGGATTGACCTGATCGCCATTTAACTCCAAAGTTAAAATTAGTTCGTTGCGGTTAATGAAATTGTTGAACCAATTAACAGATTCATCTTCATCTATTTCATTCACTAAACTGCTACCAGGCATTGATTTTTTGTTTTTATCATCCAGCCCTGTAGCATCTGGTATTTCAACAGCTAAATTTCCACCATAAATTAATGCTTTCAAACGGCTTATTCAGACGGAACAGAGTATAGAACAACCCTTTTCATCATTGCCGGTATATTGGTGTGACGACCGGTTGGTGTAGCGGGAGTTTAAGCGACTGCTACACCGAAGGTCGCGGGTTCGATTCCCGCTCAAGTCAAACATTTGTGTGCATGAACATGGATGTTTGTCTTGGTCTGGGTGTTTCTATGTATAATATGTATGTATTTACAAAAAAAAATAGGATATATGTATGTTTATCCATTATCTAGTACCCATAGTACAAGCTCTGCTTAGTTTGGGACTAGATGGTGTTGTGTGAATGAAAAAAAAAATGTATATATATCAAATCATTTCACATTTTTATATATTTTATACAGTTAATGTAAAACCATTTCACATTTGTCGTGACTCCTTCAAAACACGATAGCTTCGATAGAGTTTTGCAGAAGTGTGAGGTATCGAGTCTTACAAAGCACGATGGCACTTGGGACGTTACGTTTTCAAGTAATTTGAAGAATTTTCTATATAATTTTTTGTTGTGGGACATTTGGCGAACGCTTTTACTACAGCAGAAATGAGTGCAGCCGAATAATCTGTTATAGCTTCATTAGGAGGCGTTAAATTAGCAATCCACGCTTCCAGCCACCGACATATTGTTTCGACTTTCAGATGACTACTGTGTCAGTGGAACACTACTTCCATGAATGGAATATCCGAGGCACATGTAAAGAAACACAATACATGCTCGGAGTTGTCTTGACCTATGAAATAATCATCGTTTTTGTGAGACCTTTCGACATTCCTGCAATTTGATCCTGTTGCATCTAAAGCAACACAAATATGTTCTTATTTACGGAGAAGCTTTTTTATAATTTCAATTTGTTCTTGCAGCCAATAAGGTACGTAGAACGGTCGAGCAGATACTTGCCTAATGAAAGTCGAAAATGTTGCAACAGTGCTTAGCTTTACCAATCTCAATATGGGATTTTTGTGCAAAATGTTCTCCTTTCTATTTTCATATTTAATTTGACGTAGCGTATGTAATTTTCGAAGAAATGGTGATACACTTTCGTCAGATGATAATAAATCATCAGCCAACTCTGATATAAGGGTTCGATTCCGGTGAGTCAAGAGAAACAACGTGATCACTTCAAGTATGATTTAATGCTCATTTAATTATAATTAGTACATTGAATAAATAGTCTTAATCTGGGATAACTGACATCATCATCACATGAGTCTTAATCTAGGATAACTGACATCATCATCACATGACTATTAATTTTCTTTGTCTTACATACACCATACGCCCTACCAAAACAGAAAAAAAATAAACTAACAGCATTTTTTTTATTATGAAACATTAAATAATTTTGTCCTATTTTTATGTATAATTTCTTCTTTATTATTACGTAAGATTTTAACATTAGGATCAATATCATCTAATACCTTAAAAGGACCATCATACACATTATCAAACTTATTTCCAGTTTCATCATCAAACTTATTTCCAGTTTCATACATTTGTATCAAGGTGCATAGGGTTCCCACCAAGAACTCAGGGTCCCAAGCCAACCTCACCTGCAAGTGGTGCACCTGCCGATCAACGGACGAGGCTCTGGCAAACAAAATATCTCGATAAGCGGCAATAGGCTCGCCACCTATTACGTGGTCTCTGCCTACCCCTTCGGGGAAACAGTATGTTTGTATGTTCACAGTAATAAACGTATTTAAAGTATATTAGTTCATCACTTTTTAAATTTATTAAATTAGTATTTATATACTAAGTGCAAACATGTGTTTGTTTGTATTTTTCCACATCGGAACTTTCGCTACGTTGTAAGATTATCATCATAAATTATTATGATTTTTGTGCGGGGATAGAAATGAGGCTGGAGTGGCACTGTCTTTTCACTGCGATAACCGATTCGCAAGCCGGCTGTGAGTAAAGTCTATATGAGTATAATTTGTTCGAAACAATGACAAAACGTACACCAATTTCTTCAATCTATAAGAAATTACGAAATTAAACTATGGAGCAAAAAATTAATGCTCAAATATTTCTTAATTGAACAGTATTATATAATCTAATTAATTCATCTTCCTTATTTTATGGAAACATCAGACTTTCTAAGACGCTCCTAAAGTATGTTTTATTAATATTCAGTGAATAGAATAGTCTTCAATTAAATATTGCTTAATCTGGAACCAAGCTCCCGAATAAAATAACTTGTAATATTGTAACTATTTATAGTTACATTATATCGTATCATTTTCTTTGGGAAATTTACTGTTATTAATTTAGACGTAGATTTACCTTATTATCTGTCACAATACAACTACCTCAGTCAATTATGTACTATAGAAAATATTCGATGATCTCCGTTATGTGTTTGCTGAGATTCATATTTCGTAGCTCATTAGATAAGGAACCAAGTATTTAGCTAGAATTTCTATATTTTTATATTTTAGGTTATTTATTGGTTAATTCGTAAATATTTAGAAATCTGAAATCTATTTACTTTGAATATAGGGGAACCTAATAAGGATTGCTAAATTGTTTCTTTTTTATGGTAATAGCTGGCAAACGAGCAGATGGATTGCCTGATGTTAAGCAATTATCGCCGCCCATGGAAACAAGCAACACCACAGGAGTCACAAGTGCGTTGCCGCCCCTTGGGGTTGGGAAAAGGGATAGGATGAGGAGTGGGATGAGGGAGAAGGAATATAAATATAGGGCCTCCGGTACTCTCACTCACCGAACGAAACGCAACAGTTTAGGTACTTTACGTCAATCTTCTGTGAGAGGGTATTACTTCCCTGGTCGAGCCGGCCCTTTCATGCTGAAATCAGCAATGCTCTACTACCTTGGAATTTTTTTATTGTTTTTTTTAAATAGCCTTAACACATTCACTGTCCGACCGCCAGACACAATAGAAATTCAATTGTCCTGAGCCACATGTGGTTCATGGGACTGGGAATGGGTTAAACTATCCTCTCGCCAGTAAAATTGTCATCATAAGTGGTTCAAAACAAACAAAGGATGCGTGATCAAAATTCACAAAACATGTATAGCGCACCTATAGAAGAAATAAAAACTTTCTACGTTATTTCTTCGGTCAAAAGTAAATTCGATTTCAAGCAACAAAAGTATCATTCATTACGTCAAATCTATGTAACCCAAATATATAACCCTACGGGTTGTCCTGCAGGGTATTTTGTGCTTTCCTCGAACTACATTTGCTGTAAAAGGAAATACAACACGACCAAATAAAAAATGTATGACTTGTAAAAATATATATTTCTTTTGCAATACATTCTGTTGTGGCAACCTGCACAATAGCCTACATGAAAATGGCATACCCTTGTAGTGACGTAGGTTCTCCCGAAGGTTTTTATTATTGATGTGTCAGTTTGAGTTATGTACTGAATGTACAACAGGTATCAACCAGACGAAGGTCTCATGGCTTGAATAAGGTGAAAAATGATAGGTAAGAAATTGTTGGGTTCGTATTAAATCGATTTAAATTGGAGTGACGCTTTTCGGAAAGGTTTTGGATAAGAGCAGTGATAATATACTTAGAACCAGGGTATTACAATTATTTCTATTTAAGCAATGATTGCTACTTACTACGGAAAATCGATTTCTCTTATCAAATACAGTCTCACTCCGTAATTTTTTTAGATTAGATAGGTATGCTGTCAAAGAAAAAAAATGGGGTCTTATTCAAAATGAGACTTTTACGAGTATCTTCGAAATTTTCTTAGAGAAAGTTTTGACAGAACCACGCAGAAAATTAGAACCAATGAACATAAACCGTTTCCGGCAAACCTGTACCAAGTACGTAGAAAATATTTGGAAAAATACTTAATTTACAAAAGTAATGAATGTGGTTAATGGTTTGGGAACCAGACTAATTGGCAATATCAATTAAATTCTAGGAAATATATATCATTCTGGTGTAATGAACTACATTTCTTGCGGACATTGGTGATATTGAAGCTGAATTCCTAGACTTAATGAAATAATAAATTGTTATATAATTATATACCAATACAATTTTTGGCTCCCAATGAACTCCTTAAAATAAGAATGATTTTGATATTTTGTGTAGGTATATTAGAGTGGGTGCCTGAACAGTTCAAATTCGCAATTGGACGCCATTCTTCCTCATCATATTTTCGTCATAGTTAAGTGATTAGTGATCATCGTTTATTACAAAAAAAAAGATGTACATAGGCTCTTTGTAATAATTCACATCTAGTTGATTCAATATAGTGGTTTCTTTCTAACAGCAAAAAAGAAAAACATACTACTATTGTTTTTCTAATTCGGAACATGCTTTGTTTAGTACAACTAGAAGGGACGGTATGTTCTCTAATGACAAGGGAATGAGATCGTGTGCCCGGCAAATGTAATTGTTATTAAACCACGAGTGATAAAAATTTTTAAAAAAATACACCAATCAAAAAATCAAAATGCTCCAGTAATTTTTTTTATGATAGGTTTTACAGCGTTTTATAGTACCTACATATGATAAAAATTTATCTGTCGATAAAAACAATCGAATTTTTATTGTATACACAAAACTCATTTTAATCCGTAACCGATACTGTACGTAGAGACCGGGGCTGGTCTTAACGGAGGTAGTATTAACAAGCTGATTCCTGCCAAACGTGAAGTGTTAAAAGTGTGATACTTGGCTTAGAAAATCTATATACACAGCTGAACATGCCCTGACTTTTATCAACCAGCCGTCACTTGTAATAGTTCTGCGTATCGACCTCGGATTGACAGGTAAGCGAAGTTTTTGGGCATTACAATACATTGATTTAAGATTTATTTATTCGCTAAAACCAATCATAGTATAATCTGTGTAACGTAATACTCCACGTATTTCGTTATAATATCTCGCTGGCGCTTAAGGGCGGTTTCAGATTAGCGTATTTTTCTGCGCGTATACGGTCGTTTTAGCATACGCGCTTACACGCGCGCTACAATACGCGCTTCAAAAAACCAGACTCACGTAAACGGGCGTGTTCGCTCGAAACGGTAGCGACGTTTTGTCAATGTCAACATGGATTTTGACGGCTCGTGGTTATACGAGCTTAGAAGCGCGTCAACGCTCGTACGAGTTGCGCGTGTGCCAAATGGCGCGCCTATACGCGCCTACATGCGCTTCCAAAAACGAGCTTATACGCGCTTATAAAACGCTAATCTGAAACCGCACTAACGCCAGCTTAGCCGCAGAGCGTTCGCAATATTACCATATACAGGGTGTAACAAGACCCTTAACGAAAACTGAAACCCTATGTTGTACCAATCAGTACGAACATTTTTTACCTCGGCACCATACCTGGGAAATTACTGGTTCAGGAGATATTGAGGCTCAAAGTTAGTATGGAATTTTTCTAATTAGGTAAAAAATCTATGCATTTACCCCGGCAATATGTTCTTTATATGCCCTGTAACCCCTTGGATAAGTAGGTATTTCGAGCATTGCACTCGCGCGTTTTAAATTGCGGTTTAAAAAATTTGAAAACTCAAAAAAAAAATCGTTTCCCAGGTATTATTTTTGGTTAGTATGACTTGGCATGATGTCCACAAAGAGTAGACTTTGGCTTGGTGATGGGTCTTGTGACACCCTGTATAGTCATGTTCAGAACCAAAGGCAGTCTGTGAGTAATAGGTTTATGCCTATATAAGATGGGTGCGCGATTTAAATCGGTCACTTTCCCTAGAGGTCGGAACGCTGACGCTAAACCTCGTGATTATTCTACATTCTACTTCCTATCTACTGTCCCGCTGGGGGTAAGCATATTCTAGTCGTCTGTGTGCCTATATGTTCTGTCTGTAGTATCTGTGTCTCCTAAGCATAACAGCCGATCTAGGGATGGCCTGTTCCTGACCGGTTGTTGTGTATTCTCTATGCTATTTCCAGTTCTCTCTACGGGCTGACGTTCTCCCCACGAGCTGTCTTCTCCCTACGGGCTACGATTCTTCCTACGGGCTGCGACTTACGAGCTGCGGGCGCCGTGCTGCTACCAGCCGCCGCCAACGCATCAGCTCCTGCCTACGAGCCTCCTACAGCCAGGCCACGGACGCCTGACTGCACCATTTACGCTTGAGCCTTACCGCTCGGCCCACATCGGCTGCATCGCCTGAGCGTCCACTCAGCCTACACCTCGACCACCGAGCTGCCTGCGCAGCGTGCACTTCGGCCAGCTCACCGGTGACCCTACGAGCAGGTTACTACGCGTCGGAGAGCAGCAGGAGTCTACACTCCAGCCTTCAGGCCCGTGCTTACCTAGTTCAGTCATACTGTATGTGAGCGGTAGTGAGACATAATAAAGAACCTGTTCAGCCTAGCAGTGTTTCTCTTGAACCCCGACATCCTACCTGAGATCCTCCGTCTCAGTGGCGCCCAGCTCTAATTGTCTCACTTCCAATTACTGCAGTTGTTCTTGTTTAGGAGGTCAGTCTTTGTAAACGAGGAGGTGCAGACATCAGCGAACCGGTACGTACTATCTAACTTGTGTGTATCTGTGTATTGCTGTCTAGCTTGGATTTCTATTCTTGTATAACTATTATGTGTTCTCCTACTATTGTCTAGCTTAAATTTCAACTACCGATTCCCTACGTAACAGTTCGCAATTTGAAATAACGTTTTTTTCTTTTTGCAAGTCACTATCTATTGTATGTCCGTGTGGTGACGGATTAAGAATACCAAATGTCACCACCCCATATCATCCCATGGGTGTCGTAAGAGCCGACAGAGGGACCATACTATGCAGAAAACAGCACTGTAAGAGAAGGAAAACTTGAAATAAACCCTATACCAACCCGTTTGGCCAGCGTGGTATAGTAGGCCAATTCCTCCTTTCAAAGGAGAGGTTTAGTCCAGCAGTGGACTGTAAAGGGCTGATGATGATCTATTGTTTACAATTTTACACCGAATCGTCGTAGTTTCTTTGTAAAGCAGAATGATTGCACACAGAGGACTGTAATATACTAACGTTTCTTTCTTATCTATCTATCATACATTTCATTTCATCATGAGCACTAACCCTATCAAGTACTTCCTACTTGGTAAGAATGAACTAGCCTACGAGGGCGCTATTCGCGGAGAGGAGCCGGCTACCTCTGTTCTAGGTTTACGGAAGCAGCTACCTAAGCTACTCGAGCTGATTCCGAATGACGAAATCCTAGAGTCAGGCCTAGACATAGCAGACGATTTCAAGGGAGCTAGCGTGTCAGTTGCCGATTTAGATTCGCGAATCTCTGCCCTTCAGGAACAATAAGACTGCAACTTGGCGAAGCGAACTGTGGCCTTGCACAATCATGTCTAATACAGGTTGAGTAGATTTGATAATACTGATTCTAAATACGGCAAGAAAATATCCGAGCTGACTGAACGCTTTCGGATGCTGTCGGCAGAGCTATCTAAGATAGAACACTCGAATGTTCCGTCGACGGAAGTCGGAGTCACGATGACTTGCACGGATTCTACCCCTGCACAGGCAGCGTCGACTCCGGTAACTGTCCACTGTGAGCATTTGAGGGTTGGCGAACTATCGAAACTCAAATTCAACGGTACAGGCTGTGTTCGCGAATCTCTACAACGCGTGACGGAATTTAGGACGGTTAGAAATCTACCTGTCAATAGATTACTCGATTACGCGTCCGAAATTTTTACTGGTAATGAGTTACACTGATTTCGGTGCGGTGTTAAAAATTCCATTTCTAGATGGGACGAACTAGCTAGTAAACTCACAGCTGATTTTACACCGTACGACTATGACTATAAACTTTTAGCCAAGATTCGTAATCGTACTCAAGGGCAAACGGAGGGTATAATCATCTACTTATCAATTATTTTCCAACTTTTTGAGCGATTTTCACCGAATACGTTACTAACCGAACATGAAAAATTAAATATATTGCTTCACAATATTAGACCGTGTTATTCTACTGTACTAGCTTCATGTACTACGGCTATAGACACTATAGACAATCTTAAAACACTTTGCCTAAACTATGAGAGGTTCCAGTGTTTAAGTTCACAATTTCACGAACCTAGTTACCCTACGTCTAACACAATAGCACCTGATTTAGCTTACATAAATAAAAAGGACACGCACGGTCACTATAATAGTTCACAGTACTATAAACCGTCTAAACTAAAAAACTACGCTTCCGTCGCATCTATAAAGGTTGAACAGAACGATACACCTGTGCCTAACCTACAACACTATAATGTCGACATGATATCTAAATCAGCTGTTCCTATGACAATGACTAATAAGAGGTCTGTGTTCTGCCCGCGATGCCGTTCAAATGATCACTCGCTAGGGACGTGCAAGCGTGAACGTTATCCTATATGTTTTAAGTGTGGCCTTAGGGATGTCACATTCGTAAATTGTCCTAACAGTAAAAATAAATCTTTTTCAAAAAACTAATTTACTCGGATCGTAGTTCGTCAAATAAGATGACAAACCCTTCCTTTTGTACATCTTCTGAACCTAAATATTTTGACAAAGAAGACTGGAAAAATTGGCTGTACACTCTAAAAGTGTATTTTCTAGTTATTCTGTGGCTGCGATCCGTGATCAAAAACCTAATACTGATTTTCGACCCTACGTTAATGTAACCATTAAGAATCTACCCCTTACTGGGTTACTTGACTCAGGTTCTGCCGTGACTATATTGGGCAATAATTCTCATATAGAAATTATTTCTAAAACGAATCTCTCTTTGAATAAGTGTGACAACCCTACTATATTTTTTCTATCGGCGGGTGGTCATCATTTGACACCTATCGGCTATATCAACCTACCCACCACTTTTGAAAATAAAACTTGTTATTTAAAAGCGTACGTAATTCCAGAAGTTACTAGTTTGGTAATTTTAGGTATTGACTTCTGGAAAAGATTTAAATTGTTACCAAATAATATTTACTCTGTCTCTTTAGCTAATAATAGTAATTCTTTGCCTAATAAACCTAATGCTACCGTGTCGTCTATAGATATAAATACTGATAACGACACTACTATAACCTCGGATCAGTGGTATACTACAATCTACAATGGCTGTAAAACCTCACCTACATCTTTCTCTAATTATTCAATCAAAAATGATAAATGATATAGATATATGGTATCGAAATATTATATTGAAAGTATTCGATTGGAAAGAGGTCCTACATACCTCGGATAGAACTACCGCTATTAAAGATTACCATTCAGAACTCGCTGCGGGTCATTTAGGCATTTTTAAAACGTTTAGCGCAGCGTTATTATTGGCCTGGTATGCACGCTGACGTTGTTAAATTTATATCTTCGTGTGATACTTGTGTCGTACATAGACACCAAAACAGTGGTATTTTATATACACACACATACAACTTACCTTGTAAACCGGCTGAGTTTAACGTAGGTGATACTGTGTGGAAAAAAAAACCTACAACAACCACAAATCATTTGGCAAAAAACTAGCTCCTAAGTTTACCAAGTGTACTTAGTTCGGCGTTGCACCGAACCGTATGTACTAGGCGTGCCTAAGAAACCTACAGACATAAACGATGGCGCGGAGTAACTTAGACCATATATCATAGAGCATAGATCGGAGATTCAGCAACCTCAACAATTACGGGATGAGAAACAGACTTCCGTTCGGGTACATCCTCGTCCTCTGCACTGTGGTCAAAGGGTTGCATGGGCCACTCTGACGGATGCCACAATGGATGATGCAGAAGATTAAGTGGAGTAACACTACGAGACAGGCAATCAGCGGGGTTCTCAATACCCGCGACGTGATTGAAACAAGTAGCAGGAACAAGTACAATTAATTTACTAACGCGGTTGGCGACAAAAGTCTGCCAGCGGTGAGGAGAAGAATAAATCCAAGCGAGCACTATTTTGGAGTCAAAAAATGCGTTTATTTTATTGATAGGGTAGTGGGGCAAAACTGTGTCTTGAACCTTGCGGAGGATCTGAGACAATAGAAGGGCCGCGCACAACTCTAGTCTTGCAACCGAAATGGTTTTAATAGGCGAGACCTTGGACTTGGCACAAACTAACTGCACTGAGTAGTTAGAACCAATGCGAACTTGCAGATATACGACTCCGCCGTAAGCACGCTCGCTGGCGTCAGCGAAACCTATTAAGTTGATGGTACATCCATCTACCAACCCAAGATGACGCGGAATAGTAATTTGATTGAGCGCGGTAAGCTCAATACAAAACTGGCTCCAAGTGGCGACAATATGGTCAGGGGGTGTTTCATCCCACTCACACTTTGATAACCAAAGTTCTTCGATCAAGAGCTTGGCGTACAAATTTGTAGGAGCCACAAAACCCATTATGTCCCATAGTCAAGCCACTGTGGACAGCATAGTGCGTTTGGTGCACTTCTCGTCTGGCGGTGAGACGTCAAACCGAAAACTATCACAGGATTTGTCCCAGCGTAAACCGAGAACTTTATGCGGTACAGACTTCTCAAACTCAATGTCTGGAGAAGCTTTATGAGAATCAGGTATGCGTGCGAGAACCTCCTTAGAATTGCTAGTCCATTTGACAAGATCAAACTGGCTTCGCTTGAAAATCTGAATAAGCTCTTCACAAAGCGAAATTGCTAGCGGAACGGATATGACACTTCAGGCGATGTCATCCATATACAAAGCGGAAGTAGCAACAGCTGCTGCGGCGGGAAAGTGATCGCCTTCATCAGCGATCAACTGGCGAACAACTCGTAACGCGTGATATGGGCTAGACTTGAGTCCAAAATAAACACGATTGAACTGATACACGGATAAAGGTTCCTTATTGTCAAAACAAGAAAATCCGTTGAAATCTACGGTCAGATTCGCGAACGCCGATACTGAGAAACATTTGGCGGCAATCAGCTGATAGAGCGATTTGGAAATGATGAAACTTTATTATGATTTATTTTATTTATTTAAGAAACATGGATGACTTACAGCTAAAATATACATGTAATAACAGAATGGTAAACATAAAGCCAATAAAAAGTCATCACGCATAGGAATTGTATAAAGAAGGTACCTAGTGAACATGCGTAGATCAGCTTTAGATGCTAGGTTAATGGTACAACTAACATTCTACTTTGGTAGCACGCATAATTATATAAGAAAAAAATAAAATAAACAGTAACATATATATCAGAACTATTGAGAACACAATCACACATCTATATTATTAGGTATCTGTAAAGAAAGTAAGGCTTAAGCACCTCCGTATCTGAGACACACTACTACAAAATGGGTCAAAGTTATGCTGTTTATGTAACCTATTATAGTTTCTACTTGAACAGACAATAAATGAATTTTGTCTGTAATTTGACGTGGCAAAAGGTATACGTATAGGTGGATTATAACGCGTAATCGAGGGAACATTAAGAGACAATTTGTCTAATAAACTAGGGCTATCAATGTCACCATGTAATATTTTAGTCAAAAGTACACAATTGGCAATCTGACGTCGAAAAGTTAAAGGCAACAGATGAAACCTTCTACAGAGGCTATAGTAATCACCTGGCTGATACGGTATCCCCTGATGAAAGGCTAGAAATCGAATAAATTTTCTTTGAATATTTTCTATGCGACCAACGTATTTTTGGTAGCATGGGTTGCAGATCTCAGACGCGTACTCTAGATTGCTCCTAACAAAGATACAATATAATATTTTTAATGTTTTACATTTAGTGAAACATTTCGACAGTCGCATAATCAACCCTAGAGATCTAGATGCTTTAGATACAATTGCATCGATGTGCTATTCAAAAATAAGTTTGGAGTCGTGATACACGCCTAAGTCACGAACAACGCTACATCTCGGTAGTACTTGACCACACAACGTATATGTGGAGGGTATTGTGGTCCGTTTACGAGAGTATGTCATCATTGAGTACTTATCGGGATTAAGATCTAGCATATTATTTTTACAGTTTTCCTCTAATCGCTGAAGATCTGTTTGGAGGGCAATAGTGTCCTCTAAAGATGATATTGATGCATCGAAGATCTTCATGTCGTCAGCAAAGCAAAGTAGATTTGATGACATGAAGCACAAATCGATGTCATTGACATAAATAGTAAACAAAAGTGGGCCCAACAAAGAACCCTGTAGGCAACCGCTGTGGACAGGGATCCAACTAGAAATATAATTATTTAGAGCTACAGCTTGCGACCTATTCTCCAGATACGAAGCAAACCATCTCAGCAAGTTACCGTGTACACCGATGTTGTACAGTTTTCGCAGTAGGATTAAATGATCGATTCGGTCGAACGCCTTTTTATAGTCGGTGTAAATTACGTCAACTTGTGCCCCATTATCCATGGTGTTTGTAATAAAATCATTAAGCAAGACGAGGTTCGTAGCAGTAGATTTGCCCTGTAAGAAGCCATGTTGTGATGGGCTGAATGAATTTTTTTAGTGTAGCATAGACCTGGTTATATACTATTCTCTCAAAGACTTTACCTATAATACATAGTCTGGAGATTGGCCTGTAGTTGGTAATCTCTGTTTTAACACCTTTTTTATGAATTGGCGTAATAAATGCCGATTTCCAAAGTTTGGGCACTATACAAGATGGCAAAGATTTCTTAAATAGAAGTGAAATTGGATAGGCAAGGGACAAGGCACATCGTACAAGAAATTTAGGGGATATATTATCTGGGCCTGCTGCTTTGCACGTATCTAAATTAGACAGTAATTTACTGACGTAATCGACGTTTATTCTAATATTACATATATCCGCACAACATGATGATTCAGAAAAAGAATTTTCGTCATAATCATAATTGTGAACAGTTTCAAGAAAATTAGAGTAAAAATAGGAAGAAAACGCCTCGCAGCTTGATTCGCCGGTATCAAAGATCCGCTCATTGTAAGTTATGGCATTTGAATTGTGACGTCTTTTACGAATGTCCAAAAATATTTTGGATTTGCTTTTATGGAGTAATAATAACAATAATAATAAATTACCTAGCAACACGTCAACAAGACGACATACATTTTTTCCTCGAATATTTATATTTGTTTTATATCAAAGTTTGGGATTCATATATTATTATATATATTTTTACTACAAACAGGACTTCTATACATGATAAACATATTACTAAATCAAGAAACCAAAATCAAGAAACCATTTAATTAATTAAGAAAAGTATCTACAAAACATTCAAGATGACAACTAACGTCAATGACATATCAACGAAGAAAATTGTAAATAAACACAATAATATAAATACAACGAGGAAATGAGGTGTTGACGAGAGCTAGAGCTGCTGCTGCACGTAATACACCCCCGGACTCGTCGCTCAGCTCCGCCTCGTAGCCGCCGGCACCTACAACAGAGTTGTCGGCAATCATAGAGGCGTCGAGCTCGTCGAGCGACGAGTATTTCTCCCCGCCGACGTCGCCAACACCCGTACGCCGCTGTGGGAGAGGCCGGCCACCGCTACGCTTGGGACCCCGAGACCCACCGGTTTCGAACAGGGACCCCGCTGCCGGTGGTAATGTGCACCGCATGAAATGGACTAAATCCATGAACGAAAACGTCATGCGGGCATATTTTGTGGCTACAGAGGGAGGTACCAACCTTACGGCGTATCGTGACCGCATGCTGCCTCTGTTTCAGGGCTTGGAACCGGCTGTCAACGTTTCAGTACAGCGACTGTCTGATCAAGTGCGGGCTATCCAGCGATGCCGCCTGCTGGATAACGACGCACTTGAGAGGCTACGCTCTGGCTTACAACGTAGCCCTCCTATCACTTCTTCTACGTGTAGCGATACACAAGTTTCAAATATTGTCACAACGCAAAGGACTGTTGAAGAGGTGCATAGTAGGGATACACAAGTAAGTACCCAGTACATAGATGAATTAAGGAGTACTTTGGAATGCACTATATGGGAGTATCGTTTTTTGAATAGAGCAGATAGGCCCCGCTTACCACGTTCGCCCACGCACAAGAAAAATATAGCGCTGGTGTGTGCCCTGGATTCACTATTGTCCACGTATTTAGATCTTAGCGATACCCACTCGATTCTGTACTGTGCGGCTGTTACAGCGTGTCGAGTGGCAGGTATTAAAATACCAAATGGTAGTAATTCTGCCCCTCGAACCAATGCTGTAATGGCAGTGCAGGATTGAGCGTCGTATCGCTGAGACCAGGGCGCTCATCAGAAAGCTAATTTGCTTCAGGTCGGGCAATACAAGACCGAGAGTGATGCGTTTTGTGACTCGGGCGTTCTCTGGCACGGGCCTTAGTCACCAAGAATACGAGTTACGAGTCACAGAACGCATCGACTACCTGAAGCAAAAAGTTTGTGCGTGGGCAAACCGTATAAGACGGTACAAAAAGCGGGTGGACCGATACGCCCAGAATTGGGCATTCCAAAAAGATGAAAGGTGGGTATATAGAAGTTGGGAGCAAACCAATTCAGGTGTGGATGATGGGCGTCTGCCAGATGTTGAGGCAACAAACGCTTTCTGGCGCAGCATTTGGTCGATGCCCATTAGCCACACTGAAGGTGATTGGTTTGGGGATGTTAAGCGAGCATGTGAGGGAATACCCCAAATGCAGCGCGTAGCCATAGAAACAACAGATGTAGCTTGTGCAGTCCGTTCGTTATCTAACTGGAAATCAGCGGGACCGGACGGACTGCACAACTTCTGGTTGAAGTGGCTACGTAGTGCCCATGCTCGGTTGGCATCCCAATTCCAGGCATCTTTGGAATCGGGCTCGATCCCAACTTTTATGACAACTGGTCTCACTCACCTGCTCTTTAAGTCAGGTTGTACCGCGGACCCCAAAAATTATAGACCAATTACGTATCTACCGACTGTATATAAACTTCTTACATCCATTTTGAGAACTAAGATGTTATCACATATTAGACATAATAACATCATGTCAGTGGCTCAAAATGGATGTAAGAATGGGGCCCGTGGTACAAAAGAGCTACTCCTCTTTGACATGGCCATTAGCCAGCAGGTGCGCCGCAACCGAAAGGATCTGGCGACATGCTGGATAGATTACAAGAAGGCCTTCGACTCCGAGCCACATACATGGCTCTTGAGGGTGCTGGAGTTATTTAAAGTCGATATAACTCTATGCGCCTTCTTGAAGGCATGTATGGGACAGTGGAGTACGGTCCTACGCTATCCAGGATGTTGGCAGATTCGCGATTGCGGTGCTGGGTGACAGTTTGAGTCCCTTGTGGTTTTGTCTAGCTCTGAATCCTCTCAGCACTTTGCTAGAGGGGTCTGGGTTAGGCTATCGGCTGCAGCGTAGGGGTCAAGTTATCTCCCACCTCTTTTATATGGATGACCTGAAGTTATTTGCTCCCTCCACTTTCCAATTGACAGCGTTACTAAAAGTAACTGAAACTTTTAGTAATTCTATCAAGATGGAATTTGGTGTGGATAAATGTGCGGTCATGCATGTAAAACGAGGTGGGATTGTGGAATCTGAGGGTATAGAGCTTTCAGATTCCACACAACTTAGATCTCTATCTACGGCCGAGACTTACAAGTATCTGGGTATGTCACGGGCCTTAGGTATTGCTGAGACTGCCATGAAACAATCATTGCGGGAGCGCTTCTTGGGCCGCCTGAAGAAAATACTGAAAAGTTTTTTATCAGGCGGCAACATGGTGCGTGCCTATAATGGTTGGGCCATGCTAGTCTTAGCATACTCCTTCGGCATACTCAGATGAACTCAATCAGAACTGGAAGCCCTGGACAGAAAGGTCCGTTGTCTATTGACTGAATATCGGATGCATCACCCGCAGTATGCCTCATTACCCGTCAGTAATGAGGTTGTACATCCCGCAGAAATGTGGTGGTCGTGGTTTCTTAAGTGCTAAGGACCTCCACAACCGCGAGGTGTACAATCTTAGAGAATATTTTCTTAAGGCTGATACGGGTGTGCATCGTGATATTGTTGCTGTAGACAACGGACTTACCCCGTTGGGTCTGGCAAAAGAGAGCTGGCGCAAACCTGTTGTACTTAGTACTGAAGAGCGCAGGGAAGTATGGAAAGGCAAAGAGTTGCATGGACGTTTTTATTGGGCCTTGCATGGGCCCGATGTAAACCTCATGTCATCAGTAGCCTGGCTACGGTTTGGTGATTTATTTGCAGAGACCGAAGGTTTTGTTTGTGCAATTATAGACGAAGTTGTCATGACGAACAACTACCGTAAGTATATTCTGAAGGATGGGACTGTTGACATATGTCGGGCGTGTCACCAGCCCGACGAATCCCTCAGACATATAGTCTCCGGTTGTTCTCGTCTTGCCAACGGTGAATACTTGCACAGGCACAATCAAGTAGCCAGGATCGTCCATCAGCAGCTTGCCTTAAAATATGACCTTGTACCCTTTGAAGTACCGTACTACATGTATGTGCCCGATCCAGTGCTCGAAAATGGTCGTGCCACTATGTACTGGGATCGATCTATCATCACCGATAGGACTATCGTGGCTAACAAACCCGATATTGTGGTGATAGAGCGATCAGAACGCCTTGCAATGATCATTGATGTTACTATTCCCCATGACGAGAATCTCATGCAAGCCGAAAAAGATAAGGAAATCAAGTATTTGGACCTAGCTCACGAGATTGTCGACATGTGGGATGTGGACTCGGCGATCATTGTACCGATAGTCGTGTCAGTTAATGGTCTCATTGCCAAGAACCTCGACCACCATCTCAAGAGGCTCTCGTTAGACGGCTGGATCAAGTCCTCTATACAGAAGGCAGTATTGTTGGACACGACGCGCATAGTTCGGAGGTTCCTCTCTCTGGAGCCCTAACCACCGGTAGCTTGGTCCATGTACCCGATACCGATGGGTCTCCGTGGTCCTATTTTAAATGGTTAAATTTTTTATTTTTTTATTTAAGTGTATAAAATTCTACCATGAGAAAAGATGTAATAAAGAGGAATAATAATAATATTATTTATTTTGCAAAATATGGGTACAAAAAGATGTTACAATAAAGTGTACAGTATCGCCATAATCGGCTGTGTAGCATGCAAAATGAATAGGAAATATAAGAAATTTGATCATGAAATGGAATTTGAATGTCAAACGAACTCAATAACAATAATGATTACAATGTCAATTACAATTTCAAATGAATTCAATCATAATTATGATAACTATGTCAAACGAATGTCAAGAATGTTAGTGTAGATTACAAAAGAAAAAATAATTTTACCAAACAATTCACCTTAAATGAAATAGTAATAAATAATATAATAATACATAATGTCACCAATAAAAAAAAAGAATATACTTATTTAAAAATATTAAAAACCTTTGCACGTCACAAAGCTTTATCTGATAGATATTCATTGATAGTGTAGTACCCTTTTTACAATAATAGTACCCTAACTTTATTTTTGAAAGTACAAAGATCTGAAATTTCTATGATCGAAGCTGGTAGTTTATTATATATCCTTGGCATCATACATAATATGCTGTTGTTAAAAAACGTAGTTTTATTATGCGGAAACCGTATTTTTAAATTGTGTCTGCGGCTGTTTAATTTTACAAATGATACAACTTCAAGGATGTATATACATGGCAGAGTTAGTAGTTTCAATTTTAAGAAGTAGGGTCTACAACAGAACTATCAGTCTGTTTTAATTTGCAGATTGCTCTCACGCATCTTTTTTGTGCTACAAATGCTAATTCTTTATTGGTGGCATTGCCCCAGAACATAATACCATACCTTAATAGGGGTGTTACGTGATCATGATATGCCATTAAAGTCGTCGACATATTTGCCGATTTAGATAAATTAAAAAGGGCATACGAAAACTGATACAATTTTGAGCAAACCGACTCAATATGTGTCGACCATTGCATGTGAGAATCAATGTGTACGCCTAGAAACTTAGTTACATCTACTTGTTTAATATTAATGTCAGAATATTTAATTTCCATGTCAGTCAATTTGTTTAGCCTATTTTGAAATATCATGTAATTAGTTTTATCTAGATTAATTTTCAGATTATTTGATTTTAACCATTCAATCACATTGTGTAGTGTTGTATTTATCTCATGTTGCAGAAGAATACTCTCATTGCTGGTGAATATAATAGCACTGTCATCAGCAAATAATATTGATCTCTGACAAGTTACTTTAGGGAGATCATTTATGTAAATAATAAAGAGAAGCGGCCCTAATACGCTTCCCTGTGGGACACCAAATGTAACTTTCCTGTACCCTGATGATTATTTAGTGACAGTCTTCGTTGAAGGGCATAACCTAGTTATTTCGGTTGATTGAATTCTGCCGCTAAGGTACGAATTTATTAAATCGTGTGCATTGCCACGAATCTCATATGCATATAATTTATCTAATAAGATCTTATGGCCGACATGGTCAAATGCTTTAGTTAAGTCCATGAAAAGCGCGCATGATTGACTACCTCTATCTATACTTGTGATTACTGGTTTGAGGAAATTGAAGATTGCAGTATTTATACATTTATTTTTTCTGAAACCTACTTGTTCACTACAGAATAGATTATTGCAGTCAAGGAATTTATAAATGTTTTCATGGATGACCCTTTCGAAAATTTTAGACATAACCGGGAGAAGGACTATTGGTCGGTAACAACTTAAAACACTCTTATCATGTTTTTTGAAAAGTGGTTTAACTATGGTATATTTATTTTTTTCCGGAAATACTCCATGTAATATATACAAGTTAATCAGATGGCTAAGAATGTGCGAGATTGTAGTTGAAATCGATTTCAGAATTTTGGCTGATATATCATCATAACCAGTGCTGTTAGTGTTTTTTACATTTAAAATTATCCTATTGATTTCATTGGGTGTAGTAGGTGCTATAAAAAATTGATTTTGTATTGTTGGGTATCGTTACTCTTTTGTAGGCATGCGATGATGTGACTTGGTCAATATAGAAATAGTTAAATGATTCAGCAATATGTCTGGGGTCACTAACTAATTTACCTTCATTCAGTATGTAAGGGATCTCGACCTTTGGTTTATTCATGGTTTTGTTCTTTATTATATTCCATATTGCCTTACATTTATTGGGTGCTGTATTAATGTAACGGGCGTTATGTGACTGCTGTGTAAATTTGATGACTTTCTTCAGCCTAGATGATAATGACTTGAATAGGCTTTTATTAGCACTGGTGTGGTTTTTACGGTACTCCCATAGAAGTTTTCTTTTGCGTTTACAACACCGCTTTATACCTTTCGTAACCCATTTAGGTCTTACTTTAGCTGACAGCTTGATATGAATTTTGGGGAAACAGAGATTACAGAATAAGCAAAACAAATCGTAAAAATTATTGAAAGCTTCATTCGGACTGTCATTATTAAAAGCATCGCTGAAGGTAAGGGAATTTATACACTTCCTGAATTTATTTATATTTTCAATACTATAGTCACGCTTTTCAGTATACCAATATTTTAATGAGCAACATTCTTTCACTGGGCATGTTAAAATAAGTGATGAATGGTCAGACAGTGCCCACTCTGCAATTTTTACTTTACAGCTCTTTATGTTGTATGCAAAGTTGTCTATACAAGTGCCGCTTGAAAATCTTGTGGCTTCGTTTATACCTATTTTGAGATTAAAGCTTTCTAGAGTGTGTATAAATTCTGTAGAAACATTGCATTTCCTGAGAATGTTGATATTAAAATCGCCACACAGTAAGATTTTCTTTTTTGTATAACATATTTTACTAAGTAACGAATGGAGTAGTGAAAAAATTGTTTGATATCTTCATTGCTAGATTTTGGAGGCCTATATATATAAATAATAAACATATTGTGTGTTTTTAAATGAATACCTGAACATTCCATTATATTCTCATGTGAGTATTTACTTATTTCTTCCATTGGTTGAAATTCTAGGGACCTATGTACCATAATGCACGATCCGCCGCGACGGTTTTTTCTATAAAAAGTTGAACCTAGTGTATAGTTCACCATTTTCACAATATGTCTATCAGCGCTTATCATATTGTGCTCCGTAATGCATAAAACACTAATATTTTGTCTTCTATTATCGAGAGATTCAAGTATAACTGTCAACTGATCAGATTTAGATACAAGTTCATTAATGTTTTGCAGGAGAACATGTATTCGATTATACACGAAAAAGATTATCTATCCCAGGTGGTGGGCTAGGTACAATGTCTGGGTCTAGGGGAAAGGTATCAGTTTGTGTGCACCGGTCTATTAAGGTTGGTGATATATGTTCTGGATTGTCATAATTATGTCTGCCATAGTAATCGTATTTAATTTTATAGTCAATGTGCAGTATTTCTTTTAATAATAGCAGCTGGCATCTATGTCGTACGATAGAACGCTGACTTGGTATAAAATTACTATAATTCATATCAACAAAAATAGCATGCTTAAATCTAGAACAGATAAATTTCAATTCATAATTGAGTTTATGTTCATTCAAGAATTTGTTGTACGGTACCTCCGAAATTATTACATTACAGCTCTTTAAATTATTTAAAAATTCTTGGATCGATAACAGTGATTGATCCCGCCGTTTATCATTTATACCACCTAAGACAATTATGAAATCGTCTTTTGTCAATTGAAATAGCTCAGATTTCATTGACGACAAGAGTTGATAAAACTGAAAATTTACGCATGAACTAAAAATTTTTCGCCAATAAGATTTTGTAAGGTCGATCGAAGTCTAAATCCTTGTTCATCTCCAATAATCATGATTTTCCTACGATTATCTTTAAGCGTCGTTTGTGTGACATCGTGCTTGTCTGTGTTTTGGTAGTGTTTTGTAACCAGGACTGGTGAAGTGTTTTCAGTGATGTCGTCTTTATTATTTATAGATATAACCTTACTAGTTTCAGGAGATGTTTGTTCTGTATGTGTAACAGTGTGATTTGTGAGGCTTAGATACTGAGGGCCCCTCAGTATCACCACCATATTCCACCCCTCAGTGAGGGGTGGAATCTGTAACGGATACGTCTCTCTTACTGTTTTCTTTTTCCGTACAGAGATAGGAGTTCTGTTGTAGTTTTTCAATGGGGTGTTAAAGTTTTTGTATGTTGCGATTAACTGAGTACATTTTTTTAGATCTTCTTTAAGGTGGAAGTTTTCACTATTTAGATTTTCAATTTCATTATATGCGCTGAGTAGTTCTTGACTTAGTACGTTAATCTTGTCATTTAGGTCTTTGATGATACGGTTGTACTGTGAATCATCCGGTAAGCTAGCCATCGTTGTGTCAAACAAGGAGGAATTATCACAAATTGTAGTGACATCATTCAAGGAACTAGTTCTTTGAGGTCGGCGTTGCGTAACATTATTTATATCCATTGTAAAGAAATATATTTTATACCCTGGTGTTTATTTTAAAATCAATTTCGTATTCTTATTCATAAATCAGCATTAATTATGCTGCGTGTAATGGAACGATTCCTATGTTACGTTCTGGCAACACTGTATAATTTTGTTCGACAGTCTAAATCTGTATACGTGTGTAAGGGGCTTTTTATGTGAAAGCTTACTAATACTGAAGTGTCATTCAGTTGAATCGATCATTCTCTATTTTTGCTACAACTCTATTGAATTTTTCACATTAACAGCCATTGCAAGAAGAAACCAAAACTGGGTAAAAAATAACATAATAACATAACAGCAAAGTTTTCCATAACAGCTTGTAAATATGCGGGTGACATAAAAATAATAAATAGGAAGCGCTGTATGTCTCAGTATCGTTCACACTCAAACGGCACAATAATGACTCACTAGGTGAGGGACAAAGCAAGCAATAGCGTTTATGTTCACGTGTGACCGAAAAAGATTTATATAATGTAGTCGTTAGCGCTTTAAATAAACGTTAGGAAAAGTAAATATGTCTTTTTAAAAATTTGAATACTCATTAAGCTTATTAGGAAATAAGGGGTGCTGAGAAGTGTACAAAAACTAGTAATGATAATGTAGATGCGATGTGATTGATTGAATAAATGTGATGAAAGCAAAACACAGTTATTAGATAAGTAAATTCTGATTAGGTAACATATCAAACAATTTTGTTTAAATCCGATTCTTTTCTAATTATTATAATTTTAGATGATTGATTCTTTAATATGTGAATTTTACCATGCTTCACCCATATAAATTCGTAGTTTTTGTATTTAGCTATGACCTTTGCTCTGGTTAACAGTTTCTTGTATTCTACGCTTAGATGGTCGTTGACGTAAATACGCTTTGATGTACCTTCTAGATAGCCGATATCTGAGGATGACAACTGTTTGAAGGCACGGGCAGCGGCGACAAAATCTTCTTTCACGTACCTGTTCAAGAAGCTCACTATAACCGCTTGACCGCTAACGCCAATTCGCCGAATTCACTCGACCGCTCACGTTCTAAACAAAATGTCGCGCCGCCGCTCGCCAGATGGGCGCGCTAACATAAACATTTATTGTTGATAAGTCGGTAACATGAGTAAGTTGATGTGATGTTTTTCTTAAACCTTATAAATGACTCTTTCAAGTCGTATGAATTCTTTGTTGATATTTACTTTCTAATTTATTATACTTAGCAGCGAACATTGACTATCGTTGAAAAAACACTTTGGGTATTTTCAATAGGATTATTTTAAAAAGTAAATCGATGACATACATATTTATGAGTTTTCACTGTAGAGGGATTCTATCTACACCGAATTAAATAAAAAAAACATGTATCATAGTATAAAAATATTTAATTACACGCATACGATAAGCACGTAATCACGGTGCGCGCGAAACAAAGAGTGGCATTTGACATTATTTTTTCGTTCCGGGTTAACGATTTTAAGACTCGCTTCGTATTTTTAGCATGGAGAAATGTTCAATGATTTGAATAGAACAGAGAAAAAGAATTTAAAACATAACGTAATAGAAAGAACCAGTAAATTCAGACCGAGTATAGCACTGTAACCAAAAAGGAAAAATAGTCACTTGTGCGCGGTCTACGGCATTTCGAAAAAGGGAGAATAGTCACTTGTGCGCGGTCAAGCGGATAATGAGTTTCTCATTTGAATTGAACATAGGAACTCTGGAGATGTAATTAATCTGTGTTTTTGGACAATTATAGTTGATTTTTCGGCCAATGGCGTCTATAATTGCGTACAGGTTCTCTCCCTTTTTTATCGGTACTCCCTTTATCTCAACATTATTTATCTCAACATTATTCCACCAATTAAACTAGGAGGTATACCCCTAAACAAGGTTACGCGTTTCAAGTACTTGGGTCACTGGGTGACCGACAATCTGTCAGACAATACTGACATGGAGAGGGAACGCCGGGCGCTGTCCGTTCGGTGTAATATGCTGGCCGTAGGTTTGCGCGCTGTACAAGGGATGTTAAAATAACATTATTTAGGGCTTACTGCCAGTCCTTGTACACGTGTCCTCTATGGGTCCGCTATACGCAGAACGCGTACAGCGCTCTGCGTATCCAATACAATAACGCCTTTAGGGTGATGTTGGGGTTGCCGCGCTTTTGCAGCGCGTCGGGGATGTTTGCTGAGGCAGGCGTGCCTGATTTTTATGCAATTATGCGCAATCGGATGGCATCCCTGATGCGGCGAGTGTGCGACAGCTCCAATAGCCTGGTTAGCACTGCAGCAAACAGGCTAGATAGCCCCATTATGTGGCATTGGATGACGAGTCATCGACCGTCATATAATTATATAAAATAAAATAACTTTAAGTAGGTATATCTATGGATTGTATGATCTGAAAATAAAGATTTTATTATTATTATTATGCCGTTTATTAAATACTGTTCTCATGATCACATTTTAACTATTTAAATATTATAAAACGAAATAAATTAAATATTAAAATGGGACCACGGAGGCCCACCGGCATCGGGCACAGGGACCAAGCTACCGGTGGTTAGGGCTCCAGAGAAAGGAACCTCCGTACGATGCGTGTCGTGTCCAGCAATACTGCCTTCTGTATAGAGGACTTGATCCAGCCGTCTAACGAGAGCCTCTTGAGGTGGTGGTCGAGGCTCTTGGCAATAAGACCATTTACGGTCACGACTATCGGTACAATGATCGCCGAGTCAACATCCCACATGTCGACAATCTCGTGAGCCAGGTCCAAATATTTCATTTGTTTATCTTTTTCGGCTTTCACGAGATTCTCGTCATGGGGTATGGTAACGTCGATGATCATTGCAAGGCGCTCTAATCGGTCTATCACCACTATGTCCGGCTTGTTAGCCACGATAGTTCTGTCAGTAATGATAGACCGATCCCAATACAGAGTAGCACGACCATTTTCAAGAACTGGGTCGGGCACATACCTGTAGTACGGTATTTCAGAGTCGACAAGTTGGTACTTTAAAGCAAGTTGCTGGTGGACAATCCTGGCTACTTGGTTGTGTCTATGCAAATATTCGCCGTTGGCAAGACGAGAACAACCGGATACTATATGTCTGAGCGACTCACCAGGCTGGTGACATGCCCGACATATGTCGACCATCCCATCCCTCAGAATATACTTCCGGTAGTTGTTCGTCATGATAACTTCGTCCATAATTGCAAACACAAAACCTTCTGTTTCGGCGAAAAGATCGCCAAAACGCAGCCAGGACACCGATGCTGGAAAATCTACGTCGGGCCCATGCAAGGCCCGGTAAAATCGTCCATGCAGCTCTTTACCTTTCCATACCTCCCTGCGCTCCTCTACACCAAGTACGACAGGTTTGCGCCAGTTCTCTCTGGCCAGACCCAGCGGGGTAAGCCCGCTGTCTACAGCGACCACATCTCGGTGCACACCCGCGTCAGTGTGGAGAAAGTATTCTCTGAGATTGCACACCTCGCGATTGTGGAGGGTCTTGGCACTTAGGAAGCCACGACCCCCACACTTACGCGGGATGTACAATCTCATCACCGACGAACGCGGGTGATGCATCCGGTATGTCGTGAGCAGACAGCGGACTTTCCGATCCAAGGCGTCCAATTCTGTTTGAGTCCATCTGAGTATGCCGAAGGAGTACATTAAGACCGGCATGGCCCAACCGTTACAGGCACGCACCTTATTTCCGCCTGATAAAAAGCTTTTTAAGATTTTCTTCAGGCGGCCAAAGAACCGTACCTGCAACGCCTGTTTCATGCCCGCGTCATCAATGCCTAATGCCTGCGACATACCCAGATATTTGTAGGTTTCGGTTGCAGAGAGTGATCTAAGTTGTGTGAAATCTGAAAGCTCAATACCATCAGATTCCACACTCCTGCCTCGCTTTACATGCATGACCGCACATTTATCCACACCGAACTCCATCCTAATTGAATTACTAAAGTTTTCAGTTAGCTTCAGTAACTCAGTTAATTGGAGGTCAGTGGGGGCAAATAGTTTCAGGTCATCCATAAAAAGGAGGTGGGAAATAACCTGACCTCTACTCTGTAACCGATAGCCTAGCCCTGAACTTTCGAGCAAAGTGCTTAGCGGGTTCAGTGTTAGGCAAAACCATAGTGGACTCAAACTGTCGCCTTGGAAGATACCCCGCTTGATCTTTACAGGTACGCCATACCCAGAAGGCTGTCGGCATCCTGGATAGCGAAGCACCGTACTCCACTGCCCCATACATGCCCTCAAGAGGGCGCATAGAGTTGCATCTACTTTGTACAACTCCAGCACCCTCAAGAGCCACGTATGTGGCACAGAGTCATAGGCCTTCTTATAGTCTATCCAGCATGTCGCCAGATTCTTTCGACTACGGCGAACCTGTTGGCTAATGGCCATGTCGATAAGGAGTAGCTCCTTAGTACCACGTGCCCGGCTTCTACATCCATTTTGAGACTCAGATAAAATTTTATTATTGAATATATGTGATTCCAATTTTGTTCTCAAAATGGATGTAAAAACTTTATACACCGTCGGTAGGCAAGTAATCGGCCTATAGTTCGTAGGCTCCGTGGTACTACCAGATTTGTGGAGCAGGTGAGTAACGCCAGTTGTCATAGAACTTGGCAGCGATCCTGAATTCAGAGCTGACTGGAATTGGGATGCCAAGCGAGCATGTGCACTTCGTAGCCATTTTAACCAGAAATTGTGCAACCCGTCCGGTCCCGTCGATTTCCAATTGGCTAACGGACGGACTGCACAATAAACATCCATGGCATCAATGGCTACGGGCTCCATGGGAGATATTACCTCACATGATCGCTTGACATCCCTAATCCAGCCACCTTCTGTATGGCTGACGGGAGTCGACCATATGCTGCGCCAGAACGCAATCGTGTTCGCATCATCTGGTCGACACCCATCATCCACACCTGGTTCAGGTCGCTCCCAATTCCTATAAAACAACTTCTCATCTCTTTGAAATGCGCGATTTTGGGAATATCGGTCAATCCTTTTTTTGTACCGCCTGATGCGATTCGCCCACGCATAGATTTTCTGCTTCAGGAAGTCGATGCGTTCTGTGACCCGAGACGTGTATTCTTGAGGACAAAGTCCTGTCCCCTTAAACGCCCGACTCACAAAACGCATCACTCTCGGGCGGGTATTGCCCGACCTGAAGCAGATAAGCTTGCCTATGAGTGCCCTGGTCTCAGCAATACGACGCTCAATTCTACGCTGCCAAGCAGGGACGGCATCTCGAGGGCTAATAGTAATACTGTTTTGTATTTTAATATTAGCCACTCGACACGCCGCTACAGCCGCGCAGTATAGAATTGAGTGTGTATCACTAAGATTTTCACTAGTATCTATGTAAGAAGGCAATAGTGAATCCAGGGCACCCACAAGCGCCATATTTTTTCTATGCGTGGGTAAACGCGGCAGCCGGGGTTTGTTTTCTAATGTAGCATACCGATATTCCCCAATAGCGCACTCCAAAGTACTCCTTATCTTATCTATGCATTGGGTACTTACTTGTGTATCCCTGTCTATCCCTTCCTCGCCTTCTTCTTGTGCCCTGAGTGAGGCGTGCGATATTGGAGCCTCATTGTGTGTAAGAGGTGGGTTTTCAGGGATACCTCGCAAGTCTGAGCGTAGCCTCTCAAGTGCGTCGTCATCCAACAGGCGGCAGCGTTGAATGGCTCGCACTTGATCCGACAGTCGCTGTGCCGAAACGTTAACAGCTGGTTCCAAGGCCTGAAACAGAGGCAGTAAGCGGTCACGGTACGCCGTAACGTTGGTTCCTCCCTCTGTAGCCACAAAATATGCCCGCATGACGTTCTCATTCATCGATTGAGTCCATCTCATGCGGCGCACATCACCACCGGCAGCGGGGGCCCTGTTCGAAACCAGTGGGTCTCGGGGTCCCAAGCGTGACGGCGGCCGGCCTCTTCCCCGGCGGCGCGCTGGTGTTGGTGTCGTCGGCGGGGAAAAATACTCATCACTCGATGAGCTCGACGCCTCAGTAATGGCCGGCGCTGCTGGCGCCGGCGGCTGCGAGGCGGAGCTGAGTGACGAGTCCGGGGGTCTTAATTGTGCCGCTGCTCTGGCTCTGGTCAAC
The DNA here is from genome assembly GCA_944739405.2 of Euclidia mi. Lineage (NCBI taxonomy): Eukaryota > Metazoa > Arthropoda > Insecta > Lepidoptera > Erebidae > Euclidia > Euclidia mi. The sequence goes on from OX123190.2 coordinate 55,992,635, forward strand.
ATTTTTTCTTTGGTTTAATTGTATTATTTACATTTACAATGTTTATGTTTTTGACGTCTGATGTCATCTTGCTTTCTTGATATTTTATATATGCTGTTTTCCTTTTTGGTTTTATAAAAAGTTTGCTCTGCTATTATTTATAGGTATACACAATATGGTTATTACTTAAGTAAGTATACAGCCTCCGAAATAATAAAATAAATTAATACAAAATTTATCAAAGAAAATGATGTTTGTTGACGTTCAGTGTTGCCAGTTATTATTATTATTATTATTATTATTTAATCTGGAACGTTGCTCCATGGCCGTGTAATCAAATTTTATCTTGTTAAAATCATCCTGCAGGCTAACTATAGTTTCCTGTAACTTTTCGAGCTCGAATACTTTGGATTCCACCGCTGTTAGTATAGAGCCATATTCTTCCAGCTTACTACCGGTACACTCACTCGTCGCCTTAACTTGTGATAGCTCATCCTTGATAGCTTGGACATCATTCACTAGCGTTGGTAAACTAAGTAGCAGTATATCTTTAATCTCGGATAGTATCGTTTCCAAATAAACTGAATCGTGAGCAGGGGGGGCAGGGGATAAAATCTTGCATGTAGGGCATCTCCACTGCGCCCTTCGATCGGGCCCCAACTTCTTCCAACCACCTTCGGAAATTCTGGCACATCCGAAATCCATACAGTTGTTGCAGCTAGTGCATTGGACACTGTCAGTAAAATTGATGTGACAAATTGCACAAGTTTTCATTATTGTTATAATAAACAAGTTACTTCGCTTAATAGATATGTATGTATCAAAAAGTTGAGGGTAAATGTATTTATTTAGAGCGACACGTACTGATCACACAAATGTTCACGAGCAAGTGATGTTAAATAAATCACCCTGTAGATTAGGGCCGGCATGCAAAATGTCATTAATCGACTGACCCAATGTAGTCCTACAACTAACATCTAAAACCACACGAAGTTTAGTAGAGGTTTTATCTTCGCGAACTACGCCGTGATGCGGGATATAATATGAGGGAAGAGAACTGCCCTCATTGTTTACAACTACACTCAAAAACCCTTTATTTAGGTAGTCACGAATGACGTCATTATAGGCGCCGCGTAACTTAAGTGATGCATCAAGTTTACGTTCTAAACAATGAAAACGTCTAAGCGCAACAGCGTACGAGTCGCCTAACGAATAAGGGTCACCATAGAATGGCAACGCCACAACGTATCTGCCACTGTCGTCACGAACAGTGGTAGCGCGGAAATGTTCTTCACACTCGAGATCCTTACGGCTCATTGAGGGTGGTGCAGTAATCTCTTCGAGCTCCCAAAATCGCTTGAGAGGAGAATAAATATTATTTTCTTGAAGAACAGAACAACAACAAGACGTAATATAATGAGAAGTATGTAACGTAGGTACGGTACCCATAATCACATACCCAAATACCGTCTCAATAGCGAGCGGTAAATTATATTGCTCACTACGTACAACTTTAGGTAGTAACAAGTGCGGAAATATTGAAGCTCCGATCAAAACATCAATGTCTGCCGGATTCGCAAATTCCGCGTCTGCTAGCGGCAATGTCTCGAGATGTGTGAGTAGCGATACGTCCACATTAGCGTTCGGCAATGTGTCCGGAATACGCTCCACGACAAGCGAAGAAATGTTAAAATTAATATTCCTATCAAAACGCGAGTGTATTTTAATATCTACGGAACCCTTGCAATGTTTTTCTGACCCTCCGATCCCCTTGACTACCAAGTTAGTATTTTTAAAGTTATTTCACAGTCCGAGGCGTTTGAAACAATCAGAAGTAATAAAGTTACTCTGTGATGCGCTATCGAGTAAACAACGAACTATGTGCGGTGCGTTATTAATATCATAAACGATAACTTGCGCTGTTGCTAATAAAACCGTTTTGGATGCAGTATACTGCGGTTTAGCATCGCGCTGAGCATGACAAGCGCGCGAGGGTTGTCCGCGTGTGTGCGCCGCCAGCGCAATGGACGTCGTACACAACGATACTTCGCACTGAGACGCGGAGGGGGAAGCCACCGTGGCGGCCTGCACCTGCGACGTAGGTGGGCTAGAAATTGTGTCAAGGTTACTGGATTGACCCGACAACGGATAACTTTTATCAAAATGTAATAATGAGTGATGTCGTTGATTACATGAACGACACTTCGTCTTACTAGAACAATTACTTGTTTTATGTTTTATACTTAAACAATTAACGCAAGTTTTGTTTTCTTTTACACATTTGAAACGAGCAGTCGGGTTTAAATTACGAAAAGCGGAACATTTATAGAAATGGTCGTGTACTATATTACTGCACAGACACTTCTGTGAATTATTATAATTAGATTCCGAGCATGCTACGTAAGATTGCGGATTAGGGAGCGAGTTATTATTGCTATTTCGCGATTTATTCGACTTTTGTTTGCTATTATTATCATTAAACGAGCTAGATGAACTAGACTGCGTATTATGAAATATTCGACACTGATCTTTGATGAAAAAAATAAAACTATCTAGTGTAGGTATTTTATGATTACGTTCAGCCATCTCGAAAGCACGAATTGTTTCAGTGTCAAACTTTTTTAAAGCGAGTTGAAGAAACAAAAAGTCGGAAAGATCTTTTAATTTTAAGTTTTTAAGAGAACTAACTGCGGTAACAAAGTTGTCTATAAACAGCTGGAAATTCGAAACAGACGCGGCACCGGACAGTTTAAGATTTGAAGCTTGATCAAAGTAAGTAGACGCTAGAACACGAGTATCTTGATACCTATCAAGTAGTGGACCTACAGAAGCGTGCGGAAGTAACCACGTAATGGGTATGTAAATGGACTAGGAGTATAGCTAGGTGCTATAACTACCTAGGTAGGTACTTCTAGAAGATACCTACGCGAGATAAACGAGAGGTTACGTATAAACGCAAATGAATCCGGCTCGTATGGAACCAAAAAAATGGTTCGGCGTTGCACCGAACCGTATGTACTAGGCGATTTGGTGATATAGAAAAATTATTAATATAGTGGACTGTATCAAGAATGGCTGGTAAATCGCCTAGAAGAGTGGGTGAACTTATGAATATAGGATATTTATAGGAGGCACGCCTTACCTTACAAAATGGCAGCCGCCTGGTGTCTTCGAGAGTCGGGCTACAAAACCGATCACTCCACCTGGATCCAGTCCGAAGCTGCATAGATCACTCCACTACACCCGCGGGTGGTTTTGTTCTCGTTTATAGTATAAAATAGCGGTAAAATATTGCGGTGCTGCATGTGTTCGTCGCGGCGCGGAGCTGCGCCAGGACGCAGCCGGTCAGCGGGACGGTTGATTTTCAACTCCGTCGCAGTGTCATTGAATTCCGCGACCAATTAGAGCGAGGCGTGCCTTTGGGAAGGCCTTTGGGTTGGAAAGGGATAAAAGATCGCTCGTTTTGACACTGCGGTATGCAAAGGAATTTATTAGCTAGGTGTTGACATAATTAACTAGTAATGGAAAAGAAAGATGGCGCTACCAGTACTATTATTGCTAAAAAGTCACCACTAGTATACGAATTAGCGGATTCGTCGGGTAAATCTATTGGCAGTTGGCACATGAAAGATTTAAAACTAATTAACTACACTGATTCCTAACCTAACTAGATTCTTTCATTGTATCTACCGGCAGTTTGAGTTTCATAGTCACTATCTACTTAGCACTGTCTACAGAAGTTCAAAGGACTTAGTTAGTCGGATTTTTCTTCTCTAGACATGAAAAATCCTGCTGTACAGAGCGGGGTATTGTAACGTAATCCTCCACGTATTGCGTTATAATATCTCGCAGGCGCTTATCGCCAGCTTAGCCGCAGAGCGTTCGCAATATTACCATATATAGTCATGTTCAGAACCAAAGGGAGTCTGTGAGTCATAGGTTTATGCCAATATAAGATGGGTGCGCGATCTAAATCGGTCACTTTCCCTAGAGGTCGGAACGCTGCCGCTACACCTCGTGATTACTCTACATTCTACTTCCTATCTACTGTCCCGCTGGGGGTAAGCATATTCTAGTCGTCTGTGTGCCTATATGTTCTGTCTGTAGTATCTGTAACAGGCCATCCCTAGATCGGATGTTATGCTTAGGAAAGCATAACAGCCGATCTAGGGATGGCCTGTTCCTGACCGGTTGTTGTGTATTCTCTATGCTGTTTCCAGTTCTCTCTACGGGCTGACGTTCTCCCCACGAGCTGTCTTCTCCCTACGGGCTACGATTCTTCCTACGGGCTGCGACTTACGAGCTGCGGGCGCCGTGCTGCTACCAGCCGCCGCCAACGCATCAGCTCCTGCCTACGAGCCTCCTACAGCCAGGCCACGGACGCCTGAATGCACCATTTACGCTTGAGCCTTACCGCTCGGCCCACATCGGCTGCATCGCCTGAGCCTCCACTCAGCCTACACCTCGACCACCGAGCTGCCTGCGCAGCGTGCACTTCGGCCAGCTCACCGGTGACCCTACGAGCTGGCTACCCTGCGAGCGTCGGAGAGCAGCAGGAGTCTACACTCCAGCCTTCAGGCCAGTGCTTACCTAGTTCGGTCATACTGTATGTGAGCGGTAGTGAGACATAATAAAGAACCTGTTCAGCCTAGCAGTGTTTCTCTTGAACCCCGACATCCTACCTGAGATCCTCCGTCTCACCTGAATCAAACTCTATTTTATTGATAGTGACACTATATTATTTGTTTTAAATTATTTTAACTTGTTTATTTTCGGTAAATGATAAAGTAAAAACATTACCTTGGGGCTAAAATTAACATGTTAATACTTACCCCAGTAAGTATTAACATGTAAACACACCGTATGGATTTAGTATTAACAGAACCTATGGTATATATTTTCACAGAATGAGAAACTACAAAAGGAACTACAAGGGGATCCACGTCCCAAGAAATATTTGATCTGACAGCCAAGGAAGTACTGGAAAAGCCCAGAAAATACAGGCTGTCAAAAGACTCGTCACCAAGCCGAGTTTATCCGTTTTCCACGTCATGCCAAGCCATACTAAGCAAAAATAGTACTAGGGAAACTAAATATTTTTAACTTCTTTTAAATTGGGTTATAAAAATCCATGGCAGATTATCTAATAAAACGTGTTAATAAGGACTTCCGAAACCAAAGTTAAAACAAGTTCAAAGGCTGTAAATTACCATTTGTAGCCTAAAGAACTTTAAAACTGTAAGTGATCAATAAGTAGCTTTAAAAGATAACACTAAAAAGTAAATTTGTACTATTTTTTATACACTAATACTTTTAATATACACTAATACTTTTGTTAATAAGAATAGATTTACAAGAATTTACATACTATATTATTATTTTTAATTTCAAGTAAAATATTTAATATTGACTTTTATTTAATTTTTGATAGAATTAAATAATATGTACTTTAGGTATTCTTCTTTTGATTCGGTCTCATTAGCTTATACCTACGTAATCATGGCGCAACAAAAGAAGCCATGCATGTCGGAAGAAAAAGAGCTGACAATCTTGGAAGCTAAACGTAATATTTTATTTGAGCGTATTCAAAACATTTACGAGCGCTCAAAAACTGCCGCTACTTTCGATATTAATAGGGAATCATTTCTTAGTTATTGGATGACAGTAGATAGTATTCGAACAGATTTTCATAAGTTGTTAGACAATTATAACGCAAGATTGCTTTCTATTAATCCTGATGAACAGCCGAATTATTAGGCGTACACCTCATTCGAAGATCTTTATTGTATCATCCAGCGCATACAATCGCAATTGGAGGGTAGATGTTCCGCACAGCCCGTTTCTGTCGGACCGGCGGTTCGAGCGCTGAGATTACCGCCAATTGAGCTTATGTCATTTGATGGCGATATACGAAATTGGCCGTTATTCTATGCCAGTTTTAAGTCTACAGTGCACGATAATGGTTCTCTGACAGATGCTGACAGGTTGTACTATTTAATAGGTAAGCTGTCACCGAAGGCCCAGTCCGTATTTGCAGGGGTCACACCCAGTGCTGAGAACTATCAGGTCATATTCCAGTCACTACTTGATAGGTATCAAGATACTCGTGTTCTAGCGTCTACTTACTTTGATCAAGCTTCAAATCTTAAACTGTCCGGTGCCGCGTCTGTTTTGAATTTAAAATGACAAAAATTACCTTGATATATATAAAGATAAAATGATGAAAAATTACCTTGGGGCTAAAATTAACATGTTAATACTTACCCCAGTAAGTATTAACATGTAAACACACCGTATGGATTTAGTATTAACAGAACCTATGGTATATATTTTCACAGAATGAGAAACTACAAAAGGAACTACAAGGGGATCCACGTCCCAAGAAATATTTGATCTGACAGCCAAGGAAGTACTGGAAAAGCCCAGAAAATACAGGCTGTCAAAAGACTCGTCACCAAGCCGAGTTTATCCGTTTTCCACGTCATGCCAAGCCATACTAAGCAAAAATAGTACTAGGGAAACTAAATATTTTTAACTTCTTTTAAATTGGGTTATAAAAATCCATGGCAGATTATCTAATAAAACGTGGTAATAAGGACTTCCGAAACCAAAGTTAAAACAAGTTCAAAGGCTGTAAATTACCATTTGTAGCCTAAAGAACTTTAAAACTGTAAGTGATCAATAAGTAGCTTTAAAAGATAACACTAAAAAGTAAATTTGTACTATTTTTTATACACTAATACTTTTAATATTCAACTATTGTTAATAAATATAGATTTACAAGAATTTACATACTATATTATTATTTTTAATTTCAAGTAAAATATTTAATATTGACTTTTATTTAATTTTTGATAGAATTTTAGCCTCTGTTAATAATTGCCCCTTACGTTAATTCTTACCCCAAGCTCGTTAAGTACGGTTAGTATTAACGGATACCCAGATACAGGGTATGTATAAGAACCCCCCCCGTGGGATCTCCACCTTGTCGTGGTGGGGGGGCTCAGTAACCGTGGATTGGTCACCCGCGGTGAAGCTAAGAGGGATCCAGGAGGGGACGCTCCGCGTGGGCTTGGAGGGGCCTGCGCAGGATGCGTCCAACGGTGCGGGTGCGGGGGACAGTTCTGTCTGTCCCTCGCAGTCGGGTGCGGTCGCGGGAGGAGAGGCGTGTCGGTGTTGCGTTGCCGCGCGCCCTATCTCCCGCGACCAAATGGGGGCGCACCATTCGATGCGTCGCGGTGGGGCCGCAGAGGAAGAGGAGATGCGGTGTTGCGTTGCCGTCCTCCCTATCCTCTGCGGCCGCTGGGCGTTTTGGCGGCGGAGTCCAACACCTTAATCCGTCGCCAAGGGGGTTTTGTTCGGGGCCCGCCTGACCATCTGGCGGGCCAATACCCGTCGGAGGGTGGCGACGAGTGCTTTGGTGATGCCCCACCCTCCGACACACGGGTACATGGCGGCAGTCGAGGTGGTTTTTAGTGGAAACACCACATACTCCGGCTCTTATTTCCCCCAAGAGTCGGAGATCCGAAGGGATTTTCCACCTCGTAAAACAAAAAAAAAAAAAAAAAAAAAAAAAAGGGTATGTATAAGAAAATGTTTTTTTTTTGGTTTTGATGACTTTATTTCTGAAACTACTGACCTGATTGTTTTTGTCACTAATATCAAAACTGAATAACCAAAGCATGCTATGAATGAAAAATTAAACAAATTAGTTAATTATTATTGATAACATAAACCATAATATTAAATTTGTTAGTACCAGCCCCGCTCCTCCCTACAGGATTTTCCAATACAGAAAATTTTATTACATCATAGCCATCATTACTATAAAAACCAATATTTCTTTAGGTATAAAAAGTGAAAAATGTTCCACATTGAATATTAAATATTCAATTTTAATAACATTCACAATGTGCAAAATAAGAAAGTAATCTGGATTGCATCCGAGCGCAAAATTGTATTATGAATGAAAGATTTTATTGGTGTAGAAAGTGGTACATACTTCTAATACAATATTATTTCAGATTCTTTTAAATATTCAGTATTGGTTTAAGTCAATTTAATGCAAAATGCAAGTGCATTTACACTTTATCGCATAATTAATAGTTTTACTTTTTCCACAAATGTCAATTTTATATCTATGGATGGGCGGATAGTTATCATTAACGATAATTTTGACACTTATATTAAGAGTGCAGTTAAACTGTTAGTCCAATGACAACTATGCAGTAGTCGTTTTACTAAATCTTGAATATTTTAGAAGAGACATTTTACTATGTTCTGAGCCTTCCGTTTCTCGTGCCAAACCTGTGAGCCGTGCTCCATAAGTACTTACGTCAATAATAATTTAAAGCAGGATATGAAGAGGCAAGATACCCCACGTATCGACTCACAGCTGAGCGCGCCCGTTTTTATTCAATAGGCTCCCTCTACTGTAAATAAGTCGATGTATGGGACTTCTGTCACACGTTCCGCTTTCGTTCCCGTTTTGTTTTCATACGTTTTGTTTGTTCTTTATGTTATATTTGTTATATATTTTGGTATGAATTTTATTATTTTTGAATATTTTAAATAAGTTACAAAATGTTCTGACTGAACGATGACTGGTGATGAATTAGCGGAACAGAACTGAAAACCTATCTAGCTGAAAAAGTTATCAGAACTATCTTATCGTGATCTCTAAATTGGTGATAAAAATCAAATAGCACTTTATTTAAAAAAAACGTAAATATTTGTAATTGCGATATTAAATTAGAATTATATTAGCAATATCCTAAGTGAAAATTAGTAACTGATCACAAATCGATTATTAGAACATATTGTAGTATGTTAAATCTCATTCAAGTAAAAAAGAAATCTTATGGCAGGGACTGAAAAGAAAATAAAACACTTTATAATAAAAAAAAAATTACTTTGCCATGACTATAAACTACTTCAGAGCTTATGTACGGGGACAGAAATCTATTAAAGAACGTAAAAAAAGAGTCCAAAGATAAGTACTTAGGCCAGTAAAACTCTACACAAATGAAATCGTAACTAATAGATCGCGTGTAGACTTAATAGTAATTATATTTTCTGCTTACACAACTTTATCGTGCACGAAGTTAATAATTTATTTTTACACTTTACGTGGCAGACACGCTACGTTCCTAGAAACTGGCTTAGTTCGAAACAAGTCGATAAGTTCTACTAAGTTCCAAGTCGCAGATTGTTTCCGCACGCTTGGTAACGAAACCAACAGTAAATGTATCGATTTAAAATGAACATTTCTAGGCAAATGGACTCTAAAATTCAGCATGATATATTTAAAGTAACTGTTTGATTTCACTTTACTCTCATTATTGCACAGACCATGATGTCATTGTAAGAGTTCATCTGTTCCAACAGGTAACACTCAAGATTAGAACGTTACATTTTCAGAATTAATGTCTATGAAGCAGCTTCATTGCTGCTGATATGCACCTAAAATGCAATGACATGCCTTTTCGATAACAATATTTAACGAGAATTAATTTACACAGCAGGCTATGATTTGCTTCGGAACACCACTGATCTGATCAAAATCTGTGAACAACTTAAATAATGAAACTGTTTTCTTGTTTCCGATGGGACCAAAAGTGAAAAATGTGTAAATAAAATTAAGGCAACCGAATCCAATGACGTAATGGAAAATTCTATAATTATGTGACTGAAAGTGTAGATTATGTTACAAATAAAACTCACTAATGTGTTTATAATCGTTTCTTAATTACTAAAAGTTCATTCTAGTGAATAGAAAATACAAATCTTGGCTACTAAGTAGTTTGTACTATAAGTATTGTTTAGTATATTTATACTAAACTAGAGGACGCCAGCAGCTACGCCTGCATTTTTTTTAAATTTACGCGTTTTGGCCGCTCCCGTGGGAATTTCGGGAAATCCCTTCTTAGTGCACCCCTACGATCCCCAAGGAACATACATGCCAAATTTCAGCTTCCTGCGCCCAATAGTTTCGGCTGTAGCGTGTCTGTCAGTCAGTCAGTAACGCAAGGATTTTATATATTAAGATTACTACCTATTGATGTATGCGTCGTTTTAAATGCTCAATTGTTCATGACGCAAAAGAAATAAACGCGTACCTATGAAATACGGAACAAACATTATTTTTTTTTGTTTTTATGGCTGTTCTTGACACAAACACTTAACACCAGCTGTATCAAAAAAATTAAAAATGTTAAATTTATTTTAACATTCACTAACACGTCGTATCTCAAACATTTGCCGCTCCAATTGTCTTTGTTACCATCTTAACATCCGTGTTTAGCTCTGCACAATCCTCTCTCATCCGGCGTGTTTATAGGCCACCATTCCGATTCATATATGACGGAAATGTTATGTTTTCTAAATAGAATTCTCTCTTTACTGTATTTTCATTGCAAAATAATTACTGAGAAAATGACAGACGAGATAAAAATAACCTTAAAGAAAAACAACATTTCATTTGCATTGATATTGTAAAAGTGAAGGTAAGAGAAGGCGTGGATTGAACTCGAAGTATTAATATCTTTGTTATATTACAATGTTCTAGACTTTTCCAGGAACTTGGATTGTCAAAGCTTTCAAGCTTATTTTTATTAAGTTTAAAATATAATCTATCTGCCATTGAAGATTTTTTTAAGTCAGAGGTTTTACTTTGTTAGAGACACAATTGATACATCTAGAATCTGATATTTACTCGTTTATATTATGCTGACCTTTTTTTTTCTTTTTTTCTTCGCTGTGGAAAAATGCATTTACGCACGCTGTGGGACTCGACGGCTAGAGTGCAAGGCCGTAATACCCACTAAAACCACAGCGCATACTTCAACGCTATTTTGGTGGCGCCAGGGGGTCGCGTTAGCGTTCTAACCTGACACCCCGGCGGATAGGATAGCCCGAAGGCCAAAATCTCCTTGGCGGCGGATGAAGGTGTTGGGCTGCGCTGCCAAAACACCCAGCGGCTGCAGAGGATAGGGAGGACGGTAACCTGAGAACACCGCATCTCCTCTTCCTCTGCGGCCCCACCCCGACCATCTCCTCCCGCGACCGCGCCCGACTGCGAGGGACAGACAGAACTGTACCCCGCACCCGCACATTTGGACGCTACTGCGTAGGCCCCTTCGAAGCCCACGCAGAGCGTCCACTCCCGGGATCTCTCTTAGCTTCACCGCGGGTGTACAAGCCACGGTTACTATGCCCCCCACCACGACAAGGTGGGTATCCCACGGGGGGATTACTTGCTGACTTGGAAAACTTTGTTTAACTGCGAGTAGGTATAATAATATGGCATGGTTATTTTTTTTATTTAAGGCACTGTCCTAAGCGACTGTTTCGGTAAATGAGGGGGTGAAGCAGGGGAGGTGAAGGGCGCTTAGCTCCGTCTACTGCGGGGCGCCCCCCTTCATTCTAATCGCGTGCGGCCGTATTCTGGCGACATCCGTATTCCAATATTTCAAAATCGCAAGCAAAACGTTTTTGCATATTGAATTGAGATACTGATATTAAAATGTATATAACATAAATCAATCCGTTTGTACAATATGCGCATAGCGCAATTTTTGATCTTAGTGGAGCCATGAGCAAAAGTGGTTTACGTTAGACGTTATTGGTATAAATAGTTGACGAAAGTAGGTAAATACCTACGTGCTGTAAGATGATAAAAATAATTAAGTCAGTTCCATGTAGGGAAAGGCCCTTATTATTTTTGTTTTGTTTTTGTATAAAAATGGTGAAGCGGTTCATAGAATACCTACATCTAATTCCATTCCTGCCAGTTTTCAAATCTGTTTTGCAATAAATTGTCTGTGACATACGGGCGGACAGACAGACAGAAATGGCGAATCTATAAGGGTTCCGTTTTTTAAATTTTCAGCTTCTAAGCGCAAAAGCCGTATCTCAACTAAAGTGAGTTACGAGATAATTGAAGTTTAGTAAAAGTTAATTTATTTTATTTATTTATGGATGTTTTTTGTTATTATATGTATAATTATTGTAGTAAAGGTTTCGAAATACGTTGCCGTTTTTAGGGGTTGTGAGTGATTGGTTTCCTCTGAAAAAATAAAATATCCAAACATCGGTGTGTAGGTATGGCACTGCCAACTTCCACATTCTCCACACTAGTTTAATAAACTAAGGTTGACGGAGCCCTGCTTCCCAGGGCTCTTATTTTCGGATTAAGGGTCAAAACAGAACCTAACATAACCTATTTAGTTACTTATTACAGTCGCACCTTAGGCACTCGAAAGCAATGACGCACAAATTTGACATTAGCTGTCAATATGATCATTCCAAGATGGCGGGTTTGCGTTTCATTTCACGTTTTTCACATAAAACCTAAAAATGACATTTGTCAAACTGTACTAAAGTATAAAAACTACGTTCCGTTTTGCATAATTGCCGAAGTATTCAAGAATTTTTGGAAATTATTTAAAAATATTTAGACGCAACGCCGGCAGCCAAAATTACTTTTATGGGATTAAAACTAACTCCCTTGAGCCCCCTACACCACCAATACCCTCAAATTCAGGCGACTCGTTTCGAAACCCAACCCATTATTATTTTTCAAAATAGATGAAATACCAAAAATATATGTGGATATACCTTATTCATGAGATACTACTATGTCGCTTAGAAAATTATAGAATTAAAATTTGAGTTACTGCTTTTTCGTTAGCATACATATACATAATTATACATGTTTGTATGGAAAAATATAAAAAAAATCTTTCGCTTAAAATATGTGTTGTTTCAAAGAAAATAAATATTAAAAGATATTTATTTATATTTTTTATATTTACTAACAAAATACAGAGTTTACAGCTCATCAAAAGTTTGCTGTCTGCTCCAACCCGGCAGGTTTTCTTTATTCTCATCGTAAGTTAAAGGCAGTGTGTGAGGTGATGAGGCTTCAAACAACAGTTCACGAGGCACATTTTCATTTACTTTCCTTTTACGGCTTGGTATTGTAGAAACTTCAAGCACTATGAAACATTTTCCTCTCCGTGATCTCGCAATGCCATTCCTTGAGCTTGACGAGAATCAACCATTTCAGGCAGCTGCCAATTCATATAAAACGCCACAAGCTTTTCTTTCATTGTCGTCTCCCAGAAAAAATCATCTCTTTCTTTAATTTCTATTTTTAGTGGTATACTTTCGCCACTCCACACAAATAAACATTTTTGTTTGCGTGTAACGTGGCGTTGCCCCTGAATTTGGTAATAACAATTACAATATTTGTTTAGACTAGTCAGTTCACTATCTACTATATTTATCATGTTTCCATATTTGTATTTTATTTGCTCTTATACTATTCTCCAGACTATTCTTATAGGCAACTTTAGAACATAAAATCTTCACACTCGTGTTTGGACCTATTAATCCATCTGGCGTGGCACTAATAAACGGATAATCCACAAGGCTCGATTGTTACATTTTCTAGCTGCGCCAGTTGTTGCAAAGCCAGTTGTTCATTTTAGACTCCATGCGCAACTGCTTTTACATTGCAAATATTTTATTTGTACAAAGTAATTTTTACTAAGTTGGTTTTACTGCTGTTATCTCTTCTTTTTACCACTATACCAAAATTTGAATCTGTCAATATATTCTTACGCAATTCAAACCAGTCACTGCTATCCCTCTTAATTTTTTTGCTTTTCACTAGGGAGTTGAGTTAAATTTGTTAAAAAAAATGTTTGGCATTTCTTGGCTAGCTCTTGAACAAATCGTATTAGGAATTACTGCAGTCAAATGTGTGTAAGCCGTTGCAGAACTGCTATCTTTAATTTCACTGTAATTACAATAAATATAATTAGTTAGGTACTTTATTATTTAAAAAAAATACTATTACTTGTGTTATAACAAACAGAGAAGTCACTCTCTTACTTATAAACGATTGATTTTAGAAATAAAAAAGATATTAGATGTACTGAGACATACCTAATAGTTTATGAATAATCAAAGTTTTACCCGATGTACCTAAATAGGTTTATATTTACAACACAATAATACAACATTCGTTACCGCTTGTGTGCGGACTGCGGAGCGCCATATTAGCGCTGTTTATTGTTCGCCGTGGCGGCATCTTAGCGCTCCAGGCGCTCTGACATGCTAATGAATTTGAAATAAAGGTACATAAAATGATTCGATTTTATGTTATTACTCTTTCAAATGGCGTGAGGTGAGCGGTGTCATTTGTGACCCCAAAATGCCGGTTAAGCTCAAAGGACAGGTCTATAAATCCATCATTACACCTGTCCTGTTATATGGCAGTGAGACGTGGCCTGTGCTTGAGCGACACAAGCAGAGTCTGCGTGTCACGGAGATGAACATGCTGCGCTGGATGTGTGGTGTCACGCGGAAGGACCGCATTAGGAACTCCCGCATCCGGGGTAGCCTTCATGTCCGTGACATTGCTGACAAACTGCAAGAGTGTCGTCTACGCTGGTATGGCCACGTCTTACGTCAACCAGCATCTTACGTGGGTAACAAATGTCTTGCCATGCTACCTCCACCGGGCCCCGGTAAACGGGGAAGGCCAAAGAAATGCTGGCTTGACGTCGTAAGGGATGATATGCGTGCCAACCAACTAACCACCAGGGATGCTGAAGACCGTGCGAAGTGGAGGAGACATAGCCGGAAAGCGGACCCCGGGCTCCAAGGCGTGGGTTTTGGAGCGCAACCGGGACAGCGCCAAAAATAGAAATTAAAGAAAGAGATGATTTTTTCTGGGAGACGACAATGAAAGAAAAGCTTGTGGCGTTTTATATGAATTGGCAGCTGCCTGAAATGGTTGATTCTCGTCAAGCTCAAGGAATGGCATTGCGAGATCACGGAGAGGAAAATGTTTCATAGTGCTTGAAGTTTCTACAATACCAAGCCGTAAAAGGAAAGTAAATGAAAATGTGCCTCGTGAACTGTTGTTTGAAGCCTCATCACCTCACACACTGCCTTTAACTTACGATGAGAATAAAGAAAACCTGCCGGGTTGGAGCAGACAGCAAACTTTTGATGAGCTGTAAACTCTGTATTTTGTTAGTAAATGATAAAAAATATAAATAAATATCTTTTAATATTTATTTTCTTTGAAACAACACATATTTTAAGCGAAAGATTTTTTTTATATTTTTCCATACAAACATGTATAATTATGTATATGTATGCTAACGAAAAAGCAGTAACTCAAATTTTAATTCTATAATTTTCTAAGCGACATAGTAGTATCTCATGAATAAGGTATATCCACATATATTTTTGGTATTTCATCTATTTTGAAAAATAATAATGGGTTGGGTTTCGAAACGAGTCGCCTGAATTTGAGGGTATTGGTGGTGTAGGGGGCTCAAGGGAGTTAGTTTTAATCCCATAAAAGTAATTTTGGCTGCCGGCGTTGCGTCTAAATATTTTTAAATAATTTCCAAAAATTCTTGAATACTTCGGCAATTATGCAAAACGGAACGTAGTTTTTATACTTTAGTACAGTTTGACAAATGTCATTTTTAGGTTTTATGTGAAAAACGTGAAATGAAACGCAAACCCGCCATCTTGGAATGATCATATTGACAGCTAATGTCAAATTTTTGCGTCATTGCTTTCGAGTGCCTAAGGTGCGACTGTAATAAGTAACTAAATAGGTTATGTTAGGTTCTGTTTTGACCCTTAATCCGAAAATAAGAGCCCTGGGAAGCAGGGCTCCGTCAACCTTAGTTTATTAAACTAGTGTGGAGAATGTGGAAGTTGGCAGTGCCATACCTACACACCGATGTTTGGAGATTTTATTTTTCAGAGGAAACCAATCACTCACAACCCCTAAAAACGGCAACGTATTTCGAAACCTTTACTACAATAATTATACATATAATAACAAAAAACATCCATAAATAAATAAAATAAATTAACTTTTACTAAACTTCAATTATCTCGTAACTCACTTTAGTTGTGATACGGCTTTTGCGCTTAGAAGCTGAAAATTTAAAAAACGGAACCCTTATAGATTCGCCATTTCTGTCTGTCTGTCCGCCCGTATGTCACAGACAATTTATTGCAAAACAGATTTGAAAACTGGCAGGAATGGAATTAGATGTAGGTATTCTATGACCGCAGGCCCTTATTATTTTTGTTTTGTTTTTGTATAAAAATGGTGAATTTTTATACAAAAACAAAACAAAAATAATAAGGGCCTTTCCCTACATGGAACTGACTTAATTATTTTTATCATCTTACAGCACGTAGGTATTTACCTACTTTCGTCAACTATTAATACCAATAACGTCTAACGTAAACCACTTTTGCTCATGGCTCCACTAATATAAAAAATTGCGCTATGCGCATATTGTACAAACGGACTGATTTATGTTATATACATTTTAATATCAGTATCTCAATTCAATACGCAAAAACGTTTTGCTTGCGATTTTGAAATATTGGAATACGGATGTCGCCAGAATACGGCCGCACGCGATTAGAATGAAGGGGGGCGCCCCGCAGTAGACGGAGCTAAGTGCCCTTCACCTCCCCTGCTTCACCCCCTCATTTACCGAAACAGTCGCTTAGGACAGTGCCTTAAATCAAAAAAATAACCATGCCATATTATTATACCTACTCGCAGTTAAACAAAGTTTTCCAAGTCAGCAAGTAATCCCCCCGTGGGATACCCACCTTGTCGTGGTGGGGGGCATAGTAACCGTGGCTTGTACACCCGCGGTGAAGCTAAGAGAGATCCCGGGAGTGGATGCTCTGCGTGGGCTTCGAAGGGGCCTACGCAGTAGCGTCCAAATGTGCGGGTGCGGGGTACAGTTCTGTCTGTCCCTCGCAGTCGGGCGCGGTCGCGGGAGGAGATGGTCGGGGTGGGGCCGCAGAGGAAGAGGAGATGCGGTGTTCTCAGGTTACCGTCCTCCCTATCCTCTGCAGCCGCTGGGTGTTTTGGCAGCGCAGCCCAACACCTTCATCCGCCGCCAAGGAGATTTTGGCCTTCGGGCTATCCTATCCGCCGGGGTGTCAGGTTAGAACGCTAACGCGACCCCCTGGCGCCACCAAAATAGCGTTGAAGTATGCGCTGTGGTTTTAGTGGGTATTACGGCCTTGCACTCTAGCCGTCGAGTCCCACAGCGCGCAGCGTGCGTAAATGCATTTTTCCACAGCGAAGAAAAAAAGAAAAAAAAAAGGTCAGCATAATTAAACGAGTAAATATCAGATTCTATATGTATCAATTGTGTCTCTAACAAAGTAAAACCTCTGACTTAAAAAATTCTTCAATGGCAGATAGATTATATTTTAAACTTAATAAAAATAAGCTTGAAAGCTTTGACAATCCAAGTTCCTGGAAAAGTCTAGAACATTGTAATATAACAAAGATATTAATACTTCGAGTTCAATCCACGCCTTCTCTTACCTTCACTTTTACAATATCAATGCAAATGAAATGTTGTTTTTCTTTAAGGTTATTTTTATCTCGTCTGTCATTTTCTCAGTAATTATTTTGCAATGAAAATACAGTAAAGAGAGAATTCTATTTAGAAAACATAACATTTCCGTCATATATGAATCGGAATGGTGGCCTATAAACACGCCGGATGAGAGAGGATTGTGCAGAGCTAAACACGGATGTTAAGATGGTTGATATAACAAAGACAATTGGAGCGGCAAATGTTTGAGATACGACGTGTTAGTGAATGTTAAAATAAATTTAACATTTTTAATTTTTTTGATACAGCTGGTGTTAAGTGTTTGTGTCAAGAACAGCCATAAAAACAAAAAAAAATAATGTTTGTTCCGTATTTCATAGGTACGCGTTTATTTCTTTTGCGTCATGAACAATTGAGCATTTAAAACGACGCATACATCAATAGGTAGTAATCTTAATATATAAAATCCTTGCGTTACTGACTGACTGACAGACACGCTACAGCCGAAACTATTGGGCGCAGGAAGCTGAAATTTGGCATGTATGTTCCTTGGGGATCGTAGGGGTGCACTAAGAAGGGATTTCCCGAAATTCCCACGGGAGCGGCCAAAACGCGTAAATTTAAAAAAAATGCAGGCGTAGCTGCTGGCGTCCTCTAGTTTAGTATAAATATACTAAACAATACTTATAGTACAAACTACTTAGTAGCCAAGATTTGTATTTTCTATTCACTAGAATGAACTTTTAGCAATTAAGAAACGATTATAAACACATTAGTGAGTTTTATTTGTAACATAATCTACACTTTCAGTCACATAATTATAGAATTTTCCATTACGTCATTGGATTCGGTTGCCTTAATTTTATTTACACATTTTTCACTTTTGGTCCCATCGGAAACAAGAAAACAGTTTCATTATTTAAGTTGTTCACAGATTTTGATCAGATCAGTGGTGTTCCGAAGCAAATCATAGCCTGCTGTGTAAATTAGTTCTCGTTAAATATTGTTATCGAAAAGGCATGTCATTGCATTTTAGGTGCATATCAGCAGCAATGAAGCTGCTTCATAGACATTAATTCTGAAAATGTAACGTTCTAATCTTGAGTGTTACCTGTTGGAACAGATGAACTCTTACAATGACATCATGGTCTGTGCAATAATGAGAGTAAAGTGAAATCAAACAGTTACTTTAAATATATCATGCTGAATTTTAGAGTCCATTTGCCTAGAAATGTTCATTTTAAATCGATACATTTACTGTTGGTTTCGTTACCAAGCGTGCGGAAACAATCTGCGACTTGGAACTTAGTAGAACTTATCGACTTGTTTCGAACTAAGCCAGTTTCTAGGAACGTAGCGTGTCTGCCACGTAAAGTGTAAAAATAAATTATTAACTTCGTGCACGATAAAGTTGTGTAAGCAGAAAATATAATTACTATTAAGTCTACACGCGATCTATTAGTTACGATTTCATTTGTGTAGAGTTTTACTGGCCTAAGTACTTATCTTTGGACTCTTTTTTTACGTTCTTTAATAGATTTCTGTCCCCGTACATAAGCTCTGAAGTAGTTTATAGTCATGGCAAAGTATTTTTTTTTTATTATAAAGTGTTTTATTTTCTTTTCAGTCCCTGCCATAAGATTTCTTTTTTACTTGAATGAGATTTAACATACTACAATATGTTCTAATAATCGATTTGTGATCAGTTACTAATTTTCACTTAGGATATTGCTAATATAATTCTAATTTAATATCGCAATCACAAATATTTACGTTTTTTTTAAATAAAGTGCTATTTCATTTTTATCACCAATTTAGAGATCACGATAAGATAGTTCTGATAACTTTTTCAGCTAGATAGGTTTTCAGTTCTGTTCCGCTAATTCATCACCAGTCATCGTTCAGTCAGAACATTTTGTAACTTATTTAAAATATTCAAAAATAATAAAATTCATACCAAAATATATAACAAATATAACATAAAGAACAAACAAAACGTATGAAAACAAAACGGGAACGAAAGCGGAACGTGTGACAGAAGTCCCATACATCGACTTATTTCCAGTAGAGGGAGCCTATTGAATAAAAACGGGCGCGCTCAGCTGTGAGTCGATACGTGGGGTATCTTGCCTCTTCATATCCTGCTTTAAATTATTATTGACGTAAGTACTTATGGAGCACGGCTCACAGGTTTGGCACGAGAAACGGAAGGCTCAGAACATAGTAAAATGTCTCTTCTAAAATATTCAAGATTTAGTAAAACGACTACTGCATAGTTGTCATTGGACTAACAGTTTAACTGCACTCTTAATATAAGTGTCAAAATTATCGTTAATGATAACTATCCGCCCATCCATAGATATAAAATTGACATTTGTGGAAAAAGTAAAACTATTAATTATGCGATAAAGTGTAAATGCACTTGCATTTTGCATTAAATTGACTTAAACCAATACTGAATATTTAAAAGAATCTGAAATAATATTGTATTAGAAGTATGTACCACTTTCTACACCAATAAAATCTTTCATTCATAATACAATTTTGCGCTCGGATGCACTCCAGATTACTTTCTTATTTTGCACATTGTGAATGTTATTAAAATTGAATATTTAATATTCAATGTGGCACATTTTTCACTTTTTATACCTAAAGAAATATTGGTTTTTATAGTAATGATGGCTATGATGTAATAAAATTTTCTGTATTGGAAAATCCTGTAGGGAGGAGCGGGGCTGGTACTAACAAATTTAATATTATGGTTTATGTTATCAATAATAATTAACTAATTTGTTTAATTTTTCATTCATAGCATGCTTTGGTTATTCAGTTTTGATATTAGTGACAAAAACAATCAGGTCAGTAGTTTCAGAAATAGAGTCATCAAAACCAAAAAAAAAAGCGGACATCGCGCTTCAAGGCTTAAGTCTCGGATGCAAACGGGAAAACGCTAGGACGATGATGAATAAGTCCTTGGTCTTACGTGCCTTGACTGTATTCGAACGCGTAACAACCAAACGTTTTCCTCTTATTATATATATTCGAAGACGCCTTATTTGGTGTTCTCGGCATACTTCAATATTTTAAAAGTCCAGTTATTAGGCTAGTGTACTACGTGTTCAGCGTAATAACTGCTACTTCGGGCTACATTGATGTGATTCGTGAGAGCAAACGAATGAATGAATTAATGGTGTTACCGTGTCACAAAATGTTTATCTATGCAATTAGGTTATATTGACATTCAAATATTTATTTTCCTAAATGAAATGCAGTTTAACGCCTATAGTAAAA
This sequence comes from Euclidia mi, assembly GCA_944739405.2. Taxonomy (NCBI): domain Eukaryota; kingdom Metazoa; phylum Arthropoda; class Insecta; order Lepidoptera; family Erebidae; genus Euclidia; species Euclidia mi. The sequence continues at coordinate 56,013,322 of OX123190.2, forward strand.
GATGTTCCCAATTACCAGTACTTTCATTTCACATTAAATTAATTGATGGCCGCCGACCGCGCAAAACCGCACATTGTTCTTATGGCGCTGTTATACCTCAGAAGCCGTGAAACATCAAATTTTTCGTCGCGCAACTAGCCATAACGGTACATGTTACAAACTAGCAAAAAATAAACCTTATTAGCATAAGCGGTGTACTGAGTGTCAGTTGCTAGTTTACGCCCCGCCCAGACCTTATCATTCGGCTATGAGCCCTGTGAGAGATAGGTCATGTCGCTTGCGTCTCCGCTGCACGAAATTATACGTAAACCTGTTTGTTATTGTAATACGCCGATTTGAGTTCGTAATTTCAGGTTTTATGTTATAGACTGATAAATTCATTCATTCGTTTGCTCTCACGAATCACATCAATGTAGCCCGAAGTAGCAGTTATTACGCTGAACACGTAGTACACTAGCCTAATAACTGGACTTTTAAAATATTGAAGTGTGCCGAGAACACCAAATAAGGCGTCTTCGAATATATATAATAAGAGGAAAACGTTTGGTTGTTACGCGTTCGAATACAGTCAAGGCACGTAAGACCAAGGACTTATTCATCATCGTCCTAGCGTTTTCCCGTTTGCATCCGAGACTTAAGCCTTGAAGCTCGATGTCCGCTTACTAGTCCAACCAGACATGACAGAATATCAGCTTTTTCACAGAAAGACTGCCGTCTGACTTTCGTAACCCAAAGGGATAACGATATTCCATGGCTTAGACCAGTATCAGTTTATTTGAGGGGACTCCCCGCTACAACTTTCAAAGATCTTCATTAAAGACGGGACCGACGATATAATGTGCTCTCCGAGGTACGGGGCAAGCGATAATTAACTATTTAATACGCACCTAAAACTAGGTAAGTAAGATCTAGGACTTATTATTGAAATATTATTATTGACCGAAGAAGAATTATTCTCAACAACAAAATCAGAGATCTTACTTACCAAACGTGGAGCATTCCATTCTTGTATGCAGTGGAGAATTTGTTCATCTTGTAACATATACAACAAGAGGCTGAGCCACAGTTCACACACACAATAAACAATCAAAATCCGAATCCATGTTAGCTTATCAAATCCGTGTACGAACGCCAAGATGTCGTTCGTAGGACCATAAATCACTGCCAGAGGTCAATATTTCAAGAGGAAATCAGTCCGTTGTTCTAGCGAAGTCATTATTTATACAAACACCAAAAGAAACTCGGAAAATCGAAAACACTTAGACGCAGCGACAAGCAACAACATGAGTGAGAGTGAGATCGACGAATGATTGACATGAACATGAATGTCAAAAGAGCAAGTCAAGCGCTTTAAGCCTGGCCGCACCAAGGAACTTATACCTACTAACTGGAATGATGACGGGCAACCGAAAAACGTTCCGAGCGAGAAAGCTTCGAGAGTGGGTGTTCTCTCTTTCTAATAGGATGTCCAATAATCCTACAAACTTCTGGGACAGCTATAAAAACTGTTATTTTATGATGATGACCTGCAACACAATGGCATTCTTGGCGAGATAGCTTCAAGGGTGGATATCATTAACTTTTTAACTTATTTTAATTTATAGGTACGTCCAGTTGCTAATTATCTGTTTTTCAACCTGCCTATCTAAACGAATTTTGCATTTAAGTGTTGTTCAAGTTGTTTTAATGTTCACCAATATTTATTTCATCTTCCGAAATTATTCATTTTCACCTGCAACTCGTTCAAATGGATTCTTTAGCGGGAGATACATGGAAAATCCTTAGGACCAGCATGGCAGGGCACGTTGCGGCGGACTCTTTTTCTTCATCTTTTCGTGTGGATAGTGGGTCTATCGACCCCATACACCCTAGTGTCAGTTTCTAGACCGCCTCAAGGGCCTCTGACGTGGTTTATTTGATGACCGGGACCAACGGCTTATACGTGCCTTCCGAAGCACGGAACCATCTTTTTATCAGAAAATCAGGGAGTTCGGGCCTCCAATGGCCTATCTAAACTGGGAACAACTTAGTATGCTTCCCGAGGGAATCGAACCCACGACCATCGGGTCACGAGGCATCTTGCATTACCCGCACGCACGTGCCCGCAGGATGCCACAGAGTAAGCGTGCCCATAAAAAAAACTGTATTGGGTCTTTACCCGCTAGGCACAGATTTTTATGTGATGTGAAGATACGTGGCACTCGTATACATTCAGTGTCTGGGAGCATATTGTTAAGAGATTTCAAAGCATGAGTACAGGGATGCAATTAAAAAAATTGACCAAGCTTGAGCTTGTCTTTATAATAAAACAACACAATTTTAATGAACACGTTTATTAAACATTATTAAAAAGTATCGTTTTGTGTATTGATCACGTTTGAGTATTGATTTTCTCTCATGAATGATTATGTCCTCTGACTTAAAATGACGGCTGCAAACTATGCTATAGCTTGAATATTTATTCTTTATAGGAACAACTTCAAGCCACCTCTGCCGCAGAATTTCACTATTAGGGAATCTGGAAATCAAACGAATACACTTGTACTCTACTTGTATTTAGAAAACAAACTAGCTACTACTAATGCGATGTCCAATGTTTATCAGAGTTTGAAAATATACTTTTGAATACATATGTACCTACATACATATGTACTACAACAATGTTCGAAACTTCGAACTTAGCTGCACAGACTACTTAGAGATACTACGCTTAGCAGTTTTAACGCAGGGATTTTAAGTTGGATACTAGCTAGAGTTTATAATATAGATTTTCCGTATGTCAATCTAAAACATTGGTAACCCTAGTTGTAATCAACAAACAAAGTTAAGAAAACTTACGTAAAAAACGAAATTCCACATCCAGCATACCCCTCACTACTACACCCCTTCACACAACACGATTTTACCATATTTAAAAGCGGTTTCACCTTAATACAGTAAAAAGAAATTGAGAACGCAAAAATATGACTTCAACGCGAAAGTGTATCGGCCATGTTGTTTATATCAGTGACCAATAGTGACAAGGAACTCTTGAGCGGTGACAAGGCAAGACAGAGACACACTCCACCAATGTCGGTTTCTCGCTCGGAGTGTTTTTTTTCATTGAAGCCATTATGCAAATGTAAACTCTAGCGTTTTAAGATAGAGTTGTTTTTGTTTTTTAAGCATTTTGTTTGTACTCATTCCAGTTAGTAGGTATAAGTTCCTTGGGCCGCACACATCCGTTTTCAGGCCCGCTTTCAGATCAGTTTTTCAGGACCGTTTTCAGTTCATTCCGTGAGCAAAGCGATTTTCATTTATTTTCCTTTGGCCTAGACATGGGTTATATAGGTAATTGAAATATTAGGTATCACATGATTGTGATTGAATTGTTTGCGTGAAAAATACCTGTGACAAAATACTAGGTACCTATTAAATAATCCGGACAAGTGTATATCGAGCCACGCACAATGTAGGGTCCCGTATTAGCCTTTATTTAGTGTCGTAAGGATAAAAGAACTCAAGCACACTAATTATTAATTTAATCGCTTGTAAATGTAAGTTTGTGTTAATTGAATATTACTAGTTAATAGTAAAGCCTAATGAGCCCTTATAATTTTCATTGAAAGTGCTTCATGTTTGGTTAATTATTCACGACACGGGAATTAACGCGATGTTTATACGTATTTACATACCATTTATGTTTGACGTTTCGGAACGGTTGCACGTCCCATGGTCACAAGCTGACTGGCGCTGCGATTTTACTACGAAACTTTTATTGCTTTCGGCGATGTCAGACGAGCCAAGGACCCACGTGATATGGTAAGTGGTATCCGTGGCTCATACTTAGCTGTGTTTACTTAGTATTACAGGAACCATGCCAAATAAGTACAACCAAGTTGCTGCCTACCGGAAGGAAGAGAAGAAGGAAAAAGGATCAGGATGGCGACCGGGAAAGGAAAGGTGATTGGGCCTACGACGTTCTCACTCACTGTACATAACACAAACTAACAGATACCGTTGCTTGACATCGATCTTCTGTGAGAGCGTAGTACTTCTCCGGTCGAGCCAAACCATTTGTGCTGGAATCAGCATGGCCCTATTACCGACAATTTGCGAGCTGTGCCTATTTCCAGTAATATGCATGGCATAGAAGGTTAAACGCACGGATAATCAACCTGCTTGCCGCAAGAGCCGCATAATATGCTAGACCAGGAGTGATTAATCATGGAAATCATTAGGCATATTGTTAATTTCAGATTGCCAAACACCCCACTCCTACAAGATGTGATGTGCAGATTACTCACATTGGTTGTCAGAGCTTGAATATAAATTGAGCAAACACAGTGATCCCCCCCCTAACCAGGTACGGCCAGTCGCTCACGAACGTCTGAAAAGAATTGGTAGAGGGGGACGGCCTTTGGTTGATGTATTCCAACGAAACTGCTATTCGTCGAGGAGGCCTACGTAGACATTGGCGTGCTGGTTGAACAACCTAAGCAGTTTATTTCTATCACGAGGTGCTAGGAAATTTGAATCCATGCTTTCTCGTATGGTATACACACATCAACAAAGTCTAGGGATAACTTAATCCTAAATTATTTACGAGTTTATAGTTTAGAACCTTGTTAGTTTCCACAAAAAGTTTATATACAGATTAAAACCTCTTTTATTCTATTTTCAAAATTTGAACATGGAAAGAAAAAAAACAAAATAATAAACAAAATATGGCGGCAAATTTGCTAGTAATTCGTTACATTAAAGAAAGTTAAAACTGTTTTATTATAATTATTAATGAAAAGGGTTTTTAATTGTTTTTCTTTTTTAATTTAACGTGACGTACGAACTTTAAAAGTAATGGCACGGCGTCATTTGAGTCGAGATGAAATGTTACGAGCCGTGGGCATGTTAGAAAATGGTGCAATTCAACGCGTCGTTGCTGAGGCCCTACATACCAGTCAAAATGTGATATCAAGGTTGTGGTCACGTTATCGCAGTACTGGAGATGTGGCCGAACAGCACACAGGTAGATATCGTGTTACTACGCAGAGACAGGATCGATTTCTCCAAATGACCGCCAGAAGACAACCCAATATCACAGCGCTGCAACTAGTGCAAAGGCTCCAGGAGGACCACCAGCTGCTGGTAAGCGACCAAACCGTGCGAAGAAGGTTACATGAAGTTGATCTTCATGCTCGAAGACCATTGCGTGTTCCAGCATTGCGACGTGGCAATCGCGGTCGGCGGCTTTCGTGGGCTCGGGAGCATTTACCATGGAGTGACGAACAATGGTCTTTGGTGCTGTTCACCGATGAGTCCCGGTTTGGGTTTCACCCGGATTCACGAAGAACACGCGTTTGGAGAGCTCCAGGGAGAGTTAGCCGTCTACGGCACCCTCAGGAGGTCCACCCATACCAAGGCGGGACAATCATGGTGTGGGCAGGAATTCGTCTTGGCGGACGAACCCAACTCGTTTGGATCCAAGGCAGCTTGACTGCACAAAAATACCACGAGGAGGTAGTAGAGCCCGTTATTGTCCCACACAGAACTCAAATAGGCCATGAATTTCTACTCATGCACGATAATGCTCCTTGCCATACGGCGCGGCTGGTATCGACCGCTCTCCGAGAGCACGATATTCAAGTTTTGGATTGGCCTGCACAGTCGCCCGACTTAAATCCTATCGAGCATGCCTGGGACATGTTACAACGAAAAGCTTTGAGAGATTTTCCACCAAATTTGACGACTGAACAACAACTTTACGAACACTTGCAAAGGACATGGGACCTCATACCGCAGCAAGACATTGACAATTTAATTTTAAGTATTAACAATCGATGTCGATGTGTAATCAATGTAAGAGGTGGCAACACTGATTATTAATGATTAGATTTTACAAGATTTTTTCCATTTTTATTAAAATGAATAGTTTTTTAAGAAGAAATGTTTGTTGTTATCATACTAATTTTCCATGATGATTAAAAAAATTATTTTTTTTATTTAAAACAAAAAAAAACACGAAATGTTTTTTATTTTTATTAAAGACCTTAAAATAATCTATGATTCTTCTATTTACTGTATCAGAAAATTCTTCATAGATTTTTAGATATTTGATGAAATATAAAATATCCCTAGACTTTGTTGATGTGTGTAATCTATTTAGTAATCTGTGATAATACATTGATGCACGTTTTTGGACCTCAAAATCAACCGAAAGTACACCTGCCAGTACTGACAAAGCTTCAGTGCTAACTGAGCTTTGCACAAAAATTTAAAATATCAACGTAAGATGTTGACTCTTGTAGTGATTGCCGACGTACAGCACCGATAGTTGGCCTATCGGCTCATACAGGCGTACACATACAATCTAAATATTTTGCATCATTTACTTTTAAAGTTGTAAAATTACAGTTCTGAATGGAAGTCTCCATGTTGCAGTTGACATCTTAGACAGACCGTAAAAGAAATTATTGTGTTGAACAATACTCGTATATGTATCAAATATAGATAAGTATTATAAGTAGATGTCGATACTTCAAGCATCGAGTACTTTTCTTAGTCCGTACCCTAAGTAAGATTCGAGCGCGACGCGTTGCGTTAATTTTATTGTCAAACACATTATTGTCAACGCAGTCATAGGTCACAATTTGTTCGACACGCAGAACATGGGCTAATATGCACATAATTATATTTCACGACAAGACAATCAATGACGTCAGTTCACTTTCGATAGATCTAACTTATTTTACCTCGATATTAGAGAAGTTAATTCTTCTCCAGTCGGACCAGTCTAAGTATTCGTTCTAAAACTAGTGTGGCCTCAATGCTTTTAAAAATATAGTAGATTTCTTGCCCAGTATGCTAACAACTATGGGTACCAATTATATTATTATAAGATAACTTTGCCATAAACATGAGGCGTAAGGTAAATTTTTTAAAGTAGATAATTTGTAAGATGTAGGTGCGAAATGTAGATAATGCCTAAAAATAAATGATCCCTGGATATGAATGGCACACGAACGTTGCAAATCGCAAAATCAAACAGAGACCTATATCTAACAGTGGATGAAATCGGGCTTTGGATGATAATAATAATTCGATACGATACTTGCCATTAAGTACTTATTGAGTAAAAGCATCGAATGCAAAGTATCAAGTAAGTACAAAATTATGGATATCGAAAGGAAAAATACTCGATACCACAGAGTATCGATATTTTCCGTGCGTTGGTTAGTATAGTATTATACGTATCAGCAACGGAGGAGAGGACGTGTTCGTCTTGAGCATCGGTCGCATGAAGCAGTATAGACCCGCTACGATAACCCCATTTAATAAAAAATAAAAAACCTTTTTGCTATTCGTTATTAAAAACTTTTTAAAGGTTTAGATTCTCTCTCTCTCTTCCTAGCTATAAATCCCACATGGTGGTGGGGTCAGCTTTCTTCACGTTACGCTTCCACTTCGCTCTATCCATGACATCATCATCAGTGACCTTGCATTCCCTCTTGTCCTTGAGCACTACATCTCGCCACCTTGTTTTGGGTCGTCCTCTAGGTCTCCGACCAGGGAGGTCGAGCTGTAGTGCCAAATTACCGACGTAGTCTGGTGGCCTCCTTTTCACATGACCATACCATCTCAGCCTACTTTCCTGCATTTTTTCGGCGATGTCGCGTACACCAAGGCTTCCTCGCACGTACTCGTTGCGGATTTTATCGAGCCTGGTTACGCCGCACATCCATCGTAGCATCTTCATTTCAGCAACTTGGATGGTATGCACGCTCTTTTGGGTTACAGCCCATGTTTCGCTGCCATACAAAAGAACTGGCCTTATTATGGTCTTATAGATAAAACCCTTGAATTGACAGGCATCCTCTTATCGCATGTAACACCAGTCACTTCTCGCCACTTAAGCCACGCTGCGGCTATTCTGTGCTGGATATTGCATTCTAAATGCCCAGATCTGTGCATCATATAACCAAGATACTTGTATTGATCGCACATGGTTACAAGTTGGCCGTCGATAGGAATTGGACTATTGTTATCTGGATCTGGGTCATTAAAAGACATGTACTGGGTCTTTGCAACACTCAACACTAGGCCACCGGCCTGTAACTGATGTTTCCACGACAGAAGCGCCTCTTGCAACTCTGCGCGGCTCTCGGTGCAGATAGCAACGTCGTCTGCGTAGATGAAAGTCCACGAGGCTGAAGACTGTGCTGCTTCAGTGAGTGCGTCTAATACCAAGCAAAACAGGAAGGGACTCAGTACTGAGCCTTGATGCACACCTTCTGCAACCGCTATTGGTTTTGTCTGACCCACTACTGTTCGTACCATTGATCTCGCACCCTTGTACATGTCGGCTATGATATTAATATAATGTTCGGGGACGTTCTTCATGCGAAGACTCCACCAAATCGTATCCCTTGGTACACGATCAAATGCCTTTTCCATGTCCAAGAATGTGACATACAATGGTCGAAGTTTCGCTCTGTACTCTTCAGCGATCGTGTTTAGAGCAAACATAGGATCGGTAGTAGATAAGCCCGGTACAAAGCCATAGTGATTTTTGGACAGCGAACATTCTGATCTTAAGCGACTGTCAATCACTCTTTCAAATAGCTTCATGGTATGGCTTAACAGCTTGATTCCGCGATAGTTATTACATTCGTATTTACTGTCCTTCCCCTTATAAATTGGAACTATGGTGCTCAATCTCCATGCCTCTGGCATTTTGGAGGAGAGCAACACACAGTTGAAGAGGTCGGTAAGCAGTACGACTCCTTGTTCGCGAAGGCACTTCCAAGCTTCGACTGGAATACCGTCAGGCCCTATGGCTTTGTTGTTGGCCATCTTTTTTAGCGCCATTTTGACCTCACTGAGATGTATTGGAGGTATAAGTCCCATGTTTCTACCGGTGTTTTCGAGCTGTGGAGCAGCTTGAGTAGGGTTGAGTAGCTGTCGATAATACTGATGCCAGGCTGATAGGACATCTTTATCTTTGTACAGCAGCTCACCATTTGGGCTTTTAACGGTTTTACATCTAGCGGGATCCTTTGTGCTCTGACAACGTTGCTTTGCGAGCTTGTAAATACATTTTTGACCTTCTTTGGTCTCTAATTGCTCGTATATAGTTTTTTGGGAATTTGCGCGTTCCACTGCTATAATTTTTTTGGTCTCCTTCTTAACTTTTTTATTTTCTGCCTGGTCTTCGGAAGTTTGGGTAGACTGCCAGGTCCTAAAGGCATCTTTCTTTCTTTGAATTGCATTTTTCGCTGCTTCTGTCCACCACCAAGACTCTCTGTAATTTATTGTACCACCCTTTGTACGACCAAGAGTAATATAAGCGGCTTTTAGAATGGATTTGCTGAGATAATTCCATACAGTGTCACCGTCCGAATCAGTATCAACTTTTAAGTTGTGTAAGTGGTTGCAGAATTTGGGAATGTTGTCTCCTTTTAGGTTCCACCATTTAGTTATTTCTGGCGTCTAAGATGGTTTCGTTTTAGGTGTTTTCTTAAAAAGCATATCCATTACAACGATACGATGTTGAGTAACAGCGCATTCACCCGGAATGACCTTGCAATTTGTTACCCGGCCAATGTAAGCTCGATTTACTAATAAATAGTCGATCTGCGATGATGTTCGTCCGCTTTTGTATGTAATTATGTGTTCTGGCTTCTTGGCAAAGAAAGAATTAGTTATAGCAAGATCGAATGCTGCAGCTGTAGAAAGAATAACTTTCCCTCCTTCGTTTATAATGCCATATCCGTGACCTCCGTGCACTCTTTTAAAAGCATTGTTTTCATCCCCTATGTGACCATTTAAGTCCCCTCCCAGCAGTATCATTTCTTTTGTGGGTATTTGTTGTAGATGGTCTTCCAGAGTTGTCCAAAATGCGTCTTTATCGGCTTTGCTACATCCCACCTGAGGAGCATAAGCTGAAATTACATTTAAAACTTCTCCTTCAACAAGAGCTTTTAGAGACATTAGCCTATCGTCAATTCGATTTACCTCCAAGATGTTATCGAGATGTTCGGCACTGACAGCGATTGCTACACCGTTTACCATTTCCCATGCTTAGCTCCTACATACATAAGTTTATAACCCTCTCCGATGTTACGGGCTTTTGCACCAGTCCATCTTGTTTCTTGAAGACATGCGAAATCTACCTTTCTACGCTTAAAGAGTGAAGCAAGTTCTTTAGTCTTCCCCGTTAATGTTCCAACATTCAAGGTAGCGAAGCGGACTTTTGAGTTACAATTTGGGACTAACGTCGTTAGCCGAGCCCGTCCGTGACTCGGTAGCCCTTGCACACTGTTCGCAGATGTAGGGCGATATGTCTGCGCGTCGTTTCGCGGCGACGCCCTATCCGTTATCCTTAAAGTGTTATGTAACCTGTCCATTTTCGTTCTTATAAATTTGGCGAATTGTTTGGGTTTATTAATTTAGTACCGATTGCCATCTGACGTACAAAAACCTACCGTTTGAGGTAGGGAAACCCCCAGGATAGCTGATAGTTCCGGGTACAGAAATTTTATCCTGTACATAGCGGTTGTCTGGTTATTCCGCCAGAACTCCGGTCGCCAGAGCCTCGTCCGTTGGTCAGCAGGGTGTACCACGAGCAGGTGAGGTTGACATTTGGGATGGTAAAGATGTTAGTTCCATACCCCTTACTGCCCTTACAGCCCTTTAAAGGTTTAGATTATTTATGAAAAATATACAAGTAGGGTATACCTTATCTGTATAAAAACCTGTCAAGTATGCGTCAGAGGCAAAGAGATTGGATAATATCAGAGGTATATATAAACAATTTTAGGTGGACGACACAGAAGAATAACTAAAGCAGTGGACGACTATACTAAAGCTTTTCATTATTTTTAAAACATTTAGCCTTAACCAAACTTAAAAACCTTATATTTGGCCCTTTGGTGGGTTCTATGATAAGTTTTATAATTTTTGTATGGCGACGGCGCGTCGCAACCCTGTCCATCAGAAACAGCCACGTCCATTCTGACAAGTGTCTGATTTATGAAGAATAAGTTTTATGATATTGTCAAAAAATTGAATGTCTGAATGTGAATGCATAAAACCATACAATTTCAAAGCAAACAATAAATGAGGAATATGAATTGTTTACGTTCTTTAATTGTTTTCATCTCGCATAGAGTATAATATATGTACCTCTCTACCACTTTTATATACACGTAGAGAGACAAAAGTTTAAGCAGGAATGGTTTTCAGTAGAGAATATGAACCTTTCACATCACAAATTATTATGATCTAACGAAAATGATAAAATAACTTATATTATTAGGTATACTTATTATCCTCTTGTCTGTATCTGATTTTGGCGTAAATTTGAAGTCCCAAGACAAGGGTATAATTATATACGTCTACAACCATCTACTACACCAAAGAAATATAACCTTATTAGTCCAACCTCTCTGTACTACACATACATTGTCGTGTGATTCTGACACATAGTATTATAGTATTTGTATACTCCTTAGACAAATGATTAGAGCGAGACCAATCATTAGTCTATGGTATACTCTTTGATTCTGACAAAATAAACTTCAAACCAATGCTGTATACTAGGATCGTATGATGTATTGGATGTATCTATATAATCGATACATGACAAGATGTACGCATGCGCTAAATTCCGGTATGACGTCACGAGCCGTTCCGCGCGCACTTGATTTTCATTTCTTTCAGCCCACGGAATGTTTTCTGTTCAGAGTAAAATCAAACGTTTGTGGTAGGCAGTAAGCTCATTTTTTATTAATTAGATGATTTTGAGAGCCCGAAAACATTACAAACCTGAAATCAGTCCCTGAAAACGGGCACTGAATTTTTTCAGTCCGGAACGGAATGAAACTTTTGCGTGCTTTCCGATCAAAGCAAAATCTATCGTTTGCGGTGTTAAGTACGTTTATTTTACAAAATAAATTTGATACAGTCGAAAAATGAAGCTCGCTAGTCTCACGGAATTTCGCCATGAAAAATCGGTCCTGAAAATCGTATGTCTGCGGCCAGGCTAATGCTACATACATTTTAGAAGCATTAAACGGCAAGGAGCAAGTATATATGGAGGGATAGCTTTAAGCATAATCAAGAAACCTATCGTTATTTATTTTTACTTGTATGAAATGTCATATGTTTAACCGAGACAGATGTATTGTATTTATTACCTCTTGAAATACTCATGTCGCAATATTTTTTAAAGAAGAAATGACTGTCAATAGTGATGTACTCATGTATTAATCTTTGATTGGTATTGGTATATAATTCGGTATTTACAGACAAGATAAGCATTTGATTAAATAATATACCAGTAGTATAATATTTTATTTTACGAGCTTTTATTGAGAGTATAGTACTTAGGTGCCTATAAAGAAACAAATACTGTAAAAAGAGAGGAGAGTTGAGGAGACTTGACTTATGTCCAGCAAAGGATGTATTTTGGCTGAAATAATGGAATATTAATGGTAAATACAATTTTTCTCATTAAATTACGAAGTCGGAAATCGAATTGACAATGTCCTTCGGGGTGCTCCTCTCCTACCGCTTATTCACAAGAGGAATCCAAGTATCCACCTCGAACTGGTGGTCAGAGTATGCTTTATCCACCGCTATGATGATTCGCAATTCAGATATTTCCAAATAATATAAAGTACTTGCATTACAATAAAATGAAGTTTTGTCTTAGCCGTACATTTGGTACAATAAGTAGGTTACTTGTTATTTGTAAACGAATCCTCCAGGTATGTACAATCAAACAAGTCAGCGGTGGACCAGTTTGAAAAAAAATCCCTTGGCTCGCTCATAGAGTCGAGGCACGCCAGAAACAGGTTTTGTATACGAATGTCAATGTTTATGTAAAGTAACACTGGAAGCGATTATGTCTTGCTGAGCGATTCTCACCCTTATTGTGGTCTAGTGGGAAGTTGTTCGACTGTACCGAGATAGGAACAGTATACAGCGCAGTTAAAGATTGCTCGGTATCACAATTGGACAATATTCTTATAATCCGACAGAAAATAATTACCTTTAATTCCTCTTAAATTGACAATACGGAAACATAAATACAATTTTTGAAGGAGTGAAAAACTGCGTTATTAGACAGTTAGTACCGACTAGACAGTTAGATACAATTAAAAATCTATTATGTCTCGCACTTGTCCGTGTGGTGACGGATTAAGAATACGGTTTATCACTACCCTATATCATCCCATGGGTGTCGTAAGAGCCGACAGAGGGACCATACTATGCAGAGAGCAGCACTGTAAGAGAAGGAAAACTTGATACAAACCCTATACCAACCCGATGGCCAGCGTGGTATAGTAGGCCAATTCCTCCTTCCAAAGGAGAGGCCTAGTCCAGCAATGGACTGTTAAAGGCTGATGATGTCTCGCACTGATCAGTGCATTGGCAATCAGCGAGTTATTTTATGTTCTCATTCTTTGTGACATTGGTATTAATATATAAAATATATAAAAAAGTCAAAATAGTCAAAATCATTTATTTATTCCACAAAGTAACGCACACGATACTGCCCGGCAGGTGTGATACTATATGTATTACCAAAATGGGATGTACATTGGTGGAAACAGTTAACATTTATGGATAATATTTTCATCCTGAATTCCAGAAGTGCAAGCTATGTTCTCTCTTGAAGCTTTATTATCACATTTCTGAAAATTACAACACAAATCTGTTTATGATTGTATATATGGTTCGGCGATACACCGAAACCGTAGGTTCTAGGCGACTTGGGAAGGATTAATGGAATGGACTGTATTCAAAGGATAGCGAGTTTCAGCCGCCCAGGATTGGATACGGGAAGAGGTGATTGTGAGTGGGTTTAGGATATTCCAAGGATGGAGGGCACTTACCTTATACGGCAATCTTCTTCGTTTCCGAAGGGCAGTCTCCTGGTGGTTTCGTGATGCAGCTGCTTGTTTTCACTTCACTACACAGTCACTTCCACTTGCGAGCGGTTTTTTAAAAGGTAATAACTATAGCGGGAGCGGCGGCGCGGTGATCCGGTATAGCGGACGCGTATCGCGAATCGAATGTTCTCGAAAGTTCTGGACTGTCACTCACGTCGACGATCGCGGTGACCAATCGAAAGGCAGTGCGTCTTCCAGGGAGTGGGATAGAGAGGGACGGAATTATGGTATCGCTCGCACTAGACAAGCGTGGAACGATTGACGTTGATGCGATTAGTTATAGATAGGAAGGTAGATGGCGCTACCAATATATGATAACTAAGCATATTTTTACATTTGCAATTTTGGTATATATTGATTGACAAAAATATAAGTTAATTATAATAAAGTAGAAGTTCTTATAAACCTCAGTATTAGATATCTGGTTAGTAAAAAAAATAGTCACATATTTAAGAAAGAATGCAAAACTTTTCTTTGAAATCCTTCTTGATAACAAGCAGACACAAATGAAGCGAACAAAGTTTAGAAGAATTGGACAGATGCCATTCTCCCATTCTTATATTTCGGACCCAATTTCGTTTCAAATCTTCATTATTTGGAAATCTCCAAAACATCACAATGAATAACCAATTATTCAAATTATAATCTTTCAGAAACTGGTTTTCCAATTGACAATTGTATTACAACACTGTCCTCATATATTTTATCGAAATATTTATATTATATTTATTTCATTGTGAATAATGGAATAAAAATATGTGTCAACGGTGGTCATTATCTTTATCTTTAAGTATTGTCACGTTTATAGGACGTGAACAAAGAAATTATAAGAAATAAAACTAAGTTTTGAAATTACAAAAAAAATTAAGGTATATTAAAAAAAATAGTAAGGTTCGGCCTAGGTCGTTGCGCACTTGTCTAGCCTTCCACACTTCCCTGGCGAGGTCCCGTCCTCCAGGCGTAGTCCAGGTCAGCTCGGACACTCCACTCAGGCGATGAAGGAGACTGGGAATCCGGTTACGACAGTTGAACCGTGACATAATTCCTAGGAACAAAGGCCGAATCATTAAGCTGCCGGTATAAGGGGCGCACGGGAAACGCTAGGATGCATGGCAAGAACTAGATTGGCAATTTAGGGCTTATAACGGCGGAAGAATTCTTAGTGTGAAAAATCTAAATTAATAGTAAATGTAAGCAAGCAGAGACGGTTACAAACGTTGAGCTTTGAAAGTTTAAGTATAACATAGTAGAAGAAAGGCAACTATAAGCATTACACACAGGATAGAATAAAGCTACAATATTTAGTCGGACTGGTACCTCTAAAATTAACACAGAGAATATAATACAACAGGTAGGTAACGGCCGTTAGAAATCTTTATAAATAAATGTGCACAACTTACCCAAGTTTGGGAATCACAGTCACTAAATTAATAATTACAACTGTTTTAAGTATATGGAGAAAGGCAATCCACTCTTAAGGTATTAAAGTTTTAATATATTCGTAAATAACTTTACGTTCAAAATTGATATTTCGCAATGACGGCAAAACAGTGAGAAAATTAGTCACAGCGTTCGTGCCTCGAGAGGTTCGGCTATGGCATAGCTAGGTGCGCGCGCGGCGCGCGGCCGCTGGCGGGTGGCGATGAGGAACCGGTACTTCCGTATATATAAAATAATGTGGTTATCCGCATTGCTTGTCGTTTTTCTTTTTTATAGTTATATTTAAATTGTTTATTATGTAAATAGTTTAAATTAATTTGTTTATTTTGTAAATAGTTTCAATTAAATTGTTTATTCTTAAGTTGTTTTTTTTTATTGTTTATTTTAAAGTTAACTTTTTTCTTAATCAGTAGTAAAGGACATTTATGTACACTATGTTACAATAAGCTTTACAAATATCATTGTAGATTATTACGGCAGATATCTTACTTATTATGACTTACTGGTGGAAGCATATTTTTTGTCAATTTTCCGTCAATAGTCTTATTTGACTTTTACATCCGACGGCACTACAAACTATTGTTATTTTTTATGTCTGAAAGTAATAATATTCACAAAAATAATATTTTCTAGCAATTAAAATTGCAGTTTATCTTCGACACGGCTTTCACTCCAGCTGGATGAACATCGACAAGAAATAACATTTTTTTAGGCATATGTCATTCAAGGCCGTATAAAAGCTCTATGGCTATCTCACTCGAACATATGCAGTTCTGTTATTAGAGAGAATAGAGATGCATATACGATTTCTACTCTTTTTTAAATGCTCTCTCCATATATACTTGCTCCTTGTTAAACGGTCAATAAACCGCAGTTTCGCTAAAGCGCTGAAAATGCTAAGATATTATTTTGTTTTTATTTAAAATGGCCAGCGGGTTTAATAGGATACGATAACATCAACGGTCATACTATTTAAAATGTTTATGAGAATCTGAAGTGTCCGTTTTATACTGATGTTTGATTAATATAGCAAAAAAATAGTTAATATTTATGTTTATAAATTGCATGCCAACGGTGTTGGGGCCAAAATTATACATTGTCCTTTGCCCATTGACCTTTGTTTGGTTAAATAAAATTACAGAAAAATAACTGTATGCCAAATCATTAGAAAAATAAAAATTATCCAAGAAATAAAAAAAGAATAGCCTATCGGCTATTTTGTGACAAAATTCTCCAATATATACTCAAAAATCCTCTTAAAAATCGGTTATTCCGATTCGGATGAGTTCGGTAACAAACACTGTGACCCGAGAATTTAGTGTATTCCATATGTTTTATAGGAAGGTACATTGTGTATTCCAAATATATGTACATCTGGTTATATATTCAGAACCTTTTGTTCGTTGTTTTCAACAAGTATTTACAAATTTTACGTTGCTAAGGTGATGTGTTATTGGTATTTTAATTAATAGTTTACTGTAAATTCATACAAATGGTATTTATAATTTAAATAAAAATACATCCAGTTATAGGTTTTTGGAACATCCAGGTTGCGCATGGGCGTTTTCGGGTTTTTCCGCAAACCGATACAAATTCGATTTCAGATACTGAAATCGATTTCAAAAACCGATTTTAGAAATCGATTTCTGTAGCGGATGTCGGAGCGACGACGAGCATTGTTACTAGTTGCTTAGACAAACGCAAACAATCGAATTCTTATTGTATTGTCATGTCATGCGTCCATATTTCGCTTGGTTTGCGTGACATATTGAAAAAGAAAACCTACTAACTACCTAAAACTAAGTGTTAAAAACTCAGTCGCCAAACAAACTAAAATGACACAACACGAATTATTGTTTCTATTTATTTACATTTTACAATCCTAACCTACTAACTACCTAAAACTAATTGTTAAAAACTCAGTCGCCAAACAAACTAAAATTACACAACACGAATTGTTTCTATTTACTTACACTTTAAAATCCTAACAACGTAACAATAAAACTTTTTATATCCTAATATTATAATATAACTTTCACGAAAACCAAATAAAGGTAGATACTTAATTATTATTACGCGCGCACCGCACTGCACGTGTCACCTAGGTCAAGTGAACAAAAAAACATTGATCAAGTCAAAACTCTCCAAACATAAATCCCTAATAACTATTAAAACTATTTGCAATTTGCAAAACAAACATTTAATAGTTGCAATCTGAATTAGATCTTATCGCCGCGATGTTTAGTTTTATTTTTTCTATTCAATCTGCAATTCATAAAACCGTCAAAATCCATAACGCACGACTACGAGTTACGACTGGCTTGCTTGGCTACGATCGATTCGCTTCATCTCTTTTGCTCTTTAAACGGATCACTAAGTAAGAAAGAAAAGGATATGAAATTCGCTCTCTCTCATTCTAACTAAGTAGTCGTTGTGTAGAGTGAAAGAGACCGAATGAATATGAAAACTATCGAAAACGTAAGCTTTAGATTTACTTTGTAGTTTGGTTGCGCTTGCACCGTTTCCGTTTGGTTTGGATTGGATTGTTTGCGTTATCGTGATATTGTTTTGCGTTTTCTAAAATTGGTTTCTCATATTGGAATATCGATACGATACGATTTCTGACTGCAATCGGATCTCAGTTTCGTTTTGATATATCGGTCTCATGCCTAATCCAGGTATTGGAGAAAATTGTTTAGAGTTTACCAGCATTGGGGAAATATTTTTTAAACATTTAAGCCTTGGAGAATAACTGTCTGAACATCCTGGTCTTGGAGAATGATCTCTGGAATGTATAGCCTTTGGAGAATAGTTTTCGGAAGATACAGGTACAGCTATAGATTCGTCATCAATCCAAGCAACTCCATCCATCATTGCCTTATCATTGGAAACAAGATCCATCAAACGATTAAGGCAGCCTCGACCAGCCATTCTAAAACAATAGATACTTATGTTTATTATAACATTACATCAAGTAACCGCGATATGAAAGTTAGGTAGGCAAGTCGAAATCGAAGCATAAAATGTGCCAATTACGTAGGTAGGGATAGAAATATAAATTAATGTGACAATTTTACGTACTTATCTATTTAATTATACTATAAAGCGTAGTTAAATATGTCTGTGAGGTTGACTCCCTATAACCATTGTTATTGTACTGTTTTTGTGTGAAGACTTTACTAACATACATACAAAAACAAATAAAAAATCAATGTCTCCTCTTCATAATAAGTTAAACCCTATGCCAACCCGTACAACGGTAACTAGACGGGTTGGCATAGGGTTTGATGTCGAGTTTTCCGTCTCTTCCGTAAGATATTATTTATGTTATTTCTTTACGACACCCACACTGAAACGGGGTAGTGACACTAAGTATTCCTAATGCTCGCGGATTTACACGGATTATAGAATATGTTGTGATTTAGATATATTTTTGTGCCATGTCCAGCAGTGGTGATGATATTTTTATTAGGTACTTCAATTATTTGTTTATTTAAAATTTATTTGCCGTTTTGCCGTGTGGTGTCCGGCGGAGTAGAATAGCCCTCCCTCACTCTTACCGAGATGTCGTAAAAGGCGACTAAGGTACTTTAACGCTCGAAATGTCAACTAAAAATAATAAATATTGACGTCCCCAGTCTTAGAGAAGGAAAACTCGATATAAACCCGGAAGTCTGTTCCGCCGTTAGGGACTTGACTGTCAAATACACAGAAATACCTAATACAGTCTAACTACCGACGTGATCATGGCTGTGGGAAATAATACTGTATATGTACCCCAGGGGTTACCGGCGGAGCCGGAGAATCCCCTCCTCGCCCTATATCTACAGGAGAGGCTGCTCCTCGTATTCTGGGGGGAGCAACCTTACAGCTGCAGGCGGCGATGATATTTGCCATACGTCACGCCGAAATCACCACCATAAGCAAAATTGTTCACGTCGGGGCGGAAAGTGGACATCGGAATGTCGATTTGCGACGTTGAATGTAAGAGGAGGAATAGATGAGAAACTGGATGATGTCTACGAGTTAATGAGTGACAGAAATTTGGATGTATTGTGTATGAATGAGACTAAACGCAAGGGGGAAGAAATGCTGACGCGCGGCCCGTTCACTGAAATATGGTCAGGGGTGGTAACCCCTTGGTAAATGAAGAACATGGTAGTAAAGGCGTCGGTATAATTCTTTCAGAGCGAATGGCAGAATGCATGCGAGGGTATGAGTGTGTTAGTCCGCGCCTTATGTGGGTCCGGATGAAAGTAGGTCTGACGCCTCTATTTTTGATAGGGGTATACGCACCGGACTCTTCCCACAATAAGGCAGTAAGAGAGGAATTTTGGGAACAAATGAGAGAGGTTGTGTTATTGCGTAAGTGGAACGAACGTATTGTCATGCTTGGAAATTTTAATGCAAAGGTTGGAGTGAAGCGCGATGGATATGAAAATGTACTTGGGACGTTTGGAGATAAGAACGTGAATGAAAATGGCGTATACTTGTTAGATGTATGTGTGGAGATGGGTCTGTCTGTGATGAATACGTGGTTTCAGCACAAGTTGATACATATGTATACATGACGAAAGAAAGAAAGACATGGATGTTAAGGAGCATGATAGATTTTGTGATAGTCGATGAAAGAATGAGAAAGAAAGTAGTGGACACTAGGGCATATCGTGGACCAGATATTGGCACAGATCACTATTTGGTAATTACAAGAGTTGGTGGTATGTTTAATCGCTGGCGGTACAGACCTAAAGAGCCTGCTACCGAATTAGAACGTATAAAAGTGGAAAGATTGAAAGATCAGCGCGTGAATGAGATGTACAAAAAGCAATTGAGTGAACGGCTAGATAAAATCTGGAGTGATGTAAACGAGGAAAGTGTGAGTGATGTATGGTCGGTATTTAAAACCAACGTAGTGAAATGTGCTGAAGAGGTATGCGGTTTGAGTAAAAGAAGAAGTAAGAAATGTGAGAAAGCTGACTCGTGGGATGATGAAACTTGAATTATGATTGAGAAAAAGAAAAAGGTATGGCTGGATATCCTAGCAATAGAAGTAACCAAAAGAGCTAGTGGTGGTATGAATGAATATAGTGTTAAAGAAATGAAGGACAAATATAGGTGTGTGAAAGCTAAGGTTAAGGCATGTATAGAGAGGAAGAAGAATGAGAAAAAGAAGAAATGTGAGGAACAATTCGGCTTAAGTTTCCGAGACAATATAAAATTGTTTTGGAAACTCGTGAAAGAAGCGCGGGGCAAAACCATGAATGCATCAATGAAAGTAATTAGGAACGAAAGAGGTGAAGTCATGAATGAAGAAATAATGATACTAAAGTGATGGAAGGATTATTTTGAGAGCTTATTCGAGAACGATGTGAGTGAAATAGAGCCAGAAGAGACGATTGATATGCCTGTAGGTCCGAGTGATGAAATTAGAGTGGATGAAATAATGAAAACACTAAAAGGTATGAGGTAAGGAAAGTCTGCATTGTGTGATAAGGTGAGGCTGAAATGTTAAAGGCTGGCGATGGACTAATAGTAAACCTGCTGCATAGCCTTTTTAATCTATGTTATATACAGGGCCAGGTGCCAGATGACTGGACGAAGGCAGTGCTCGTCCCAATTTATAAAGGCAAAGGTTCGCGGCAGGAATGTCATAATTATCGCGGAATCAGCCTTCTTAGTGTGGTAGGAAAAATGTATGCTAGAAAATATTCTGGCATACATTTTTTTGACAGAGTAATAAATGATGATTTACAGAGTAATAAATGTGACTAATGACAAGATATGGGATGTGCAAGCGGGATTTCGGAAGTGAATGGGATGTACGGATCAAGTCTTTTCCTTGAGCTGCGTAACCGAAAAATGTCTGGCAAAAAACCAGAAGGTATATAGCGCGTTCATAGACTTGGAAAAGGCTTATGATATAGTGGATAGAAAGGAATTATGGAAGGTGCTATCTATGTATGGGGTGGACAATTTTATTATAAGAGCTCTGTAATCTCTGTATAGGGGTTCTAGAGCCTGTGTAAGGATTAAGGGTGCCTATACAGAATGGTTTGATATCTCCAAAGGTGTCAGACAGGATTGTGCAGCCTCGCCCTGGTTGTTCAATCTATTCATGGATAGCTGCATGAATGATATAAGAGAAAGTTAATGCGGGATCGATATGGTAGGATTGCGTGCTAAGTGCCTCTTGTACGCCGATGATCAAGTCATTCTTGCGTCCTCGGCGAATGAGTTGCAGCAAATGATGGACTGCATGAACGAGAGCTTTAAAGCGAAGGGTATGAAATTAAATGCGGGAAAGACGAAAGTGATGGTGTTTGAGAAGGATGAAAGTGTGACTGAGTGTAATATTGCGATTGAAGATGAGCATGTTGAACAAGTTGAAGAATTTGTATATTTGGGTAGCATGTTTACAAGAGATGGAAGATGTGAAGGAGATATTGAAAGGAGAGTGACTGCGGGAAACTGTGTGAATGGAGCGCTGCACGCCTTTATGAACGATCAGACTGTGCCGAAAGACGCGCGACTGGCGGTTCATAATGGTGTACTTGTGCCCACACTGATGTATGGTAGTGAGTGTTGGGTATGGCAGAAAAAGCATGAAAGCAGAATTAACGCAGTTGAGATGCGATCACTGCGTAGTATGTGTGGGGTGAGACTGATTGATAGAATTCCGAATGCAGTAATACGAGAGCAATGTGGCCTAAAAGAAGATGTTGTGACAAGAATTGAGAAAGGAATGCTGAGATGGTTTGGACACGTGGAGCGAATGGGTGAAGAAAGAATGACGCACCAAATATATGAGGCAAACGTGTATAAGCAAGCCGGTCGCGGCCGACCTCGTAAGACATTCGTAGACCAAATTGGTGACGTTCTGAAAAACGGCAAGGTCCGAAGCACCCAGAACCGGCGAGCATGTATGAAAAGAGTAATGAATGTAGAGGAAGCGCGTGAGGTTTGTAAGGATAGAAGCAAGTGGCGTTCCGTTGTCTCTGCCTACCCCGACGGGAAAAAGGCGTGAGTATATATATGTATGTATGTATGCATAATAAGTTACGTAATGGAGTTTTAAAATAAAAACTCTGTGTAAAAGGGTACATTTAGACAAAAATCTAAATAACAATACTTACACTCTAAAATAATTTACTAAAATATGTGAAAAAGGGTACAACTTACCCGCGCAATTATCGATTTTCTGCAGTGCATCGACACAGGTTCCCCTCAATAAAGTGCGTGAACGACTGAAGGAGCGCGGGCGCTGCGCGCTCTCCACCCACCCGCACCGTACCCCGTATCGACCAATTGTATCTATTCTCACGAAAAATGGCAGCGACTTTTTGGTATAGTTTTAGATATGTCAAGTTGCAATTGTTAATATAAATAGTTCATACGTGAAAACTGATATCAAAAGACTTATTCTGGATTTTTATCTTTTATTTTGGTGAAAACGGATTTATTTCAAGTGATATCGTTACTCACTAAACAATTTTTAAGGAATAAGTGTACTTGTGCCGGTATTCACCAAATGAATTGAAGCTCTGACAATATATGTTTATTTAGACAAAAATACACAAAATAAAAAAATCATAGTTCTGTGTAAAGAAATTTGAGTGCACTTATACCCCAGTTTTGCAATATTTTTAGTGTTAGTTAACCTCTTTTGCACACTGCTAACTTCCTTATTTTATAAATCATGTTTTTCTGAACATTTTGGTAAACTTAACTCATTTTCGACAAAATCGGACTTATACCCTTTTTCACTAGAGGCACAGATATAAACTGAATGATATATCAATAATTAGTTACTTAGTTCAGCTTTATACCTGTAAAATTTCAGCGTAGTACATACAATAATTAAAGAGATAATAAAATAAAAGTCATTAGGCGGTGCAAGCCCGTGGTAACTCGACCATATTTAGATGGTCACAAAAAAGTGACCGCGTCAAGTTGCAACATTTACGTCGTCTAGACAACTAATTATATAGCCAATATTTATTTCAATACTCCCATTAAAAAAGAAAATGTCTGGCTGCGGTAACGTTACCCCAGCAGGAAAAGGTTTTGTGAAATAACTAAAAAACTACAAGTGCAACAAATTTAAAAATGTTCGCAACAATTACAGAAGCTGAACAACTAATTATCTATAACATTTAAATGACCATTTTCGACATTTTCTGGCTGGGGTAACGCACATGTCTTGAGCATAACTTGGAACATGTTACAAATAATCATAACACCCGATCGATGGCCTCTGGCAAATATATTGTACCAAGAGTGTTTAATTATTACGGTGGTAGAACTTTAAAAACGTTTGCCATATCCGCCAAATACTGTCCCAGAGGACATAAGGAACGAAAATAATGAAACTATATTTAAAAGGAGACTTAAGCAATATTACTTAGATAAGTGCTAGAATTTAAGAGTGAAGTTAGCTATAAGTAGTTATTGTAATTTTATCTATGTAATCGTTCTAATTTACTGTACGAAGACTGGATCCCACAGTTGACACGATTTTGTTTGACACTGCACTATTCCTGTATGAACGCGTGAATTACAAATAATTAAATAAATAACAAATATGCGACGAATTACGGTCGTTGCGACGAGAGTTATGCCGTCGGGAACTCGGTCGCCGACGACTCCGTTGCAAGTTGATTTCCTCTTCCAAGCGCCCGACTCCGTCTCGTTCTCTCTCCGACTCAGGATCCCCGTCCCGGATGCTCCGGCTGCAGACGCCGCGATGAGCAGGGCCACGGCTCCGATAGCGAGTGCGAACTCCAAAGTCCACCTCGCTGCGCAGTCGACTCCCGCCCAGCTCCTTCGCCATCGCGTCCCGATCCACCGGGCTCCGGCGTCTCCAGGCGTCAGCTTGGTCCATTCCCACCTCGCTACATTTTCTTTAACTCAGAGACGAAAAGTTCGGTTTGAATTTGTATTTTTAAATAGACGGTAAATTAATATAAAAAAAAAACTCGTCTATCTCGAAAACGGTGCGCGTTAGCGCAAAAATAATTAAAATTTCATACCCCTTCATAAAACCCCGCAGCATATTTCTTAGAATCCTTTTCTGACCTTAACATGACCTTGACCAGCCCAGCTCCTTCGCCATCGCGTCCTGATCCACCGGGTTCTGGCGTCTCCAGGTTTCGGCTTGGTCCATTTCCTTTAACTCAGAGACGAAAAGTTCGGTTTGAATTTGTATTTTTAAATATACGGTAAATTTATTCAAAAAAATCGTCTATCTCGGAAACGGTGCGCGTCAGCGCAAAAATAATGAAAAACTCATACCCCTTTATAAAACCCCGGAGCATATTTCTTAGAACCCTTTTCTGACCTTAACATGACCTTGACCCTGGACCTCCGAACCACAACCAATAATAATACAATTTATTTAATAATAAAAATAGACGGTCTTGGAGCTTCCTCCTCAAGACCATGGTTGCACCTTAATATGACCTTGACCCTACGTTCACGGCACAAGCTAACCATAATCAAGTAGTATTCTTTTCGTAATTATTCGTTACATATATACACAGTCTCCCTTCTATATCCTCGAAGAGCTAGGCAGAGCTAGATATTGCTATACTCACTTTTGACCAGACCTAAGAAATCCCAACAATACATTGCCCGATCCGGGCATCGAACCCGGGATATGTCCAACGAGAAAATTTATGCCGCGAGACCAACGAGACAGTAATAATCCGTTAGACAATTATTACACTATGAAGAGGTACATTTTACGCTGGTAACTAGTTTTCTATTCCAATATATATTTAACAAAAGTTCAAAACTAGGACGAATACAAAATGCACACGTCAAATCATAATTTGAACTAAAACGAATATAAATTAATGTGAGCATGTATTTACCACTTCTGATTTGTAGTAAAACTCCAGTTACATTTAAATACATTTTATTAGAATTTTATTTAATTTTATTAGAATCTTCAACATTGATTGCTCGAGCCACGCATTTTGTATAAGTGTAGGATTATAAGGTTATCAATAAAATAACTAGAGATAACCTATCCTTGGAACCTCTCGATAAAAGTGATTTAAGAGTAGGTAGTAACGTAGATAAAAATACTTTCAACCAATTATATGAACTCCTCCAGTCGTGTCGCGATTGTTTTGCCATGAATCTAAGTGAGATAGGTTGCGTACAGGACGTACAAATGTCAATTGAAATGCTCAGGCAAACGACTCCTGAAGAATACCACCTACACTCATACGAACTTGAAACGCTGGCTATCGTTTGTTCGCTTAAGAAATTCAGAGTATACCTACTTGGTATACATTTTAAGGTCGTTACTGACTGCGGGACAGTAAGAACAACTCTTACCAAGCGTGACTTAGTTCCTCGCATAGCCAGATGGTGGCTACAGATCAGCGAGTTCACATTTAATATCGAGTATAGGCCGGGTACGCAAATGAGTCATGTCAATGCATTAAGCCGTAATACGAAATTGTCCGACTTAGTTGATAATTCCACTTTAGCGGTATACTCTATCGAAAAAGATCATTGGCTACTATCGTTACAAACGACGGATCCAGATATATCGTACTCGATATATCTGGATCCGTCGTTTTCGTTGTCGGGATTCTTAGACCTGAGAATGACGTAGAGTTTAAGGATATTAAAGCGAATTATTCTTAAAAAAGTAATCAACTGTATCGAAAGGTCGATAGTAAATTACTTCTTGTTGTCCCACGTTGCGCGCGGTTCCAAATTTGTAGAGCAAATCATGACGAAATAGGACACTTAGGCACTACCAAGATGATTGAAAGGATCAAAAGTCAATTCTGGTTTCCAAAGTTACGGCGCTTTGTACAGAAATATGTTGATGCATGTATAGAGTGCGCTTATAATAAAGATAGTAATAGTAAGAGGAAGTCTGGTTATTTATACCCAATAAAAAATCGATATTCTATTTCACACCACCTTGGGCCTTTTGTAAAAAATAAACATGTTAACGCGTATGTTTTAACTATTGTAGATGGTTTCACTAAGTACCTGTTTGTCGAACCTAGTCGTTAAAGTTCTGGAACGAATATTTTATGATTCTGGTATACCTTCCCGAATAATTCTCTCATTCACGCCTGCGTCATTCAAAAACTTTTGTAGTCGTTATGATATAAAGCATGTTTTGAATGCTGTCGCTGGTCCCAGGGCAAATGGTCAAGCTGAACGTTTCAACCAAACCCTTTTGTATGCAATGGCAAAATATAACTTGGGTACGGAGGAACGCGAGTGGGACATTTGCCTTGGTAGAATTCAATGGGAAATTAATAATACCGTCAATGCTACAACTCAAAGAACGGCAGCGGAGGCTCTTTCCGGTATAAGATTTCGTGATGAATTAACTAATAAACTTGATATTGACCCAAATGAACAAAGTGTAAATATTAAGTCAATAAGGGATGAAGTAAACAAAAATATTGAGGCGAATCAACAAAAAAGTAAACACGATATCGGCAGAGCCCCTGCTTCCCTCTACAAAGAGGGTGACCTAGTAAAAATAACGTGAACTAACTATCAGGGTGATAGTGTAAAATTGTTGTCAAAGTTAATAGAACCATTTAAGATTGTTAAAGCTCTCGGTAATGACAGATATAAAATTGCAGATATCCCTGGATTTAGCAAAAAGAAAAGACTGTTTGAAAGCGTCGTTGCAGCCGACCGGATAAGACCACGGATTCACATGAAGTATTCAGAGAGGTCTAGCGGTAGTACATCATCAAATAGCGAATCTGAAGACGATCTTTCTGTCGGAATTGCGACGACGGCGACGATGCAATCAAATAGACGGTAATTAATTTGTTAACTTCATCGTACGAGCTATGTAATATAATTATGTATAATTTTATGGCACGAATGTCGGGATTAGATTGTTTTGATATATTGTTATGGCTATGATATATATCATAAATATTTACTAAATATTACTACCATACAGTATGATTTCTACTTTGTTTGTGCAATTTTTTTTTAAGATGTTCAATAATAATAATAATAATAATAATAATCATTTATTTCGTTTTTATAAAACATATGAAAGTAGGTACATCAAAATTAATTAAAAACAGAACGTGCAACTGACTTGTGTACGTTAAGCCAGTGTCTCCATAACTTGCCGCTCATGTCTGCGGCTATAACGGCCAGGAGACTATTGGCGCTATCCCGCATCCGGCGCATCAGGGATGCAGTTCTTTTGCGCATGATTGCATAGAAGTCATCTATGTGTGCATCAGCGAACATCCCTGACGCGCTACAGAACCGGGGCAGCCCCAACAGTACCCTAAAGCCGTTATTATACTGGACTCGTAGGGCATTGTAGGTCTTTTGCGTATATGTAGCCCACAGGCTGCATGAGTAAAAGGTCTGGCAGAATGACCTGAACAACGTTATTTTAACTGGTGCAGTACAACGTGCGAACCTGCGAGCCACCATATTGCATCTTACCGACAATGCCCTACGTTCCCTTTCCACATCTACGTCATCACACAGATTATCTGCAACCCAGTGACCCAGGTATTTAAATTCCTTAACCCAGTTAAGTGGAATCCCATCCAGTTTAACCGAGGTAACTGAGTAACTTTTATTACCCGCCTTAAAAAGCATTACAACACTTTTATTAGTATTATACCTGAGTCCATGGGCTGCGGCATATGATTCACACACCTTTATCAGCTTGTTCAGGCCGCTGATCGATGGACTCAGCAAGACCATGTCATCCGCATAACTGATGTTATTAAACATCTGTCCATGAATGGAACAACCGACGTTGGTCTTACTAAGTTCAGCGATCAGCTGGTTAATATACAGATTAAACAATTTTGGTGATGTTATACCTCCCTGCCTAACACCACAGTCCAACTTGTATTCGTCAGAGTATGAACCTGCCCATCTAACAATATTTCTTTGCTTCCTATACCAATATTTAAATAAATATATTAGCTCCTTCGGTACAGTTGTCTCTGTCAATAGCTTGTCCCATAGGATCTCATATGATACAAGATCGAACGCCTTTGACAGGTCCAAAAAACAGGCATATACAGGAGTACTTCTACTGGTATAGTACTGAACCGCATGCTTGAGACACAAGATGGCAGACTCAGTTGATAGTTTGGGCTGAAAACCAAACTGTGCGTCGTGTAGCTTTACATGGCCATGTATATGTTTATCAAGCAAGCAGTCCAGCACCTTTGCTATAATTGTAGCTAAGGAGATAGGCCTGTAATTGGAACCATCAGAGGCGTCCCCAGTTTTATTTTTTACAATCGGTACGACAACCGTTTTCATTAGATCGTCAGGGATGTACGAATGACTAATACTAAAATTAAATAACATAGT
The DNA here is from genome assembly GCA_944739405.2 of Euclidia mi. Lineage (NCBI taxonomy): Eukaryota > Metazoa > Arthropoda > Insecta > Lepidoptera > Erebidae > Euclidia > Euclidia mi. The sequence continues at coordinate 56,042,052 of OX123190.2, forward strand.
TAAAACACGGGGCAGGTGACAACCCGCATACCTCAAATGCTCTATGCTGAGCCAGTCATGCCCGGGTGATTTTCCTTTTTTCATACCTTGTATTGCCGCAGCGACATCTTTTGATAAAATGTAAATCATATCGGTATCGGACCTGACGGACTCAGTATCGGGCAGATGAGCCTGAAGGATACTGGTTGTTGGGGCCTTAACGCTAAATATATTTTTAAACAAGTTGGCTATGTCGCCATGATCACAAACACCATTCACGCTCACTGGCAAGCTGTTCTTAGGACATTGCTTACCTGTAAGTTTCCAAAAACCATTAAAATCTTTATCACTATGACGTGACGCCAAAGAGTCCATTTGTAGTTGCACTTTATTGTTCTGACACCATTTCAATTTAGATTTAAATATCCTTTTAGCGTCACGCATGTTGTCATAAAGAGTCCCATAGCTGGGCTTGCCTGAACTTATCCAAGTCAGATAAGCTGCGCGGGCCTGCCTATGAGCGTGTCTGACATGTTTATTCCAACCTGTTACAGTTTGTTTTTTCCTACGCACAATAAAAGAATACGCGGCACCTTGTTGCAATATATCTACAATATTTTTGTACATAGTATTTATTATAACTTTATGGTTAACATTACTACACATTGAACCCGCACAGTGGCGAAATTCGGACGGAAAATCAATATCTCTTAACAAATTATTACAATAAATATTATACTTATCTATTTGGTCACTATTTCTATCACCCCATATAATTTTATTATTTATACTAGGTGTCTGAACAATTTTAGGGCAAATTAAATTAATATCACAGCAAACAAATAGGGGGAAATGATCTGACCAGTACACATTATAATCTACATAAATATTATTTACAGTCCTTCCAGCCTCCTCAGTTACCACGCAATGGTCCAACCATCTCCTAGAACCATGCACGTCACTCAAATATGTGTATGTGTCCGAGGATATACCTAGATATTCAATATCTAAACACTGCCACTGTTGTTCACAACAAAAATTTAAAAGTTCCTTACCAAAAGTCTCCCCTGGATGCGCATTGAAATCGCCCATTATGTAAACCGATTCCGTATCACTGCTTTCAATTAACGCATATATCTCACTTAGACACTGTGTAAACTCGACTAGATTGTCAGCATAGTCTACTGGCATGTACACGGATACAACTAAAAACGATTTATTCGACGCGAGCGAAATCTTAATAGCCGCTATACGCACACTTTTACATTGTATCACTGAGACGTCCCTAAACACACTTTTCCTCCAAAGTATCGCCACTCCACCATAGGGGCGACCCCGCAGCATGCCAGCTGATGTATCAACAGCCGTCGTAGCTGTGTAGCTGAAGTCGTCATCAATTGTGTTCAGGAACGAGATGTTGTGAGGCATAAGCCAGGTTTCCTGGAGCGCAATGACGTCACCCTGTTTACATAATGCGCGGACGCAATCCACAGACCGGGTGACCGATCTACAGTTATAACTTATAAATGTACAGCTGCTAGCCATCATGTACAGATTGAGTATTCACGGCATTCGAATCACCCGCCTTATTTCTAAAATGAAAAAATCGGCGAAACGATATTCCTTCAGGCCACAGTCTGCTATCCATAAACATTTCAAGTTTATGTGTAGGTACCAATACCTTGAAAGAATTGTATTCCTTTTCTTTTTTCATCAACACAGGCTCCAATATAACTTTGACTTTAGTTTTTTCCCATAAATATGCGGTAATGTCATCTACACTCGTGTCTTTGTTTACATTATATATAAACATTGGTATCTTTGTTTCCGCTGCTTTGAAATTACCGCTTATATTTGTATCAGCACCTCCTTTGTGTCCTATAAATCTATTTCTATATTTTTTCCTCTGAATAAGCTGCCATTCCGACGATTCAACCTGTTTTTTCCATTTCTTATCACTAACTTTTAAAACTTCGACGAAAGTTTTCTTATTCGACTTATTCGCTATTGTCTCTTTCGCACTCAGTGAAGGTTCGGTGCTCGCGCATGCGATAGATATATTGCAATCGGGCGCAGAGACAGTAGAACACGCGTCGTCTTCAACGTTGAGGCCCGTACATTGCTTAGGCGCAGCTGTTTCGTTGTTCGAAACCGCGGTGAGGCGTCCGGCCTCCACGCGCCGATTCACAGCCGCTCCTCCATGTGCGAGGGAGACATGACGCTCGTTATCCTGCGCGTGCGAGAGAGAACTCGCTATCGCGTCTTCAAATGACGTATCAGCTATGTTTTCCTCGGAATCGCCTATTGCATTGTGAGGTAGGTCCAAAATGGCGGTTTCGACGCGATTATTCAAATGCTTAGTACCACTTCGTTTCTTGTTTACATTGTTAAAATCATACTTAGACGTATTTTTAATCTCAGCTATATCTTTCTTCACTTCAATCAACTGTTCTTTTGAAACGTATGATTCTTTCAGCATTCTTAGCTCACTTTGAATGACTAAAATGTCTTTCAAGAATCTGGTGGCGTCGATGTGATCAAACGTCACAGGTGGAAGCTTTTGCAACTCTCTGGCCACAAATACCGGCATTTCCTCTGGATCAGTTTCTTTAAACACAGTAATTACATCGAAAAGGTTTCTTTGTGTTCGCCCATCTCCTTTTCGTGTCGTCTTTCGCTTTCTAGTCGTAATAGACTCAAAAAGAAGTTCCTTGGCATTTTCAATATCCTCCGTAGAAAACGAGGAGCTACATATTCGCACCAAACATTCTTCGTTCATCACATCTATTTTGTTTTGTAAAAACGCTAAAACTTCACAGATAACTATGTTACAGTTAGTACACTTTACTTTGCTCGACATCATCGCGTTCGGACGAGCCATACTCGCACGCGTACGAACACTGAAAACACTCAATGTGTTACCTTCTACGGTTTCTACTTTGATTGTACTATTTTTATTGTTAAGTTGTGTAAACTTCTCTTTTTAAGTGACCTATGTAATTGTTATTAATTGTAACCTCCATACTGAAAGTATACTATTTAATGATTATTATGCATCAGGTTTGTGACAAGTTAACATAACATTCGTTTTTTTTAGTTCTATAATTGATTTGTAACATTGTTACTGACTATTTAATTATATTGTGCACCGGGAGGTTGCACGCGGTTGGATTGCCGAATGTCGTGATTCGATTTTATTTAAATTCAATTTATTTAAACTGGCAATATTTGGTCGGTAGTCGATTCGAAATTTATAATGTTGGCATACATTTATTATGTTGGTACTTTTAGGGGCGGGGATTTTGGGGGGAGAAATAAAAAAATATAATTAAATGGTCAGTGCGGATTCATTCTTTTGTCAGCAGCTGAAGTTGAAAGTCGTACTGGAATATTGTAAACCGTAGGTATCTGTGATCATTGTACTGCAGACAGTTTCACCTTTATATTATAATTTTACAGTAGCAAAGTTTGTTATTTATAATAGAAATACATATAATTACGAGAGAGGACAACGACTTGTTTTTTCCTTTACAAAATAAAAATAATTAAAATATTAAAATACAATACAATTAAAAAATATTTATTTTATACCAAAATTAATTTAATTTTGTTAAATAATATATATAACTAGCTTTTGCCCGCGGCTTCGCTCACCTTATATTTGGGGTAACACAAAACTCCTTCATCGTTTCATAGTAATTTTCGTTTTAATTCATAGGAACTTTAGGGACTTATAAGAAATATAACCGCAAGAAGTATTTAAAACATTTCTGTAAACAGTATTTTAGAGTCCCATAGTAATAGTATAAAATGGCTAAACACGGAATCCTTATAGACGCGCTATGCCTGTCAGTCTATCCGTATGTCACAGGCACTTTATGCCGAAACTATTCAGTTTAAACATTTGAAAATTGGTAGGTAGATGTATTCTGTGAACCGCTTTACGACGTTATAGAAAATAAAAAAATATTGAGTATAATATATAAATATAAAAGCGGGGCTCTTCATACATGGAACTGATGTGGAAAACTGGTCGTTAAAAATTACTTTGAGGTTCCTAAAACCATTTTTTCTCAAAGTCAATCGTTTGTAAGATATAACGGTTACAAAGTGGCAAAATGGGTGTGTGTGTGTCCCTCAAACTTTTAAAGTAAGAGAGTGACAAATAAAAAAAAATATGCTGTAGATGGTTATAAAAACTTCCAACGAAAATTGGTTTGAAAGATATGTAGTCAGCAGTTTTTTAAATAAAGCACATCCTAAAAACCGCAAATATAGCTTTGTCGTTTATACAAATACAACTAATAGTTAGTCGAAGATAATGGCTATGGTAAATGGATACCTCCACTACGGAACCCTTCATGAGCGATTCTGACTCCCAATAGCGAATAGCTTTTATAATGTTGCCGGACGGTGAGAGCTAATGTTACACTTGGACACACTGTATACAGAAAACCGAAACACATTGAGATACCTGTCTTGGGCTTGCTTCTTTCATTCTTTCTAAGAAACGGTGGTGGCGACCTGCGGGACCGTGAGTTCTCCTTGTCATTGTTCCCAAAAATCGTGTTAAGTTCTGCAATTGGATAACGTGGTGGATTGCAACCCAATCCTTCTTATAGCAGCAAGGGGGTCATGCTCAGAGAAACATAAACGAGCTGATATTATAATAGTACAACAATAAACGATTTAAAAATTTTGCGTGTTGTGTAGGTACGTTATTATGAGACAGTTAATAATACCTCTGCTAAAAAATATTTCAGCTTTTATATCACCGCACAGATACCTTCTAAGCTCTAAGGAATTCTGAAAAATGAAAATAACGCTCGAACAAAGAGCCTTATACATGTAACATATTAAACGCACTTCCTGAAAGTAGTTTGTTCAGAATCGGCTACTGAATCCATTTCTGTCATTTTTAATATTGCTTTTATTTGTTCTAAAATAATAAAAATAACGTAAATTATAGTCACTCATTTGTTTGAAAAGTTGAAATATACGAAAATAAACCTTAAGTCAAAGCAGAAAGCCTTCTTTTAAAATGCATTTCTTTAATGGTTCCACGTTGGGTCACACGAACGCACACATTAATACAACACAATAGCGACAAAAGTCAATACCACACAATTTACCACCAAAATATATATTATCTATCTTTCGCTTACGTAATAATCAACAGGCAAGAGCGAGACGTAATGTGTCGCCCGCGCTGGCCAATGACGAGCGCTGGCGATGCGCTTAGACAAGTTATGATCTTATGACAAGTATCTAGTCATCCATCGGGAATCTGTTCAGCGAGAGTTGCGAAAAAATATTTTGAAAAGTTAACTTGTTTATTTACAAAATGTGTAATTATCAACATGACGGCGCCCGGTGTGGAACGTTCTGCATCATCTTGATGTTAACTTGTCGCCCCCGGACTTTTTACTGTGGGGAAATATTTAATCACTAGTTTATTGTGAGGAGAAAACAAGTGCCGAGGAGTAAATAAAGATATTAGCTGCTTTTGAAACACTAAAAAGATGTGATGTGTGAGTAAACAGTGAAGTGTTAAGCGGACTAAAAGAATGTGATTTTATCCTGTAAGTTATTTGATTATTCTATTAATGTTACTATTAATTCACAACTTTAAACACGCCGTTCTTGCTTTTTTCTCTCATTGATATTCTTTTACTTTACCTATCAATAATGCAAACTAAGTATGATTAAGTTAAGATAGTCACAATAGTCATTTACGATGATATGAAACAATAGATCGTGCATGTATTAGCAAACAATAAATAATTTCATACCAAGTCGACTGTTCATTCCAAAGCCCAAAAGTGTGATGGAAAGAAATAGTCATATCTTTGGAAATATCAACAGTAGCTGAAAAAGTATTCAAACATCATTTTTGAAAACCACACTCTATCAGAGTGTTGTAAGAAGACTGAATTTGAAACATTTTGTTTATATCGTAACGTATTTCGTTCCTATCAGATCGCTGTCGTTTGTTTACCATAGCAACCGTTTCGTGTGTTTGTGCGCGTGCGCAGATTTATAGTGACCACGCTTTTCACTTTTAATCGAGTTTATACTTTCTTCAAAAAAACAATATTTACGCAAATAAAAAAAAAAATTAATGCATGCATTATGATTGTAACAAGGTATTCTAATTAGGGTGCCTGAGAATGTGCGTTATTTCCGTTACACGTTGTAAAGTAAGACGTGACTTTTTCAAGATTACTAGCGATTAAGTTTGTAGAATCGTAATGTTCAAGTTCTTCTTAGAAATATACCGAAGTTGTATATGTGTACTGAAAGTATATAGGTTTTAACGAAAACATGAGGTTTGTTATTTGTTCGGAACACTGAGTTTTCAGACCACATAAAAAAATCCTGGTTCGGCACAACACAACAATATTATGCTTCCTTCGTCCTAAAATATAATTTTAATAAATTGTTCCCGCTTTGTCCTATTTTATGTTCTTTGTACAGCCCATATATTTTTTTGTATAGGGTTTACATGCTTTTTGTACTCTCAGCAAAAATACCATAAGGGTATGGCACTACGTTTGCCATAGACAGGTGACAATGGTGGAAGCACACCGATTGTCCATTGTTGTTTATATATTTAGTAATTTAGGATTTAACTTAAATGTACAGCATGTATATAGAAATGTTTTGCTCGTGTCCGTAATATATTTATTATTCATTTATTTATAAAAACTAAAAACGGTCCCAACAGAATACCAGCGCTATCTTGTGTCACAAGATGGCAATATGCTGAGTTGGGAACCGATTCTGTTTAGGTTAAGTTAGTTTTTAAGTTACTTTCTGTTACAAACCTAAAAAGAATAGACGAGTTTTTCTTTCTTTCTTTCTCTCTACTAATATTTAATCTAAATAGAACATTGTTTTATTTGGCAGTGTGCTTATAATAAGGGTGGAAGACTCCTTATGAAGTACACATAAGCTAGCTACAATGAACATATTTGAAAGCTGAAGGAAGTTTAAATGACTTTAAAAATGTTAACCAGCTTGTTTATACGTGACTAACTTCTGTATGTTTATGCTACCCAGGTACTTTTTAATTCCAATTCAAATTATTTGATTATTGCACAATTAAAGAAAAATCAGAGAGTGTACTTTATATTTTAGCTAAAATTAATATATTATAAAGCTGACGGAAATTTACTTAAATGACTTAAAAAATATATCCAGGTCGTTTATAGGCCACTATCTTCTGCACCTTGATGCTACCCTGGTACTTTTCAGTTATATCCAGGTCGTTTATAGGCGACTATCTTCTGCACCTTGATGCTACCCTGGTACTTTTCAGTTATAATCCAGATTAACCAAACTATCAACTAAGTGAACAAGGGACACCTTATTGACGCAAGTTAAATTAGAAACCCCCCAAATTTACAACTTTCTTTGGCAGTGCTACAGGCATCCATCAAAATTAATATACAAGGAAAATCTTTTGGAGTCTGCCGTTGGCTGTCAACAAGGCGACCCTCGACCACTCATTTTTAGCTTAGCCATTCATCTAGTTATTAATTAGCCAGCTAAATTCTAAATTTAACATCTGGTACCTAGATGACGGAACTCTAGGAGGCGACGTAGACACTATCTATCAGGACCTGGCACTTCTAAAGACAAAATTTTCATCTATCGGCCTAGACCTTAATCAAAGTAAGTGTGAAATTTTTATCAACGATACTTTAGACCAATCCGCAATTCTTTCCAAATTTCAAACCTTCACGCCCATTATAACCCATATTCATAAAAATTCTCTTCGCCTTCTTGGGTCCCCAATACTAGACGAAGGTTTTGATTCTTTTATTCATGAAAAAATTCAAAATTTTAGTGAAATTTCGGACCGCATGCTCAAAATTAATAAACATTCGGCTTTCACTATTATTCGATACTGTCTTTTTGTGCCTAAGTTCACACACGCTTTACGTTCTTCGCCTTTTTGGAAAAACCCAAGCCCTAGTGGGCTTGGGTTTATTGACTAGTGTCAATATTGACAAAATTTTACAAAACACCCTAAGCAACATTTTAAATGTAGCTCTGAACGACCGAGCATGGCTACAGGCGACATTACCGGTTCGCCTGGGTGGGCTTGGCGTACACAAAATTTCCGACGTGAGCTTACCAGCATTTCTGTCATCCAATCCAATTTTCTTCCAATCTTGAGGCTCAGAAGGTCGAGAAGGAAAAAAGAGTCAGTGGAGTTGGCCTGCCTTTTGTTTGGCGATGCATTTTATGCTTTGTCAGTTATCTCCTATGATTTTATAGTCTATTTTAAAGGAAAAGTTTCAAGTCATTTCTGGATCATCGTATGCGCAGCACCTAATACTTTTAAGATCAGAAAAACCGACATCCAAATGCTTGTATTAAACTGTTTCATATCACAAAATTATATTGTAAAAGTTGGAAGTATCAAAGTTATAAATAGGTATAAAATCACAAACATGTATTTATACCTACACGTAGTACAGGCGCTCTAAAACGATCTTGTGTTCCTACGTGCAATTATAAGTGCATTCTTTGCTTGCGATTGCTCCGCTAAAAGTTCTCGCATAGCACAATAGACGATGAAACAATAACGAGGAAATGTTTCGCATATCGGTGTTTCGATATTAAATTTATACGATACGACTTTTTGCTAAGATTTGCAGTGCAAACTTAGTTCTACGAGATCAATTAATAAAATTGAAAATGCAGTTAAATAGGATAAGGCTGTAAGTGAATGAATCCTCATTTTATTGAGATTTTTTTAAAGAATTAAGTTGATCCAAAGTTACTTGTATGTGATTAATACTGTTACGAGCTGGGGTTCGGTGATAAATTAAATACACTATGCCACAAAACTGTACTTTATTTAACACACAACAACAATTATACACACTTAATTCTCAACACTAATAAAAACACACTTATTTCACAACAAAGAAACACCACTAAACACTTCCGACTTCCTTAACCTTCGCACTTCTTCGCTTCTTGATCGCTTTCACTTATTTAATTGACCTGTCCTGACTCGCGCGTTCACGCGGTGTTTATACCGGCCGAATAACAAACTAGTTCATTCTTGCGTATTCCCGAACATTCTCGCAAAAATCGAAACATTCTAGCGTTGTGGCATTGTTCTAGTAATCAACAGCAACGCCATCTATTAGAGGATAGATGAAACACTGATATATCAGTTCTCTTCTAGTTCTCTCATTCACCGATCGATGGCGTTATTTTCAAATAACGCCATGCGTAACACTGCCTCCCTCTTAGACGTGTTCGTCTCGAAGATCGTTGGACCCATAGTAACGAGCCAAACGGTCCACATAAACTATCTTCGGTGCACCTCGCGGCCCCTTCTAGATTCGATAGGTGACGTCGTTCATCCTGGTAAATATGCGATATGGGCCGTCCCATCTGGCTTGTAACTTAGGCGATTTACCTTTGCTTCGTACTGGGTTATGAAGCCACACCAATGACCCCTCATCGAAGCCTTTGTTGTTCGCCTTCCGGTCGTAGCGAGTCTTCATCTTCTCAGACATCTGTTGTCCTGACTCCCTGATGTGCTCATATACATCGTTCATCTTGTTGCGTAGCTCAGTCGCGTAATCCGTTATATTGCGTGGAGATTCTGGTGGAATACCGGTGATTAAATCTGCTGGTAAACGGAGTTCTCTTCCAAAATTGGCAAAAGCTGGTGTTATTCCTGAGGTTTCGTGAACCGCACTGCGATATGACAGGAGAAACGATTGGATGTGCTTGTTCCAATCTCTTTGTTTGCTCTCCACGACCTTCGCCAGGTACCTTTCCAGGGATTGGTTAAATCGCTCAACCATGCCATCTGATTGCGGATGATAAGCCGTGGTCCTGGTTTTATGTGCACCCATCACGCGTCAAGTCTCCTTGAACACCTCAGATTCGAAGTTCCGTCCTTGATTGCTGTGGATTTCCAAGGGCACCCCGAACCGACAAAAGACTTCATGCACCAGCATATCGGCCACTGTGGAAGCTTCTTGATTTGGGATTGCAAACACTTCAGGCCACTTCGTGAAGTAATCCATCACAACCGAGAAGTATTTGTTTCCGTCCTGGCTCTCCGGAAATGGTCCAGCGAAATCTAATGCTATGCGCTCCTATGCAGCTCCTACATTGTACACCTTCAGCCGCACAACTTGTGCATTTGCGGCACCAATCCTCAACGTCATCCCGACAGTGGAGCCAATAAAACCGCTCTCGGATCTTAGTAAGCGTCTTTTTAACTCCCATGTGACCTCCAGAAGACCTTAGTTTTGGGCACTACTATTTGCAAATGGCACTGGTTACCGCGAGTGTTTTCCCATTTGTGACACAAAACTCCATTCTGGACAACCAAGCTTTCCCACTGTGCCCAATAACTCTTGGTGATAGGGCTCTTTGCTGCGATATTACTCCATTTGGGCCTAGGAGCGCCTGATTTCTTCCATTCGAGAATCGGCTGTACGTCCTTGTCATTTTGCTGAGCATTCTGCAAAGCTTCTTTCCATTCGTCGCTCAGATTCCACAGTCCGTCTTCCACATTCTCACTAGCGCTGCCGGCTTTGCTTCCTGTCTTGCACAGTGTTTGCGTTGATCGGGGTAAGCTTTACGCGCCAGTGCATCTGCGCTTCCTTGCTTTCAGGTACGTCAGGTGACCCCTTTGGTGGAGACAGGGTACCACCGTGCCGCTTACGCTTTGGGCAGCTCAAGCGGATATGGCCTCTTTCCCCGCAGTTGTAGCATCGTGGTGAAGAAACAACTTCCCTGATGCGGTGACTTCGCTCGTCGCGTCTTACTGCTTCCACCTCCAGAGCGTGGGCTAAGGCGTCCTTCAGGTTCTTGAAGTGCCCAAGTCTTACCGCTGCTCTTACCTCCAGGTCCCGGATCCCATCCGTAAATGCCTGTACGATGTTCCCATCTATCAGTGCAGGCGACGACTGGTATGTCTTCCTGACCAGCTTTCCACCTCCAGAGCCCACTGCTGCAGAGTTTCTGCGGTCCGTTGTGTCTTGTCCTTCAGCTGAGCACGATAAAAGTGTTCTAGGTGCGCGTCACCGTATCTCGCCTCCAGCGCCTCCAGGAACTTTTTGTAGGTGACGTCTTGCCCGAGTGCCTCCAACACTGTCAAGGCCTGGTCGCAAAGGCCCAAGGTTAGTTAGTTAGTTGTTTTTTGATCCACCCATTCGATCGCATCACAGCCTCAAACTGGATCTTGTATGCAGACCATGATGACGAGCCATCAAATGGTAGAACCTTAAACCCACGAGGTGAGGGCGCTTCAGTCGCACGCAATCTCCTCTCCACTTCTGCGATACAGGTCTCGTGATGGTCGTGTACATGCTTCTCTATAGAGCCGACGCGAGTCTCAAGCTGGTCGTGTACCAGCTTCTCCACGTCGCTGATACGAACCTCGTGCTGCTGGAGCTCCTCCTTTACCACCTTCAGGTCCTTCCCTACAACGGCGCTGAGGTCCTTCATAAGCACCACCTGCTCTTCTAGACGGCGCGCGTGCTCCTCCTTGTTGCGCTGGAGCTGTTCTTCTAGGCGGCGCGCGTGCTCCTCTTGACGGCGAGCCTGCTCCTCCTTGTCGCACTGAAGCTGTTCCTCCAGGCAGCGCGCGTGCTCCTCTTGACGGCGAGCCTACTCCTTCTTGTCGCGCTGAAGCTGTTCCTCCAGGCGGCGCGCGTGCTCCTCCTGACTGCGGGCCTGCTCCTGCATGAACGCCATCAGAGCCGCGATGTCGGGGACCGACGCGGAGTGTGTTACGCTTGCAGGCTCCACTACAGTCGCGTTGTCACCTGCTCCACCAGACGATGGAGAAGGAACGTCTCCGAAGCGTCTCTAGTCCAGGTCTTGCTGGCGCTGGTTCCCTCAATTTCTTCCTTCGGCATAACCGGCATAATTTATCCCTTTCTTCTGACACCAATTTGTTACGAGCTGTGGTTCGGTAATAAATTAAATAAACTATGCCACAAAACTGTACTTTATTTAACACACAACAACACTTATACACAGTTAATTCTCAACACTAATAAAAACACACTTATTTCACAACAAAAAAACACCACTAAACACTTCAGACTTCCTTAATCTTCGCACTTCTTCGCTTTTTGATCGCTTTTACTTATTCAATTGAACTGTCCTGAAAAGTCGAAACATTCTAGCGTTGTGGCATTGTTCTAGGAGGATAGATGAAACACTGATATATCAGGTCTCTTCTAGTTCTCTCATTCACCGATAGATGGCGTTATTTTCAAATAACGCCATGCGTAACAATACTAATTAAAGTAAACTATACTAATAATAACGCAAATAAAGATACGTTACTACAACCATTCTCAAAGTGTGCTCCGCGGAGCCCCAGGGCTCCACGAAGCATTTCTATGGGCTTCACGAAGGTGTATTTCAGTAAAATAAATAATTTTAAAGTGCACATAGGACTCGGCTTTGGTTTATTTAAGGGCTCCGTCAAATATTTGGTTATCTAAAAGGGTTCCATCTCTAAAACAGTTTGAGAAACACTGGGCTACTAAATCGATATTTATACACCGTTAGCAAGCTTTATACTGTATCTGTAAGTAATCTAAACCTGCAAGATACTTCATTTCAGTAGTCTCAAATGAGTAAATAATATTCACAGGTGGACAAAAGCGCGCATTCAGATTATCTGTATATTTAAAATCCTTGCGTTACTGACCGACTGACAGACACGCTACAGCAGAAACTACTAAGCGCAAGTAGATGAAAGGACCATGCGTCAAATTGGGCTCAGTGTCCAACAAAGTTATTGCATATGCCATCGTAAAGGATTTTGTTCGTACTAAAATTGTTACTACCGGCACCACCTTCAATTCCATTGCAGAAAAAGATATGCACTTAAATAGATTTTGTAGAAAAATACTATTGTTAGTCATAAAACTGTTATAGTAACATTATATTCATACTTTAATAAAGGTAAACAATAGATGCCCTTGCGCCCGTGTGATTTACAACACTCTCCATCCCTCTCACACCTCTCGGACGCCTGCCCGGGTGCCCGTCTGCTCTCACTGCTCTTAGTCAGACGACTCGTGATTCTCACGGTGTTAGCTGTGTGTTTTCGTTAGTGATGTTCTGGATATCCGTATCCGCGGATATCCGAGGAAGAAGAAAGATCCGTATCCGTATCCGTTACTTTTCTCCCGAAACCTTTACGGATCCATCGCCTTTTTAATTTTTAATCGAAAATATTTATAGCAGAATAACCCCATGGATTCTTTGCAAAAATGAGTTTATATCTTTATTTTTAGTGCTTTACAAGTATATTCAAAGTGATCTCATCTCTGTTGGTGGGTGAGCCCAGGCTTCATACATTTTTGCCCATGGTCCTTTGGCATGTATGTTCCTTGAGGAGTGTAGGGGAGCACTAAGAGAGGATTTTTCGAAATTCCACCCCTGTCAGAGTTTGTATGAAACTTTTTTTTTTCCTTCAGTGAATTAACTTCAAACTTTTTATATTGACAGGATGGAATGCTATAGGTGGTCAGGTAAAATTAAAAAACGATTAAATTCCATTCAGAGTATTTTTGATATAATTTCAATAAAAGTCGAAACATGATCTATCTATTGTTCCGGTGGGCGTACGTGACGTCAACTATCGTTTCAAAGTCGCGTGCACCGACATCGATTCAGTAAGAAAATAAAGATCCGTATCCGTATGTCGCACGGGTGATCGATTTTCACGGGATAGCCGGGATCGATCACTCGCCGAGCAATAAAAAGAGATGCTTAGGTTGTCTTACGGGAAATAAATAAAAATATCACCAGGACAGATTAAACTCGCGTTATATTCCAGATTCACAATTTTGATTAACAAAAGAACCGACACTAGGGGTTAACCGGCTAGATAGTTATCCAGGGCGTAGGTCGTAAGTTAACACTCCACAGGTCCACGGATGGATACTCAGCTTTTCGTGTCTCCCAGCAGAAGCAAGCCCCAACCACGTGTGTCGCCGGCATATATACGGTCGGCAAGCGGGTGAGGCTCCCCACCGCAGTGCGTCATCGCAGTGGGGCTCGCGAGCGCGGAGGCACGACGTCACACACCCCCCCCGTTAGGCCGGGATTTTCCCTAAGGAAAATTCCCTAGCCCAACGGGCGTAGCAGCCCTGAAGATACTCCCTGGAATTAGAGAAAACAGGGGCATGGGTACCTTGAACAAGTGACAACCCTATACGCTAATTAGTATACCTAAATAATAATGACCCACGCTTGCATTCTTCACGCGTACAACGGCAGTCTGAACTTGAACATAAACATTTATCATTCCTAATTCATCACACATACCTACAAGTAAATGCCAAGGCCAGTGTAATGGCCCAATAGCAAAGATAACAATCTATGGAGAAGCGCTTAGGGTAATTATTAGGTAATAATGGTTTGTAGATATAAGAACTTGATCTAGCCCTACGACTTAAAAATCTTGGGTTCGGCCTTTGCCACTAGATAAGTAAACTTTTTGAATATAGTTAGGTGTAACAACAAATTTTTCGTAACGATGAACAAAAGTAATATAAGCCTCAGACACGACCGGACCGCTCAATGTCAAAGGAAAGAATTTAATAAATATTTTGCTCTAATTAATACTACAACACGACCAGTAAACACCTTTTGAATGTAAACAATGGTGAATCATTAGTTAGGCATTTATTTATCGGCGCGTCGCTGAGTGAACGCGCGTGCGTCATAACGACAACTAGGTAGGTACGATTCGACTATTCCGAGCTCGCGACGCACGGTTAATTACTCTGAATGTTTATAAAGTACCTATAATAACAATTGATTATGGAATTTATACAGAATTAAGAATAACAACAGAACTTCAGAACAAGGCACAGCGAAAAACAACACGCCAATCAATATGCATTTATAGAAAATACACATGCGAGAATCGAACACTAGACCGATCCTACAACGACTTTTTAACCATTGAGCCATAACTGATAGTTAGATAAACAACAGATTCTTTGTAACAATATTACATGTAATAAACTTTGTTACCATTTATAACTGAAACATTTATTCATTTTATGTTAGCCTGTTTACATAAATCATTAACACAACACAATACATTATCTTGTGGGCTTCGACTCGAAAACATAAGAACCATTGTTGGCCTTCACAAATGATTATGTAGGTAATTATAACTTAGTGTAGATATGCGTCTTACATTGTTGTGTTTATGCTTTTATTATTCTTTGTAATTAATCAACTTTAGATCTTTGATGTGCCATTCTCCTAAAGGTTTACCGGCCATGTCGTTAAGTTTGTATACTAGAGGTGACTTTTTTGAGGCAATCTTACATTTAATAAATTTAGGCGCCAATTTCTTGCTAAAGTATTTATCCTTGTCACTAAGTAGAAACGTTCTGCGCCAAACTATATCACCGACATTGAATTCTGCCGGTTTACGGCGAAGATTATAAGATGAACAATTTCGTTGGTGGGCCGACAACAGAGCTGAATGTACCTTCTCGAAAATAGAGGATAAGCAGCCTAAAGTTTCGGCATAGCCGTCCCGTGGTTCGAGCACCATATTGGAATTAAATTCCTTGTCAATATACTGAGAACCACATGTTATGACCTCCCTACCAAAAACAAGGAAATTAGGAGAATAACCAGTAACCTCACTAACTGCGCAGTTAAGGGCGAACTGAACCTTAGTGATTAAAGTGTCCCAGATTCGATGATCAGATTCTATGAAAGTTGAAATAGCTGTAATAATGGTTTTGTTGTAGCGTTCAACTGAGTTAACGTGGGGAGTATACAACGGTGTAAAATGCAAATTTGGAATTTTATATTTTGACAACATACTTTTAAAGGTTGCGCTAATAAATTGTTTACCGTTATCCAAAACAATAGTAGATGGAATTCCATGCACCAAAAATACATTTTCCTCGAGAATTTTTGTTATCACTTCTGCAGTTGCCCGTTTAATGGGGAAAAGCAAACAATATTTAGAGAAACAACAACTGACCACAAATATAAAAGTGTTTTGTTTTCTGCTGGGGGGCAATGGACCAATCAAATCAATACTAATCGTCTGAAAGGGCTTTTGACATGATTTGGGTTTTCCCATTAGACCTAAATTTGGGTGGTTTTGGTGTTTATGGGTGATACAAGGTTCACATGAACTGACGAACTTGACAACATCGGAGTACATACCAGGCCAAAAGTAATTAAGTGCAAGACGTTTGTATGTCTTAAAGATACCCAGATGTCCAGCAGTGGGCGAAGAATGATTCTCCCTTAGAATGTCAGTTCTTTGGTCAGACGGAATAACCTCTTTCCATTGAAATTCTCTAGTGAGAGGGTTTAATGTTTTTTTAAAACAATACAATTTATTGTTTATTACTTGATAGTTAACAAAGGAAGTCGGAGAACTTAAACAGCCTTTATAGATATTTAAATACCAAGGATCATTAGTAGAAACTGGTAAATTCTGATTAGGATTAATATCTATATTTATATCATTAGCAATAGCAGAAACGGGTAAAGAGCGAGACAGAAAATCAGGTAAAACGTTATCGGAACCCCGACGATGACGTATTTCGAAATTATAGGAAGATAAGCGAACTCCCCATCTGGCTAACCGGCCAGTAGGGTTATTCAAGGTCAAGAACCATTTCAAAGCAGCGTGATCAGTGTAAACAATAAACTTTTTACCATTTTCAACATAACAACGCCAGTGTTCTATAGCAGATAGAACAGCCAGGGCCTCTCGCTCAGTGGCACTGTAATTTTTTTCTTGCTTACTGAGTGATTTGCTATAGTACGCTATGACTCTTTCCTCACCATTTAACCTTTGACAGAGGATCGCGCCAAGACCAAAATCGCTAGCATCTGAGTGTATTTCAAACGGTTGCGAGTAGTCAGGACAAGCCAACACCGAGGAGGAAATCAAACAATTCTTTAGGTTATTAAACGCCTCATTAGCCTCTGTCGTCCAGCAGAATGGAGGTGCGTTTTTACTTTGAGATGTTAACTTATTTAAGGGTGCAGCAATAGAGCTAAAATTCGGTATAAAACGCCTGTACCACGAGGCTGCGCCTAAAAATCGACGTACTTCTTTTCTATTAGAAGGAGTGGGATAATTTTTCATTGAATTAACTTTATCCGGATCGGGATGCAATCCACTAGAGTCGACAACATAGCCTAAATATTTTAGTTTATCTCTAAAAAATTGACATTTTTCGAGATTAATTGTTAAATTAGCGCTTTTTAGTTTATCAAGAATGCGTAATAAAAGAGTAATATGCTCGCTGAAGCTGGACGTGATACAGATTATGTCATCGATAAAACAGAAAACCTTATTTTCAAATTCTGGGCCATAAAATAAAATATCAACTAATCGTTGTTGAGTAGCTGGTGCATTCGTAAGACCGAAAGGCATTCTTTTGAATTGAAATGTGCCACGCGTGGGAATATAAAAGGCTGTTTTGCAACGGTCCTCTTCTTTAATTAATGTTTGCCAAAAAGATTTAGACAGGTCTAAACTAGACAAGTATTTAGCATCTCTCAGATTATCTAAAATTTCCGAAATATAAGGCAAGCTATAAGCATCTTTTTTTGTAACGGAATTTAATTTTCGACTGTCCAAACAGAAACGCAGTTCACCATTCTTCTTTGGTGTCAAAATGACCGGATTTGACCACGGGCTTTCTGATCGTTCAACAACATCCTCTGAGAGCATGTCGTCAAGATGCTTTATTAATATTCTTTGTTTATCGGGAGACATGCGATAAAATCTTTGCCGAATAGGGGGACAATCACCTGTATCAATTGAATGAGAAATGATATTTGTGCAACCGAGACCCCGCTTCTCGTATGAAATATCGGTAAATTTTGAAATAATGTTGTCAGCGGTAGCTCTCTGGTCGACTGTAAGATGATCATAAGAAACAAGATGTGTAGGGGGAACTGCCTGCAACTCCATTACTTGAGCGTCAGACTTGTTCACAATCAAAACAGACTCCAATTTGTTAGGAAATAGGCCAAAGCTTCGCCAAAAATCCATGCCAAGGATAAGGGAATTTTGAATCCCAGGTACAACATGAACTTCTAAGTTAATCAATTTATCCTGAAACTCGAAGGGTAGAAACACCGATCCCAAGGACTCAAATCGTTCACCGCCTGCTGTTATTAACCTTAAAGGTTTCGATTTATCCAAAACATTGTCTTTCAAAAATAAGTTATGCAAATTATTACCTAAAATTGTAACGCAAGATCCAGAATCTAAAAGACCTGTGGTAGGTATTCCGTTTAATTTTAGAGTAACGTAAGGTAAATATTCTACTTTAGAATTACGGATTGAGGAAATATGATAGCTATTAAAGAATTTTTTTAAAAAGTCTAACCAATTATTCCACTCTGTTTTATTACAATTAGTTGTATAATTTGATTTTCCACAATCCTTATTAACTAGTTTTTTGAAACTGTAGGGGTCGACTTAGATTTACAATTGGGGCAGTCTGACACCTTGAAACCCTTTGTGCCGCACTTAAAACAGATTAGGTAGTGTGGCTGACGGCAATTACGTAATGAGTGCGAATTGCATCTACAACGCACGCAAAAAGTTTTATTTATATTAGAAGTACTCGATACGGCGTTGACTTGTGGCACAGACTTGTATCTCGATGTATCGGCGACAGAGTTATATTTATTGAAGTTATTATGATTGTAAACATTTTTGTTTGAAGAAAAATTAGAAAACGGATAATTATACGCTAGATCGGGTGCTACAGTATTCTTTGAAACTTTAGGGGGTTCGGAAAATTGCTTACTGCGACTTTGGTAATTTTCGAAAAGACGACAAACTTCGACCAGACTATCAACGTCAACAACCTTTGCAGTGAGCAGACAATTAGTGTAACAAGGTCTAATATTATTTAGTAAAATTTCTAGCTTCTCCGAATCAGCGATAGGAGAACTAAGTCGCGAAAACAGACCGTGCATTTTTGCCACGTAAATAGTTATTGATTCGTTCTCGCCTTGTGAGCGCTGACGAATCTCCGTCATAAGACGGTAATCGTAGTTATGCGGACTAAAATCTCGTTTTAAAAGTTCGCAAAGTTCTAACCAAGTCTTTACGTTATTTTTAACAGAACGATACCAAACTAATGCGTCACCCGAAAATATTTCAAAAGCGAAAGACAACATCTTGTCATGTGGAATAGATCTACAGGACATAAATTCATCAATTTTTTCAATAAAAGATCTTACACATGATTTGCCGTTAAATTTGAATTTACCTAATTCCGAGAAAAGCTTACGGTCGTAATTATAGGAAGTGTTTCCCTCTGCCACTGAGCAATCCGACCGCGAACTACGACGCGTGATTAATTGTAATTTCGCATATAAGTCATTAAATTTATTCCACACAGACTCAATTTTTTTAATATCAAGACTGCCGGTATCCACCCTATTCAGTCGATGAAAACAATGGTGAAGCACGGTTTCGACCTTCTGTTGAAGCTCGGAGGTATAGTTTGCTTCCAACATAGATAAGTGTCTATTTGATCTTAATAATGACTTTTCCACTTCAGCCACATCCTCCTCTGGTGGGAAGGGTGAAGATAATATATCCTCCGAGGGAATTTTAACTGAAAGTTTAGCGATTTGTTTGCGGGGATCGTCAGGCTTTGAAACGCCGCGTATTGTGGTCTCATATTCTAATTCCGCTTTAGTTAATAATGAGAAATTTATAATGTAAGCCATTATTACAAAACAATAATAGAAAATCTAAGTATTTACGCCGGTACTAGAAAAAAAATTAAATATCGCCAGAAAATCGAATACCGTGCTAAAAAAGCTGAAATACACTAAATTATACAATGGTGTGATGATTGGTAAAGGATTAAGAAAAATTACTTAAAGGTCACTCAAAGGTTGAATCACAATATTTTTTTCGCGAACACGAGGCACGTAGTTCAACGGCAAAGCGGTTAGAACCGGTTGGCGGCTGGGCACGCTGCCCGCAGTGAAACGTGATTTTAGACCGACGTTAATTAAATCACCGTTATGTTATTTACACAGTTAAATTGCTTATGGCCAACCAAAATAGATAGAAACTGTACCTGTACGCAATTCACCACACCAGAATATATGCACACACAGGAGAAAAATATACAAGAGAAAAAGAAATTATTTCACTCACCTGTAAAGTGCTAACTTACGTTTTAAAAATATATTTAAAAATTCTATTGGGCGCCAATGTCGCACGGGTGATCGATTTTCACGGGATAGCCGGGATCGATCACTCGCCGAGCAATAAAAAGAGATGCTTAGGTTGTCTTACGGGAAATAAATAAAAATATCACCAGGACAGATTAAACTCGCGTTATATTCCAGATTCACAATTTTGATTAACAAAAGAACCGACACTAGGGGTTAACCGGCTAGATAGTTATCCAGGGCGTAGGTCGTAAGTTAACACTCCACAGGTCCACGGATGGATACTCAGCTTTTCGTGTCTCCCAGCAGAAGCAAGCCCCAACCACGTGTGTCGCCGGCATATATACGGTCGGCAAGCGGGTGAGGCTCCCCACCGCAGTGCGTCATCGCAGTGGGGCTCGCGAGCGCGGAGGCACGACGTCACACGTATCCACGGATCTTGACACCAAACATCCGTATTCTGATCCGTATCCGCGGATATACATTCTTAACGATCCGGCACATCACTAGTTTTCGTGTATCCTCTCGGCACATAATATTTAATCCACCGACAGGTCATCTAAACGATATTATTATTGACTAGAGGACGCCAGCAGCTACGCCTGCATTTTTTTTTTAATTTACCCGTTTTGGCCGACCCCGTGGAAATTTCGGGAAATTCCTTCTTAGTGCACCCTTACGGTCCCCAAGGAACATACATGCCAAATTTCAGCTTCCTGCGCCCAATAGTTTCGGCTGTAGCGTGTCTGTCAGTCAGTCAGTAACGCAAGGATTTTATATATTAAGATATTGATTGAAATATTAATAAAAATATTTTTAACTGTTAGCAGCTGTTTTATTTTTTATGTATTCTTTGCACCTGGAATTAAAACTAGTTAAAGATGTCAAACAACAAAAACTAAGATGCCATAACAGCATTACTTTGTAGGATTATAGTTTATTATAGTTTATGGTGGTATTTTTAGTGCTTTACAAGTATATTCAAAGTGATCTCATCTCTGTTGGTGGGTGAGCCCAGGCTTCACACATTTTTGCCCATGGTCCTTTGGCATGTATGTTTCTTGAGGAGTGTAGGGGAGCACTAAGAGAGGATTTTTGGAAATGCCACCCCTGGGGGGATAAAGCAGGTTGTCAGAGTTTGTATGAAACTTTTTTTTCCTTCAATGGATTAACTTCAAACTTTTTATATTGGTTCCTGACTGTATAATTTTTGAGGAGTGTAGGGGAGTTTGTACAAAACATTTTATCTAAGTGAAATTAATGTGAGCGAAGCAGCAGGCATAAGCTAGTTAAAAATAAAAGCTTAAAGTACTATCGTAGATTTTAAGTAGACTTTAAGTGTCGTGAAATCACTTGCGTTTGAAAATGTTGCACTGCTTTAGATTTTACTAAATCGTTTTCACTCGAGCAATTTCTTCAAATCTATAATGGAAGCACATTTGACTCATACCTCGGTG
Source organism: Euclidia mi (assembly GCA_944739405.2). Classification (NCBI taxonomy): domain Eukaryota; kingdom Metazoa; phylum Arthropoda; class Insecta; order Lepidoptera; family Erebidae; genus Euclidia; species Euclidia mi. The sequence goes on from OX123190.2 coordinate 56,063,717, forward strand.
AAATAATGTATTATTTGAAATACATAAACAAGAGTCGTAGACATAGTAAAATGAACTATCCATAATAATTCATTTTAAAACTTACAATCCATACTAAATATCTTCAACTTAAATACCGCAGTAGTGAGTTGGAATCTTGAAGTTTGAACGTCGTTTCTTTATCTCCTTTTCGCCTAATCGTTATACCATAACATTTTCAATACAGGTGCTCACTTTACCCCGTCCTTATAAGTTACCCCACTCAAACACTTACACTCACAAAACCTCTCTATTATTAGATAAAATCACGCTACGCTCAGTTATCCGAAAAAAGTAAAGTGTAAATAGTATCGTCGCCATCAAAAGTTCAGTGGCTCTTAGCGCCATCGATACGGGAGTGTAGTCGGGCACTTGAAAGCACTGTGTACATACGTACTGTCGCGAACACATGGCTAACAGTGACGAAGCCATTTTGAAATTGGCTATGTTGCACAGAGTCCAGTGATGAACACTGCACAAAATAAGGACTAAAATCTCTTCGCCAATGTGAAGTGATTTTATTTCTTCATACAGCTCTGGGAGTTCCGTACTGTTTTATATTTTCACCATTAAATGCATACGCAGCAAAAAGCCTTAAAGTGGTTACTAAACAAGTTATGACCTTCTCCATGTTATGTACTACCTCTTTTCCAGAATGAAATTTTATAGACGACCATAATTTAAGATTCGAATCATAAAATATTAGTTCAACAAAGGTTAACGTTGAAAACTCTAGCTGTATTAACTTCAGAATTTCAATTTTATAACTCTATTATAGTACAGCATTATGAGGAAAACGTAATTGGCATGAAGACCTTGAGTTTTCTGAATTAAAAGTACGATATGAAAATATTATGCTCATAATGCTTTTTTTGTTGTCTATAAATATTAGAGATTCTTATAAATATTTTAAAAATCTCCGTCCCAATTATACGTTTCGATTTTGTGATTGTGAGAAATATTGATGTAAATAGAAAAAGATTCAGAATGAAAGTTATTCACAAGGGAGTATCTCAAAATGAGATCTATCATCTGAACACCTAAGTGCCGTTAACAGGAACAAGAGCTATAGTAAAATATTGGCTGAGAAATAGCCGAGATTTTAACAAAAGCGACGATATTTTTAGAAAATATTTTAAGGCAGGTTGACTTACCAAAGTTATAATATGTTTATTATATTCATAGTTCAAATCATCATTCTTTGAGTAGTAAGCTGTTCAACACGACTGGGGTGGTTTAACCAGAAAATTACTATCTACCCACTCTGAAGATATACCTACTTACGTAAACTAACAGTATCCATAGAAAACCTTCGAGGTCATAGACACGATAAATAAAATATCTATGATGATATAAGCATATGCGTGATCATGTTGTTTGCAACGGAGTTGAAATATCGCCACCTCAAATATATGGTACGTAGTATGAATTCCGATAGACGTTTTATTATTATTGTAGTATAATATTTACCGATGTAATTCGTTCACTGAGTACAGGCTATCATCAAACTGCTTGATAGTGCTATCTTTACGATATCCACCACTCAGATGCTTTAATAATAATTAGTAAAGTTACTAGTCATAAAAAAAACAGCGGTACGAAAATGCATAAAACAACAGCTACTTGAAATACGAGGGATAGTAAAATTTTAATCAGTATAAAACACGTTGCAAAATATAACGATGTTGCCTTTTTAGAAATAGAAAAAAGGAACGAGAATGTTTTACGACTTTGCTTAGCTTATGGCGGGAAATTAGTGGAAATGATTTCCAGCCCTGTTGTTTCGAGTTTTGTAGTGAGTAAGCTTAGTCATTATATAAGTAGATAAAGTCAAAACATTTATTCATCTAGGTCACAAGGTGACGCTTATAAACGTCAAATTTTAAAGTAAATTACTTAATGCTTCTACATTTACATTTACTGTCTCGTTCGCAAAGCAATAGGTAGAACCACGCGAAAGAACGGGCAATAAAACTTGTGGCCACTCTTTTTAATCGCCAGTGTTATGGTACATAATTATTTTGTTTTTGTAAGGAGCTGCAACTGTTTCACATTGTAATTAATGACTTGTAAATAGTAATTAGGAACATACATAATACTTAAATAATTAATGCAGTTACCAAATTAAGTGCTGTAGTAGCCTTCCAGTGTGAATCTTGTGTAACAGGAGCATCCAATTACGTCTTATAATGTAGGCAACTCGCGATCATGTTCAGAACTATGAAGGAAATGTATGTTACAGAAAGTGACGGTAGGTATATGAATACACAAAATTTACAAAGATGTTAGTGTACAGCCCATGATCACGAGTTTTTTTAAATTAAATTAGTGGAACAACAATGCAAATGTAAATGTAGTAAGTTGAATGACCATACATGGATAGTTATTTAAGAGAACTAGAGATATTATATGAAAAAAACTGAAAAGCAAGGTATCTATATAAATTCTGAATAAGTACAAAGATCAATAGTTGGCTAATGTAAGTGACCATCTATCCTTATCACTGAAATAATCATTAATGGTATAATAACCTTTCCTAATAAGTCTTTTATTTTACTTTTAAACGTACTTAATGGTCATTCTAAAAGACTAATTGGTATTTAATTGTATATACGAATACCTAGCCCTACAAAAGAATTATTAACTTTATGTAAACGATGATAAGGGGCATATAACTTATGACTGTTTCGAGTATTTATGTTATGTATGTCACTTTTTGTAGTAGGTAAATAAACCTATATTTTGCCTAATATACAATATATTAGCAAACAAAAATTATGCGAGGCTACTGTAAGAATCCCTATAGACTTAAAGCGTTCCCTAAGTGTATCTTTTGCACCTAACATGTATATTGCTCGTACCGCTCGTTTCTGTAGAACGAAAATATTTTGAATATCCGCAGCTATGCCCCATAACAAAATGCCGTAGGACATGACACTATGAAAATAGCTAAAATACACTAAACGAGCCGTGTCGACATTAGTTAGTTATCTAACTTTTCTAACAGCATACGCAGCAGAGCCGAGCTTTCCTGAAAGACATGCTATATGTGAACCCCATTGTTACTCACTATCTAATGTAATGCCTAGAAACACTGTCGAGTCAACTGTGTCAAGTTCTTCCCTATCTAGCATAATATTAGGTCCCAGTTGTCTAACGTTAGGTAAAGCAAATTTAACGCATTTAGTTTTTTTTTAATTAACTACTAGGTTGTTTGCTGTAAACCATTGTGTAACCTGTATAAGTGCGTTATTTACATCCTCAAATTGATTCCTATTCCTGTCTACTTTAAAAATAAGTGACGTATCATCTGCAAAAAGTACAACATCACAGATGTTTTTTTTAAATAAAAAAGTGTCATTAATATATACAAGGAATAGAAAAGGGCCTAAAATTTAACCTTGTGGAACGCCTAACTGTATAGGTAATTTAGAGGATGTAGTTCCATTTACATCGACGCACTGAAATCTCTGCCGCAGGTACGACTCAACAACACAAAGTGCGGTTTCCTCTACACCGCAGTGGCGGAGCTTACGCAATAGTGTGTCGTGATGAACGCAATCAAATGCTTTTGAGAGAGTCACAGAATACCGATACCGATAGCATTTTTAGATGACTCCCAAGCATTATAAACGTGTTTTATGAGAGCAACACCCGCATCAGTAGTGGATCTACCTTTATAAAATACATATTGATCTTTGTGAAGCAGACTATATAAATTAAAGTGTCTTAATAGCTGCTTTAAAAGAATCTTTTCAAATATTTAACTAAATGCTGGCAAGATAGAGATGGGCCTAAAGTTATTTATGTCATTTTTACTGCTAGATTTGAATAAAGGTATGATTTTACTTAATTTCATAAAATCCGGAAATACGCCTAGGTCAAAACATTGGTTAAAATTATGGAGAGGCAAGGCGCAACGGTCTCAACTATAGTATCTAAAATTTTTATTGAAATGCCCCAAAAGTCGCCGGTATTTTTGATATTAATTGAATTATATTTGATATTAATTGAAATATATAGAGAGAAAGAAGAATGAGAAAAAGGAGAAATATGAGGAACAATTTGGCGCAAGTTTCCGAGAGAATATAAAACTCTTTTGGAAACTCGTGAAGGAAGCGCGGGGTAAAAATATGAATACATCGATGAAAGTGATTAGGAACGAAAGAGGTGAAGTCATGAATGAAAAAAAAAAGATACTAGAGTGCTGGAAGAATTATTTTGAGAGCTTTTTTGAGAAAGATGTGATTGAAATAGAACAAGAAGAGATGACAGATATGTTTGTGAGCCCTAGTGATGAAATTGGAATGGATGAAGTTATGAAAGCGTTAAAAGGTATGAGGTCAGGCAAGTCTGCTGGGTGTGATAGAGTGACGACTGAAATGTTGAAGGCTGGTGACGGACTCATAGTTAACCTGCTGCATCGCCTTTTTAATCTAGCTGGAAACAGGGCCAAGTTCCAGATGACTGGACGAAGGCAGTGCTTGTCCCAATATATAAAGGCAAAGGTTCGCAACAGGAATGTCAAAATTATCGCGGAATCAGCCTTCTTAGTGTAGTTGGAAAAATGTATGCCAGAATTTTGATTGACAGAGTGGCAAATGTGACGCATGACAAGATGTGGGGACGTGCAAGCGGGATTTCGGAAGGGAATGGGATGTACGGATCAAGTCTTTTCCTTGCGCTGCGTCACTGAAAAATGTCTGGCAAAAAACCAGAAGGTGTATCGCGCGTTCATAGACTTGGAAAAGGCTTATGATAGGGTGAATAGAAAGGACTTATGGAAGGTGTTATCCATGTATGGGGTGGACAGCTGTATAACAAGGGCTCTGAAATCCCTGTATAGGGATTCTAGAGCAAGTGTCCGAATAAATGGTGCCTATACGGATTGGTTCGTCATCTCGAAAGGTGTCAGACAACGGTGTCCAGCCTCACCCTGGTTGTTCAACTTATTCATGGATAGCTGCATGAATGATATGAGAGAAACTGAATGTGGGATCGATATGGTAGGATTGCGTGTTAAGTGCCTGTTGTACGCCGATGATCAAGTCATCCTTGCACCATCGGCGAATGAGTTGCATGAAATGATTGACTGCATGAATGAGAGCTTTAAAGCTAAAGGTATGAAAATTAATGCAAGAAAGACGAAAGTGATGGTGTTTGAAAAATATGAAAGTTTGACAGAGTGTAATATTACGATTGAAGATGAAAAAGTAGAGCAAGTAAAAGAATTTGTATATTTGGGTAGCGTGTTTACAAGAGACGGACGATGTGAAGAAGATATTGAAAGGAGAGTGACTGCGGGCAATCGTGTAAATGGAGCACTGTATGCCCTTATGAACGGCCAGACTGTGCCGAAAGAGGCGCGATTGGCGGTTCATAATGGAGTGCTTGTCCCCACGTTGATGTATGGAAGTGAGAGTTGGGTATGGCAGAAAAGGCATGAAAGTAGAATTAACGCAGTTGAGATGCGATCACTGCGTAGTATGTGTGGGGTGAGACTGATCGATAGAATTCCGAACGTAACTATACGAGAGAGCAGTGGTCTGAAAGAAGATGTCGTGACTAGGATTGAGAAAGGAATGCTAAAGTGGTTTGGACACGTGGAGCGAATGAGTGAAGAAAGAATGACGAATAAGATTTATAAGGCAAATGTGTGTGGGCAAGTCGGTCGCGGCAGACCTCGTCGGACATTCCTCGATCAAATTGGGGACGTCCTAAAAAACGGCCAGGTCCGAAGTACCCGAAACCGGCGAGCATGTATGAAAAGAGTAATGAGTGTAGAGGAAGCGCGTGAGGTTTGTAAGGATAGAAGCAAGTGGCGTTCTGTTGTCTCTGCCTACCCCGAAGGGAAAAAGGCGTGAGTATATGTATGTATGTATGTATGAATTATATGCGATTAATATATCTCGCGGGGTAACGTGCTCGAATCTAAACACGCTCTTGCATTCAGGTACACAGCTAAGCAAAATGATTGTAAAGACGATTATTGTAAAGAGCTAGTAGTTGTTATAGGTATGTTTGCAAATAAACTATTGAATATTTGATAGTATCGGACTAAGGGGTTTTACACGAAAAAAATGAAAATAATTTTTACTTAACTTCCCTTAAGACGAGACACATTACATATTTTGTTATAAAAATGAACGTTACTCAAATAGGATAGAGGACTAGTATCACATATTGGAATAAACTATAATTGCATAGTAACAAGATGCCGCCATCTTTGTTTTGATATACAAGCACTAAAATCTCTAACAAATGTTCTGTAACATTTTTTAACATTTAACACATTGACATCAGAAATCAATCCTTTGTTCATAACACCGAGAATCGCAAAGAGTGAGTTTGGCCAACGTGCGACATTGTAATTTGTCATGCGGCTAACGACAGCTGCCGTCCTTTTGTCTCGCTCGCTTCGACATGTATACCGTTTCATAGATTTATTGTTTTGACGTGGCTCCATACTAATGTTTTGAGTCTGATCAATTTTTACCAGAGTAAAAAGCGCTTTGGTTTATAGTGGTTAGAATTTTCTTGCCATTATTATTTATTTCCAGAAAATAAAGATTAGTGTAGACGAGTATTTTAAACAAGAATCAACTGATTAAAAATTCACCATTTTATTATAATTATGTTTAACATTTGTAACCGGTCTCTAAACCAACATACATATTAGATCGATGTTTTTTAGCTTTTTAACCATTTACGCAACGTAAGCATCAACTCAAACGAAGATGTATTAATATTAAGAAAATGATAGTTCGCGAAAACAAAGAAGGTAATAGTTCTTATTGGGTGACGGAGAAGTTATAAAACTACTGATCAGAACATGTCTATCTTTATAAATAACGATATGTTTTATAAAAAAATAGTTTTCATTTATCAAGATCAGAAATATCACATCGATCCATTTTCATACAAACTACACGTATGGCAGTATTAAAAGTTCCAAGGCAATAACCCTTTGATTAAAAAAATGTCTCAATGCAGATTAAAACGCACTTCTATTACCTAAAAGAGCTATTAAAAAAGGTCCGAAGACCCCATTGAATTTTTGTGGCGAGTAGCTAAAAAGAAAGGTAAGAGGAAAAACACAGTAAACGTTCTGTTTACGAATTCTGTCCACGTTGCAAGTAAAATAAAGAAGTTCAATAAACAAAATCCCGTACCGACCACTCCAGGCCCAGGCAAAGCATTTTTTATGTAAGTAAGAAGACCATATTTTGTTCCTACGTAATTCGTATTTATCTCTTGTCTATTTAATACCAATATATGTCACGTGAGTGATACTCGACAGTTTTCATAATTCATTACTTAAAGCAAAATTTTATAACCGTAAATTTCCAATAGCCTATAACAAGTAATAGTATCATACAAAATTTGAACGTTGCAGCTATCTAAACATTGTCACAAAAATCTCCTTCAATATTTAAAATATGACGATAAACTGGAGAGCAATACATCACTTGGCGACGTCGAAGTGGATAGTCTACTGGCGATCTCTATTGATACAGTCATTAATCATACCTTGTCTCGACGTGAATCTCGGCGAATCTGCCGCAAGTTTTCAGCTCTGCAGACTTTATTGAGTAAATTTGTGTTATGTTTTATGCTAGTGAAGTATCAAATAGCTTAGTTAGTTTGTTGGTTTTAGATGTGGGAGTAAATATTTTGTGTTTAGGCATAAAACATTTACCAAGCACAGATTTATGTAGAATTTTTTTCCGGTGTCTTGACATCGGGAAACATTCACGAATTTCTTCCAAAAATAGTTTTGGGCCATCATTAGTAAAGACGAGTATCATTTGCATTTTGATCATTTTAAATACATTATTATATTATTCAGACATAAGGAATAAATTATATTCCTCATCAAGTACTAGAATAAACCTCTGTTGAACAAATCCATTACTTTCCTAAGACATAAATTGTCTACCAAGTACCTATCTCATACTGCACCGTCAAGTAAAACAATTCCATAATCACATTTCCCTTACCCCATAAACCTTCTACAGAGATAACTCTACGAAAGTGTTGGTCGTAAATCGAGGAATACCTAGTTCTAGTCATGTGACAGTTTAACAGATATCCCCGTGTTGTGGGGAAGAGCTCATTTAATATACCACAGGCTCGGCTAAGCGCGGAAGCACGCAGTGGTACGCTCGAGGCTTTCACGCTATTGAAAAGCAACAGAATTTGTGAGACTCTTTTTAATAGGTTACTTGGACGTTTAGATGGTTGGATATTGGTCTTAGTATGTTATACAAGGCATAACGATTCGATCTCTTAGACTTTAACAGTTGAGCTATGAAGTCGATTTTATAAGGCCACACGAAAGATCGATTAGCATGTGCAACTTCAAAGTACATTAACCTGTATAATTATATAATAAATGAGTAGTTTAAAAAACAATAGAAAAATACGCTTTTATAATAATTGCAAGTAAAAACAAAAAATAAATTATGGATCGTTCGAGTTGTGTCTATTTCTGGGCTGAAGTGTAAACAACGTGCTTTTAATTATAATATTTGAGTGTTCAAGCGTGGGGCGCTGGAACAGGAAAGACTTTCTTGTTAACAAATACTAAAACTAACTTCCTGGCGGAAGTTGCATGAGATGGCACAAGAACATAACGTTTATGCCACCAAGGGCTTACCAAAGGGAATCAAAGATATCTCGTCCAAACAAGTACTGTACATTTTGCCACTGTTGACGCATTACCATGGTCAGTCGGTGTTGGCGGCCTACCTTCGGGATTCTTCGCATCCCCTGCCCCGCCGTTACCATGTCCGCCGTCTTGGCCAGGAATAGCAGGGTGACCGGGAACTGGGGGCCGCTGCGTAAGCGTGTGTGCCATTGAGGTTTTGCCCGTAATCACCACGCTGGGCATGCGTGTTGGTGATCACAGGGCGTAGTTTCTCGCACCGGTGACGCTGCTGCCCGTCACCGATCTATTATATTTAGCTACGCCTATTTGCAATTGTTATACCGCCGTTAGTCGGTCACCAGAGCCTCGTTCGCTGGTCGGCAGGATGCACCACGGGCAGGTGAGGTTGGCTGGGAGCTCTAAGTTGTTGTTGCGCTCCCATGCATCCCAATTCTCTCATTCTCATTCTCTGAAGGATCGAATTCGTAATGAAGTGATCCGACAGAGAACTAAGCTAATCGACATAGCTCAGAGAATTAGCACGTTGAAGTGGCAGTGGGCTGGTCACATCTGTCGCAGAACCGATAACCGATGGAGTAGCCGTGTTCTAGAGTTGAGACCGCGCCTTGGCAAACGTAGTGTAGGACGCCCTCCGGCTAGGTGGAGTGACGATATACGCAAAGTGGCTGGCAGCGGCTGGACACGAAGAGCCGAAAATCGGGCTCAGTGGCGTGCCATTGGAGAGGCCTATATCCAGCAGTGGACTACGGCAGGCTGATGATGATGATGATGATGACGCATTACCCTTATGTACTTAATTTCCTGAAAGAAGAGGCGTTAAAAATGTCGGTGAAGGTCGTCTCTCCTCGCTGCTGGCGCATGTTTTGTCTGAGTTCGACAAACTGGTACTATGCTCAGACTGTTTAATGTAGAGCCACCTACTAGTCGTGCTGCAACTCCAGTTAGAGCGCCAATCTGTGTAACCTGCTTCCCGTAACATCACTGTTCACTTGATTTTTCAACAAGTTTAAAAAGAACGTCTTCCCTGCACCAGCGCCCCACGGTTTTACAATCAAATATTATAATTAATAGCACTTCAGCCCAGAAATAGCGACAACTTGAACGATCCATAATTTATTTTTTGTTTTTACTTGCGTACTAATTATAAAAGCGTATTTTCTTCTGTTTTTTAAACTATTAATTTATTTTATACTTTTTGGTCTTTGATAATCAAATGTTTTTAACATTTATACATTTATTTGTTCTAGCTATACAAAAATAGACATGACAGGTCTTGAAAAAAGCACTCGTAATACAAATTTTGCCCAGTTTAGTTTTATGCCGACGTTAACGAATCAATCTCTTACCTAATAGCTTCCATACAGTACTCAATTAGAAAAAACACATACACAGTAACATTGTCGCGAAAATATAGGAATATAAAGCCATGGATTACTCCGGGTCTTCTTCGCTGTATTAGACACAGAGATAATTTACCCATAAAAGTTAACCCTTAACCACTGATATAGGTCTGACAGACTCCCATACCAAATACAAACGTTCACTGTCTAGCTCTAATGAACGACAGAGCTCCGTCCGTTCGAGTACCTTCTATGCAGTAAGCAAAGAGTTGTGAGAGGGTGAGGACGCTGCGCACGAGTTTTAAGGTATTTATCGATCTGTAAATATGTAACTTTTTTGAGATATGTGATTTTACTTTCTAGAATGGATTCAGAGCAACCAAGTATGTCACAGTAACCTGTGATAACGTGATAGAAATTTATCGGCCTCCGATACAGCTACTACTTTAGAAAACTGGATTTTAAATGAGTAAGACGATAGCTTTAGCGATGATTCAGATGCTGACGAAAACTATAAATCTTCAAACTGAAAAATTGCTCAAAGGGAAATATTACACTATATGTGATTATAAAAAGAAGAGAAAGACACAATATTTATGCGTTTCATGCAAGTTAGCAATATGTTTGCAGTACTCAAAACCATTATGTGTAAATTGCATAGAAAATAAATTAAACAATGCTTAACCCATTTTTAAATCATTATAGAAAAAATATATATTATGTGCACCTGGGAATGTAATAATTACGAAAGAATATTTGGATTTTGTTGATTTTAGTTAGATTTTATCAATTATTATTTTTTATGAGCAATTGAAGAAAAAAGTGCTATTTAAGTAATAACTGATAGAAACTTCCTAAAAATAATCGATATTGTTATTTTTTTAGTTCTTTTTTATTTTGAAATATTTTATTGTGTTTTAATTTATTTTTTTTCCTATAGGAGTCTCCCAGACCTATATCAGTAATAATTTCACAAAATTGAGTGTCAGTGCTTAAGGATTAAATAGGCACCTGAAAATGAGATTCTGGCTATAACATATAAGCGATATAGAAACTTTTGCAACAAACTTCTTAAAAAACTAAAGGTCGAGTACGATAAATCTTAGCTGCATAAAGCAGGTAACAATACTAAACTAGTATGGAAATTCTTAAAAAGGCGATCATTTACTTTAAAATCATTTGAACAACCCTTAGATTTGCTCAAAATCCGATCAAATCCTACAGCAGCACTAGATGAAATCAACACATTCTTTTCCGATGTTGGCAAAAATCTAGCAGACAGAATCTCTTTTTCCGATCATTCATCTACTAACCAGGCTTCGATCACCTCACCTATTTCTAGGCTTAAATCTTTTGTTAAGCTGGATATCGATTTAGAAGAAGTTATACAAGTCATTACTGGGTTAATAGATACTTCTGCGATGGGATGGGATAACATCCCCACGAACATATTTAAAAGATTTAAGCACATTCTTGCACCGCCACTAACACACATATTCCAGATATGTATGTCTGAAGGAATATTTCCAAAATGCCTAAAAAAGGCTATTGTGATACCTGTGCACAAAGCAGGCGACAAGAGCTGTGTAAATAATTATCGACCTATTTCTATATTACCAGTGTTGTCTAAGATATCACAGAAAATAATAAACAATAGACTAATAAAATATCTTGAAACCAACAACATTCTTTCAGACCGACAATTTGGATTTCGGCCTCACAGGTCAACAAGCCAGGCAGTTGAATAACTGACTGAGCACATTACATCTAACTTAGATAGTGGACAGCATGCTATTGGGACATTTCTAGACCTTGCTAAAGCTTTTGACTCTGTATCGTCTTCTATACTGCTAAAAAAACTTGAATCTGTCGGTATACGAGGTAAACAGTTAGCACTGTTTACAGATTACCTATCTGACAGGTATCAATGTGTAAGAATAGGCAACAACATAAGTAACGATGTCCCTAGCACTACATTTTGTGTACCCCAAGGAAGTATATTAGGGGCTACTCTGTTCTTGATATATATATAAACAACCTTTGCAACCTAAAACTTCAAAATGGTGTCATTATGTCATATGCAGACTATACAGCATTTATTTTTACTGCAAAGTCACTCAATGAGGTATATGAACTGGCTCAACTTGGCTTGAACACCGTCAACACTTGGCTATTTAAAAATTTGCTGATCCTAAATGCACATAAAACATAGTTCGTTAATTTTACAATGAAAAATGATAGCAGACACATCTCATCTACCTGATTAGTGGCTCACAACACGTTTCATTCAAATGCTGACACTGCATGCGCTTGCCCTACTTTAGTAAAAACGTCATGAAATTCCAGTTCATATCGTTCGGCTCCATCATCAGATCAGTTTGACAGTACCATATTATTGTATTGTCATCAGAACTACATATATCTGCCAATTTTCATTACGCTACGACCCTTGGAAGATGGTTAAATTAGTTAGCTTAGATTCCATTACGTAGTTAGTTACATACATGTCGACCTAATAAAAGCGTGTTAAAATTATTGCGTTACTGACTGACTGACAGCCGAAACTACTAGGCGCGAGGAACTGAAATTTGGCATATAGGTATGTTCTTTTGCGATCTAAGAAGTGTACTAAGAAGGAATTATTCGAAATTCTTACGGGATCGTGACGAAAAGGTTAAATTTAAAAAAAGTTATGTGCTTGCGTAGCAGGGGGCATCCTCCACGTATGCTATAATTTTTAGTAAGTCAATCTGTACGAATTAAATTACCTTATGTTGGTTTTTATTAATGCAGATCAGCTGTTGTTTCACCACCATCTAAAACTCTCCCCAACAAAAAAAAAAAAAAGAAACCAAAAAGATATTAAATACAAAATTGCGTTTTCCATCAATCATGAAAATACTTATTGCATTTCAACATTAGCATGCATGCACATAAAACATTTACAATCAGTACAATGTTAAATAAATTCGGTTATGAAAAAATCGACCCGTCATCATAGCATAACTAAGTTAAACTTCACATAAACATGGTCGCAACTTCCTTTCAGTAGAATCAACAGTTGAATAAACTTGTAAATTGATTTTAAGCGTGTATTTTATACAAACATTGGTAACAGGTTTATGAATAAAAATTTTATTCAATTTTGTTACACGGGTATATTATGTTGCGTCTCTTTTTCCGTTTTAAATATTTTTTAGACGTACATTCTTAGACTTTTTTTTTGTATGCAGTCGCTCTTTATCTTTTGATATATTTCTTTAGAGGCCCACCGAGAGCCAAGTGGAGACACCAAAACACTGATACGCAGATCTTCAGTTCGGACCCAGGGTACGAATCGACTAACCTTAAACGTATTAAATAATGAATAGCTTGCTAAACGGAGAAGGCACATGGTGAAAAGTCATACATTTCTGAAAATCCTCTATTAAGTCAAGTAACCAAAACATAATCAGCGTAATGGATTATGTATTTACTCTACTTATGGGAGAAGAGGTCCGTATTCAGGAGCAAACGATTGTACAGGTCTGATATTAGATACTAACGATACTTATTTTGAGTTCTAATTAGTTGAGTTGCCTACCCCAATGGGAGACAGGCGTGACGATATAGATAGATAGATAGATTAGTTGAGGAAAGGTATTAACCTTTTCGCAACTTGCCTATAGATATAATTATAGTGTTTGGTAATTTGAGCTATTCTTTAGGATATTGGAGTTCATTCGCAACAATTTGACCCCACCTTGCGTGAAATCTTCTACTTGTGTTAAGAAATCGGCTCGTATTTTTTTCACTGTTATAAAAGTGGACTAATAATTGTACCATTATCGAAAGGTAATGAACCCTTGATGTTTTTTTTATTAATTTGTATGTCAAGTGTAGTATATATTTTTTTGAATAAATTCATTTTAATTTTCAGAAAATCTTTATTTCTAAAATCTTGAGATATTTTATCTGATTTTTTTTATTTAGTACAATCGCTAGTTAACAAGCTTTCCAAAAAGGAACAATTTAAAACCAAGTGACTTGAACATTTAAATTTCGGTTATTTTGATGACAAGGTGAAAAATTTCAAAACAAAGTCTTTAAAGCTTGATGTCTCAGAAAACGTTAATTTTGGACCCCTAGTTGATGGGGTTCAAATTTTTGCAAATGACTTCAAATATGAATTCGTTCAAGGAATAGGTGAAATTACCAAACACCCTGTATAGAGTAAATACCGAAATTAAAATAGTTAAAAGTAACTTTCATGCTGCATTTTTATTTTACACTAGCTTTTGCCCGCGGCTTCGCGCGCGTTAAATTCGGGCTAACACAAATCTACTTTCAGTCTCAAGTTGTGTGAAGACACTCCTGATTATTCTAAAGTCTTCTGAAACTCCATATGTTACAAAATAGCTCGGTTAGTATTCATGACACTATATAACGACGAACAAACATCGCCTTGCATACAGTCAAATGTCAAAGCCATGTTCCAATACATGTCCAATATATATCTATAAACACTTTCGCATTTATAATATTAGTAGAGAAAATCGTTTCAGCCGTTTAAGTGTAGTATATAATTATTAGTTTATATATGCGAACAATGTAATCACCGTGCACAATATGACATTACGCATAATGTGACAGTAGTGACAGATATACGATAGCACATGCGCACTCAATTATTACAGCGCATGCGTTCTTACTTCCAAGAGGTGAATTTGTGCCAAACAAACTTCTAGCCCCCCTACAATTCCTCCCAGATTATTTTTTGCATTTTATGGTAACCTATGTCCGTCTCCATGGTCCAGTACATCTCTATATCAAAATTCAACAAAATCAGCTTAGCCGTTTTAGCATGAAAACGGAACATTCATGCATACATAAATATAAATATACATACATACACACTTTCAAATTAATAATATTAGTAGGGATTTTATTTTGCTGGAACCTATGTCGAGCTCTACACATTTATACCTTCATTTTATTTATTGTGAAGTAAAATGCAGATTTGATCAAATCAACCGGTCGTCCTTTCATGAAAAATATTGTTTCGCTGCACGTCATAAAGCCGGTACCAATATTTGATCTATCTATAGATTTGGTAACTAGAGATTCATTTAATACTGGAGGATGCCCGCAGCTACGCCCGCATACTTATTAATTTAACCGTTTCTCCCCGAACCCGTTGGAATCTCGGGCACCTCTACGATTCCCAAGGAACAAAATAGTTTTGGCTGCAGCTAATAGTTGTGGCTGTAGCTTTTTTGTCAGTCAGTCAAGAATTTTATATATACAGATGACATATTAAGATCAATTCAAAAATATGTTTAATATATAGTAGATATATCTAGTTAGCGATAGCCTAGTGGAGATACCAACAGATGCAGAAGGTATCAGGTTCGAATCCACGGCGCGCACCAGTGACTTTTCGGAGTTATGTGCGTATGGAATTGTTAATTATCGCTTGTCCCGTGCCTCGGAGAGCACGTTAACCCGTCGGTCCCGGTTGTCATGAAGATCTTTGACAGTCGTTACAGGGCGTCAGTACCTTCTAAATAAACGGACACTAGTCTAAACCACGGAATATCGCTATCCCTTCGGGTTGCAGAGGTCAGACAGGCAGTCGCTCTGTGGAAAAGCTAATATTCAGCCAAATCCGGTTAGACTAGTTAGCGGACCCCAGATTGAAAACTGGGATAACGCTAAGAGGATGATGATATAGTAGGTATATCTAGTTGCCAAAACATGGATAGTTCAAATATTGACACTAGCCTACAGCAAAAGTAGACGGATAAAAATAGAACTGGCTATACTTACTATTTTCTGAAGAACAATCTCTTAGCTTTACATCACGTCGCCTCTTTTCGCTCACTCTGAGGAGACGAAACTGAAACTAAAATGAAACTCACATCGTAGGACATTTGACAAAAGAAAATTTGTTTCAATATGTTTACAGATAGAGAAAATAAGGCTTTTGTAAGTATTCAATCAGCATCCAACATCTGATATCTAATTTAATATAATCAAATAAAAAATAAAATAATTATCTCCACCTAAGAGAAACAAAAAGATAAGATTGAGGAAGATATCCCCAGGGATGCTTAAAGCCTGACATTAAATTAATTCTGTTTATCCTTGACATAATAAATAAAAAAGGCTGCAAAGGTTAAGCAGGTGGGACCAATTTAAATGGTTGCTGTTTTTGTGATACTCAATTAATAATATACTGACTGTGACTGTACAGAAATGTAATTACTTGTCAACTATCTATACATGTACTATATATACATGTACCGAAGTTTAATAAAAGATAAAGTTAAAGGATACTAGAAGAACAAGCGTATTCATTATGGAAGCGCTCTAAGGAAAAATCGTAGAATATAATTATCCTTTGGCATTTTACTTTATACTATTTAAACAAGGTAGTAAAAAGACCGCATTAAACCTTATTATTATTGTTGTTAAATTTGTAGCCAACACCATCAGCAGAGATGATATTTGGGAGTCACTCATCAGTCATTATCATCAGTTTGCACCGGAGACACCAATATGCCAGAAAGAAATAAAAAGCTATACGCGCAGTAGTAGTAGTATATTAAACCGTGGTGGTAGTAAGTCCAGGCCAACCGTGACCATGAGCGATGTAAAGTGTTCGAAAATGGGTAAAACTGAGATATTCCAATTAATATTTATTTTTATTTATAGTTTCACGCCTGTATCCCCGAAATACCAAATATTAACATAACATTTGTTGCTGTGCTTACGCATAGCCACACAGCAGTTGAACCCAGGGTCTGATATGTGTGTCTGAATATGATAATTACCGAATGCAAAACGATGAAGGAAAAAATCGTAAGGATACCTGCATCTCTGAGAGGTCTCCAGAATATTGCCGAACGACTTGTGAAGGCTAGCAATCTGCACTACACAGCGGATTAGCACTGCACTGGACAGCGTGGTTGGCTTTACTCTTCTCACAGTCAGAAGAGATCCGTTCCTATTTTAGTATAAATATTCATATTCATTCTTATATTCATATTTTAAATAGTTATAAATTGTATTTTCAAAATAACTTATGTCAAACCACAACGTTTACATAAAACTACAAAATTTTATATTCAATTGCGACTTCCTACTTGAAAAGACTCTAGATGCTTCAGAATCTGGATAGATAATCCGTCCCAGTTACTGTCAAATATTGTAGAGAGACGTTAGACCGCTTCGTTAACTTGAGCACTGCTGGGGAAGTACCTGCATTCCGATACGTAGGAGGCACCTAAATGTTGAACGATGAAAATATGCTCTAGTAATATCACCTTATTAGTGAATCATTTTCATCATGTAATATGTTTTTATCCAGTGGTCCAGTGGATAGCACTGGATCACGGAGGCAGTAGTATTTAAATTAAATAGTTCTTAAATGCGATTTTCGTGCATATATGGTGTAACTGACAGCAAGTTCTCAGTAAATAATTTTAGCTCACTGACCCGACGCAGGATTATAAAACCAATTTAATTTAGTACTATCTCTGTAGCTAGCTATAGTATATGCGTCGCTATCCACTGGACCACGGAGGCAGTGCTGATCGGAGGTCCCGGGTTCGATTCCCGGGTCGGGCAAAAGTGTTACTGGGTTTTTCCGAATGCTCAGTAGCAGCCCGGAGTCTGGTGATGTGCCCGGTAACGGCATCAGGCTTGCCCCCTATTACGTGGGACCTAAAAATTCATGGCGAAATATGGGTGTTATATTTACACCTCTGCCTACCCCTTCGAGGATACAGACGTGAGACCCTTAATAAAAAAAAATAAAAAAATAGTCAAATCAGTTTAGATGGACCCTGGGTTCAACTGCTGTGTGGCTATGAGTAAGCACAGCAACAAATGTTATGTTAATATTTGGTATTTATGTTACTACCACTACTAACATAAACATGTG
The DNA here is from genome assembly GCA_944739405.2 of Euclidia mi. Classification (NCBI taxonomy): domain Eukaryota; kingdom Metazoa; phylum Arthropoda; class Insecta; order Lepidoptera; family Erebidae; genus Euclidia; species Euclidia mi. Next base: position 56,081,673 of record OX123190.2, read on the forward strand.
TATATTTGTCCTCACTAGAATATCAGGTATGATACGGTGGGTCTGTAATCATTGGTTGGCTAATCGTTCATACTATATAACTAATACGAACTATTAGAATTGAATTACATTACAGGTCATTGAAATCTGACGACAGTAAGCTTATTGTCTAACAATCTAATCTATTTGCTATGTTGTACAGTCGATTGATGATAAATAATTAATATTGGATGTACGAGAATATAGAAGTAAAGAAAATTTTAGTAGGATGTAAATGGTGATGAATATACGCAGCTTTACTACACACACTTCACACAATTTTTTTTTTTTCACAATTCCCTGCTGGACTTTTAAGCCTTGCTTCAGAGTATCACTGTGAGCCAATAAAAGGGTTAGGTTTGTTATACCACGCTGGTCAGACGGTTTGCTATAAGTTTTGATATCGACTCCGTCTCTCCACAAGCATATTATTTGTTTGTTTCATCTAATTTCCTTAGTCTTCGTCTTACGACACCCAAAGTATTAAATGGGTTAGTGAGTGTCTAGAGTTTGGCTAGAAAGGACTGGGAATATTCGCAGCAGATTGGTGGAAGCGTGATTATATTCATCAGTCCTTGTCAGCCACAACAAATCTCAGACATAACTGTACTGTGTTGCACAGTGATGAATAGAAATCCAAATTACAACTAATCAATATTATATTTCAACTTACCTGATATCTTCACTGATGTCAGGCTTGAGCTAAATTAGACACATTCATACAAGTATATTGGCCAAAATAAATGAATGAAGTATCTTATACTTAGCTATTAGGCTGCAAACGCGACGTTTTCAAGACACGTTGGCACGTGGACGTCGATACCGGATTCACAATTTTCGCAAATGTCAATCAATAGTTCACAATGTCTTTTATCACGAATGAACCGATGCCGGCTGATCCTTTGATCAGCCGGCATCGGTTCATTCGTGATAAAAGACACTCAATCGGGTTCCAATTTTATTACAATATTACAAAACGGCGCGAGCCCAAAGCCAAAAACGTCTGTCCAAGCAATTTTCAGAAAACGGAAGTTGACAGTTCAGTGTGACCATAGTCAAAATTTACAATAGACTAAACTAAACGTTACTAAATCGATATAATCGACTTGACCTATCATAAAAACTATTTCTATTCAAACAGTGAAGTTTTATATTTTTAACGCTTAACTACACGGAGTATATGCAAAATAATAAAAGGAGATCACCCAGCTTCCATACAAAGGACAATGGCAGATCTGCATACATCAAAATGTTTCAAATTAAATTGAAGCGTACAGTAATAAAAAATACATCAAAAAATTCGGCGTAAGTAGCAGAGTCTACAAATGATTCTATTTTCACACGGGAAAGCCGGAAAAAGAAGATATCGGTGTTTTATTTTTTGTTATAAATGAACAATGTACATTTGAATTATCAAATGACATATGTCAGATTAACATCAAACAGAAACTGAAGGACACTGCCAACTGTTACAGTTAAAGACAAAAGCAGAGCTGCACATTTTAAACCGATTTTATGTGAAATTGATACAACATTAAAACGATGCTCTGACGTTTAGTTCCATTTTTATATGATTTAAAAGTCGTTTTGCTCCAAAAATATTAGCGTATTGATATAATGTTGATTAAAGATAAAATAACTGCATTTTAATTATTATATTTTAAACCATTCCAACCAATCAATACGGATTAATAGCACTCACGTCTATTCCTGTCACACCCTTGTCTATGGCAATAATCAAATAATAAAGTAAGTATAGTTGGTGCCACGAGAAGGTAGACTTTTTTTAAACACACATTCAGGGCTTCATAACCTTTGTTTCAAACAGTAATGTTTGAGATTTTATGCTGTAGTGAACTTTTATACTTTTTGAACAGTTGTTTCTCTTTTCAATGGTCAATTATGCTACTATATATTCGAATTTATATTTTATTATAAAACAAACACATTTGATTATGTGCTAATAATAGAGAACCATGTATGTCAATGATAGAGTACAAACATGGTACTCTATTTTTGACTTGATTTTTTTAATCATAGGCAATAAAAGTAGCTAAGCTAGCCTAAAATATTTAAAAAAATACCAAAAATGAATAATATTACAGACAGATAGTACATTGCATTAAAATTCTAAGCATGGAGATTTTACGTTGTGTATGAATGAAAACGTCAGAATTAAACAAAATCTATTTAAAAGTTACGGTAAAATTACATTTGGGGTTACCTTCGTCAGAAAAAGCTTTTTATTTTTATAAGGTGTAAAGAATCCTCTATGCGTCTAATAGTTTGCCATCTGCAATTGTGCACCCGCTTTTCCGAGATACCGGCCGCAGGCAGGACGAGCGTTTCGACACCACAAACTTGCATTTAACCTTAAACTAACCTCTTCTTGACCCAATAAATATTTTTATCCTCTGATAAATGCCCGCTAAGCCCAAGAATGTAACATTTCAATGAATTACACAAAATTTTGACGTTTCAAGAATCATCTGACATGTTCCAGTACCACAAAACAATGTTGACAGCGCAAATATCGATAAAAGCCCGATCAATTGACATATTAATTTACAATGACACATATCTATGTACCGTTGCATCTCATTGGATTTGAGATTATTTGTTTTTGACAGAACTGTCGCCAAGTGACTTAGTTGAAAATGTTTGTTTACAAAAAGTCGATGTCCTCGTGGCACGGACTATAGTTACCTAGTTGGTAGTCAATTGGAATGCTTTTTATCATCATAAAATATTTCGACTTTAACGATACAAAGTGAAAATATTAAAAATCGTAGAAAAAAACAATTTGTTTTGTTCATATTATCGACGGTTAAAAGGTAATAAGCGACAATTTTACCGAAAATGACTTTTAAATGCCATCCTACTAAAAAAAAAAACACTTTTTCGAATGCGCTAACTCCCATGGCTCTACGATGACTTTTTTGTCACTTATGCCCTAGTAAAAAACTGCGTTTTAGTAGTATCATTTCGGTATAACCAACCGAATTTTAGGCCTTTATTACCATAGAGGCGCTTATACCCCTGGAAAGATGGCATCCTTTTTGGTTTATTGTCGGTAATATACTTTTACTTCTTATTGGCGTAGCGATTTCAGGCGGTAACGCCTCTTTACCATTAGCATCTGTTTTGTAAGGTTGAATTTATGTCTTTTTACCTTTGTCATCAAAAATATTAAGCGTCGGTTATACCTCACTACTGTTTATAAGTTTACAATGCAGTTGTTGCTTATACGCAATTACTAAAATCTAATTTCTAACTGAAATGTCGTTTATTCCCTACTACCAGTTAGCTACTATTATAATACAACTCTGTCGCTTACGCTGTATTATATGTATGCAATTCCTTAAGTCTTACTTTAAAGGAGAACCACGTTGATTGTTATTATTATTATTTTAAAGTCATGACATTTAATGCACGTTACCATTTGTCCAGATAATACTGTGTCCACTGTGTGTAAGATGTTCTCGTTTTCTTCTTGATAGATAAAGCTTGATCTGTGGAAGTGCCACGTTACCTTTTTTTAACCCACATGCGTTGTCGCTAATCTCAATATCCTTACGATGTTTTGCTAAGCAGTGTTGTCAAAACGCTTTTGACAACATTTGATACTCGACTTTCTTTTATCCGTCTAAAGCCATTTATTCGTCTTTCTGTTTGTTAGTGTCACTTCTACCAGTTTTCTCTCTATTGCCCTTTGAGCTGCTTCATGTTTCTGGTGAGCTGCCTTTGTATTAACATAAGTTTCGGCTCCGTAGGTGAGCACTGGCAGGACGTACTGGTGAATATTCTTGCTTTTTGTTGCTTCGTTATATTCATAGCAAAAGCAAATGCCAGTTTGTTGGTTAGCTTTGCCTATCTGTATCTCTTGCCCTAGGTAAATATATTTTTTGGTGAATTCCAATGGGGTACCTCTTACTGCAATTGTTTGTTCCGCTGGAGTTTTAGATAGTCACGTTTCGAGTTGGCCTTGAACTGGTCGTGGCAATTGTTACGTCCTACCCTCACTCCCTGCCCTGTCCATGGTCCGGTGCGTGATAGCTTCGAACATCACAGTCTCTTTCTGTAAGGCAGTAATGCCAATCAAGGTGACAGCGAAGCAAGAGAGGGAGATGATGGCAGCCATAGGGTCCGCTCTCCGTCCGCCAGTAGGCTAAGGCGGCAGCGCTGTGACCACGTGCGCCACCAGAAATATTGATTAACAAATATGACGTGGCCCGCCAGCATCCAACAGCGAGCCGAACCCTGACAGGCTCACGGTGTACAACGCGATGCTGATCGCAATTTGCGTGGCCGCCGTCAAGGGATACCGTCGTGGTTATAGTGAGTAGACCCAACCACGCACCAAAAAAAAGGTGGTTTGCACATCTAATGTACCACACAATGCACATTACATGGGACCAGCAGTCGATAGCTATTCTGCCATTAAGGCATACTGAAAGAACAACAGAAAGCAAGCAGCGCACGCGTTGAGCGCAGTGCGAATCAGAGCTCTTGCTCTGATTCGCACTGCAGCGTAACAGATGCTGCGTCTAATGTAATCTCACTCTTGGCTTAGTACCTGCCATTACATGATGCCATTTAAATTGCAACTTGCACATTATTTTAGGCAAAATATAACAATAATTACGATTTATTTCACTAACAGAACAGATTCTTTGAGCTTGAATATAATCTCACAGACTACACTTAGAACTTTAGTGTAGTAATAAAAAGTGTTTATTTCGTACTATTCTATAATAATTTTAAGTTCATTTTAGTTGGCCGGCACTTTTATAATTAGCCCAAAGAACAATGGCAGAATTTGGTCTGGGTTGGTTGTGGCGTCCTTAAACTTCATATCGACGGTTGAAAGGTAATAGGGTATAAGCAACAAAAACTAAATTGTCCAGGAGAGCAATTTAAAGTTTGAAATTGAAGAAAAATTGACATAACTTTTATTTATTTTCATATCGAGAAAATGGCCACACCGCTGGAATCAAGAAAAATAGGGCATTTATTGGCTTTTTTATTTATTTGATTAGACATTGATTTATTTGATTTTATGTCGCTTAGATCAATTGACCTTATTTGCAACATGCGGTTATTCGGCATAAATTACATAAACGCAGAAAAAAACAAAGATAATAGAAGACTTAGCTACATTTCATCTCCTCATACCAAAAGGTAATATGGGATAAGTCACATGTCTGTAGAATAACTAAAATGGGTAAAGGAGGATAAGTGAAGATTCGCCTCATTATGCCGGAAGGTAATGGAGCATAAGATACACTGCTTAGCAAAACATCGTAAGGATATTGAGATTAGCGACAATGCATGTGGGTTAAAAAAAGGTAACGTGGCACTTCCACAGATCAAGCTTTATCTATCAAGAAGAAAACGAGAACATTTTACACAGTGGACACAGTATTATCTGGCAGAGGGCCGGATATGTAGCCAGAAAACCCGAAACATTGTGCAAGCAAATATTGAAATGGAGACCATGGGATTGTTAACGACCAGCTGGAAGACCTCAAATGAAATGGAAAGATGACATCATAAAGATAGCAGGCAGTAATTGGTTGAAGACCAAAATAGAACGGTATGGAAGTTGTTGAAGACGCTTACATCAAAATAGTCACGAATGGCTAAAGATGATGATGAGTTTTGAAAAATGATTGAAAATTGAAAAAAAAATAGTTTTTTTGAGCCCACTGTACTTTAAGGCTCACGTATTTCAAGTGAGGCTGAAAACGTATAGTTTACCTCCTTTACATCTTTGATTTGTCACTTTTTACAAAACACATCGCTAGCGTGATCACTTGCGGTAGGACGAACTCGCGTCCTTTTATCTTTGTAAACATGACATCGAAAATGGTCAAGTGTATTAGCTGTAATGTAGTATTCGACGAACTATAGGCGTTTATAATGAACAAAATTAATGTGATGGACCAAGAAAGTTTGGTGCGAGAACTCCAAAAAAATATTGTTTGACTCCATTACGACAGAAATAAGGAATATCAAACAGAAAAAAGGAGATGCTAAATTACAAAGGGACCTAGAAGATATTATTATGGTGATACAAAGTACAGAAAGAGAGAAAATTCCAATTTTTGTGGCCCAAGACCTGCACAAGTTACCACCGGTAACTTTTGATCACATTGACGTTACGGCATTACTAAAAGACATCTTGTTGTTAAAATTACAGTTAAACGAAGTAAAGAATAACTATGTTACTAATAAACAGTTATCAGAATTTGAAAATAAGCTGTGTCATAGAGAAAATATATTGCCTATCAGTGGCGGTATTTACGATTTATGTGCCAATAGCGGGTCGCCGAAATCAGCTGTCTCTGAATCAGCTGTGAGCGTGACACAAGGAAGGAGTGTTTTGTCCTGTTCGCGTGATCGTTCATGCGCTGGAGGCGCGGGTATTTCGCCAGAGACAGATCAAACGTCATCAACTGACATTGACAAGAAATTAGAAACGCCGCTTAAGAGCGTGAGTGTGAGGGAGAAGGCGACACAATAAAGCAGCGAGTGCGAATGAAACGATATGCAATACATGCGGCATAAGTGACGTTGCTGGGTGCGAGGAACTTCGCTCAAACTCAAATGACAATGATAAACAATAAGAAATGTAGCTTCGATTGAGAAAAAGTCTTTCGCATGTGTTGCGATAAGTATTAAATGCCCCCAACGAGCTAATCAAGATAATGAGGATTGGATTACAGTGCAGAAGAAAAAACTAAGAAACAAATTTGTAACCAGTAAAGGTAAAGCTTGTTGTGAGGAAAACATGAAGTTCAAGGTAGCTGATATGAAAATACCATTGTTCATTACACGTGTGCACAAGGAGGTATCAGAATCAGACATTGCAGAGTATGTGTTTACTAAAACGCAAGAAGAAGTAGCTCCAATACGAATAAAAATGTCAAGGGAACGTAGCTACAGCGCTTTCAAGCTATTCGTAAGTAAGTGTAATCTGGATAAGTATCTTGATGAGAGTTTTTGGCCGAATGGGATATACTTTAGGCGTTTTGTTAATAATAAAGGATTATCTACTGATTACAAGAGGCAGCCTATAGAAAAGAGCAATGGATGAAAGGTACAACACTAGATTCATTTCTTACAACTGCAAGTCTCTAAAGCGATCCATGGAAGGAGTTAGGTATCTCTGTAAGATTGCAGATGTGATTGCCTTACAAGAGACTTGGCTACTGCCACATGACTTGACACTATTAAATGAGGTACACAGTGATTTTGTTGGTGTTGGATGCTCAGCTGTTGACACGGGTGCCGAACTGTTGAGGGGAAGACCATTCGGTGGAACAGCAATTCTATATCGAAAGACTGCTTTTAAGTCTGTGACTGTGATAGACTGTGACGATGTTAGAATATCAGCTTTGAAATTAGAAATTAATGCTAATTATTTTATTGTTTTCAGTATATACATGCCCACTGATTGCATCGACAACCTTCCTGAGTTTACACAGTGCCTAGGTAAAATTAGTTCAATATTGGCTGAGAACAAAGACTGTGCTGTGTCGCTCTTGCTGGGAGATTACAACGCACCGCCAGATACTTTGTTTTGTAACCATCTTTTGGATTTCTGTGACGATCAGCAGTGGACCTGTGTGGATCTTCTGGCTAAGCCAGACACTTTTACTTTCATTATTAAAGCCCATGGATGTGTGAGATGGCTGGACCACTGTGTAGTAACGAATGCAACTCTACCTGCAGTCACTAGTGTGTGGGTTGATTATGATGCTCATTGGTCTGACCATTTCCCACTCGTTGTAGAGTGTAGCTTAGGACAGGTACTGTGTAAGGAAATGACAACTATTACACCTATACAAAACAATGTTGTATGGAGGGAACGTTCTGCTGAGCTCATTCGGCGTTATCATCAGGTATGTCATATATGCTTATAGATATTGACTTCCCAGTTGAGATGTCACAGTGCTGTGATGACTTGTGTGACAAGGCCGAACATAAATCTTTAATAGATAGTATGTACAAGCAGCTACCAGTTACCATTCTTTCGGAGGCCGGGTCCGTCACATATGCGAGAGAGAGACCACAGAGGAGAGGTGGTTAAATAGCCGGGTGGAATAAGTATGTCTCGCAATACCACAGGGATGCCAGAAGGAGGTTTTTGGTATGGGTGGAAGCCGGTAAACCAACGTGGGGCCAAACGTACTTGGAGATGCGTGAGAGCAGGAATCTGTTTAAGAAAAAACTTAAATGGTGCCAAGATAGGCAAGAAAAAATTAAAATGGAAATTCTTGCTTCTCACCATTCTAGTAAGGACTTCAAAATGTTTTGGAAACAGACAGCGAAGCCGTGTGGTAAACCAGGTATCCGTGTTAGTGTAAATGGGTACAGTGACCACAAGGTGATCGCAAATCTATTTAGTGAGCACTTTAGGATGCGGCCACTACAAGGACACATGACTTCAGGCAGATGTATGGGTGCTGGGACTGCCATGAGGACTATTCAATTTACGGCAAGTGATGTACAAAGAGTTATCAGTGGTATGCGCAAAGGTAAATCTCCTGGACATGACAGTCTCAGCATCGAACATCTGAAACACGCCGGTGTCCATCTGCCGCGCGTCCTCTCCATGTTTTATAACTTGTGTCTTTGTCACAGCCATTTACCCGAGGAGCTAACACGCACCTTTGTGATTCCTATAGTAAAAAATAACCTGGGAGATATGTCGGACAATAATAACTACCGGCCCATCTCACTAGCCACGGTGATTGCAAAGGTGCTTGACAGCTTGCTTAATGACATCCTAGTGCGACATATTAAACTATATGACGCTCAGTTTGGTTTTAGGGCTGAGCTTTCTACCGAAAGTGCGATTGTTTGTCTTAAGCAGGCTGTCAGGTACTACGTTGATAGGAAGACGCCGGTATACGCGTGCTTCCTGGACCTGTCAAAGGCATTTGACACCGTAATATATAACAAACTTTGGAACAAACTGGATGGTGCTGGTGTACCGGCTGAAGTCACCTCTCTGTTGGAAAGTTGGTACTTATGCCAAAAAAACCAGGTAAGATGGGTGGGTACTTATTCTGACGAGTATGGCATGGAGTGTGGCGTGCGGCAGGGGGGTTTAACCTCTCTTCTGCTGTTCAATCTCTACATAAACGATCTCATCGGCGAGCTCAGTGGTACACATTCTGGTTGTCACATTGATGGGGTATGCAAAAATAATATAAGTTACGCAGACGATATGGTACTGCTAGGCCCGTCGGCGAGTTCAGTACAAAGTACTCATTGCGATATGTGAGGCCTATGCGGTGGAACATGGACTTAAATACAACACCAAAAAAAGTGAACTTCTAATTTATAAAGTACTGGTAGCACTCTTCCCCATGTTCCACCGATTAAGTTAAATGGTGTAATTCTGAAGGTGATGTCTAGCTTTAAGTACTTGGGGCATATTGTGACAGACGACTTGAAGGATGACGCCAATTTGGAGCGTGAGCGGAGGGCGTTGGCGGTCCGAGGGAATATGCTTGCCCGTAGATTTGCACGGTGCTCTAATGAGGTAAAAATCTCTTTGTTTAAGGCATTCTGCCAATCTTTTTATTCGTGCGGTCTATGGGTAAGACATACCCGTCGGGCCGCCAATGTGCTACGTGTGCAGTACAACAACATCTTCAGAATGTTGTTGCGACTACCGAGAGACTGCAGCGCGTCCCTCATGTTTGCTTTGAGGCCCACACTGACGGCTATCCGCAATGCGATTATTTGCAAGAGAGTTGCATCCATCTAGAAACGCGTGAGAGGGAGTACCAACGGCATTCTGAGGATGTTTGCAGATAGATTAGATTGTCCGATCCAACACAGGTGGATGCAAATCACGATGGGCATGCAGTTAAATTATTATGATTTGACTGCACAAAATGACAAACATTTGAATTCTTTTTACAATCTTTTTTTTTTAATTTTATTTTATAATTTGTGACATTGCTCTTTGATTTATTGTTGTGACATTTTATTATTTATTTGATTGCTGATTTTTATAATTATTTGATTATTTTTGAAATTTGTATATGGAAATAATTTCTGAAATAAAATCATATTATTATTATTCTCTTTATTTTCATATTTATCCTATCTTTTACATTTTGAAATATAACACTCTAAAAAAAGTTAAAATTAGTTCAATATTGGCTGAGAACCCAGACTGTGTTGTGTCGCTCTTGCTGGGTGATTACAACGCACAACCAGATACTTTGTTTTGTAACCATCTTTTGGATTTCTGTGACGATCAGCAGTGGACTTGTGTGGATCTTCTGGGTGAGCCAGACACTTTTACTTTCATTAGTGAAGCCCATGGATGTGTGCGATGACTGGACCATTGTGTAGTAACGAATGCAACACTACCTGCAGTCACTAGTGTGTGGGTTGATTATGATGCTCATTGGTCTGACCATTTCCCACTCGTTGTAGAGTGTACCTAGCTTAGGACAGGTACTGTGTAAGGAAATGACAACTATTACACCTATACAAAACAATATTGTATGGGGGGAACGTTCTGCTGAGCTCATTCGGCGTTATCATCAGGTATGTCATAGTATGCTTAGAGATATTGACTTCCCAGTTGAGATGTCACAGTGCTGTGATGACATGTGTGACAAGGGCGAACATAAATCTTTAATAGATAGTATGGACAAACAGCTAGTTACCATTCTTTCGGAGGCCGCGTTCGTCACATATTCGAGAGAGAGACCACAGAGGAGAGGTGGTTACATAGCCGGGTGGAATAAGTATGTCTCGCAATACTACAGGGATGCCAGAAGGAGGATTTTGGTATGGGTGGAAGCCGGTAAACCAACGTGGGGCCAAACGTACTTGGAGATGCGTGAGAGCAGGAATCTGTTTAAGAAAAAACTTAAATGGTGCCAAGATAGGCAAGAACAAATTAAAATGGACATTCTTGCTTCTCACCATTCTAGTAAGGACTTCAAAAAGTTTTGGAAACAGACAGGGAAGCTTTGTGGTAAACCAGGTATCCCTGTTAGTGTAAATGGGTACAGTGACCACAAGGTGATCGCAAATCTATTTAGTGAGCACTTTAGGATGCGACCACCACAAGGACACACGACTTCAGGCAGATATATGGGTGCTGGGACTGCCATGAGGACTGTTCGATTTATGGCAAGTGATGTGCAAAGAGTTATCAGTGGTATGCGCAAAGGTAAATCTCCTGGACATGACAGTCTCAGCATCGAACATCTGAAACACGCCGGTGTCCATCTGCCGCGCGTCCTCTCCATGTTTTATAACTTGTGTCTTTGTCACAGCCATTTACCCGAGGAGTTAACACGCACCTTGGTGATTCCTATAGTAAAAAATAAGCTGGGAGACATGTCGGACATTAATAACTACCGGCCCATCTCACTAGCCACGGTGATAGCAAAGGTGCTTGACAGCTTGCTTAATGACATCCTAGTGCGACATATTAAACTGCATGACGCTCAGTTTGGTTTTAGGGCTGGGCTTTCTACCGAAAGTGCGATTGTTTGTCTTAAGCAGGCTGTCAGGTACTACGTTGATAGGAAGACGCCGGTATACGCGTGTTTCCTGGACCTGTCAAAGGCATTTGACACCGTAATATATAACAAACTTTGGAACAAACTGGATGGTGCTGGTGTACCGGCTGAAATCACCTCTCTGTTGAAAAGTTGGTACTTATGCCAAAAAAACTAGGTAAGATGGGCGGGTACTTGTTCTGACGAGTATGGCATGGAGTGTGGCGTGCGGCAGGGGGGTTAAACCTCTCCTCTGCTGTTCAATCTCTACATAAACGATCTCATCAGCGAGCTCAGTGGTACACATTGTCACATTGATGGGGTATGCATAAATAATATAAGTTACGCAGACGATATGGTACTGCTGTGCCCGTCGGTGAGTTCAGTGCAAAGGCTCGTTGCGATATGTGAGGCCTATGCTGTAGAACATGGACTTACCTAAATACAACACCAAAAAAAGTGAACTTCTAATTTTTAAAAGTACTGGTAGCACTCTTCCCCATGTTCCACCGATTAACTTAAATGTTGTAATTCTGAAGGTGGTGACTAGCTTAAGTACTTGGGGCATATTGTGACAGACGACTTGAAGAATGACGCCGATTTGGAGCGTGTGCGGAGGGCGTTGGCGGTCCGTAGATTTGCACGATGCTCTAATGAGGTAAAAATTTCTTCGTTTAAGGCATTCTGCCAATCTTTTTACTCGTGCGGTCTATGGGTAAGACATACCCGTCGGGCCGCCAATGTGCTACGTGTGCAGTACAACAACATCTTCAGAATGTTGTTGCGACTACCGAGAGACTGCAGCGCGTCCCTTATGTTTGCTGAGGCCCACACTGATGGCTATCATGCAATTATCCGCAAGAGAGTTGCATTCATCTCGAAACGCGTGAGAGGGAGTACCAACGGCATTCTGAAGATGGTTGCAGATAGATTAGATTGTCCGATCCAACACAGGTGGACGCAAATCACGATGGGCATGTAGTTAAATTATTGTGATTTGACTGCACAATATAACATACATTTGCATTATTTTTACAATCTTTTTTTTATCATTTTAATTTTATTTTATAATTTGTGACATTGCTCTTTGATTAATTGTTGTGACATTTTAATTTTTATTTGATTGCTGATTTTTATAATTATTTGATTATTTTTGAAATTTGTATATGGAAATAATTTCTGACATAAAATCATATTATTATTATTATTAAGGTACTTTGGGACGTACATTCAAACCTGAGTATTGTCTCAAAGAATTGACTTAGAAGTTTGATGTAACATCAAAATATCACAATTTTATTAATTAGCCGGCAAAATAAAAAAAATCCCAATTTGGGTGATCTCCTTTAATTTTCAATGTATACAAGTCCAAGATACTAATGTTACATGTAACAGCCTTGGTTAAGGGTGCATTAAGAAGGGATTTTCCGAACTTCCCATCGGATAGAGCAGAAACGGTTAAATTAAAATAAAATGTGCGGGCATAGCTGCGGGCATGCTCTAGTTTATTATAAAGTAGAGTATACAGTAGAACTAGTTACTAACTACTTGCATTGTTATCAATATTAAATATAATAGTTAAAGCTAGCCAGAAAATACATAAAATCAGGAATCCTACGATTTTTTTCTTACTTTAGTAATTTTCTTTAACAACATTATTTATTTATAATATCGTCGCCGACTCCACTTCATGATGTTTTCGAAGTTACCTGAAGAATTATTAATGTCAATTAATATACCAAATAACAAACTATTTCTTGGCACGTATTTACTAATTTAACTACTATCGATATTTTTTTCGCTCAAAATATCTGCCTAATATACTTTGGTTTAAACGTCAAGCAAACGTCGTAATATACCTTGGTTAAACAAAAACATGGCGGATGCGTTACGTAGACAAAACTGTATAATAGCTACGCATGTTATAGTTAACCCACAAGGCCTTCAAAGTGTAACCACATGAGCTACACAATAAACTTAAAACAACCTAAAGTTTGTTAATATAACACAAAGGTTTATGTCAATTAAAATGTTCTGTCTGAAACCCAGCGATTTCTTGAAGGCAGATAATTACGAAACCAAACTATTGTACTAATATTTAGTTACAAAGACGATATTTGTATAATTGTTAGTTAGTTTAAATGTACTAGAAATAGATCTAGACGTACTGAAAATAGAGAGATGTGAAATAAACCATAGAATTTATACATCGAAGAAAGAAAACACTTTTGTTAACTTTTGATAAAGTGTCCATAAAAAACCCTTTTATAAATCCTGGTTCTTAGAGTATACCAAAATGATACTCTCTAGAAGGCATTGTGATTTCGGATAAGTGTTGAATAATAAATATCTGTGAATACCATGAGCTCTATTTTGAAAATATATTTACGCTTCGGCAACTGTCAATTCGTCCAAAGAAATCTATGGATGAAAGTTACTAAAGGTATCCAAAAAATTCAAGCAGGCCCATTTTTTAATTATTAAGTAATAAAAAATAGAAAGATAACACTTGTGTTAAATTATCATAGAATTACTATATTGCATAAAAATTCAAATAGACGTGCATTTATTCGTGTAAGTATTCGCGTAATACGAAAAGCGTGCAGAAATGCGGCGCAAGGAGGTTTGTAAAAACCTTCAAATTATATGGGTTGTATTCAACGATGTTACAAGTAAAAAGAAGTAGATACTTTATAGGCGTACCAAACGCGTACCAAAAGCAGGACGCTAAACATCATCCAGTTGGCAAGTCTGACATACGAGTATGTGTGTGTGACGTCGCGAACCGGCGTCATAGTGAAACTGACACATCTTGTCAACCGAAATTAAAATAAAATATGGAGTTATCGATGTGTGCGTTAGTGTACCGTTTCTACGGATTGATTACTACGTAGGTAACGTATCTACGACTTTTCTAATAACATTGGTGGTAATTATATCAAGTTAATGGCAGGCTTTTCAGGCTATAATCATGATTGAACGTTTACTTAAAATAAAAAAAATATTCAGAATTCATAGTATTACAAGAATTTTTACAAAATGGTAACATTTAATTGTTAAAAGACTTGTCTAGAAATACTTAGTCTGGCCATAAATACTGTTTCAATTAAAAATAAAAAATATTACATTTGAATTTGGAATCTGATTTTTATACGTTTGTTTATCGTATTTTCTCGTTTTGGCGCCAATACATTGCACAAAATTTTGCGATATTAAAATGGAGTGGGGTGATAAAGAGAACCGAATCGCTGTGACTGCATTACACAAAGTAGATATAGAGCCAAAAGCAATTTTTAAAACTCTCCATACACTTGGTATTAGTCAAATGTTTGTGTACCGGGCTATTAATACGTACAATGAGACCTTCTCTGTTTGTGACAGAAAAAGACCTGGCCGTTTACGTAGTGGTGGTGGTCAAAGCAGTAAGGGAAAGAATTCGAAGAAATCCTGTCCGAAAGCAAAAGATTTTATCTCGGGAGATGAAGATAGCACCTAGAACCATGTCGCGTATTTTAAAAGCTGAGTTAGGACTTGCGGCCTATAAGAGACGCACTGGTCATTTCTTAACTGATAATTTAAATAAGAATAGGGTGGAAAAATCGAAACAACTACTGAAGTGGTACGCCAAGGGGAGTCACAGAAAATTTTGTTTACGGATGGAAAAATGTTTACAATTGAGCAACATTTTAACAAAAAAATGGCCGTGTTTATACTCAGAGCTCTAAGGAAGCTTCCCAATTAGTCAACAGAGTGCAACGTGGGCATTATCCGACTTCAGTGATGGTTTGGTGGGGTGTTAGCTATGAAGGAGTGACTGAGGCATATTTTTGTGAGTATGGTATGAAAACATCGGCACAAGTGTATGAAAATACCATTCTTGAGAAGGTAGTTAAACCCCCTTAACAATACCATGTTCAATAACTAAGTATGGTCCTTCCAGCAAGACTTGGCACCGGGTCATAAAGCTCGGTCCACGCAGTCTTGGTTGGAAGCGAACGTTTCGGACTTCATCAGAGCTGAAGACTGGCCGTCGTCTAGTCGCGACCTTAATCCGCTGGATTACGATTTATGGTCAGTTTTAGAAAGTACGGCTTGCTCTAAACGCCATGATAATTTGGAGTCCCTAAAACAATCCATATGATTGGCAGTGAAGAATTTTCCCATGGAAAGAGTGCGTGCTTCTATTGATAAATAGTCTCAACGTTTAAAGGACTGTATTGCAGCCAATGGAGACCTCTTCGAATGAGCTTTTTATATTTTAAATTGTTTTATATTTATGTATTAAACTAACACACTGTAAAAGTAATAAATGTTATTTGTAATTAAAAAATATTTTTTTCTTTGTTAGAATATTTATAGCAAGACTAGGTATATACCTAATGTTACTGAAATATTATATTGACCAAACCCGTTTTTGGTTTTTCTAATCAGTATAGCGCATCTTAGTATCAGAGTACTCCACGAGGTTTGACTCTAGTGAATTCCTATGGATTGTTACACTGGCTAACCCGCAATAAAAAGAGTCTTTGTAATTGAATGTAATTTTACTGCGAATTTGAAACCACTAGAAGTAAACAAGCACTATTAAAACCGAAGGTGGCATTTAACAATGATAACCAATTAGAGCACGAAAACAAAAACCAGTAATAAAAAGTCAAAAGTACACGCTTAAACTTCTTATAAATGAACACAATAATTTAGATAAAGCCATGAAGGTATTAAAAATTAACCTTTACTTTGTCAACAAAATGACTACCCTGGTCTTTGCCCTATCGGATAAAGCAGGGGCATATATTTAGTGATAAATGGCGGCCAGTTTATGAGATCGCCTTTATATGAGGTTAATAACGGGGCAGGGGTTAAAAACTCTAGATTAATATCTCATTGCTCGGGTAAGCCATACGTAAGAGCTTATTGTGGTATTGTGAATTCAGTAGGAATTATCTTGTGGGTGTTTTGTTTGAATTCAGATTTCGGCCAGGCTTAAGTTGTTTTACACAAACGGATTATTTATTCATTTATATTTTATGAGAGAACGGCTGAACTATAAAAACTCCTTTTTACGTTTCAGGCTGATGTAAGATGTAGAGGATTTTATGTTTACCTGAGAGAATCTAACATGTGTATGAAGCGTATTTCGTGCTTACTTAAAATAACCACTCCTACGTAAGCGATCGGAGTTATTAATGGAGAAGTATTTACTAAGTAAGTTTGATTCGATTTGAAATCGCCAAACTAGGTATGTAAGTACTTGTATAACCGCTCTACAAGGACGCGTTTACGCATGTATCAAAAAACCACATATATCCGGTACATTTTACGACAATTTAAGATAATAACTAATAAAACTAATGATAACGATAAATTGATTACTTTTTTATCTATAAATCAACCTGAAAATAAATAAAAAATATTTGATTATTATTAATATAAAATCGATTCGAAACTGCCTCTAAATCAAAAATAGGCAAATACTGCTATTTTTGGGTACAATTTTCTCTCTATTTTTACATTTATTTTGATTTTCAAAGTTAGAATAGGGTAGAAAATATAGTCAACTCAAAAAGGTAGGGTCTCTGATGTACATACAAAATGAGCCCAAACTCGGTATGCCTAGCTCTACTCACATATGAGTACCAGCAAGAGCCATCGAATAACCCTGGAAGGTTACTTCATAGGTTCCAGTGGTAGGGTCAATTATGTACGAACAAAATGAACCCAAACTCGGCATGCCTAGCTCTACTCGGATATGAGTACCAGTAAGAGTCATTGAATAACCCTAGAAGGTTACTTCATAAGTTCCTGTGGTAGGGTCTCTTATGTAGAAACAAAATGAGCCCAAACTCGGCATGCCTAGCTCTACTGACATATGAGTACCAGCAAGAGTCATCGAATAACCCTGGAAGATTACTTCATATGTTCCAGTGGTACGGTCACTTATGTACAAACAAAATGAGCCCAAACTCGGCATGCCTAGTTCTACTCACATATGAGTACCAGCAAGAGTCATCGAATAACCCTGGAAGGTTACTTCATAAGTTCCAGTGGTAGGGTCTCTTATGTACAAACAAATGAGCCCAAACTCGGCATGCCTATCTCTACTCACATATGAGTACCAGCAAGAGTCATCGAATAACCCTGGAAGGTTACTTCATAAGTTCCAGTGGTAGGGTCTCTTATGTACAAACAAAATGAACCCAAACTCGGCATGCCTAGCTCTATTCACATATGAGTACCAGTAAGAGTCATCGAATAACCTTGGAAGGTTACTTCATAAGTTCCAGTGGTAGGGTCTCTTATGTACAAACAAAATGAGCCCAAACTCGGCATGCCTAGCTCTACTCACATAAGAGTACCTACCAGTAAGACTCATCGAATAACCTTGGAAGGTTACTTCACTAGTACCAGTGGGAGGGTCTCACCAAAACAAATAAAATGAGCCCCAACCTGGCATAACTAGGTCAACTATTTTATGAGTTCCAGTCGCAACACTTGAATGGGATGGTATACCATCAGTCCACATAATCTTACCAGATTTCAACGCAAGAAACAAAATAATATCTAAATACCGAAATATATCCTGAATCAACATAATGGAAAAAATAAAGTAATAATGTCCATTTATATAAAAAAATAAGAAACTTATTTGTACGTAATTCGCACAGAATACGAGTATCAAATAGATTTTAGCGAATATTTTGTATGCGTATGTATATTGCTTTTTTCGAAGTTTTTCGCGTCTTACCATCATTACATTTATACGACACCTACAATATAATAATAATATTCCTGGCCTATAACATAGATACATATCACAAAAAATTCTAAAGTCTCAAAGTTCTTTAGTTGAACTACATTTCCGCAAGTTACCGTACGTAGTACGTACCGTTGCCGCCGTGTCGCTGTAGTGAAGCGATTTTGTACCTACTAATTTTGTAAACGCGTCCTTAAGTGCTTCAAGCGAGCTTGTGGGCATAAAGCACTTTTAAACAAGTCTTGTCTACGAGTAGATATACCAGCAAATATTTGCCCACGTATTTTAATTTACTTTTGTTATGGTTAAGAAAAGACTAATCTAAACAATCACTTCTTAAATAAAATGCATAGACTAGGGACTTTGTCTTCGAAGCAAATATATTATGATGTTTGATTTCTTACTAATACAAATAAGTATTTATTCATAATGCATGTTTGTTACCCTTGATTTTCTATTTCTAAAAGAGCCTTAAACCGTTTCAGTTTGACTTGAACCGTTTTATTCACGCGATCAAGATCAAAATGGCCACCGCTGTTTACAAATGGACCCCTACGTGCCTCAGAGTGCGTTGTGCCGTCAATCCCAACAGTTATGATCAAAACGTCGCCTGTAAAGGTCAGATGGCAGTCGCTTTGTGCAAATACTGCTAATTATACAATGGTGTAAACTGTTCCTTTTTTGCTTTAGATGTTGAGAAGAACGGTTGAGGTATAAACAGGATGAAATGGAGGATAGAAATAAGAATAAAGCTTTGTCATTGATTCTAAAATGAATTCTAGACTGTTACGGATAAATCTGCAATAAGAATGTAATTTTGTCTTTTTAAGTTTGCCGCGAACAAATTTGTTTATAGGTTGTTCTAACGTGGGTAGTTCGAGATGTCTAGTGTCAGTATATCATCATCAGATACACAGTTTCATAAGCCGTATTTGTTTTTTATTTGCTGGTCGAAATAGGAAAATATATTTCAATTTTTTATGGAATCGTGATTTTAATAATATATTTAGACTAGCGGTCCGTCCCGGCTAATATTTTCTAGAAATAAACATAGCCTATGTCACTCAAGGATAACGCTGCATTACAATGGTGAAAGAATATTTATAATCGGTTCAGTACTTTTTTAGTTTATTCGTTACAAACATACAAAAATACAAATCTTTCTTCTTTATAATATTAGTATAGAAGTATAGATAAACCGGCTTCTCTTCTGGTAAAATATATATTTTGCTATGCCTGACAGGTGCGTGATTGTTACGTACATGTAAATAAGGCACATCGTAGCAAGCAATAACAGAGAACTGAAACCCTTTTCCTGGCGGATTTAAAACCATTCTAATTGTACCGAAGATATCGAAAATCAAGTAAATCTTAAACAGTGTTTCAAACAAGTTTAAGTTCAAGTTTTCTAAAATATAATAAGAAAAGTGAACTACATATTAAAGCCATCCACTTTTAAGTCGACATTCGTCGGAGTACGCTTGAACAAAACTACCGTGTCGGCTTGTTTGGAATACAACACGAGCTCATTTGGTATACAGCTCAGTGGAATACGATTAAGGTTGCCATATAAACCGGGAAACGGAGAGAAAGAAATGGGTAAAAGCATTTTTCTACATAAATTATAATAGTTTTGTTTACTAATTGAAAAATCGACTCGACATCAATAACGAAATGGGCTTTCTATTCTAATGCAACCACTTACTTTATTGTAAATGAAGTCAGAAATGTTGGCCTCGAGGCTGCTTTGTTGACCAACAATAGCTTTAAAAAATTAAAACGAAAATTTTAACTTTGTTTTAAAGTTGACATAACTTTACAGTACCATAAATTGCATGTTTTATTATTTTTTCGTAAGCATATTTTAGCTGAATATATCATGTTTACCCATTAAATGAATTGTGAAATACGATGAGACTGGCAACCCTAGTCTGAAAGTTTAGGCGGAACGTAGTTATACTGGAATCGTTTCTTGCTACGACAGGGGTTTCCTGACCAAGGATATATTGCAATTTTCACGTTCACCATCCTGGTTTACCTGCTTGTGCAGAGGAATAAAATATCTGTTGGTAAAAGCTCATATAGTAGGTACTGGTGGTATTTTAAGATGAATTATGACAAATACGATGTAGAAGATGGTATTAAATGCTTTAAGTACCTTAGTTATCGTGAATAAGACTCGCTAAATGTACTTGAATAAGTTAATATCATAAGTAATTGAAAAATTAAGAAACAGGCGTGAGTCTATGTATGTATGTATGTTATTGAAAAAAGGTTGTGTTTCATTAGGATTATGATACGATGTTTTTGTAGACAGCTGGATAACCAATTAAATTAAATGACAGACTACCAATTAAATAAAATTTAATATGGTGGATGACTTGCTGAAGACTTCAAGTTTAATTATCCCACACGAAAGCGATCAATGACGTAAACATTAAATTGCTGCTAACATACTCTCTCGTCCGTACAACTTCAGCATTGGAAGCAATTTGCCGTTGACCAAAGCCGACGCCGTATGGTCAAAGCGTAGATCACAAATAATTAATAAGATATTCTGTAAATATGCGCTAGCACAGCGGTTTCGTTCCTCGTTCAACCATCGCTTGACTACTCTTTTCCTTTATTTTTCCTTATCGATAAACCGCAGATTGTGTCTTTGCCATTACTGCCCTTATTTTACTGTGTGTACTACAAAATTGAGCTGTCTATGCTACCAAATAGAAACAAGTAATCCAACAAGGGCATTTTTTAAACGACTACCGCGGCGAATCCAAAAGGAAGAGTAATGTTTTTGGCGGTCTATGTATGTATGTTTGTATCTTCCACGGTAGCGCCTAAACTATTGAACCGATTTTGATAAATGGGTGACAAGAGATTCGTAATAATGGCCCGGGTGACATAGGCAATATAAATTTTGTCTACATTTTGTATTACGAAATGAATACCTCAGATTCATATATACATACATACATATACTCACGCCTTTTTCCCGTCGGGGTAGGCAGAGACAACGGAACACCACTTATTTCTATCTTTACAAACCTTTCGCGCTTCCTCTACATTTATAACTCTTTTCATACAAGCTCGTCGGTTCCGGGTGCTTCGGACCTTTCCGTTTTTGAGAACGTCACCAATTTGGTCGACGAATGTCCTACGAGTTCGGCCGCTCGGCTTGCCCAGATTCCAACCTCACAAATAATTAAACTGAGATAATCATTACGTGTTTGGTATAAAAGGAAAGGAATTGGTGAGCAAATTACAAATATGTACATACATACACAGACTCACGCCTGTTTCTCGGAGGGGTAGGCAGAGACTACGGAAGCCATTTGCAAAGATTTAGACATATCAAACCGGCTTGCAACGGTTACCGACCACAACCATGCAAGCCGATAGAAACGTAGGAGAATAACAGATGTATTTATGCCTTTAAATAAGTAAATTATCGCGACTAAGACCTGCTAAATAATATTGTATGATGTATACAAATCGCGAAAGATTATTTTGACATATCTCTCTTGCTTCATTCACTCCCATCAGATTCCTCATGCATGCTCTTCTATTCAGGGTACTTCTAACCTGTCCTGTTTTTAGGATGTCTCCAATCTGTCTTCTCCTTCGTCCTGTCCCATTCACACTTGCCTTGTATATCTGCTTGGTCAATCTTTCGTCATCCATCCTCTTCACGTGCCCAAACCATCTTAGCATACGTTTCTCGATGCTTGTCAAAACATATTCTTTTAACCCACAACTCTCTCTTATCACGCAATTCTTTACTCTGTTAGTTAAAGAAACATCACACATACTTCTCAGTGCTCTCATTTCTACAGCATTTATTCTACTTTCATGACTCTTCTGCCATACCAAACTACCAATATCATACATAAGAGTAGGTACTAACACCCCTCTATGCACAGCCAAACGTGCCTTTTTAGACACGTTTTGGCTATTCATAAACGCCTTCAGAGCACCATTCACACTATTACCTGGATTAACTCTTCTTTCAATATCTTCTACATTCTTACCATCTCTTGTAAACAGCTATAGAATCCTCATAAAGGGATTTCAGAGCTCGAACAAATATGTACATATATGTACTGCTTGAGTCAAAATATAAGTTTAAAACGCGATAACGCGCGTACTTACAATTCGCGCGGTTAAGACGCTTTGAGTTACCTGTTTTTCTTACTTTAAATGTGAAACACCTATAACCCGACTACGTAAAAAAAGGGAGACTAAAAGGTACGAAACAAGAAAATAGCTCATTCAGAAAGAAATCCAGAAAAGTATAAGTACAGAAATGCTCAAGCTAGAACCGTAGTTTAACCTACTGTTTTATGCAGGTAATTACGTAGTCGAGTTATTTATTATTTTATTTTTTTCATTGCACTAAATCCTGAATCAGTGCCTTATCTCGTCTGATTGTCGACCGTGACACCAATTTAGCCTTAAATATCTTCAAAATACATAAAGATCCGCTGTCACAAAGCAAAACACAATAACGGTCTTTGAATTTTTACAGGTAGACGAAAAAAAACACGTATCGCTTATACTGAACGAAGTTATGACATTTTAGCCACACTGACTATTACGCCGTGAGGGACAAAATTCGATACGCGAGTATTTAAAAAAGATATTTACTTATGCTGTCTGTGACCTTAAAAATTTACATAGACCCTAAATTACAAACAGAGAGGGATAAATATTATCACTAATATTTTAGTATTACACTTGCCACGTTCTCCACATTTTGAATTTGTTTCCAGGCCAATCACCTAAAATAAACCTTTAATTATTCTTTAATTCTGTATTGTACACACAAATTACATGAAAATACTAAAAAATAAATTTATAAATTATATGTACAAAGGCGAGCTTAACTCAACACTGAGTTTTCTACCAGCAAACCTTTGAGACTAGAGATTCGATGTGAGAGGTAAGGGTAATTGCGTTGTACAAAATTATATTTAAATAAATAATAAAAAAAAAGAATAGGATACCTACCAATAATATATATAAATAAATAAATATACATACATACATAACGTCACGCCTTTTATCCCCGAAGGGGTAGGCAGAGGTGTATTTCTACACCCACTTTTCGCCAGATATACTTTAGTCCCACGTAATAAGGGGCGAGCCTATTGCCGTACCGGGCACATTTCCAGACTCCGTGCTGCTACTGAGAATTTCGTGACAGAAAAACCCAATAACACTGCCCGACCCAGGAATCGAACCCAGGACCCAGAACCCGATCCCACGCGCACATTTATGCCGCGAGACCAACGAGGCAGTCGTATAGGGTTTGATGTCGAGTTTTCCGTCTCTAGGCAAAGATGGCATTTGCATCGTGTTATCCCTTAGTCGCCTCTTACGACACCCATGGGAAGATAGGGGGTGGTGACAATTGTATTCTATGCCGTCAACCACACGGCAAAAATAAATATATAATGTGCAATAAATATCATAATGTGCTAGAAGACCAAAACAAGGTTTCTTTTACATAATATAAACTATTTAGTTCAAAAGTACTCTTGAGCCGATGAGCGCTCTTGAAGCACTTAATACAGCATAAAAAGATGTTATACACGTATTAAGTAGTTATTTTGCTATATCCCTTTAAGTGTGCTTAAATAGTTATTTTAGAAGCTTGGAGAGCATATCTAAGTTATAGAAATATATTATTTACTGTGTTTTGTTTCGGTACAACAGAGTGGTATCACCTATGAAAAAAATATTGATTAATTGTAAAAGCCAAATTGATAAAATGAAACCCAAGTTAAACATTCACAGATTCGCAACACACGGTCTTCATATGAGTTCATTCAAAATACATTCCGTGCATGTGCCGTTTAATGAGACCAAACTAACTTTAACCGTTGCGATCGTCCCGCTTCGGATATGTCCTGTGTAACTTGTGTTTAATATTGACAAAGTTATTAATTATATTTCTTTTTAATGTTGGAAGCAAAAATATTGAGTGGAATTTATGACTTTAGTGACTTGGTTATTGGTTGAGTTTAAAACCATTTCGGATATTATAGTATAGACATGCTCATGTTTGTTTATTTAAAAAAATATTATTCTTCCAGTAATAATATTAGTTTCAATGGATGCGCAAATTCTTGTGGCACTAGGGCTAGTACAATACATCAAAATAATTAATGTTATGGAGTCGGAATCCAAAGCGCATCGAATGTGTTTCACTCGCGGTGGGTAAAGGCATAAAGATATATTTATTTCTGCATTTTGGTTGTCTACAACACTTATACCAGTCAAAATCCTAATAAGAATGTTAATCCTAGATAATGCCAGCTTTTCCTAGGTAAATTACTTCTTGAGAATAAAAGCCGAAACAAACTCAGATACATTGTTTCTTTTTCTGTAATTTGAGGTAGAAATCTGCAGTACAAGTATTCAGAACGATTGAACTGTTTATTCAGAAATAATGGGATAAGATTCCGAACGGTCTTTAGTTTTAAGTAAAATAATATAAGTGCAAAATGAAATAAGAAAAAGATAATTTTATTGGCAAAAGCGTTAGTACCTTTAGATTCAAATAAATTTGTAAAAATTTGCGGTGCAAATTTATTTTGAAAATAAATGCAACTACGTCAATGATTGAGCGCCGATTACTTTTTGTGATAAGCTAAAATAATTGCTGTACTACGCTTGTAATGTGAAAATGTCAAACGTCAATGTCACGACCTTAAAGAGCTATGGCAGCATCCCATACATCATTTTAGTTAATCACCAAAGTTAGCATCTATAAATGGTTGTTTGATAGAATATATATTGCTGATTCTAAAGGTAAAAAATCGTAACTATAGGAGGCCATGTTTTTGAGTTATTATGCTTAGAAGTTTATAGGTTATGTCAATTAACCATCTATTTAGTATATTGCTGCATCGAATAATAATTTATTGGTAAATAAAACTGAAGGAGCTCGATGGCATGATACTATTTATGCCCACTAGTAAACAATATTAACGATAACGCAAGTTAAGCTTGGCCAGGTGTGGACACTTCTTGGATTTGTGATCACAAAATATCATAAGCTCCTCTGTGCATAGAAAGACAAGTTATCTGTTATCATCAAAGAGGTTGGATGCCTTAGGTTATATTTCTTTGGTTATCATGACATACATAAACATGTCGTTAAAATGAGATGCTCTTATGCAGCTTTAAACATCTGCTATCAATATTGACTATTTATTTCTTTACATACTGAACGTTTTTCAAAAAAACATAAAACACGACTGATTTCCCAAAAAGTACATAGCCTATGTCACGTGAGGATTCTAACAATAGCCCACTCATCGAAATCGGTTCAGCCATTTAGAAGTTATGGGGCCATAAAGAAACTCACATACATGAACTCTAAACCCACTTCGATGAAGCATGTTGCTGATAATTCTCTGTGACATTTTGACGAAGCCTTTTGCGGATAACCGTATCTATTCTTTATTTTATGGTGCATGAATAAATGAAATACGATTTATGATGATACAAAAAAAAATACGCTACCTTTTTGGGCAGTCGTGTAAACTAGCAGTAAATCATGAGCTGACGACGGTTTCTTAACGTGTTACTTACATAGGATTACCAAGGATAAAAATATGTTTCAGGTTCCTTAATATGTATGGAAAAAAGGTAGGGTGGTTAGTAAAAACACAAGATTTCATTTTACAATATTTTATTCTTCATCATCCTCTATCACATCACCTGAAAAGGCAGCTGGTGCAAAGATATTTTCTTGGTGTCTAGCCCATCTCAAATATCAAACGAGGGTCATTACATGAGCGTAATAGAAGGGTTATTATATATATGTGTATAGATACAAGGTATATATATATGTAGTATTTTAGTCATATTTGTCAATGGTTTGAAAAATAAAAGAGACAACTATCAATTCTTACTTTCATTTATTCAGTTTGTCACAAGAATATATCTTAGATAAAGATACATTTACATTTACCGCCACTCTTAGCCATTCTTTTAATAGTCATTGTTTATAAAAGCAGAACAAACTATATCATATTTATAATATTGGGTAGCAAGGTTGTGGGTAGTTCAATATATATCAAATATAACATTAATACAATGGATTAGCAACAATATAATTCATTTAGTAATATTGACCACAGGTACATCTTTTATTATTATTCTAGTTATATTTACGATGGATATATTCTATATTTACCACTGTAATATTCACCACAGGTACATATAATTGATATAGCTTATTTCACAGCATATGAATCGATTCTATTATATGATATCCCAAGTTCTAAACTTATAACATCTCACAAGTGACAAAACCACCCACAATATCAATTATACAATAGCTACACTATATTACGTTGCTTCTGCATTATTTATATCTACGATACTCTATATAACACCACAGAAGCAATATAGAATTGTGAAACACAATAATATAATAGTCAGAATTATATCGTACCTTAGTTAGCCGTTGCCGGAGCGAAACTGAACATTGAGCAGAGTCTGTTCATATTTTATACTCTATTTACCCGTTTGACAGTGTCAACTGTCAAACGTCAAACCAATTTGTCTATTTAGAATTGGGAACACTATAAATTCAAAACATACAATCCATTTATGTTCATTAACTATATGTTTAGGCTATACATAGTTAATGATACAATATATATGGTTATATCTTGTTAGAGACATATGTGAATAATTCTAAAATCGATCTTATTGTAACAACCTAAACCTCGACGTAGAAATAACAATGATATAAATTCTAGCCAGATTTATAATAGTTTGATATCCGAGCTTTTGCTGGGATGATAAATAGGTACTTACAAAAGGGACACACATACTTTAGACGTACTTACTTTGATATATTTTTGAATATCTTTACAATATATTTCAACAAATCTATCAAGCGCAACATCCTAGCGTACGCATGTTACAGTTAACACATAAAATCCGTGTGGTCATAAAGGATCTGCCGTGGCCACGACCACGACCACTCATTTTGGCTGTAGAAATCGGGTACAGAACAATATCCAAGAAACAGGGCATTATCGGAATCCTTAAGCACCTACAAGTCACAAAGAGTATCAGAGTCCATAAACAGTCCGAGTCATATAACAAGAAGCGAAAACAGAGTCCTTGAGCAGACCAGGTCAAAAAGTATACAGAAAACTGGAGAAAAGCAACGCAAACACTCAGAACACCACAGAACACAAACAAACAAGCGCAGCGGCGCTAGCGAGTTGTGAAAAATCGAAATGTCAAATGACATGTTGTATTTTTTATAGCTCTGAATGGCAGTCTTTTAGTCAGCGCCCAGTCCTACTTTAAATGTCGAAAAGATTTTTTAATAATGTACTTTATTTAAAATCCACATAAAAATAGACGTAACAAGCAAAAATAGTATTATTCATATAAATAAACAATTTAAATCTCTTAATCTATAAAAAAACATTCATGATTCTATCTTGGAAAGATAATTATTTACTCTGGCAAGCTTGTGGCTTTCTGACAGAGAGGTTGGGTATATTATATAGTCTAAGCTTTCTGACAAACCAAAGAAATGGCCATTACGAAAATCCGGAAATCAATTAACATAATAGCTATTTTTAATTTTAATCTTGTTATCTAGCCTATTCTAAATTCGACTAAAATAGGAAAAAGTAAAAAAATATTTCATGAATTTTGGTTGTAATGAGTTTTTAAGACGCTTTTGGTGCACTGAACTAAAAATCTGCCATAGCTCTTTACGCAGAAGATTTCCTTTGATACAGACACAGTAAGCAAGTTTACTGTGTCTGTATCAGAGGAAATCTTCTTCCCAATAATAATAATGCACAAACTTGGTTCTTTCTATCGAAAAGTTTATCCATCCAACAGAAAAATTATTCGAAATTGGTTAATCAAATACAACTGAACTGTGAAACACCTTTTTGTAGTTGGTTATCAAAAGACCAGATGTCGCAAACATGGCATATCCACAAATTCAAAACTGATAGCTTAAAGTTATAAATAAATTAACCAGTCCTATGCAGTTAAAATACAGTTTATAGAGATAAACTAATTTCAAAGTGGTATATTTTGTGAGTCGAAGCGTGGACAAAAGGACCAGTAAATCACTGAACAATTGACCGCACTATGACTACGCCTCGATTGCATATTATTGATATTATGTTATAGAAGGTGGTTTATTGAGTTATGAATTTTGTTTGGCAATTGAGACCAAAGATAGGTTTCTTCATATAGGTACTAGACTTCGTCCGCGTGAATTACATACCTAAATCTTCTAATGTATTGTTATTATTTATTTTTTTAATGACTCACGCCTGTGTCTCCGAAGGAGTAGGCAGAGGTGTAACATTACACCCACATTTCGCCATGAATTTTAGGTCCCACATTATAGAAGGGGAGCCTATTGCCGTAACCGAGCACATCACTAGACTGCGTGCTGCTACTGAGAATTCGGAAAAACCCAGTAACACTTTTGCCCGACCCAGGAATCGAACCCAGGACCTCCGATCAGCAGTCGCATACGCTATCCACTGGACCACGGAGGCAGTCTACATGTAATACAATGATAAACGCTTTTCATAATAACAGCACTCTTAAACAACGGTAGGTAAGTAATAATGATATATCTTATATCGTAACTTGAAGATTATAGAAAGATGAAATTAACGAAAGCGCTCAGTAAGTACTCTATATAAACTTGAAGATTATAGAAAGAAGAAATTAACGAAAGCGCTCAGTAAATAGACTCTATATAAACTATAAAATATAGCCTTTGATTTTATATACCGATTTAAATTTCTCAGTTTTCATATGCACTTTTCAGGTTGAGAGAAATAGTTAACCAATCCACTTTATTGACTGCCTATTATGGATATGTTGCCTCTACGTTACGATATGGAGTAATTTTTTGGAGAAATTCATCAGAAAAAGAACGAGTGTTCATTGCTTAAAAACGTTGTATTCGAAATATGTTCCAGTTACAACAAACTGATTCTTGCAAGCCATATTTTAAGAAATTCTGTCTTCCATCATTGCCGTGTCTATTAATTTACGAAATTGCAGTTTTAGTTGAGATAAATATTGATAAATTTGAATACCGAACTAGAAGTCGACACAATGATCAATTATCAATAGTTGCTAGCAAAACGCAGTTATTGCATGAGAGTGTTTTTGTTTGGGTCCTCGTATTTATAACAAAATACCATTAGAAATACGATTAACTGAAGATATAAATAGGTTTAAATGTCTTCTGCACAAATTGCTGGTGGAGAAATGTTATTAACTTATTACTCACTAAAGGAGTATTTAGAAGATAATGTGATTTATTGATTGAATGTAATTAATGGAAAGGTTTCTGCGTAATTTATTTTGTATAGAATTGACTGTAATTTATTTAAATGATATGTTATAATTTATATTTTCAATTTATACTTAATCTGGCATGAATGTATCCCATTAAATGGGATACATTCATGCCAATTATTGAAATACGTCAACAAATTTTGTTGACGTATTTCAATAATTGTCAATGTCATCAATGTACATCTATATAATTTATATAACATTATGATAGAATAAATGTACCTAATTATTGTATGCCTAAATGGCGGGACATAGCCTGTTCAAATAACCAAACATTCCAATTTATGTACCTATGTTACACAATAAATACTTTTGAATTTGAATTGAATTTGAAATACAATGCCGCAAATGAACATGCTTTTGTCACCAGTACTTACTCTACTAGTTATTATAATTAATATTATTATGTAAGTTAACTTACCAACTAATGTTTGTTCGGTTCTGTAAAAGAGAATGTACAGTCATTAGCACACAACATAATCACATTCTGATGACTACAAAATAACAAATTTTACATCGCAATTGAAGTTAATTATTAGTTTGCTACTGTTATTTATTTATTTATTCAAGTTACAGGGATTCGATTTACAGCTAAGATATACTTGTATTAACAGAATGGTAAACATAAAGCCAATAACAAGTCATCACGCATAAGATTTTATTAAGTAAATAGTAATAAATTTGTTTTAGTTGAGTACTTTGTGGAAAAGAATTAATTATTTTAAAGAAAATAGTAAGATGTCAAAGTTTACTGTACGATAGTACAGTAATGGATAGCCCATCCACACATATCAGGGCCGTGTCCCGGACGGGGATGGACTTCACTCCGTCAGGGGCTAAAAATATCGATGTGTACAATTTATTCCACACATGGCCGTGTCCAAGCTAGAGACAGGATACGGCGGCTAAGTACGGCAGGAGCTAGCTCCACATAAATACCGGTCGCGGTTCGGTTGTGTATGTGTAAATAGGCATTTAGGTAAAGATTTCTGACTAATATAGGTACTTGTGATCAGCGATATTTAAGTATTAGTACTGTCTTGTGATTAAGTTTGGTGCGGGTTCCAAGACAGTTAACTGGGTATTTTCTATTATAATAGTCACTACTGCTAAATCAGGTACGCGACAGTGTGTGAGAGCAGAGCTATATCTATGAAAAAAAAAAGTCGTATAAAATTGAACGTCACACATTTTAGACATAGCAAGGTAAGTATATGTTTCAGTTAAAGGCTAGGCGTCTCTGATAAGAAAGAAGCTGGCTAGTTGGATTAGTAGTAAAAACTGGTAGCTTGTGATTGCACAAAGAGGCGTTTGTAATTCGATAATGCTGGAACTGGCAAATTTGTCACGATAACTCATAGTCAATCATAGCGTCATAGTCTTTAGGTATGATATGTTACTTAAGACGTTAGAGATATATTAGTATTAGGTACCGAGTGATTCATGTGTTATGGAGAAATAAAAAAGGTTTTGATAAAAATATGATCAATCTTTATCCGTTACGTACAAGTAACTATGTAAAATCCTGCTACAAATACGATCAACAAAGTTGTTTCTTAAAATAGCTATTCCTTTTTGTTACAAGCATTTTCTGTACTTCATAGTTTACATGACCCGCTACATGCATCACGCAACACGTCTAAATAGATAGATTTTTATATAATAGATAAAATACCTGAGATATACTATAACATTAATATTTTATTTAAAATAATAAATAGTACCGTAGTATAAATGAGACAATATGTTTAGATATATAGAGCTGTCATCTTTTTTTATTCTATATTTGCGATAAAAGAATTGATCGATTGATTGATAACACACACTATCTTTTAATAACGGTAATTTGGAGAGATCTGCAAAAGGCTGTGATGTACCATAGCCGCAAATATTTATATTGTCATCAATATGCAAATATCAATTTTGCTAACATGAAAAATAAAATAAAAAAACATAAAATAAACTACTTGAAATAGGCAACATTAAATATGCATTGTCATACAGACACAAAGCTAAATAAATCGCTACGAAATCTGATACTGCATATCAATTATATTATTTTGAATACCGATGACAGTCTATCAGTGCATGAACGATCAGAAATGCAATTTTGCTAGTTTAGTAGTTCAGCTTACTGCAAGTAACCGCATTCGATGAGTTATCTTGTCAATTGATTTCCACACCAGTTATAAGTAGAAATAGATACTTTAATTCTGGTAAGTCTGGTAAGTCCGCATTTACATTTGTTTTCTTTCGTTTTTCCACTGTGCCGAACCACTATAGACCAATATCCATCCTCCTATTCCTATCCAAAATCCTAGAGGCTTGTGTTCACAAGCAGCTTTCCAGATTTATCCTTTCCAACAACATCCTTAGTCCTCTCCGATCCGGGTTTTGACCTGAGCACAGCACTGTTTCCGCTCTACTCAAAGTGACTGGCGATATTAGAGCGGGCGTGGAAAAAGCCGAGTTAACTGTGTTAGCTTTGGTTGACTTCTCAAACGCCTTTAATACCGTCAGTCACGACGTTCTCCTGGCTATCCTTCCTCACCTTAATATTTCAACTGAGGCTCGGGATTGGTTCTCTTCATATCTTCGTGGACGCCAGCAGTCGGTTCGCATTGATGAAACATCATCAAATTGGTGTGATCTGGATGCTGGTGTTCCACAAGGCGGAATTCTCTCTCCACTTCTATTTTCATTGATTATTAATCTCATAACTCGTGAAATTCAGTGTATGTATCACCTGTATGCTGATGACTTGCAGCTTTACTCTGAGGCACGGGGAGACAAGCTGTCAGATGCAATCGGTAGAGTTAACCAGAACTTACAATCCGATCGAGTAGCGTTGAGTGCGGACGTGCTTGCGCTACTATGCGTGTATTAAATAATTATTATTTAATAAATGTAGTGAAAACACTGTTACAATGAGTTGCTCACAGCAACTCATAGCTAACGAGTTGTTGGCATTCATACAACATGCCATCGATACCATGGACGAGGTCAGCATTCTGCAGATCTGTAAGTCCAACTTTAAGGAAGAAGATATCAGTGCCGGTAAAAAAGTACTATATCAGACGCTGAACAAACTAGACCAGATGCCGTCTCGACGAAGAGATGGCACGGAGAAGAGCATCCAAGACATCATCACCTTATTGAAGGTGACCGACCCTGACGACGTGCCTGCTTTCGTGACGAAGGATCTCCACAAGCTGCCACCCGTCACGTTCGACCATGTTGACGTAACTAGGCTGCTGAAGGACATTACGTCTCTAAAATCCAGCGTGGCTGAGGTGCAGTCCAAATTGCAGTCATCGGATAGCACCATAATGGAGCTGCGTGCATAGATAGTGTTACTACGAAACGCTATGTCAGCAAGTAAGTCGCCTTCAAACGTCAACATTCGACGCGGGGCTCAAAATGCATCTGTCGGCAGTTTTGAGTCAGCAAATTTGCTTGCGTCGCCTAACGCAAGCGTTACGGCGTGTGCTGTTGGTGACCTCGGGTCATCGACACCTATCAAGGTTGTGACGAGTGTGAATGCGTCTAAACCTAAACGCGCCTACGCCGATGTTACTGCCTTATGCAAAACGCAGCAAAATCGGCAGGAGAAAAAAGGGGGTAAACAAAAGCAAGGTGAACCCTCCCAACGCAAGGCCGAGGAATCGAGAGTCCCAGAAAAGGATACGTGCGACAAGGATGGCTTCATCAAGGTGGTGAGGAAGAAGAAGAAGCCTAGTTGTCGGAATCATTGTGGTACTGGGTTAGCAGGACCTAACATGCTGCTGCGTCCCGCCATACCAACCACACTGATGTACGTGTCCCGGCTGCATCACTCTACGAAGGAAGAGGAGGTCGTGGAGTATCTACGCATGAAGACCAACTGGACCTTGAGAGTCGAGAGATTGGAGTCTCGCCACAATACGAACTTCAAGTCGTACGTGGTTCGGGTGCCGACTCATCGTCTTGACACTTTCTTCAAGGAAGAGTTTTGGCCGAAGGGTGTGGTGTATCGGCGTTTTCACGGAAGGTTGCGAAATAATACTCAGCCTAACTTGAAGACAATGTAAACAACAACACCCTGTTTTAATTTTATTATTATTATTTTATATGTATGTTAGTCTTTAAGGTATATATCTATATGGGTTATTGTTACCTGAAATAAATGAATCATCATCAGCCTTTAACAGTCCACTGCTGGACTAGGCCTCTCCTTTGAAAGGAGGCATTGGCCTACTATACCACGCTGGCCAAACGGGTTGGTACAGGGTTTGTATCAAGTTTTCCTTCTCTTACAGTGCTGTTCTCTGCATAATATGCTCTCCCTCTGTCGGCTCTTACGACACCCATGGGATGGTATGGGGTGGTGACATTCCGTATTCTTAATCCGTCACCACACGGGAAATAAATGAATATTATTATTATATTATTAATAAAGGTGTGGTCTGATTTCCTCGATTCGGTCTTTGCGTGAATCCATCCAAATGCCACGCTATCGTTGTAGGAAGCTCGCACATGATTTTTAGAGTAGACTTCATAAGCGTGCCATCGGTCACTTTCAATGGATGTGTGATTCCATTTGCTACAACCGTGAAAAATCTTGTTTTACACATAGATGAAACTCTTGACTGGCGGGCTCAGATTGCAGCAGTTAGCCAGAAAGTTTTCGGGACTCTTCGCTCTCTTTATCGCCTGAAGATCTTTCTCCCTTCAAAAACTAAAGCAATGCTTGTGCAAACTTTAATCTTCCCCATAATTGACTATGGTGATGTTTGTTATCTCGACCTGAATGCAGATCTCCTCAATAAATTTGACCGACTTCTCAATTATTGCAGTCGATTCGTTTTCAATCTTCGTAAGTTCGACCACGTCTCGAAATTCCGTACAGAATTAAAATGGTTGCCAATTCGTCAGCGACGGAATTTGCGTACATTGATGACCTTATACTCACTTCTCCACTCCCCTAATGCCCATTCTTATCTAATGCCTAGTTTCCAATATCTCTGCTCCAACCATGTTAACTTGCGATCATCTAATAACCTTCTTCTTCTTTGTCCATCTCACACTTCCAATCTAGTTAATTATTCTTTTCATATCCAATCTATCCTACTCTGGAATACTCTCCCTCCTGAAATTAGGATGGCCACTACTCGAGACACATTCAAGTTCAAGGTTCGTCAGTTATATCGTGGATTGTCGGAAGCTTGTCAGTAGCAGCACTCTCTTATTACCTATTAGCAGTTTTCATTTATGGAATATTTATGTTTATGTAAAAATTATAGTTATAATATTATATATATATTATTTATTTATTTAAGTATATATAATTAATATATTTAAACGTATATATTTATTCGTATGTATGTATGCTGTATGTATATATAGGGCATTTATATTCGTAAATATGTATTACCTGGTATAATATTCTATTGTTATATTAAGATTTCTTGTTTGAGTCTCTAAAACACACCTGCCACTATCATCTCTGCATCACCCTAAGGTTGACTGGTAGAAAATGCCTTTGGCATTAAGTCCGCCTTGTGCAAATTGTATTGCAGGAAGTTTAATTAATAAATAAATACATTTGGCCTTGCAAAAAATATCTATTTACAGAAGCGCATTGTGTCGCAATAGTTGTATTCTAAAGTAAAAGAGAATATGATAGGAATTTGCTGTAGACATTAAATTAATTACAACATCATAAAAATAAATATAAAATTATGTTTTAAATAAATATAAAATGATAGTGAGACATTTCTAAACTAATTATTACGAACACAGAAAAAGTCATAGGCCTTATATTATGTCTTATTGAATCTGGTACATCAAAATATTTCAAGCATACTTAGACTTACTGGTTAACTGTAGGAATAAAGTTACATATGTTCTCGAATAAATGACGCTTACAAAATAATGTTAAGTTTAAAGTACCAGCGGTTACAATTAATAGTATTAATGAGCAAATATTTAACCAGGTGAGCGTTTTAGCATAATTATTGAAATTAATAATCAATTCATTCGTACAATTTAGCGTTTAGTTCCCAACAGAAATGATATAATGCATATTCGATTAATTAGATCAGCATTATGTGTTCAGTACATTAGACGAACATAATTGAATACAACCTAATCCAATTATCGAAACTGGTACCAATTAATTGTTAAACGGGTGATTTATTGCATATGCATTACGTTATATTGACTAATCCTGGAACGGTAAGTTGCTACCGGTATATTACAAAGCAAATTAAGTTGATACAATATTTGGTGAATTTGAGATATACGGTTCAAGCTTCAATCCAAATCTAGATATAAGTAGTCCATAGATATTTAGTTACAGTATTATATGTTTAATTTAGCTTGTATTTTGTGTAGCGGGCAAAGGTAATAAGACTAAGTTTAGCTTTGTTTTATAATAGTGCTTTGAAAACTAATATTTGAGACTCATTGTGTGCTAATGAAAATAAAACATACTAATAAAAACCTCAAACAAAAATATCCTAGGATAACTTACATTATGGTCAACTCAGCCAAAACTATGCAGAAAGTGTCCTAAAATAACCAGATAACAGAAACCCAATTCTCGTATTTTATATGACATTGAAACCATATTTTGAACGAAACGAGATTAGATTTTGAATTGACTTGAAATCGATATTCTGCTAATTGAATGTCATTATCGTTTAATTTGACTTCTATAGTACGATGTTGACACATTGTTCAATTTACGATCCAGTCACCATAACATTCCAATAACATTCAAATAACAGTTAATTTAGGAGAATACCATTAGTGACATGAGTGTGATACTGACATTAGATCGAAACTGGACAACTGAAAAATTGGGCCTCAGGTGACAGAATTATAAACTATACCCAGATACAGAAAAATAATTGTGCTCGTTGCCCTAAGATTTGTTCTGGTGGGAAACGAGGCTATGACCAGCTTAGCAGAGAGAGTCACTAATCACTCATGCAACAGCAGATAGATAATAAAGAAAGCATAGCTTTAACTGAATAAACAAGCCATTGCAAGCTTTCATTTCAATGTAATGTATAATATATGGATAAGACACAAGGATAAGGTGTCCCGTCTCCCTGTCCCAAGACCAACGCAGACCAGAGGCATTCCCTACGATCTGTTGTTTCAATTAGTAGATAAGCACTAGTAGGAAGTTTGTTTTTAAAAAAAGGTTGGACCCTGCGGCTTAGGAATTGCTTTGTATCTTTGTAAAGGCATTTCTTGCATAGTAAATTTCAATTCACTCTATTTTTATCGTATTATCCATTAATAATGTTACATTTTCGAACGGTATAAATAAAAGTAATGAACTGTGCTATAAACAAAGCTTAACGAACTTCATTAAAGGACGTTTATTGGTGGGTTGCTTGTATATATAGAGAGATAAATTAAATAAGTATTGTTGGTTACAAAATATATTTATATTAGCAAGCTTTACACAGAATATAACCCGGTAGATAGTGGCAAGAGCTAAGACTCAGGGCAGGGTAGGCAGGCAGGCTGACGAGACTTCGGTGCTCCGAGAGAGAGAAGCACTCATCTTCAGCGGCGATGTCCAGGGTCCAAAAAGGGACTTGCTCAGGATTTTGCGTTCGAGAACTTTCGAGAAATAAACTTTAAGACTAATTAACGTTAGTCCACAGAATGTAAGGGAAGCAGATTTATCCCCGATTATATCACAAAGACGAAGTTTGCATGTTTGTGAACCAGACCAGTTTAATTGATTCAAAAATTTCTGATGTGATAATTGCGCGCTAACTTTTTGGAGATATGGAGCAAATTGAATTGGATAAATTTAATTAAATAAAACATTTTCTGTATAGATTATAAAGGGGTTTGACTTTCTTAGCTGCTGGTAATGATAAATCGTTTATTTAGTATTATTCTGTTTTATGATAATTAGTTAAACGAATAGGTATCAGCATACAAAGATGATAATAAATGTTACAAGTTTATAATATAATAGTACTGTAAGCGGGATTCCGAAAGGGTATGGGATGTATGGATCAAATGTTTTCCTTGCGAAGCATAGTCGAAAAGTTTTTGGCCAAAGGTCAAAAGGTCTATTGCGCATTCGTGGATTTGGAAAAGGCTTACGATAAAGTGGTGAGGAATAAAATGTGGTCGGTGCTGTCAATGAATGGCGTGGACAGCAGCCTCATTCGAGCTCTGAAATCCCTTTATGAGGATTCTAGAGCCTGTGTGCGGATAAACGGGGCATACACTGACTGGTTTACCATCGAGAAATGTTAGACAAGGTTGTGTAGCGTCGCCGTGACTGTCTAACCTCTTTATGGACAGTTGTTTGCAAGATTTAAAACAAAGTGACTGCAGATTAAAAATGAATGGGTTATTCATCAAATGCCTCCTTTATGCTGATGATCAGGTAATACTTGCGTCTTCAGCGGAGGAGTAGCAGGAGATGGTAACAAGCATACATGGTGCGTTAGAGAGAAAGGGAATGAAAGTGAATGTAAGTAAAACGAAAGTTATGGTTTTTGAAAAGGAGGAATGCGTTACGGCTTGTAATGTTATGATCGATGGACAACGTGTGGAGCAAGTGAATGAGTTTGTATATTTAGGACCGTTGTTTACAAGAGATGGTAAGAATGTAGAAGATATTGAAAGAAGAGTTAATGCAGGTAATAGAGTGAATGGAGCTCTGAAGGCCTTAATAAACAGTCAAAACGTGTCCAGAAAGTCACGTTTGGCTGTGCATAGAGGGGTGTTAATGCCTACCCTTATGTATAGTAGTGCTTTCTTCTTCATTTTGTTTTTATTTATCCTAATATATAAAATCCTTGCGTTACTGACTGACTGACAGACACGCTACAGCCGAAACTATTGGGCGCAGGAAGCTGAAATTTGGCATGTATGTTCCTTGGGGACCGTAGGGGTGCACTAAGAATTTGGAATTCTCACGGGATTGGCCAAAACGGGTTAATTTAAAAAAAATGCAGGCGTAGCTGCTGGCGTTCTCTAGTTGAATATATGAGCAAGTCTATAGCAGTCTTCTTCTAACCTGATAGACCTTTTAGCAAAAAAGAATATTTCTGTACTATTATCATTTAAACAACGATTGCAAAATGTACGAGTCGTCCTATTAAGTTAAAATTTACTATTATTAGAAATGTTGGCCATGAGACGATACTCATCACATTAGATGTCACAATACTCGATGCAAAGGTAATAATAGTGTCTTTATTTCATTGATGAATCTTCGTAGCATATTTTGTTAGCCAACCAAATATAATGTGAATCTTATTATTTTTTTATTAAGCTGGAAAATTTGCTGGTTAAATAATGAGATTCATAGCTTCTTCATTTCATTATATAAATATGTTTAAGCTCGGGTAAGCTAATTAGCATATCGTTCGAAAGCCGGCGGGTAAAATTCAGAAAATACGGCTACAAAATTCTCGGACTTATACTATTCCGGTATAGAAGCATCCGGAATGAAATTTTGTAGTTTTGCTAACGTGGCTGTAACCACTTCATTTGAAATATGACAGCTTGAAATTGGGCCGTATGCGGGCAACATGTCCATCAAAATTAGATCTTCACGAGGCTATAATCAAACTACGGACCGCACGAACGAATGGTCACAGCATAGAAGATAAAATTAATTGGTTTTTGTGTTCGTTTAGCTGCTATGTTTATGGAGACCACTGATCAATAATTTGTGGGATTCATAAACAGCGTTGCTACTACTTAATTTAAATTGTCTTTCGGGATATATACCACTTACCTTTGTTTGGAGTAACCGATATTTCGGCACTGTTGCAAGCGCCATGTTCACGGATGTACTGATGGTATTGCGGGTGGATGAATGTTTAATAAGTTTAAATGACCACGAAAGTTTAAATTCCTATAGAGTTGCTACTAGTTTAGGCGGCCTTTGTTGCTACGATGTTTTAAAGTATTTTTTTTCTGTTTGTGTGCCACGTGTAGGTATATGACTTTTTCAAGTGGCATTCTTGTATTTACT
Source organism: Euclidia mi (assembly GCA_944739405.2). NCBI lineage: Eukaryota > Metazoa > Arthropoda > Insecta > Lepidoptera > Erebidae > Euclidia > Euclidia mi. Next base: position 56,121,382 of record OX123190.2, read on the forward strand.
GCAGGTTAAATACGATACTCTCACAAAAATCATCAACACATAGTGGCCGTAGCCACACTGATGCGTGGACATTTTTTTATTATTCCCTTTTTTAATCATTCCCTATTTTTGTCGAAATCTTTCAACCTGTTTTGCATTCCTTGCGGTAGGACTACGTATCTGTACGCCAAAATAAAGAGTTTAGCGAACATACTATTGCATAAGTTTCTGTGCTCTCTTGCAAAAATAAAATGGATACCTAAAGGAGATAATTACAAAGCCAAAAAAGAGGCATGTATGTGGACAAATAAACTGTTTTGTTAATCTACCAGTTGACTGAGTTTGGTTCGGCGTTGCACCGAAACCGTATATACTAGGCGATTTGGAAAATATATTAATATTATGGACTATATAGGGATGGGTTCTGATCGCCTAGAATAGGAAAAGGGAGTGGGAGTTGGGAATTATAGATACTGGGATTTGCAGCACACCTACCTCCGTTCTCTCGGCTTGACAAGATGGCTGTCGTCGGCTTCTTGCAGAATCGGGCTGTAAGCTGATCACTCCGTCTGGATCCAACCCAGAGCTACACAAATCACTCCACTTCACCCGCGGGCGGTATTGTTGGTTTATATTGTAAAGCGGTAAACTATTGCGGTATTTGCACGTATTCGGCGCGGCACGAGGCGGCGTCGGGACGCAACCGGTCAGCGAGACGTTTGATCCTTGACTGTCTCGTGCGTCGTTGAGCTCGGCGACGAATCGAGAGAGAGAGAAAGGGAAGGAATAAAAAGGATCGCTCGTATTGGACAAGCAAGCGAGGAACTATTGACATTGATGTAATTAATTATCAATAGAAAGGTAGATGGCGCTATCATATCCCCCCGGCCCTAAAGGGTTGCCTTTAAAAAAATAAAATTGAACTTAGCTATGTTGGATGTACTACTGCATAACCCATCAATAGGCTAAGACAGCGATATGATATTAAAATTAATCTAAATTAACTTTAGCGAAACAATTATGACGAAAACTACAAATTAAATACTTAAACTAAGAAGTAGATCCAACTTCAGGCTAGATCTCACTGGGTTGGAAGCGGACAGAGACGTACAACAGGGCGCACGTAGCTCCCCTTTGCGGTTACTTGATACTTACTTACTTGATACTTGATGGCACGGGCTGTTTCCGCAACTCCACGTCTTGGCGTGTATTTTGCGTGCGGGTGGGAATGGTGTCGTCATTCCAGCCACCCCAGCTCTTCGAGGAAGGCCAGCAGACTCTTGATGTGGCCCACTGCTTCCCTCAGGGTGCTGTGTCTTGTCAGGTACTGCTGCCTGTACTGTGCGACCTCAGGGCAGTCGAGGAGCAGGTGGGCTGCCGTCTCGTCTGCTGCCATACAGGCCCTGCACAGCGGGCTGTCGGTGATGCCTAAAGTAAATAGGTGTTTATTAAGGAATCCGTGTCCTGTGTAGGCGGCCGTGACTGTCCGCAGTTGTTGTTTGGACAGCCGGAGGATTTGTTTAGCTATCTTACCGTCTACTGCGGGAAGAGCCTCCTTGGCCTGCCTACATGTTTCAATACCAATCCAGGACTGGTTGTGTTGGGTCCTGGTCCTATTTCTTACCAGGTTGCGATAAAATCCAGAAGGGAGGGGAATAATGGGCTCGGGTCCCACCACCTCTAAAGTGGCCCCTCTTCTGGCAAGTACGTCGGCTGCGTCATTCCCTCTAGAGCCACTGTGGCCCTTGATCCATTGCAGTGTTAATTTGTTTTGTTTACCTACCTCTGTTAGTTTCTGGTGGCATTCAAGCGTGAGCGCCGAGGTGATAGTATGGCTTTTGAGGGCTGAGAGGACTGCCTTACTATCTGAGAGGATCCTAATGGATCGTTCCCTTACCTCACGTGCCATGATTGCTGTGGCAGCTAGGATTATGCCAAAACATTCGGCCTGGTAGACCGTGTTGTAGGCTCCCAGCGGTGCTGCGATGTTGATGTTTAGGTCCTCGGAGAATACTCCTGAACCTGTACCTGTATCCGTTTTAGACCCATCTGTGAAGATCGTGAGCTCGTTGTGATTAACCGCTCCTTCGTGTAGATCCTCGTACAGTTGGATTTTGTATTTCTTGTCGAACACAAATTGTTTCGGTATTTGGTCGCCAATGGCTTGTGTGAGAGGAACTTCTCTAAAGAGTGTATTTAAGTTGCTAGTGTGCGGTGTGTTGGTGTCTTTCCAGAGCTTCAGAGCTCTTAGCCGGACCGCCGACATCGTTGCTTCTTGTTGTATAAACAGGTGCAATGGGGGCAGGTCCAGCAACACCCCTTTGCGGTTTTCACGGTAACAACGCGGGTTGTACTGTCTTTGGAAGTATGCAGTTTCTCTACGATGGCTAACGGCCATGAAAGCGGCGGAGCATTATCATGTATTATGACGACCAACGTACCCTCCTGTATAGGGGATGCAGGACTATTCCACTTGGATCTAGCCTGAAGCTGGTGGAGATATTCTGCACGCCAGCGCCGCCAGAACGACTGCACGAGTTTATTCAGCAGAGTATGTCTCTGGAGCAAGCTTGAAGAGTCTGCTTCAGGAGCCGGTAATGACGATAATGGCACTGTGTTCAGAAAATGTGCAGGGCTTAACGCGGATGGTTCTGCAGGGTCACTACTCAATGCCATGAGCGGACGCGAGTTGATCAGCGCCTCGACTTGTGCAAGGACAGTTAAAAGCTCTTTATCTATAACTTTGAAGAGATGCGTTTTAATTACTTTGATCATGCTTTCCCAACATCCACCGAAATGTGGTGATGCTGGCGGAATAAACTTCCAGTCAATATGATTTATGGAAAGTTAAATCAATATTATTTTCTTTAAGAACAGAACAACAGCAAGACGTAATGTATTGAGAAGTATGTAACGTAGGTACGGTACCCATAATCACATACCCAAATACCGTCTCAATAGCGGGCGGTAAATTATATTGCTCACTACGTAACACTTTAGTTAGTAGCAAGTGCGGAAATATTGAAGCTCCGATCAAAACATCAATGTCTGCCGGATTCGCAAACTCCGCGTCTGCCAGCGGCAGTGTCTCGAGGTGGGTGAGTAATGATACGTCCACATTAGCGTTCGGCAATGTGTCTGTAATACGCTCCACGATAAGCGAAGAAATGTTAAAATTAATATTCCTATCAAAACGCGAATGTATTTTAACATCTACGGAACTTTTAAAGTTTTTCCACAGTCCGAGGCGTTTGAAACAATCCAAAGTAATAAAATTACTCTGTGACGCACTATCTAGTTTAACTCGGCGACGAATCGATAGGCGATAGGCGTGCCTTTTGGGAGAAAGGGAAGGAATAAAAAGGATCGTTCGTATTGGACAAGCAAGCGAGGAACGATTGACGTTGATGTAATTAATTATCAATAGAAAGATAGATCAATAGAACCCTCTCAGTACTTTACTGAAGGGTTCAAGGTTAGGCTACAGGTTACAGAGAAGTGGTCGGGTCATATTTCACCTGTTATTCATGGATGACCTGAAGTTATTTGCCCACTCTGATGCCCAATTCATAGATTTACTAAAAATAACCTAAAACTTTAGTAAGTCAATCAATATGTAGTTCGGTGTGGATAAATGTGCTGTCATTCATGTAAAGCAGGAAAGGATGGTGGAATCTGAGGAGATCCAACTCTCAGATTCCATTAACCTAAGAACGCTTCTCTTAACTGATACCTATATACTTGGGTATGTCACAGGTTTTAAGTATCAAGGAAGCCGTCATGAAGCAATCGTTGCAAGAGCGTTTCTTTGGCCGCCTGAATAAAGTACTGAAAAGTCTTTTATCAGGTGGCAACAAGGTTCGTGCTTGCAACGGTTGGGTGTTGCCACTTCTTGTATACTCCTTTGGCATACTCAAGTGGACTCAGTCTGAATTGGACGCCCTGGACAGAAGAGTCCGCACATTGTTGACGGCATATCGTATGCGTCATCCACGTTCATCCGTGATGAGGTTGTACATCCCGCGGAAGGGTGGGGGTCGTGGCTTTCTGAATGTCAAGACCCTACACAACCGCGAGGTGTGCAATCTCAGAGAATATTTTCTCCGGGCGAACGTGGACATGCATCGAGATGTTGTCGCAGTGGACAATGGACTCACCCCGCTCAAGTTGGCTAAGGAGAACTGGCGCATACCTGTAGTACTCAGTACTGATGATCGCAAGCGTGTATGGCAGAGCAAGGAGCTTCATGGCAGGTTCCATCGGGCTCTGTATGGACCCGATGTAGACCTATTAGCCTCGGTGAACTGGCTACGCTTCGGTGACCTCTTTGGAGAAACCGAAGGGTTTGTTTGTGCAATTGCTGACGAAGTTATCAAGACGAATAACTATCAGAAATATATCCTGAGGGATGGCACTACTGATATTTGCCGTGCCTGTCACCAACCTGGTGAATCCCTCAGGCATATTGTTTCCGGTTGTTCACGTCTTGTTTACGGCGAGTACTTGCACAGACATAACCAAGTAGCCAGAATCATTCACCAGCAACTTGCTCTGAAATACAAACTTGTAGACATCGAGGTACCGTACTACAGGTATGTGGCAGAGCCAGTTCTCGAAAATGGCCATCTCACATTGTACTGGGATCGATCTATTGTCACAGACAGGACTGTTGTAGCCAACAAACCTGATATTGTGGTGATAGATCGATCAGAGCGCCTCGCAATAATTGTTGATATCACCATTCCCCATGACGACAATCTCGTGAAAGCCGAGAAAGACAAACAGATTAAATATCTGGACTTGGCTCACGAGATTGTCGACATGTGGGATGTGGACTCGGCAATTATTGTGCCGATAGTTGTAACGGTTAATGGTCTAATAGCCAAGAGCCTCGATAGTCACCTTAAGAGGCTCGCGTTTGGTACTTGGGTCAAGGGTCTGATGCAAAATGCAGTTCTTCTCGACACGGCACGTATTGTGAGGAAGTTCCTGTCTCTGGAGCCCTAACCACCAGCAGCTTGGACCCTGTGCCCGTTCCTGGTGGGATCCCACGGTTTTTTTTATATTTTTAAATGTATTTTTTTTACATACATACATACATATCGTCACGCCTTTTATTCCCGAAGGGGTAGGCAGAGGTGTATTTCTACACCCACTTTTCGCCAGATATATGTACTTTAGTCCCACTTAATAAGGGGCGAGCCTATTGCCGTACCGGGCACATTTTCAGACTCCGTGCTGCTACTGAGAATTTCGTGACAGAAAAACCCAATAACACTGCCCGACCCAGGAATCGAACCCGGGACCTCCCGATCCCATGCGCACATTTATGCCGCAAGACCAACGAGGCAGTCGTATAGGGTTTGATGTCGAGTTTTCCGTCTCTACGCAAAGATGGTATTTGCATTGTGTTATCCCTTAGTAGCCTCTTACGACACCCACGGGAAGATAAGGGGTGGTGACACTTGTATTCTATGCCGTCAACCACACGGCACGGCACGGTATTTTTTTTTGTTAGTGATATATTAAAAAATGTAAATTAAATTTGAGTAATGATGAATAAATTAATAATAATAATTATGCATTGATAAGGCTGGCATGAAACAGTCGTTGCAGGCGCGTTTCTTTGGCCGCCTGAAGAAAGTTTTAAAAAGCTTTCTTTCGGGCAGCAATAAGGTGCGTGCCTGTAACGGTTGGGCCATTGCGGTCTTAATGTACTCCTTCGGCATACTCAGATGGACTCAGACGGAATTGGACGCCTTGGATAGAAAAGTTCATTGTCTAATCACCACATACCGGATGCATCACCCGCGTTCGTCGGTGATGAGATTGTACATCCCGTGGAAGTGCGGGGGTCGTGGCTTCTTAAGTGCCAAGACCCTCCACAATTGCGAGGTGTGCAATCTCAGATAATACTTTCTCCACACTGCCGCGGGTGTGCACCGAGATGTGGTTGCTGTGGACAGCGGACTTACCCCGCTGGGTCTGGCCAAAGAGAACTGGCGCAAACCTGCCGTACTTGGTGTAGACGAGCGCAAGCAGGTATGGAAGGGCAAAGAGCTGCATGGACGATTTTACCGGGCCTTGCATGGGCCCGATGTAGATTTTCCAGCTTCGGTGTCCTGGCAACGTTTTAGCGATCTTTTCGCCGAAACAGAAGGTTTTGTATTTGCAATTATGGACGAAGTTGTCATGACGAACAACTACCGGAAATATATTCTGAGGGATGGGACAGTTGACATATGTCGGGCATGTCACCAGCCTGGTGAATCGCTCAGACATATAGTATCCGGCTGTTCTCGTCTTGCCAACGGCGAATATTTGCATAGACATAACCAAGTAGCCAGGATTGTCCACCAGCAACTTGCCTTAAAGTACCAACTTGTCGACTCCGAAGTACCGTACTACAGGTATGTGCCCGACCCAGTTCTTGAAAATGGTCGTGCTACTCTGTACTGGGATCGATCTATCATTACTGACAGAACTATTGCGGCTAACAAGCCGGACATAGAGGTGATAGACCGATTAGAGCGCCTTGCAATGATCATCGACGTCACCATACCCCATGACAAGAATCTCGTGAAAGCCGAAAAAGGTAAACAAATTAAGTATTTGGACCTGGCTCACGAGATTGTCGACATGTGGGATGTTGACTCGGCGATCATTGTGCGGATAGTCGTGACCGTAAATGGTCTTATTGCCAAGAGCCTCGAACACCACATCAAGAGGCTCTCGTTAGACGGCTGGATCAAGTCCTCTATACAGAAGGCAGTATTGTTGGACACGACACGCATCGTTCGGAGGTTCTCTCTCTGGAGCCCTAACCACCGGTAGGTTGGTCCCTGATAACGGTAGGTCTCCGTGGTCCTATTTTATTTGGTTAATTTTTTTTTGTGAAGTGATTGATTGATTGATTGAAACTCTTTATTGTACACCACCAGAAAAACAGAAATATACAAGAATACAGTGATCAAATTATAAACAACTTAAAACTAGGTACAAGGGCGGTCTTATCGCAAAATGCAATTTCTTCCAGACAACCAAATGGAATACATAATTGAGTGATTGATAGAATGGGTAGCTAATGGTGTACTTAAAGGAATAGTGTATCCTAAAGAGCTCAACAAAACTAAACTAATAAGAATACTGTGTACTTACATAGTAATATTACAACATACATAAATATGTACTTTATAAAATATATAAATAGATATTATAAATAAATACAATAGATATAAATACCTATATAAATAGATACCTTAAAAAAAATACAATATCAGTGCAAGTTTAAAAGAGTAGTCACGGAAAATCTGCTAAGTAGTGTTTGGTGACAAGTTTCTTATATAATGTCAACGCTTGAGCCTGTCTTATTGTCTCAGGCAACAAATGCCACAATCGGATAGCCTGGACAGTAAAAGATTTGTCGTAGAAAATCGTAGAGTATGCAGGAACTTTCAACCTAAGATTCTCCGATGATCTTAAGCACTTTGTATGTGTATCATGGAGGTATTCAAAGCGAGTTTTCAGATACATGGGAAAAGAAGGGTTGTATAGAATATTATAGAGAAGGCAGAGAATGTGAATATTCCGGCGAAGGCGGATTGGCAGCCACTTGAGCTTCGTGCGAAATTCAGAGATATGATCATATTTGCGTAAACCAAATATGAATCTTATACAGAAATTTTGGAGCCGCTAAAATTTATCAAGCTGATCCTTATTGAGATCGAGATAGCTGGCATTGGCATAGTCAAGAATGGGAAGAAGAATAGATTGCACAAGTGCAATTTTAGTGGCAGTCGGAAGGAAATTACGAGTCTTCTCAATGATGCTATGGTAGCAAAAAGTCGTCGGCTAATGTATTGCAGCTGGACGGCCCACGAAAATATTGTGTCTATGTATATCCCCAGATTCTTAACATCTTTACGAAAAGGAATAGAAACACCTGCAAAAGACACCTGGGGAAGCACGGACCAGTTAATCCTAGATATCAGTCTAGAGCTGCCAATAATTATAGCCTGGGTTTTAACAGGATTAACCTTAAGACCATACGTTTTAGTCCATTCTGATAACTAGGTCCTGATTAATACTGGCGATGCCTAGAGATAAATTTTCAAGCTTCGCTTGTGAGTAGATTTGCAGATCATCTGCATAAAGGTGGTAAGAACTTCAAATAGAATTAGATATTGAATTGATAAAAATGGAGAAGAGCAGAGGAGAGAGAACGCCGCCCTGAGGTACACCCGCAGAATTGTCGCACCAGGACGAATAAGTTTCATCCAAATGGACACGCTGCCGGCGGCCAAACAGGTAACTACGAAACCAGTCAGTCACGGATAGAGATATGCTAAGAGAGCTTAAAATGGCAAGGAGAACATCAAAGTCAACGGTGTTGAAAGCATTGCTGAAATCCAGCAAACAGAGAATTGTGAGCTTGCCGTCCTCCATACCTGACCTGATATCATCCGTAATATTCACAAGTTGTAGTGGTGCTATGACTAGAACGGAAACCTGATTGAAAAGGATTGAGGATGTCATTTTTATAAGGAATGAGTAAAGTTGGTTACAGATAAGACGTTGAAGGACTTTGGAAAGGAAGGGTAGTATGGATATGGGTCGAAATTCAGAGAAGGATACAGGATTGGATTTTTTAGGTAGTGGAATCACATGAGCATACTTTCAAGCTGCAGGAAACACGCCACTGAAAATTGAGGAATTAAATATGTGCGTGATAATAGGTAGGATTATATCAAGGATGGGGAGGATCATATTACGGGTGATACCGTCACAACCAACAGCGTTGGAGCTAATAGATAAAATGCTCTTCTTAATATCACATGCACTAAACTGACTAAAGACAAAGGGAGTATAATCAGGAGTTGAAAGCGATGAAAGATAATTTATTGTATTAAATTTGGTTGTCACGTCATAATTGGACGAAGCAGAGAAGTTTTGGTTAAGCATGTTAATATCAAAATTGTAAGGATTAATATTCTGACTTTGCTTTCCAACCCCTAATGATTTGAGAAATTTCCATACTTTCGCAGGATCTCCGTTTTCTACAGAACTGAGGATATGCTGGCGTTGTGCATCCCTACACACCCTATTGCAGTGATTTCTGAGTGTTACATATTTTAATTTATTTACCTCAGTGGGTTTGGATTTTAGTTTTGATTTGGCCGCTGCTTTTTTCTGAATAAGTAGCCTTATTCCCTCAGTAAGCCAAGGATATGGCGCATGCTTTAATTTTATAGCGCGAACAGGCGCATTGGCATCGTAGAGGTCAATAAGATTTCTCTCAAATAATTCAATTTTACGGTTATCAGCATCTAGTAATGGTTTCCAATCAATTGCCTTAGCATCATCAATGAGATCATCAGTATTCATACCACTAAAATTGCAAAGCAAGAGAGTTCTAGACTTTGCCTTGGGGGGACGAATTTTATAGGAGAGATAAATCAGGTCGTGATAGGAAAAAGCATCTGCACTACATTGGCCATGTGTAGTGACATGGTCAAGAGATGAGACAAGAATGAGGTCTAAAAGTAAAGGTGTAGAATTTGAGAAGTGATGAGTAGCATTCAAAGTAAGTATATGCAGATTAGTGGAGACAGCAATAGAAGAGAGAGAAGAGGAACGTTAGTCGTTTTTAAGATGACAGATGTTAAAGTCACCCATAATTATGGTTTGACTGTAAAAGGGGGATAGATTAAGTAAGAGATTCTCAAAGGACGAAAAGAAATCAACACGCAAGGACGGACAATAGAAAACACCACGGAGAATTTTTGTATGGTGCAGCTCGACTTCCAAGAAGAGATGTTCACCGGCATTGGGTGGAGGCGGCTGTGAAGACATGTTTAATATTGAATAAGCAATATATGAACGGAGGTAAATGGCAACACCACCGCCACCACTCCAAGTCCGGTCATTCTTAATAAGCTGGAAGCCAGGCAGAGTATACGAAGCCGAAGGAATACATGGCTTAAGCCATGATTCAGAGACTAGAATAGCATGGATGTTCTAACAGTCAAAACTAGCCAGCATATCTGGGAAATGGGCGGGAATACTCTGTTCATTAATATGGACCACATTAGTCTCTCGAAACACCAGAGAACAAAGATTGTAAGTTGTCTACCAAAGATGGAACACTAATGTAACTGTCATTGTCACTACTAGCAGAAAAGAAATCGTCACTGTCACTATCCATGCACTAATTAATAACATATATATATATAATATATAAATAAATAATAATAATATATAAATAATACTTTATCTTGTTTATTCAGTACTACTATTCAACAAAGCCCACCTGCCAGTTTATAATAGCAATATAAATACAATTAATCGCAAAATTCGGCGTATGGAAGAAACGTTTAAACAAAAAGAAGAAATATACACAATATTAACTAAATCCCAGGTAGAATGGCGGTTCAGGTTGTAAAAATGAACAAGGAGAATTTTTAAACTAAATAAATTAAGTAACAACAAAGTTAAATTAAATAAATTGAAGTGATTTAATTGTATAAAATTAGATTAATGAGAATGTAAATAAATAATAATTGTCTAGAATTTGGCTAGAAGGAGCTGGGATTAATTGCAGCAGATTTGTGGAAGCGTGACTCTATTCATCAGCCCTTGTCAGCCACAACAAATCTCAGACATAAATGTACTGTGTTGCACAGCGAATACAAGTAATCTTAATATTAATGTCTTACCAAATATCTCCTGGTGATGTTCTTGAGTGGAGTCCTGGAGGCAAGCTAGACATACACGAAACTAAATTGGCCAATATTAGCAAGTGAATTATCTTTACTTTACCAGACTCCAACGCGGCGTCTTCAATGCACGATGCAAGTTCACAAGATTTTTCACAAATGTTCAATATGTCACAAACCGTGCCGGGAGTCAAAAAAGCGGCAATTTAATAGATTTCACAACTATTCGCGTAGCTACAAGGATGTGCTTTTCAAAAGGCGATCAATTATTTAACGTACGAGTCGACAACGTGGTAATTTTTCAAGGAAGCGAACGGAAGTGACAGTTCAGTGTGACCATTGTCAGAAATTTTCAATAGACTAAACAAAAGGTTACTCAATCGATCTAATCGATTTGACTTATAATAAAAACTAATTCTATTTCAAACATCCACCCGCCCCAGACCGGCCTACCGGTCCGCTAATCGGTTGGTAGACGTGACAATGTTGCAACCGCTCTCCTCAGAATCGAACCGTCCACCAAGACCTCAGCAAATCGGGGAACTCCATCAGCCCCAGTTACCAAATGAAGGATGCCCCCTTTGCGCCATCTGAGTGGCGGAAGGTTAGCCTCCTTGATCAAAACGAGGTCTCCAATCTTGGGTGGATCGGTCTTGTCGGTCCACTTAACGCGTTGCTGGAGTATGTGCAAATATTCCAAATTCCAGCGTTTCCAAAAGCTCTGAGTAATCTGGCGTACCAATTCAAAACGCGAGAGACGACCAGGTCTCGTATCAATGTAGGGGTACTCAGGCAAGGCGACAAGTGGGCGACCAATCAAAAAATGGCCCGGCGTAAGGGCCTCCAAATCATTCGGATCTGAGGAGATCGGGCACAATGGCCGAGAGTTCAAAACGGCCTCAATCTTACAAAACACAGTTGCGAGTTCCTCAAATGTAAGGACAGATTCACCGATTGTCCTGCGCAAGTGTGTTTTGGCCGATTTTACAGCGGCCTCAAATATACCACCCCAGTGTGGACAATTTGGTGGGGAAAACAACCAATTTATCCCACGTCGGGCAAGCCTATCACCTATATCAGCTTTATTGGTTTCAAGGAAATTAACAACATCATTCAAATAATTATAGGTGCCCTTGAAGTTAGTGCCGCAGTCAGAACGGATCAAGGAAGGCATCCCTCTGCGGGATACAAATCTGTCAAATGTGGCTACAAACGCCTCGGTCGTAAGCGAGGAGACCAGTTCTAGGTGTACGGCCTTTGTGGAGAGACAAACAAAAACGCACAAGTAGGCCTTGACAGTCTTGCTGTTTCGAAGTGTCGACGTTTTTACCAAAAAGGGACCAGCGAAGTCCGTGCCAACACCGTCAAACGTCCTGCTCTCAGTTACGCGATCTGCCGGTAAGTCTCCCATCAAGGGCTGCATGGTAGAAGCCTTGAGCTTATAGCAAGGGATGCAGCGAAAGACTACACTCCGAATAATTCTTCGGGCAGACAAGATCCAAAATTCGCGTTGCAAAATGGCCAAGAGCGCATTACAACCAGCATGCGAATTTTTAAGGTGACGGTCAGTTACCAACAAGCGTACCAAATGACCGTCCTTGGGTAACAAAAGGGGGTGACGTGCCCCGTAGGGGAGGTTGGCGTTCTTGAGACGCCCTCCAACGCGCAATAGACCCGTATCGATCAAAAAGGGGTTCAATTTAGATACAGCGCCCGATAATTTCGATTTCCCCGACTTGAGGATAGCAATCTCCCTTTCAAAATGCGCCAATTGCACAGAACGAACCCAAAAGGTGAGGGACTCCTGTCGTTCCTGCGGTGAGAGAAACGGTGTCAGTCGTTTCTTTTGTGGGTGCCTAAAATTAAAAACAAAACGCTTTATCCAAGCAGTGACACCTAACAACTTGTCGAGGGAGCTGTAACGATTCAACAAAAAATCGGGGTCGAAGGCGCATTCTACCTTCTCAAGAGCGAGTGTTCGTAGACCCGGCAAATTAGAAGTATTCAAAACTGGCGTTCGAGGCCAATCAGTTTCTGGTCGACTCAACCATTCCGGACCCCACCACAGCGAATGACCTATCAAATCGTCCCGCAGGAGGATCGCCTCGTCCGCTGTGGAGGCGCCCGAGCAAATGTCATCGACGTAAATATCGTCCTTTAAGATGGCGGAGGCTCTTGGGAAACGTAGGCCTTCGCGGTCTGCGAGCTCCCAAAGAGAACGTATTGCCAAGTAGGGGCTTGACCTTAACCCGTACGTATTAGTATTGAGCTCGTAGACGACCATGGGATCGCGAGGAGACTCTCTCCAAAGGATCAGCTGGAAGCGACGGTCATCAGGGTGGATAATAGTCTGCTTGAACATCATTTTATGTCGGCCACAAAGACAACCTGATGTCGTCGGAAGCTGGTGATGACGTCACAAAGGTCCTTGACCAACTTCGGACCAGAATGCAAGCACTGGTTCAAGGATACGCCTGTTGAAGTCTGCGCAGAACCATCAAAAACTGTGCGCAGCTTGCCAGTCGATGGCTTCAATACCGCATGATGTGGGAGAAAGTAATGCTCCACCGAACGCCAATCCAAATTTGACACTGACATGTGTCCCAATTGTTCATATTCTCTCATGAACTCAATATACTTCTGTCTGAGCTCCGGATCACGACCCATGCGACGCTCCATAGCCAACAATCTCTTTTCGGCTAAAGGTCGTGACTCACCAAGCGGAGGCCGAACAGACAGGAAGGGTAGCCTCGTAATAATCCGACCAGAACGGAGTCGACCAGTGTTGTTCTGGAAGAACAGCTCGCACTCCTCATGTTCTGGATTCAAACGGGCAACTTGAGGGGGCTCCTCTACCTCCCAAAACCTCTGAACTGCATCAGAGAGAGCAGAGCCTACAGCCAACAAATTATCAAGTTCGGGTGGAGGGGGTACCTAGGTACAGGTCCCATCAAAGCAAATCCAAATATGGTCGGGATGGCAGTCAAACCAGTTGGCACCAAGACCCGTTTCCCACCAATCAAAATTCTACCGAGGACATCAGAGCCAATCAACAAGTCGATTTGTCCCGGTGTGTCAAATTTGGGGTCTGCCAGTTCCAATCCCGATGTCAAATTCACCACAGCAGCGGGTAGCTGTTTCTGTGGGTGCATACCCAAAATATTCTTCAACACAATAGCCGAGGTTTTAATCCTCGGGTATGAAGATTCAACAGGGCCAAACAAAACCTTAACTTGCCCTTCAACATTAGAGGCTACGTCCCCTATGCCCCGTATACAATTTGGAAAAGAGCCCATATTTAATTTAACCTGCCCTACCAAATAAGTGGAAACAATGCAACCTTGTGAACCTGTGTCAAATATAGCACGGACAACAACAGAGGTCCCCGTGGGTCCCCAGACCCTAACAGCAACCGTTGGTAGGATAACGGTCTCAATGGGGGAGGTTGGAGTTATAGGGCAGGGGTCAATGACCTATTGTTGCCTGAGCGGCGACCGTTGGCCAGGACCTGGCAAGTCAAAATGAGGGTGCGGCTTGAAGTCCTCAAAAGCGCGATGACTCGATCCGCGCGCCATCTGTGGGGGGTCATAATGACGCACCCGCCCAAAACGAGGTGGGCGCGAGTCAAGGCGGGGACGCTCCGCCAAAGGAGGGGAATACCTGGGGCAGCAGTCATGGTGCTGGTGACGCTGGGCGGTCGCACATTCAGGTGCGCGAGAGAGAGGAGGCGTGCGCACGCTACGGTTCTCCAAGCGGGGTGAGTGGCGATCAATTGAGCGAGGCGACTCTCGGCTACGCGCCGGTGGGCCTCGGCTGCCACCTTCAAAACACCCGCCCGTGCGCGGCGTCGGCTGGTTGGACAAGCGGCCTACCTCTCTGGCATTCATGCAAAGAATGTCCAAATGCTGTCCTCCACAGTGAGGACAGGGGCGAGAGTTTGGGCAGTCTCGCTGGTAGTGGGACCCCAAACAAGAGAAGCAAAGGCAGCGGGCATTCGCGATGCGCCTACGAGAGGCGACATGAAGGTCCAAGAATGCCCTACAACTGGCCGTTCTGTGCCCCGTGACCTTGCAGTAGGAGCACTCCACTGGGCTCTGCGTGACTGCAAAGCGAGGAGGGCGCCGGTCAACATTGGCTCGAGTGTGAACGCGAGCCTGCTCCTTGACCTTGGGCGGCTGCGACTTAGCCGGCGTGTCACCACCGGAGTTGTCCAAGACCCGGCACTCATCCTCCAGGAACTTCTCCAGGTCAGCAAAGGGGGGCAGATGGGTCGCGCTATCCCCACCAAAGCGCTGCTCAAAACGCGACCTCAGGTCGACAGGCAGCTTTTTCAGTACAATGTGCACCAATAGATAGGACCATTGGTCCACGGGCAGGTCAAGGCACTTAAGTGCGTTGATGGCCATCAAAAGCGGGTTCAAAAGTTGGGTGCGCAACCCAGAGACCCGGGTGAGCGTCGGCAAACCCAAAATCTGCTCAATGTGCGTGTCGGCGAGGCCACGCTTATTATGGTACCTACGGGTAATTAGGTCCCGAGCCGTCTGGTACGCCTCGTCAGACACGGGCAGATGCTGGATGAGGCCCTTAGCCTCCCCATCCAGAACCGACATTAGATAGGCCAACTTTTGTGCCGGCCGAAGGTCAGCCCTATCATGGACTAGGCTGTCGAACAAATTAACGAAGCCCAGGTAGCTTCCTAGGCAGCCATCAAAATGGGGGAGGTCCAAAGTAGGGAGCCTACTCACCAGCCCCAGTGCTGACCTAGGAAGCTCCTGCTTCAGGCCGGGTTGCCCTTCCCTATCTGCAACTAGTTGTCTCGCACTATTGGAGACAGCATCATACAGGTCTAAGACCTGGGCATAGTCTTCACTGACCTTATTTCGCTGGTCAGCAGTGAAATCATTGATTGACACTTCAAGACAGCAAGTGCTGAAAGTGCGGAATTGCTGTTCCACACTTGCCAGGCGATCGTCAATCCGCTCGTACCTCTGAAGTAAGGCCTGCTGGCGATCAGGCCGGTTCACTAAAGCATTGGCCGAGGCAAACCAGCGCAAATCTGATGCAATAGCACCAGCAGCCGCACGCAAGTCCTTGATAGCTGACATAATCAAAATTTCAAAAGAGCCCGGACAAGCGTTAAACAATATTAACAATCAAAACTTATTTTTTCTCAATTCTTTGAAACCAACAAAGTATTAGCCTGTTTACTGCAAGTGCAGGCAAGTGACAGGTATTTACTGCCCAACAAAATTAAAGGTTTCAGTATATTGAAACAAACACAAAAGTTATCAAAGTTATAACTTATAACAAATTAATAAAGTTGAAACTTCAACTTAATTAATTAATTATTTGCAACAGACAGGCTAACTGTGTTATTTATGATATACAATAGGAAGTAAGCACAGAATATGTGTTACCTAACAATATTATCTTTATATTATAACAAAACAAATTTTATTAATGTGACCCGCCCAAGTGGCAAGGTCAAGTTGGTTGTTATGTTTATGAATATATGCAATAAACTAAATTTACTAAATTTATTGATACATACAGCTGTTATGTTTCCAAACAAACTGACTTATTAATGCAACAACAAATTTAAGTTAGATTTTCCAACAATACAAATCAACAATTACTGATTGAGGTTATGTGACAATGTGTTTCAAATTATCTAGGTCAACTTATACAATTAAATATTATGTATTTTAGACAATAACTGACCTGACAAACACTACAATACTGTCTACAAGATGATAAGATACAAGCTCATACCAATCTGAGTTTATACTCAGTAATGCAACAGCGGCTAAGATACAAGTTTACAATATAGGCACAGTTAACCACGCTCTTGCTATCAAAAATTTTGTCTAGAATTTGGCTAGAAGGAGCTGGGATTAATTGCAGCAGATTTGTGGAAGCGTGACTCTATTCATCAGCCCTTGTCAGCCACAACAAATCTCAGACATAAATGTACTGTGTTGCACAGCGAATACAAGTAATCTTAATATTAATGTCTTACCAAATATCTCCTGGTGATGTTCTTGAGTGGAGTCCTGGAGGCAAGCTAGACATACACGAGACTAAATTGGCCAATATTAGCAAGTGAATTATCTTTACTTTACCAGACTCCAACGCGGCGTCTTCAATGCACGATGCAAGTTCACAAGATTTTTCACAAATGTTCAATATGTCACAAACCGTGCCGGGAGTAAAAAAAGCGGCAATTTAATAGATTTCACAACTATTCGCGTAGCTACAAGGATGTGCTTTTCAAAAGGCGATCAATTATTTTACGTACGAGTCGACAACGTGGTAATTTTTCAAGGAAGCGAACGGAAGTGACAGTTCAGTGTGACCATAGTCAGAAATTTTCAATAGACTAAACAAAAGGTTACTCAATCGATCTAATCGATTTGACTTATAATAAAAACTAATTCTATTTCAAACAATAATAATAATTCTTTATTGATTCCAAAAGTTACAGATACATGGTTATAGGTAAATGATAAAAGAGTTACATTAAGGTAGGTAAGAATTACAATAAAAGATTAACATAATACTTTAGGAAACCCATTATTGTAGAAATCTATTTACAATTTACAATCAATACTAAGTCATTTATTTGCATTCCATAGTAGTGGTCACGGCAGACTTAGAAGAGAGGAAGAGGGCTCTGCATAAGGGCAATTAGTAAAATGTTATATCTCCTTTAATTGTTATTACCTAAATTACTCAAATAATGTTTTGTTTAATATTATACTAGATAATATGAATAATATTATACAGTAGTAACCTCTACTAGCTAAATCATTTGGAATCTGATATAACATTTAATTGACCTTAATGAAAATAATGTATGCGCATGATTTTCATACTTTTTCTTGTTTCCAAGCCTGACATTAAATGGCTCAATATATAACCATCTATCAGTACCTACTATAAAATCCCTATAAAACAATCACAGCCCATTAAACATAATAATGAATTGTCCTCGGAAAATGAAATCTGTTATTTTTTGTTGTTACGAGCAGTACGTTACCAACTTACTTAAAAATAAAGAAAATGGCGCGCATATTTTGAAAAATAATATTCAAAATTTTTTTGTACCCACAAACCGTAAAATATGGTTAAAATTCACTTTTCAAAATTACTATTCAGCATACAGAAACCGTTAAATTATACTGAACTCGGCATAGAGACTTGCTCATTTAAATTGCAATACGTAAGAGCTACGCGAATTCATTAAAGCAAGGGTATGAAAAAAATCAAGAAAGGATAAAGGTAGTGGAGTACATGTGAATAGCGGTGCACCGGTCGGGGAAGGTTAAAAAATGCAGAAGCTCTTTACTTGAGTAAACATTGCTTTTGTTGGAAGATGCGACGCTGCGGTAGTGTGACATGCAGATATATATTAATTTTTACGTGATCCTTATCTTACCTGCTTTTTGAATGTAAGTTGCAATGGCTGTGTGTGTTCGAGCTAAGAATGCACGTATTTTCTTTTGGGTGTTATTCAAGATGTCATAGGAGTTTCAGTGACTTATTGTACGTATAAATATGTGGATAAATTTATTCAAGACAGTGAAACTTGTTCAGTATTTTTTGTGCGGTCAGAGATAGTAGAGTGTAACGTATGTCCGGTACTTACCGCGTTGCGTCACAGTACCGCCCATACGCTCGGCCAATCAGAGAAAGCCATCGTCCGCACTCGTAAAGCCTGACCAAATATGGTCATAAACGGACTCTCAGCCTGATGGAGGGCCCGGTATATAAAGGGGCCGACAGAGAGGCCGGCACCGCTACTCTAACGTCGCTTCTACTATAACTAAGCGTACCTACTGACCCTACGTCGTATTTACGTGTATCCTGCTCCCAGCTACGGGTAAGCACTACATTTACTGCGTTAGCGTACTGCCCATCTCTCTACCTGCTAGCTGAGGCCGGCTGACGCCGCCTGCCTGACTCTATTGGTTGTGGCTCTCCTAATGCTGCTTTCCTTCAGGTTCCAGGTTCACCTTAAGACTTCGGCTACGCTCCTAGACCGCTACACTTCCTGCATCGCCTTCGGCGTCACTTCTGCCGAAAAGTCTGGCCTGCCCTGCTCCTCGTACTCGCACCGCCGGCGTCTGCCCGCTGAACCAACGGCCTGCGAGGATCTACCGCTACGCGCAGCCTTCGAGCAGCCTGCCTACACACTACCGGAGGGAACAGCGTGGGAGACTGCAGCCCTTAGTGTTCAGGCCAGTGTCGTGTTGTTGGTCGGTCATACTCGTGGCAAGGGAAGTGAGACAATACTCGGCAAATAAACGCATAGAACCTTTTCTGCGTTTTAATACCAGAACCCGTTACAGTGGCGCCTACGTGGGTTATTGTCTCGCTTTCCGTGCTCGAGTTCTCTTCTAGCAGGTCTCCATTATTGTAAGCGAGCAGGTGCGGCTACAGCGAACCGGTACGTATTGTTGTACTAATTGCCTACCTTTTAGTGTAACTACCTACTACGTACTAGTTCGCAAATTTGAATCTAACGTTTTTCTAATTAGTCCTAACGGTCGAACTTTTACGCCTAATCGTAAAGTAGGCCATTTGTAAGGGCGGAACGCTTGCGCACTAAGTGTAGTGTGTAGTGTATACTTACGCGGTTATTCATACACCATGGGCTCACACCCCATAAAATACTTCCTGCTAAACAAGAACGAGTTAGCTTACGAGGTCGCGATTAGAGGTGAGGAGCCGGCTACCTCTGTCCTAGGTCTGCGGAAGCAGCTCCCTAAATTACTGGAAGCCATTCCTAATGATGACATTTTGGAGTCGGGTCTAGCCATAGCGGTGGACTTCGAGGGCGCTAGCGAGGCCGTCTCTGAGCTGGCCAAGCGACTAAATTCGTTATCTGCCTCTTACGACGCGAACCTAGCTAAGAGGTCTACCGCACTGCACAACCACTTATACCATAGACTGCGTAGGATGGAACGTCCTACGGCGTTTTCAAAACGGATTACCGAATTGTGCAGCCGGTTCGACAAGCTCTCGGTGGAGCTGTCCGCCATTGAGCAATCAGCTGTTCGCTCAGCTGATGCTGTGGCAGAGGTCCAACCTGCGCCGTCTACCTCGACGCAGGCAGGGTTAGCCCCAGTATTGCCTTGCGAGCATTTGAGAGTTAGCGAACTGTCTAAGCTAAAATACGACGGTACGGGATGCGTCCGAGCGTTCCTACAACGCGTAACCGAATTCCAAACCGCGCGTAATCTACCTTCCACTAAAATTTTATCATATGCCTCCGAAATTTTCACCGGTAACGCACTTCACTGGTACCGCGGCCTAAAAGAATATTTCACTACATGGGAAGAACTCACCACTAAATTAATAGACGATTTCACACCGTACGATTATGACTACCGGTTATTAAATGAAATCCACCGACGTACTCAAGGTGCTACCGAAACTATAATTATTTATCTCTCGATAATGAATCAGCTGTTCGCTAGGCTGTCTCCGTCAAAGCGATTGTCCGAACGCGAAAAGTTAGACATCCTATTGCATAACATACGTCCATGCTACTCACTAGTGCTAGCTCCGTCAATATCTTCAATAGACAGTATAGCAACACTGCAGACGTTATGTTTAAACTACGAACGGATGAAATGTTTGAACTCTCAATTCCGCGAACCGTATTATAATAACGACACGTTGGCACCAGACCTAGCTTACAGACACAAACCTAATAACCGAGCGCGTAATAATTCCTACAATAATTATCCCGTTGCTACTATAGAGGGTACGTCCGAATACACTGTGAACAACGAACCTAGCAAACCTAAGTCTAAACCTAGCTCTGTTGCTCTAGTCACGTCCAAGTACTGCCCGCGCTGCCGAATCAATGATCACAGTTTGAATGAATGCAAACGCGATCGCTTCGCAATTTGCTTCAAGTGCGGCTGTAGGGATGTGACATTCCCTAACTGCCCGAACTGTAAATCGACGAAACCAAAAAACTAGTTGGTCAGGGTCGGGGCGTGTCAAAATCTAAATTAGGTTCTACAACCTTTTCAACCAATTTTGACAAAGATGATTGGAGAAATTGGCTAAACACTCTAAAAGTGTATTTCTCTAGTTATTCCGTCGCCTGGATAATAAACCTAAAAATGACCTACGGCCCTATGTTAACGTAACGATTAACAGTTTACCTATTTGTGGATTGCTCGATTCCGGTTCAGCCATTACAATTCTAGGTAACAACTCCCATCTGGAGGTAATTACTAAAACCGGGTTAGAAATACAGCAGTGTCACAACACTAATTCCATTCGGTCCGCAGGTGGAAATATATTGTTGCCGCGCGGTTTTATCAACTTACCCACTACTTTTAATAATCAAACCCACTTATTGAAAGCTTATATTATTCCAGAAGTTACAAGTAATTTAATTTTAGGCATCGATTTCTGGAATCTATTTAAATTACTGCCTAACCATATCGCATCCGTATGCATGTCTAAAACATTGCCGTGTAGTGTGTTAGGTGAAAATAAGCTAAGTAACACGAACGTATTGCAATCTTTTAGTGAGTTGAGTGAGTCACAACAGAGAACGGCTAAGTTAATTATAAAACAATACGAGTCGATTTCTACTGATAAAACCGGTTTAGGACGAACTCACTTAATAGAACATGCAATAGACACTGGCGATTCTGTGCCGATACGCCAAAGATATTATAGGTTACCGCCGGCGAAATTAAAAATAATTATTGACGAATTAGACGAAATGCTTGCATTGGGAGTGGTAGAAAAATGCGAAAGTCCGTGGTCGTCACCGATTTTACTAACGCCTAAGAGAGACGGTAAACTAAGGTTTTGTTTAGATAGTCGGAAACTTAATTCTATTACTAAAAAAGACGCGTACAAACTACCTTACGTATCCGAAATTTTAGACAACCTTAGGAACGCTAGATATCTGAGTAGTATAGACTTACCTAAGTCCTTTTGGCAGACGCCTCTTCGCGAATGTGATCGTGATAAGACTGCGTTCTATGTGCCTACTAGAGGAACATTTAGATTTGTGACTATGCCGTTTGGTTTAACGAATGCGCCTGCGACACAACAGCATTTGGTGGATCACTTGTTTACGAACAGTCCTGAGTTCGAAAACTCTGTATTCGTTTTTTTAGATGATATCGTGCTTATATCGCCATCCTTTAATGCTCATGTGTCACTATTAAATAAAATATACGAAAAATTAAAATCGGCCAACCTTACCATCAACTTGGAAGAATCTAAATTCTTCCGTGATGAATTGAAGTACTTGGGCTATGTAGTAAACTCTAAAGGATTACAAGTAGACCCATGTAAGGTGGAAGCCATTTTTCAATATGCTACGCCTAAGAATAAAAAAGAAGTCAAAAGGTTCTTAGGCATTGCATCATGGTATCGGCGATTTATACCTAATTTTAGTACTATTGCCGGTCCTCTGAACAAACTTACCTCTACCGGTTAGAAAGCCGCACCATTTTCAGTGGTCGGTGGAAGCTGATGACTCGTTTTGTAAACTAAAACAATTGTTAAGCTCCGCACCAATATTATCGTGTCCCGATTACGAGAAACCTTTTCAAGTTCACACAGATGCGAGTGTGAGCGGCATCGGTGGGTTACTTACACAAGAAATAGATGGCGTGGAACTACCTATCGCTTACATGAGTAGGTCACTAAATGCACAGGAACAAAACTACAGTATAACAGAACGGGAGACATTAGCAGTTCTAACAGCCCTCGAATATTGGCGCTGTTATTTAGATAACGGGTTAAAGTTTGTTGTGTATACTGACCATTCCGCACTGAAATGGTTCCTAAACTTGAGCAACCCGACTGGTAGATTAGCTCGGTGGTCGGTTCGTCTGTCAGCCTTCAACTTCGAAATAAAGCATCGGCGCGGTGCGGATAATATTATAGCCGATGCGTTATCACGATCCCTACCTGTAAATATAATTAACGCGAATAATAATAACGTGAATGACCCTAATGTTAACACTGATCAATGGTATTCAGCCACCTACAATGGTTGTTTATCTTCGCCTAATGACTATCCAGACTATTCTATTAAAAATAATAAATTATATCGTTTGATTAAATCTAGGTGTATGCTACGTAAGGAGTTCGAATGGAAAGAAGTACTACCTTCTTCTGATCGAAATAATGCCATATTAGAGAACCATGCCGAACCCACTTCGGGGCATTTCGGTATATTTAAAACTTACAAGCGCTTAGCACTGCGTTACTATTGGCCCAAAATGCGCGATGACGTAGTTAAGTTCATAAATTCTTGCGACACTTGTATCGCGCACAAACATCAGAACCACGCACCATTGGGAACCATGGGACAACCCAAAGTGTGTTCACGACCCTTCCAAACCATTAGTGTAGATTTGGTGGGGCCACTACCCGTCACAAGAAAACAAAACGCCTACATCTTCGTAGTAACTTGTTGTTTTAGTAAATACTGTCTACTTTTTCCTATCAGGCGCGCAACTGCTGAAATAATAACTAATATTTTGGAAGAAAAAATATTTTTAGTTCATGGTATACCATCTACAATTATATTGGACAATGGTAAACAGTTTGTCAGTGCTACTTTAAAAGCTATGTTGCGCAAGTACAAAATCCCTAATCTTCATTATACTCCTAAATATTCCCCACATGTCAATACGGTCGAACGCTATAATAAAACCATTGGTTCTACCTTGGCGGCGTTTGTAGGAAATGACCAGAGATTATGGGACACTCTCGTACCTAAGGTGCAGTTTGCATTAAATACTGCAGTTAATGAAGTCACGGGCTATACACCTAGTTTTTTAGTCTATGGACGTGAACTAGTTCCATGCGGCTCACACTATGTCGACACAGACGCTGATGATATAGTATACATACCTAGGGACGATTACCCAGAAAACATAGGTCACTTATCAGGCATATTTGACAAAGTTCAGGCACTCCTCATTCAAGCTCATGCTAGGAATTCCCAAACGTATAATTTACGCCGTAAACCAGCTGAGTTTAATGTGGGAGACACTGTGTGGAAACGAACTTTTTATTAGAGCGACAAGGATAAGTCCTTCTGTAAGAAACTAGCCCCTAAATTCGTGAAGTGCACAGTGATTAATAAAAAGTCGCCTCTCGTTTACGAGTTGTCGGACGCGTCTGGAAATTCTATTGGGTTTTGGCACATTAAGGACCTAAAACTTATACACTATGGTGCCTAACTATTTGTTACAAACCGTAGAAGACTTTCCCTTCCTTCTCTCTATATGCCGTCTTAGCTTGGACAGTAGCGGACTCATAGACCTAACGCAGCTAGTCGGATTTTCCTTGTTAGCCACGTAAAATCCTCTCCTAAGGCGGGCGGTATTGTAACGTATGTCCGGTACTTACCGCGTTGCGTCACAGTACCGCCCATACGCTCGGCCAATAAGAGAAAACCATCGTCCGCACTCGCAAAGCCTGACCAAATATGGTCATAAACGGACTCTCAGCCTGATGGAGGGCCCGGTATATAAAGGGGCCGACAGAGAGGCCGGCACCGCAATTCTAACGTCGCTTCTACTATAACTAAGCGTACCTACTGACCCTACGTCGTATTTACGTGTATCCTGCTCCCAGCTACGGGTAAGCACTACATTTACTGCGTTAGCGTACTGCCCATCTCTCTACCTGCTAGCTGAGGCCGGCTGACGCCGCCTGCCTGACTCTATTGGTTGTGGCTCTCCTAATGCTGCTTTCCTTCAGGTTCCAGGTTCACCTTAAGACTTCGGCTACGCTCCTAGACCGCTACACTTCCTGCATCGCCTTCGGCGTCACTTCTGCCGAAAAGTCTGGCCTGCCCTGCTCCTCGTACTCGCACCGCCGGCGTCTGCCCGCTGAACCAACGGCCTGCGAGGATCTACCGCTACGCGCAGCCTTCGAGCAGCCTGCCTACACACTACCGGAGGGAACAGCGTGGGAGACTGCAGCCCTTAGTGTTCAGGCCAGTGTCGTGTTGTTGGTCGGTCATACTCGTGGCAAGGGAAGTGAGACAATACTCGGCAAATAAACGCATAGAACCTTTTCTGCGTTTTAATACCAGAACCCGTTACAAGAGAAAGATGATAATCCTATTCAAGAGGTAGGTTAGCAAATTATTCTGTAATCTAAGAGGCATTAAAAAGAAAGAACTCGGTAAAATTTTGTTAAGTACTAAAATAATATTAAAAAATTAATATACTTAATTATAGTTTTAAGTATAAAATAAAATCCTAATTATGCTAGAAACAACATTTAAGCGCCAATACGTGGTAATATAATTCACGGTAGACCTCGCCAAAAAGACACAAAACATAGAACAGTACTACATACATACATACATAGACTCACGCCTGTTTCCCGAAGGGGTAGGCAGAGAGTACGGAAAGCCGTTTGCAACGATCCTGACATACCTCTCTTGCTTCATTCACTTCCATCAAGTTTCTCATGCATGCTCTTCTGTTTAGGGTACTTCTGACCTGTCCTTTTTTTAGGATGTCTCCAATCTGGTCAGAGAACGTCCGCCTAGGTCTTCCCCTTCGTCCTGTCCCATTTACACTTGCCTTATATATCTTCTTTGTCAGTCTTTTGTCATCCATCCTCTCCATGTTTCCAAACCATCTTAACATGCATTTCTCGATTCTTGTTACTTCATCTTCTTTTACCCAACACCACTTTCTTATCACACAATTCTTTACTCTGTCGGTCAAAGATACACCACACATACTTTTCAGTGCTCTCATTTTTATAGCATTTATTCCACTTTCAAGTCTCTTCTGCCATACCCAATTTTCACTACCATACATAAGGGTAGGCACTAACACCCCTCTATGCACAGCCAAACGTGACTTTTTGGACACGTTTTGAATGTTCATAAAGGCCTTCAGAGCTCCATTCACTCTATTACCAGCATTAACTCTTCTTTTAATATCTTCTTCTTTCTTACCATCTCTTGTAAACAATGTTCCTTAATATACAAACTCATTCACTTGCTCCACTTGTTGTCCATCGATCATAACATTACAAGCCGTAACGCATTCCTCCTTTTCAAAACCCGGTTGGCGCAGCGGTAGTGTAAGCGACTGCCACGCCGAAGGTCGCGGGTTCGATTCCCGCTCAAGTCAGACATTTGTGTGCATGAACATGGATGTTTGTCTTGGTCTGGGTGTTTCTATGTATGATATGTATGTATTTACAAAAAAAAAGTATTTATGTATGTTTATCCATTATCTAGAACCCATAGTACAAGCTTCTGCTTAGTTTGGGACTAGATGGTGTTGTGTGAACGTGATAGAATATTATTATTATTAGAATATTAAAAACCATAACTTTCGTTTTACTTACATTCACTTACATTCACTTTCATTCCCTTTCTCTCTAACGCACCATGTATGATTGTTACCATCTCCTGCAACTCCTCCGCTGAAGACGCAAGTATTACCTGATCATCAGCATAAAGGAGGCATTTGATGAGTAACCCATTCATTCTTAATCCGCAGTCACTATGTTTTGATCTCTAAGTCTCTGACTCCGATCTCCGCCAATACAACACAAAATGTGTTCGTGAGGCGATCGAGCAGAATAAAGGATCCAAAGTGTTTCAGTGAGATCTGTCTGTTGGGCAGAGTCAGCTGACAAAGCTGAAGACGGAGGATGGCAGAATCGTATCGTCCAAGCCTGAGCTCTTGGAGGCGATCGAAAGGTTCTATGGACAGCTATACACCACTACGCGACAACCCGTAAGTACTCCAGCGTCAGACCCTAGAGCTGGATTGAACCGACACTATACCGAAGATATCCCGGACGTCAGCGTGCACGAGATTAGTGTGGCTCTCAAACTATTCAACTCCAGCGAGGGGTGAGACAGGGGGATGTCATATCCCCGAAACTGTTTACCACTGCGCTGGAGGATGTTTTCTAGCTTTTGGACTGGAATGGACTCGGCATGAACATCAATGGCGAGTACATCACTCACCTTCGATTCGCAGACAATATCGTAGTCATGGCTGAGACCATGGCAGACCTAGGCACAATGCTCGATGGCCTCTGTAGAGTCTCCCAACGATAAGGTCTTCAGATGAACATGGACAGTCTCTCGCGGTGTCTCGTGTCGTGCGCACGCTTAAAACGGATTGCTATGACCAGTGAATATAAAACTACCCACAACAAGTTATTTATTGATAAATAATGGAAGAGAACAATGATGATGAAGACTTGGTGTTTAATAGTGATGAAAGCAATACAGAGATATTGAAGGAATGTGAACAAACGTTAAACAAATTGGCAGGAAAGGAAAATACTATTATGGATTCACAATCTTTGATGGGAGATTTGGAAAAAAAAGAAAAAAAAGGAGAGGAGGAAAGTAGTGAAGACGGATTTATTACTGTTGCAAGGAGGAGACCTAAAATACTATGGAGTAACCTAGAAAATACGCAACACGAAAATGATGAAAAAATGAGGGTAGAGGAAAGTCAAAAAAATGAAGAAATATTTTATGATGTTTGTATATCACACACAGAGAGTCTGCCAAAACAAATGGCTTTTGCAAAGTTGTTGCAAGATGCAAATATAAAGAACATTATCCGGATAAGATATAAAAGTCCATATAAGGTGCTTATACGGTTTGAATCAATGGAAAATGCTCATTCATTGATAAATTGTGAAAAAATTGCGGCACTAGGATACAAACTTCAAATGGCGAATGAAACTACAAGATCTTTTGGTATAATCAAAGGTGTTGACATAGAATTAAAAGAGGAAGAGATTATGGAAATTCTAGAGTCTGAGTGTAAAATACTATCGGTTAAAAGACTGAAGAGAATAAGATCAAAATGGAGACTGGATCGACAGTGAGACAGTGAGGGTGTGTTTTGAGAGTCCTACTCTGCCACTGTTTGTAAATGCATTCGGTTACAGATTCCAAGTAGTGCCCTTTGTATTCCCAGTAAGTCAATGTATTGGCTGTTGAAAATTCGGACACTTTTTTAAGTATTGCCCTACGAAACAAAAGCTTTGCTTTTTTAAAGAGGTTAAAAGTTTCTAAAGAAATATAATAAATAATTTAATGTCTTTATATAATGGCTAGTAATACTTGTAATTCAGGCATAAACATTATTCAGTGGAATGCGCAAAGTATTAAGCCTAAGTTACTATGTTTTGTGGAGCTTTTAAACACTGAAAAAATACACCTAGCAATAGTAAGTGAAACTTGACTAGAGGCAGAACAGACTATTAACATTAGGTCATAAAGTTTATTTAGACAAGACAGACTAGACACCTATGGTGGAGTAGCCATTTTTATTCATAAATCTATTAAAGCGTACAAAAACCCAATTAGTATTAGTAACTCCGGTTTAGAAATATTGCATGTCAAACAAGTTAATTGCCCTACCTTAGAAAATGTTCTATCAATAAATTGCCCCTCATCAAAACAAACTCGAACAACTGATTGGGAAGAAATATTCCAAATATTTCAACAAAAGTCTCTAGTAGCGGGTGACTTCAATGGTCATCATACGAACTGGTCGTATAAGACGGATTCCAGGGGTAGCCAATTATGGGACGCGTCATTAGAACATGGGTTTATTTCTCTCAGTAATGGAGATGCCACTAGAGTCAAATTAGTAGAAGGAATACTAAGACAAACATCACCCGACATCTCATTTGCTTCCATAGACATAGCCACAAACTTTTCATGGCAAGTATTAGAAGAAAATTTGGGAAGTGATCTTCTTACTATTAAATTCTGCATGAATTATAACCCTAATAGGGAGAATGTTTTGGGAAAAGGAAATTTAAAATTAGCAGACTAGCATAAGTACAAGAGTTGTCTTGAGAAAGCTTTTAACATCGATATAATAAACAATTGTTATCCTCATAACATTCAAGAAATGTATGATTATTTCATACAAGAAATTAACAAAGCTGTCGATATCAGTATCCCTATGATCAAAATATGTATTAACCCGGTTTCCAAATTCTCACCAAAACCATACTGGAATCAGGAGCTATCTTTAGCGGTAGCAAGACGCAGGTGAGCCTTGAAAAAATTTAGAAAAATCCAACTCCAGAAAATTTAACACACTTTGATCGTCATAAAAAAAAATGTTCTAAACTGATTGCTGCAGCTAAAAATTGAAACTGGCAAATATTTTGTAGCTCTATTAATGAATTAACGTCGGCTTCAGCACTAAGGATAAAATGGGATGGGTAAAAGGATACAGAAAATGTAACAATTACGTGCCCGCTACTAACCAAATAGACCTTCTACGTTCACTCACTCCCGACTCAGTTCTAAACTGTGCCCCAGATATAAAATCGCACAATAACATCTTAGGAGCTGATTTTTCAGTTCACGAATTTGAACGCTGTTTAAAGAAAGAGGATACTTTCTTGGGGGTCGATAACATCTCGTATTCTATGATATACAATCTTCCACAATATGCTAAAGAGTTCCTACTTAAACTTTATGATCTTATCTTCTGCACCGGTTTTGTACCAACGCAATGGCGGGATATTAAAATTATAGCAATACAAAAGCGCACTTATTCAAATGAACAAAAATTTCGGCCTATATCATTAACATTTTGTCTGCAAAATATTTCACTTAATGGTAGGCAAGCGTTTGGAATGGTATGTCAAAAAGAAAGAAATTATTTCTAAATATACTTTAGGCTTTCGGAAATCACAATCATGCCTAGACTGTCTAGTACGGCTGATTGCACAAATTTAAATAGGATTTTCGGAGAACACCCTAACCATTGCCTGTTTCCTAGACATAGAGAGTGCCTACAACAATGTGTCAATCACTGCACTAATTCAAACATTAGATCAAATTGGAACAGGGCTGGGGACAAAATTTGCAAGTACTTGTGGAATTATTTGAAAGAAAGTTATCTCACCATTTATGATGAGAGATGTCAACCAATAATGACAAGATGCACAATCAATGGTTTGCCTCAGGGCGACCCAATTTCACCACTTTTGTTCAACATAGTAACATATAAGATATGCCATGAGATAAGGGAGGTCACAGTATCCCAATATGCAGATGACCTTGTGTTCCACATCAGCGATAAAAATATAAATGTATGCAAAATAGGAATAGAGAATGCTTTGCGACAATTAGTACTTTTATTAGAAGAAATAGGCGTAGGCCTATTTCTTCTAATAAAAGTACTAATTGTGTACATCTAAATCTAAAGTTTGTATGTTTAGTAGAGGACATCGGCGTATAGTTCCCGATATCTCTATTTCTGGTATCTCTATGCAAATGTCACCATGCGTAAAATATCTGGGAATGTGGTTAGACCGTACGCTCTCATTCGGCAAGCACACCAATGAAGTAGTTGAGCAAACATCAAAATTTATGAACATACTTAAGGTATTAGTGGGCCGCTCGTGGGGAATTTATCGGATCAATCACTCAAGGAGACTTTACATTTCATTAATTAGAAGTCGACTGGATTATGCATGTTTTCTATATGACAATAGTGCCAAAATCCATGTATCCAAACTTGATAAAATACAGAATCAAGCTTTACGCATTATGGGTGGATTTATTAAAAGCTCCCCAATACATGAAATGAAATGATTTATTCGCATAAGATAGGGTTATATAGGTGTTACAAATTTATTCTAGGTACATCATATCTCGCCGTTATAGGCATACGAATGTCAATGTTGTTATGAGTACTTTAAAAATTATATAATTATTAAATATGTTGAAAAATTGTTGTGTAGATTATAAAATGTCATTAATTATTATTATACATACAATTACAAATGTCAATTTCATATTTCATTCTATTAAAATTTATTATATTTTTATGATTTATTATATCTTACAATTCAAAAATTCCTGTACAGAGTAAAAACATATTTCAGCTAAAAATTTAAACAACTGATTTTTGAATTTTATTATTATTAGATCTTTCAGACTCTGTGGGATATGGTTATACATCCTAATAGACATAATATAACTATTTCTACTAGATATATCGGTTTTTACATTTGGTAACACTAGTTTGTTAGGATATCTAGTATTAAAATTACAAACACTTATTTTTGTCGTGTACATATCAGGGTTCATTTTAACAAATATACAGCTTTCGAAGATATAGAGACATGGCACAGTTAAGAAAGACAACTTTACAAACAGCGGTCTGCAGGTATCCCATGGAGCCACATCACATATAGCTCTTAAACAGCATTTTTGAGTTATAAATACCCTATTTATTTGAGATTTTTGATTTTAAGATTAGAGATAACAAAGGCGTGGTATGCCTTTAAGGCAGTTTCTTTGATTGTGATTTTTGTAAGTCGCCATAGTGCATATACAAATCTGTTAATTTTTTGCAAAGGTGATCTACATGGGGCTTCCAAGTACAATGGGAGTCAAGCATCATGCCCAAAAAACAAGACTCATCAACTTCTGTTAGATGCTGTTCATCATATATAAGAACAAGGTCCTGTTTCTTTGCACCTTTGTTTCGAAATTGAATAAATATAGTTATTGAGATGTTTACACTCAAGTTATTATATTTCATCCATTCTACAATGTCACATATAGTTTGATTTAACTGTTCAGTGTAATCTGTTTTGGTTGTTTTTCGGCACTACGACAAATATATCATCTGCGTAAAGAGTACACTGATAGTTAGTAATAGTGGGCAAGTCATTTATGTATATTAGAAATAGCAGAGGCCCCAATATACTGCCCTGTGGCACTCCCACTGTTATATTTTTAGTTTCTGACTGTACCTTGATTTCCTCTTTATGATCATTGTGAGTGGTTATTTCCACGTATTGCGTTCGATTGCCAAGATAACTCTTTAGCCACTCGTTTGCGTGCCCACGTATTCTATATGCTTCACATTTACGAAGCAACAAGGTATGTGAGACACAGTCGAATGCACGAGTCATATCGAAAAATAGAATAGTTACTGGTATTTTTCTGTTGACACTTCTTATAATATTGTCTACCAATTTAAAAGTGGCTAGTGAGGTAGACTTACCCTTTTGGAATCCGTTTTGTTTAGGGCAAAGAACATTGTATTTGATTATGAATGTCATTAAGCGTTTATGCATTATTTTTTCGAACACTTTGAACAGAATCGGTATCAGAGCAATCAGTCGATAATTAGCTATCTCAGTTTTATCACCTTTTTTAAGAATGGGCTTAATGACAGCGGTTTTCAATCTGGTGGGAAATATACCATGTGATGGAAAGTGAGCTTAGCCTAAGGAGACAATATCTTGCAGTTAAATTCTGTCTTAAGTGTCAATCAGTCAATTCAAGTCAATCATAACCATAGAACTTGTAAGCAAATTAAGTAGACTATGCAATTTAAGTTATTGGCAAAAGAAAAAAACCCTGATCTCTACTGCGTATAATAAGACTCACGATTGTATGGTATAAAACTCATATCCTCTTCCTATGTTTAAGCTAGACGTATGGATGTCGCTCATAGATATTCGTAATGTAATACATTTTGAACTGGATTGTATTAATAGAAGTAAATCTGAATACGATAGCAACTCCTTAAAATACAATGTCATACAAGAAATCCATGTAAACTATACTGGGTGGCACAAAATATTTACAGACGGCTAAAAAAATAACGATAGCCTGGGAGCAGCGTTTGTCTCTGAAGAATATCAGGCTTGCTTTAATATGAAGACCAATATAACTATCATGACGGCGGAACTCACTGCAATATCATTTATAAAGCATTATCATTTATAAATAACAAGAATTGGAATAGGTCGGTAATTTTGTCCGATAGTAAGAGTGCTTTACAACACATGGCTCGATGCGCCTCTGGCCCCAGAGGCTACATTGTCCTTGAAAAAAGGGGTTTGGGTAAAGTTGGCGTCATTCTGAACTTTTGTGGCCATCAATGAAATTTATAAATTATGAAAGATCAGGATGAAACGATCAAAAATTATTATCGCCACATTTTTCTAAACCATATTGGATCTGAGATATTCGGTTTTACATTTCTTAGTAAAATCGAATAAGTTATCACACTTAATTACACTATTTTAGATTCTCTTTCGTAATCATTGATAATAACAGAAAAATCATTCCTAATCCTTTTAAATAGTTTACGTTAAATAGTTTAAATACTTTCGTATACCTAATTATAGCAGTCAAAACCATTTAGGTGAATATGTAATTACGAATAATCCAAATAGAAGAGGGGTTGATTTTGAAATAATGAATGCAGAAGTACGTGGCCTATATGAATTTCCCATTTCTGTGAGTTCCGATGATTTGGTATTATACGTACTTGAACAAGTACGTAGAACGAGCGACAAAAAGCGACGGTTCATATCTGATCGAAGTATGCAACGTTTTTGTTTTTGTTTTACGAGGTGGAAAATCCCTTCGGATATCCGACTCTTAGGGAAATGAGAGCCGGAGTATGTGGTGTTACCACTAAAAACCACCTCGACTGCCAAACAAAGACGCCTTACGGGAGGAACACTGGGTACATGAGCTGTCTAGTCTTCCTCTTATGGCACAATGTTCAATGGAACCCGTTCTTAGGGAAGGCTAAACGCCCTCTATTACCCTTACTGGCGGCTTCCTGGAGCAACGAATCCTAATCAGCGACCAGAGCTCCCCATGCTCTGGGGGCCCGCGGCCCCATTGGCGGCTCTCTGTGACGCTGCCCTTGTCGTCGGGCAAGATCGGGATCTCCCGATCCCGATCCCGCTCTGCAGCCTCCTTTTGGAGGCCACTGCTTGCCAGCCTTCCTCGCTCGCCAGCATGGCAGCAATAACTGCTGGCGGGGACAGATTGTGTCCGATCTGGTCGACAAGGACTTCGCGCTCGGACACCCATGCCGGGCAATCCTCCAACGTATGCTGGGCGGAGTCCAGGTCGCCTGCACAGTGGTGATATTGTGCCGTTCTCTCGCGTCCGATTCGATGCAGATACTCACCGAAGTACCCGTGCCCGGGATCATCTGAGTCAATCAGTAGGTGATGCGGCCGCGTTTCCGTCCAATCCACGCTTCAAAGCTTGGCAGAATGGCACTGACAGCGCTTTGCCATTGCTGCAGAGCCTGTCGGTGAGCATTGCGCCGCATTTTGAGCGCGTCCTGGACATCCCCGTTCGCTTCCCGGTGAACTGCGCAAGTCTGGTCATAGACCTTCGCGTCCATGTCCACCGGGATATCGAAAGGCGGGAAACTAGCCAGAACTGTCGCCGCTTCTGATGAAATTGTGCGGTATCCTCGTACGATCCGAATGGCCGCCACCCGTTGCACGCTATTGAGCTTGGCTTTACAGCGTGAGGATGCCGCTAGGCGTGTGGCCCATATAGATGCTCCGTAAAAGGCCATGGATTGTACGACCGCACAATAGAGACGTCGAACTTTTTCTCAGGGACCCCTGAGGTTCAGAAGCAGCCTTTGAAGAGGTCCTGCTGATCCGCGAACTCAAGGGACCATACGCTCGAAATGCTCTTTGGAACTCCAGCAGCTGTCGAGGGTGAGCCCGAGGTACTTAATGTACCGGTCTACTCGGAACTCAACACCATCCACTCTAATAAGCGAGCTAGATGGAACCACACTCTGTCGTTTCCTGTGGAACCACAGCGCCTTATGAGGCGCGGCGCAGAGTAGGTCCAGCCCGCTTATCTGTCGGACGATACAAGCCGCTCCCAATTCCGCGAGTTGAATTACTTCAGGAAAGCCATACCCTCTTGCTTACACCAGAGTGTCGTCCGCATAGCAGACAATACTCACGCCGGGGGGTAGACTGGTCCTCAGAACTACATCGTATGCGTGGTTCCATAGCAGGGGTCCTAACACTGACCCCTGGAGAACCCCACACGTGACCTCCCTCCGGTGTTCAAAGCCGTCCCGATCCATACTAGTATACGTAATGGACCTGTCGCGCAGATACGTCCCGACGATTTTACGCAGGCATATGGAGGCACGTTGTGATGGAATAGTGCCTCCCTAATTGCTAGCCACGGAAGGGAGTTGTAGGCGTTGACTGTGTCAATACTGACAGCCAAAGCCACTCCCTTACGACGAACGAAATATACAAAGAATCTAACACAGATTTTTCAGAAATGATGACGAGCTTCAGTTGGATTGATCCGTGGCTTCTTAGAGGTAGAATCCAATCGCGACTATGTACGAGTATATACTCATCGAGAGAGCTGCGCAAGGGTTAAATGCGCTGTTACGGCATTATTGTTCATGCGTGGTTGGGAAACGGACCTTGGGCTGTAGTTCCCATGCAATGTCAATTATTTGGTACGTGGGATGGGGCAAGTATCAAAATAGCCTATCTCCACCGGCGCAATTCTTAGATACAATTATAAGATATTGAGAATGAAATGTACGAAGATAACAAACTGTGTAATATAATATGTCAAAGTATGAACATATGGTTTTATTATTTCGTTTATGTCCTATTCCATTGATGTTATGTCAGTGAACGATCTTAAAACGTAAATAATCTTAAGTAAAACACTAAGCGCATCTCTCTATTAGTTTATATTGACGACATTCTGAAAATCTTTAAATGCTAAAATCTCAGCTCCGATATTACTTAGGACAAAAATAATTGAAGTTATGTATATATTTAATATAGTATTACGAAGTATTATTGAAATGATTCGTGGCCGCAGGAAAAAAAATGACGCCACTGGTCCATACAATGTTACCCAAATCCCTTTCAAGTTTACAAACACAAGGTAAAATTCTGAAGTTGCAGTGGATTCCAGGCCATATCCGGCAACAAAGAGGCTGACAGCTTAGCAAGAAAAGGATGTACAAAAGGAATAGAAATAAAAGTTTTAGCTGATTATTCGGAAGTGTAACATAAATTTAAACTACAAAATTATCTAGATTGGAAAGAACATTTTAATGTGACATCAATTAATAAAGGAATTTGGTATAAAACCATGCAGCCGGAGCCTCTTCGAATACCTTGGTTCATAAATTGTAAGGAGAATAGGTCTAGGGTTAAATTATTATTAAAGTTACGATCAGGACACATTCCATCAAAAAAATTTGCTTATTTAATGAAGAAGGTCAACTACCCGAACTGTGACTCTTGTGGTGTGGAAGAAGATGTACAGCACGTTTTGATGGAATGTGTCAAGAATCGAGCTGAGAGACAAGCACTAGCGACTTAATTAAAAATAAACCTGTATGATGTTGGAGTTGTGCAAAGCATTCTATCAAAACCGAATTCAGAGGCAGCCAGATTGTTAAGTCAGCTAGCGCTAGTGTCTTAGTCTTAGTCTTATAAGTATATCTTGTAAGGTTTTTTTATGTGATGGTCATTATGGGGCTGACTTATCTGCACTGGGATAAAGCCCCTAAATAAAAGATTAAAAAAAAAGATGAACATGGACAAGACGAAAATCATGTCAAACATCCATGTTGTACCGCTCCTATTCAGGTTGGGAACTCTACGCTTAAAGTTGTCGACAAGTATATCTACCTGGGACAAGCAGTCCAATTAGGTAGGTCCAACTTCGAAAAGGAGGTCAATCGTCGAATCCAACTGGGTTGGGCAGCGTTCGGGAAGCTACGACATATCTTCTCGTCCGATATCCCGCAGTGTCCCAAGACGAAAGTCTTTGACCAGTGTGTGTTGCCTGTGATGACTTATGGATCAGAGGCGTGGTCGCTCACTATGGGCCTTATCAGAAGGCTCAAGGTCACTCAGAGGGCGATGGAGAGAGCTATGCTTGGAGTTTCCCTGTAGATCCGCAGTAGAACCAAAGTCGCCGACATAGCTCTCCGGATAGCCAAGTTGAAGTGGCAGTGGGCAGGGCACATAGCTCGAAGAACCGATGGCTGTTGGAGCAGAAAGGTTCTGGAGTGGCGGCCACGTACCGGACAACGCAGCAAAGGTAGGCCCCCCACAAGGTGGACCGACGATCTCGTCATGATCGCGGGAGGCGGTTGGATGCAGGCGGCTCAAGACCGGTCTGTGTGGAGAACCTTGGAGGAGGCCTATGTCCAGCGGTGGACGTGGTTTGGCTGATATGATGAACTAGTTCCTTATTTCTCTTTGTAAAGCTATTGATTTCGCGAACTTAACATCAACATTGTTGGGACACATTACTACTAGGCTAGGCTATTTTGGTACCTATTTATTTAAGGGTGTTATTTAAATGGTTAGCATAGCATTGGTATTTTTGTGAGCAGAAAAATATAATCTGTGAGCAGAAATAGCTAATTGATCAGCAACTTGTGGCCAAACATTTCAAAAGCAATCAGCAATTTATGTCATTCTGGATGGCTGTAATTATTTTTGTAAAGCATGTTAATTATATAAGCTGCAGTGAGCTGCTCCTGTTTGATAAAATTTTGGTAAGCACTCAGAGAGTAAGCAAACAAATATAATGTTAGTAGACATTATGTCCATGTACCTAGTTTAATAAACTAAGTTGACGGAGCTCTGCTTCTCAGGGCTCCTATTTTTGGGTTAAGGGTCAAAAGAGAACCTAAGATAACCTATTTATTTAGTTCGTCACACCTAACCCTAGGCACTAGCTGTGATAATAATATTTAAGTACTTTAAACTTTTTCTCTGCCGATCAATCATGAAATCTTGCTGATCAAGTAGTTATATTGCAGACTGAATGTTTATTATGCAAATTCATGTTATTATAAGCTGCCTATTTATGATTTAATTTTTGACCGTTATAAAGATTATTTACGGAACAAGGATTGCTGCCTGATTTTTTTTATTGCAAATGAAATCTTTGTGTGACCAAATTATTTAAATGCTACTTTTTGTGGCTTACCAAATTTTATAATTGCGAAACCATTTAATAACTTCGCTGTATTTAATGTACGATCGCGTGATGTATGTGTGTATAACGTAAGGTGATGTATGTGTGAAGAAAAGATGACGGGCTGCGTCCGTCGCCTAAGTTATTCAGTACGAAATATACGGAGTTACGGGCAATACGTATTTTATTTCTACTAGTCACATATATTACCTAAAGTGGTGGCTCCGTTGAACATTTTAGTTGTGCAGTATAATAAATATTGACATTTTGGACAATGAATCCCCAAAGTGCATATCTACCGGCTAAACCACAGAAAACAAAAAGTCCGAAGTCCTTAGTGTCAACGTGCCTTAGGAGCCCAGGGTCCGCTGATTAGTCTATTGATTGGACTGAATATTAGCTTTACCTCAGAGTGACTGCCGTCTGATCGCCGCAACACAAAGGGATAGCGACTAGGGATAACGCATGACAAACCTGAAACCCTTCTGCATAGCAGTCTGTTGGTATCACATCTTAATATTGTAATACTGAGTTCAGAGCATCATTAAGGCTTCTTCAAAAGCCCATAACCAAACACATTAATACATAGTGTCCAAAATTCGTGGAACCACATCTCAAATATCCAAAAAGTACAATGGACATTAACTTGTCACAACACCGGCAGCAAAGTCATCAAATTTATTCCGATGATTAAAATCACCAAATCACACAAAATTATAACCAACCACAGTATTCCAAATCAAAACAGATGTAGGTACCTAACTTAGAAACTTTCGGCGACAGATTAAGACAGTTTCCATTAAACGGTATGCAGAGTAAACAAACAAACTGTCCAATGTTGGCGTCTGTTATAACGTTCAGTTTGAAGTTCTCGACGCGGTCCGAAAACCAATTATTCTTGGTAACACTACTGCTAACCTTTTGTGAGAAGTCTCCTATTTTTGGAGTTTAATAATTTTGCAACTGTTAAAGTAATTGCTGGTTAGCCGTTGAAATACGTGTGGTATGTTGGCCGAATGTTCGTTGTTTGGACTAAGTTGCCAATTTTCGATCAAAGTGATTGGTTCTAGCTGTCACTAACCATGCAGCGCTAAAGTGAAATTCAGAAACAATAATAAATTAAATTAATGAATTATTATTACCTATTCAGTTTGTCCGTGTGGCGACGGATTAAGAATACGGAATGTCACCACCCCATATCATCCCATGGGTGTCGTAAGAGCCGACAGATGGAGCATATTATGCAGAGAACAGCACTGTGAGAGAAGGAAAACTTGATACAAACCCTATACCAACCCGTTTGGCCAGCGTGGTATAGTAGGCCAATTCCTCCTTTCAAAGGAGAGGCCTAGTCCAGCAGTGGACTGTTAAGGGCTGGTGATGGTGATTCAGTTTTGGATTTTTGAAGAATTACTATCCTTATAAGTTCAACTTCTTCGCACTCTATCGTAGAGACAATCTTATTTACTTTTAAGAAAGAGGTAGCCAACTTTAGAATAACTTTTGGAGTACTCCTTTTGGAAAGACCCGGCTAAGTAAGTGCATGAGGACCCAATCGTAGTTCGCACAGTATTCATTTCATCGCACGCGAAATTAGTTTGAGGCAGACTCAGTTACTATAACTTGCAAGACCTATTTATGTAGGATTATTTTCATTACATGTGATTTTATTAAATATCGCAATGTTAATTAAGATACATTCATCAAAATCAAATACTACAGTTTTGTTTTGGTACTTAAGGATCCACAGCCTTAAGTACCAAAACATAACTATAGTATTGTGGTTATATCCTCACGGATATAACCATAATCATTATTATCGTCAACAGCCTTCCATAGTCCACTGCTGGTAATAGGCATCTTCTATGGCACGCCATTGAGCTTAAATGTTTGGATCTTCTTGTGTAATAGGACGCTGCCAGTTACTTTGTATATATTGAGTTTCCAAAGACGCGATCTCCACTATACATAGCACACGTATGCTATAACGGTTGTAGATTCTGAGACACGTGTGACTAGCCTATTGCCACTTCAGATTGCTGATTCTTTGATATTAATAAAAAATATTTTCTTGGGTTTACGCGAATGTTACACATTGAAATTAAACTACAGTTTACGGATTTTATCACGTTATATTGGTGGTTCGGCGTTACACCGAAACCGAATGTTCCTAGTCGATTTGGGAAACTATTAATATGGTGGACTGTAGGATGGCGGTTCTTCGGCGACTAGGAGATGAGGGAAAACGGAAAAGGTGATGTGGTTAGGAGCCTCTTACCTTGCAAATGGCAGCCTCCTGGTGTCTTCAAGTATATTGAAGCTGCTTGAATCACACCACTACACAAATCACTTTCACTCGCGAGCGGTTTGTTAGGTTTTTTGGTATAAGCGGTAATAATTATCTATGGCGGTGCGGATTGCGGTACACGATGGACCTGAGTTCTTTTAGCGTCTCGAATCTTCCATTCTTTTTTCGTCGCCGTTGAGCAGGGCAGCCAATAGCGAGGCGTTTTGGGACGGGATTCATGAAAAGGATCGCTCGGATTGGCCGAACAGCGACGAACCATTGACGTTGACATAATTAACTAGCAATGGAAAGGATAGATGGCGCTACCAATTTGTTTCACTGGTTATAACATTAAAACCGAATGATATAGAAACTACATTTTTATTACTAGCCGACGTTTCGAATTCTTTACGGGATTCATGTTCACGGCAGACTGAGGTGATATTTGTCTTTGTCTTGAATTTAAAAGTTATCTCAAAGTACCCGAACACTTTTCAACTATTGGTGTTACTATCTATGCAGAATGTGCTCACTGTGTCTTGATGTCTTCTGGTGACTTTGTCCTTTTTGGGTTTCATTAGCCTGATAACAGGGTCGCAAGCTGGAGGAACATTCCAAACATCTTTCCTATTGATATTAGGTTGTTTTTTAATTTCAATAGCTTCACGTATCATTCTTGGAATAAAGCGGTGTTCTTTTGCGAGTATCTGTGGTTAATCAAATCGCAGGTAACTCTTGGTTCCTTGTTCTACATGTTCACACACAGCAGACTTCGTCGAGCGTTTGTGTTTAATATCAGCTATATGCTCCTTTAGTCGAATGCCTGTGCTTCTCTTGGTTTGTCCAATGTATGAGAGCCCACACTCACAGTCTATCTTGTAAACCCCGGCCTCTTGTAAGGGTAACTGACTCTTGACAGATGTTAATAATTGGCTTATCTTCGTTGGCGGCTTGTAGAAAGTTTTGATTGAAGCTCGCTTCAAGATGGAGCCAATCTTGTCGGTCACGCCCTTGATGTATGGGAGGACAGCAGGTTGTCTTTCTACTGTGGCTGGCTTGTTCTTCGGGGATCTGTGACGTTGGCGCGGTGGTCGGAGCTTGTTGTCTTGCAGAACTTGCTTGACATGTTGAAGCTCGGCGTCCAGGTGTTTCTGGTCACAGATCCCCCGGGCTCTCTGAAACAAAGACATTCCTACGGTAGCTAATTGCTTAGGATGGTGGTGAGATTCACCGTTTAAGTACCTATTTGTATGTGTCTTTTTCCTATACACAGTGTGGCTCAAAGAGTTGTTTTTGTTCCTGATAACAAGTACATCTAAGAAAGCTAAAGAATTGTTTGCCTTTAATTCCATTGTAAATTTTATTTGGTTATGAATATAATTAAGATGGTCTAGGAATACATTAACATTATCTGTTGGTAAAATTGTAAAAGTGTCATCTACATACAGCTTGTAGAACCTCGGTGTGATGGTGGCAGTCTGCAGGGCTCGTGCCTCGAAGTCCTCCATGAAGATGACAGCTACAACAGGCAATACTGGAGAGCCCATTGCCACACCGTCTATTTGTATGTAGTAATTCTCATTCCCATAACAGATAGCCAATTGTTAAGCAGTGTTTCAACATTTCTGCATATTCCTCAGGCATGTTGTTCTCTATTAGCTTCCTTCTAGTTATTTCAATACAGTCATGTGCCGGTAAGCATGTGAATAATGACTGCACATCAAAACTAACCATAGTTTCCTTGTCAGAGAGATGTAGGTGTTTTATTTCACTGACAATACATACATAGACTCACGCCTGTTTCCGGGAGAGATAGGCAGAGACTACGGAATGCCATTTGCAACGATCCTGACATATCTCTCTTGCTTCATTCACTCCCATCAGATTTCTCATGCGTTCTCTTCTGTTCAGGGTACTTCTAACCTGTCCTTTTTTTAGGATGTCTCCAATCTGGCCAGAGAACGTCAGCCTAGGTCTTCCCCTTCGTCCTGTCCCATTCACACTTACCTTGTATATCTGCTTGGTCAATCTTTCGTCACCCATCCTCTCCAAGTGCCCAAACCATCTTAGCATACGTTTCTCGATGCTTGTCACTACATCTTCTTTTACCCCGCAACACTCTCTTATCACACAATTCTTTACTCTGTCAGTCAAAGAAACATCACACATACTTCTCAGTGCTCTCATTTCTACAGCATTTATTCTACTTTCTTGACTCTTCTGCCATACCCAACTACCAATATCATACATAAGAGTA
Organism: Euclidia mi; assembly: GCA_944739405.2. NCBI lineage: Eukaryota > Metazoa > Arthropoda > Insecta > Lepidoptera > Erebidae > Euclidia > Euclidia mi. The sequence continues at coordinate 56,163,438 of OX123190.2, forward strand.
GGTCCTAACACCCCTCTATGCACAGCCAAACGTGCCTTTTGGGACACGTTTTGGCTATTCATAAACGCCTTCAGAGCTCCATTCACTCTATTACCTGCATTAACTCTTCTTTCAATATCTTCTACATTCTTACCATCTCTTGTAAACAGCGTACCTAAATATACAAACTCATTCTCTTGCTCTACTCGTTGTCCATCGATCATAACATTACAAGCCGTAACGCATTCCTCCTTTTCAAAAACCATAACTTTCGTTTTCCTTACATTCACTTTCCTTCCTGTCCTCTCTAACGCACCATGCATGATTGTTACAATCTCCTGCAACTCCTCCGCTGAAGACGCAAGTATAACCTGATCATCAGCATAAAGGAGGCATTTGACAAGTAACTCATTCATCCTTAATCCACAGTCACTATTTTTCAAATCTTGCAAACAACTGTCCATGAAGAAGCCACGGCGACGCTACACATCCCTGTCTAACACCTGTCTCGATGGTAAACCAATCCGTGTACGACTCATTCTACATCACATCTATCCTCACACAAGCTCTAGAATCTTCATAAAGGGATTTCAGAGCTCGTATGAGGCTGCTGTTCACCCCATATATCGACAGTACCGACCACATTCCATACCTCACCACTTTATCGTAAGCCTTTTCCAAATCCACGAATGCGCAATAGAGCTTTTGACGTTTGGCCAAGAATTTCGGCTATGCACCGCAAGGAAAAGACTTCATCCATGCACCCCATACCCTTTCGGAATCCTGCTTGTACATCCCATATTTTCTTGTCGGTTACTTCCATAACTCTTTCAACACTTTCACTGACAAAATGGTAGGAATCCTTTACATGCGCTCTCGTCTTGCCTCTGAGTGGCGAGAGAATCTTTGCAATGTGTTGAGCCAATCTGTAGGTTGGTGTCCCTATTTGACTGACTATAGGGCGCAGTGGAGTACTTTCTTTGTGTATTTTCGGTAGAACATACAATTGAGGAGGTTTTGCATACGATGGTATTAAGTATTTCACGTCCAGATTCAGTTGTTCGGAGTATTTCTTCACAATGTCACTCGTTTGCTTGAATATTTTGTTGGTAGTGTCCGTCTTAACCAATTTATTTATGTACTTTCATCCCACAAAAGATTTTAAATTTTTTGTTTATAATCGGACGTATCCATCACTACCGTTGCATTTCCTTTATCTGCTCGGAGTACTGTTAGTTCAGGTCTAGCCCTATTGAAATTAAAAAACATCCTAATTTCAATAGGGAAGATGGTTGGAATGTTCCTCCAGCTTGGGACCCTGTTATCAGGCTGATGGAACCCAAGAAGGACAAAGTCACCAGAAGACATCAAGGCACAGTGAGCACATTCTGCATAGATAGTAACACCAATAGTTGAAAAATGTTCGGGTACTTTGAGATAACTTTTAAATTCAAGACAAAGACAAATATCCCCTCAGTCTGCCGTGAACATGAATCCTGTAAAGAATTCGAAACGTCGGCTAGTAATAAAAATTTAGTTATAGATCATTCGGTTTAAATGTAATAACCAGTGAAACCAATATAACGCGAAAAAATCCGTAAACTGTACTTTAATTTCAATTACTAAAAAATCTGAAAGCAAAACTATTAGGCACCTTGTATTTTACTTTGGAACCCTAAAACGGACAAGTGATTCAATTGTATAGGAACGAGGTGGACTTGAATTAGCAGCCGTTCCTTGCCAAGTAGTTTATCCTTATATAACGTTATTTCCTACATACAAAACATAAGGAAAATATACTGCGGACCACAACAGTGCTTCAAATATATTATAAAGATAATTTACTAATCTATTTATTGTCATAATAACACAAAAGCTACATTGATAGAAATAGTGGCAAAAATTACTTCTTACTTCATTTTATGACAAAATAATGTCGATGTTAAAACATGTCATGCGGAAAACCTGAGGCCGGCGGAGAATATAGTACCAAATAGGCTGGTCGATAACCTATTAAACGCCTTCCAAACATTTTTGTAACGCCGTCTATAACAAATAGGATACTACAATAAAATGTTCCGCATTTCTGACAACCGAAAATCCATTTCAGAAGGGGATAATTTGATATGACGCCAAGGAAATGGCGAAATAAACAACACTAAATAATAGGCTACGATGTTTATCGTTAATATAAATAAATATTTTACGCGACTTGAAATGTAAGCTGTAATGTTTTGTTCGTTTTCCTATAATTTTAAGTTATTCCCAGATCAGAATTTAGGAAACAGTTCAATTAATGAATTATTGTAATTATTAAAAAGTTGAAAAACAGACATAATTATTAAATAAAATATATATTTCATTTATAAATAATCACTTATACGTCTTGATAAACAAATACGAATGAATATTTACTCGAATGTCCAACGTTATTTTAAAATGAAATGCTCAAATTAAATATTATACACGGCGTATTTTCAGCAATATTTTATTATCCGAATAGACAGTTTCGTATACAGATTAAAATAATTGTCACCTTTATATATAAACACACAGTCAGTAACATTTTCATAAATTTAGGCCATAAATCATTGATAGAAACCACAAAGAATTCGAAGTGACGATGGCGCAAAAAACAATAACAGTCTTTTTACTGAATAAGAGCTACCGGTTTTGCTTAACAACATCAAGTTCCTACACCACGGAATTTTTAAACTGAAAGGGATTTCCAAACTTTTTGCTGTCAATCGTAGGCAAAGACCTGCACGTCTGTTTCGTGGGTAGATACAACACTACCTGTGTTCTTTATTCCAACACCCATACGACTCTATTACCTCTACTAAAATGTTTATGTTCATTAGGCGTGTTAAGTTAATCATCTGCTGGAATTCTGGGCACATAGCGATAGTTCCATGCCATTATATTTGCAGCACTATGGTATGAGTTTGATGGGATATGTCCATATTTTTTGGCACAGTTTCAAATAGGTTTATTTGACTTGAAAGTCTTAGGTAGGACTTAAAGCGGTTGTTTTAGTATATCTGTGATGATAAGGGAGGTATTATCGGAAGTGGCCACATATCTCACACATACCATATCACAAAAAACTAAACAGTCGTCACTGGATATCATCTAATAAAGGGTGTCTCAGTAAGAGTGCACTTTTTCATTTTAAAAGAAAAATAATTTATGACAGAAAAGTATTTTATGACAGAGTTGTGATATTTTTATTGAATTGTAAAGAAGACATATTCCAATTAAGTATGGAATAAAATATCCGGCAAATGACCCCCACGGCTCCGATGACAGGCCATTACTCTTTTCATGAAATTTTCCAAGACTTTTCCACAGAGATGTGGCTGTATCTCACCGATGACGCGTTGGATTTCCGATTGGAGCTCAGGAATTATTTCGGGTTTATTCGCATAAAGCCGAGATTTCACAAAACCCCAAAGCAAAAAATCGTACGGCGTTAAATCGCACGATCTTGGTGACCAGTTGGCATTAGAATTTCGTGAGATAATGTGTTCTGGAAATCGTTGTTGCAATAAGTCGATTGTTTCATGCGTGGTGTGGCAGGTTGCGCCATCCTGCTAAAACCACATGTCGTCCAGATTCATGCCTTCCAGTTGAGGCCACAAGAAGTCCGTTATCATATTCCTGTAACAAATGCCGTTCACAGCCACAAAAATTTCGGCCTCATTTTCAAAAAAGTAAGGTCCAATCACGCCGCCTGGCCAAAATCCGCACCAGACAGTTACTCGTTGTGGGTGCATTTGTTTCTCATGGATTGCATGAGGATTTTCGGCGTCCCAAACTCGACAAGTTTGTGTATTCACGAACATATATAAACTACGAATGCCTTTTGTGTTATGCAAATATTTAGTTTCTGAAGTAATGTGTTAAGCCAAACATTTTGACTGAGATTTAGAGTTTGTGAAGTTGGGGTTGGTAGAGTTAGTGCGTCTAGATTCAGAAACTTGGCTGAATGGTAAGCCTTATGCACCCAGCATTTTACATGCCTTATGTCTTGTCAACATTTTTAAATAAATAAAAAAAATCAATAGTCTGCACAGTACAGAAACTCATAGCAAAAGGAAACGCTTCCATCACCTTTATTTCTAAACCAAATCTCGATAATAAGCCTTGAACCTAGGTAAAACACGATTAATGACGAAAGCAGCATATCTGAACAATAAAATGTAGGTAGTTACTCATTCACTCCACTACGTTTGTCGTCATCAGATGGCGTAGCAGCGCGGCGTTTAAATTAACACGAAACATTTAATAATGCAACTGCGCGAATCATCTTCATCACTTTCAATGGGGATGATGTTGCGGATCTTTTAATGTGCGTACAGATTGCGGCACATGGATTAAAGCATTATCAACTTTTCGAAATAAATAATATATTTTCAGAAACACGTTTTCGGCAGTTTTACTGCATGCCTTTATGATTTTGTAGATTGATTTTATACTAATATTGATTTATGTTGTAAAATTTCAAAATAAGAATATATAGGTATTTCGTAACTCATAATAAATAGCCAGTAAGTAAGGACCCATTAATGGTAACAAATTTTAACACTGTTTTCACTAACCAACAAGTGAGTTTCTTGCCTGATTCTTCTCACGAGGCTCTACTTTCTGAACGGGCATTTTTTTTTCAATGCTCAACTATGTATGCATTTAAAGTTACTTTTTTATTTTTTTTATTTGTATGACTTTCTGACGTGTCCAAAAAATTTAAACATTTTTATGGAAATAAACATATTTGAGTTTGAGTTTGAGTTTGATGTACACGTGTCCACTCGATGTATTTATTTTAATTTACGTTTTGTTAAGCCCTTAGGTTCACCCCCGTAGGATCTCCACCTTGTCGTGGTGGAGGGGCTCAGTAACCGTGGGTTTGAGGTACACCCACGGTGAAGCTAAGCGGGATCCCCGGAGGGGACGCTCCACGTGGGCTTGGGTGAGGCCTGCGTAGTATACGTCCCAAGGTGCGGGTGCGGCGGACAGTTCTGTCTGTCCCTCGCAGTCGGGTGCGGTCGCGGGAGGAGAGGCGTGTCGGTGTTGCGTTGCCGCGCGCCCTATCTCCCTCGGGATGCTCCTCCCTCCCCCAATGGGGGCGCACGATCGTTGCGTCGCGGTGGGGCCGCAGAGAAAGAGGAGATGCGATGTTGCGTTGCCGTCCTCCCTATCCTCTGCGGCCGCTGGGTGTTTTGGCGGCGGAGCCCAACACCTTCATCCGCCGCCAAGGGGGTTTCGTTCGGGGCCCGCCTGACCATCTGGCGGGCCAATACCCGTCGGGGGGTAGCGAGGAATGCTTCGGTGAAACCCTACCCTCCGACACATGGGTACATGAGGAGCACGGGTTGGTTTTTAGTCGGTAAGAGTCTGACAGTCCCCTTCATCCTTCCCCCCCAGGGCGGAGGGACTCCATGAGGATGTTCCAACCCGATACAAAAAAAAAGCCCTTAGGTTAAATAATTTATCCAGACCGTAGATGCGTTTATAAAAATCTAACGTCTTTTACATATTATCAGTGGTAACTATGGAGATTTTAGATTCAGTATAAACTAAATAAGGACATAAATCTTAAAAAATACAATACACCCACAATAGTTTGAAAAGTGTACAGAAATAGTTCATACAATACGAAACTTCGTGCATTGTACTAGAAATTCTAAATTATTCTTGTGCCCAAACATTTCTATGTTGAACATCCCACGTAAACATTACTATCATGATTCTGATATTGACAGTACTGTACCATGTGGGTGGAACAAAACATGTTCAATGTTTACATTTGTATGTCGGCGGGATGCTTGATTCTTGGCCGGTATCAACACTTCACATCACAGTTTGTTATAAGTTCACACCAAATAAAATTTAACAGAACTGACTATAACTATTTTGTATTACTGAACACGAAACGAGTGACAGTTTCTAGGTACATGTTGTCCGCCCGGAGTCTCCAAGAGAAGTGATTGTTGTTGTGTCGCTCCGTTGAACGTCAGCCGTCACCCCCCTCTTCAACTGTAGCGAACGTTACGCTAGACTCTGTCGAAGCGCGCTATCTTCACACTTCCGTTTCGTAGTCAATTGACGTCCTGTACTGATCATTCCGATATAGCCATCCTACAAGACACACGTCCCTGTGCGGTGCGCCCACCATTTAAAAACTAATATGCTTGTTCGCGCGGCGCGACGTTATCGGATCACCCGCGAAGCGAGACCACTTGCCGTGTTACTTTAATTCTAAACATACGACTCGTCACTGGGGTCCTGATATTTAAAGTGATGTTTTGATAAAAGTAGAATAAATAAACTTTGTAGTAATGTTCGAATGGTGACTGAATGACGGAATGTTTAGTTTATGTGACCTGCCGAACTTGATCCTATTGTAAACAATGTCGTCTATCGACGACCTACTCGCCATTTTTGTTTGTCATGATAACAATATGGGTTATAAATTGCTTACTTTTGTTATTTTGTATACCTGGTGATATAAGCTATACGAAAATATAAAATTATAGCAATGCTTGCTTAGAAAATTATTTAAATGTCAGCATTTGAAATGTTGTATATTTCGCTGTCTTTGCATGTTGCGCGCGGGGCGTAATTATGGATTCAAAACATCATTGTAAACAAATAATATAATTACATTTGATATTTTTATGTTTTAATTGTGAATAAACTAATTAATTGTAAAATAATAGCAAAAAATAAACAAATATTGTGTAATAATTTAATTCAAGAGGCTATATTCATTCAATTACCGAAATGACGGCATTTATTTTTTATTAAATGAAAATATATAGATATTATAGATAAGGTTACATTTATGCTATGAATTATTGTTTTATTATGAGTATATAAATAAACCTATCATATGATATATAATACTCCTATAATTCATGAGATATTGGCTTTCGAAAATTTTGGCGAGAATGGCGGTTATTTTTGGCGGGAAAAAATAAAAAATTGCGCAAAGTCCAATAAGAATAGTTCTTATCGGTTTGGTATCAAATATAGTTTTTTAATTGGAAATCTAGTTGAAAAGAAACTTATCTAGGTTTGAATCTGATATACAACAAAAAACATTGTTTGAAAAAATAAAATACGAAAATTGGCGGTAATTAACAATAATTTATATTTTATATTTTTTTATGTTTAAGATTAAAATGTTTCTTTCCATTATATTTATTTTCTCTGAAAGTAAATTTAATTACCTTTCTAACCGTGTACAATACTTATATACCTCCCATAATAAAAAACGACGAGAAATATGAATGTGTTAGAAATATAATAGCACGCTCGAAAATGGCGGGAAAATATTATACCGGGCGCGCTTTATACCGCTCTTGCGTGGGCTTCAAGTATATTATTTGGTGTTAATTAATATAATTCGAAAGCTTATTCAATTACGCGTCTTTTGATATACAATACTAACTTAATAAATAGAAATGTCACCATTCTTTCAACAAAAATATTACGCGCCCGTACTTAGCTCGAAAGCCTAGCCTCGAAAGTGGCCAAAATACATCTACGGGCTGTGTAATAAATAAATACATCTGTGGCCAAAATGCTTCGGGGGGTTAATCTGTAACAAAATTTTACACGCACTGTATCACATTGCTCGGTCACTCCTGACTTAACCCAGGTAAGGGTTGAATCAAAACAGTGTTAGGATTCCAATCAAATTTTTTTGGTTTCCACGAAACCCCAACACCAGAGTTGTCTGCCTACCGCATACTCACGGACAACTGCTTTCACAGTTGTATTTAATCCGATCTGTACTGATTTGCGGCTACAAATCAACCTCTGACATTGAATCACACAACCAATCAACATATAGGCCTAGTTTTCTACTGTCTCGTCAGTATTAAGGTTCACACTTTGCTCTCTTCAAGATCGTCAGTTATACTCTGATCCTCTGGCACATAGTTTCAGTATCAAAATCAATAATCAGGAAACTCAAAGTAAAACTGACATTTCACTATCGCTGTATCTCTCAAGATATTATTTAGAACCAGTAAACCATAACATTTAAGCTCTACATGTGATCATGGCTATGTATGGAAGAAAGACTCGCCGAGTCTCTCCAGGACTCTATGGTTTCCACTGAAACCCGAAATCCGCCAGAGCTGACTGCAATACCGCCTACTCACGGACTACTAAGTTAGTAGACGCCGATTTCTACCGAGCTATGGCTACACGTCAGCCTCTGGTACGGTCCGATCCGATCATCATGTAAACTTAAACACTTTCTTCAATATCAGAACTACTTTGTTCTACCTCAATTTCGTCAGTTGCACTTTGACCTCCAGGCATTTTTCGCAACCTGTCGAATGCGTACTTACAGTTACCACTTACAGTGGCACTGGCACTGGCACTTACAGTGCCACGCCGGTCACCAGGCCGCGCCAGCTACCAGGCCGCGCCGGTCATCAGGCCGCGCTAGCCACCAGGATTACCCAAAAAGGAAATAAATCTACCATTAGTATTTCAAAGATTCGTCTCATTGTGTTCCCACTAAATAGAGTATCCGTTCTTTCAGACTAACTCAACGTCCGCACTTCGTCAATTTTAGGCGATTATCAAATTCATTTACAACTTCACAACTGCACAGAACGTAACTCCCATCCATACTCTCAATGAGCTATGTCAAAACTGGATTTGACCACTGACAAAAGCTAAAACCAAATGCGAACATGGCGAGAACCGATAAGCTACTTTCAGACAAACTTATTTCCTTTGGTCTACATAGAGGCAACGACTACAGTTCTGAGATAACCAATCGACAGTCCATGAGTACTTTCAGATTCTCGCAACATGCTCTTGTCATACGACACAGAAACCATAGGTCGATGATTTTAGCGATCAAAAATCAAATGAGAGCTACTTGAGTAGCAGGGTATCCGTGATTGCGATCAACGACCACAGTACTTGGCTCTAGGAATAAAAAAAAATATCGCACAACACTCATTCTACTCGTTCGGCTATTCCTGGCCCAAGTCGGTGGGGAATAAAGCTACTCTGATCAAATCATTACAGGTTTTAATAAAAATCACAACTAACTCCTTCTCTCGAAGCTGGCATGTTGAACTACACGCATACTCGTTAAAATAATAGGAAACTCATTAAAATATTGCATTGCTCATACTCTGACATCCATCGGGTCTTCAACATCACGCTATACAACTTCCATCCGGTTACACAACGGATACTCATTTCGAGCGTAACAAAGTAATCTTAAACTAGGTTTGTTCAACATGTTGCTTTGGTTTTCCTTATCACATAGCAGACTATAAAAAAATCTTACTAGGCTGATAGTCAAGAAGTTAAGTTTAATACCAAGTATCCAATCAGTCTTTTCAGCGTTATAATTTTGTCATGGACAGTCTAAATACGAAGCATAACCTAACCTAATCATTAGCGATACAGCAACGGACCTTTCGCGTTCTAGACGATGGGCAACGTTTGTTGCATGGTTGATACTATGACAAATGCACTAACGGCTGTCTTATTTGCACACCGACGGAAACTATGACTAACACAAAAGCTCCAGGGTAAACTAGGCTAACCAGAAAGGCACTTTACCGGTCCAACCAATGGCAACGCATGGCTAAACATGCAGCCGCACAAACGGCTTATCCAGTTTATGCAAATCTACACTGAAGGTAACGTGGGTACCACAAAATTATCACAGCAACGATTAACAAAGTATTTTTAATGAGAATAAAGTTAAGCATACTATCATCACTAACGATCATTAACCTAGTTCTACCTATAATGAAAATTAAAATCTCTGAAACTGATTATCGTAACGCACTACGATGATAACTCAATCATTTTCTTCTACGTCTGATAATCGAGTTTAACAGCTTCTACTAGAAATACTATCACTCTTAAACGTCCTAAGCATAACTTGGAATTGGCCAGAGAACTCGGGGCACTTGACAAAAATGCCCAGCGTATCACATGAATTTAAAAAAAACACAGTAGGTAATTTTCACGCGTAAAATCTTAAAATTGAATTTAATTTTATTAGTGGTGCCATCTAATAATCATGAGTAAGAAACATTTTATGTGCCATATTAAAATTTTATGCGCACAAAAAAGCAGGTGTAATTGCAACACCGAGATCGTCTGTACAACTCAGAATTACAACGAGTAACAGTGTCACTTTTTACTTAGGCTCTGATCACGTTTAAATGAAAACCGTTACGTATTATCAACACCACGAGTCAATAAAATAATTTGATTATGGTCAGGTTACACTAACCAACCAACCGTACTCGTCTGGACAGCACTGCAGTTCACACGTCTATTTAAGAAATAAAAGCTACAAGCTGTTCTACACAAAATCAGCACAGTCAGAAGCAATAGCTCCGCTCAGTTTTACTCTATGAACTTAGTATGTACGATTCGATTAGTTTACCAACTTTAGCGCCACTGCCCTGCGAAGGACAGTCTAGACCGGAGTTATTGTTCTAGATTTAGCAGAAAACCAACCAAAGCTGGGTGTTGGTTCTAAAACCAATATTACAACTGCACTAGAACAATAACTAGCACGTTTCACTCAAACGTACTTGCTTGAAATAATGCAAATCGGCCTGTATACTCACTCTCGTTACTATTACAGTCCATAAAGTAAGACTGAGACAAGATTAATCTATTTGCAAGCATAATATGATCACAAGGTTTTTGAGTGCGACCCACCCTCGCATGAAGAAATAAAAATAATCGCTTTCTTTTTAACTGGCGTATCAAACTCTAAACCTCCGTTCGCTATCTACGCTATAGCTAGGTCACTGTGTTAGTCAATCAACCATACGCTAACTTAAAATACGGCAAAGGTCGCAATTAAATCGTTACTACCCACATTTTTTTTTGTCTTTCTTCTTTAAGCTATTAAAAAGAAGATTATTCATGTGATCATGCCATGGGAACTACGACACCGTAAAAATCAAATGGTTCCACAACTCAGAGTCTCGTATAGGAATCGAACCTACAACACTCGGTACGATATGATGGCGATATCACCACAAAGATTATGACATTTCCAAGGTTAAACGCGTAATGTTTTACTACTACCGCCACTAAACAAAATTGGCAGTAACAATAAAAAAAATCAGACAAAATACGCTCACCACGGTTGCAGTTGCAAGCTCAGTCGATTCACCAGTATAGCAGCGTTAGCAGTCACCTTCGGTCGCGCCTTGTGGTCGCGCTGGTCCATTATTCCACTTCTGATGTCGGCGGGATGCTTAATTTTTGGCCAGTATTAACGCATCACAGTTTGTTATATGTTCACACCAAATGAAATTTAACAAAACTGACTATAACTAATTTGTATTACTGAACACGAAACGAGTGACAGTTTCTAGGTACTTGTTGTCCGCCCGGAGTCTCCAAGATAAGTGATTGTTGTTGTGTCGCTCCGTTGAACGTCAGCCGTCACCCCCCTCTTCAACTGTAGCGAACGTTACGCTAGACTCTGTCGAAGCGCGCTATCTTCACACTTCCGTTTCGTAGTCAATTGACGTCCCGTACTGATCATTCCGATATGTATTTATATAAAACTTGTACAAGCATAAATGAATGTTTCTTACCCTTTGAATAATACATGTACAAAACGTTTATACAAAAACGTGTGATAAAAAGGTTAGTAGGTTTATTTTTTATAGGAGAAAGTACACTATATAGGTTCTGTTATTTGTCCTTGAGTAGGAGGTATATAAATAATGGGACTGTCTGCCTAGAAATCGTCGTTGAGAATTATTATATTTGTATTTGTTAGACACCTACGTTAGAAACAACCTACTTAATACTTCAGGTCTACATAATAGGTATATTATTTGTTGAAAAATTAGGTCACTCCAATGATCACAAAAACTAGGTCACTCCGATGTCAATTAATTGATATCAATTCTCTACACGTCTTAAGATAGTGTGGAGGATTGTACATATTTCTCGTTAGAAATAATAATTTGAAATTATTATTTCATAATGTGACCGTTTACCATTTCTTTGCAGCAGCATGAGAAAACCATAAGAAAATTTCATCCAGAATGTTAAATAATAAAATGGAAGGCATCTGGTGGTGCCAGTAGCTTATCAAATCAAGTGGGAGATAGGCTCTGTTTTGTATGATTAATGACGCGGTCGTTAAGCGTCGAGGCTGCAAATAAGAACAGAGTGTCGTCTTTATTTTCTGTTAAATGCGTTCATCTTTCTTCTACATTTGTGTCAAATCTTGGTGACGTCACAGTTACTGTTGAAAGAATGCCGTGGAGCCTGCCTTTTTGCGTTTTAGCTTTTAGGTTAGAGTTGGCAGGTTTTAAATATAATATCATGAAGCTTGGTGCGGTTATGTTTAGGATGAAATTCTTACAGATATCACAATTACTAAATCTTTTCCATTTTACTACAAAGAAATCATAAACATAATTTATAATCACCCTTAATTAACATAATAAATAGAAAAGTGTTTATCTGCGTTTTGTAATCATGGCGGACAAGTTTTATCAATATTTTCATATGAATATGAATATATTAGACCTTGAAGACGCACGCAGGACTTTAGTTCACGCGTAGTCAGAAATGTGATAATGGATTACGTTACGCATTTTTGTAATACCTACATCATTTAGGATGCATTACTTAGGCAAAGGAAGGGTGACAACTAGTGAATAAATGATGAAAATTGTGGAGCATGTCCTGTTGTAAATTTAAATACTTCTTTCATGAATTCATTATTTTTATAATCATCATAAAATATTACCATCGAAAAGCGTAGTTTGTAAGAGTGTGCATAGTTATGGTGATCTGTTTGATGTCAACTTCTCATTCTCTAACAGGATCTCCGGAACGTCAAGAATTGGCCAATATACTCGTAGGTCCGACCAATATTAGTAGTTCTGGGATTGTTTAGAAACTTTATCGTTTAGTTGTTAGTCACGCTTGTGCAGTTAGCAATCGCCCATGCTGGTATCTTTTTAAGCTCCTTGTAGTAGGCTGTCCGTAAAACCAATGATAATTAGCAGGTTCACAGACAGCCCGTAGCATTCTGCCTGTAGGTATTTATTTTTTGTCAGTGAGCCTTGCCAAAGTTTACAAAAGTAAAAGGGACCACCAATTATTTACAGTTTAATTCAATTAATACAATTCTAGTTTTATTATTAAGCTATTTTTAGAGGACGGTAGAATGCCAAGTCATAATAAAAGTCAGGAATAGAAATAGTTGAGATTTTTATTAAAATGTCTGTTTCTACTGTCATAAACCCCTGGTTTATGGCAGGAGAAACACATGGAATGCTACCCGAGATTATGTATTTTCATTCCGTGCCGCAATGTTAATACCAAATATATAAGTTGGAGGTGAGGCGAAACTTAGCCTTGGCTAAATATATATTCTTATTGCTCCGGGGTAAATTAATAAACCCTAGGGTTTTAGAATCGTTAAAGTTGCTTGTACCAAATACAAGACTGCGGCAGGCGCCAAGGACTAAGGTGTTTGAGGTACCTACATCCCGCACTAATTTGCAGAAATTTGCTCCAACGGTCAGGGCTTTAAATATTCTAAATGAGGTTTCTCGTAGTTTAGATATTTATGTTTGTTCTTTGGCGGAATTTGAGAGGGTGGCATTGGATTATATTAGCTATCTTTAGTACAATAACATAATAGCTTTGTTGCTGCATTGCTGTATTGGGTCTGTAACCTGTAATAACAATGTGTGCTGGAAACAATGGCACGTCCCTACTTCCTAAAACAATTTGAAAAGAAAAAGACAATAAGACGTCGCAGTCTTAGTTAATTCAGCTGCACTCGGCATAGAACTTACTGCGGTTTTACTTTCAATTAAAATGTGCTAATGGAAAAAACTGAGGGTACCTCACAATGGAGGTCATCAGTGAGGCAAAATTTTTTTTAAACGGTACCAAATTCACTCTTGATTCTATTAAACTGAACTTTGTTTGTAAATCAAGAGTTTTTGTAAGGTAGTGTCGAGTCTAATGTAGCCGTGATGAATAGGCAATTCTCTTAGTTTTGTGAAACAATTTGTGCGTTATAAAAATGTTCAAGTTAGCGAAGGTTTGATTCATCATCATGTTAAGCAAAATCCTTTTCTGTAAAAAATGTTTTTTTTTTTCATAGACTTCTGCTGTATACTTAAATGCTGAAAATTTTACATTACTTAATAAGTCAATGTGTCACTTAGTTTCAATTATTTTAACTGTTAGGATGTATCAATGTTAGCTCTGATGGTATTAATTGGTATGGAGACTCTAAGTGACCATACTTATGGCTTTTATGTATGTACGGTACCAGAAGAATTCAACCCAGTCTGACTTATTTTAGTATTATAGGCTAAATCCTGTTAATGCTAATATGAAGCAAATTAAGAGAGGCCTTTGTTCAGTAGTGCACTGCAAAAGGCTGTACGTCCGTAGAAAATTGTATTGAAATATCAGAAATATGACTGTTACAGTTATAAAGCTTCTTTGGAAGGGTTTCAAGCTCAGCATTTTCAGCCGCGATATGTGTAACAATTCAATTTGAATCGTTTTCAAGGTTTGTTTAGTTCTGGCAACGGAAGTTTTTTTTTCTATATCGCCATGGGTGCAATGGTTCTAAGCTTAGTAAGGCGAAGAAGGAGATTGAGTATTATTAACTAACAAATTACAATTAAATTAAAATTCAGTCAAAAAGCATCTTCCTTATCCGCAAATTAGTAAAAAAATAGTTATTTATACATTTTTATCGTTTAAGATATAAAGACTTAATTTTCAGGTCTTTGAATTTTATTTCAGACTGGGAGGCTTTCTTTATTTTTCGTACACCGATATTATCATATCTTCCATAACCTAATTTAACTTTTTCAGAACATATAAAACGTAATGTGATTTTTAAACTGTTCCATAAGATCGTAAAGACAAGCGCTCCCAACTTAAGGGAATTAAACTGAGAAGAGGGGTTTATTTCGAAAGAAATCGTTATGCCTAATTTCCTTCCACGATTCTTTTTTGGCTCGAGGGTTCCTCGTTAACTTTAGTATTTACCCACCTTTACCTCAATTTGCTCTAACGATGCCCTTGTAAATCTAAGGAGACCAGTCTTTTTTTGTCGTTGACTCTTGTACTGTGAAACCAAAATAAAGTTGCATGAACATTTTCTGTATCATTACTTCGTAAACCTTTATTTTGACTGGTTTAAAGTTCAAAATAGCTTGGCCCTTGTTTTCTAATAGCATTATGTATTATCGCAGTAATGAGTCTAATGAAGGTTTTTCAAAAGGGTATGGTTTACCAAGCGGCATTTAATTAAGACAGGGCAAGCTCTGTTGGTAAATTTTCTTTAAGAATTTACAAATGTTTGTTTTTCTTTTTGACCGGTGCTCATTACAGAATGTTAATTTGATCCAAAAACGGATATAATTATAAAATTGAACAAGTTATCCATGTTCTCTTAATTGTACAAGTACAAATAAGTGTAAGATGGAAATCTCAAAATAAAATCGGGCAAAGACTTTATAATTAGAGGATACCAGCAGCTACACCCACACATTTTATTTTTGTTCAACCGTTTCTTCCAGTTCCGTGGGCATTTCGGTAAGTCTCTTCTTAGTGCACTCCTACGATCCCCAAGGAACAAAATCATCATCATCATCCTAGCGTTCTCCCGATTGCGTTCCAAAACCTACGCCTTGGAGCCCAGGGTCCGCTTGCCGGCTGCAATTCTTCCATTTCACACGGTCGTTAGCATCCCTGGTGGTTAGTCGATTGGCACGCATATCATCCCTTACGACGTCAAGCCAGCATTTCTTTGGCCTTCCCCGTTTACCGGAGACCGGCGGAGGTAGCATGGCAATACATTTGTTACCCACGTAAGATGCCAGTTGACATAAGACGTGGCCACACCAAGGGACAAAATGTACATGCCAAATATTATCTTCTTGCACCCAATAGTTGGTTGTGCGTTGACTGCCAGTCAGTAACGAATTTAATTTATTCAAAATGTGATAGTAGTTATTTTACGAGAATAAAGTACAAATTATATTTTTTCTGGCTTTTGCTATAATAGGACTACGTTTTTGCCAAGTTGCACGATACTAAAACCTTGGGACGTACCTACTCAATAAATTCCTTTTTAATTATTAACTTAAAAACTAAACGAAACTTAATTATAATGAGCCAAACCAATATCATCAAGTTCTACTTATTCAGATGTCACACGAACGTAAAACTAATATGTGTCAATTCTAAACCGCGTAAACAAACTTTTCTTGAAACCGCTTTTAAAATTACAGCTCCATTGTATTGAAGTGTAAACAGTTGTTTTCAGACCGTGTGAAAGACATTTTCCCTGCATAGAGTCGGTACCCAAAGAATACTTTGTTTAATAATTTTCAAACCATTGAGCGATGGAGCCGCTCCATAAACTGTTAATGTTTCGAAAAGTACTTAAAGTATTTTTTTTGATAGTAGGTATGTGGTTAGTATCTTTATTGACAATTGTGAGGGAATACAAAAACGGTCAGGTGGTGGTTTTGAGTGACCGTAGTGCATACGAACAAGCGTTGGCTAGATTCAGTCAAGATTTTGGAAGGAACAACGCATCGTCATTTCGAGGTAATGTTATTGTAGAATGCTTTTTATGCGATAGCTAAACTTTACAGCCTATAGAAGAAGACAGTAAAATCATACGTCTATTCCTGATAGAACACTGTTTTTTTTTGTTTACGATGTTACACAGTGTATAAACAGTATTCTTCAGATGCTTTGTTAATTCTAAATATTAATTTTAAAATGTTACACCTTTTATTTGTGCAATTTTTGGCGGAAAAAGATTTTTATGCTTTTAACTTTCTTAATTTCATTAATTTTCGTTGATGACTTTGGCTAATGTACTGTTGGCGTAGTAGTAGTTTAAGCGGCCGCCTCACCGCTTGACACTGAGCCGAAGTGTTGTGGGTTCGATCCCCGCACGAGACATCACTTTGTGTGATTCATAAATTGTTGTTTCGAGTCTGGGTGTTAATTGTGTCCGTTAGTTGTATGTTTGTAAATTCCCCCGCGACACAGGATTTATTCCTAATGCGGGAGTTGTCTTTTTAAAAGAAAAAAAGAAGTCAAATGGGATTGTTTCACCGATTAACTATATTATCTAATCTAATGAATCACTGATGAGAAAATAATGACATACTTCTGCTATGTTAAACTCTGTTACTTCTATATACGTTTATTTGAGGTTTAATTAATTTCCTGAGTTAGTACTTTGGTTTAGCTATAAAATCTCTTTTTAGTTTGAAATTCAACAAACAATCTGTTTACAAACTATTTTTACACATAATTATAATATATATGAGTATTTATAAGTAATATTAGGTATATATATATACACACACCGGCACAATTTTGCATGGTTTTAAATCGGTCGTCAACGGCACTTGTAGCCCAATTTCTGCCCTGTCCTCGACAGCGCACGTAAGATCCCGTCTCCCTATAGCGGAGAACAATACGGTGAATCACTGAAGTCGATACACCTAAGGCTTGGCTTACCGAGCGGTAAAAATGCCCTTCTTCGATCATGGTTATAGCCCTAGCCACTGAAGTTGCTGGCAAATCACTCATTTTGTATCAAGAATGTGTACAAAGTTCAAAAATAAACAATGGAATGACCCACAGTCACTTTACACTGAACCCAAGAAAGATCTTATCAGAAGCAATTCTAACATTAAGTGTCAGCAAATTCTTAAAGTGTTATAAAATCTGTCAACACACTTTTAAATGACAAATTTGCACTTAAAATAGCTTCCAAAGAGGGTATTTACACATAAATAATAACAACTTGTCAAGATACACGAAAGTTTAGAAAAAAATCGACCTTTCTTTTGTGTTCCCCTAATTGTGCCGGTATGTATATTTTATTTACTCTATCTGTATGTAAGGCATCAATCAGTAGTAGACAATAGCTTAAGTGTTTATAAAATTACTTTTTCTGAATTATATTGTTACGAATGGCAAAAATTATTTTGAGAATAACACCATCTGCCGGCAACAGAAAGAATAAGAGGAGATGGGATAGACCGGTAGTTTGAAATTGCGTCATCTATTCTCTACTAGATGGCGTTGCTGTTGAATACTAATAATAATAATTAATAATAATATAATAATAATAATATATATAAACCCCTTTGGGGCAGTCGGTATCTGACTATGAGACTAACGCAAACTCAGAGGGCAGAGTAACAGCTTTCAAACATCACCTCATCTTGTGATACAAAAAATGAATTACAAGATGAAAAGAAAGCTTACAAACCGCAGGGCAGCTTTGTGCCGAGCTGAATGTGTGTGGCGACACTGCGGTCCCGAATGCTTCGGAGAGTCGGTCAGGGCCTCGTCTCCGGCTTGCCTTTACTGGCTGGTTGGAGTGGATGCCCAAGAGCGACCGCAGGACTCTCAACTCTGACTTGCCTTGGTCGGCCGGTCAGAGGGAAGCCGCAAGAGCTATTAGCTCGGGAGTGGAAGTGTCATTTTCAAGGGCGTAACTACGGGGAAACCCGCTCCGGGTCTCCGTTGTCACGAGACCCGTGATGGCGAAACCGGTGCCGCACCGCTCGACACCCCTAGCCACTCGCACCGGTGTTGCCCTCTGGCTGCCTTTATGGCAGACTTTGCTTGCCTTGGCGGCTAATAAGAGAGGGCCCATCCAGTGAGTTGGCGAGTCACCACCTGCCTCGCGGATGGATGCTATAAGAGTATCAGGCAGGTGCCGTCTGTCATCCATAGTTTTTATCATACCGGTCCATTAATCACCCATCCTCATAACCTTATTCTAGTAGATTCCACATTCAAGCAATAGTCCTGCACGTGCTGCGGCTAGTCCATAGCTGTACTTAATAGTGCAGTTGTGGAGGCTCCGCTGCACGTGTCCCATCACATTTAGATTAAAACTCTCTACGGGCCTCTGCACGTTGGATCCATATCCCCGTGTAAGCCTACCAAAGGTCCGGTTATTATTTTAATGCCAAATGTTAGAAGAATAACCGTGTAAAGAGAAACAGAAATATATAATAATATAATATTAATACTGGAACAATCAATGCTGTTTCTGGATCGTACGAGAATATTCTAGGGAAGACTAGAATAAAATATTCTAGGGAAGACTAGAATAGACTAGTTATGTTATCCGGGCGGTATAAATAGCGCGTGGATGAGCGAATTGACTCAGTTCTAGTAACAGAGCGATCAACAAAGTGAAGGGCCTGTGAAGAGTAAGTGAGTTGGAAGTGTATTCCTAGAGTGGAAATAAGTTTTTATTAGTGTGTAATTAAGTGTATAGGTAAAATAAAGTACAGTTTTCGTGGCATAGTAATTTTAATTTATCGCCGAACCCCAGCTCGTAACAATATTAGTATAGGTAATTTTAATATTTATTTACTCTAAAACAGAAAATATTGAAACTAGATTTAGTACACTATAAAGAATATTAGTAGGCGAGACATATTTGAATCAATTGTCTCTTTTACAGTTTATTAATTACATAAAATGTAATTAAAGAAATATAATTATTATTACAGTTTGGGACTTACTTCCTCACGGTAGTGGAAACGTAACAGATGAAGAGAAATGGAGTCT
Source organism: Euclidia mi (assembly GCA_944739405.2). Lineage (NCBI taxonomy): Eukaryota > Metazoa > Arthropoda > Insecta > Lepidoptera > Erebidae > Euclidia > Euclidia mi. Next base: position 56,183,067 of record OX123190.2, read on the forward strand.
AGTAAAGGGATACGATTATCCACCAGGTAATCTGATTTGATATACGTATGGCTTACATGTTTCTTAACATCGCAGTAAAAAGTAGCCTATATCTTCAGCTGTCTTACTCCACACACAAACGTCTTAATTGACGTTGGCTTAATTTCTTAAATCACACAGTTTATCTAATTTTCGTCCCAATGTTTTTGATTAACACGAATCAAATATGAATCACATAGCGACATTTTTCGTATTACTATATTAAAAAACCGGCCAAGTGCGTGTCGGGCCACGCGAAATGTAGGGTTCCGTAGTTGCCCATAATGTACAACAAATCCGACTGTTTATTTTGCTAAAAAAATTATTTTAATAACACTATTATAAGAACCTAAGTTTTGTTTAGAAAAATACTAGGTATCTATCCAGTTATGTATTGTAAGCATAAAATATGGTTTCCAAGATATACTACTACTATACATACGTAGTACATTACAATATACCAAAGTACGTATATCTTTAAGATTAAGCCATCGCGCCCAATGTAAACTCACAGAAATAGGTATAAGTTAATCGACGATTACTCGTAAACTAGTGATATCTACTTAGCCGTGATAGTTTTCCTTTTAAATTCGTTATATGTACTAAATTTGTGATTTTTTTCACCTCTTCCAAATTAATAGTTTAGCCGGCAGAGAGGGGGGACACTTGAGTCTAGCAATTTTTTTCACTTCAAAGCTTGATATTTGACAAACCAATCACATGATCGAAAAATGATTTGAGCAAACTAATAATATTTTTTTAAAACCTATCTAATGATACCCCACATGATGGGGTTCTCAACCAAAAAAAAAATCAATCCCACTATATATGTAGGGGAGATACCCTTAAAAAAAATATTTTCCTAAATTTTATTCTACAGTTTTGTTGCAATATTATATGTCTATATTCATGTCAAATATTAGCTTTCTAGTACCAGGCGTCTTTGAGCTAGGCTGCGGACGGACAGACGGACGGACATGACGAAACTATAAGGGTTCCTTGTGGACTACGGAACCCTAAAAAACGATGTTAAGTATATTTTCTTGGCATAATTTAATATAATATATTTTTAGTGAATTCAATTTTTTCATCCTTTTGCTGACTATACTTGCAAATATACTAGGTTCTATGGCGTACCTAGTCTCCTTTATCCGGGTTCACCTGTGTCAATCTAAAGACTTAACTGTGAATTGGATATTTTACTACAAATATCCATTATATGATAATTAATCATGTACATAATTTTTTACAGTATTAACTATGGTTAGGTTTTAAAGTAGTAGGCTTGCTAATATATTTTGGCATGCTTTTGATATGAAATACTTTTCATTCATTAAAGAGAATGGTGAATCTATGAAATAAATAAATACCTTAATGTTTGCCTGCTATAAAATATAGCGTACAGGTAAAATACTGTGACACAGGCACGTCAGCCTTCCATGCGCTGAAACTATTTCATGACAGGTACGTGTCTGACGTTGATACGAGTATAAAATGTACGCAGATACATTTTAACGCCTGGTGGAACACGACAACGTCACATTCCAGACTTAGCACTTAGATATTATATGGGACAGTATATCGTCAAAGGAATATGACGATCACATCTGACTACTCATAAAAAGTGCAATAATTTTATATAGTTGTGTGAAGCTTGTCCACAGGAATGATAGATAATGCTATTGTTTTCGTAATTACCTTGATTGTGTTTAGTTAGGAGGGAGCGCTATAATTAGGCCAAAAACTGGATTTATTTGAAAAAATTAACTAAGTAGTTGACCGACGAGAGGTCACCTGCTCCAAATTTCGGTACTTAGCTAAAATACGCACCGTTCAAAAATTAAAACTTGTATCACGATTCCAGCACTTCCATACATCCTAAACTTATGCTTCGATCATATTTTATTTCACAGGTTCTCTAGGCAGACCAGTTTATTTGGAAAGTAATATGCGATACGACCTTAACCAACTGGTGCAGACTGGCTGGAGAGAACATGCATTCAATGAGTTCGTTAGCGACCTTATAGCGGTCAATAGAACTTTACCAGATCCAAGGGATCAATGGTAAGATTTGGATTTGAAGTAATATTTTTTCGTGTGATAATGATATAGTTCTCGCAATCTCTTTAATTTCATTTTGTTATGTACATAATTATGACATCGTAGTCTTTATACCTTATGAATAAAAAAAAACTTATCATACGTTACTAACAAACTGATTGTTTGATTATTAGAATACTAAATTGGTGTAGCCTATCGATGATCAGCATCATCTGCCCCTTGGCCAAATGGCATTCGATTATCGATATCGCTAATCGCTATGTTCAGAATTGTATGGAACTGACATAGGCCTTCGATATATCACATGGTCAACGAAGAAGGAATTCCTAATGTTGCCATAGCAACCAAGCGTTAGCGAAAGTAGAAATCAGAGCGAATGCCATTTGGCTAGGCCACTGAATACACATTTACATAGAAGCGCATTTCTTAGGATTTCGTGTGCCGATTTCGATTGGCGACTGTCGCCAGTGTAGTTCGTAGTTGGCGCCGTTGGCGGCGCTGGCGTCGTTTTCCGTCTATCTTTCTCTCGTTGTTAAGATAGACAGGAGGAACGTTCGTCTCTCTTGCTCTTGTAGAGACAGCTGTCACAGCGCGACTGCCAAGCCGCCAAGCGGCAATTTGGATCACAGAAAGTTTGTCTTCAGAGCGCCTGTAGGAAATGCGCCTCTATGTAAATATCTGAGCTCTTTGGCTAGGCCCTCTGATGTATATAACATAAAATTTATTTTTACGTTGTAGGTGTAGACAGCAAAACTACTCATCTGTATTACCAAAAGCTACAGTCATAATATGTTTCCACAACGAAGCATGGTCTGCATTGATCAGAACGATTACCTCAGTTCTAGATAGAACGCCAGAATATTTGCTTGACCAGATTATATTAGTGGATGATAACTCTTCTTTTTGTGAGTAATTTCCGAGTGCTGCTTTAAATGGAATGCTATGTATTAAAATATTTTTTTTGAATTTTCTTCTGGCTAAATATAAATACGAAACTAATACTGTTACACACTATATATATTTATATATAACTATATATGTACCTACTACTCGTTGACTCTTTAAATCAGTATTACATAAACCGTTACTTTTAGTTTGTATACTTTTTTAGTAATCAAACGAATTTCAGGATAGTATTCGTTTGACAGCAAATTAATGCAAGCTTGGCGCTATGGTTAATCTATGCATCTTTCGATGGACAATAATACAGTAATTTAAAAAAATATGTATTGGATCATTATTATTTTTATTATTACCAGTCTAATTTGTGTCCCACTGCTGGGCAAAGACCTCCCCTTCCAACTTCCACCTGTCGCGATCACATGCGAGTTCCCGCCAATCCCTCCGATATGCGTCCAACTCATCCCGCCATCTCCTTCTGGGCCTTCCCCGTTGACGTTTATTTCCACTAGGCATCCACCTTGTGGTTGTTCCTGCCCATAATGGTTCTGGCATACGGCAAACGTGGCCCGCCCAGTTCCATTTTAATTTGGCAGCTGAGTAGCCTACATCGACAATTTGTGTTTTGGAACGTAGCATTGTGTTTCTGATGCGGTCTGTAAGTCTGACTCCCAAAATACTACGTTCCATTGCCCTCTGACAAACCCCGAGTGCGGTCTTTTGCTTTTTCGTTAATGACCAAGTTTGTGATCCGTAGGTGAGAGTAGGAAGAATGCACATGTCCATGAGTTTTCTCTTTAAGCTTAATGGGAGAGATCCTTTCATTAGGGCTTTCATCGACCAATAGCTCTTCCAGGCGTTCTCAGTGCGTCGTGCAACCTCTTTGTCTTGCCTTTCCTGAAAGGAGACTATTTGGCCGAGGTATATATACTCATGGACATGTTCAATCCTCACACCTCCAACCATGATATTACACACTTTCTCATTGGTCATAATTTTGGTCTTTTCCATGTTCATGGAAAGTCCCACTTCGAGGCTAGCCTGGCTCAGTTGGTTGAGCATGAGGCCTAACTCAGCTGCCGAATTAGAAAATATGACAATGTCATCGGCGAAGCGTAGATTAGTTAACCGCCTCTCCCCGATGAGAATGCCTTTGTTCTGCCAGTCATTGTTAAGTGTTAAAAAGACATCTTCCAGCGCTGCAGTAAATAATTTTGGAGATAGCGGATCGCCCTGTTTAACACCTCTATGAATGGGAAACGATGGCCCAGCTGTGTGTAATTTTATTGCTGCTGTGCTGTTCTTGTATATGTTTTGGAGTAAGTGGACAATTGTGTCGTCGATACCCTGCCTCTGAAGTGAATTAAATATGCTAATGTGTGATAAACTATCGAATGCTTTGGAATAGTCAACGAATGCAAGATACAAAGGAAGCTGAAATTCTAATTGTTTTTCAATAATTTGATTAATAGTGTGTAAGTGATCTATGGTTGATAAGCCGGGTCGAAAACCGGCTTGTTCAGGAGGTTGGTGAAGATCTAATTTGCCTGATATTCTTAATTCTATTATTTTGATAAAAATCTTGTATAAATGCGATATGAGACTGATGGGACGATAGTTGTTCAGATCTGATTTAGATCCCTTCTTATGAAGTAGGATTATTTCGGAATGGCAAAAATTCTGTGGGAATAAACCGGTTTCCAAGATCGTATTAAACAATTTGGTAATGTATGGTTTTAACGTTAATTCTCCAACTTTTAATGACTCGGTTGTAATATCGTCATGACCTGGACTTTTATTGAATTTCAAACTTGTTAACGCTCGGTGAACTTCAGATTCAGTGATCATTGGGAACTCTTCTGGACACTGGTAGGTTTTGTTTATAGGCGGGGTACTATCTGAATATAAGTTTCTATAGTATTGGGTGCAAATTTCGATAACTTTAGATTTATTGCTCTGTGTTATGCCGTTACTATCGTTTAATTTTATGATTGAATTTTTGTTTGTTTCTAGGCCACGTATTGCTAATCTCAGGGAGTTGTTAGTTTCTAGAGCTATACAAACTGCTTGCGTATTAAAGGATCGAATATCTTTGCGAATACTTCGCTTAACTCTCCGATCTAACGCTCTGTAATTAACGGATTGAAAGGGACATTTCTGTCTCTCCTCAATTAGACGCAGTGTGTGGTTGGTAAGAATTCTTTTCTTTTTTCTTAAGTTGTTGTGTTTTTAGATTGGCTGTTTTAATAGCGGTTTGGATATTTCTATATTGTGTTTCTACTGAATTGTCTGCCTTACTATCTGTTTCTAATGCACTAAAACTATTTTGTAGATTGATATTATACTGGTCTCTGTTTGCTAGGAGTACTGCTTTTTCTGGTCTTTTATTTATTGTTTTAATCATTTTACTTCTTTGGATTTTCATATTGAACTTAAGAACCATTCTCAATGGTCTGTGATCTGAGCTAAATTTAATATTATTGATTGCTTCTACATTGTTAATAATGTGTTTGCTAGAGGAAAGACAGAAATCAATCTCATTCTTTGTATAACCATCTGGAGATAGCCAAGTCCATCGACGCTGAGACTTTTTATGGAAATAAGAATTGCTGATGCTTAAATTTTGTCCGAATGCAAACTCTATAAGTCGCTGACCTCGTTCGTTTCTGCTGCCTAAACCATGGGGTCCTAAAATGGTAGCATTGTCGGTTGTGCACCTTGAGCCTATTTTTGCATTGTAGTCTCCCGTGATTAATGTCCATGTTCCTCGGTGTTCATCGCAGGCTTTGTTGAGTAGGTCATAGAAAGCTTCAACATCTTCATTGCTGTATGAGGACGTAGGGGCATAAACTTGGATTATGGTCAGTATTTTCTTTTTTGCTATTTGTACTTTTAACAAAGCTATTCTATTAGAATAAGCAATGAATTCAGTTATATTGTCTTTCCACCTTTTAGAGACTAGGAAACCAACGCCGCCTCTAGTATTTGTATCACCATGGTAATAAAATATGTTGTTCTTTCTATCCAAGATATCTTCGCCCTCTCTTCTAACTTCTGCTAGTCCCATAATATCCCACCGAAGAGATTCCATTGCATTTTCGAGTTCTAAGAGTCTTTCCTCGGTACGTAGAGTACGCACGTTATATGTTATTATGTTAAGTTTGTTCATATCCTTTTTGCAAGCTTGGGTTATTTGGCAGTAGGTTCCCGCCCGGAGATTATCACCCCTGACCCCAGTGTACACTTGCGTACTGCCAATAGCTGTGCACTGGCTGGAGCTGCCGGGCACTAGGGGATTGGCAATGTTATGGTTCATGTTTTTGTGGAAGGGGGTTTAGACATTGTAACTCACCACGCTTGTCTAAGGCGGGTTGGTGGGTGCGCAGTAGGCCTTCTAACTCGGCCTATGGTTGCTGCCGTTGGCGACCAATTTTTGGTCGTTCATCCGCCACCAAACCGAATGCACTAATATCCCACGCTGATACTAGCGCTTTCTTTCATCAGGACCGTTTAGAACTACTGTTCACATGCTCTAGATGAAAGCGACACAATTTAACGCCAGGCCGTAAGGCGCGACACAGTTTAACGTCATGTCGGGGACCAGGATTTCATTTTCATTGGATCATTGTATTTCGAATATCATTGTTTCAACGACAAACTTCAATTAAACATATTTCACAGAAACAGGAAAAATATGTATTTAGCAAGTGTCATATTGTATGTTATAGTAGCATAATAATTGCCAATTTCAGCTAAACTTCAGAAGCCATTAGAAGACTACGTTGCTACAATACCTAAAATTTCACTGATCCGCGCACCAAAACGTTTAGGTGTTATTGGCGCACGGTTGTTACCAATGCCGCAAGTGAAGTCGCCAGTTATTGTTTACCTGGACAGTCATTGTGAGTGTAGTAAAGGTAGGTTAAGAATAATTCAAGTGAACCTATTAACCCGGCGAGAATGAGGCAGGGTATGTCACACCCGGGTGCAATTCTAAAGATGTGTATTTTTTTAAATATATGTCTGACAACACTAGCGAGCTGAATAGCTAGAGCCAGGGGCGTGCGGGAGGGGATAGTGACGTGATCGCAGTGTGGCGTCGAGCGTCGGCTGGAATATTGGTGTTTTAACTTGTCTCGGGTACGTTATACCCTGCAACTTGCTTAACGTATTTTTTTATCTAATGTATTTTTTTATTGTTTTATATTATTTTGTCTTTATTTAATTTCGTGTGTTTTTATAATCAGGTAATGCCTCGTGGTTTTTTAGTCTAACGACTTATTATTTTATTTGTTTTTAAGTAATTCAGATGGTACAGAGAGCAAGAAAAATATTCCAATTTTTATACGCCAGCGAAGCATGAATCAGCTTGGTGAACCATCACCTGAACCTGCAAATATGACTGGACGATATGTCAAATGTCAGGACTGAATGTCCAAACAAGAAAGATAGAAAAACTTAGTATTCCTGCAACATTTGCGCCAAGCATATATATATGGATTATGCTAAGTTTGGATGTAAAAATTGTACTGATTTTGAGAGTATTGACTGGTTACTTATGTTTGTAAAAATAATATTGCTTTAGATTTTTTCTGATGGAAAATCTTATTATCTCTATATTTATGTTTATTTAAAATGTTAAAAACGATTTTCTTTTTATAAGTGTTGATTTTTCTAAATCTCTAAAATATGTTTCCTATAATTAGACTGTATAAGAAAACAATGAATAAGAAATAATAATGTCATAATTTAAAACTTTTGTGTTTAGTTTCATTATAGTGATCATATATACTACACTATATGATTAATACAATTATATGAAACATAATAGGATTAGTGTAATGGTACTTTATGCTTTGGGTATGTCACACCCTGCCTCATTGTTGATGTAACTTCTTTTCACCTCATGCTCGCCGGGATTACTCTTTTTAACGATAAACCTTTATATAGGTGAGTAATGCTTATTTGCAGACACACATAGGCTTTTGCCCTGTGGTGGGTAACTAATGCTTTTTTGCCGCCTAGGTTGACATCAGATGACTGTGAGCACGTTGAAAGATATTATTATGGTATCTTTTAAATAAACTAACAAAAATAACCCGTTTGGTTTACAAATAGGTGAAATAGACAGAGAAGTATTACTACACAAGGCATGGTATAGTGAGGTAGCACGGGCTGTTGCCGCAACTCACGTGGAGTTGCGGCCACAGCCCGTGTGTATTTTGCGTACAGCTGGCGTGTATTTTGCGTACTTCAAATACACTAAGTAGCCTTGCTTCTGGTAATATGTACATGGCAGCTAAACCTATTATATCACTATATACAACCTATAGATATGTATCCGATTGCCACTCAATCATTTGAAATTTGACCACCAGCAAGCTGCTTCAATATTCAAATTCAAATATCATTTATTTCGACCCATTTTGATCATATATTGTACAATTAATATTTCAAATTAAAATTAAAATCATAAATAAAATTAAAGTACAAGTAAAAATAACATGAATATCAAATCAAAAATAAAATAAAAATAAAATTTACACGTCTAAATGAACATTAAATTAAAATCAACGCCCTCCGCTCCCTATCGATGTCTGCATCATCGCATCATCTCTCAGGTCAGAGGTCACCATATGCCCAAGATATTTAAACTGTTGAACTCTTCCCATGCATTCACTCTTCTTAGTGTTGTAGAGTAAACCGTGATCAAGCGCATAACGCTCACAGCAACCTGGAAAGACCACAAAACGAGGCGCTCAGCAGCACCATGTCGTCCCATAACTAATATTGTTGACACAAATACCGTCAATGTGGCAACCGACACGGGTACTGCTGAGCTCCTCTATCAGTGCGTTAACGTACAGGTTGAAGAGCTTTGGTGAGGTCAGCCCCGCCTGCCTCACCCCACACTCCAACCTGTACGGCTCCGACAGCGCACTCGATCATCGAACGACGTTAACCTGTTTAAGATACCAGTACTTGAAGATATCTACCAGTTTAGGGGGCATTGAGGTGTCGCTATAGTATTGATAGCTTGATCTATGATATACGCAGAGTGTACGGTAGTTCGATTTCACACACGCAGTTTGATCTGGAAACAGCAGTAGATCTGTTTGTATTTTAAACATGTTTTGACGTGACAACGTCTTATAAATTGGTTTGCCGGGTGACACTTCAAGAAACTGCGTTACGCTCCGCTCACGTTATGCGCTCACAATGAGAGCGAGTGAGAGGCACGCGTCCCGCCTAAGAGCGAGAGAGACAGACATAAAAAGTGAAAGGCACGCGTCTTTCATCCTTCTTCCTACTATACGAATGAATATTCACATTAAAATTATTTTACCACTCAAAGTCGTTGTCACGTAAAACTTTCGCCCGTATACCGACTTTACAGGCAACCAATTTTTTATCAACTGGTTATGTCGTACCTATCCATTTAACGGAATCTTTGAACGCGAATTTAGCCCACTTTAAAATATCGGATTGAAGTGAAATCTCGTACCGTTATCAAGGAACTATACAATAATTTGATAAATACGGTACGACAAAAATACATAAGTTTGCAGGATTAAAGATGATCCTGGAATGCTGTCTGCTTTTATTTTAGATGCTTACGCGACCAATCAAAGCAAGTATTTTCTAAACAATTTCAGGGTGGCTAGAACCATTGCTCCAACGTATCTCAGAGGATCCTACCAGAGTTGCCAGCCCAGTTATCGATCAAATACACGAAGCTACCTTCGAATATATTGTCCAAGAGCCTAATCAGCTGCGACTAGGCGGCTTCACTTGGGACCTAAGGTTCATATGGATAGGAATACCTCAAGAACTCTATGCAAGCCGAAAACAACTTTCAGCTCCAATTAAAACACCAACTATAGCTGGTGGGCTTTTTGCCATCGATAAAGCGTTCTTTGAAAAAACTGGATTCTATGATACAGGAATGGAAATCTGGGGTGCGGAAAACTTGGAATTGGCTTTCAAAACGTGGATGTGTGGTGGCTCCATGGAAATAGTACCTTGTTCGCATGTTGGTCATATTTTTAGGAAAAGAATCCCGTACGAGGAAAAGAATCGGTCGTTGAAAAAGAATTTCGTACGACTAGCTGAGGTACTTTTAAGTTAATTATTAAAGTAATATTTAGCTACTTTTTTATGTTTGTTGTGTGTGATGTGTGATTCAACATTAATGTATTTCCAGCCTGTATTAGGGTTGATTATAGATTCATGCTTGTATACTGCTATAATATAGTATAAGTATTATTTTATAGGTATTTTTGTATGTATTTTGCATACGGTGTTGTGATTTCGTTTTAATTTCATTCTAATGTGATAACAACAGTTTGTTTTCACCACAGGTATGGCTCGATGAGTACGCTAAATATTTTTACCAAAGGATTGGTAATAAAAAAGGCAACTACGGTAACATATCAGAGAGGATAGAACTTCGCAAAAAATTAAATTGCAGAACGTTTGGTTGGTATTTGGAGACTGTGTATCCACAACTGGAATTGCCTGATAAATATGCTGCTAGCGGTCAAGTGAGTTTGTATTAATTCGAATATATCTTAATAGCTTTTTTTTCAGTTTGATCATTAATGTGTCATATTATTTTCAAAGTCTTGGCTTTGATTATTACACGGGTATAAAATCTAGTGACTTGTCAAGACTGTCTGACTTTTTATCAACGAAGGATATAAAACGCTGATGTCACAAGTTTAAAATGTTGACACTTGTACAATTGTACATAATTAACCGTTCAGGAGGTATATTTGGTAATAATAAGTTAGTAACTTATTTGAAAGTTACACGAAATTTAGACCTGCTTCGAGTTAAATGTAATTGTACCGAATTTGGGTGATTTATACATTTTTATCCGTATGACGGATCCAAATAAAAAATTGTTATATTCTATTTCACCAGATTTAAAATGACTGTTTAGAGTTGCCGTAGGCAGGCAGGAAATTGTTCAGAGTGCGCAGTGGAAGTTGTAATGCATCTACCTGACCACGACAAGGCAAAGATCTAAACACCTATGCACTGCGTTGCACAGTGAATTACAACTAGCAATATTAATTTACTTGCCAAATCTTCACTGATGTTCTTGAGTGGACCTATAAGAATAAACTCATAATTTTGGCCAAAATAACAAGCAAATCGTTATAAATACCACTACTCGAAGGTCCAGTTCGGCGTTCTTCTTCAGAACATGATGCACGTTGACGGATTCACACAGTTTTACAATGTTCAATATGTTACAAATGTTCAATAGTTCACAAGTTTGACTTTTATCACAATGTACCGGTGCCGGTTAACCGCTAGACCGCTAGCGCCAATTCACCGAATTCACTTGACCGCTCACGTTCTAAACAAAATGTCGCGCCGCCGCTCGCCAGATGGGCGCGCTAACATAAAACATTTATTGTTGATAAGTCGGTAACATGAGTAAGTTTAAGTGATGTTTTTCTTCAACCTTATAAATGACTCTTTCAAGTCGATATAAATTCTTTGTTGATATTTATTTTCTAATTTATTATACTTAGCAGCGAACATTGACTATCGTTGAAAAAAAACACTTTGTGTATTTTAAACAGGATTATTTTAAAAAGTAAATGGATTACATACATATTTTATGAGTTTTAACTGTAGAGGGATTCTATCTACACCGAATTAAATAAAAAAAGCATGTATCATAGTATAAAAATATTTAATTACACGCATACGATAAGCACGTAATTACTTAGCAGCGAACATTGACTATCGTTGAAAAAAAACACTTTGTGTATTTTAAACAGGATTATTTTAAAAAGTAAATCGATGACATACATATTTTATGAGTTTTAACTGTAGAGGTATTCTATCTACACCGAATTAAATAAAAAAAACATGTATCATAGTATAAAAATATTTAATTACACGCATACGATTAGCACGTAATTACTTAGCAGCGAACATTGACTATCGTTGAAAAAAAAACTTTGTGTATTTTAAACAGGATTATTTTAAAAAGTAAGTCGATGACATACATATTTTATGAGTTTTAACTGTAGAGGGATTCTATCTACACCGAATTAAATGAAAAAAAACATGTATCATAGTATAAAAATATTTAATTACACGCATACGATAAGCACGTAATCACGGAGTGCGCGAAACAAAGAGTGGCATTTGACATTATTTTTTCATTCCGAGTTAATGATTTTAAGACTCGCTTCGTATTTTTAGCATCAAGAAATGTTCAATGATTTGAATATAATAGAGAAAAATAATTTAAAACATTACGTAATAGAATGAAACAGTCAATTCAGACCGAGTATAGCGCTGTAACCAAAAAGGGAAAATAGTCACTTGTGCGCGGTCTACGGCATTTCGAAAAAGGGAGAATAGTCACTTGTGCGCGGTCAAGCGGTTATAGATCAAAGAAGCGGCATTCAAGCGGGTTCCAAATTTAATATCACAAAAGCACGCGAGATTACAAGATACAGCGTGGACAAGACAAGGCGTATATCTTTTTTTTACCGGGAAACCGACAATGAACGAATGGATTGACAGTTCATAGTGTGACCATAGTCAGAAATTTTCAATAGACTAAACAATTGTTACTAAACCGATATAATCGATTTGATTTATCATAAAAACTATTTCCATTTCAAACATCCACCCGCCCCGGACCGGCCTACCGGTCCGCTAATCAGTTGGTAGACATGACAACGTTGCAACCGCTCTCCTCAGAATCGAACCGTCCACCAAGACCTCAGCAAATCGGGGAACTCCATCAGCCCCAGCTACCAAACGAAGAATGCGCCCCCTGCGCCATCTGAGTGGCGGAAGGTTAGCCTTCTTGATCAAAACGAGGTCTCCAATCTTGGGTGGATCGGTCTTGTCGGTCCACTTAACGCGTTGCTGGAGTATGTGCAAATATTCCAAATTCCAGCGTTTCCAAAAGCTCTGAGTAATCTGGCGTACCAATCCAAAACGTGACAGACGACCAGGTCTCGTATCAATATAGGGGTACTCAGGCAAGGCGACAAGCGGGCGACCAATCAAAAAAGGGCCTCCAAATCATTCGGATCTGAGGAGATCGGGCACAATGGCCTAGAGTTCAAAACGGCCTAAATCTTACAAAACACAGTTGCGAGAAAACAACCAATTTATCCCACGTCGGGCAAGCCTATTGCCTTTATCAGCCTTGTTGGTTTCAAGGAAATTAACAACATCATTCAAATAATTATAAGTGCCCTTGAAGTTAGTGCCGCAATCAGAACGGATCAAGGAAGGCATCCCTCTGCGGGATACAAATCTGACAAATGTGGCTACAAACGCCTCGGTCGAAAGCGAGGAGACCAGTTCTAAGTGTACGGCCTTTGTGGAAAGACAAACAAAAACACACAAGTAGGCCTTAACAGTCTTACTGTTTCGAAATGTCGACGTTTTCACCAAAAAGGGACCAGCGAAGTCCGTGCCAACACCGTCAAACGTCCTGCTTTCAGTTACGCGATCTGCCGGTAAGTCCCCCATCAACGGCTGCATAGTAGAAGCCTTGAGCTTATAGCAAGGGATGCAGCGAAAGACTACACTCCGAATAATTCTTCGGGCAGACAAAATCCAAAACTCGAGTTGCAAAATGGCCAACAAAGCATTACAACCAGCATGCGAATTTTTAAGGTGACGGTCAGTTACCAACAAGCGTACCAAATGACCGTCCTTAGGTAACAAAAGGGGGTGACGAGCCCCGTGAGGGAGGTTGGCGTTCTTGAGACGCCCTCCAACGCGCAAGAGACCCGTATCGTCCAAAAAGGGGTTCAATTTAGAGACAGCTCCCGACAATTTCGATCTCCCTGATATAAGGATAGCAATCTCCTTTTCAAAATGCGCCAATTGCACAGAACGAACCCAAAAGGTGAGGGACTCCTGTCGTTCCTGTGGTGAGAGAAACGGTGTCAGTCATTTCTGTTGTGGGTGCCTTAAATTAAAAACAAAACGCTTTATCCAAGCAGTGACACCTAACAACTTGTCGAGGGAGCTGTAACGATTCAACAAAAAATCGGGGTCGAAGGCGCATTCTACCTTCTCAAGAGCGAGTGTTCGTAGACCCGGCAAATTAGAAGTATTCAAAACTGGCGTTCGAGGCCAATCAATTTCTGGTCGACTCAACCATTCCGGACCCCACCACAGCGAATGACCTATCAAACTAGGCGTCAAGCATCCGCGCGAGGCACAATCAGCGGGGTTGAGCTCACCTGGCACGTGTCTCCAAACAAGGTTGACTTCGGATTTCTGGATTTGGGACACGCGATTAGCGACAAATACCTCCAAGGTGTGGACAGAAGCCTTCAACCAACAAAGTACAATTTGGCTGTCTGTCCAGGCGTAGGTCCCATTAATGCAAATGCTTTTACCCAAGGTACTGGACACGTGGTTCAATAAGCGTACAAGTAGAGCTGCTCCCGAGAGCTCCAATTTTGGGATGGTCAAAGATGTACGAAGGGGTGCAACCTTGCTCTTCGCCATGATCAGGGAAACCCTCACCTGACCTGAGGCACTTACTGTGCGCACGTACACCACGGCCGCGTGCCCACGCTCCGAGGCATCACAAAACCCGTGAAGGGTGGCCTTGTACTTCCCGGGAGGAAGGATGGGACGAGGCAAGGAGATCTCGTTGACGGCAGGAAGTGAGGATACAAAAGAGGTCCATTCCTCAACAAGAGTGCCGTGCAGAGGTCCGTCCCAGGTCAATCCTGCTGTCCAAAGCTTCTGCAAGAAGCATTTTGCCCAAAATATGATAGGACAAATCCAACCGTTCGGATCAAAGGTTCTGGCGACAGTAGACAACACGAGACGTTTAGTCCAAGAACAAGGCAATTTCAAGTCTACGTTATACGTAAAGATGTCTTGGACTGGTCTGTACTGAACGCCGAGAACAGCCATCATGGCGGGGTTGTCAACAATCTCAAACAAATGTGGATCCTGCTGATGATCCTCTGGCAAGCCTTCCAAAAGCGCTGGTGAGTTGGAAATCCATTTGCGCAACTCATAACCAGCGGAGGCCAAAATACCTATCAATTCGTCCCGCAGGAGAATCGCCTCGTCCGCTGTGGAGGCGCCTGAACAAATGTCATCCACGTAAATATCGTCTTTCAAGATGGCGGAGGCTCGTGGGAAATGTAAGCCTTCACGGTCTGTGAGCTCCCAAAGAGAACGTATTCCAAGAAGGTGCTCGACCTTAACCCGTACGTATTAGTATTGAGCTCGTAGACGACCATGGGATCGCGAGGATTCTCTCTCCAAAGGATCAGCTGGAAGCGACGGTCATCAGGGTGGATAATCGTCTGCCTGAACATCATTTTTATATCGGCTACAAAGACAACCTGATGTCGTCGGAAGCTGGTGATGACGTCACAAAGGTCCTTGACTAACTTGGGACCAGAATGCAAGCATTGGTTCAAGGATACGCCCGTAGAAGTCTGCGCAGAACCATCAAACACCGTGCGCAGCTTGCCAGTTGATGGCTACAATACCGCATGATGCGGGAGAAAGTAGTGCTCCACCGAACGCCAATCCAAATTTGACACAGACATGTGTCCCAATTGTTCATATTCTCTCATGAACTCAATATATTTCTGTCTGAGTTCCGGATCACCACCCATGCGGCGCTCCATAGCCAACAATCTCTTTACGGCTAAAGGTCGTGACTCACCAAGCGGAGGCCGAACAGACATAAAGGGCAGCTTCGTAATAATCCGACCAGAACGGAGTCGACCAGTGTTGTTCTGGAAGAACAGCTCGCACTCCTCGTGTTCTGGATTCAAACGGGCAGCTTGAGGGGACTCCTCTACCTCCCAAAACCTCTGAACCGCATCAGAGAGAGCGGAGCCTACCGCCAAAAAATTATCAAGTTCGGGTGGAGGGGGGTCCCTAGGTACAGGTCCCATCAAAGCAAATCCAAATATGGTCGGGATGGCAGTCAAACCATTTGGCACCAAGACCCGTTTCCCACCAATCAAAATTCCACCGAGGACATCAGAGCCAATCAACAAATCGATTTGTCCCGGTGTGTCAAATTTGGGGTCTGCCAGTTCCAATCCCGATGTCAAATTCACCACAGCAGCAGGTAGCTGTTTCTGTGGATGCATACCCAAAATCAGCCGAGGTTCCAATCCTCGGGTGTGCAGATTCAACCGGGGCAAACAAAACCTTAACTTGCCCTTCAATATTAGAGGCTACGTCATCTATTCCCCGTATACAATTCGGAAAGGAGCCCATATTTAATTTAACCTGCCCTACCAAATAAGTGGAAACAATGCAACCTTGTGAATTTGTGTCCAATATAGTACGGACGACAACAGAGGTCCCAGTGGGTCTCCAGACTCTAACAGCAACCCGTTGGTAGGATAACGATCTCAATGGGGGTGGTTGGCGTTATAGGGCAGGAGTTAATTACCTATTGTTGCCTGTTGGCCAGGACCAGGCAAATCAAAATGGGGGTGCAGCTTGAAGTCCTCAAAGGCGCGATGACTCGATCCGCGCGCTATCTGTGGGGGGTCATAATGACGCACCCGCCCAAAACGAGGTGGGCGCGAGTCAAGGCGGGGACGCTCCGCCAAAGGAGGGGAATACCTGGGGCAGCAGTCATGTTGCTGGTGACGCTGAACAGCACATTCAGGTGCGCGAGAGAGAGGAGGCGTGCGCACGCTACGGTTCTCCAAGCGGGGTGAGCGGCGATCAATTGAGCGAGGCGACTCTCGGCTACGCGCCGGTGAGCTTCGGCTGCCACCTTCAAAACACCTGCCCGTGCGCGGTGTCGGCTAGTTGGACAAGCGGCCTACCTCTCTGGCATTCATGCAGAAAATGTCCAAATGCTGTCCTCCACAGTGAGGACAGGGGCGAGAGTTTGGGCAGTCTCGCTGGTAGTGGGACCCCAAGCAAGAGAAGCAAAGGCGGCGGGCATTCGCGATGCGCCTACGAGAGGCGACATGTAGGTCCAAGAATGCCCTACAACTGGCCGTTCTGTGCCCCGTGACCTTGCAGTAAGAGCACTCCACTGGGCTCTGCGTGACTGCAAAGCGAGGAGGGCGCCGGTCAAAATTGGCTCGGGTGTGAACGCGAGCCTGTTCCTTGACCTTGGGCGGCTGCGACTTAGCCGGCGTGTCACCACCGGAGTTGTCCAGGACCCGGCACTCATCCTCGAGAAACCTCTCCAAGTCAGCAAAGAGGGGCAGATGGGTCGCGCTATCCCCACCAAAGCGCTGTTCAAAACGCGACCTCAGGTCGGCAGGCAGCTTTTTGAGCACAATGTGCACCAATAGGTAGGACCATTGGTCCGAGGGCAGGTCCAAGCACTTAAGTGCGTTGATTGCCACCAAAAGCGGGTTCAAAAGTTGGGTGCGCAACCCAAAGACCCGAGTGAGCGTGGGCAAACCCAAAATCTGTTCAATATGCGTGTCGGCGAGGCCACGCTTGTTGTGGTACCTACGGGTAATTAAGTCCCGAGCCGTCTGGTACGCCTTGTCAGACACGGGCAGATGCTGGATGAGGCCCTTGGCCTCCCCATCCAGAACCGACATCAAAAAGGCCAATTTTTGTGACGGCCGAAGGTCAGCCCTGTCATCGACCAGGCTGTCAAACAAATTAACGAAGCCCAGGTAGCTTCCTAGGCAGCCATCAAAATGCGGGAGGTCTAAAGTGGGAAGCCTACTCACCAGTCCTAGTCTCGGTGCTGTCCTAGGAAGCTCCTGCTTCAAGCCGGGTTGCTCGTCCTTCTCGGCAATTAACTATCTCGCACAGTTGGAGACAGCATCATACAGGTCTAAGACCTGGGCATAATCCTCGCTGACTTTATTTCGCTGGTCAGCGGTGAAGTCATTAACTGACACTTCGAGACAGCAAGCGCTGAAAGTGCGAAATTGTTGTTCCACACTTGCCAGGCGATCATCGATCCGCTCATACCTTTGTAGTAAGGCCTGCTGGTGATCAGGCCGGTTCACCAAGGCACTGGCTGAGGCAAACCAGCGCAAATCTGATGCAATAGCACCAGCAGCCGCACGCAAGTCCTTGATAGCTGACATAATTAAGTTTCAAAAGAGCTCGGACAAGCGTTAAATAATGCTATCAATTAAAACTTAATATTTGTTAATTCTTTGAAACCAACAAAGTATTAGCCTGTTTACTGCCTGTTTAATATCAGCCTGTTTAATATTAACGTGACTAACCTACTTCTTATTGTCAGCTCCAGGCTGCGGCCTCATACGCTGACCTACAAAGTTTATGTCTTGACGCACCCTTCCTGCTACGCCCGTCGTCAACCGTCAAGGTGTTCCATAATGGAGATCGCTCTATCTTTGTTATGCCATAGATATGGACTGGTCTCGTGTGACGTCACACAACTAACATGGCCGAATGACATTGATGACATTTGCGCGCGATGACAATTTTATGTTGTTTGTTTTGGGAAAGTGTTTAATTTTCATACTGTTTCCATAATCATTAGGCATTTATCTGAGGCATTAGCAAAACAATGTATTCTGCATATACTGTACCAATCTCGATTATAAAGTAGCTAAGTATAAAGTTAACAACTTTACATTCTGGCTAATTTAATTGAATAAATTTAATGAAATATCTCTATTCGGTTGTCTGTGAATATACCTATATTTTTCAAATACGTAAGTAGATAGATAGATATATACTTTATTGCGCACCAAAATACAGTACATTATTAAAGTGACTTAAAACTACGATTTATGTACAAACGGCGGCCTTAGGTATCACCAAGGGCGACCTCTACCAGGCAACTTTTGGATGGACAGGAATGTTGTTAGCAATTTTATAGTGATGGTGTAGTATTTCCCCTTTTTGGGTGAAATGTGAAAGCTTAATTCATATCCGAACTAATTTCCGGAATTGAAAGAAATATGTATCCAACCAAAGCTGACTTATTAATGGTACAACAACAGATTCAAGTTAGATTTCAACAATGCAAGTCAAACAATTACTCATTGATGTTATGTATGACATACATACATACATACATATTGTCACGCCTTTTATGTATGACATGTGTTTCAAATTATGTAGGTCAACTTATACAAATAAATATTATGTATTTTAGACAAAACTGAGCTGAGAATACTACAACACTGTTAACAAATGAGATATATAGCTCATACAATACCAATCTGAGTTTAGATACAATCAACGCCTAGATTTCAACTACGCTATGCTACCAAAAATGTATGTTTAAAGTTGCCGTAGGCAGGCAGGAAATTGTTCAGAGTGCGCAGTGGAAGTTGTAAGACATCTACCTGACCACGACAAGGCAAAGATCTAAACACCTATGCACTGCGTTGCACAGTAAATTACAACTAGCAATATTAATTTACTTACCAAATCTTCACTGATGTTCTTGAGTGGACCTATAAGATTAAACTCATAATTTTGACCAAAATAACAAGCAAATCGTTATAAATACCACTACTCGAAGGTTCAGTTCGGCGTCCTTCTTCAGAACACGATCCACGTTGATGGATTCACACAGTTTTACAATGTTCAATATGTTACAAATGTTCAATAGTTCACAAGTTTGACTTTTATCACAATGTACCGGTTATAGATCAAAGAAGCGGCGTTCAAGCGGGTTCCAAATTTAATATCACAAAAGCACGCGAGATTATAAGATACAGCGTGGACAAGACAAGGCGTATATCTTTTTTTTACCGGGAAACCGACAATGAATGACCATTCGTTCATTGACAGTTCGTATGTGACAGTTCGACAGTTCATAGTGTGTCCATAGTCAGAAATTTTCAATAGACAAAGTAACACGCAACTAAATTGATATAATCGATTTGACTTGTCATAAATAATATTTCTATTTCAAACAATGACATAACATTTTCTAACTTCAGATTTACAGCGCGAATGATTACGGCTTATGTTTAGACGCAGAAACATCAGTCCGAAATTATGAAATGCCGGTGAATTTGATTTCATGTCACTTCCAAGGCGGCAATCAGGTATGTTTTTATGCTCAGTTATTTTACTTTTTAGTAAACAAAACTCGAAATAATACAATTAGCTCTAGTTTTAGAAAGAGTTTGCATCAGTATTATTTAATATTTACTTTATTGCGCTATAGAGATGACTTGATTAAGCGCTTGAGTATTATGTCCGGAAAATATATAAAGTCTTTCGACTGTGAGTTAAGGGATTTCTACTGCAATTCTTCCATTTTGTCCTTCTACTATCATTTGTTCCTTCAAATTATGAGCGGGCGTAGATTTGCGGGCGAGGAGATGGTAAGTAAAACAGCATTTGTACATCACTTCAGTTATTATTGTAAATAACGAATCGTAATAGAGAATACATCATAACTTCTATCAAAAATTAGCGCCCGCCGTACACGTGGCCGCGAGCGCCTGTTCAGCTGTTTCCTCGTTGACTGCCATTCAAAAACATGGCTCACCTCGCCAGAGCTCGGTGTTCGCTATTGGAATGTCGTTCTTCTTGGCGGCCTGTAACATTGTAGCAAACCTCATTGTTAACCACCAATGAGGTTAGCCTACACGGCCATTCTGACGAATCGCACGACCTCGTGCGCTTGGTGTCCAGCATCTACAGGATGCAGCATTATTCCTCCAGACCTGTTAAATGAGTAAAGATGCACATTAACATTCGCTCGGCCTATTCTGACCAGAATGAACTACATCGCTACTGCGTAGTAACAAATACCGACCATGGTACAGGCATAGTATAGACCATGGACCCTCTTGGGGTACCAGGTCCTACTGACCGAATACCAAAATGCTACACAGGCTTATCAGGCTCAGCTGACAAGGCCCTTTCAACAAATGAGTGCTGACTCAAATCATGGACAGGGCATACAGGACCCTTCCGATCAACTCATGTCATGGACAGGGCATACTGGGCCCTTCCGATCGACTTAAACAACTTACTATACAACACACGTAAGTGCACACATACCTTTACTCAAGTCACAATTACTTAGCGGGTCATCCTACGGTGTGGAGACTATCGACGCTGGCAGCAGTGATTTCTTCTCATCAGGAATGGACGCCGTCTCACCGTCAGTTTCTTAAGACTGTTCAATTTTGTTACCATTAATCGCTGGCACTTCATCCTCATCAAAGATCTTGGTTAGGGTAGTAAATATTTCTTTCTACCAGGTCTTCAAAATCCTGAAGCATACAAGTTTTAATGAGCCTACTTGTGAACAAGGTTAAAACTATTGACGCTTTACTTTTATTCATTGTCATCATCATCTTAGCGCTGTCACGGTTGCGCTCCAAAACCCACGCTTTGGAGCCCGGGGTCCGCTTTCCGGCTATGTCTCCTCCACTTCGCACGGTCTTCAGCATCCTTGGTGGTTAGTTGGTTGGCACGCATATCATCCCTTACGAGGTCAAGCCAGCATTTCTTTGGCCTTCCCTTTTACCGGGGCCTGGCGGAGGTAGCATGGCAAGACATTTGTTACCCACGTAAGATGCCGGTTGACGTAAGACGTGGCCGTACCAGCGTAGACGACTCTCCTGCAATTTGTCAGCAATGTCACGGACATGAAGGCTACCCTGGATGCGGGAGTTCCTAATGCGCGTGACACCACACATCCAGTGCAGCATATTCATCTCCTTTACTTTTATTCATAGAAACTTATCCGAAACTCTAGTTATGACGAATTGTTACTGTACATTTTAAGTCATCTTTCATGCACTAGCTATAAATAATGTGTCGCGGGGGACTTTACAAACATACAACCAACAGACATTCAAGTACATCTAAACCACCATTTGTGGGTTACACACAGTGTTTCGTATGGGGACTGAACCCATAACACTCAACTCAGTGTGAAGCGGTATTTGAGGACCACACAAAGTGTTGTCTCGTGTAGGAATGAACCTACAACACTCGGCACAGTGTGAAGTGGTGAGATGGTCGCTTTAACCACTACGCCAATCGTGCACTATTCGTGTAACGGACGAAGATGATACATGGGTAGTAGGTACGATGACATATAGCGGATTGATTTAAGCTACGCATGTGCCCACTTCACCTGACCGTTGAATCCAACAGAGGCTTATTCGTGCTAGGTTCTGAATATCGGGAGCTTGTGTCTGCTTTACCTGTAACCAATCAATCAGCCTACCGGAGTCCACTGCTGTGCATAGGCCCTTTTTGAACATAAGCCACAGTACACGGTCTTCAGCCTTCCGCATCAAGTCCAACTTAGCTAACTTATTCAGGTCGTCGGTCCATCTAGCAGGGGGGGCAGCCATCCTTACGCTTACTGAGTCGCGTTCTTCACTCTAGGACACGCTTGCTCCATCGCCCATCAGTCCTCCAACCGGCAGTGTAATGTGCAGAATTGACCAGCTCACAGACACTTAAGCTTACCTGAAATCAACTATTGTTTAATTTAACATAATTTACCACCTTATCAAAAGTCTCTAGGGTTCAAAACTTAAAGGAGTTTGAGATTACCTAACTCTAATAGTTTCAGGTTCTATAAGACAAAGGAGCTAAAGAGATTCTAGACAAAAACTCAGCATATTATGCCATTTGACGTCTCACTATAGACTCACGCCTGTATCACCAAAGGAGTAGGCAGAAGTGTAATATTACACCCACATTTAGGCATGAATTGTTAGGTCTCACATAATAGCGGACGAGCCTATTGTCGTTACCAGGCATATCATACTGAGAATTCGGAAAAACCCAATGACACTTTTGCCCGACCCGGGAATCGAACCCGGGACCTCCGATCAGCAGTCGTATACGCACGCTATCCACTGGACCACGGAGGCAGTCATGTCGCACTACATGACAGCAACATCATCATCAAGGTATGCGTTTCTCGTACTCATGAACATGCGGTGACAAATTGTTTTAGTTTTAGAAGCTTTCAAGGAAAAGCAGTGAAATTCTATGAGTCTGGATAGTAAAATGTTGACCAAGATATAACGAAAATATGTCACTGATAGGGATTACAAATCTCACGAGTGGTACTCAGACACCACTGTAGGTTCTGTTGTCACAAAATTTATACTGTAGATACCATAACTTTCAAGCTAACTATACCATGCTGTTATAACCATAAGTGTAGAACACAACTCACCCTTCGCGGCTCTGCTTACGGATGCCTAATGTTGACCAAACCTAGGAATTGCCTTACTTGTCTCGCTGTAAAATGATATCTCCTGAAGAACTGACTTACCAGTCGATGTGGATACCATACCATTTACTAGTTTCACAAACGTTAACGATTTTTCTAAACTGAGTATTCTCAGATATCTTTTGAAACCTGAAAATAAGTGGCGATCTTCTCTCCAGCATTTTTATAACAGCGACACCACCCTGTAACTTTGCTTTACTGCTATCTTATGCCTATGATGATCACGGTGGTGGCAGGATCCGTCATATTATAAATCCGCAACTAAACAAGATTCCTTCATTATCATTGCAGTGCGATATTTTAGCTCTCGATCATTGAATTATTACCTACAGAAACCAAGTACGCGCACGTAACAGGCGCCGTTCATTTGGGTCAGAATCTGACCCAGTTGGCGGCCGCGTTGTCTGTGATCCGAGTCGCACGGTAGCGTAAGCATCTCCCGCAAAATAATCGAAATTATGACATTTTGTACAGTGTTTTTGTGCCACAATGCTTCAGAAAAAGATTATAAGGTTGCTGGAGTATCATTCCACCGGTCAGACATCTATTTTATTACGTAGATTGTCTCAAAATTCAAATACAGTGAATCATAATAACTAAATCTAAGTACGAGCGGAGTGTTGCCAGTTGGGTGTGAAATTGTCCCAGTTTAATTAACACATTCCTTACCAAAATTTATTCTATTGACAGTAATAATAAAGAAAAATAATTAGGTAGTTACATATATAAACTTAACCTTTCAAACACCGCTGGCTGGTACATACCAATCGGTTACGACAAATTTGTCACGTCAAGCTCGACTAAGACGACATCGTCTCAAAGCACTAGATTTTTCCGTTTTTGTATTGAAAGGCTTGTATTTGAAGTCTAATATTGCCTTGTAATGTAGGTACGCGTAACTAACTTCGTTGTTGAACGAATGACCTTACCGACCGAATAATATTATAATTTTTAAACTTATCGCCTTTTTTTGGTAACCATAGCGCAACGACGCACACATAGTACACGCTGTTGATTTTTGTTAATTTTTCTCACAAACATACATAAATACTTTTATTTACTGAGAGCATTTAACTAGGAAATATCACTCGGCACTTGTTAGAGCTTACGTTTGAGCGCATAAAGTTTCGTCAAGATTGATTTAGCCATCGTTAGTCAGTCGTAAAAACTTAAAAAGCAGACAGTGTGGCTATAGAATTTATAATATACAATACGCTTGTGTCCTAAAACGTAATTAGCGATTGATTAGTTCCATTATTAGATGTTAAACTGAAATACCTGATTTTTTCTTAAAAAATCGATCAGCAACATTACTAATTACGCCTTTTAGAAACCTTTTTGAATTTGACACGAAAACGCTGTAAACCATCATGGCGGTTGAGTGATATTACAAAGTCCAAAACAAAATAAACCACGAATGAAGTGTGGTCTGATGTACCCACTTTTATTTTGTTATATTCGATTTGACAGGTAGAAACTTTGACATTTTAGTTGTATTTACTACTAAAACGTCAACAACGTGAATGGCGGACGTACTGTTTGACGTAATGCTCTCTGATTGGTGTGCACTATCACAAGAATAAATAGGTACATTATTTTTAGTTTTAGAATCCTAAAAATAATATTAATCTTACCTTCTTATAATAAATAATAAATTTTATTGATATCTTAAAATCATAATGAATCTATAGATACTACAATCAAACCGATTTATTCTTAGTGGACACAAGCCTATTACTTATATTCACGCAAATATTATGAATTTACCCTATTTTTAGGGGAAAGACGTTGTTACTGGCAACTCTATAATGGCGTCTGTGTGCGTGATGCAGCAAGTAAACACAGCACAGTGCCGCACACATAGCGAATTTTCGGCTTAGCTTCTGAGCTCGCGTTGTTTGAATACTGACTTTCTGTAGGTAATAATTCAATGCTCTCGATTTTTTTCTCTTCAGCGATTAAGTCTTACAGTTCTAGGTGCTCGACACAATTTTATTGAGCTGTCATCGTGTTGTCAAATTCGTATTTGCGGCCAGTCGCATTACAAAGTAGGTCGGTTATCCTGTTGAGGTTGCTAAAGAGATACCTCCTTGCTTACATGATGGTGTATGTATTGGGTTCACTATCAATCCAGTAATGATCTCTTCAATTTGCCGAACCTTGCGATTAGCAATTCCTTAAAATGCGGCCGTCACATTTCATATTAACACGGCGCGCCTCTTCAATGCGTCGCTTAAGGCGATTCCAATAACGCGATATGATGCTGGTGTTTCACCACCATCGTTCAATATCAGCTTCAACATCGTCAGGAATGTAATTTTCACGAGCAGAATCGGGTTACGTTGCTAGTAACGGCTTTGTCACAATCACCTCGTTATTGATAAGAAAATCATGGTAATCACACGGGATCCGTCTTTCCATGATCGAATGCCATCTCCTGTTCATCTGCCCTTCGTAACCACTTCTGATAAAGTCTTTCGACTGTGAGTTAAGGGATTTCTACTGCAATTCTTCCATTTTGTCCTTCTACTATGATTTGTTCCTTCAAATTATGAGCGGGCGTAGATTTGCGGGCGAGGAGATGGTAAGTAAAACAGCATTTGTACATCACTTCAATTATTATTGTAAATAACGAATCGTAATAGAAAATACATCATAACTTCTATCAAAAATTAGCGCCCGCCGTACACGTGGCCGCGAGCGCCTGTTCAGCTGTTTCCTCGTTGACTGCGATTCAAAAACAGGGCTCACCTCGCCAGAGCTCGGTGTTCGCTATTGGAATGTCGTTCTTCTTGGCGGCCTGTAACATTGTAGCAAACCTCATTGTTAACTACCAATGAGGTTAGCCTACATATATATAAGTAATTTAGAAGGTGTAACGCTTGCAGTTCCTTACAAAATTGTCATTTGTGTATTATACAAAATCTTGTGATGAAAAAAAGTGGCCGTGAGTTTTATTGCCTGTTCTTGTTCATGGTTGTCCTATTACCGCCTTTACGTTACGAATGTAACTATTATAAAATGAAAATCATTAATCATGTAACTGCTTTGAGAAAGTCGCAGTTAATGTAAATGTAGAGTCTTTAAGTAATTCTTTCTTTTCTTTTCTTTTTTTTTTAAACAACTCCCTCCCTACGAATAAATCCTGTGTCGCGTGGAACTTTACAAACATACATGCAACGGACACAATGTACACCCAGACTCGAAACAACAATTTATGGATCACTCAAGTGTTGTCTCGTGTGAGAAACGAACACACAACACTCGACGCAGTGTCAAGCAGCGAGGCGGCCGCTTAAACCACTACGCCAACCGTGCAGTCTTAGAAATTATTTTATATATTTTTATTATTTTGACGTTCATAACCGTCGCATTGTGACACAAATGAATAAAGGATTTTGACTTGGACTTTGACTTGACTTTAACTTTTCTATTTATTTATAGACTCACGCCTGTATCTCCGAAGGGGTAGGCAGAGGTGTAATATTACACCCACATTGACTTTAACTGATTTGTAAATTTGACGTAACATTGTGACCTAAGTGAGCAATGATTTTGACTTCACGTGTGATGTGTTTGCAGTTCTGGTATTACTCAAAGCATGGTGAAATACGACGTGACAACATTTGTCTCGACTATCTATATAACTCAATTACATTATATTTCTGCAACAACGCTGCTACGCAAGTTTGGATGTACTTTCAACAGGTAAAATGTTCTGTGTACCTACCGTAGCCTTAACATTGGTCCAACTTATTTGACATAAGGTTTAATAACGTTTTTATTTTGAACAACCAATTGATGACAAATTGGCCTAAATATTTAATTAAGTTAGATTGTATTTTCTTAATGTAACGGGTTTCTATTGTGGTGACGTAAGGGGTACACATGATTACGACTGATGTAACCCAAGCCGTAACCTGGGGCAAATAGAAATTGTATGACCCTTATTTTATGCGAGCCAGAGATGATCATACACTCACACGAAATGTGCGATTGAAATCCGTTACATGAATATTACCTTATAACATTTTATACCATATTTTCAGGAACAAATGATCAGGCATATGGTTACCGAACAATGCTTGAACATAGGCCAGTTCATTGAAGGTTTCAAGATAGTACTGACTAACTGCGTGGGCTCCCGAACACAGCGATGGATTATAGAAAACTTTAAACATGATAAACTTGCACCAGAATTACAATTAGGCATGAGTGGTATTAAAAGCATCTATCAGAAGTTTGAGAAGAAAAAATATATACCAGGTGGTTTATAAAATATATTTTTATGTCTTTATTGTTGCATATACAGGCTCACTGGAGTTTACTTTATTTAATTAAAACCTGACCCCGTGATGCAATGGCAGTCTAAGCAAATGCGGGAATAATATTGGAAGTTTGGGACTTTCTTCTAACAATTATCACAGCAAGCCAGCCTCTCCAAAAAAAGGCTTGAAGTTAAGTGATGTTACCTGATCTCAAAATGCACGCGAAGCCTTTGTTGCAGCACCTAATCTCACTGCAGGCGTGTTGAATTTGCCGCCTAGTCGAACTAAGAGAGTCAAGGAATGAAGTGAGAAATATATCCCGTATTGATTAATCTCCGTTTTAAATTGCCGCCTTTGCCAATATGTCGTTTAGAGAACATTATTATGACATTTAGGTCTTGCCAAGTCAACTCACGAAAACAAGGACCTGGATAAAGTCTAATGGCGTCTATTGGACTCGCACCATTGTATTTTTCGGACAATTACACGATTATCAATTATATCATCTGCCGAAAAAGAAAATATTAATTCTTATAAGACCCTTTATATTCACAAAGAAACAGTTTTTGATTTTAACGACCTCACCTTTATGTTTTTCTTTTTTGTTTTTCTTTTTTTAAAGAAAACTCCCGCATTAGGACAAAATCCGGTGTCGCGGGGGACTTTACAAACATACAAGTAACGGACACAATGAACACCCAGACTCAAAACAACAATTTATGAGTCACACAATATGTTGTCTCGTGTGGGGATCGAACCCATAACACTTCGGCACAGTGCAGCAGTGTCAAGCGGTGAGACGGCCGCTTAAACCACTACGCCAACCGTGCAGTCAAACCTCCGACAAAGATTGTTAAATACGCATTTGTAAAACAACAAAGATAATATTATAGTAATTATTTTCTTATATTATTGTACTTGTAATTTCAATGTTTATCAGAATGTCTGTAATACTCTCAATATTTTGAAAACACGCGCCGTGAACGCGGACGCGAAAAACCGATTCAATACTCCGAGTGTACGACTACTTGTTGAAAATAAAGATGCGACTACTCGGATTGTGTAGTGCTTTAGGACGATATTTATTGATGCTATAACAGGACACAGCCTTCCACATCTCGGGGACGGCCTTGATGTGTGTAGATAGACCATCAAGCCACCTCATCGTTAAGATCTGCACCGAGTGTTGTGGGCGCGATTCTTACAAAGGACAACACTTTGTAATGATCTATAAATAGTTGTTTCAAGTCTGAGTGTAGATACTTTTGTCTGTAGATTGAATGTATTAATTGTGGGAGGATTCCTTTATAAGAAACAAACGTGTATATATAAAATAAACTTTTTCTTTTCTTTCTTTTCTTTATAGGGGAAAGTGGGGCAGATTCATACAAGGGGCACCTTCATACACTAGATACACATAATGTTAAGGGAGAAGTCAAGGGAGTTAAGGGTCTCGAATTTAGTATGGCTTCAACTTGTATCAAGCATGTGGCCATCTCTTCAAAAGTTAAATTTGTTAAACCCAAGACACGCCTGAGGTGGTACTTGGTAGATTTGACTGCCGATTCCCACAATCCCCCCATGTGGGATGTGTAGGCAGGTATAAATGAAAAGTTGATACCGGGGTCAATATCATTAAAGTCTAGGTTTTGTGAAAGCAGACTAGCTAGCTCATTGAAAGCGCCAACAAAAGTAGTACCATTATCAGAGTAAATATTACGAGGGTTCCCCCTGCGAGCAATAAAGCGATTCATGGCAGCCAAGAAGGCGTCTTTCGTGAGATCTGACACGAGTTCGAGGTGGAGCGCTCATGTTGCTAAGCACACAAACACATAAATAAAACACTTGATGAGTCTGCATCCTCTACCGTTTATGGTCAGCTATCGTGATGGGACCAGCATAATCCACCCCAGTATCTAAGAAAGGGAACTCTAAATGTAAGCGTTGCGGTGGAAGACAACCCATGACCGGTTGGACAGTCGTAGCTTTAATCCTACAGCATTTTACGCATTGCTGAGAAACCTTTTTAGCCAAGTTTCTACCACCCACAGGGTAGTAATGGTGGCGTATCGTAGCAAGTAAGAGTTGCGGTCCAGCATGCAAAAGGCGCAGGTGATACATGTTAAATATTAGGACACAAAAAATATTAGTACTAGATAAAAGTATTGGATGTTTTACATTAAAATCATAAAATGAATTGTTTAATCGACCACCGACCCGAATCAAATTACAAGATTTATCTATGAATGGCGACAATGAAAGTAATTTATTTTTGACAGGCAGTGATTTATCTGAGGTTAATAGTTTATATACCTCAGAAAAGGACTCCGGTTGACTATGTCTGAGTAAGAAATGTAATGACGTAGTCAACTCAGTGTTTGTGAGAGGACCACAGGAGTTCTTTCTACATTTATTTATAAAACGCATGATATGTGCGACCACGCGCTGTAATTTACTGAAACTAGAATACCTCTTACATAGTAATGTAATTCAATTGTCGACAGCATCCGTAGTATCAACATGATGAGATGTATCTATTTCTGGTAAATATGACTTGTCTCCTAACTTCGACTCAGGAAACAGAGGCCATGAAGAAGGTTCTTTGTGTAAAAACTGAGGCCCTGACCACCACAAAGAAGAATACAGCAGTTTGTCAGCTCTAAGTCCGCGCGAAGCAAGGTCTGCGGGATTTTCAAGTGAAGGAACGTAACGCCAAGTATTGCCACCAACAGAATCTTGAATCTCAGAAACGCGATGACGGACAAAGGCTTTAAGCTGTATGGGTGATGCAGATAGCCAGCCCAACACAATGGTTGAATCACACCAAAATACTGCTTCATCAATATGCAATGTGAGTGACTGACGAACTTTAAGATAAAGCCTTGTAATTAGTAATGCAGCACATAGTTCGAGCCTAGGTATAGTGGTCGGCTTAATAGGAGCAACTCTACTCTTTGCAGTAAGAAGATGCACGCTGACCTCTCCATTCCTCGATGTACTGCGGACATAGACACAAGCACTGTAAGCTCTTTCGGATGCGTCACTGAAAATATGAAGCTGAAATGAAATCCATCGGGGTATTTCAA
This sequence comes from Euclidia mi, assembly GCA_944739405.2. Taxonomy (NCBI): domain Eukaryota; kingdom Metazoa; phylum Arthropoda; class Insecta; order Lepidoptera; family Erebidae; genus Euclidia; species Euclidia mi. The sequence goes on from OX123190.2 coordinate 56,213,588, forward strand.
AATTGTTGAAAAGAGGTAGAGTGGTTTGAAACACACTCCAAGTATTATTAATCTCTACAGGAATAGGGTCATCCCCAGAGCATTTAGAAAGCCAAAGCTGTTGCATTATTCTTTTTGCTTCCACAATGCAAGGAACAACTAAGCCAATTGGATATAAAATTTGAGCAATGACTGACAAGATTTGACGCTTTGTAGCTCTATCAGTGGAAGACAAATTTATAGAAAAGGTTAGTGTATCCGTCGAACACCTCCAATGAAGTCCTAATGTTTTCGACATATTATGACTATCGTCACTAAGATTAACAAGGTCTGAGGCGTTGTGGTCATTGCAAAGAGCCTGCAAAACTTCACTCGAGTTGGACTTCCACTTGCGAAGTTTGTATTTTGCAGACTGCAAAGTATACATGACTTGACGACACTTATTAATTGGTTCTGGAACAAACGAGTAACTCGACAGATAATCATCCATATAAAAATCATGCGCTATGGTAAAGGCTATCGCTGGGTCGGAACTCATCCTATACAATTCAATTAAGCATCTAGTCGCCAAGAAAGGGGATGAGGCGTTGCCGTAGGTGATTGTATTCAAAGTGTACGCCTTCAATTTATGATTTGGGTCTTCCCGCCACAAAATTTGTTGCAAAGGTCGATGTACATCACTAAGCCACGTCTGTCTGTACATCTTCTCGATGTCTGCACTAACGGCTATCCTATGTTGACGAAACCGCAGCAAAATTATCAGCAAATCATCTTGCAAAGTTGGACCGACCATTTGAATAGCGTTGAGTGCCTTGCCTGATGTGGTTACAGCCGAAGCATCAAACACTACCCGCAACTTCGTAGTAGAGCTTGACTCTTTCAAAACGCCATGATGAGGCAGAAAATGAGAAGGTGTAGAGTTAGGTGTATGATTATTGCTTAGAATCATATGAACTAATTGTATGTATTCGTTCATAAAATCGACATATAGCCTTTTAAAATGAGAATCCCTAGCTAAACGCCGTTCCAGTGAAAGAAATCTACGTTTAGCCATTTCATTTCATAAGAGTCGCCTAGAACATGAAGTGACTCTTTGAGAGGCATGTTTACCACAAATCGACCATCAGGGTTGCGAGTCGTGGTGTCTACGAAAAGTTGTTCGCAAGCCCGCTCTTCAGCAGTATACTTAGAGAGATCTTTATTACTCAAAACAAACTTTACAGTTCACTTAAAATATTGAGCAATACATTTTTATATACACATAGCAACTTTTAGGTAGGTAGTTCGACGTGATAACAATAAACAATCGATAGAATGACATGACAATAACAGTGACCCCAAGAAGAAGTGGATAGGTTGATGAGCAAAATGTGCGTTACTTATTCGTAAATATTTACACTTATGAAATGTTTTAGTTTAGACTTAAAAAGAGATATACTTTTGCAATCTTTTATTTCTTTCGGTAAATTATTTTACACCTGCATGAAGAATAATTCGTTTCCCACTTATGTTTGGAATCTACCGAATCTAATTCCCAAAAACGTGCTAAGTCCGACTGTAAATTATCAGTATGTAGACACACATGAGGAGATGAATTCGATTGAATTAAAGCACCAGAAATAAGCCAGCCTAACTTTGACTCGAACAAAGAAGGCTTGTTTTTACCTAAAGTGACCCGATTCGCGCCTATGATACCCCAAAATACCTCCGCGCCGCCGACTAGGATGTCGATCGAAGACGGAATGTAGTATTTAGGGTCAGCTAGACGAATGGTTGAAGGTATATGTATGTTGCTCGTATCAACAAATGACTTTGGTATGTATGACGAAACCTTCGGTAGGACAAAACACTCAATGCTGATTTCATAATCACTATTGAGTGATTTTAAGGAGATCGAACAACCTTGCGAACAACTAGAAGATTGATAATTAATACCTATTACCTTAGACTCGGCATGGTAGGTAGAAATATGAAGCTTACGGACAAAGTCACTGGACACGAAGTTAGCCATGCTCCCGTTGTCCAGCAAGACTCGAGCAGTATGATAGCTCTAGCCTTTGAGTCCATCACCTGCACGAGCGCTGTGGAAAGCAAAATTATGCGAGATGAAGCAGAGTGATTAGCTGACAAGGCAATGTTTTGAGTGTTAGAGAGGTCACTATCACTATCAATATGAAGCAAGGTATTGTGCTTTTCTTTGCAATATTTACAATGTCCTAGCTTGCACTTAATAGCATCATGGCCTGGTCGAAGACAGTTAAGACATACCTTAAAACTATGAACCTTTTTTATTCGAACCTGTACTGGCAGTAACTTGAATATCTCACATGTAAATACATAATGATCCTGTTTACACATTGGACACAATAAAGATTTATGTTTAGGTTTTTCTGTACAAGCAATAAAACTTTTATTTAATTTATTATTAACATTGTAACCCTCGCCCTTTGTTTTGATAAACTTAGACTCCTCAAGTGTTTTTAATAAATCAGATCGGTTACTGAGAAAATTAATAAAAACATTTAATGTTGGAGATTCAGTTAGAGAGTTTCTATGCTCCTCCCACTCACGGTTTGTCACCTGATCCAATTTATTTGCCATAATATAAATTATAAGTGTATCCCAATGTTCAACTGGTTGCCCAAGTGTAGATAAAGCTCTAAGATTTTTATTTGTTGTATGAATTATGTGACGTAACGACTTAATTGACTCTTTAGTGATAGGGTTCACATTAAAGACAGCTTGTACATGATTGTTGACGAGAAGTCTCTTGTTGTCATATCTCTCACAAAGTAACTTCCAGGCAGCGTCGTAGTTCTCCGAACTGAAATCTAAATTATCTACGACAAGTGAAGCACTTCCCTTTAAGGAAGCACGGAGATAATGTAATTTATTGACTTTGTTTATGCTGTCATTACTGTGTATTATAGATGTAAATGCATCCCTAAACTCTAACCAATCATGATAGATGTCTGAAAAGTTTCGCAAATCAATCTTAGGTAGGCGTTTAGAGTTATGTTTGTGTGTGTGATTAGAACAAGTATCCACCTCGGACGTTGAGTCTCTCGTTTGAATACTGCGAGCGCTGGTGATCAACTGGCGTGCAGTAGCCACCAAGCTGTAGAACTGCTTCTCAAACTCCTCACGCTCCGCATATTGCTCGCTGGGATCGTCCACCATTGCCTCCAGGTCACACTGTAATGCATCATATTTTTCATATAAGTTCTCAAATATGTTGAGACGGTATTCAACCTCAACTATTTGAGTATCACATAGTTTTATTATTTGAGTATTACAAGACTGTGATATATTTAAATAAGATGCAAATTGAGAAAGCTTAGCCTTAATTGAAGCACGTTTCTTAATTAAGCCTTTAGCGTCTGACATGTTGCAAAGATAGTAAGAACTAGCAAGCAAGAAAAAATATTTTTACAAGAAAGGAAAGTATGAGAAAAGTGCACAAAAAGCCAAACTCATCAATGTTCAACACTCCTTTCAACTAAAATAATAAGCAATATCCTGCAAAAGATTTGCTGTCTAAAAAAAATCTTGTGAAAATCTAAAGTTATTGTTAAATTATTAAAATTAAATGAAATATTTTAATAATAATGTATGCTATAACTACATATGAATGTATGAGGGTATGAAACAAAATGGATGACCAATGTGTGACAATGACTTGTAATATTTATAACCATGTAAGTATTTAAATTTATCTTCTATAAATTCATTTAAATGAAGTGAAATATGAAAATGAATGTTTCAAATACTTATGAACATATGAATAGATGAACAGCGCCCAAAAACAAGATGAATAACCAATATTTGAAAATGACTTGCAGTATTTGAATGACTTGCAATATTCTGTGAAATGAAAATGAATAGAATGGAATGACAATATGAATAAATGATTAAGCGTATGGGATGAAATATGATAATGTGAAGTGTGATGTGGATGTGATGATAATGACAATATAAATAAATAAGGAAAATGGAATGATCTCACAAGTTATGTTGCAAACCACTGACGTTCCTGTCCCGCAGTCCTGCGTAGGTATCCTTTCCTTTGACTTGGGTACAAATCAACAAAGACGGCTATGTTCTCCCGTGTCGATTCGTGACGTCCCAACGTCCAAATTCTTCAAGAAATCCAACGATCGCAGGATAAGACGAATTGAAGCCACTGTACAGCTCCTCTGTAGGTACTCCGTTGAATATATTCAAATTTCTTTCTTCGTAACGGTGAAAGGACCATATGGGGCGGCGTCGTTGTGCTGGTTCCCGAAGAAAGAGTGTAGTGTCGAATAAAACTGCAGTGGACTGTAATACTAGGATGTTATATTCGTTGAAGTACTACTGAGGTTTACATATACAATTATGGTCGCGTCTACGGAACAAACAAGAAAAGTATTTAGGTTGCGCGAGAGCGTCTGATCGTAACGACGTGTAACAGCTGATTCTCGATGACAGCGGCGAACGAGCCGGCGAGCCGTCCACTCGCCCCGCACTGCAGACCCCGTGGCGACGTTTCGTAATTGCTGTTGAGTCCATGTCTCAACACTCACTTTGAACATCTTTTTTCAACAAAAGCTGCTCTCTAGATTATTTAGTTATATTTTATTTCAAAGATAATAGGGTCAAATTTGTGTAATAAGTCGGGAATAATTCTATATATGGTTGGCTTTTTTCTAACAATATTTTCATTTCATTTTCTTGTCATGGGTTAGATTCATACAGTAGTGTACGGGGCACATTCGTACTGTATGAGTAATGGGGGCCATTTTTGGAGTATGGAGTTAATGCACAAACATTATTAAATAAGAAGTAAGTAAGAACGAATATTTTGATAATGATGAAGGACGAAGATACTAATGGCTAGACTTAAATAGTAATAAGACTAATCAGAAAGACTCATTAGCTTAGTTCCCTTGGTACCATAAAAAGCAAAACTATATTATATTCACATGAATGATTCTGCCCCATAGCATGTGGGGCACATTCATACATTTCTTTATTTTTATTTTTTATTGTACAAAAAGCAATATATATACAATATAAATTTTAATTTTAATATAAAGTCCGATAGTGAGACTATTGATTTTTGATGAATGGATATAAATATCAATACTAGAGGCAATTCTATAAGACTAAACATAAAAACTGTATGAAGCTGCCCCATCTTCCCCCATTGCCTTAATTAACACAAAATAATTATATACAGCATTATAGGAAACCAGCTCTTGTAGACTGCAAGAGACTGGTCCACTGCATTATATAACAAGTTCAGTAGGTAGGTACAGACCTACCTAAATATACTACACGCAAAAATAAATAAACAAGGCTAATAATAATTTAAGTTAAATTTAAAGTTGAACTAATGTGTAACGTGGGTAAGTCAAAACCGCATACAAAATGAGTCATGTTTAAGCTAAAAATTATGCTGTCACTTTGTACCTGAAAGCATTTTATTGCGTCCTTTTAGCTATCACCCTTAACCACGAAATAAGGACTGCGTTTGAGTTCGGGAGCATTACTGTGGTTGGAGGCAAAAAGCTGTGTTACTGTATAACAAAGGACGTTTTTGCTTTAGGTATTTAAAATGGAAAATCTAATTCTATTTTACATATAAACCAAATGTCGTTGAAAATTTGCTTGAGATACATAGGTATCCCATGAATGTTGTAGATACTGTTTAGTTCTCCCCGTGGGATCTCCACCTTGTCGTGGTGGAGGGGCTCAGTAACCGTGGGTTTGAGGTACACCCACGGTGAAGCTAAGCGGGATCCCGGGAGGGGACGCTCCACGTGGGCTTGGGTGAGGCCTGCGTAGGATGCGTCCAAAGTGCGGGTGCGGGGGACAGTTCTGTCTGTCCCTCGCAGTACCCGCATCGTGTAACCGCACCCGCGGTCGCGGGAGGAGAGGCGTGTCGGTGTTGCGTTGCCGCGCGCCCTATCTCCCGCGACCAAATAGGGGCGCACCATTGTTGCGTCGCGGTGGGGCCGCAGAGGAAGAGGAGATGCGGTGTTGCGTTGCCGTCCTCTCTATCCTCTGCGGCCGCTGGGTGTTTTGGCGGCGGAGCCCAACACCTTCATCCGCCACCAAGGGGGTTTTGTTCGGGGCCCGCCTGACCATCTAAGAGGCCAATACGCGTCGGGGGGTAGCGACGAATGCTTCAGAGATGCCTTACCCTCCGACACACGGGTACATGAGAAAGTCGAGGTGGTTTTTAGTGGTAACATCACATACTCCGGCTCTCATTTCCCCAAGAGTCGGAGATCCGACGGGATTTTCCACCTCGTAAAAAAAAGATACTGTGTAGTAGTGTTGTTTAATCTTTTGAATCGCTTTATCCATACTGATAAGTATCTCTCAACGACATCATATTTTAAGAATTGTCGAACTTTTATTACCTGTAAAGTAGTGCGCTTTCTTCAGTGATGAAGAAAACACAGGTTAAAAGTGGCATTGCATTGCAAAAATAATCCTGTAGTCTGAATTATTGACTTACGTGTTTCCATTTATCCATAAATAGGTTTTGAATAATATATTAAATTGTAATTAATGCTCCAGCTATCATGATTCAGTGTAGTGAGCCAATTTCCGTCTTCCAATAATATACCATCTGGCGCCGGCAAAGAGCAACACTTTTGATCCGTTTTACGCCTATTCTAATGTACAGATCCAACTTATATTTTAGCACGAATTATTTAAGTACTTTACACAAGTGTAATGTTGTCACACGTCTGTTACCTGACTGGCTTCGACAGAGTGCAGGCGTATGCTATACACCTACGCATCGCCTACTACTCGTTTATTCTTATATCTGATCCTGTTAGAACAACATTTCACAACTTCGCTCCATAAATAATATTAATAAGAGATGAATCTAAATCTGGGCAACAACTTGCTCAAAAACCTAAATGAAAATTATCTTGAATCAGGCATTCGATCGAAGTCGTACGATAACCGGCAACCATACTTCACGACGAATGAAGTAAGCCAAAAGTATGTTAAAATATAATTAATTCAGATTTAAAACAAAATGGGATAAACGTAGCCCTTTCCGTTAAACTTGTTATCTTTTTACAAATACCTACTTATTAATTTTCCTTAGCGTCGCAATAAATGTTTGTTTTAAATGATAAAAAAGGCAATTATCCCGCTACCTGTCGCCTTTTAGAAAGTATTAATTAAACTGTTTTCGTTTTCCGTGTGGTGACGGAGTAAGAATACGATAGGTCACCACCCACTCCGTCCCGAGGGTGTCGTACGATGCGACTATGGGAAAACGCGAGCAGTGTAACAGCTCCGGCCAAGGTGTGCTTTCGCTCCACACATCTGTCCGATTGTAGAGAAGAAGCATCGGGTACGCGACCTCGTCTTCCTTGAGCTGCCGCAATTATTACCAATATCCCTTCCGTGATTGTGGTATCCTTTGTTACCTTTGACTTCCTTTCCAAACACCAACCTCCTGTAACACTCCCTTACCCTATCCTAAATTTCATTTCCCTTTCCATTCTGAAGTACAGGTGGAGAAGATGGCAGTATGAGTTTAAGGGGATCAAATATTACTTTACCCCAGGAGGGTAGCGGACCTACCGGAGAATCCCTCTCTGAGCATCGTCGCTCAGACTGCCCCATCGTATCTGGGGGGGTGAAATTCCCAACGGCGACGCGCTTTGCCACACGTCACGTTTTGTCTCCCCGTCAAACAGAGGCAAAAGGAGGGCTAGGCAATGCCTGTTTGCAACGGTGAATGTTTGTGGAGGAGTGGATGGTAAGATTGATGAATTGTGTGATATGACGGATGTAAGAGTAATTGATATATTAGGAGTGAGTGAAACTAAGAAGAAAGGTTGTTTAACAACTACTCATGGCCGATATAGTGCATATTGGTCTGGGGTTGTTGATTCTGAGAGAGCTAGGCAAGGAGTTGGAATGATTTTATCAGATAGGATGAATGAGTGTGTGAAAGAATCATCATCATCATCATCAGCCTATAACAGTCCACTGCTGGACTAGGCCTCTCCTTTGAAAGGAGGAATCGGCCTACTATACCACGCTGGCCAAACGGGTTGGTATAGGGTTTGTTTCAAGTTTTCCTTCTCTTACAGTGCTGTCCTCTGCATAATATGCTCCCTCTGTCGGCTCTTACGACACCCATGGGATGATATGGGGTGGTGACATTCCGTATTCTTAATCCGTCACCACACAGAAAAGTGTGAAAGAATATGAGTTTGTTAACTCCAGGCTTATTTGGGTGCGACTAAAACTCGGCTTAACTAAAGTCTTTGTTATGTCTGTTTATGCTCCAGACATGTCCAAACCGTCAAATGTAAGACAGGAATTCTGGGATAATGTAAGAGATGTGCTTGCTAAGTGTGAGAATAATGAAAGTATAATTATGTTAGGCGACGTTAATCGTTGGGTAGGTGTGTGTCGTGATGGCTATGAAAGGGTTCTAGGGCGGTTTGGTGACGAGAGGGTGAATGAAAATGGTGAAAGTTTACTGGATATATGCATGGAGAGAAAGCTGGTGGTGACAAACACTATGTTTAGTCACAAGATGATTCATATGTATACATGGCAAAGGCAGACAGACCTAAGTATGATAGATTTTGTTGTGATAGACGAAATATTGAAAGATACTAGAGTGTACCGAGGCTTAAATGTGGGTACTGACCACTTTTTGGTAGTTAGCCGCATAGCGGGACTAACCACAAAATGGTGCCATCGTCCTCGCATACACTCACCTACCATAGAAAGAGTAAAAATTGAAAGATTTGAAGAAGAGGATGTACGTAGTCGGTATAAAGAGGCATTGGAAGAAAGATTTAAAGAATTGTTGGAGGAAGATGATTGCGAGATAGAAGAATTTTGGAAAGAGTTTAAGAATGGAGTAATAGAGACAGCTACAGAAGTATGTAGCGTAAGCAAGAGGAAGCATGTTAAGAAGATATGTAATGAATGGTGGGATCAGGAAGTAAGTAGTGTGTGGTCGCAGAAAAGCAAAGCATGGATGGACTTGCTGGCCATAAGAGCCAACAAAAGGATACAAGGTAGTGTGACTGTCAATGAAAGGATAGTAAAAGAAAAGTATGACAGGTTGAAATATTAAGTAAAAGAGACAGTGAGAAGAAAGAAAGAAGAATGTAAGGATAAAGTTGATAGAAAGTTTTCTCAGCATTTTCGGGCCAATATCAAATTATTCTGGCACTTGGTTAGAACAGCCCAAGGCAAAGCAGGAGACTCGACAGTTGGTGTGATAAGGGATGTAAATGGAAATATTATAAGAGAGCATGGGTAAGTTTTGGATCAGTGGAAGGTATATTTTGAGAATTTGTTTGAACGAGGAGAAAGTGAATCTAGGAATATAGTAGCGAATGAGGAAGATAATTGTGAAAGTAATATAAGTATGGAAGAGATACGGTATGCAATGAAAAGTATGAAAACGGGTAAAGCTGCGGGATATGACAGGATATCTGCTGAAATGCTCAAGGTAGGCGAAGGCGTCACCGCAAGCCTGCTGTACCTACTTTTCAATAAATGTTGGCGGTCCGGTCGTGTACCAGGTGACTGGAACAAGGCCGTAATTGTGCCGAAAAGGGAAAAGGGTCTGAGCAGGAATGCAAAAATTATCGCGGTATAAGCCTCCTGAGTGTTGTTGGCAAATTGTATGCAAAGATACTGATTGAAAGAGTGATTTCTGAAACGGAAAGTAAGATTTGGGATGTGCCAGCGGGATTTAGAAAGGGAATGGGATGTACGGATCAAGTCTTTTCCTTAAACACCAGAAGGTTTTCTGCGCCTTTATTGACCTGGAAAAGGCTTACGATCGAGTGATGAGGGATGAACTTTGGTCAACACTTTCTGTGTATGGAGTGAGCAGCAGTCTGATACGGGCACTTGAATCCTTATACAGGCATTCAAGTGCCTGTGTCAGAATAAACGGGGCCTACACGGACTGGTTTAACATTGATCTTGGTGTTAGACAGGGATGTGTAGCATCTCCTTGGCTGTTCAATCTATTCATGGACAGTTGTTTGACCGATCTGAATGAGTCTGAATGTGGATTAAGAATGGGTGAATCTGTGTTTAAGACCCTTTTATACGCTGACGATCAGGTTCTTTTTGCGTCGTAAGCATCTGATTTACAGCAGATGGTCACCGTAATGAATGAGGCGTATAAGAAGAAGGGCATGAAAGTGAATGTAGGCAAGACTTAGGTCATGGTCATAGAGAGGGAAGAGAGTATAACTGAATGTAGCATAATGATAGGAGATGAAAAAGTGGAACAAGTGAATGAGTTTGTGTATTTAGGGTCTATGTTTACGAGAGATGGCAAATGTGAGGGAGATGTTGAAAGGAGAGTGAAAGCAGGAAATAGTGTGAATGGCGCCTTACAGTCCATCATCAGTAACGAAATTGTCCCAAGTAAGGCTCACCTTGCTGTACTGCAGGGAGTTTTGGCGCCAACGCTGATGTATGGTAGCAAATCATGGGTATGGCAGAAGAAGCATGAAAGTAGAATCAATGCTGTGGAGATGAGAGCTTTGAGGAGTATGTGCGGAGTAAGGCTGATAGGTAAAGTGAAAAACAGTGTGATACGACAGAAGTGTGGTCTGAAAGAAGATATAGTGATAAAGATTGAGAAAGGAATGTTGCGATGGTTTGGACATTTGGAACGGATGGATGAAAGAAGAAATACGAAAGAAGTGTATTGTGTAAGAATGAATAGAGATGTCGATAGGGGACGCCCAAGACGGACGTACGCCGACCAAATAGGTGACGTAATAAAAAAGGGCCAAATTAAAAGTACCCATAACCGGCGAGCATGTATGATGAGGTTAATGAATGTCGAAGAAGCGAAAGAGGTGTGTTTGAACCGGAGCATTTGGCGTTCCATAGTCTCTGCCTACCCCAATGGGAGACAAGCGTGACGATAGATAGATAGATAGATTGATGTTTTCGTTTTAATTAATAAATAAAGGCTGAGATATTCTTAAAGAACATTCACTTTATTTTGTTTTAAGATTATCTTTCTTTAAATTGTATTTGCAATGCCTAAGATTAGAATAAATGTATTATTCACTCTTATTACAACTGAAAATAATCAAATAAATTAAGAATAATAAGGATGTGTAAAAAGCGTAATTTGTTATTTTTATCCTATAAAGATCCTATTATCTTTAAAATTTATCGTACTATGAGTCGACGCAGAACGTGTTTCTCAGATTATAATTTCAATAAACGACCATGACTAGACTTTATAAAAAGTACTTCCACAACTCGTAATACAGGTTACTTAACGCATTAACTAATTAATGGCAATGATGAATGATATGTAAGTCTATAAAAGTAACGTAGACAAATGATTGGTCTCGCGTAAAGCGATACCAACTTGTAACATCGTTGGATACCAATCATTGGTCTATGATAAATAATTTCGTCACGGGTTACGATAGACTCGATCGAAACCTTTTCCTGAATAATAAAACATAAAAAAAAAGATTTTGAGTCGACAACATATATCCGCAAAATTCGGATTGTCGAGTATTTTGTTTAATTCTAATGGTTCTGACAGACAAGTCGCCATATAATTGGCCAATCATGCGAAACGTCACTGTCACCAGATAACATGTTGAGTACTATCATGTACATTCTATGTGTAAATACTTCTTGCAGTTATATTTCTTATAGTACGATATCCGCAACAAATAAGTGCACTCATCGAGTTTTTGCTAAAAACCAAATTTTTATGTATATTGATAAATAGGAGAATACTAATATACAGGGTTGCCTATTAACATGTGGCCGCTAGTAATTTTAATAAAATTATTAAATTTTTGGTTAAACTTACGTTATTGATTTTTGGGTAAATATTTCGTTCACTTGTGTTTTAAATAAAATATCGTCTACAGCACGGCAATAGATGTAAAGATTTTGAAAAATCACGGTTGCCGTGGACCACCTGTCCGCACCTCTTCGCAGACAGGTTTAAACAGGTGTGATTTCCATACATTTAAACGTTCATAAGGTACATTTATGATTTATATATCAAATTAAAGCTATTTTTTTCTAATTATTATAATATATGGTTGCCTTATTAAATCCGGCCGCAAATAAGGTTTGCCAGCTGTTGAAGATGGTAAATATTTAAAGTAGAGTGAAAAAGAGTTATACTATAGTTAGTCCCCAAGGAACATGCATGTAAAATTTCAGCTTCTTGTGCCTAATAGTTTTAGCTGTAGCTTGTCTGTCAGTCAGTCAGTAACGCAAGAATTTCATATAAACAGATAAAAACAATCCTGTTTTGGAATCCGTAATACACAAAGTTTTATGTTTATGTTGTTGTTTTATTCGTGCATAACTAGGTGTGAAAATATTATTTTTAATATTTTTATTCCACTTGCGTTTACTGCGCATTCATGATAAAAAATGTCGTGTGTGAAGAAATAAAGATTTCGATGGCTTTTTTGCCTTTAAAAGTTGGAAAACAATTTTGCAGTCATAAATAGGATAAAATTACAATTTAATTTTTCCTGATGGTTTTGATGTTTATTTTTGGAAAAGTTGGTACATGAAAAAACGAACAATAAAAGAAATTTCTAAATTTAACAAAAAGTAAAAAATGTCATGTCACAGCATGGGTAAAAAACCACTTGTAAATAATTACCTTATTTTTCTTCAATATTTATTTCATATTTTGTAATTTTTACATTTATCCCTTTGAAAAGGTCCCTAAAAGACTTATCTTTTGGAGTATTTATTAACGGCCGATTTCAATATTCGATCTATTTCGAGATTCAAACTCAAACTCAAAATCATTTATTCATTTAGGCCACAAAGTGACGCTTATGAACGTCAAAAGTTAAAGTTAATTACTAGATGATTCTACATTTACATTTACTGCCATGTTCGCAATGCAATAGGTAGAACCACGAGAAAGAACGGGCAATAAAATTCGTGGCCACTCTTTTTAACTGCCAGTATAATGGTTTTACATGTTATATTTGTAAGGAGCTGCAACTGTTTCACATTGTGAGTTATCTACTATTGCAAAAGTTAATAGTTATTGATATCATACTCAAGCAATAAATTATGTTCATTTATTAAGCCTCCCAAAGTGAAACAGGAGCATCCACTTACGTCTTTTGATGTAAGCAACTCGCGAACATGACTGTTCTGATCTATGGTGGAACAGTATGTTCCGAAAAGTAATGCAGCAATTTACAATCTATTAGTTAGCAGTTCATGACCACGAGTTACCCTCACCTTACAAATCCAATAAATTATAATAAAAAGAGTAGAACAAGAATGCAAATGTAGCATAAAAAGAGAATACGGTAATTAACTACACTATAAAATTGCCTATTGACCTAATAATAAAAATAAATTGACCTAATAAAAGAATATTTATTTCCAAGCGTACTTGTCTTCAAAATACTCATTTAAACTTTAATATGCCTTTAGTAAAAGATTATTTTTAACAATTGTCTGAAATGACCTTAAAGGCAAGTCTAAAATATTACTTGGTATTTTATTATAGATTCTTATACTAAGCCCAATAAAAGAGCTATGCGTTTTGTGTAATCGGAAATATGGTACACATAATTTGTGCCTGTTCCTAGTATTAATATTGTGTATGTCACTATTCATTTTGTCAGAATTTATATGTAGTCGTACATGCATAACACTGGCATAAATATATTGTGATGCTACAGTAAGAATACCAATATTTTTAAATTTTTCTTTAAGTGAGACTCTTGTCTGTAACTGGTAAATGGCCCTAACTGCTCGTTTTTGTAATATAAAAATATTTTCGATGTCAGCGGCCCTACCCCATAATAATATGCCATATGACATAACACTATGAAAATAGCTAAAATAAACCAATCTAGCCGTATCGAAATCAGTCAACCTACGAACCTTCTTAATGGCATAAGCAGCTGAGCTAAGTTTCCCTGAGAGATATGTAACGTGCGCACCCCACTGTAATTTCGAATCAAGTGTTATTCCTAGAAATAATGTAGATTCAGATGTTTCGAGAACATTGTCATTTAGAGCTATACTAGGACCAAGGTTTTTGACATTAGGCAGAGTTCGATTCGCAATTCGAGATCCATATTAGGAGCTTATGTCAAATATGAATCTCAAATCTCCAAAAAAAGGCAGATCGAATATTGAATTCAGCGGTAAATCGTCTTTGAGAACTCGAATCGGTGGTTGAGAACACTAGCATTCGACGCATGCGCAATGACTAATCGCTATCCTTGACAGACAAATGATGTTACGCGTTATTTTTTTACGCTCTCTTTCACTCTACTTTAAATATTTACCATCTTCAACAGCTAACAGAGCTTATTTGCTCCCTTATTTGCGGCCGGATTTAATAAGGCAACCATAAATTATAATAATAGAAAAAAAATAGCTTTAATTTGATATATAAACCATAAATGTAGGTTATGAACGTATAAATGTATCGAAATCATACTTGTTTAAACCTGGCTGTGAAGAGGTGCGGCCAGGTGGTCAACGGCGACCGTGATTTTTCAGAATCTTTATATCTATTGCCGTGCTGTAGACGATATTTTATTTAAAAAACAAGTGAACGAAATCTTTACCCAAAAATCAATATAATTTTACTAAAAATACTTGCGGCCACATTTTAATAGGCAAACCTGTATATTAGTATTCTCCTATTCATCAATATACATAAAAATTTCTTTTTTAGCAAAAACTCGATGAGTGCACTAATTTGTCGCGGATCTAAGACTATTATTGGTATAAGCAGTTAAAACGACCTAATTATTGAAGTATTCGTCTATTATAGGAGATTTGTGTTACTCCGTATTTACGTGAGTGAAGCCCCGGGGGCAAAAGCTCGTAGTTCTATAATACGAACATTAAATTTATTCCTTTAGTGACTATTAAGTCACATAATCCTTTATTTAGCTTTGGAAAATGTTACTCACCTTAAAATAATACAAATTACCTGTATTTAATTACTAATAGCACAATCCGTGCGTGAAAATATATTTCCATTCAATTACCTCAATCCTCATAATATAAAGTCAGTAAATGAACATGTAAACACAAAAACAGACTGTAATAATAACAAATTGCATGCAATATATTGTACTTAAAAATCCATGCAAAGTCCTATTTAAATACAAAAATATTCTCACATTTCCTGTTAACTCAGTTAATCTGCAAAATGCCTAGGCCGAACGCAAAACATGAAACAAACTTGGTAATTTATAATGACCTTTTTGTAAAAGTTAAAGCGTTATCTGCGGATAAACTTAATTGCGGCTATAAAATAAAATATTTTGACGAAACAAAATTTTCCAGCAAGGATTTTTGTTTTAACCTTAGTGGGGATTATGTTGGATTTTAGTTGCTGTTTTTGGCCTCCCAAAATAAATTACGCACCTCTAGAGTTTGGGGAAAAATGTTTGAAGAGAAAGTAGTGCGGTTGTTTCGGGAAAGGGTTCATTGGGCTGGTGACCCCTGTAAAGTATTCAAGTTTTGCTGTATTTTATTCTTGATATTCTGGGATTTGTTTGTTGTTTGGCAGCTTAGGAACGTTATTGTACTGTGACAGACAGAGAACAAAAACAA
Source organism: Euclidia mi (assembly GCA_944739405.2). Classification (NCBI taxonomy): domain Eukaryota; kingdom Metazoa; phylum Arthropoda; class Insecta; order Lepidoptera; family Erebidae; genus Euclidia; species Euclidia mi. The sequence continues at coordinate 56,229,191 of OX123190.2, forward strand.
TTGTAAATTTGAACAATTCATATGAAATTACTGCCCGGTCTTAATTTAATACTCAAGGATTTTAGCTCAGTGAAATTTAAACTACAAAAGGCACGGCTGCCCAAAAGTAGTTCCCTCTACTAAATCCAAAATCTGACCAAATAATGGCCATTAAACTAAATTAGGGGCATACAGAAACAGATACCAACTCGTGTGGTCTGAGAGCAAGGATTAATTCTCTAAGCAGGGCGCATGGGAGACACTTTAAAATACTTAAAAGGCGCGGTAAAGGAATATGGAACATTCAAATAGCTGAGTTTGGGGAGATATTAAAATTTTCTCCAAGTACCTTATGTCCTTAAAAAGGCTTGAAATGGTCGATGTCGATTAGTTTAGTAAGTATTTCATAAATACTGCTTTTTTTCGGTTACTCCGTAATTGTTTAAAAGTCTCTCAAAATTGCTGTTCATGCTCAAGAATAAATTAAATATCTTACTAAAATGGGGCTAAATAAATAAAGATCTTTTGGGCAAAGTTAGTATATGATGACTTCTCACGGCATCTTAATCTTCAGTTACCGATGTACAAATTGTGTTCAAAGAATATGTATATTTTACAATAACAATAATCTCAAATATAACCCCAAACATTGGTCCAACCCCATCGATTACAATATTTATTTTACAAGCACGACCTCCATTCTGGTACGAGTCTTTCTTTCACTTTATTAACATTGAATCGATTTACCAATTTATTCAAATGTCTCCAATATATTTTCCCCTTTTTTCTGTAATTTTATTCTAATGTATAACTGTCTCATCGACAAATATATGCGAAGGGCGATCGAAATCTTGAGTTAGACTTTGGATCTTGGCAAAACTGTACTTCTTTAAATAACATAACATAACTTCAAGCTTTTATCCCTGAAAGGGTAGGCAGAGATTTATTACACACCCACTAAAATAAATTTCAATATACGAAGTTTTGTTATCTAACATTAACATTGAACCTGCCTTTAAATACAATTTCAAAATGCTAAGAATAGGGTGTTTTAGATAAACTTATTTATCGAGAGCTAAACAAAATACTAAATGCATACATTTATGTAACCGGATAAAACTCGTTCATTCATAGGTATTTTAGCTTGATTTAATTTATCAAATGACTTTTTTCAAAGCTAGCTTCCCATTTATAGTGAATGATGGAGCCAGGTCGAAATAACCACAAAGTAAATGATCGTACAGTTTACGCGATACGGTACTGTTGGTTAGCTCAATAGTTCATTTTGTAGTATTTTTCAAAGGTAGAAATAACGGTTTTAGACCGCGTACGACGAGTTAGACCATTATAAAAGCTTTATTGTCTTTTTTACTGATTTCATGTGAGTTTTATTGCAATATATACGTTCGGTGTTTTCTATCCGGCATGCAGTGCGTTGTGGAAACTTAAGATAACAGAGTTGTCGATCAATCCTTTGTTTCTTTAGTTTAAAAATATTTTGAAGTATTGCAGATATGTTTGTTTAATTTAACGGGTTTGACAAATATATCTACTGATGCCAATTAATAACAACTTCAACAAATATAACATAACATTTACGTTATATTTGTTCGTGATGATCTCCGAATATTTTTTCTTCACACACATCTACTTCATACCCGTACAGAGCTTAAAAGTTTCTTAATTATTTTGTTACTTACGAAGTCTGATTAACATAACGAATCATTACAAATTGTATAATTAGCGTCGCTAATATAATAATGTTTGCATGTCATTGCTGCGTATACACTACAAATTAGAAGTAAAATAAACAAATTTTGAAAACAATTATTATTTTTCGCTTAAACCTTTTTCCAATTCACCGGAAAACAACTCAATTAGTCCAAAAAATACTATTCACATCGAATCCAAAATATATGTCCAGCCATATACATTTTCCTTGCTGATTTGCATAATGGCCCACATAGAAAGATATACGACGTATTCCAGTGGCTTCGCAACATATTGAAGGGAGGAATGAAGAAAAATGGCTCCAGCATCCCGCCCTGAAAACTGGAACCTCTAATTTACATCTTACGTGTATAGCCCTTATTACAATGCAGGAAGACAGAAACTTGATTGCGTTGCATCCGTCTAAATGAAGAGTAGTAGAATGAGGGTTAACAAATATGTTTCGGGTATCCGGAATTTATGATCGGACGATTCACGCGTATATTGCAATGGTTTAGGCACCTGGTTTCGTGATGAAATTTTAGTCTAACTTTTTTTATGTTTTTCTGTATATTGGATATTTCTGTGCTTGTATATTGCTGGGATCCTCAGGCCTGCTGTGCTGAATAGGTAAGCAGAAGTTAATTACATGTAGGTACTATTTATTAGTTAGATGTCAGTTCCGGGATAATAGCTTACTGTCGTTGGTTATGCAGACTGATTACTAGTACTCAGAAATTATTAACAGAATGTAATTATTTAATTGCATTTTTCATCCAACACATACCCATGAAATATTTGGAGTGCAAAGTTCTTCACTTATCTTCGAAGTACCGTACATGAAATCTCCTAAGTGCAGTAATCTAAATTGACATAAATATTTTTTTTTACAGTACTAACCAGACATAGAAAAAAAAAATTGTTATCTCTTGATCAAGTAACAGCCTAATATTATTTTTTTACAATAACTACAATGCACAGCCAAAATGATACAATGCAAACCTTAAATAGGACAAAATATTAATTTTAACGTACAATCCCCATACGCTAATCAAATGCCAATGAAAACCATCAACAAATTTTGTTGCACTTATCCTAAGTAGGAGATTCATATTTGAGACCGTAAATTCTCTCGTTCAGGACTTATAGGTTTATGTGGTCTTGAAAGTTTTATTTTACGACTTCCTTGTTCTATGGTAATGTTGGAGTTGAGCTCAAATATACGGTAAATAGGAACTGTGCATTTATTTGTTATGTTATATTGTGTACTCGGGAGTTCCAAGGTAATACCAAGAAAGGATATCATGTAAGATCGTTTGTCGTTTAAATAAACGGATTTGTCTCTCTTGTAAGGAGATATACTTTTAAGTTTTATATTTAATTTAAAGGTCTGTATTTTTATTAGTATCAACTTACATTGTAAATATATGTAATAATTAAAAATTGTTAATTCGACATATACGACACTTATTTTTAGAAATTAGTTCCAAATTGTCTTATGGGATACATAACACGAACCTTTTGTTTCAAATACCCGATATTTCAGCACTGTTGTCACATTAAATTATTTTTGGTAGCTTGTAAGAATAATTACTTATTATCCATCTCCCGATCTTATAATTGCGGATGGGGTAATAGAGAGGTGTGAATGTAATGCAGCACAAGAGTTTTCAAAGCATCACTTAAGTAACGCAATTACATCTGCTTGTATTGTTTATCAAAGTTATTATAAACAAAAAACTTAAATTGCAACACACTTACACACTACGGAAAAAGACATCAATGGCGTCCAGACCAAAAACCATCATGGAAAATAAACATAGCTACATACAACCAAATACAACCCGCTAACCTTGTAATAAAACATAATATTTCTTTAGAATATCCTCAGACAGATCGTACGTACCTATCATTAAATGAAATCAATGCTTCCAATTCCATACAGACAATGACTGCACCCACCACTTTTAACACAATATGACGCTTAACATATTAACAACGAACTCGGAACTGGAAGCTCTCTCGATATCCAAGTCTTTTCTTTGCTCCCCTGAAGACTGTGACAGATATATTATAACGAACAAGAACAACTCGTTAACCGCAATACATTTTAATTTACGAAGCATACACAAAAACTTCGACGAATTCGAGACTCTCCTAACACAACTCACAATAAAATGTGACATCATTACACTTACAGAGTGCTGGCTCGGCAATTCCCATTTAATACCAACCTTAGAAGGATTCACCGCACATTACACATCTCACATAAACAATCAAAACGATGGCATTGTAATCTACATCCGACAAGATCTTACCTACCCCATTTCCGAACCCAAAATCTTTAGAGACGCTAACTGCCTTATCTGTGACATAAACCAAGAGTTTTTGTTTTTTGCAATCTACAGATCACCATCCATACGAAATACAGACAATTTTATAGATGACCTTGATAATCTGTTAAGCAACCACAAAACAAAAACGAATATTTGCATCATCGGAGACATTAACATAGATATAAAAGAGACTAGCAATGATAACCGACTCGGAGATTACCTAAATCTAACGTGTTCCCATGGACTGCTAAAACCCGTAACGATAACTGTCTAGATCATGTCATGTTAAAAACAAAAAAAACAATTCACCACTATAGTCCTACAATCATATATAACTGACCATTGCCCCACTCTACTGAATATCTCCCTAAATCTTCACGCACCCCACCCCACCACCCAAAAAACACATAAAAAGTAACAACACTGCGATCTCGAATGAACTTCTCGCCTACGACTTCTCCACAGTCCTCTTCTCACAAGATGCTAACGACGCTACAAATAAGTTACTATCCATCTTCACCACTGCTATTAGGAAACATACAACCACGCAGCCTATTCCCCGCTCTAGAAGAACCATCAAACCGTGGATAACACCCGGTCTCTTGCGTTGCATCAAAAACCGAAATGCCCTACACCTGAAGCTTAAGATAGACTTGTCTAATCACAGTCTAGAAAGTACCTACGTACTATACAGAAACTTTGTCAATAAACTACTAAAATACCAGAAAAATACCTACCTTAAAACGCTGCTAAACGGTGCAAAAACTCCAAAGCTATTTGGAACACAATAAAAAACATCACACACACAAACACAAATAAATCCACATCCTCCAACTCACTAATACACACTCATACCAATTCCACTCAGTCAATAAACAACATCAACCGCTACTTTGCAGGCATTGGGCAAGAATTAGCCAGTAAATTAAAACCCTCTACAATATACCACTCGCAACCACCCCACCCTCAATTAGATTCCATGGCGCTACTAGATACCGACCCCACAGAGATACAAAACATAATAATGAACCTGCGCAATGACTGTGCGGTTGGTTACGATAGCATTTCCACCACCCTATTGAAGTCTACACTACCAATCTCAGTGCCATTGCTCACACATATATGTAATCTCTCGTTAAACCAAGGAATCTTCCCCAACGCCTTCAAGAAGGCTATCGTACACCCCATCCACAAAAATGGACCCACTGACTCAGTAAACAACTACCGTCCAATATCAGTTCTCCCAATTATGTCTAAAGTTGTAGAAAAAGTCATAAACAACCGTCTGATAAATTATCTTGAAACCAAAACCTCCTCGCACCCAATCAGTACGGCTTTCGGCGTGGTCTATCTACAGCTGATGCGGTGTCTTCCCTTGTTGAGCACACTGTAGAATACCTGGACAGAGGCGATCCATCTATTGGCATCTTCCTAGATATCTCTAAGGCCTTTGATACCGTCTCGGTTCCAGTACTCCTCTCAAAGCTAGACGCCCTCGGCATAAGAGGCACAGCCCTAAATATCCTAGCCGACTATCTCTCCAAACGCACCCAAGCTGTTAAAATTGGTGACCTTATAAGCGACTATCATGAGCTCTCAGCAGGGGTCCCTCAGGGCGGAATTCTATCATCAACACTCTTTATCGTGTATGTAAATGATTTATGCCAAATGAAAATACCAAACTGCAAAATATTTACATATGCCGATGACACAGCACTCCTCATACATGGACGCAACTGGGAAAACGCCACTGCTAACGCTGAATCCGCTTTCACTCAGGTCATGGAATGGCTCTCGGAGAACCTGCTTACCATCAACCTGTCGAAAACCATCTCAGTCCCCTTCTCCCTGAGATCAACATCCCTACCCCCAACCAATACTCTCACCATCAAGGCTCACACATGTCCGATGACTCTCTCAAACTGTAACTGCCCGCAAATAGAACACACCACCCACGTCAAATATTTAGGCATACTAATAGACCAACACTTTCGCTGGAACTTGCACATAAACAGCCTAACATCCAGAATAAGAAAACTTATATATGTATTTAAGAATCTAAGACAAGTCGCCGACCTCAAAACTATATTAATGGTGTACTATACATTATTAGAGTCACTGCTTAACTACTGTATCTTAGCCTGGGACGGTGCAGCTAAATCGCACCTCATAAAACTAGAAAGGTCCCAACGTGCAATACTCAAAGTCATGCTTAACAAACCCTTTCGATACCCGACAACACAATTATATCAGGAAGTTCCAGTACTAACAGTAAGGCAACTATATATCCTACAGACCATTCTAAAAACCCATACAAAAACTAAGTATGACCCAACCTTAAGTACTCGGAAATGACGACACGATAGAATCTGTCCCATCATACGTTGTAGAACCACGCTCGCCAAACAACACTCCTACTCTCGCTGCAGTCACCTGTACAACAAAGCTAACAGAATCCTACAACTATACCCAATGACCAAATGCCACGCTAAGAAAAAGCTCCACGAATGGCTGAAACTCCAAGACTACGAAACAACAGAAACATTTATTACTTAATAACACACCCTTACTACCACTACCCCCACCACCCTGCCCACCACATCCACAATAACTTCCTCATGCACACATCCCACACACAACACTAAACGCCCTCAACAACACAAAAACACCTTCAACAACAAACCCCTTACACACCTCCACAAAAAACACAATAAGCACATTTCATACCTTAGACATACAGCTTAGCTGTATTAGTTAAAAATTAATTTACTATTTTTATTCACTACTTACCTTTTGCCTTATGTCTCCACCAACTCCAACCACCTCGAAAGCTGATTTATGTACTTACCTACGTTGATAGACTGACCCACCCCTGTTAACTCAAAATACAGGTCTTATCCTAGTTTGAGTATCAGAGGCTAACTCAATCTGTCTGTACTAATAGCCATAACACTGCTGCAGCTAAATAAGACATATTGTAAACACATCTGTATTATTGGCTGAAATAAACATTTATTATTATTATTAAAACTTATAGAAAGCTTTAAGTAAATATGTAGCTTCGATCATTTTGTGCGGTTTCTCCGTTAAAGCCGTTGTAAAGAGTATTTTTTTTTTGGCTTTATTTTACATTTCATCTAAATTGATAAAAATATAGTAAAGCCAAACCACGGGATTTAAAAAGCAATTGTCGAATTTACAAAATATGATTTCAGCAAAGTCACTTTAGTGTAATAGCCAGTAGCTAGGAGCACGTTTGCATCATTCTAGTTTACGCAAACACAGTATACGGTTGGCTATAAACCGTTTTGATGTAGTCATAATAAACTGAACATTAAAACATTTTAATCCATATAAAGGGTCATCAAACTAGATCTACATTAACTGTTCAACCATAAAACATGGACATAAAAACGACATAACTTGACTGTGTCTCCCAAAGGGGAATATCAAAGATATAATATAAGAGATATCCTAATATAATGGCTTCCATCTTTACGCGTATATAAAAGTATTTTTTGCATATAAAATTATTTTACTAGTACATTTAGAAATGTATCATCGTTTCAGAGGTTCTAATTTAAAAAATACTTATAATTTTCTCAACATTTCTTGCTGTCGTAACTATGTAGTCTCCCATCATAATTGTTTGTCATAACTTTATTTTCATGGTTTTCAGATATATATTACAGCAAAGAAGCGTACAATTTTGTAACTTAGGTTTTACTATCATCGTTGTTTATTTTTTAATGGTCACTTATTGAATTGTTTGCCATCTTACCTAACAATTATTAGTAGTCAATAACTAGTGCTATATACTATGAGTTTAAACTTTCGTTGTCACTAATACTTGTTTTAAATTGTATTTCGAGATAAATTTATTTACCACGTACTTTTATTTTGAATATCCGATATTTCGGCACCGTTGCAATCGCCATGAACACGGATGTCAGTACATCCGATAGAACTAGTACTATGATAATATGTAATTATTCCAGTTGGTTTGGAGACTCGTTCGCGTTAGTAATAGAGCATTATTAAAAAATTCCAGACATCTCTTGGGCATCTTGCTGAACACAACTATTTATTCAAATTCTCTTACATTTATATCTATTACAATTTGTTTGTTGCTTTAGCATTCTATCTGTTTTATTTTGTACTTAGTGCCCTTGAAACATAAGAACAAGCTATTACTGTTCTTTGTTTCTTATACATACATACATAGTCTCACGCCTATATCTCCGAAGAGGTAGGCAGAGGTGTATTGCTACACCCACTTTTTGCCAGATATAGTTTTAGTCCCACGTAATAGGAGGCGAGCCTATTGCCGTACCGGGCACATTACCAGACTCCGAGCTGCTAATGAGATTTTCCTAACGGAAAAACCCAATAACACTTTGCCCGACCCGAGGATCGAACCCGAGATCTTCCAATCCCACGCGCATATTTATGCCGCGAGACCAACGAGGCAGTCTCGCAGTTTGTTTCTCATAAAGAAAATAAATAGGTCTTCCCAATTCCTTGGCTAATAAGTGTCAGTAGGAAGGTTAATGGAAAATGGAGGTTTGAATAAGTATATTATGCAAAACTTCGTTAATTGATAGAACAAACGAGAACCTCTAAAAGGAGAACCAGAAAAAATTGAATATTCCAAATCATGTTCCATAAAACACGTTGATTCGATTATGGTCCAAACGACCATGAGATGGAATGATTTTCATTCTAAATTCTGGTCGTTTATGAATTGTATTAAACCAAAAACTTTTTACATTATTGATCTGATAATAAAACTCACAACGTTACTTACATCAAGTTGGTTTCAGTTTTATATGAGTTTTGACCTTTGGAATCTAACTTCAAAGTAAATAAAAAGATAACCTCAGCATCCACGTGTAACCTGCTTAATTCTTATAAATCTGACATAATTAACATAATACGCAAGCCTCGTCATGATAATTTTGATGCAGGCTCAAATGCCAGGATCATACAAACAACGCCCCAAAAAATCCACAACTGACCTTATTTTGGCTTGAAAAATTTTCAGGGATAAAATAAAAAAGTTGCACCTTTTGTAATTTTCATTTAAAACAAGATAACCATCGACACGTTATGAAACGGGCCTTTAAAAAGAATGATTAAATTGCGTTTACATCGTTCCTACAAATGTTGGAGGTATAATTTCTTTTTAATATCACTGAAATCTCTTTTTTTCGGTAATATAAATGACTATCTTATTCAAATTCTCCTCATTGGCGACTTTTATTACCTTGTAATGAATATCAGCTTGAAGATAAAACGTCATACTTATATTTTTAATTGGAGATATCACATCTCAGTGATAATATATTTAATAGACTTTTAATGAGGCGTGGTGATCTTATAATATCTCTTTGAAATTAAAAATGATTTAAACTTTACAAATCTATTGCGATTTTGCTTTAAAAATATCTTTGCAATACATCTGGCTGCAGATCACTTTTAATCTATTTGTTTTGTTCCTTGAATCAACCGAGCGTGTTTTGAAGGGGATTATCGGACTGTCCGCCCGACATTATTAGATTTAAATTTCCGTTTAAAGCATGTAAGTCGTCTCTATGATCATCACAAATCAAATATAATTAGCAATGAAGTCGCACAGGCCGAGAAGATCTCGCTTTCATAGAAATATACAAAACATTGTTATTAAAATTGGATACTTACAAATGAATCTTAAAAACACTTTGCGGCTACTTTGAAAAACATTAACGTTATGAGACAGAATATAAAGCAAATGAGATCAACTAAGTTAATGCGATGTAAATACTTGACTGAATGCTCCCAAACTAGTTGGTAACTACTTCCAAATTACTTTCGTTTGTGCGCATAATAAAATGTTGGTGACGCCTGCTTATATTTTGTTTTCCTGCTATGACAAGCATTAATTCTTGATTTGCCGACCGCGCTCTGAGGCGGACGTGTAACGCGTGAATATATTATATTTTATCGTTTAGCGCGGGCTCGCAATTTTTTTATCGCCATGAGTGACAAACTTGTGGCGAACGAGCTGCTGGCGTTCCTACAGCAGAAGCTGGATGTCATGGACGATGGCTATCCAGATCTGTTCCAGCAACTTCAGCGAGGAGGACATAGCGGCTGCCAAGCTGCTTGTGTACAGGTCGCTAAACAAATGTGACCAGATGGTGTCCCGGAGGCGTGACGGGACAAAGAAAAGTCTGCAAGATATTATCACGCTACTGAAGGAGACCAATCCTGACGACGTGCCGACGTTTGTGGCGAGGGACTTGAACAAGTTGCCTCCCGCCACTTTTGACCACGTCGATGTCACAAACCTTTTGAAGGACATCGTTTTTCTGAAGGCAAGTTTAGCGGATGTACACAAGAAGTTACAGGCATCCGAAGAAACCGTTGCACTCTTGCGCACGGAGGTGGATGACCTACACAAGGTTGTCAATTTAACTGGGTCACCGGCGCGTAGTAACATCAACACGCGCCGAGGTGCATGCGTCGACACATCGGTCGCAAGTTTTTTGTCAGCAGTTTTGTCGCCGCGAAATGATGTGACTGCTGAGTGCGCTACACAAGCGCCTTGCAGCCCTGCCTCCGTCTCTGCGGCTCCTCCGTGTATCGCCGCGCGTAATAAGCGAAGAAAGGTTCAGCAGGTTACTGCGAGGACCCCCGTTGCTTCCACACTGATGTCCATGCCGGATAAGGCAAGGAACCGCGACGAGGAAGCTGATGATAGTCTTATGACGGTGCAGAGTAGGAAGCGTCGTCAGAAAACCAACAAGAACTGCTGCGGTACGGCCCCTGTGGAGTCGGGTGCGAATCTGCGCGCCGCCGCACCGAACACACCCGTCTATGACTCTCGCCTGCACTACACCACTAAGGTGGAAGACATCGCGGAGTACGTGCGCCAGAAGACGAAATACACACCGAGAGTACAGCTGCTGGAGTTGCGTCGTAACGTCAATTTCAAGGCGTTTGTGGTGCGGGTCCCGACGTGCTTTCTGGATGTTGTGATGAAGGAGGACTTTTGGCCGAAGGGAGTGGTGTTCCGTCGCTTCCGCGGACAAGTACCACACGAGCGCACATCAACAACGTGCAAGTGAAGCTATGTATACTAACATAGTTTATAAGTATATTTATACTAACAACCACTGTATGTATGTTAGACTGTAAGGTTTATACTAACAACCACTGTATGTATGTTAGACTGTAATCTATGCGTCTATGCCACGCGAAATAAAATGTTTGATTGATTGATTAATTTTAATGTTAACCAGTCATAGTTTAAGCGAGCTATTAAACAGACAGCGAAAGTAATAGAAATAGTCTGGCTGAACTGGCAGTATGCTGGTTATATCTATCGTAGAACCGACTACCGTACGAGTAGTCGTATTCTTCAAAACGTAGTAGGTATATGAATTATATGAAATTTTGAAAAATAGTAGTAAGCAGTAGGTAGCAAGATAGGTAACTACTAAATTAAATAATTCTGTTACGTACCTAGCGTCAGCGCACACCAAGAGCAGAGCATTTTGTGAAATCGTTGAAAAATTAATCTTATGATAATTCCATACATTTCAAAATTGAATACACGCCCAAACTTGATGTTCGACCATGCTCGAACTTGCAAGTAAATGTTCGAGTATGAGTTCTACATGCGCGAGCGTGCTCGAGCCGCCGCCAGCGCCGCCGCAGTGCAATTGATTATTGCCACCATCGTAATTGTAATCTGCCAATAAAAAAAACGAGACGCCAAAATTTTGAACATAGATTATACAGATTTTGAAGCAAAATAAAACTACGCCATATTTTAGTTTCATGTCATTGACAACTTTGACAAATGACAAGAAACCCGCGAAATAGTTAAAACGTCAAAATCAATTGCTGAATTGTGTTGAGCGAAGCAGTTGCGTTGATTAAATTCTGTATATTTCTGTTCAACAATTATAGTAATCTACTTGTTTTTTGACCAAATCAAGATGTACTACAAGTGTTGTGTGCCGGGTTGTGTAAATTCGCGACAGGACGCTATTTTACACAAATATCCGAAGTGCAAGAAAAGACTCCAAAAGTTGCTTTACGCCAGGAAAGTCATTTCGGAAGTCTACAAGTGTGCCACAGACATTTTGAATCGCACTTCCTGACTCAGAAGTGACGTGACTTCTTCAGGCCATTGCGTATCCTACTCTATTCCTGGAAAAATACATTCAGAGTAAGGAACATGAGCACCCTGTAGATACCTTTTTTAAAACAATGGCATCAACTGTGAAAAATCTCCCCGAGAGGATGCAAATACGTATAAAAAGGGATGTATTCAAAATTATAAACGATGCTGAAATCTAATTTTACGATGAACATGTTACAGAACGTGCTTCAAATCAATTAATCCGAACGTCTATGTATGAGGTAGACGTAGTGAAGACAGCAACTTTTCTCCATACATACCATCAAAACAGACCTCTACTATATTGGTTCCTCAGTATACCAAAATTTAAGCCCAGTCCACAAGTGGAATTTGTTACAATTTTCGATCAAACAAAAAATATACTTCTAAGGAAACAACTGAAACATTCACGCCATCAACAATTACTCCTTATCCGTACACTCCAAATTTTTAACAAGTAACTAAACGGTACATTACAACTCAAAATTACTCTGATTTTTCTTAATTATACCTACTAAAAAAATATATATTTGATTAAATAAAAAAAACATTGTAACTTAATAAATAACAAATTATAACTATGTAAAATAAGAGTTTTGTTTACTAACCTTAAACATATGGTAAGTCGTTCCTCAACAGAAATGCTAGGTCGATAATTCGTATTGCGTTTTTGGATATGCGGGCGTAATAAAATAAAATTTCAAATTTTTCGTAGTTTAACTTATAAATAATAGTCATAAAAGTGAACACCTCTTAATGGTTAATTCTTACATAATGTATAATATTCGCCTAAGGTACATCTTTCCTGCCAGGTTCTTCTGCCCACACTGTTCTTCTCATTTTATGACGTCTTATTTTATTTTAATATTCTTAATCTTCCTCTTCCTCTGCCAAAAGGGCAATAATTACTAAATCCCAATCAACCATTTTGAACACGTCTGCCAAGGTCAGATTTTGGCATCAAACTGGTCATACACGCCCGCCTGGCAACTCAGAGCATTTTCAACGGAGCTTGCTCACGGAAGGGCGAGTATGCCGCCTGCATGGTCGAGCAATCAAATGTTTGCTCGACCATGCGCGAGCATTTTGCAGTTCGGTGTGCGCTTACACCTATTCGTAAGTAGTAACCTGTTTAACCTCTCTTTTGTATTATATATGTCATAGAAAAATAATAAGAACCGTAAATTTATAAATTGCCTAGGAAATTTATAAATTTACGCTTTTTATTAATTCGTAGGATTCTAAACGAGAGATAAATTGTGTTACTTTACGTAAACATTTCCGTAAATTTATCAATTTGCGACATCTCGTCGTAAATATATAAACTGAAGGAAATCCCATTCGTAACATTCTACAACACACTGCTCTTTGATTGGTCGGTCGGTGATAATGAAGGTCGGCATCAGTTCAACTTAAAAACAACACAAAAATAGTAGCCCTGCAAAGCAGGGCTCCTACTTTTGTCAACGTCAACTTAGCCTCATTAACATCGCTAAGGTTCCGTCTTATTCGTAAAAGTGGCGAAGAATGGCGGTGGCGAGAAAGGAAATGTAACACGTGACTTATTCAACCAATTAGAGCGCACATGGCGTTCCGTTATTGCTTACGTATTATTTTACGAATAAATTCGGTAAGTTTATCAATTTACGAAAACATGGGCGGAAAATAATACAATTTATATCTCGTTTAGAATCCTACGAATTAATAAAAAGCGTAAATTTATAAATTTCCTAGGAAATTTATAAATTTACGGTTCTTGTTATTTGCCGGTGACATATACGGTACATACTTACGATTGATCTATCGATCACGCAACGATCATATTGGAATCCAAGTAATTGGAACCGTTTCCCTACTCTGGTATTTTAACCTGATTCAATTAAAAGCCGAGCCATATGCAAGGATGTTATTTAATGCCACATATGAAATAAGAGTCATATATTATGTCTCATTATAAGCAGTTTTTAGCACAGATTTATTTTTGTGACCTACATAATATTATTATGGCTGCCTTATAAAGGAGACCGACCACAAAGTATGGGACTTTGGCCTGGGCGTGAACAATTTAAAATTGGAATTACAATATTAATTTTCAATAGCCTAAACTAAGTAGAAAACATTACTCTTTGAAGTTTAGTACCAAGTCAGTTGAATAATGAAATAAAACACATTGTTAAAAATAAACATTTATTTTCATTATTCACTCGTTGTCATTAGCGCTATACACTGTCCCACTGCTGGGCACGAGCCTCTTTTCACTGTGAGAGTTCTTCCGAGAACATTTTGGAGAACTCTCAGACATGCAGGTTTCCTCACGATGTTTTCCTTCACCGATAAGCAAGCGGTAATTAATCACTTAACTTCGAAAGTCATTGGCCTTGGATTCGAACACGAGACCCTCTGCGTAGCAGTCTGTCAGTCTCACCACTCGGCTACCGTGGCTCTCTTTGTTATTATTCACTCAGTTGGCAAAGTTTTTTCACACACTCCATACTCCTTAGATATTTCTTATCGGCTAATAGCTATGACTAATAGGAGCGAACTAGCACAAAGTCGAGCACAAAAGCTAGTTAATCATATGATAACTTACTTCATGTGGGTTAATCCATTGTATAGTAACACTTTTGATATGTCACTTACGTTCTGTATCACAATTGAGGCTGTGAGACCTAATTCTCATCTTTGTGTGTGTTTGCCTGTGACGACCTGAATTGCGACCAGAACTTGCAGCTTCTTGTGTTTGGTTTGCGATTTGTGGCATACGGGATATGTTTAATGCCACATTCCAACGAGAATGACATAATATGTACGGGCTATGAGCCTCGATCTGTTGACAAACCAAAATAAACAATTGTAATGCATGTATTTATAATACCAACTTAATATTTGGATTAATAAACATAATTATGTGAGTAAGTTGTTGAAATGCCAAATACATACCACTTGCGGTGCAATCCATTGAAGTATTACTTGTCGTACTTCCACGAGATTGAAAATATGTCTTCTCCGCTGTGTAATATTGGTGCCACAATTGATGCAATGCATTCATTCATGATCATGAAGCGGGATTGGGTAATCCATGTTCAAGCGCAAGTCATCGTTCGAAGCGGGTACTGGGCCCGCAGGTAAGCCATGGTCGTCATGAGGAGAATATTCGGAGTCCATTTTAGAAAGCACAAGTAGAAAAAGAACAGCTAACACAAATTCAAATCCATAATCATCATCATCAGCCTTCCAACAGTCCACTGCTGGACTAGGCCTCTCCTTTGAAAGGAGGAATTGGCCTACTATACCACGCTGGCCAAACGGGTTGGTATAGGGTTTGTATCAAGTTTTCCTTCTCTTACAGTGCTGTTCTCTGCATAATATGCTCCCTCTGTCGGCTCTTACGACACCCATGGGATGATATGGGGTGGTGACATTCCGTATTCTTAATCCGTCACCACACGGAGAGAAATCCATAATACGATCAATCAAACGAAACGAACGCAAAGCGAATGACGGTAGTAACAGAATTGACAAGTTAGTCAAGTGTTGCTGGAGTATGAAAATAAATACCCAATATACTTCCATTTTGATATTATTAAAAATAATATCATTATTTTACGTTAATTATGACTGTCGTCTGAAAAATATAGAAAATAAAAAAAGTTATGAAAAAATATCTACCCACTCTCAGGTTTCCGCAATCGCTTTAAAATGTGATTTTACTAAACACTTTTTAACGATATTTTCCACCGATTATTTACAAGGCAACACAAAACAACCATTCAAATAGTCCATTGAAGTACCTACGTTTATGATCAAATGAAAGTATTTTAAAATCCATTATTATTATTTGTTTATTTCTTACTACTGGATAGCGATAGCGAATATTTATAATACATTAAAACAAAAACTTTAAGTAATTTACTTTTTTTTAAGACGTGAACAACCACGTTCAAGCCAACTTTGGCCGGTCTCCTTTGCTAATACTATTTTGTGATTCATAATATCATGGTTTAAATTATTCAATGTATTAATTGTATTGTTCAGAAATACAGCAGAACATTTTCTACATGTGGCATTTACTAAAGAAACTTATTTCTTGTATCACAGATGTATCACAGTAACTTGCCGTAAGGCACTATCCGATGTATTAAGTTGAAACCGGAGTGAAATTGAGTTAGAAATAAAGTTAGATTTCATCAGCGTTGGATCACCGATACAGGGAGGTGAGAACCGCGGGGGAATGTGATAGGTCGAATGAAGTCGTTCTATTTTTAAAAACATGTATCGGTTTTTTATAACCAGTCGCAGGCAGGTATATTTTGATATTACTGTTTTCTTTAGGTAAAATTGCCTATCTTATAATTGACATTTATTTTCGTGATTTTAAAAATGATATTTGTAATATTTTCATGCCTATTTGATGATGTTTGTAACAAAACTTATTCATTGCGGGTAGATAATGATTGTTAGCAAAGTATAAAATGAATGAGTCTTGTCTATAGTCGAGTTATTTTGTGTCACTGTCAGTTGTCATGTCATTTTTGACATTAAGTTAAATGTACGGTTGGGGCGTTGCCGCCGTGACACATTCTACAACGAGACTTCGGTGCGATAGCTTGCAAGGTTAGTGGAAATTATACTGATTGTATCTGTGATTGCCTAGTGATATTTTTAACAATAAATATTGTTATTGCGTTGGTTAACATGCGTTTTAATTGTAAAACTCCCTTCTGAGGTACGATTACATCTCAGAAGTGGGATTCGCGAGATATTTTGTTTTGTGATGAACCACCCCACGAGCCCGGGCACCAATTAACTAAACTAAATTTAAAGTATGGAAAATCAACGCAATAATTAGAGTGTAACCTGACATTGTGTATACAGTTTAAAGTGGATATTTTAAGCGATTTCTTATTTCTGTGAATATTCTTTATTGATAGCGTTACAGATAATTATGTCGAAATATCAGTTTAAAATAACAATAAAATGTTATTTATGTCTGGAAATAACGAAATCACTTCAAAACGATTGACTATATTCGTGATGAATACGGATTAAAATCCACACACGTGGGTAACATTTTTTTCTTTAATTTTCCATTATGCTTATCGTAGAAATACAAGTTAAAGAGATAATTATAGTGAACATAGAAACCATAAATGAAGAAAATAAGTAAAAATATACCGCCACAATTGTGATGCAAATGGATAAAAAAAATACCCACTTGTATTGTGGAGAGAATATTCATTTTCGATAATTATGTTAAAATATTAGTGGAAAATAATAGTAAGATGTTAGTAATGTCTGAAAATAATGAAATCGCTTTAAAATAATTGACTATACTCTAGATGAATACGGATTAAAAAGCGGAGACACTCTGGTAACATTCTTAATTTTTATTCTTCCTTTTTTTCTGTATGCCTATCTTTGAAATACAAGTTAATACGTAATTATGGTGAATATAGAAACCATAAATGAATAAAATGAGCCAAAATATATATTATAGTGATGCAAACGAAAAAAAACTACATAAATCTGTTGTATCATAAATGTTGTGCAAATTAATCAGTGTTATAAAATAATGCGTTCTTTTACTTTTAGATAACAATTACTTAAATATCTCCCTAATAGTGTTAAATTACCTACTTTAGAAATGTATTACCAGGTACTTGATTTACTAGGTAATTAATTTGGTGTCCTTGTTCCGAGTTCCAGGGAAATGAGCGACAGGGAACCCAGTGTGAATTACCGACGTACCAGCGAAACGTCTCGGAATTACGAGGCACAGAGGAAATGCAATGATACATCCCGTGCTGGCAAGCGAGACCTAGGAGAAATGAGTCGTAGCTGTAGCCGAAGACGCAGTCGCAGCCGTAGCCGCAGACGCAGTCGCAGCCATAGCCGCAGTCATAGTGTAGCACGAGGGCGCAGTCCGGCCCATGACCATCGGCACAGCAACACACGTCCTACGCACGTGAGAAGCCGAAGCAGCAGCAGCACGCGAACGCTCATCCAGCGGGAACGTGAGCTCGTCAGGCAGAAAGAAAAATTAAGAGTCCTTGAAAACCAGGTACGTGAAAAACGGGAGCGGTTAACGGAACGTAACAAATCACGCGGTCTCGGTCGTTTCGAGACGTCTGAACCCGGTCACAGCAACCGTGAGCAGTTTAACACTGGTAATAGGAGCCCAACTCGGGACCGTTCCTTAACCACTCCCGCGAAACGACACTTACCTTGTGATGAACATGACGGCAAGAAATCTAAATTGATGACAATGGAGGTGTTTGAGGACTTTTTGAAACTCCTTAAGTCTAATGCAGGGGATCGTGAATCGTTTTCGAGTTCTTCCTTAAACACGGTTATTCCAGATTTCGACCCTATGTCGAAGGAACAGACCATCAGTACCTGGCTAGATAAAGTTGATGAATGCTCCGAAATTTATAATTGGAACGACAAGCAAACGGTTCATTATGCCCTGCCTAGGCTTACCGGGTTAGCTAAAACATGGTATCAGGGCCTGCCGTCTATCAAGCATACTTGGTTTGAATGGAAGTTGATGCTTAAGGAATCATTCCCTGCTACTGAAAATTATGCGGAACTCTTAAAAGATATGCTTAATAGACGAGTACGCACTGGAGAATCGTTTGAAATATATTACTTTGCAAAAATTAATTTACTGAATCGATGTAAGATATTTGGCAAGCAAGCAGTGGATTGTTTACTCTATGGAGTTGAAGATAGGGGAGTCCGCGTAGGTGCTCAAGCGGCAAAATTTGATAAGCCTGAAGATGTACTTGAATATTTTAAAACCATTAAATATCATAATAGAAATCAATCCGATTTTAACAAACATTTCAATAGGGATAAACGTTCTAGCAATATTAGTAACGATTCAGCAAACGCTGCGGATAATACACAGTCTTATAAAACTGGTGGCATGAGTAGGTCAATTACGTGCTTTAACTGTCAAAGTGTCGGTCACCCTAGTTTTAAGTGCCCCAAGCCTATCGTTAAGTGCACTAATTGTAATTTTATAGGGCACCACAGTTCCCACTGTCCTAAATTGAAAGATCAAAAGAATCCTTCAAAGGATAAAGAGGTATTTGAAGTTTCTTGTACTGAAAACAGTAACGAGAAGTACAAGATTATGATAAATATTAACGGAATTGCCACTATTTGCCAATTGGATTTGGGTAGTGAGGCAACATTGATTCGTAAGAGCAATGCTCGGAGATTAGGATTGTCTTGGGAAAGCGTTAATGGCCCATATTTGAGAGGCTTAGGAAATGTGCCGTATTTACCAATGGGACGTGCCTTAGTGGATATTGATGTACAGGGTATATCGGAAAAGGATGTTGAGGTGTTTATTGTAGATGACCCCTTAATTAAGTATGATGTGCTGCTCGGGCATAGTTTTACTGAAAGGCCTACACTTAAAATAATCAAAACTCCAACAGATCTAACATTTGAACGAGTAGAACATGACGTTTATTCTAAGTTACAACTCCGTACGTCTTCTGATGTTACCGTGGACATAGGCGAAATGGTACCAGTCCCTGTCAGGTCAAACGTTGCTTGTACTGGTAACATCTATGTAGGCGGGTCGGCAAGGGGCTGCTCGGACCACGAATATTATTTATTACCAGGCGAATACAAAATTCACAATTCTGAATGTAATTTATTAATTCAAAATGTCAGCTCAAACCCAGTGTACTTTAAAGAGAATACCCTCATCACACGTGCTCAATTTGTGAGATCGACCCATGCAGACTTACATGTTTTACAAATGATTCGAATAATAATATCACTACTACTCCCAAATGCGGAAAGCAGTTGTCAGATGATCAGATCAGCCAATGCGCAAAATTACTGGAAAAGTATAAAGATTGCTTCGCTACTGGTATGCATGACTTAGGATTTACCACCGTTACAGAGATGGAGATTCACCTCAAGGACTCCACCCCTGTTGTTTACAGGCCGTATCGGTTACCTTACACTGATCGCAAACTAGTTCAGGATATGGTAGGTGATATGATCAAACATGGTATAGTTCGCGAATCTAACTCGCCATACGTTAGTCCGATAGTCCTCGTAAAGAAAAAGTCTGGCGAAAAACGTCTTTGCGTCGACTACCGCGCACTAAACAACCGCACCAAGAGAGATCACTATCCCTTACCAAGAATTGACGATTTATTAGATCGGCTGTCGGGTCAGTCTTTGTTTACGTCACTTGATTTAGCGTCTGGTTATCACCAAATTGCCATAGCAGAGCAATCTAGAGAGAAAACTGCGTTTGTCACACCCGATGGGCAATATGAGTATAATCGTATGCCCTTTGGGTTGGCAAATGCCCCTGCGGTTTTTCAGAGAGCAATCCACAAGATTCTCAATAAAACTAGGGTAGGGTATATTATTATTTATATGGACGATATTATGATACCATCAACAAATTTCGCAGAAGGGCTGGCACGTCTCGAAGAAGTGCTAGGCCTTCTGCGAGAGGCAGGCTTAACTCTTAAAATGGAAAAATGCCACTTTTTCCAAGAACGTATTGATTTCCTCGGATTTGAAATAGATAAAGATGGTATAAGGCCTGGGATCCAAAAGATTGAGGCGGTGTCTAAATTCCCTTCCCCTCGAAATCAACACGAGGTAAGAAGATTTCTTTCGCTAGTTTCTTTAGAAGGTTCGTGAAGGGATTCGCATTAATTGCTAGACCCTTAACGAACCTTTTGAAAAAGGACATACAATGGAGCTGGGGAGATACGCAGGCTGAATCTTTCCAGTTAATTAAAACGCACTTAACACAGAGGCCTGTCCTGGGCTTGTACGATCCCAACGCCGATACGCAATTGCATACAGACGCGAGTAGGTTAGGAGTCGCGGGCATATTATTACAGAGAAAAGATTCCGATCCATGGCGGCCAATAGCTTACTTTAGTCGTCAAACGACTGCGGAGGAGATGAGGTTACATTCATTTGAACTAGAGACACTAGCAGTCGTTTCTTCCTTGAATAAATTTCGCACATATCTCATTGGCACCAAGTTCACTATCATAACTGACTGCAATGCGTTACGGTCTACTTTCACCAAAAGAGATCTCATTCCTCGCATATCTAGATGGTGGATCCAATTTTTAGAATTCGATTGTGAGATTGAGTATCGTCCTGGTGAAAGAATGTCACACGTAGATGCACTCAGTAGAGGTCCGGTGTCATTACCATCTGAAGACACGCACGTTCTAGACATTATGTCTGTTAGCACAGAGGACTGGATTTCTACGGAACAGTCATCCGATGAAGAAATTAAGCGTATTAGAAGTATTCTAGAAGACCCAGAAACATCTAAAATTGCTGGTATCCATAAAGAATATACGATTAAGAACGGACGAGTCTTCAGGACTTTAGGTGAAGGTATTACTCGGTGGGTTGTCCCAAAGGGCGTACGTTGGCAACTTTTGAAATCCAACCATGATGACGTGGGTCACTTTGGCTTCGAGAAAACTTTGGAGCGAATAAAATCTCTCTTTTGGTTCCCGAAGATGCGCAAATTCATAAAAAAATATGTAGCTGCATGCCTTGAGTGTGCCCACCACAAACTACCTTCTGGAGCCAAAGAGGGCCTACTTCATCCAATTCCAAAAATAGAGATTCCGTTCCACACCTTACATGCGGACCACTTGGGCCCGTTCCCACGAAGTAAGCGAGGTCATACATACATACTTGTGATAGTTGACGCGTTTACCAAATACGTTAGCATTACACCGGTACGAAGTACAAAAACTAAAGAGACTGTAAGAGCGTTTAAGACCCTTTTCAGTTACTTTGGGTCCCCCGCGCGGCTTATTACCGATAGAGGCACGAGTTTTACGAGTAAAAAGTTTAAAACGTTCATACAATCTATTGGTGCAAAACACATCCTCAATTCTGTTGCCACGCCAAGGGCAAATGGGCAGGTCCAACGGTACAACCGAACGATACGGGCATCCCTTGGGTCGATGGCTCACGATAAACAAAAAAATTCGTGGGACGAACTTCTCCCAGACATTCAATTAGGTCTTAACACCACTGTCCATGACGTAACACGAAAAACACCTACAGAGCTATTGTTAGGTAGGACTGTGGCAAACCCAGGGCAGGGCATACTAAATAATGTGATGGATGATATAGGGTAGGGTAATAACCAAACTTTAGAGGAAATTAGGGCTGAAGCGAGTAAACGAATGAAAATGAATCAGGAGTCAAATAAGATTCGGTACGACAAACGCAGGAAACAGGCTGCCACTTACCAGGAAGGTGATCTGGTTAGAATAGTAAGGGCAGTAGTAACGACACCAGGTCAATCGAAAAAGTTAGAAGCGAAATGTCAGGGTCCGTATAGGATAAAGAAAGTTCTACCAAATGACCGATTCCTTGTTGTTGACACCCCAATGACTAGAAAGGGAGCAAAATACGAATCGATTGTTGCTATTGACAAAATTTATCCATGGTTAAGTTTTGATGCCCCTGCTTGCTCGTCCAGTGAAGATAATGACTATGAGAGTGATTGTAATTAAATAAATGTATGGAATGTAAATGGATTGTTAAAATGTGAATCACCTGATGATTTAATCTAACTTAATTATAATATACATGTTCTTTAGTGATGATTTTTGATATATGTATGATGTAATAGATATCTAGCATATGAACTTGCTATTCCCTTAGGGGTAAGTGAGGGTACTTGAGTCGGGCAGGATTGGCGTTGGATATCGCCGCCCAAGATTGGCTCTAAGTATCACGGTCGATAGCGAAGTGACGGTGAAGGAAGTAGCCTCACTTCGCGCGACCATGAGATTAAGTGAGAATGTCTGAGCTGGGCAGGATTGGCGTATGAACTCGCCGCCCATGAGTAGCTCAAGACATTGTGGCCGGCGGCGGTGTGCTGGTGAAGGAAGTAACTTGCACATCGCTCAAGCCTTGAAATTGAAGAAAGGATGAGTTGAGATAACATAGATTAAGAATAACATTGTAATATTAAGCCAAATTATGTACAGATTATTCTTTTATTGTTTTGTAAGTGTAATAAAGAAATACCTTTCGATAATCATATAATGCTTTATTTCATTAAAAATTATGTTATTAATTATATATAAACGAAGGGACTCGTTCTTGAAGGATGGCCGACTGTAACAAAACTTATTCATTGCGGGTAGATAATGATTGTTAGCAAAGTATAAAATGAATGAGTCTTGTCTATAGTCGAGTTATTTTGTGTCACTGTCAGTTGTCATGTCATTTTTGACATTAAGTTAAATGTACGGTTGGGGCGTTGCCGCCGTGACACATTCTAGAACGAGACTTCGGTGCGATAGCTTGCAAGGTTAGTGGAAATTATACTGATTGTATCTGTGATTGCCTAGTGATATTTTTAACAATAAATATTGTTATTGCGTTGGTTAACCTGCGTTTTAATTGTAAAACTCCCTTCTGAGGTACGATTACATGTTCATAGAGAATTAAATTACAGACCGATCAGAAGGTTCATCGTTCAAAACGGTAATAATCAAAATATTTATTTAGAAATAACTATCAATTCATACGAACATGTTGTAAGTATGTAATTTTAGCGCTGAGCTAAGGAATCGCACGGATTAAAATGTTCATGCAAATCATTCGTTTTATTTACGATGCAAATGGGTAAGTATTATTCATCATTATCAGCCCTATATATAAACTGTCCCACTGCTGGGCACAGGCCTCTTCTCACTACGAGAAGGGTAAGGCCACCACGTTGGCCTAGTGCGGGTTTACAGACTTAACATGTCTTTCGAGAACATTATTGAAAACTCTCAGAAATGCAGGTTTCCCCAAGATGTTTCCTTCACCGTTTAGCAAGCGATAATTAACAATTTAATACGCACATAACTCCAAAAAGTCATTGGTGCGTGCCGTGGATTCGTACCCGGACCCTCTGCGTAGCAGTCTGTCGGTCTCTCCATTAGGCTATCGCTGCTAATAAGTAATTCAACTTCTTTATTTTACAAAAGAAAAATGTAGCAGAAGAAATATATTTTATAGAAAATTTATTCTACAAACTTGGAACAGACACAATTTTCTTTCTGTTTCTACCCTAGCCAAAAACCCAAAAGTAAACAAACAAAGAGCAAAGTAGACAAATTGGATTTGCAGTATTTACATAAAATACCGACAAAACCAAGGGAATGCATGGAAATCAAATCGTATGCATTTGGGGAGCGAGTAAAAAACTAAAAAGTTTGGTGTCTCTTGAAATATTTAATCAAACTTTGGTGCTACCTCACAAATCCTCACCTTAATTCCCACATCTAGACGTGCATATTACGTTTTTAGTTTGAGTTTTTAGTTTTCTGGTTGTGAAATATGAAATGAAATATGAAACATATTTTATTTGCAGAAAATGTGGTACAGATTCAGGTGTTACAGTATCGTTAATATAGTTTCGTCACATTTTACCTTTTAGGCATGCAAAATATATGAAATAATGAGAAATACGATTTCATGCGTTAACATATACATAATGCATTATAATAAGTACATTTTCCAATAATAGTAAGTCGTGCATAAAATCATAATTATATTTGTATTGTTAAAATATTATATTACAACATGTCATAGAAAAAATAGATGAGGTATGTCAAAGTCATAGAATAGAATGCAGAATTATTACGTCAACCTTTAAGATCAAAGAATTCTGTAATTGTATACAATGAATGTTAAATTAACCAATTTTTTAATGGTTTTTTCATTTTCAGTAACGGAAGATCCCGAATAGCTTTAGGTACCTTATGAAATACCTTTAGGTATACAAATGACGTAATAATTTTTTATGGAACAATGCAGATTTACAGGCAGGCATTAATAGCCGCGTGGAGTCCCGTTTACCTAATATTGAATTATTACGTGCACCAATAAATTCATTTGTATATTTGTTAACATGAGTGCAGATTTCTAGTTTATACAATCTTGTTAGGGTTAGTATATTATTTCGTATAAATGTAGGTTTGCATGAATCTAATGGTCCCATATTAAACAAAACCCGTATGCATTTTTTAAAGTTATAAATGCTTTACTTATATCCGGCGAGTTGCCCCATAACAATAGTCCATATCTCAAAGTAGATTCATCATAGCCATAATATGCGATAAGCGCCGCAGGTCTTCCAGCAACTCGTTGTAAGTTACGAAGATCAAATACAAATTTATTTAATTTAATGCATACATTTTTAACATGCGTTTTCCAGTTGCAATATTGATCTACATGTAATCCTAAGAATTTTGTGTCCGTTACTTTGTTTAGTTTTTTTATATTATATGAAATGTCCACGGACTCATGTTTGGTTTTATAATTGGAAAATTGTATAAATTTAGTTTTGTCTATATTAGTACAAAGATGATTTGAGTTAAGCCAAGTCATTACTGATTCTACTTCTGTATTTTTGTCAAAATTAATAGATTAGTCTTGTTTTGGTATTATAATAGAAATAACATCTGCAAACAGTATTGATTCATTATGTGTGACAGTTGGGAGATCATTCACGTATATTAAAAATAAGACTGGCCCGAGTATGCTACCCTAAGGCACACCATATTTATTTTGTAGGCAATGTGACCTATATAACGTTAGGATACAATTTTTATTTAAACGCGACACTTCTACGCATTGTCGACAGTCTTTTAAGTATGTTTGTGTCCATTGCGGAGCCATACCTTGAATGCTGTATCTTTCGCATTTATTTAATAGGATGTCATGATCTACACAATCAAATGCTTTGGACATATCAAAATATATGGCAACTGCTGATATTCTTCTATTAATATATTTTTTTTGGCGGTAGGTGTCAAAAAGTCAACACATAGTCGAAATTTAAAAGATTTTATTTAATTATTTTAAAGCGTTTTTATGTACAAACTTTGTTTAAACTGTGTATTGTAAGCCATAAATACACTGTACTCACATTTGTAGAGGAGTTACATAGCTGAATGTAAACATAAATCTGCAAGTTACACCACCTGCCAGCACCACAACCACTACACATTCACATCAAGTTTACTATCAAAGGAAGCACAAGTACATTCGAGTTGAGGCATCACAATGTCAGAACTGACAAACATCAAGACCGCACAGAACAATCTTGAAGAAATGTTCAATAAGCGGATGGCGGAACTTGAGGCGCAGCTTCAAGGAGGTACGGCGAAGGACACGGTCGCGAAGGTGGCAGAAGAGTTCCGGACCTTCAGAGAGCTCATGTCTGCCATGCTCAGTCTTCTACGGAAGCAGATAACGGAGTGCTCCCAAGCTATCGATGTCATCGAGAACAGGCACAGACGTAAAGCACTATTATTTCTTGGCGTACCTGAGGCAGAAAAGGAGGACTGTAGGGCTTCTGTGACAAACATTCTTCAGAAAATTGAGCTCCCAAATGTCACCATGGATAACATCAGTGTTTGTCATAGAATCGGTGCATCCAGTGAGGGCCATCACCGTCCAATCCTGGTCTAGTTCTCTGGGTTGGATCAGAGGTCTGCAGTCTGGAGAGCCAAGACCAAACTAAAGGGTACTTCAGTGTCCGTAAAGGAATTTCTAACGAAGTCAAGACAGGCGATTTTTACTAAGGCTCGGCTGCATTTTGGAATGCGAGCGTGTTAGACCCAGGACGGTGTCATCGTTATCAAGGCATCGGATGGCACTCGTCATAAAATATGCACCACTGAAGAGATGAACAGCCTACTGAAAAAATATCCCAAGCGTATTGATACCGCAGCCGCGGGAAAGAGTGGCGTCGCATCTGCGGGTACGTCGAACGCAGCCTCCAGAGCGCGTAAATAATGCTTTATTATTTATCCGTTTCTCTGTTTGTTTATTTCACACGTGCTACTGTTTTCTGTTTAGCCTTTAGTTAGTTTGTTTTGTCTTGTAATTGTAAACGATGTTTGACATATAGGTGACACTGTGACAGATGTCAGAATGTACGTTCGGAAACCGTTCACAACTACGTTTAGTTATTTTATTCTCCTTTTTTTTTTGCTTTTGTATGCTGGCGGATGGTGCAGAGAGGACTGTGCTGCTTATAGTATACACTCATATTTTTAGTATTTATTATATTTATCAGTATTTTATATTTATATATCTATTATATTTAAATTTATGGACTTTGATACATATTTGTCGGCCAATGAGTCAGCTACCTCATCGGACAATGAAAGTTTCTGCTCGGCTGATGGCACGTTGAGCGAATGTCTGCTTAAGTTATTTATAAATCAATCATTTTTTAATGTATGCTATATAAATGCGCAAAGCATACCCAGCCATCATAATGACTTGCTGGAAGCATTTTCGGTTTCAAATGTGCACGCCATCTTGGTTTCGGAGAGTTGGCTAAAACCAGTTCTCTCTTCTACTTCCTACTCTTTGCCCGGCTACATCCTTATCCGTAATGATCGAGTCGGTAAAAGAGGTGGTGGTGTTGCAATCTACCTGCGCAGCACCTGCTCGTTTAAAATCCTAGCGTCTTCTTCAACTACTTCTTCTGCTGTGGAATACCTATTTATTGAGGTTAACGCCAAGGGCGCTAGAGCTGTTCTTGGCGTCGTCTATTGTCCCCCCTGTGCCGACTATTTCTTCAGTCTCGAACCGATTCTGGAATCTTTAGGGTCTCAGTATGCTCATCATATTGTCATGGGTGATTTCAATACCGATCTCCTCTCCCGTCATTCCTGTCGTTCCCGTAAGCTACTCGACATAGTTCAGTCAGCCAGCCTCCACGTATTGCCGTTGCAAGCCACTCACCACAACGATAATGGGGAGGACACCTGGCTGGATTTCATGCTTACTTCTGCTTCTTCCCTAGTCACATCCCATGGCCAACTTCTTGCACCTGGATTCTCCCGTCACGACCTTATTTTCCTGTCATACCGTCTGAAACCTCCCAAATCCCTGCCTAAAGTTCTGCACATGCGTTGTTTTGGTCGTATGGATGTGGATAAGCTGAAGCAAGACGCTTCTATGGTAAACTGGGACAGCTTAGTATCCGCCACTACGGTGGATGAAAAAGTAGATATTTTTAACGCCGTTGACAGTGATCTTTATGACGTCCATGCCCCCGTGAAACGGGTGAAATTGAAGCGTCCGCCAGCACCCTGGATTACACTGGGTGTTCGGATGGCAATGCGTCGTAGAGACCGTGCGTTTAGAAAGTACAAGAGAGATCGATGTGTGGAAAATTGGGTGCTTTTTAAGTCTGCAAGAAATCGGGGCAATCAGATGGTGCGCAACGCCAAACGCCGACATATCCTCAATAATATCTCTTGTTCATCGCCTGCTAGTACCTGGAAGTTCCTCGGAACACTAGGCATTGGCAAACAGCGGCGTCTTGATTTTCATGGGACTCACGACTTGGATGATATCAACCGATATTTCACCACTACTGCTTCGCTGGATCACCAAGTCGTGAGTCACACTGTTAATTATTTAGCGGGGTTACCTCAACCCAACATTGATTCCTTTTGCTTTTCTCCAGAGTCTCCAGACGACATCAAAAAGGTCATCCTATCCATAAAATCTAATGCTGTGGGATGTGACAATATTAGTCGTCGTATGATCACGACCATCCTTGAACATCTACTGTCGGCGATATCCCACATCATTAATTTTCCCTAGTCTCTGGTACTTTGCCCTCCCTGTGGCGTAAGGCCTATATAATACCTCTTCCCAAAATCCAAAATCCCACCCTCCCTGAACACTTCCGTCCTATTTCTATCCTACCCTTTATGTCTAAAGTGCTAGAGGCCTGTGCGCACAAGCAACACTCTCATTTTATTCAACACAACAAGTTGTTGAGTCTTCTGCAATCAGGCTTCAGACCTGGACATAGCACAACTTCCGCCCTCCTTAAAGTGACTGGCGATATTCGTGTGGCCATGGAAAACACCAAAATTACTGTTCTGGTATTAATTGACTTTTCAAATGCCTTCAATACCGTCAGTCACGATATCCTATTATCTATTCTCTCCCACCTCAAGGTCTCGGCTGGAGCTTTGGATTGGTTCTCAAATTATCTTCGAGGTCGCCGGCAGTCGATCCACGTCGATGAGTTATCGTCGGCATGGTTTGATACTACTTCTGGCGTTCCTCAAGGCGGCATTCTCTCTCCTCTTTTATTTTCTATTTTTATAAATCTCTTAACTCAAAATCTTCAGTGCGCTTACCATTTGTACGCCGATGACTTGCAGATTTACTCCCAAGTAAGTGTGGAACACATCATTGAGGCGATCGACAAAATCAATAACGACTTGAACGCTATATTGTCCTGGTGTCGCAAGTTTGGGCTAACAGTTAATCCTAGCAAGACCCAAGCCATCATTGTGGGTAGTCAATGGATGTTAAAAAGACTAGACTTATCGATCCTGCCGCCCATAACCTTTAACGGAACCACCGTCGATTTATGTCCTGCTGTCAAAAACCTTGGGCTTCACATAGACACCATGCTGAATTGGCAAGTCCAGGTAACTCAGTTGAGTCGAAAGGTCACCAGTGCTCTGCGCGCTCTCTACCGTCTAAGGAACATACTACCATCCGAGACAAAGACAATGCTTGTGCAGACCTTAATCTTCCCCCTCATTGACTATGGTGATGTATGTTACTTTGACCTGAATGCAGACCTCCTTGATAAACTTGACCGTCTTCTAAATAACTGCATTCGATTCATTTTCAATCTTCGCAAGTATGACCATGTGTCTACTTATCGTTCCCAACTAAAATGGCTTCCCATACGTCAGCGCCGTAGTTTGCGTGCTCTCACTACCCTCTATACTATTCTTACATCTTCAACCTCTCCCCAGTATTTATCTTCCTACTTCCAATACTTATATTCCAACCATGAACGAAACCTCCGTTCATCTCATAATCTTCTCCTCACGGTACCTCCTCACAACTCTAACTTTCTTCATTCCTCTTTTACTATTCAATCTATCCTTCTCTGGAATGCCCTCCCTCTTGAAATCAGGATGGCCAAGACGAAGAACACTTTCAAGTTCAAGGTGAAAGAGATCCTATTGGCTGAGTCGGCGATTGTATCTTAAGTCGTTTAAGTTCAATGTGGTTTAATATGTATGTATGTGTTTATATATTTATAGTATATATATTATATATGCCTTTGTGTATTTATGTAGTTTTATAATATATCTATATCATGTATGTTTATATTATATTATGTACCTAACGTATTTATTTTAATGTATCATTTAGATCTATAATATACTTAGTTATAATTTATATTAGTTCAAATTAGTTTTCATTATATTACACCTACTTCTTTTCTCTCTGCACCACTCTAAGGTTGACTGGGAGATAATGCCCATGGCATTAAGTCCGCCTTTATACTATTGTGTATATAAAGTTTTAATAAATAAATATTCGGTTACTTTATGCATGAGAGAGAAGGCAGCAAGAGTAGTCGAGATTTTTTTTTAAATCCTTTCTGTTCTTGTTGAAGAATATCATGTTTACATAAGAAGTCGTAAATTCTTGAATACATTGCTTTTTCAAAAATCATTGAAAGTATTGGTATAAGTGCTATTGGTCTGTAGTTAGTAAGTTCATGCCGGTCGTTTTTTTTGTACAGAGGTTTGACAATAGAAGCTTTTAATTTTTCTGGAAATATAAAAGTGCAAAAGATATATTTATGACATCTGTAAGAATGAGCTGGAAATTAGTATTAGCAATAAAATTGTTAACAAGAAAGTCTTTCCTGTTCCAGCGCCCTACGCTTTTACAATCAAGTATTATAATTAAAAGCACATAGTTTACACTTCAGCCCAGAAATAGAACAACAACTTGAACGATCCATAATTTATTTTTTGTTTTTACGTGAGTTTATAAAAGCGTGTTTTTCTATTATTTTTTAACTATTCATTCATTTATTTTATACTTTTTGATCTTTGAGAACGAAATATTTTTAACATTTAAACATTTATTTTAAGTAGGCGAATGAGCCCGCATCCTTTCCATCTCCTCCAGTGCCTCTGTATTGCATGGTGTTTTATCTGTCAGCTAAGAACAATCTTGCTCTTCAATTTGGAGACCACTAAGTGATTTAACTCTTCTTAAGGCCACATACGCCTGCCCAGTCGCAAAAGTACGGGACCCTTAGTACACCACTGCGTGGTCTACAATATATAATTGGTTTGTTATAACCTTGAAACCTGATCGTTTTCAAAGCCCATTACGAGAACTTTCTCACAAGAGCAAACACGACTATGATACGGTATTCCATCGTGGAATGCCAGTGTCTATCTTCCGGCTTCATCATCAGACCTTGAAACCTTATCGTGGTCAAAGTTCATTTCAAGACTGTTCTAAGAAATCCAAAACACATAATGAAACGATTTTTCACCATGAAGTTACAGTTCATATCTTCCGGTTCCATCATCAGATTAGTTGGACAGTACCATATTATTATATTGTCATCAGAACTACATACAGCTGCCAATTTTCACTACGCTACGACCCTTGGAAGATGGTTAAATTAGTTAGCTTAGATTCCATTACATAGTTACATACATGTCAACCTAATAAAAGCGTGTTATAAAAAAACCTGTAATACATCAAATTATCAATTCGTAATTCACAGTATTCACTGTTGAAAAAACGTTAAGACACATATCCTAAAAATGAACATTATTTGAGCATTAATTTGAACATGCACGGAGATCGCTCGTTTTATAACAAGCTAGGTACGCAATATATTTCACACTTGATAAAATCTGCATTAACCAAAATGAGAGGCAAAATGTTAAGTAAAAATATTGTTCAGCCGAAAGGACCGTGTTAATTTTTCTCTTGCCCAATTGTTTAATTTTTTTGTTTCTTCAACATATTTAAAAAAAAATGTTATTCTTTAATTCTCGACGATCCTGCTTGTCCGTAATTACGTCGGTCTAACTGGTCATTCTGGTAAAAAAGGAACATCACAAAATAAATAACTCAGAAAGATTTTCTCTTAAATAGACGTAGCCTCAATGGCTGTCTTTTACCGATTGTATCACGGTGAGTGTTCAGAAGAGCTCTTTCAACTCATCCCACCCTCTCATTTCCTATCCCGAACAACACGTGCCGGGTTAAGGTGCCACGCTTACACGGTAGAACAGATACCGTCACGTACGAAAAGGTTCGGTACATCTTATCTTTGCCGTACCATAAAGATGTGGAACTCACTGCCAGCTCACCTGTTTCCTTCCTCCCTTGATCCTGGGTCCTTTAAGCGGGGCGTGAAAAAGCATCTCTCAAGGCCGTCAAAGTGAGGGCCGCCATGTCACATTGCTTAACCAGCAATTGGGGATGGTGGCCTTCACAATAGGACTTCACTGTCAGCTTACCATCAGGCAGCGTGAAGTCATTTTGACAGGTTTTTTTAATAATAAAAAGTATTTTATTTAAACGGGTCTTATTCGTGATATTTAATTAATTTAAGGTATAAATACCTATGTTTTACCGACGTTTCGGCCGCCTTACAACAGTCTTGGTCGCGGCAGGACTGATGTCATCTCAGCGTCGTCCTTGTTAAGCGCGAGTTTCGGCAGCTTCCCTCACTTGTTTTTTATTTTTATTTTTATCCGAACTGTCGGTACGTCGACACACAACACTTATGACGTCTCCACACTGATGAGTTGTGTTACTGTGGCGGAGTTTACGTTGTTGATTACTGGATTCCAAGTTGTAGACAGTCTGTATCCATCTTCCCGGTTGAAATTTTTATGCTTTTTGATTTCAACCGCTTCACGTACCATTCTGGAGTAATAGTGACGATCGGTAGATAAGACCTTTGGTTGATGTAATTCGATCCAGTGGTATGGTCCAGACTTCGACCTGGTAGACGCGTCTACAAGGTCGACTGTAGTTGTGGTAGTTTCTATAAGGGATATGTAAAAAACCGGCAAATTAACAAGTATGCATAGCTGAGCATTTGATGGAGTCTGGACCAAACCGCGAAAAAAAACGAAAAAATAGATTAGAAAATACGCGTATACGTCACATCTGTCATATAACGACTTCCCTTGCTTTGTGCCTTGCCTTTGTTTAAGTTTCTTTAATACGGTAAACTGTACGTCATATTAATCTTTTAAATTTAAACTGACTTCATTTATTATTTGGTAGACTTGGACTTTTAATGAAAAATCATCTTTCGTCAATATTTACTTAGATTATCTGATTTGAATCTTCTACCCGTTATGTAAAGACATTGTGTACTATTGTGATGGCGCATATGTTTCCTGACTTATATCTTTGTACCATACATATTCTTGGGAACGATTGTCGCTGTTAATTTCTCAGATTGGGCAATTTTTTATAGCGTTTCCATGAAGCAATTGTCAGTATCAGTCGCAAAATTGACAACAAGTAGATGACAATAAGTGGTTCATTTATTGTAAGAGGATCAGAAAAAGGTGACGCATAACCAGCATAATCATGTTTTAATACATCACTGCGTACCATAACTTATACTCACTCACTATAATATGAACAATATTCATGGAGACACTGGCTTCATTATATGATCTGTTTGTCATTTAATTAAAAAAAAACTGCTTTCATAGTAAAAAATTACAACAAAATACAAATTCTCGAAATCCGACGGCAGATGAGAATTTTATTGGAAAATTGGTACGCGTACTCCTTTTGATAACTTATTAAGCTTTACTTCACCAAAGAATCATAGGACTGCCTCCGTGGTCAAGTGGATAGCGTATGCGACTGCTGATTGTAGGTCGGTCGGGCAAAAAGTTACTGAATTTTTCCGAATTCTCAGTAGCAGCACGGAGTCTGATGATGTGCCCGGTAACGGCAATAGATTCGCCCCCTATTACGTGGGACCCAAAAATTCATGACGAAATGTGGGTGTAATATTACACCTCTGTCTGCCCCTTCGGGGATACAGGCGTGAGTCTATAAATAAAAAAAATTAAACCTAGGTTTAGTATTTCTAAGACATCGATACTTTTACTAGACACGTAAATAATAATTAATATTTTTTTTAGCGATCATCTCTTACTATTTACTAAGAATACATTTCATAAAGAAATAGGAAACAATTATCCTTTTGCGAATTCGTCGCAGTCAGTGACAAATTAACGAAGAATATTTTCAAACTAAACACGCTGCATTTTCAAAGTTCATATTTTCTAATATATTTTTTCGTTCTAAAAAGACTCTACAGAAATGGCTTTCGCTCTAAGTTTCTATGTACAACTCGGTTCGTTACCAAGTTTGATGCTTCCAAATAAAAACATTCAGGTTCTCGTTGGTTTCTATTTCAATACAATGTTAGCTTTCGCCGAGACTGTAGTGAGCTTCATTTCCGAAGGTAATATCTAGTCTAGAAGGTTCGACTTTTTAGCAACCGTTTCCAGTAACATTTTATGGGTTCATTTGTATCAGGACTATTCGGAGTGTAAAATCTGACAGAAAAATGTTGGTGAATGTTGAACAAATAAAACTGAGTGATAATGTTTTTCTAATACATATGTTTATAATGACAGTGATGCATTAACCCATTATGAATTTTAGCGTAGCCAACCACGTCAATATTTTTGAGATTTCACCTTGTAAAGGGAAATTATGTGTTAAAACTGATAAAAACTTTTAATTTAATCGCTAAAAGATTTCAAGAGCGTTATGGCAACTTAAGGTACTCTGTGCCAAAGTTAAAAAATAACATTTTTAGGTAATATTTCTATAATAATGTTACGAGCTGGGGTTCGGTGATAAATTAAATTCCTATGCCACTAAAACTGCACTTTATTTTACAAACAAAAACACTTATACACACTTATAAAAACTCTAATAAAACACTATTTCACACTACTAGAAAACACTTCCGTCTCACTTCCCTTCGCTGATCTTGATCGCTTCGTTTATTCAAATGAACTGTATCAATCCGCTCGTTCGAGCGCTATTTATACCGACCGGAAAGGTTGGGAGTATGTTTGAGTACTTGCTAGAAAGTTCTCGATCTATCCGGACCACAGACGAATGCTCCAGCTTCACCATCTAGTAGGGAATAGATAACTTCCTCTCTTTGCTACTAGATGGCGCTTTTATTTATTCAACCGCGATCTCTTCTCATCTAGTTCTCTTTGTGTCCGATAGATGGCGTTATTCGTAAAATATCGCCATTTGTAACACTGCCCCCCTCTTAGACATGTTCGTCCCGAACATCGTTGGACCCATAGTAACGAGCCAACCGGTCCACACGAACTATCTTCGGTGCACCTCGCGGCCCCTTCTGGATTCGATAGGTGACGTCGTTTATCCTGGTAATTATGCGATATGGCCCGTCCCATCTGGCTTGTAACTTAGGCGATTTACCTTTGCTTCGTTCTGGGTTATGAAGCCACACCAATGACCCCTCATCGAAGCCTTTGTTGTTAGCCCTCCGGACGTAGCGAGTCTTCATCTTTTCAGACATCTGTTGTCCAGATTCCCTAATGTGCTCGTATACGTCGTTCATCTTGTTGCGTAGCTCGGTCGCGTAATCCGTTATATTGCGTGGAGATTCTGGTGGAATACCGGTGATTAAGTCTACAGGTAAACGTAGTTCTCTACCGCAATTGGCAAAAGCTGGTGTTACTCCTGTAGTTTTGTGGACCGCACTGCGATATGACAGGAGAAACGGTTGGATGTGCTTGTCCCAGTCTCTTTGTTTGCTCTCCACGACCTTCGCCAGGTACCTTTCCAGGGATTGGTTAAATCGCTCAACCATGCCATCTGATTGCGGATGATAAGCCGAGGTCCTGGTTTTATGTGCACCCATCACGCGACAAGTCTCTTTGAACACCTCAGATTCGAAGTTCCGGCCTTGATCGCTGTGGGTTTCCAAGGGCACCCCGAACCGACAAAAGACTTCATGCACCAGCTTATCGGCCACCATGGTAGCTTCTTGATTTGGGATAGCAAATACTTCAGGCCACT
This sequence comes from Euclidia mi, assembly GCA_944739405.2. NCBI lineage: Eukaryota > Metazoa > Arthropoda > Insecta > Lepidoptera > Erebidae > Euclidia > Euclidia mi. Next base: position 56,265,362 of record OX123190.2, read on the forward strand.
TTGTGAAATAATCCATCACAACCAAGAAGTATTTGTTTCCGTCCTGGCTCTCAGGAAACGGCCCAGCAACATCCAACGCTATACGCTCCCATGGAGCTCCTACATTGTACACCTTCAATGCACCTCTGCTACGAGTGTGTGGCCCCTTCACAGCCGCACAACTTGTGCATTTGCGGCACCAATCCTCGACGTCATGCCGACAGCGGAGCCAATAAAACCGCTCTCGGATCTTAGTAAGGATCTTTGTCTAGAGTTTGGACTAAGATTGGGTAGTTTGCAGACAGTGGAAGCGACTAATTCATCCAGTCTTAGCCCAAGGCAAAGGATCTAAACACTATTACTGTGATTGCACAGTGAATTCAAGTAATAGGTAGGTACATGAAAATTTTACCTTATATCTCCTGGTGTTCCTGATGGTGCTCTTGAGTGGACCTATAAGATTAACTCATAATTTTGGCCAAAATAACAAGAAAATCGAATAAATACCACAGGATCCAGTACGGCGTACTACTCCTCGGGCACCAACCAGGAATTCATACACGTGTTTTATAATGTTCGATAAGTTACAAATGTTTGACTTTTATCACAGTTTATCGATGCCGGCAGATCAAGAAGCGGCCTTCAAGCGGGTTCCAATTTTAATTTTATATCACAAAAGCACGCGAGAGGCAAAACGTGGATTACAAGATACGGCGTGGTCAAGACAACTTTTTATACCGGGTTTTTTCACTGACCGCGGGAAACGAACAAACTATTCGCGAAGCTACCAGGATGTGCTTTTCAAAAGGCGATCAATTTATTTCAATTACAAACCCTCGCGAGAGAGACCAAACGGCGTCAGCCAATTTTCAGAAACGGAAATTGACAGTTCAGTGTGACCATAGTCAAAATGTACAATAGACTAAACTAAACGTTACTTAATCGATATAATCGATTTGACTTATCATAAAAACTAATTCTATTTCAAACAGTCTTCTTAACTCCCATGTGACCTCCCGAAACACCATTGTGATAAAGCTGCAAGACTTCCGGCACCTTAGTTTTGGGCACTACCATTTGCAAATGGCACTGGTTACCGCGAGCATTTTCCCATGTGCGGCACAGAACTCCATCCTGGACAACCAAGCTTTCCCACTGTGCCCAATAACTCTTGATGATGGGACTCATTGCTGCGATATCACTCCATTTGGGCCTAGGAGCGTCTGATTTATTCCATTCCAGAATCGGCTGTATGTCCTTGTCGTCTTGCTGAGCACTCTGCAAAGCTTCTTTCCATTCGTCGCTCAGATCCATCTTCAACATCCTCACTAATGCTGCCTGCTTCGCTTCCTGTCGGGCACAGTGCTTGCACTGGTCAGGACAGGGCCTACGCGCTAGAGCATCTGCGTTACCATGGGACTTGCCACTGCGATGTTGTATTACAAAATCAAACTCTTGCAGTAGCTCAATCCATCTGGCTACTTATCCTTCTGGGTCCTTAAATTGAAGTAGCAATTTCAGCGTAGCGTGGTCGGTTCTTAGGTGGAATTTACGCCCCAACAAATATTTGTTAAAATGCTGCAATGTCTTTACTACAGCCAAGAGTTCAGTAGTTTCTTTTGGGTTTGGATAAGGCCTTGCTGAAGTATGTTATAACAACTTCTTGATCACCTTTCTTTTGTAACAGCACGCCGCCAATTCCAGTGTTACTGGCACCTGTGTTAACTATGAATTCATGCTCATTGTCAGAGTAGCCTAGAATAGGTGCAGTACACAGATGTTCCTTGAGCTTCTTGAATGCAACGTCACAGCTCTCATTCCAACAGAATTGTACTCTGTCTTCGGTGAGCTTATGAAGAGGTCGAGCAATGTCAGCAAAGTTCTTCACAAACCGTCGATAGTAGGAGCATAATCCGAGGAATGCTCTGAACTGCGTTTCGTTCTCTGGAACTGGCCATTCCTTCACGGCAAAGTTCTTATCCGGGTCGGTTTGAATACCTTTCGCCGAGTCCACATGTCCTAGAAAGTTCACTTGCCGACTGAATAACGCGCACTTCTTCGGACTAGCTTCTCGTATCTTTGACAGCACTTGCTCCAAGTTCGAAGGTGATCCTGGAAGATGCGCCCCACGATAGTGATATCATTCAAGTAGACCAAGCAGGCGTCTCCAATCAATCCCATCAGCACTCGCTCCGTCAGTCTCTCAAAAGTAGCAGGAACGTTGCACAATCCGAAGGGCATGACGTTAAATTGCCACAATCCTTTGCCTGTGGGTGAATGCCGTCTTCTCCTTGTCTCGAGGATTTTTTTCCACCTGCCAGTAGCCACTTTTTAGATCTAAGGTAGAAAACCACTTCATCCCCGTCAGCGTATCCAGTGTGTCATCGATCCTTGGCAGTGGGTAGCTGTCCTTCTTCGTGATGTCATTTAATCGGCTGTAGTCTACACAGAAGCGCATGCTGCCATATTTCTTCTTAACTAGCACAACCGGAGAGCACCACGGGCTGGACGGAGGCTCGATTACGCCTTCTTTCACCATACCTTCGATCATAGCTTCCACTTCACGTTCTCGTGCCACTGGCACACGTCTTGGCCGCTGGCGAATAGGTGCTTCACTTCCTGTGTTTATTTTGTGCTGGACTAGTGCTGTCTTCCCAATGTCGGCATCACTGGTCGAGAAAATATCGGCGAGCCGTTTTAACATCTTCTCAGCCTTGGTCTTCTCTTCTTCTAACAGGGTACTTTGGCAGTCCTCCAAAAGTGAAGACACGTCGAATCGTGCACCCTGAACCTTGGCGCTAGTAGGTTGCTCATGACATCTACGCATCCAAGCCGCTCCTTCATAGGTGCCCAATTTTGTCCCTTTCTTGAGCAACACTTCTTTGTCACTTGCATTTAGTGCGCGTACTGATTTATTGTGGTTATGTGCTGACCGGTAGCTGTTCTCAGATTCACACATTGATTGTTTCTGAAGCAGCCCTGAAGAACCCGTCTTGCCAGATGGAAACCGACGACTGTCCGAGAAGCACCCGTGTCCAATGTCAGCTTGCATGGTGTTCTGTTAATTTCCCTTTCGATGATCAGGCTGTTCCCGTCACATAATTGCGAGATCGAGATACTTAGGGCTCTTCCATTACCAGCCAGCACCCGCCCCGCAGTCCTGGCTTCTTCTCGTTTCCCTGCTCTCGCTGCCTGGCAGGCACATCAGGCGTCCCTTTTGGTGGAGACAGGGTGTCACCAGGCTGCCTACGCTTTGGGCAGCTCAAGCGGATATGACCTCTTTCTCCGCAGTTGTAGCACCGAGGTGACGACACAACTTCCCTGATGCGAGGACCTCGATCGTCGTGTCGCACTGCTTCCACCTCTAGAGCGTGGGCTAAGGCGGTCTTGAGGTCCTCGAAGTGCCCAAGCCTCACTGCTGCTCTTACCTTCAGGACCCGGATCCCATCCGTAAACGCCTGTACGAGGTTCCCGTTCACATTCTAGATTAAAAATCTTAAACGGCCTCTGCGCGTTGGACTCATGTATAAATTATTTACACATACATAGTTTATAAATTATTAGAGCTAATTGTATAACCTATCGGTACAATGCAATTATAAATACAATTCATACAGTAAACAACTATGTGCTGCTTATAATTATAACCCTGTCACTTAAACTAGGGTAACCTGTTACTTAAGTGACAGTGTGAATAAAAGATCTATATACTTGGCTTTGATAGTTGGGCATAAAATTCTACTAACTTTATCCTAAGCATTTATTCATCCGCTTAATGGTTTTTAAAGTTGAGAGCAGTGAGTGTACAGCACTCGAGCCATACTTGTCATAATATAAGGTCGACCTTATAACCTTATGCCTGCTTCTGACGTGCCTTCGAAGGCACGTCAGAGGCAGGCAATCGTGGTGTCTGTTTGTCAGCTTGTGGCCAGCAGTCAATCTTGTCCTTTCAAATCTTGACTGGCAATTATAATATTGCAACGTAGAATGTGCGCTTGCCTATTATTTAATTTCGCTTGCAATTTATTTGGAGTGGCATGCTTAGCCGTTGTGCTGCGCCGGAGCCGAAACCTTTGTACCCACATTGCGTGGTTATGTTTAAGAATGGAAATGGTATCTTCTCTCTAAATAAGTTCTAAGTTTGTTGTTGTTTATGATTAATTGATAGTGTAACTTGATCGTATTCCTGGCGTTGGTTTGTTTATCGATTACATAACTATCATAAATCGTATTACTGACATTTCTGTATAAGTGTCAATGTCAGAAACTAGCCGAAAAGTGCATTTGTGAGTAGTTATGACCTAAAAAATGTAATCCTTGGCTTTTCAGTTTCTTTATTTTATGTTATATGTATGTGTAAATGTTGTATTCCAAAGTACAGTCACGAGCATAAATATATTACCATGGGCAGATTAGCAAAAATATCTGACCCAAGAATGAGTTCAATAATATCTGTGTGCACGTATGCAGCAAAAATATCTGATATTATCAGGCAGCATAATGAAGTGGCATCAAAATTATGTGATGAAAATGTTGAAGCATAAATATGTGATGTGACAGGTAGCAAAATGTTAAGATCCCTTGTGGAGAGCAAATATATGTTACGTTTTCTATTTCTGTAGTTTGCATTGATTGCGCCCTAAAAGCATAAATATATGACTTCAACTAGGTGGCAATAATATCTGACAGATATATTGACAGTTGCATCGCAATATATATAATTATGCTAACTTAATGTACATTAAGAAAAACTTAATTCTATACCGCAAATAGAGTGATTTGCACAAAGTGAACACAAGGAATAAGCATAAACTTATTACTGACGACCAGTTGGCGCAGCGGGAGTGTAAGCGACTGCTACGCCGAAGGTCGCGGGTTCGATTCCCGCTCAAGTCAAACATTTGTGTGCATGAACATGGGTGTTTGTCTTGGTCTGGGTGTTTCTATGTATTATGCAGCGTACTATCGATTTGGTTTACTGTCGATGTAGCATACCATCGTTTTAGTGTACTAACGAAGAAGCGTACCAACGATTTGGGGTACTGTCGATGTAGCGTACCATCAATTTGGGGTACTGTCGATACATTAGCCCGTCGTTGAACGTTTTTGATACAGCGACCATCGATGTAGTGACTGTCGATATTATGAACAGCTACCGTCAGAACGGAAGAATTTCATATAGGTATACATACAGATACAGGCAATAAAATATTTCATTCTGGTTAAATAAGTGAAAACTTCAGCCGTGACCCATTTTAGTGTTCAACTTTATTCAATAGCCTTTGTTTCTTCTCTTGTGAATATTTTAGAAGGCCAGTGGTTCACGGGACTTTGTCTTGTATTTCTGTGGCTATAAAAGTGGTACACAAAAGCAACGCTTGTGAATGATGTATCCATCCATCTTATCATCGTGTTGGAAGCTTTACGCGACTCAGACACGGCTGCGTAAACTGGAGAGCAACGATATCTTAAACATAGAGTTAAGAAACAAACATTGCGGCATTTAATACATACATAGTAGCTGGTTTAAAACAAAATGTCTAATAACTAAGAAGATAACATAATACACAATAAGAAGTCATGGTTTAGGTCACAATATGAGATTTTCTTGACAATGCTAAGGAACTCAATAACGTTTTACTCAATCAACAATATACGTACAATCATTCATTAACGTGTTTTTTATATTTTTTATGCAACACATTTTTCATGAAAAAACATAAAACTAGAAGAAGATTAAATAAGTTTTTAGCCTCAAGATACATTAAACAAAGGAAAGAAAAGTATCTAAATATACCGCTACTTTAGGATATTGGTGCTAAACGGCAATCTTCTGAGGCTTTTCAAATCAATGCTTCCCCCATATCAGTAGAGAACTTGAAACTTATAAACTACCACAACAATTTTGCAGTAGCTAAGCTTAGAATAGAATTGAACCATTATAGCCTTATCTTCAATCATGTCGTGTTATCTGGAAATCTCAGCCCGCATCCATCAATTTCTTACTCCTTACGCCGGGTATTGTTTCCCAAAGTAGCTCCTCCCGTCACGATAAGAGACGCGTCGAGCCCAGCGGGACTTCGATAAGATTCGTCAATACTTCGAAGAATCGTCGCACCGCAAAAACAAGGGTAACTTAACGGCTGACATTTTGTGACGGAAAAACCGACAAGGGAAATCATTGATACATTTTGTGCCGGATTAAAGTATATTTTGTGAGACATTTCAATATTACGAAATTGTTTGGTGCCTCATATGTATATTATATATGTGTGGGTAATTGTGTTTTCAGAGAATGTAAAACTGTGTTTGCAGTAAAAGTAGATTTAAATAAGAAAAGAGCTATTCAGGATTTGTTCTTAATTTTGTATAATTTATAAATCCTGTACTTGACAACCTATTGTAGGCGACATAAAGTTAGCGTTAATGACCAATACTGGCCAAAATGACAATCTATCATAATAAAGCAATGAAAACTAAGAGCCTATTATTGTATAAATCATAAATTGCTGAATACGAGTGTCCCTAAGACCGTTACAATCTAAGGTGACATTGTGACAATTACTAGCTGTGAACTAATTGGTAAAATTAACAGTTACATAATGTTAAATGTTCATGTCTATAATGGAGTAATTGTCTCAGTAATTGGTTGTCCGCAAGACATCATTGAACATCAGTGTGACAGCCTAATTATCAAAACATTGTATAGTCTTTTACTTAGTAGGGGTATTGAGCGATGTTACAATTTATAAGCAACTAGCTTTCCGTCCCAGCTTCGCACGGGTGGACATTTAGTTTAAATAACTATCTTATATTTTCTATAAATAAATATAGCCCTTGTCTCTCAGGGATAACACCGCATTACAATGGTGAAAGATTTTTTTTAATCGGTTCAGTACTTTTACAAATCTTTCCTCTTTATTACATTAAAGTAAATATGACAATAATATTATATCCATAGAAAAGTATACACATACATAGACTCGCCTGTTTCCCGGAGGGGTAGGCAGAGACTAAGGAACGCCATTTGCAACGACCCTGACATATCTCCCTTGCTTCATTCACTCCCACAAAGTATATACAAACACCAATAGATAGATAGATAATTCTTGATTGTACACCACAAGTCACATTACAGACTTAGAAGAGAAAAAGAAGAAGTTTACAAATACAATGCGCAATGGGCAGCCTTATACATTACCAATATACATTATTTACACACAAACAATACCACAAAAAGCTAATAACTCAAAGAAACCAAGCAATTCTCAAAATCGAGTGAACGCCAAAGAACACAGATCAATACGAGACTAGCGCAGTCAACCCGATTAAACAGTGCAAAAAGCTTGAAGCTTTGCAAAAAGGCGAAACAAGGTGGCTTAGACGATACGTCGAGTTAGCCGCCGGCCTCAGGCGCACAACTTTTTTCTCCAACCATTTGTGATTTTTTCGTTTTTTCAATTCAAAGTTACACAGTACTGCCGGACAATCAGACTCGCCTAGAGGGAAGCGGTGGAAAAAGTTGCCAACGCTGTAAAGGTAGATTATGACGCAAAATTACCGGATTTATACATAGCCGTGAGTGTTAAAAATAGGCGCTAGTTAATTAAGACACTGGCTTTTGTAGACAAAATTCTGAATAATTTGATAGCGTTGCTATAAGTGACGTTGTTTTTCAAACATCTACCCACTTAGCAGGATTAACAAGGAAAAAAGGTAAAGACCAGGCTATCGAACCAATTATGTTCCTCATTTTCCTGCCACTGTCCATAAAGTAGAGAGAAAACACGCAAGATAAATTATTTTAATAATGTAAAATGTCCGGCTCTCTAAAAGCATAAAAAATATATATTCTTTTATAGAGGAGAACGTTTATAACGCGATAAAATTACATCCCGCCTTAAAAATCTACTTGAATTTCTCGCAACTGAGCTGTCACCGATGAGAAACTACAAAAGGAATACTACAAGGGGATGCACGTCCCAAGAAATATTTGAACTGACAGCCAAAGAAGAACTGAAAAAGCTCAGAAAATACAGGCTGTCCAAAAGATCCGTCACCAAGCCGAGTCTACTCGTTTTGCACGTCATGTTAAGTCATACTAAGCAAAAATAGTACTAGGGAAAGTAAATAAAATTTTTAACTTTTATTAAAGTGAGTTATAAAAAATCCATGGCAGATTATCTCATAAAATGTGGCAATAAGGACGTCCGAAACCAAAGTTTAGACAGGTTCAAATGCTGTAAATTACCATTTGTAGCCTAAAGAACTGTAAAACTGTAAGTGATCAATAAGTAGCTTTAAAAGATGACACTAAAAAGTTAATTTGTACTATTTTTCGAAGACTAAAACCTTTAATATTCAACTGTTGTTAATTAGTATAGATTTACAAGAATTTACATGCTATTTTTTTTTTTTTTCAAATAAAATATTAAATATTGACTTTTATTTAATTATTTGATAGAATTTTAGCCTCTGTTAATAATTTCCCCTTACGTTAATACTTACACCAGGTCCGTTAATACGGTTATTATTAACGGATACCCAGATACCATGACCAGATGTATTAACAAATGATTTTTTTAGTTTTCGTGGCTTTATTTCTGAAACTACTGACCTAACTGATTGTTTCTGTGACTAATATCAAAGCTGAAGAACCAAAGCATGCTATGAATGAAAAATTAAACAAATGAGTTAATTATTATTGAAAACATAAACCATAATATAAAATTTGTTAGTACCAGCCCCGCTCTCCCCTACTGGATTTTCCAGTACAGAAAATTTTATTACATTACAGCCATCATTACTATAAAATTCAATATTTCTTTAGGTATAAAAAGTGAAAAATGTGCCACATTGAATATTAAATATTCAATTTTAATAGTATTCAAAATAAAAAAGTAATCTGGATTGCATCCGAGCGCAAAAATGTATTATGAATGAACGATTTTATTGGTGTACAAAATGGCACTTCTAATACAATATTATTTAAGACTTTTAAATATTCAGTATTGGTTTAAGTCCGTTTAATAAAAGTGCAAGTGCATTAACACTTTATCGCATAATTAATAGTTTGACTTTGTTCCACATATTGCTATTTTGAATCTTTGGATGGGCGGATAGTTATAATTAACGATAATTTCGACGCTTATATTAGAAGTGCAGTTAAACTGTTAGTCCAATGACAACCATGCAGTAGACGTTTTACTTAATATTGAATATTTTTGAAGAGACATTTTATTACGTTCTTAGCCGAACTCCATAAGTACTAACGTCAATAATAATCTAAAGCAGGATATGAAGAGGCAAGACACGCCTACGTATCGGCTCACAGCTGAGCGCGCCCGTTATTATTAAATAGGCTCCCTCTACTGGAAATAAGTCGATGTATGGGACTTCTGTCACACGTTCCGCTTTCGTTCCCGTTTAGTTTTCATACGTTTTTTTTTGTTCTTTTTGTTATATTTGTTATATATTTTGGTATAAATTTTATTATTTTTGGATATTTTAAATATGTTACAAAATGTTCTGTCTGAACGATGACTGATGATGACTTAGCAGAACAGAACTGAAAACCTACCTTTCTGAAAAAGTCAAGACTATCTTATCGTGATCTCTAAATTGGTGATAAAAACGAAATAGCTCTTTATTAAAAAAGTATCTATTTGTGATTGCGATATTAAATTAGAATTAAATTAGTAATTTTCTAAGTGAAAATTAGTAACTGATCATAAATCGATTATTAGAGCATATTGTAGCATGTTAAATCTCATTCAAGTAAAAAAGAAAACTAATGGCAGGGACTGAAAAGAAAACAAAACACTTTATAATTTAAAAAGAAAAATTTTACTTTGCCATGACTATAAATTACTTCAGAGCTTATGTACGGGGACAGAAATCTACTAGAGAACGTAAAAAAAGAGTCCAAAGAAAAGTACTTAAGCCAATAAAACTCAACATAAATGAAATCGTAACCAAGAGATCGCGTGTTGACTTAATAGTAATTATATTTTCTGCTTACACAACTTCATCGTGCACGAAGTTAATAATTTATTTTTACACTTTATGTGGCAGACACGCTAAGCTTCTAAAAGACTAGCTTAGTTCGAAACAAGTCGACAAGTTCTACTAAGTTCCAAGTCGCAGATTGTTTTCGCACGCTTGGTAACGAAACCAACTGTAAATGTATCGATTTAAACTGAACATTTCTGGGCAAATGGAACCTAACATTCAGCAAGATTTAAGTAACCGTTTTATTTCACTTTTCTCTCATTGTTGCACAGACCATGATATCATTGTAAGAGTTCATCTGTTCCAACGGGTAAGACTCAAGATTAGAACGTTACATTTTCAGCATTAATGTCTATGAGGGAGCTTCATTTCTGCTGATATGCACCTAAAATGCAATGACATGCCTTTTCGCAAACAATATTTAACGAGAACAAAATTTACACAGCAGGCTATGATTTGCCTCCAAACACCACTGATCTGATCAAAACCTGTACATAACTTAAATAAAGAAACTGTTTTCTTGTTTCCGATGGGACCAAAAGTGAAAAATGTGTATATAAAATTAAGACAACCGAATACAATGACGTAATGGTAAATTCCATAATTATGTGACCGAAATTCCATAAGTATGTGTTGATTATGTTACAAATAAAACTTACTAATGTGTTTATAATAGTTTTAATAGTTCCTTAATTGATAAAAGTTTATTCTAGTTAATAGAAAATACAAATATTGGCTACTAAGTAGTTTATACAATAAGTATTGTTTAGTATACTTATACTAAACTACTACCTATTGATGTATGCTTGGTTTTACATGCTCAATTGTTCATGAAGCAAAGGAAATAAATGTGTACCTATGAAATAAGGAACAAATTTTTTTTTTTATGGGTCTTGACACAAGTTAACACCAGATGTATCAAAAATTTTAAAAATCTTTAATTTATTTTAACATTCACTAACACGTTACGAGGTGTTGAAGTGTGAAGCAAAGTTATTATCATTTATTTATTGTAGAAAATCTCACTTAAATCATAGTCATATTTTACAATCCATTCATGAATTCATTGATAATATTCCATCCTGCTCATTCGCATTCTCTCTATCGCACTTATGATGTAGGTAACCTTAGACAATAAAATGAAACAAAAGAATTAGTGATGTAGTTACTTATTTAATTAATTTTCTAAATTCTAAGCTCTCCTTCATACTTCATCCGGGATTAGGACCGGCAAGATTTTCCTTTTTACAAGTAATTAAATACGTGGGTATGTAATTAGACAGCAAACAAATATCCAAATAAAAGAAGGTATTCTGTACTAAAAGAAAAGAGTAATTTTGGCGTATTTATGAAGTTAGAATCATCTGCTATTTACAAATATTATTTCGTCATCATCATGTCAGCCTAGAGACGTCCACTGCTGGACATAGGCCTCCCCCAAAGTCCTCAACACAGACCGATTTTGAGGGCGGCTCAAATTATTATTTACGTAGGTAGGTAATTTATACTTACAAGTATTTCCATTGTCCTTCATAATGTCCACCACCATTGTCAATACACAGACGGGCACGTTTTATTTAATTGTTTTTTAACGAGAGAAGTACGCTTCTGTCTTTTCACTTGTGATTTTCACGGTGATCAAAATTATTGCAATAAATAATTTTGGAATTGGGTGTGTGGTATTGTAAAAGTCTCCATAATCGAACTAGACATTTGAAAATTGGTCTAAAATCGGACCCTAGAAAAACAAACCTTAATATCAAATCAGTCAGCTTTTCTTTACATTAACAAGATATTTGTAATAAGTGACAACTAGTACTTTTATCTCAGATGTTTATAAATTAATTTCAAGATGATTGAGCGAGTCGTCTATTTTCATCCTAGCGTTTAACGTTAACCTTTCGATTTCGCGAAAATACCACCCACCCACACATAAGCCAACTTAATACGTTTTTATAACAAAACTTCCAGCAATTAATTACCACAATTTACCGTCAACATAATATAAAAAGGCGAAACTCCTAAGCGAAACTTTTGAACATTCTATTTGAAAGGCTGCTTATTCGGGTGAAAACGCAGTAAAAACGTAACAGGATGAATTTTGTGGAGATGTTCAAAGCACTTCTAATCTCATAAAGGAGCAGCGTAAGCCCTTTTTGCTTGCATGACTTACAATATATTAACATTATGGTTACGATATCCGGTTGCGCGCATTCTTGTTAACTTTGATATCGAGGTTCTATACGAACACGCTCACTTGGAAACGATCAAACTATGTACAAGTTAATGATGCGGCATAGAATAGCGGACGGATTTTGGTAATTAGACTTATTTGTGTCAGTTTTTGAAGATATTTTAAAGAAAATGAGAGAAGTAGCTTTTAAAAATCTTTTGCAACAATTACTTCTCTTACAATTCAAATACCTACAGTATCAACAGACACACGTCTTCGTCTAGCTCGCAACCTCGCAAACACAAAACAAGGACGCACCTAATCCGTATGAATGGCCAACTGTAGTAATATAATCAGACTAAAACAAATACCTATAGCTGGATATTTCTTTTATAATAACATAAATGAAAATGTCCTCATACCTTGTAATGTCCATTTTTATTTATTATAAGATACCAACCACACTTTGAACTGAACTTGCTTTATCGAGTTTGGTTTTTCTTTGTGTCCGTTGATAAAATGTTTGTGAAATCTGTGAATGTTTGTAAAGTTCCATATATGCCTATAACACAATGACAATTCCAACACTAAAAATATTCCTAGTTCCAAATAGAAATATACATTAATTTTTATATCCAATTATAATTATGTTTGGTTTGTTCCTCGTTCGGAACGAAGTTTCAGACCGCATTCCAAAAAAAATATAGTCCCACAGCAGTATAGAATTACTGATACGTCCCGAATTCGAAGTACTTTAAAAAAACAGACAACAAAAATATAAAGTTTTAGATTGTTCAATAGTTTGGTCAATAATCAAGTAATCTGAATTATAACTGTAAAGTTCCAGGGTAGCATCAAGATGCAGACGTAAGTCGCCTATAAACGACCTGGTTATTTTTTTTAAGTCATTTAAGTAAATTTCCGTCAGCTTTATAATATATCAATTGTAGCTAAAATATAAAGTACACTTTTAGATTTTTCATTAATTGTGCAATAATCAAATAATTTGAATTGGAATTAAAAAGTACCTGGGTAGCATAAAGGTACAGAAGTTAGTCATCTGTAAACAAGCTGGTTAACGTTTTTAAAGTCATTATATAAACTTCTCTCAGCTTTCAAATATGTTTATTGTAGCTAGCTTATGTGTACTTCATAAGGAGTCTTCCACCATTATTATAAGCACACCGCCAAATAAAGAAAATGTTCTATTTAGATTAAATATTATTAGTACCATACCCTTATGGTTTTTTTGCTGAGAGTGCAAAAAAGCAAGTAAAACCTATACAAAAAATATAATATGGGCTGGCTGTACAAAGAACATAAAATAGGACGAAGCGGGAACAAAATTTATTAAAATTATATTTTAGGACGAAGGAAGCATAATATTGTTGTGTTGTGCCGAACCAGGATTTTTTTATGTGGTCTGAAACTCAGTGTTCCGAACGACGAACAAACCTTATGTTTTTATTCAAACCTATATACTATCAGTGCACATATTTTTTTTTTTATAAAATACATCTCCCGCACTAGGAATGAATGAAATAAATCCTGTGTCGCGAGGGACTTTACAAACATATAACCAACGGACACAATGAACACCCAGACTCGAAACAACAATAATTTATGTATCACAGAAAGTGTTGTCTCATGTGGGAATCGAACCCACAACACTCGGCGCAGAGTCAAGCGGCGAGGCGGCCGCTTAAACCACTACGCCAACCGTGCAGTCGTATATACAACTTAGGTATATTTCTAAGAAGAACTTGAACATTACGTTTTACAACCTTAATCGCTAGTTATCTTGAAAAAGTCACGTCTTACTATATAAGGCTCATTGTTCGAACGTTATTTTCATTTGAATGCAATCGTAGCTATGCTGTTCAGAATTCCTAAGAGCTTAGTAGGTATCTATGCGGTGATAAAAGCTGAAATATTTTTTAGCAGCTGAGGTATCATTTAATGTCTCATAATAACGTACCCACACAACGCGCGAAATTTTAAAATCGTTTATTGTTGTACTATTATAATATCAACTCATTTTCGTTTCTCTGAGCATGGCCCCCTTGCTGATATAAGAAGGATTGGGTTACAATCCACCACGTTATCCAATTGCAGAATTTAACACGATTTTTGGGAACAATGACATGGAGAACTCACGGTCATGCAGGTCGCCACAACCGTTTGTTAGAAAGAAAGAAAAAAGCAAGCCTTAGCAAGGGTTTGGGCCGAGACTCTGCGTAGAAGTCTGTTGGACACATCTCTAAGCTATCGCTGCCTTTAATTATTGTTGCTTTTTCAAGATTTAGTCCTAAAAGTGCACTAGTCATTCAGAAACGTAGATATCACTAATATAGTAGTTATACATTTATTTGTCTAGTCTGTATTCAAATATTTCTAAGTAAATAAATGCAACGAATATGCGAACGTGAAAGTTATCGAGGCCCAAGTTTTAATTTTCTGCCAAAGGATACAGGACAATTTTATTTGCAATGAACTTTGCTAGAATTCAATTTTTTGCTATACACCGTCTCGCAGTTATGCGTAATATGTATTCGTGTCTAGGCGATTTATTGAATTATGGTTTGAGGATTGATTGAATTGGAAAATAGGTAAGTACGTATGGTAAAAAATGTACAGACATGAGACAGCGTAGTATTTATTATTAATTTGTTATGTAATTTGTAAATAAAAAGGTTTCTTAAACTGAATTTGTGTGTTGCGATTAGTTTTTAAATATCTCTGTTAATTATGTAATCAATTCCAGCAATGAACTGTGTACTCACCCAATTACATTCCTTGTAATAAATTCCCGAAATAAATTTTGTACACACTTTATTACCTTCTGCGTACAAACTTGCACCAATATAATCATACCATTCACACATCATGTAAACAGAGAATACAAGCACTGCAGGACACAAAATGACCACCAAGCCACATCGATCCAGACATTCTCAATTAATAAAACAATCGACGAGGGGTGCAGTTAACAAGTGAGACTTTTATTTTTCTTCTTGCATTCATCCGATGAGATGGATTTTCAAACGTCTGCTCATCATATTGATTGATATAATTCCCCGGCTTTCCATTGTTTGGAGCGAATTATTTGCCTTTTCAATTATAATTTTTTATCTCTGTGCTGAAAGTTTGAACTGATACAATAAAACGAATCAAAGCTATATCATCGACTTGTTGCATTTATTTGTTCGGATTGCGTGAGTGAGATTGAATTATTTGACTACAAAATACGTGATGAATATGTTAATATTTGTATGTGTACAGTTTTTTTTGTTGTGAAATACATAATTATGTTTAGTACCGATTGTACAATATCTTTTCAAAATTAAAAAAAATAGTCAGACTGACTGCTTGACTGGCGTGGTGGGACAGTGGTTTTAGCGCCGTCGCGCAACCGCGCTCGACACTGTGCTGAGTGTGATGGGTTCGATTCCTTCACCAGACAACACTTTCTGTGATCCATTGTTTCGAGTCTGGGTGTTCATTGTGTCCGTTGGTTGTATTTTTGTAAACTCCTCCGCGACACAGGAATTAATCCTGGAGTGGGAGTGGTCTTCATAAAAAAACTCTCTTTCTTATCCATACGCTATGTTAGTCTATAAACTTACAATTGATGTCTTTATTTTTCTCCTTATCCACCCCTCAGTTAAGTTCAAACGCTTAGTTTGGAGCCTGGTGAGACTACAGAAACAGGTGTACCCAGTGGTGGGTCACGCCAATCGCCGTAGTAAAGTATAACATGCTCGACCTCTCTGGTACGAAACTTTGTAGATTTTGTTTACAAAAACTGTTGAATACCACTGCTAAACGATGTTTTTTTATGTCAAAAAACGGTGACTACTTTTGAGCCATTGTGGCCATCTCAACGATCTCAACACAAAAAACTATTTCATGGCAATTCTCTTCTGACCTTCAAAGCTCATTGAAGTCGACCTGCCTTTTGTTTGGCGAAGAATCTTATGCTTCGTTGTTTACCTCTTACGATTTTTAAATTCCTATTCTTACAGACTAACCTGTCTGGTTCATTGTCTGTGCAACACATAATACTTTTTCATGAAATCTATCGTGCAAAATCCTAGTATTAATCTATCTGCAATCGAAAAATGACATCATAAAAGTCGGAGGTATCAAAGTTATAAATAGGTTTATAATCACAAACAAGTATTTATGCCTGTGGGTATAAATACTTGTTTGTGATTATACCGTTTATCGTATATCGTTTTAGAGCACTTGTACTCGTAGTACAAGTGCTCTAAAACGATCTTGTGTTCCTGCGTGCAATTATAAGTGCATTCTTTGCGATTGCTCCGCTAAAAGTTCTCGAATATCACAATAGACGATGAAACAATAACGAGGAAATTTTTCGCATATCAGTGTTTCAATATTACGTTTATATGATACGATTTTTTGCTAAGGATTGCTGTGTAACGTTGCACATCGGTCAACACTATTTGGTTAAATAAAAATCAATATTTCGGTTACAAACGAAAATTTGTATATTTCTGTAAAATAATCTTGTACAGATTCTTCGCGCCACTGTAACGTTGCACGTCGGTCAACACTATTTGGTTAAATAAAAAATCAATATTTTGGTTACAAACGAAAATTTGTATATTTTTGTAAAAGAATCTTGTACAGATTCTTCGCGCCACTGTAACGTTCCACGTCGGTCAACACTATTTGGTTAAATAAAAAATCAATATTTCGGTTACAAACAAAAATTTGTATATTTCTGTAAAAGAATCTATACAGCTTTTAGCAAGGAAATTCAATGGAAAATAGTGATTCTCAACAATTTGACAAGTTACAAAGATAGAACCAGTGTCGCGTGATTCGGTGTAGACCTTTGGGAATGCGTCTCCAGCGTTGCTCAGGGAAGAAGAGAAGACTTAGCTTGGTCGCCGCATAGCCAGTGAAAAGGGCCAGTCACTCCGCGCCACGGTATATATAGCCCGTTGGGGGATGGGAGGGCTGCCGGCCGAGAGGTGCGACGACGATTGACGTCACACACTAGGCCAGAATTTTCCGGGAGGGAAAATTCTGTGGCTGGTAGGTGGAAACTGTGGAAACTGCATTCCGGAAACCTGAAACAGATGAGTAGTGGTGTCAGTAGGTTAAGTACAAGACAGCTACTAATCCTGAAAGAAAAAACCAAGTATAACCCTCGACCATTCATACATTACCAAGCATTGAACGTTCCTATTACCTGACAATCATTACATTCAAAAAGCTTACACACAGTCTTACATGTGAACAAGCCAGCATTCATTCCCGATGCGAGTCGTGTTCTAAATAAATACAAGACACGCCAAGAGGTATTATACGTGAAGTTTGAGAAAATAGCTACCAAACCTAGGTTGTTACCTGTAGGCACTACCTGACAACACTGGTTCGTTAAGTGCAAAGTAAAAGATATATATATATATATATATATGTATGTATATATATATATATCTCGAAAACTAATAATATTACGACTCTATAATATTATGACTCCTGTGGTGTTGCTTGTGTCCATGGGCGGCGGTAATTGCTTACCATCAGGTGATCCGTCTGCTCGTTTGCCGCCGTATACTATAAAAAAAAAACACGCTCGATGTGAATTGTAGAAGCAATAAAATGTTCATTATAATTAAGTATAAAAGATTGTGACGTCGTGCCCCTCCGTCTGGACTGTGACGTCGTGCCCCTCCGTCTGGACTGTGACGTCGAACGTAGGAGGGAGCGCCTCTGCCCGCGCGCCCCGCACCCCATATATAAGCGTGCGACGCTGTTCAATCGGCCCTCTGCTCCAGCTTACGGCCATCAGTTAAGTCTTCTTCCTATCAAGACCCTGGCCTTTGGAACACCAGTGCACACCAACTATACTTGTCGGACCACGCCCTGAATTTACTCATGTTCTCAATTAGTAAAAGTCTTAGTTTTAAAGTAGCTGCATTGTATCTACCTATATAGGCAATTATATCGTGAAGTGTACTATTCTAAAAGTGTTTTCATTTGTAGTTTATGCACAAAAGAACATTTTATTTCATCATTAGATTTTAAAACAAGTGCCAGTAAATATAAACATTGTTTATTATAAGAAAGATTGTGGATGTAGTAACATGCACAAAAACAACAACACATTTTATTTTATCATTTTGTAATTAAAGTTTATGTTAAACCAACATTTTAAAATAACAAATAGGCATTTATATTGTGAAGGTATTTATGAGGGATAATGATAACTCATCGCACGAGTTTATGTAGGTATTTTACAACGAATGCCCGACACCTGGCAATTAGTGATTACGCGCAACGCGTTAGAATAATATAACACATAAAGAGTTGACCAACAGTGGGCAAAAGATACTGGGTTCTCCAGTAGTGACACGAAAAGAAAAAAAAGTATATATTTACACATATTATATTATTATATACACTAAGGTCAGACAGAATGACCATCATACGCTAAAATTATTTAGTAAGCGTGGGTTAAAATCTTATATAAAACGACTTAACCCACTTTTTTTTTTAAACAGACATTTTTTTGTTTATTAAATCACACAATTTATTGTTATTACCTGATAGACAACAACATAAGTAAGGTTACCTAGGAACTCTTTTAAACACCAAAAACCTTTAGTCGGAACTTGAAAGTTTAAAATTAAATGCCAAGAACCGTTAGTAGAACTTGAACATTTTAAGAACGAGTCTTCACCACGTTAGTATTGTAGTGAAAACAGGTATAGCACAACAAAAATATCAGGTAAAAACACTAAAAGACAACAAAAATCATCGATACATCGACGCAACCACAGCGGTCATTCAACGATAGAACTCCAACGTTAGGCGTTGTCGGTATAAACAACAGACTCCATAACGCTTTTAATCCGATAATGCCCATTCTTCACAGCAAGAAGAACAGAGAAATATACCATTCATCTCTTGTTTAGCAAGAGCAAAAGTACCATTAGAAAATGGCAAAACAGAGCACATACATCATCAGAATCAGGTAGCAAACAGCACTTATAACCTATACATTGTTTATTTTTCCAAACGAATGTTCTCTAATTTATGTTACCGTTTGTAGTAGTGCCTACTATAAATTAATATTTTTTGTTGTGGGTAGCAAATATTTTTTCTCGTAAAATACACTATTTTCTAAATTGCTGCGCAGTTATGTACCCAAATGTTGTGTTAAGGCGCTGTCCTAAGCGACTCTTTTGGTAAATGAGGGGGTGAAGCAGGGGAGGTGAAGGGAGCTTAGCTCCGTCTACTGCGGGGCGCCCCCCTTCATTCTCGTCGCGTGCGGCCGTATTCTGGCGACATCCGTATTCCAATATTTCAAAATCGCAAGCAAAACGTTTTAGCATATTGAATTGAAATACTGATATTAAAATTTATATTACATACATCAATCTGTTTGTACAATATAGGTATAGCGCAATTTTTGTTCTTAGTGCAGCCATGAGCAAAACTGGTTTACATTAGACGTTATAGGTATTAAATGTTGACGAAAGTAGGTAAATACCTACGTGCCGTAAGATGATAAAAATAATTAAGTCAGTTCCATGTATGGAGAGGCCATTATTATGTTTGTTTTGTTTTTGTATAAAAATAGTGAAGCAGTTCATAGAATACCTACATCTAATTCCATTCCTGCCAGTTTTCAAGTCTGTTTTGCAATAAATTGGCTGTGACATACGGGCGGACAGACAGACAGACATTGCGAATCTATAAGGGTTCCGTTTTTACAATTTTTGGCTACGGTACCCTAAAAAACACAATACTGCTCTACTAAGCGCAAAAGCCGTATCTCAACTAAAGCGAGTTACGAGATAATTGAAGATTAGTAAAAGTTGATTTCTTCTATTATTTATGGATGTTTATTGTTATTATAGGTATAATTATTATGGCAAAGGTTTCGAAATACGTCGCCGTTTTTAGGGGTTGTGAGTGATTGGAGAGGGAGCAGGGGAGGTCTTGAAACCCACTCACCATTTTCACTTGCCGGAAATACTTGGTTTCCTCTGAAAAAAAAAATCTCCAAACATCGGTGTGTATGGCACTGCAAACTTCCACATTCATCACACTAGTTTAATAAACTAAGGTTGTCGGAGCCCTGCGAAGGGCTCCTATTTTCGGATTAAGGGTCAAAAGAGAACCTAACATAACCTATTTATTTACTTATTGCAGTCGCACCTAACCCAAGGC
The DNA here is from genome assembly GCA_944739405.2 of Euclidia mi. Lineage (NCBI taxonomy): Eukaryota > Metazoa > Arthropoda > Insecta > Lepidoptera > Erebidae > Euclidia > Euclidia mi. The sequence goes on from OX123190.2 coordinate 56,285,739, forward strand.
ACTCGAAAGCAATGACGCACAAATTTGACATTAGCTGTCAATATGATCATTCCAAGATGGCAGTTTTGCGTTTCGTTTCACGTTTTTCACATAAAACCTAAAAAATTACATTTGTAAAACTGTACTAAAGTATAAAAACTATGTTCCGTTTTGCATAATTGCCGAAGTATTTATGAAATTGTTTAAAAATATTTAGACGCAACTCCGGCAGCCAAAATTACTTTTAGGGGATTAAAACGAACTACCTTAAGCCCCCTACACTACCAATACCCTCAAATTCAGGCGACTCGTTTCGAAACCCAACCCATTATTATTTTTCAAAATAGACGAAACATCAAAAATATATGTGGATATACCTTATTCATGAGATACTGCTATGTCGCTTAGAAAATTATAGAATTAGAATTTGAGTTACTGCTTTTTCGTTAGCTCTCGTCATACATGTTTGTGTGGAAAAATATAAAAAATTTCTTTCGCTTCAAATATGTGTTGTTTCAAAGAAAATAAATATTTAAAGATATTTATTTATATTCATTTATAATTTATTAACGAAATACAGAGTTTACAGCTCATCAAAAGTTAGCTGTCTGCTACAACCCGGCAGGTTTTCTTTATTCTCATCGAATATTAAAGGCAGTGTGTGAGGTGATAAGGCTTTAATACTTATTATTTGCTGTTGTTCACGAGGCACAGTTTCATTTACTTTCCTTTTACGGCTTGGTATTGTAGAAATTTCAAGCACTGATGAAACATTTTCCTCTCCGTGATCTCGCAATGCCATCCCTTGAGCTTGACGAGAATCAACAATTTCAGGCAACTGCCAAATTCATATAAAACGCCACAAGCTTCTCCCAGAAAACATCATCTCTTTCTATAATTTCTATTCTTAGTGGTATACTTTCGCCACTCTACACAGCAAATAAAGACTTTTGTTTGCGTGTAACGTGGCGTTGCCCCTGCATTTGGTAATAACAATTACATTATTTGTTTAGACTAGTCAGTTCACTTTTTTACCATGTTTCCATATTTGTATTTTATTTGCTCTTATACTATTCTCCAGGCCATTCTTATAAGCAACAATAGAACATTAAATTTCCACAATCGTGTTTGGACCTATTAATCCATCTGGCGTGGCACCAATAAACGGATAATCCACAAGGCTCGATTGTTACATTTTCTTGCTTTGCCAGTTGTTGTAAAGCCAGTTGTTGATTTTAGATTCCATGCGCAATTGATTTTACATTGCAAATATTTTATTTGTACAAAATATTTTTTACGAAGTTGGCTTTACTGCTGTTATCTCTTCTTTTTACCACTATACCAAAATTTCAATTTGTCAACATATTCTTACGCAATTCGAGCCAGTCACTGCTATCCCTCTTGTAATTTTTGCTTATCACTACGGAATTTGAGTCAAATTTGTTAAAAAAATTGTTTGGCATTTCTTGGCTAGCTCTTGAACAGATCGTGTTAGGAATGACTGAAGTCAAATGTGTGTAAGACGTTGCAGAACTGTTATCTTTAACTTCACTGTAATTACAATAATGATAATTAGTTACGTACTTTATTATTAAAAAAATACTATATCTTGAGTTATAGCAAACAGAGAAGTTACCTTCTTACTTATAAATGATTGATTTTAGAAATTAAAAAGATATTAGATGTACTGAGACATACCTAATAGTTTATGAATAATCAAAGTTTTACCCGATGTACCTAAAAAGGTTTATGTTCAAAACACAATAATACAACATTGGTTACCGCTTGTGTGCGGATTGCGGAGCGCCATATTAGCGCTGTCATCATTATTGTTCGCCGTGGCGGCATCTTAGCGCTCCAGGCGCTCTGACAAGCTAATGAATTTGAAATATAGGTACATAAAATGATTCGATTTTATGTTATTACTCTTTCAAAAATTGAAAACTGTGGCAGCTATGTATTGTGAGAATAATTTATATAATTATATTATGCATAATCGTTAATATATAAGTAACATAGTTAGTCATAAAAGACTTATGAAAATAATTTGTTTAAAAATGTTACATATTTCATAATCACTTGGCCATGGATGAATTTCTATTTTATTACGACGCTTTCTTGTACAAATCCTTCGTAGAACTTCATTTCTCTAATTGTCCATATTTTAATCTTCTAATTATATATTTATAAGCACAGAAACAATAACACATTAAACGCAACAAGAGTATAAACTTAGGTCCTAATTATATGTGCCCATAGTTACATGAAAAGCCTATTTGATTCAAAGTATTCAGTCTATAACATATAACATGAAATTACGAACTCAAATCGGCGTATTATAATAACAAACAGGTTTACGTAAAATTTCGTGCAGCGGAGACGCAAGCGACATGACCTATCTCTCACAGGGCTCATAGCCGAATGATGAGGTCTGGGCGGGGCGTAAACTAGCAACTGACACTCAGTACACCGCTTATGCTAATAAGGTTTAAATTGCTGAAGCGTTTGATATTGATGGCATCTACCGAGCGTCAAAATCATAGACGTTTGGCAGATTTTATTTAATTTTACAAAATATACACGTATAATATGAAAATAAATAGGGTAATTCTTTAGTTCATTAGATTTCCTACAATATTATCAAAAAAAATATGACAGCTTACGATCAAAATATTGCAAACAGTGAGACGAAAGATTATTTTCTGCCTCGATTTTGTGATTTTTTTACCGTGATTCTATTTTACGTACATGAAAAATTCTTTCAAAAGTCTTTTGTTCCGACTTTTGACTTTAAGCTCTAATTTTTGCTAGTTTGTAATATGTACCGTTATGGCTAGATGCGCGACGAAAAATTAGGTGTTTCACGGCTTCTGAGGTATAACAGCGCCTTAAAGATTGTTTTAAAAAATCTTAACATAAACTAAATATATTGTTTTTTTACCCTGTGGATCAGTGGTTAAAAGGTCACTGTCAGCCGAGTATACAAGTTCGATTCTCGCTTGTGGCCTTTTCTGGAAGTCTATTTATTTTAATGTCTACTTTGTTGGCGTATTATTTTTTTCGCTGTGCTTTGTTCTGAAGTTATTTTTTATTGTTGTTGTTCATAATTTTGAATCGATTTTATAATCGAATTGTTATTATAGGTACTTTCATAAAGCTTTATTGTGTGATTGACCGGGCGTCGTGAACTTGGAAGAGTCGAATAGTACTTATCTAATTAAAATATACCTAGTTTGTTATTGCGATGCACACGCGCTCACTCAGTGACGCGCTAGTAGATAGATACTGAACTTATGATTCATCGTTGTTTACTTTAATAGTGTGTTCATTCATCGTAGACAATCGTGGTCTTTGTGATTAAATTGAGCAAAATAATTATGTATTTTGTTGTTCTTTTGTAATTCAGTAGTCAGTTTGTAGTCTGCAACTTGAATTCACTTTTGCTTAACTTTTATATAAATTCTGTTTGTTGTACCTAACTATGACTTAGTATTTTGTTTATCTAGTGGTCAAGGCGCCGAACCCAAGAATAATAATTCATAGGGCTAGATGTAGCTTCTTATACCTGCAACTCATTCTTAATGACGTCCCTTTTATCTCGTGTATTACCCTAAGCACTTGGCACCTTTAGTTGTCTCTCATATTCTGTTGTTATGTTATGGCCTAAGCACTTATGTAATGTGTGGCGGCTTTATGGATGACGGGTGTATTAGTTCATTAGTTCAGGGCAGTTGTTGCGTGCGTATTGCGGGTAATATATTATATTTATAGTTATGTAAGTTTGGATGTTTACTAAAAATACTGACACCATTTCCACTACTTGATTACAGGTAATCCTCAACGAGCTGCTAGCCAAGAGAATTTTCCCTAGGGAAAATTCTGCCCTAAAGAGGGAGGTGTGTGACGTCGTGCCCCTCCGTCTGGACTATGACGTCGAACTGTTAGGCGGCCGCTGATTGTCTTTTTAAAAAAAACACCAAAAGTTCCAAACTACCGAATTTATTACCGAAAACGATACAACTTATTTGACCTCACTTTTCTCTTCACGATACTACACGCGGGAACGCGGTTTTAGGGAGTACTGGTCGGTACTGATGTATGGCTGTGACTGACTGAATGCACATGGGCACAAGCTTTTATATTAAAGTAATAAGATTACGTTTGCAAGTAATTACGTAGAGAAACTGGGTATAACATCTCCCCCCTTTAAATGGAGCTTTATCCCAAGATGAAGCGAAATTAGGAGAAAATAAAAATGAGGCTTACATGATTTAGTAATGTTAAGATCTAGTATAAAATTTAACATAAGATTTAGGATAAGTTCTTGTATAAGATTTAGCGTTATATTTTCTTATAAGATTTAGGATCATAATTAAACATTTTTAAACATTAAAATAGTAAAAATGAAATTGTATAGAAATAGTAAATTATAAAATTGTTTATGAAAACATAAGATATAGTATTAATATTACCAAAAATATAATTTTAGTTATTTACATTTCTATTAGAAGAATATCTAAGGTTATTATCATCATCTGAATTAGAGTCTTCAAACATCTCAATGGAATTACTGATTCTGTTTTCATTTTGTACAGTTCTTCTCGTGTTACACTGGTTAAAGATTTGGATACAACAAGATTCTTTCTTAAGATTAAAATAACGATTATATAATTTACACAGAATTAGTAGGAAAATAGCTATGATTACAATATAAGAGAAACTAGAATAATAAGTTGCATATTTAACAAAATGATTTTGTTGTTGGGATTTATTTATTTCTAACTCGAGGTCATCTAATTTGTGATATGTATGTTTTAAAGAGTCTAAATCAATGTTACTCAAAGATAGTGGTGACAATAGTGGTAAGGTTTTGTTTACAATTTCTTTGTTACAACAATCATCCTTAGTGATATCAAAGTCATTTAAAAATTGATTTTTATAAACAGATGTAGAAATAGTTGAAGGTACAAATTGCAATGTTTTATAGTAACCAATACAATCAGGCGACAATCTTAATATACCTGTACCTAAGACAGAGTAATCTTTGATATCTGTTTTACATTTCACAGTTAATTTATTAGGATTGGACTGTACATAAATCCATTCATTATTCATAAGTTTATGCCAGATGTCGATCTGACCATATAATACTTTATATTCACACATACTGGGTATTGACAATAATACCTCGGTTAACAATTTTGTCTCACAAGATGGGTGAGAGCTACTAGAATAAATTGTAACTAATTGACAAATAGAAAAATCATTCTTAATTTTGAGACATTTTTCAATGTTCATATTAGACAACAATGCATAATTAAGCCTATCATCTGTGATAGCGAGATAAGGGTTTGATGGATGGATAAGGGCAAACGCGTTAGGATTAGTGTGATCTGGTAGGATAGGCAGAGGAATCATTTTATAAACATTATACTTAATTGGAGAGATAAGAGGGATTTGTAAAATAAAGATGATTTTCTTGTTATAATAGTATGAGGTTAACGTGGATACATCAATTATAGTGTGAATTGTTTCAATGTTGAGAGGCACTGGGAAATCTAAACGTTTATTCATAGCGTTCTGAAATGAGATAGTAACTAAGTGTGAGCGGGTTTGATTTCGTTTGTGTGATATTTAATATGCCTACGGTTAATACATATAGTGACATTATGATTTCCGTTTAACTTTATTATCTTATAGGGACCTTTCCACACTGGGGATAAGGCCTTTCGAAGTCTGTGGCGATGTTTAACGTAAACCATATCACCAACTTTATACGATGTGCTACGGCTAGACTCGTCATAGTACCGCTTGGAAGCTTCTTTACTATTCGAGATATTTTCTAATGCCTTCTGGCGACTAAATTTCATTCGATATTGTAAAGCGCGCACATATTCGTGGTAAGTATTATTATCATTAGTTTCATACAGAGAATTAGGAATGACGGGTTTATAACCAAACAAAAGTTCGAATGGAGTAAATTGAGTGGTAGTATGAGGAGTAGTATTGTAGGACAATAGGGCAGTTGCTAAGTAACAATGCCAGTCGTTCTGGTTGTCGTTCACAAATGATTTTAGGTACTCTTTGAGAGTAGCATGACTACGTTCTAGGGCTCCGTTTGTTTGCGGATGATAGGGTGTAGTAAAGATAGATTTAATTTTACAAATATGTGTAACCTGCCTAAAAAGGTCAGACGTAAAGCATGTACCTAAGTCGGTAAGTATTGTTTTAGGGAAACCAAATATTGACATGAAATGAATTAAATTACGCGCAACTTCGTCGCTAGTAGAGGAAATCATAGGACAAGCACAGGTAAATTTAGTAAGATCATCTTGTAATGTTAAGATAAATCTGAATTTTTGGAAACCAGCTTCTGGTAGTGGTCCTACTATGTCTAGTGCTAGTCTCTCGAGTGGTCTAGCACTAGTGGACGTTATCTCCATGGGAGCTTTATTTGATAAACGTAAAGGTTTATTGACCTGACATAATTTGCAATTTTTAACATATTGTTCGATATCTGAGCGCATTGATTTCCAATAATATGACGCTTTGATACGACTCAGCATCCGTTTTGAACCTGGATGTCCCGCAATGGGTGAGTCGTGATTTTCTTGTAGAATTTTGGGAACTTCAGTTGGGGTAGGATATATGATTTGGTTTTTGTAGATATGTATCTTAATATTAGTATTATGAAATATAAAAGTAAGCATGTTATAAATTTTATTATAAGAAAGTTTAGAGAATGGTTCACTGAAATCAGATATCGCGAGCTCGGATTCATTTGTATCTTGATCCTTAATATAGTCGCGTAATTTTATCAAGAGATTATAAATTGTTTTATAATTTACTTCATCGTAATGGTGAACCTTAGTAAATAGGAAATAGTAATATCTTCCGTTTGATATAGTTGAACATATCGAATCGGATTCGCGTTCGGATGCGATTATATCAGCTGAGTTTTCGATTTGGGAAAGAAGATTTTGGCAATTTGGCATTGAGTTGTCGAAATCTAAAGATGTTGGACAAGCTATCATTTTACATTAAGTGAGATGTAAGGCTTGAGAATGTTCTTCAATTTGAGTATTTGTAGTGGGAATAGCTTTAGTAAATTGTAACTTAAAGTATTGCTCATAAGATTGATTATTGAAACTGTTACTACGTGTGATAGCGAATATCGGATGACGCGACAGGGCGTCCGCGTTAGAATTAAGTTTGCCTTGTTTATAAACGATTTCGTAATCGTATTCTTCGAGTTTTAACCTCCAGCGAATAAGTCGACTACCGGGGTCTTTAACATTAAAGAGCCAAACAAGGGGTCTATGATCTGTTATAATTTTAAACTTATTACCATAGAGGTAAGGACGGAATGTTTTGACTGCGAATAGGATAGCTAATAATTCTTTCTCGGTGGTTGAGTAATTACCCTCGGCTTTATTGAGTGTCCTCGACGCATATGCAATGGGCTTATCTTTGCCAATCGGACCTTGAGAGAGTACTGCGCCTACGGCGTAGTTACTTGCGTCTGTAGTGACGAGAAAAGGTTGAGAGAAGTCGGGGTATTGAAGTAGAGGAGCTGTAGTTAATTTTTCCTTTAAGATATCGAAAGCGTTTTGTTGTTCGATACACCAATGAAAGGCAGTATCTAACTTGGATGTGGGTTGACCTTGAGTTTCGGGCTTAATACCGTGTCAGTTGGTCAATTGGAGTACGATCGACCTTGAGTTTCGGGCTTTATACCGAGTCCGTAGGTCGTTTGGTATTCGAATTGACCGCGAGTTTCGGGCTGGTTACCGTGTCCGTGGGTCGTATGGATTTTGGGTTGACCTTGAGTTTCGGGCTTTATACCGTGTCCATAGGTCGTTTGGTATTCGAATTGACCGCGAGTTTCGGGCTGGTTACCGTGTCCGTGGGTCATTTGAGGTTTGGATAGACTTCATTAACAGTGACGTCATTGAGGCGTCTATAATCGATTACGATTCGCCACTTTCGTTGGCCGGAAGCGTCCATCTTTTTGGGGACTACCCAAACAGGTGCGCTCCAAGGTGAATTAGAAGGCCTAATAATATTTTGATCAAGCATCTTTTTGATTTGCTTGTCGACTTCGTCCTTATGGCACTCTGGGAAACGATATGACTTTACGTTAATGGGCGGTGAATCACCTGTATTGATTGAGTGTTCGATTGCGTTAGTGCAAGTGAGAGGGTCTCCCTCGAGATAGAATATATCGCTGAAATCAGCGCAACAGTCTAAAAGGGCTTGTCTTTCCTCAGAGTTAAGATGATCGTGTCGAATGAGGCTAAGGACTCGATCTCGTCGATCAGACGGAGATGAAGAAACAGAGTGAATAATTTCGTGATTCGTATGAGATTTAGGAGAGTCAATACGGGTCAATTTTACCTTAAAATCATGAATTCGGACTTCAGACTCAGTTGTGTTTAATACAGAAATATTAACACGGTTAATCGGTTTCAAAGAGACAATGCAGTTAGCTAGGTAAACACCTTCGCTAATAATATGATCTAGAACAAGCACTTCGCGTAAGTTCTGTAGTTCCGACGGGTCATTAGACACCATGCATTCAATTACCGCTTCGCAGCGAGCAGGTATGACTTATCAAACAGAATAGGTAGCATATGATTACGCAAATGAACGTACTTAGAATTATAATCAATATTAGCGCTATGAATACGTAAGAAATCGGTACCAATGATACCGTCGTATTTAAGATTTACTTCGTCAGTAGTAACGTGAAAGTTATGCAAAAAATTGTCTTCACAGACTTTAATCTCTAGGTCAAATGCACCTAGGGTTTCGTTACAGGATTCGGCGTCATTTATACCTCTAGTCTGAATTATTTCGTCAGTGAGTTGAGGTTTACACGATAAACTCGATAACTTTACAATACTTTTGCTTGAACCCGTATCAATAAGAAAACTTAGCGGCTTCTCGGAATAGTTAGTTATAAGCTTAGTAAAAGGTAAAGAGACCTTGTATTTATGGATCTCGAAAATAGGCACTGAAGTCTTTGAGCTTTCAGGCGATTGAGATTTCTCAATATGTAATTTATTTTCAGATATAGGAGACTTAGAACAAAAAGGTAAGTTATTCGAATTAGTATTAAGATTCACTTGAACCTGAGATGTAGTATTATAAGGCTTAGTGTTACTATTTAACATATATTCATTAGTTATAGGACTCAGATTGTTCTGAGATATATCATAAGACTTAGGATAAGATTTAGGACACGATTTAGTATAAGAACTAGGATACGACTTAGAATACGAATTAGTATACGAACTAGTATAAGAATTAGGACACGATTTAGGATACGACCTTGTATATGAATTAGGATACGAATTAGCATACGATTTAGGATAAGACTTAGTATAAGAATTAGGATACGAATTAGTATTATAAGATTTAGGATACGATTTAGGATAAGAACTAGTAATATTCGACTGCTCGTTTGGCAGATGTAAGGTACAAATATTCGTACAAGATTTAGGAAGACTCGGCTGCTCGTTGGTCAGCTGAGATATAAAAGATTTAGTATGACTCAGTCCCTGTTTGCAGGCGTCCTGAGATATAAAAGATTTAGGAATAGAATTTGTGCCATTATAACTAAAAGATTTCGGTAGGCACGCACCCGAAATCACTCTGTGTTTAAATCATCGTTATTATGATCGCAACAATGTACGGTATGTATGCGTGTACTGCTATTCGGTGCATGTGAACCGGCGGCGCTACTTTGAGCTCGTGTGGCTGCGTCAGGTTGAGAGTTGTGGGAACGGTTCATATTATTATTATACTGACGCTTACGACACTCCGTAATAACATGACCTTTATGTTTACAGTAAGCACAAAATTTATTAAAATTTGGGTTATAATTATTACCTGAAAATGACGAGGTAGGATTTGGGACATGGAAAGATTTTTGTGCGGGGAGATTAGGAGATTTTTGGACAGTTTGGCTAGATTTTTTCTTGAAACACTCAGTAGCAATATGATCTTGCTTTTTACAGAAATTACAAAATTTGGTATTACTAGAACGCTGGGATAGGCGATTTAGATTTAGTAACTTTTCCTCTTCCACGGCATGCGTTACCGCGTTATTTAAGGTGGAAGGGTTACGACAGTGAACAATGTTTGATATGTCGGAGTTAAGTCCCATGATAAAGGTGTTAAGAGCAAGATCCTCCATTGCAGCTATCGTGCCAACTAGCTCTGTTGGGTTGGAACAGGAATAGTGGATGTCGGCCTGGATTCGGGTTAAGCAAGCTTCTATTCTAAGGGAATATTGGGTGACAGTTTCATTTGATAACTGTTTGCAATTTTGTAAGTCTACGAGTAGATGTGAGCTATGCTTCCTTTCGCCAAAAGTGGATTTTAGGAATGCTTTTAAATCTGTCCATTGGGAAAATGTTTTAAGGCTGCACGCTAATTGTGCTTTGCCCTCTAACTGCGAAATAATATATTTGCACAGTATGCCTTGTTGCTCAGATGCTGCCAAGGACATGGCATTGTCGCAATTAGTTAGGAATGCAGGAAGACTTTCGCGGTCTCCCTTATATGGCTTTATGAATTTTGTGAGTACACTTAAGGTGACCTTGTCTTGAGATTCGTTTTTAATAGACATGATTTAGGATGTAGGATTTAGGTAACGATATAGAAAACTATGTAGGGTTTTAGGATAACACGATATAGGATAAAACGATATAGGATACACAGAGATAGGACACAGATTATCACACAGAGATAAACACAAAATACAGACACAGAGATAAAATTGAGATAATTAGAAACTACTTACAGAATCAGCAATATCAGGAACATATTATCTAAAATGAGTCACAGCTAGAATAATTTGGAGTTCCGTTGAACGATACGCGGGCGCGACCGAAGATGGCTTGACGGGCGGCGTGAAGATCACGTAGCGTTGATGCGTAGATGCTGATGCTGATCTGATGACGGTGTGTAGATGGAGAATACCGGTATTTCTACGCCGGTAGGAGATGGCAGAGAGACAGAGACAGACCGGTCCCGGTGAGACGTCGGAAGAGAGGTCCACGGAGATGTAGTTTCGTGCTAGTGATGCGGGCTCCCGATGCGGAGGCTTATCGTCGACCACGAGGTTTCGGCGATGGTGCAGGCTCGATGTAGAGGCTTACTGTCGACCAAGAATTTCGGCGGTGGTGCAGGCTCGACGTGGGAAGAGGCTTACTGTCGACCACGATGTTGGACGGGTGTCGGATGCGGGCTCGGCGCGAGAGGCTGAGACTGACCGTCGATTTCAGTGACAAAAACGGCGACCACGGATTCGGATCTCTGGGTTTATACGGAAACCACTTACGGGATCCTACTTCTGACACCAATGTTAGGCGGCAGCCGCTGATTGTCTTTTTAAAAAAAACACCAAAGTTCCAAACTACCGAATTTATTACCGAAAACGATACAACTTATTTGACCTCACTTTTCTCTTCACGATACTACACGCGGGAACGCGGTTTTAGGGAGTACTGGTCGGTACTGATGTATGGCTGTGACTGACTGAATGCACATGGGCACAAGCTTTTATATTAAAGTAATAAGATTACGTTTGCAAGTAATTACGTAGAGAAACTGGGTATAACAGAACGTAGGAGGGAGCGCCTCTGCCCGCGCGCCCCGCACCCCATATATAAGCGTGCGACGCTGTTCAATCGGCCCTCTGCTCTAGCTCACGGCCATCAGTTAAGTCTTCTTCCTATCAAGACCCTGTCCTTCGGAACACCAGTGCACACCAACTATACTTGTCGGACCACGCCCTGAATTAACTCATGTTCTCAATTAGTACAAGTCTTAGTTTTAAAGTAGCTGCATTGTATCTTCCTATATAGGCAATTATATCGTGAAGTGTACTATTCTAAAAGTGTTTTCATTTGTAAGTAAAACCTGATTTTCTTCCTTTTTTTGATCGGCGAGTGATTGAGTCTGGCTCACCACCTACAACCCAATCACCCGTGCGACAAGATAATACAATGTTCTGAGCCGAGCGATCGGCTAACGTAAACACGTGAGTCATAACTGCGCAGCTGCACCGCATTCCATCGTCGCGACTAAAGGACAACACATAATCATAAACATAATACAATAGCCATTAGAGGCAAATACACAATTTGGGATAGGTTGTAGTGAATAATATATCACTGAAGGAGACAATCAATGACATAGGATAAACAAAAGTAGCTAAAAAAAAACAGGCGAGAATCGAACCAACAGACCGATCAGACAACAGCTTTTTAACTACTGAGCCATGAGGGAAAAAAATTTTTTTAGATTAGGATTAGTCATTACTAAAGCTATCATCATCATCAGCCTTTAACAGTCCACTGCTGGCCTAGGCCTCTCCTTTGAAAGGAGGAATTGGCCTATTATACCACGCTGGCCAAACGGGTTGGTATAGGGTTCGTATCAAGTTTTCCTTCTCTTACAGTGCTGTTCTCTGCATAATATGCTCCCTCTCTCGGCTCTTACGACACCCATGGGATGATATGGGATGGTGACAATCCGTATTCTTAATCCGTCACCACACGGACAGCTAAAGCTATATGTAACAAGATATTCGGGTGCATGTTTAAGCTGTAATTTGAAGTTAAAGATTTTTATAACATTTGAAAAAAAATGAAGTTATTTTTGTGATTAGATCATTAGTGATAAGCATTGATTATTTTATTTTTAAACTTTGTAGTGCGTTAATTTAAGACCTTTTATATGGAAATAACCACTAGGTAGGTAGTAGGCAAGCCACTAGGCTTGCCAGACTTATCTGATAGTTTATACACAAGAGGAGATTTTTTGCCACAATCTTACATTTAATAAATTGCGGCGCTAATTTTTAACTGAAATAATTATCTTTGTTTTAGCATGTTTATAAAGATTATAACCATAACACAATATGTTATGACGTGAGCTCAAACTCAGAAACATAAGTATTATACTCTGTATACATATGCGTCTTACATTGTTGTTAATGAGACTCTTTACCCAATCGTTCATAAGCATAATTTTGCTGTAATAGAATAAGATTTAATTATTTTATTCAGCTTTTAGATTTTAAATAGATGATAGTGAACATGGGGGGGGGAGTTTCTTAAACTGGTACATCAATTAATTTACTTTAGTTATTAAAGTATAGAAATTATTGATTTAATTTATGTGTAAATAGCCACTTTTTGATAGTTAGTTTTACTTCAAATGCATTTAAATGTTTCGAATAATTGAGTTTGATTTATGTTATATTTGCGTAAATACAAGAACTTATTATAAGCCAGCACTACTTAAAATGGTTATGTAAAACCTGATGTATAGCATTTTGAAAAAAAGTAAATGTTACATATTCATAATTATTTTTACGGCCGTCAGCGGTTTAATTTTGTCATTAATTTATCTTTACACGTTTTGTATATTTTAATATAAACTACACATTGCAAAAGCAATCACCAACAAAACAAGAAAAACACAACAAAAAAAAATTATAAATAACTGCGACGCAGGAATTTTAAATGTTTGAGTTCACAAAGGACAGTAAATGCATAAATAGATACATTTGCAAACAACATACTGATAGGCAGTAACAAGAAGATAAAATCGAAGACCATAAAACAACGATTGTAGAAATTAAAGAGGTAACAAAAAAATACACCCAGTAATTTCATATTTTTATACGAAATAGAAAAAGTCACTAAATTTGTTCGCTTGTTGTCCGTTAGATTGACAAACGACCGCGGCAATCTAGCTAAATAGTATCTAACGTGCTGGCATCTTTAGGTACCTTTTTTTTTTGGTGTCGGGTTGGAAAATCCTCATGGAGTCCCTCCGCCCTGGGGGAAGGACGAAGGGGACTGTCAGACTCTTACTGACTAAAAACCAACCTGTGTTCCTCTCGTACCCGTGTGTCGGTGGGTCGGGTATCGCTGAAGCATTCCTCGCTACCCCCCGACGGGTATTGGCCCGCCAGATGGTCAGGCGGGCCCCGAACAAAACCCCCAAACCCCCTTGGCGGCGGATGAAGGTGTTGGGCTCCGCCGCCAAAACACTCAGCGGCCGCAGAGGATAGGGAGGACGGCAACGCAACACCGCATCTCCTCTTCCTTTGCGGCCCCACCGCGACGCAACGATGGTGCGCCCCCATTTGGTCGCGGGAGATAGGGCGCGCGCAACGCAACACCGACACGTCTCTCCTCCCGCGACCGCATCCGACTGCGAGGGACAGAAGAGCTGTCCCTCGCACCCGCCCCTTTGGACGCATCCTGCGCAGGCCTCCGTCAAGCCCACGTGGAGCGTCCCCTCCTGGATCCCTCTTAGCTTCACCGCGGGTGACCAATCCACGGTTACTGAGCCCCCCCACCACGACAAGGTGGGGGGGCTCAGTCCTCAGGCCCACGGGGGGGATCTTTAGGTACCTAAATTCAATTTCAGTCAGTCCAACTATGGTAGGTACACGTGGCGTAATAAAGAGGATAATTACGTAGTGAGAAAAAAGTAATATTTAATCTCGAAAGACACCATATAATGTCGACTATATAGAAATATTATTTAATCGCCGTACAAAATCACAAACAGAAGTTTATTGTAGAAAAATTAAAAAAATTTAAAGAGATGGGTATGAATTCGTTCCTTAAGTCAGACTAAGCAGTAATTACCAGTAGCATCTATTTACCGTAGGCAATTAAAAAAAGCTATCGCAAAGCATGCGATCAACGAATGTGACCTTAGCGCGTCTTTAGAGGACACGAGGCCGTAAGTCGCAAGATTTATAACTTGTTTTATGCGGTTGATAAACAACTAATTATCACACGTGGCAACAGAAAATAGTTATAATATGCAAAAAAGGCTTACCAAGAATAGTAAGAAAATATATATAGCACTAAAATAATCTAACACTGCTTTGGAACGAATTCACACATACACAGTAAAAAAATATAAAAAAACTTACCAGAAACGCATTACCAAAGGACCCTACTTATTTATTCCAGTGGGCACCACTGTAACGTTGCACGTCGGTCAACACTATTTGGTTCAATAAAAAATCAATATTTCGGTTACAAACGAAAATTTGTATATTTCTGTAAAAGAATCTATACAGCTTTTAGCAAGAAAATTCAATGGAAAATAGTGATTCTAAACAATTTGACTAGTTACAAAGATATAACCAGGGTCACGTGATTCGGTGTAGACCTTTGGGAATGCGTCTGCAGCGTTGCTCAGGGAAGAAGAGAAGACTTAGCTTGGTTGCCGCACAGCCAGTGAAAAGGGCCGGTCATTTTTTTTTTTTTTGTGTGTGTGGACTAGTTGTTGGCCGCTGATGGCCTTGACAACTTTACGCGGACTATGGGTGAGCGCAGAAGGCTCCCAACCCGTTAAAGTATGCTAGACAGCGTTTTGACTCCCCAAGGGTGGACTACCACGGACCTCGGCTTGGGGCACTGCCGGCAATGCGGGACTAAGGTGTCCCGCGGTATTAACGTTAGCGCGTCGCGTATTCCGGCCTCGTCGGCGAGTACGGAACCGCGGTCGAAGTTGTATGGCTGCGCGAGCCGTGTGTGCTCTGATTTGAGCAAGTGTAGTGTTATCGTCAGGTTCATCTAATACGTGCCTAGGTCTCCTAATCTTAGAAATCCTAGATGGTGTATAGTTTAACGCCGCAACCAATAGTGGGTTGGGGTGTGTCGAAGCAGAGTCAAAGTAGCTACGGGAGCACTGTTTCATGAATTGCCTGATGGTCGGCAGTTGTAAGTCTACATGTAACTCCTCGTTACGTACGTACCACGGTGCGCCCGTAGCTCGCCGCATGAACTTATCCTGTGTGGCCTAGTGTGTGCGAAAACTACACTAGCGTATGTCATTATAGGCCTAATACACGATGTGTATAACCTAATCTTGTTCTTAAGCGATAATTTAGATTTGGTGTTGACTAAGCTATGTAAGCGCCCAAGCACAAAGAAGGCTCTATTGCGAGCCTTCGTAATGTGTGAGCGGAACGATAGTTGATCATCAAGAATCACACCTAGATATTTGGCTTCCCTAGTCCATTGAAAAGGGGACCCAAACATCCTTATTTGTGGGGTCGCACCCGGAGGGTACAGGTGAGAAAAATACCGCCTTACTCTTCTCGGGATTGACCTCTATCCGCCATCTCCGGAACCACGCGCCTAGGGCGTTGGCTGCGGATTGGAGCTTCCTACTGACTGCGCCAGGGTCTGCGCCTGCGTAATAGATGGCTGTGTCGTCTGCAAAAAGTGCTGTCTGCACTAGCCGATGCATCGGTATATCAGCGGTAAACAATGAATACAAGAGAGGCGAGAGCACTGACCCCTGAGGGACACCGGCGCGGATGGCGTGACTCGAAGAGAGCGTGCCTTCAACGCGGTACCGAAAGCTTCTATCCGACAGATAGTCTCGTATGATGAGCACGAGCTTGTGAGGCACTCCCATAGTGAAAAGCTTGTAAATCAAGCCGTTGTGCCACACTTTGTCGAAAGCTTTCGCTACGTCGAAGAAAACAACGCCGGTGAATAAATTTCGCTGCAACCGCACGCTGATATACTCAACGATACGGTGAACCTGTTGTACGCACGAGTGGCGGGTTCGGAACCCAAACTGTTCGTGAGGGACCAAGAGCGTTGCATCAGCGTATGCTTTCAGCCTAACATATAAAAGCCGCTCGTAAACTTTCCCCAAACCTTTAAGCAGACTGATAGGACGATAACTACTAGGCTCGGACCTAAGCTTGCCGGGTTTGTGGATTCCTATTACCACGGCTTCTTTCCACTGATGTGGAAATATATTGTTGTTAATTGCGGCGTTATATATAGTAGTCAAAATGACTATGAAAGCTAAGGGAAACATTTTAATGACCCTGTTTGTTATGCCGTCCGAGCCGGGAGCTTTACGGGGGTGTAAACCCTTAATGATCATCCTAACCTCATCGGGGGTGGCTAGGGGTATGTGTTGCTCGTCATCGTCGTCTCCTATTACGTCATGTCTGTCTGTCAGGGGACAAGGTGGCGACGTGAGAGAGGCTCGACGCTCCACCTCGCTATCTACCTCTATTAGGTGGTCTGTGTCTATGTGTGACGTGCTCGGCGTACATTGTTGCTCCAGGCTGTCTGCCAGGCATTCTGTCTTGTCCCCGTCCTCGAAAGCCGGTGGACCATTAGGCCTGTTTAGAGGTGGTAAACAGGTCTTGGTGACATTTTAGAGAGCGAACGAGATAGTTGCCAGAAGGCGAGGTGAGTGGGTTCTAGCTCGCTAAGTGTAGTTTCCCATCGAGAGTTACGCATCTCTTTAATACGCGACTTGACGTCACGCTGTAGAGAGCGCATAGTGAAGCGATTGGATTCAGTCGGGTATCGGTCGTAGGCACGAATCGCTGCGTTCTTACGCCGCAACAAGTCACGTACGTCAGCGGGCAGGCTCCATCGACGGTCGCCCGTCTCGGGTACCTGCCGTGAGCAATCGTTAATTAACGATTGCACGTGACTCGTGAAGCTATCGACCGCTTGTAGTGTGTCATTGACCCCCATTTGATTGGCGTCTAGTGGTATCTGCTCTCTGAGCACTGGCGAGGACGACACGAGTTCTTTCCCGAGTCGTGCCCAGTCAGTGACCAGCTTAGTCGGCCTGTGCCCTGTGTCTATGGGCCCTATTCTGGGTGCAAAGTCTAACAGGACCGGTCTATGGTCCGAGTCTAACTCGTGTAACACTTCTACCGAACACAAGCGTAAACTTATGTTCTTTAAAAGGGCCACGTCTAGTATGTCAGGTCTGTGCGTCACGTTATCAGGATAATGTGACGCCTCTAGCGGCGTTATAATGTCATAGTTAAGCGACTCAGAGAGTGACTCGAGTATCGTGCCGCGTGGGTTAGTCACTTGACACCCCCAGCGGGCGTTCTTGGCGTTCAGATCGCCCGCCACGATAACCGAGTCGCCTAGCCCCAGGAGGGCCTGAAGGTCTTTTTTCAGGAGCCTCTTAGGGTTGTGTGAAGTGCCAGACGATGGTGGGAGGTAAGCAGATACCAGGGTAATAGATGGGTGCCCTGTCATGGCGAGTTGACAGACCGAGGCCTCAATGTACTCCAAGGTTGGCGGATCCATAGGTATACAATGCAGAGACTTCTTAAAGTATATCAGAGTGCCCCCACCGGGCGAGTTCAGCCTATCATTACGCACTAAACAATAGTTTGCAATGTTAGGGTTTCTGTGTGCTGGCTTTAAGAAAGTCTCTTGCACGAGTAGTATATCTGTCTGATGGTCCCTAAGGAACGTGCCTATTTCATCACGTTGCGATGCAATGCTATTAGCATTGAAAAACCCTACCTTGAGTGATCGTGGTTTGACTCTGCCTATAGTGTGCCTATCCATTACTAAGCCCTAAAGTTTTCGAATGACTGAAATACGTACGCGTACCTGAAACGTATTTCTAACATGGCGTTTAAGTTGCCTTGAGCGCGCCTAAGCTCCGCCGCGATGGCGCTAATATCAGCGTTGCTCGCGAGCGCTGCGAATCTAGCTACCAGGCTGAAGTCGTCTTCAACCTGGGGGGAGTTGGGGCTGGCAACGAGTACCGGTACCGTCGCCGGGCGCGGGTTAGTGGTGGGCTGGGCCACCTTTAACGCGGGTGTAGGGGTTTGGATTGTAGCGGGCCTAGCTGTTTGCGCGAGGGGAGCATGTGGGCGAGATGGCAACGACGGGAACGCTAAAGGCGTGTTCCATGCTGAAGGCTGAGCTGAAGGCTGAGACGGGCCAGAGGGCCGGGCGGGGGCTGGGGCCGGGGGCCCCGGGAGGACTTTGCGTGCGGGCGTTTGAGGCGCCTTCGCCGCGGGTCGAGTGGCACGCGGTGCCTTGGGACACCCGCGGTAGTTCGCGGGGTGACCCAGCTGCCCGCATAATACGCATGCGGGAGGGTCCTCGCAAAGCGCCTTGTCCCTGGGGCGCTTGCAGTCGGCGGTTGCGTGGTCCTCTAGGCACTTGACGCACCTAGGCCGCGCGAAACAGTTACGCGCCGAGTACCCATACAGCTGGCATCGGTGGCACTGACTTTTAGTGCTGTTGCGCCGGGGAGGCTCGACCTTAATGCCAGACAGGTGGCATATCGAGGTCAGCCTAAAGATGGCTTTCCCGGCCTCTGACTTGTCGAGCACGACGAGAACCATGTCGTATGGCTCACGCGTCCTCGCCTTAGTCATGCGGTGCACTTCGTGCACAGGCAGTTGCTCCTGGAGCAAGGAAGCCTTGACCTCTTCGGTCGTCAGCTCCTTCGGTACTCCCCTAATAACGGCTCGGAGGAGCCGCTCTTCGGGGAGGGTATAAGTGTGGAAGGAGATCTGCCTCTCCTTCAACACTCTGGTCAGCGCGCGGTGGTCCTGGGACGTGGCCACCTGAACTTTGATCCCCTGTTGGGTGGATCTGGCGCTGGTGTAGTTGACTTGGTGCTCATTGCACCAGGTGGACACTGCCAGCCACTTTGCCTTGTCCTGTATGAACAGGGGTGGAGGCATTGGGGGCTTTTTCGGGGGGGGCCCTGATGGGGGCTGGGGGGTCTTGGGTCGTGGTGTGGCTGGACGGCTGTGTCCTGGCCGCGAGCTTGATGGCGTAGGCGCCAAAGTCTTAGCCGTCTTGGCCGGCTTAGCCGCCTTGCTCGGCTTTGACTTGGCCGCTCGGCGGCGCTTTTTGCCCTCTACGAGGGTGAAGTCCTCTTCTGGGACCGAGGTTAAGTCTGACGAGTCTGTCGACTCGCTACCAGACTCCTCTTCTTCCTCGTCCGAGCCACACACCGTCACGTCCGTCTCGCTCTGAGCGCTAGACGGGCGGCTGGTGGTGACTTCGGAGTCGGTAGCGCGCATACTCGGCAGCGGGCTGCGAGAGCGCGATCTAGCCGATGAAGTCGGCGAAGGCGGGCGGGCCGCGCTGGTACGCGGCTGCGGTCCTACAGGCGCCTGAATGGCATCCCCAAAGATTTCCTTTAGACAGGAGAACGCCCTAGGGTTGGCAAGGATAGTTTCTAAACTTATCACTCCGGCCATCGTGACCGGAGTGTAAGTTTACTAACTTATTGACTAAACTACAATATCTATATAGTCGCTAAGCGCACTATAATCCTAAATATAAATAAAGTGTCGGCTGACTTATTATAAGCGACACGCGTCGCGAGAACTATGCCTAACTTACAACGGAACAGACAAGTAATAACAATACCTACTATTATTAGCGCGGGTCGAACGCGCTAACTCCCTAAAGGTGGATACAGACATTGCGAGGCATGCGCTGCGCACGGCGCACAGCGCATGCCTCGCAAGGTGTGTACCTTTATATTCGTGGCGAGGCATGTGTAGCACATGACTCGCCATGTCTGTATACGGCTTAACGGTCGCCGGTTTTGGCGCGAAACACACAACAGCGCGCTGTGAACGCGTTGTATACCTAACTTGTTTCCCTATATGGTCTCGAGCGGGAATAGCCCGAGGTGTGGTTGTGTATGTCCCTCCCGACCCGGGGATGGTCAGGGGGGGATGTGTACTTAATTAGTGAGCCCTAAGCTTGTATTCCCTTCGCCAATCTCAATGTGCAAAAGGGTTCCTAACTGCCTTGGTGCCGGGGTGGTATGGGCCTGAGTAGGCCGGCACACCCAAACTGCACACCAAAGAATAGGATAAGGAAATAGGTGGGTGGGAAGGAGATGGTTGGGTTCGACTAGGAGACACCCCAAGGCCGAATGATCCAACCCCAGCCGACTTTTACGTAGCCCTGAAGGGGCTCCACAGGTGTGTCGGGTCTACACCCACCCGGCTTCGTTAACACCGTTAGGTATCAACCGGGCGACCAGGCACAACACTGGTTTTATCCCTGAAGGGGCCAAGACTTTTGTTATAATGTTTATAGAAACAGTAGGACTTTTGTTTGAATGTTCGTAGAAACACGACTTATAACGCCTGTTATGACAATTGCACTATCCTAAAAAGGACCGTGTGAATTGCCACAGCAATCGTTATTGTATACGAATAAACGTGTACACGTTTAACGTATGTAGGACGACAGCGGTAGCGAGCGAGCGTGAGCGCGAGTGCGTCTGCACGGAACGGATGCCAGAGCGTGTCTAAAAGGGCCGGTCACTCCGCGCCACGGTATATATAACCCGTTGGGGGGGCGGAGACGGCCGGCTGAGAGGTGCGACGACGATTGACGTCACATGAAAATGTAGTTAAATTGGATAGCGATGTACGTGAATCTTTCTCTTAGCGTTATCACAGTTTCAATCTGGGGTCCGCTTACTAGTCTAACCGGATTCGGCTGAATATTAGCTTTTCCACAGAGCGACTGCCTGTCTGACCTCCGCAACCCGAAAGGATAGCGATACTCCATGGTTTAGACTAGTGTCAGTTTATTTTAGAAGGTACTGACGCGGACGCCCTGTAACGACTGTCAAAGATCTTCATGACAACCGGGACCGACGGCTTAACGTGCTCTCCGAGGCACGGGACAAGCGATAATTAACACTTCAATACGCACATAACTCCGAAAAGTCATTGGTGCGCGCCGTGGATTCGAACCTGATACCCTCTGCATGGCAGTCTGTTGGTATATCCACTCGGCTATCGCTGCCTTGCCTTTAAAAGCGATGTACGTGAATAAATCCACTCTTTATTGAGTTGACTGCCTCGTTGGTTCCGCGGCATAAATGTGTGCGTGGGATTGGGAGGTCTCGGGTTTGATTCCCGGGTCGGGCAGTGTTATTGGGTTTTTCCGTTAGGAAATTCTCAGTAGCAGCACGGAGTCTGGTAATGTGCCCGGTAAAAATTCATGGCGAAATGTGGGTGTAACTTTACACCTCTGCCTTCCCCTTCGGGGATATAGGCGCGAGTCTATAAAATTATTGATTTTTTTTTCTTGTAAATTAAGTTAATGTAAAGTGACTTGTGTAAAAATTAATGTATAAACTACACTAATAAAAACGAACAAAGAAAATATAGAAGAGTTATTTCGGCTACTAAATCGATATTCGTATTTATTCACTTAAAAAGCAACTGTATCCGTATGTAACCTATAAGATATTTTGTTTCAGTAATCTTAAATTGAGGATGTAATATTTAGGTACAGGTGGACGAAGGCGCGCATTCAGCTAGTAAAATAAAAGCGTCGGATTTTAGTTTAACGTTTTCAGACGAACAATCTCTTCAAATCTATAATGGAAGCACATTTATTCATCGGTCAAATAATGTATTATTTAAAATACATAAACAACAGTCGTAGATATAGAAAAATTTACTAGTGCCTTGAATATTATCTATGGTAATTAATTTTAAAACTTACAACCGTTACCAATATCTTCAACTTAAATGCCGCAGTAGTACATTGGAATCTTAAAGTTCTAATCTCGTTTCTTTATCTCCTATTCTCCTAATCCCTACACCATAAAATTTTCAATACAGGTGCTCACTTTGCCTCGTCCTTATAAGTTACCCCACTCAAACACTTACATCTATATATTATTAGATAAAATCAAGCTACGCTCAGTCATCCGGAAAAAGTAAAGTGTAAATAGTATCGTCGCCATCAAAAGTTCAGTGGCTCTTAGCGCCATCGATACGGGCACAGTATAAAGACGTGATACCGGAGTGTAGTCGGGCACTTGAAAGCACTGTGTACATACGTACAGTACTCGCCAATCTTTATGGCCGCTCTGAATGTAGCGATCGGTATGAACTTGCGCATGGTACAGTCGCGTGGACATTTCGTAACCAAGAAAAAATATTTGTAATTATTGAAAATTAAAATCTTCAGTTACGTTGATAAATTAGCTATATTATATTGTTTAATTATATATTCAATCAAATTCGATTAATAAAAATTCAGTTAGGTGAAGCGACTTCTAAATAAAAAAAATACATTGTTTACTAAATAGAAAATTATTTTTTTTATATTTTTTTATAATGGGGCTACACCTTCCATAAAAACATCTTCCATATTCGTAGAAGGTTCCTCATCTGAAGAACTTTCTTCGTCACTTTCATCACCACTTTCTTCACTTATTTCGACATCTTCATCCTCTTCCTCCGATTCATTATCGCTCACGTGTATGACGAATTGTTCGGTGAAGTCATCTATTACAACGTCACTTTTTTTGTATTCCTCCTCAATGCGTATAACTTTATCACATAACGCAATCCATTCTTGTTCACCCATTGCATTGACCTTCTCCTCCACAAGTTTAATTACATTCATTATTAATATAACCGGTTACATTTTTTTTAGCTACGTAGCCTTTTATTGCTACCCAAGCCATTTCTATAGGGTTAATAATGAATGTAATTAAACTTGTGGAGGAGAACTCCACAAGTTTAATTACATTCATTATTAATATTACCGGTTACATATTTTTAGCTACGTAGCCTTTTATTGCTGCCCAAGCCATTTCTATAGGGTTAAGATCAGGATGGTAAGGTGGAAGGCGCAAAATCGTGTGGTTGTTTTGCTGCAGAATTTGGTCGATGGTATATATTTTAAATATTTCTTTGTTTTGTGTTATTAATGCATGCTGCAGCTAAACATGCTGGAGCTGCAAACTATATCCTTCTCTATAAGCCATGACAACATTTCAGACTTCTTACTATTTGATTTAGGCGCTGCGTCGTCTAATTTGTTATGGTAGGGCGCATTATCTATTACCACAACTGAATTTGGTAGGAGATTTGGCATTAATTGTGTGCGAACCCACTTCTCGTAATTCTCGTAATTCATATTACTGTGGTAGTCACCTGTTTTTGTACCAGCCTTAAACATCAAAAGGCCGTTGGGTATAAAACCGCCTTTATATCCGGCATGCACAATAACAACACGCTGGCCTTTTGAGATATTTTTCTTCAAGCCCTTTGTGCTACCATCAGTCCAGGCCCTTGAGGTAGTATGCGACGAGTCGACATACGATTCGTCTGTATAAATTATAGACCTTCCTTCCGCGTGATATTTTGTTATTTTCGTTTAATATTCAATTCGCTTTAGGCGAATATTTGTGTGCTCAATTAAAACCTTTCTATTATCTTCGGTCTTCTTCCATTTAAAACCTATTTTTTTTAAATTCGTCTTAAACTAGTTGCAGAGCCTTCAAAACGTATATCTTCTTTAAATTTTTTTAAAAGTTGTGCTATCGTCGGCAATTCCTTTTCCGTGATATGGAAGTTGTGTATACTTCTTTTGATAACACCCTTATCAAAGTTGTCAATTCTGGTCATCCTTTTTTTCCCCGCCCTTTTCTTTCTGGGTGTACGAAAAACTGCCATCAAACTCGAGCTGGGGTCATTTGCAGCCGTCGCAATTTGTCTCACCGTTCTTTCAGATACACCTGTAGCTGCCGCAGTTCGCTTTTGTACTGCCTTCAAGTTATACTGAAGGCCTTCTTCAGCTTCCTTCTTCATAAATGTTAACACGTCAAACACCATTTTCCGTGCTTGGCGACGTAAAACATTAAAACGGCCGCTAGGCATGATCAATTAAAATAAATAACAACAAGAAACAATAACAACAAGACACAATAACAACAAGAAACAATAACGATAGCAACGAGAAACAACGAAGAAGTAACACTATGAAAGTATTCTTACGCGCGATACTATCAGAGCTCAGCGAATATGTGTTTCGTGTACGAACGTAGCACTCACACTAACGCGCGGGAGGCGAGGACGCTAGCGGGTGGAAGACGGGGCGCGCGCGGGCGTGCCCTGCCTCCACGCCCCGCATACGTCCCGCTGATACCTCATTTTGTTTTCTGCGCAGCGTAATGCGGCTAGGTTCGGAGCGGCCAAAAAGTTTGGCGAGTACTGTACTGTCGCGAACTCATGGCTAACAGTGACGAAGCCATTTTGAAAGCTGCTGAAATAGGATATCTACTAGGTACTATCACATATGTATGTTTCACTTGGGAGAAAAAATATGTATATTTAAAACATAATTCCTCCAGCCATTGTTTTGATATACAAGTACAGAAATGTCTAACAAATGCTCAGTAACATTTTTCAACATTTAACACATTGACATTAGAAATCAATCCTTTGTTCGTAACACCGCGAATCGCAAAGAGTGAGTTTGGCCAACGTGCGAAATTGCAATTTGTCATGCGGCCAACGACAGCTGCCGTCGTTGTGTCTCGCTCGCTTCGACACAAACGGTATACAAGTATACAACCGTTTCATAGATTTATTGTTTTGACGTGGCTTCATACTAATGTTTTAAGTCTGATCAATTTTTATCGGAGGAAAAAGTGCTTTGGTTTATAGTGGTTATAATTTTTATGCGATTATTATTTATTTCCAGAATTCATAGTGTAGACGAGTATTTTATACAAGAATCAACTGACAAAAAATTCCCCTTTATATTATATTAATGTTTAACATTTGTAACCGGTCTCTAAACCTACATACATATTTGAGATCGATGTTTTTTAGCTTCTTAACCATTGACGCAACGTAGGCATCAGGTCAAACGAAGATGTATTAATATTAAGAGAATTAAATTTCGCGAAAACAAAGTAGGTAATATTTCTTATTGGGTGACGGAGAAGTTACAAAACTACTGATGAAAATATGTCTATCTTTATAAATAACGAAATGTTTTATAAAAACAAATAGTCTTAATTTATCAAGATCAGAAATATTACATCGATTCATTTTCATTCAAACCACAAAGTTCCAAAGCAAAAATCCTTTGATTAAAAAAATGTCTCAGAGCAGCTTAAAACGCACTTTTATTACCTAAAAGGGCTATTAAAAAAGGTGCAAATACCCCGTTGAATTTTTGTGGCGCAAAAAACGCAGTAAACGTTCTGTTTACGAATTCTATCCGCGTTGCAAGTAAAATAAAGAAGTTCAATAAACAAAATCCCGTACCGACCACTCCAGGCCCAGGAAAAGCATTTTTTATGTAAGTAAGAAGAGCATATTTTGTTCCTACGTAATTCGTATTTATCTCTCGTCTATTTAATACCAAGATATGTAACGTGCGTGATACTCGACAGTTTTCATAATTGATAACTTAAGACGTAGTCGTAGTTAGTCTTAATTTATCAAGATCAGAAATAT
Source organism: Euclidia mi (assembly GCA_944739405.2). Lineage (NCBI taxonomy): Eukaryota > Metazoa > Arthropoda > Insecta > Lepidoptera > Erebidae > Euclidia > Euclidia mi. Next base: position 56,311,828 of record OX123190.2, read on the forward strand.
TACATCGATTCATTTTCATTCAAACCACAAAGTTCCAAAGCAAAAATCCTTTGATTAAAAAAATGTCTCAGAGCAGCTTAAAACGCACTTTTATTACCTAAAAGGGCTATTAAAAAAGGTGCAAATACCCCGTTGAATTTTTGTGGCGCAAAAAACGCAGTAAACGTTCTGTTTACGAATTCTATCCGCGTTGCAAGTAAAATAAAGAAGTTCAATAAACAAAATCCCGTACCGACCACTCCAGGCCCAGGAAAAGCATTTTTTATGTAAGTAAGAAGAGCATATTTTGTTCCTACGTAATTCGTATTTATCTCTCGTCTATTTAATACCAAGATATGTAACGTGCGTGATACTCGACAGTTTTCATAATTGATAACTTAAGACAACTGCACATTTTGCCACTTAGCAACAGACGAGAGATCGCCGACTTCACTTTCCTACTTAAGATAATAAACAACAACATTGATTGTCCCGATTTGCTAGAGAAAAAATATTATAACAAGCTTCTGCCCGCGGCTTCGCTCACGGAAATTTGGGGTTCTCTAGTTATAGTATATCATCGATGTTCGGGGTAACACAAATCTCCTTTATTGGGCGAATACTATATAACTGTAAAAAGTATTTACACATACAACCTACTTAGTACTAAGACTTAGCAGTACTCAAAATGTTATCCGGTATCTGTGACGTTTCGCGAGAGTTACCAATATGGCGACTGTGATTTGTCTGTCAGAAGTGTCAGAACTATTAGAATTTAACAAAATACTCGACAATCCGAATTTTGCGGATATAACATATATCGTCGACTCGAAATTTTTATTTTTTAATGTTTTATTATTCAGGTAAGGTTTCGATGTACTCCTTGATGAAATTATTAATATAAGATTTGACACTGCGATAGCAGCGCAATCCGTCGGTTCTAATGTGAAACATTCCGAAATCCACAACTACTTACAAATTAAAAATTAAGTAAAAAAAACATTTTCCAGTGGACTAAATTGTGAATCTAAACCATTCTCAGGTTCCCTTGAACACACACAAAAAATTCCATCAAGATCGGTCCAGTCGTTTAGGAGGAGTTCAGTGACATACTCACGCATACAAGAAATATATATATTAAGATGTGCCACTAAGATCAATACGTTATAATGCCCCTCTTCGGGTTCCTATTGCATCTACAAATTATAGGCAAACTAGTTTTATGGTGAGTGCAAGCAGAGCTTTTAACAATTTATGTAAACAGCATGACATCGATCCTTATTCCTGTAGTGTGTCATCGGCAAGGAGGTGTCTAAGTTATAAATTCTTTAAGCAATAGTTGAAATTTATTTTATATGTAAAATGCGAACATTTAAAATTGTCAGTAATTCTGTTTTGCTCACGTGAATACATACTCTATACCTATAAGTGAAAACTTTATAATTGGCTTACAGATGTATAATTCTAATGATAAACACAATATTTTTAGCTGTAAGTTTTCCATGTATGAAGTAAATAAATAAATTAATTAAATAAAGCAAAATTTTATAACAGAAAATTGCCAATAGCCTATAACAAGTAAAAGTATCATATAAAATCCGAACGTCGCAGCTATCAAAACATTGTTGCAAAAAATCTCCTTCAATATTTAAAATATGACGATAAACTGGGAAGCAATACATCACTTGGCGACGTCGAAGTGGATAGTCTACTGGCGATCTCTATTGATACAGTCATTAATCATACCTTGTCTCGACGTGAATCTCGGCGAATCTGCCGCAAGTTTTCAGCTCTGCAGACTTTATTGAGTAAATTTGTGTTATGTTTTATGCTAGTGAAGTATCAAATAGCTTATCAAGTTTGTTGGTTTTAGATGTGGGAGTAAATATTTTGTGATTACCCATAAAACTTGTTCTAAGTACAGATTTGACAGAGCAACTTTCTTTTCTATGTACAGATTCTCAACGTTCTCCCAAAAGGAGTCATGAAACATCATGAGCAAAGACGTGTATCCTAGGGATATTGATCATGCTAAACACATTATTATATTTGTTAGACATAAGGTATAAATTATATTGATCATCAAGTACTAGATTTAACTTCTGTTTAACAAATCTATTACTTTCAAATGCATAAATCTTCTACCAAGTACCTATTCCATACTGCACCTTCAAGTAAAACAATTCCATAATCACATTTTCCTTACCCCATAAACCTTCTACAGAAATAACTCTACTAAAGTGTTGGTCGTAAATCGAGGAATACTTCTGGTCATGTGACAGTTTAAGAGATATCCCCGTGTTGTGGGGAAGAGCTCATTTAATATACAACAGGCTCGGCTAAGCGCGGAAGCACGCAGTGGCTTTCATGCTTTTGAAGAGCAACGGAATTTGTTAGACTCTTTTTAATAGGTTACTTGGACGTTAAGATGGCTGGATATTGGTCTTAGTATGTTATACAAGGCATAACGATTCGATCTCTTAGACTTTAACAGTTGAGCTATGAAGTTGATTTTATAAAACCACACGAAAAGATCATGGCATGTGCAACTTCAAAGTACATAAACCTGTATATACAGAATGTCCCAAGACCCATCACCAAGCCCAAGTCTACTCGTTGTGGACATCATGCCAAGTCATACCAACCAAAAATAATACCTGGGAAACGATTTTTTTTTAAGTTTTTACATTTTTCAAACCGCAATTAAAAGCGCGAGCGTGCACAGCTCGAAATACCTACTTATCCATGGGGTCATAGGACATCTAAGGAACATATTGGTGGGGTAGATGCATCGATTTTCTACCTAATTAGAAAAATTCTATACAAACTTTGAGCCTCAATATCTCCTGAACCATTAATTTCCCAGGTATGGTGCCGAAGTAAAAAATGTTCGTAGTGATTGGTACAATACGGGATTTCAGTTTTCGTTAAGGGTCTTGTTACACTTGTTGTATATAAAATTATTGCGTTACTGACTGACTGGCAGACTACGTACAGCCGAAACTACTAGGCGCGAGAAACTGTTTGGCATGTAGGTATGTTCTTTTGCAATCGAAGATGTGCACTAAGGATTATTCGAAATTCCTACGGGATCGTGACGAAAAGGTTACAAAAAAATAAAAATGTGCTTACGTAGCTCCATGTATGCTATAATTTTAGTAAGTCAATCTGTACGAATTAAATTACTTCATGTCAGTTTTTATTAATGCAGATCAGCTGTTGTTTCACCACCATCTAAAACTCTCCCCTACAAAAAAAAGAAACCCAGAAGATATTAAATACAAAATTTAGTTTTCCATCAATCGTGAAAATACATATTGCATTTCAACATTAGCATGCATGCACATAAAAGATTTCCAAGCAACTTACAAACAGTAAAATGTTAAATAAATCCGGTTATGAAAATAGCGGCCCGTCGTCATAGCATAACTAAGTTAAACTTCACATAAACATGGTCGCAACTTCCTTTCACTGTAATCAACAGTTGAAAAACTTGTTAATTGATTTAAAGCCTGTATTTTATACAAAAATTGGTAAGAGGTTTATGAATAAAAATGTTATTCAATTTTGTTAAACGGGTATATTACGTTGCGTCTTTTTTTTTGTTTTAAATATGTTTTTTTATACAAAAATTGGTAAGAGGTTTATGAATAAAAATGTTATTCAATTTTGTTAAACGGGTATATTACGTTGCGTCTTTTTTTTTGTTTTAAATATGTTTTAGACGTACATTCTTAGACTTTTTATTAGTATGCAGTCGTTCTTTTTCTTTTGATATATTTCTTTAGAGACCCACCGACAGCCAAGTGGAGACACAAAAAGACTGCTACGCAGATTTTCAGTTCCGACCGAGGGTACGAATCGACTAACCTTAAACGTATTAAATAATTAATAATATCTTGCTACACGCAGAAGGTACATGGTGAAAACTCATACATTTCCGAAAATCATCTATTAAGTCAATTAACCTAAACATAATCAGCGTGATGGATTATGTATTTACTCTACTTATGGGAGAAGAGGTCCGTATTCAGGAGCAAACGATTGTACAGGTCTGATATTACTAACGATACTTATTTTGAGTTCTAATTAGTTGAGGAAAAGTATTAACCTTTTCTCAACTTGCCTATAGATATAATTAGGGTGTTTGGTAATTTGACCTATTCTTTAGGAGGTTATATTTGAGGTCAGTTGCAAAAAATTGACCCCACCGTGCAAATTTGAATGTAAGAAATCTACTGCTTTTGTTAAGAAATCAGCTCGTATCTTTTTCACTGTTATAAAAGTGGACTATTAATTATACCAGTATCGAAAGGTGTATGTCAAGTGTAGTACATATTTTTTGAATAAATTAATTATAATTTTCAGAAAATCATGCAAAAATATGAAGTTTCGTCACGCAGGACCCTTTATTTCTAAAATCTTGAGATATTTTAACTGACATATTTATTTAGAATAATCGCTAGTTTTAGCTTTTCAAAACAAAACAATTTAAAACCAAGTGGCTTGAATAATTAAATTTCGGTTATTTTGATGATGGCCATCACTATGGGACTTCACTGACTGCTTAACATCAGGCAGCATGGTGTCAATTTGTTCGGCAGAGATAAAAAAAAGGTGGAAAATTTCAAAAAAAATCTCAATGCTCGATATATAGGAAAGCCTTAATTTTGGACCCCTAGTTAACGGGGTTCACATTATTGCAAATGACTTCAAATATGAACTCGTTCAAGGAATAGGTCGAATTACCAAACAACCTGTATAGAGTAAATACCTAAATTAAAATAGTCACAAAGTTACTTTCATGCTGTATTTTTAATTTATTTTTATTCTGCTGGCTTTTTTATACGACCGATTGATCAAATCAACCGGTCGTCCTTTCGTGAAAAATATGTGTCAATCATAACTGTCAACGAATAACATTGTCAACAAAATAAAACTTTGATTGACCGGTATTGCACACATAGCTTTCAACTATTATTTCGCTGTACCTCATAAAGCCGCTACCAATATTTGATCTATACCTAGTCTTGCCATAAATATTGTAAGAAAGAAAAAAAAAAATTTGATTGCAAATAACATTTATTACTTTAACAGTGTGTGTAGGCCTGGAAGTAGAACCAGACATTCGTAAATTTCAAATATAAAAAGCTTATTCGAAGTGGTCTCCATTGGCTGCAACACAGTCCTTTAAACGTTGAGGCCAGTTATCAATAGAAGCACGCACTCTTTCCATGGGAAAATTCTTCACTGCCAATCGTATAGATTGTTTTAGAGACTCCAAATTATCATGGCATTTAGAGCAACCTGTACTCTCTAAAAATTACTATAAATCATAATCCAGCGGATTAAGATCGGGACTAGACGACGCCCAGTCTTCAGCTTTGATGAAGTCCGAAATGCTCGCTTCCAACCAAAACTGCATGGAACGAGCTTTATGACCCGGTGCCGAGTCTTGCTGGAAGGGCCATACTTGGTTATTGAACATGGTGCTGTTAAGGGGCTTAACTACCTTCTCAAGTATGTTATTTTGATACACTTGTGCCGATGTTTTGATACCTTTTTCTCAAAAATATGGCTCAGTCACTCCTTCATAGCTAACACCCCACCAAACCACCACTGAAGTCGGATAATGCCGACGTTGCACTTGTCAGAATCAGAAAAGCTCCCTATAGTGTAAAGACAGTTTTGATAAATAAAAGAGACAACTATCAGATCATACTTTCATTTATTCAGTTTGGCACAAGGATATATCTTTAGATTATGTCGTGATTCTACATTTACATTTAGAGTCCAGTTCGCAAAGCAAATGCATAGAACCAAGAGAAAGAACAGGCAATAAAACTTTTGATCATTCTTTTCAATAAATACCTAATAATTAACAAACAGTTGTACAGCCAATTTATATCAAATATCAATGTTGTGGGTAGTTATATATTACTAGAAAGGTCTGTTTTACAACAGAACATTATTTAACATTAACACCATCTACTAAAATTATACCACAGGTATAAAATGAATCTCATTGATACAACTTGATCCACAGTAGGTATATTATTCTTACTAATATCTCACAAACGATCAAACTACCCACAATATCAATAAGATAATGATTACACTATCTTACATTGTTTCCTAGATGATTAAACAAAAGAACAAGCAACACAGAATATTGAAACACAGTGGCAGTTAAATAGTCAGAGCCATATCGTACCTGAGCAGTCGTCGAAGGAGAATAGGACGAACTAGCCGAGCCTGTCGACTTAAACAGGTACACCTTATTTACACGTTTGACAGTTTAACTGTCAAACGTCAGGTCAGTGTCATTCAACTGCCACTATCCTCTTACATATTAAGTATAAATACTTGGATATTAGTAATTTCAGCCAAAAGCCTAGATATCATTACATATCTCTCACGCTCTGTCGACTAATTGGGAAGCTTCCTTAGAGCTTTGAGCATAAATACGGTTATTTTGTTTATTAAAATGTTGCTCAATTTAAAAAAAAATTCATCCGTATACAACATTTTTCGGTGACCTCCCTTTGCTTACCGCGTCAGTAGTTGTTTCGATTTTACCACCCTATTCTTTTTTAAGTATCATATTGGTGGGGTAGATGCATCGATTTTCTACCTAATTAGAAAAATTCCATACAAACTTTGAGCCTCAATATCTCCTGAACCATTAATTTCCCAGGTATGGTGCCGAAGTAAAAAATGTTCGTAGTGATTGGTACAACACGGGATTTCAGTTTTCGTTAAGGGTCTTGTTACACTTGTTGTATATAAAATTATTGCGTTACTGACTGACTGGCAGACTACGTACAGCCGAAACTACTAGGCGCGAGAAACTGTTTGGCATGTAGGTATGTTCTTTTGCGATCGAAGATGTGCACTAAGGATTATTCGAAATTCCTACGGGATCGTGACGAAAAGGTTACAAAAAAATAAAAATGTGCTTACGTAGCTCCCTGTATGCTATAATTTTAGTAAGTCAATCTGTACGAATTAAATTACTTCATGTCAGTTTTTATTAATGCAGATCAGCTGTTGTTTCACCACCATCTAAAACTCTCCCCTACAAAAAAAAGAAACCCAGAAGATATTAAATACAAAATTTAGTTTTCCATCAATCGTGAAAATACATATTGCATTTCAACATTAGCATGCATGCACATAAAAGATTTCCAAGCAACTTACAAACAGTAAAATGTTAAATAAATCCGGTTATGAAAATAGCGGCCCGTCGTCATAGCATAACTAAGTTAAACTTCACATAAACATGGTCGCAACTTCCTTTCACTGTAATCAACAGTTGAAAAACTTGTTAATTGATTTAAAGCCTGTATTTTATACAAAAATTGGTAAGAGGTTTATGAATAAAAATGTTATTCAATTTTGTTAAACGGGTATATTACGTTGCGTCTTTTTTTTTGTTTTAAATATGTTTTAGACGTACATTCTTAGACTTTTTATTAGTATGCAGTCGTTCTTTTTCTTTTGATATATTTCTTTAGAGACCCACCGACAGCCAAGTGGAGACACAAAAAGACTGCTACGCAGATTTTCAGTTCCGACCGAGGGTACGAATCGACTAACCTTAAACGTATTAAATAATTAATAATATCTTGCTACACGGAGAAGGTACATGGTGAAAACTCATACATTTCCGAAAATCATCTATTAAGTCAATTAACCTAAACATAATCAGCGTGATGGATTATGTATTTACTCTACTTATGGGAGAAGAGGTCCGTATTCAGGAGCAAACGATTGTACAGGTCTGATATTACTAACGATACTTATTTTGAGTTCTAATTAGTTGAGGAAAAGTATTAACCTTTTCTCAACTTGCCTATAGATATAATTAGGGTGTTTGGTAATTTGACCTATTCTTTAGGAGGTTATATTTGAGGTCAGTTGCAAAAAATTGACCCCACCGTGCAAATTTGAATGTAAGAAATCAACTGCTTTTGTTAAGAAATCAGCTCGTATCTTTTTCACTGTTATAAAAGTGGACTATTAATTATACCAGTATCGAAAGGTGTATGTCAAGTGTAGTACATATTTTTTGAATAAATTAATTATAATTTTCAGAAAATCATGCAAAAATATGAAGTTTCGTCACGCAGGACCCTTTATTTCTAAAATCTTGAGATATTTTAACTGACATTTTTATTTAGAATAATCGCTAGTTTTAGCTTTTCAAAACATAACAATTTAAAACCAAGTGGCTTGAATAATTAAATTTCGGTTATTTTGATGATGGCCATCACTATGGGACTTCACTGACTGCTTAACATCAGGCAGCATGGTGTCAATTTGTTCGGCAGAGATAAAAAAAAGGTGGAAAATTTAAAAAAAAATCTCAATGCTCGATATATCAGAAAGCCTTAATTTTGGACCTCTAGTTAACGGGGTTCACATTATTGCAAATGACTTCAAATATGAACTCGTTCAAGGAATAGGTCGAATTACCAAACAACCTGTATAGAGTAAATACCTAAATTAAAATAGTCACAAAGTTACTTTTATGCTGTATTTTTAATTTATTTTTATTCTGCTGGCTTTTTTATACGACCGATTGATCAAATCAACCGGTCGTCCTTTCGTGAAAAATATGTGTCAATCATAACTGTCAACGAATAACATTGTCAACAAAATAAAACTTTGATTGACCGGTATTGCACACATAGCTTTCAACTATTATTTCGCTGTACCTCATAAAGCCGCTACCAATATTTGATCTATACCTAGTCTTGCCATAAATATTGTAAGAAAGAAAAAAAAAAATTTGATTGCAAATAACATTTATTACTTTAACAGTGTGTGTAGGCCTGGAAGTAGAACCAGACATTCGTAAATTTCAAATATAAAAAGCTTATTCGAAGTGGTCTCCATTGGCTGCAACACAGTCCTTTAAACGTTGAGGCCAGTTATCAATAGAAGCACGCACTCTTTCCATGGGAAAATTCTTCACTGCCAATCGTATAGATTGTTTTAGAGACTCCAAATTATCATGGCATTTAGAGCAACCTGTACTCTCTAAAAATTACTATAAATCATAATCCAGCGGATTAAGATCGGGACTAGACGACGCCCAGTCTTCAGCTTTGATGAAGTCCGAAATGCTCGCTTCCAACCAAAACTGCATGGAACGAGCTTTATGACCCGGTGCCGAGTCTTGCTGGAAGGGCCATACTTGGTTATTGAACATGGTGCTGTTAAGGGGCTTAACTACCTTCTCAAGTATGTTATTTTGATACACTTGTGCCGATGTTTTGATACCTTTTTCTCAAAAATATGGCTCAGTCACTCCTTCATAGCTAACACCCCACCAAACCACCACTGAAGTCGGATAATGCCGACGTTGCACTTGTCAGAATCAGAAAAACTCCCTATAGTGTAAAGACAGTTTTGATAAATAAAAGAGACAACTATCAGATCATACTTTCATTTATTCAGTTTGGCACAAGGATATATCTTTAGATTATGTCGTGATTCTACATTTACATTTAGAGTCCAGTTCGCAAAGCAAATGCATAGAACCAAGAGAAAGAACAGGCAATAAAACTTTTGATCATTCTTTTCAATAAATACCTAATAATTAACAAACAGTTGTACAGCCAATTTATATCAAATATCAATGTTGTGGGTAGTTATATATTACTAGAAAGGTCTGTTTTACAACAGAACATTATTTAACATTAACACAATCTACTAAAATTATACCACAGGTATATAATGAATCTCATTGATACAACTTGATCCACAGTAGGTATATTATTCTTACTAATATCTCACAAACGATCAAACTACCCACAATATCAATAAGATAATGATTACACTATCTTCCATTGTTTCCTAGATGATTAAACAAAAGAACAAGCAACACAGAATATTGAAACACAGTGGCAGTTAAATAGTCAGAGCCATATCGTACCTGAGCAGTCGTCGAAGGAGAATAGGACGAACTAGCCGAGCCTGTCGACTTAAACAGGTACACCTTATTTACACGTTTGACAGTTTAACTGTCAAACGTCATGTCAGTGTCATTCAACTGCCACTATCCTCTTACATATTAAGTATAAATACTTGGATATTAGTAATTTCAGCCAAAAGCCTAGATATCATTACATATCTCTCACACTCTGTCGACTAATTGGGAAGCTTCCTTAGAGCTTTGAGCATAAATACGGTTATTTTGTTTATTAAAATGTTGCTCAATTTAAAAAAAAATTCATCCGTATACAACATTTTTCGGTGACCTCCCTTTGCTTACCGCGTCAGTAGTTGTTTCGATTTTACCACCCTATTCTTTTTTAAATTATCAGTTAAGAAATGACCAGTGCGTCTCTTATAAGCTGCAAGTCCTAAGTCATCTTTTAAAATACGCGACATGGTTCTAGGTGCTATCTTCATCTCCCGAGATAAAATCTTTTGCTTTCGGGCAGGATTTCTTCGAATTCTTTCCCTTACTGCTTTGACCACCTTTTTCGTACGAACACTACGTGAACGGCCAGGTCTTTTTCTGTCACAATCAGAGGAGGTCTCATTGTACCTATTAATAGCCCGTTACACAAACCTTTGACTAATACCAAGTGTATGGAGAGTTTTAAAAATTGCTTTTGGCTCCATACCTACTTTGTGTAAAGCAGTCACAGCAATTCAGTTCTTTTTATCACCCCACTGCATTTTAATATTGCAAAATATTGTACAATGTATTGGCGCTAAAACGAGAGAACACAATAAACAATCGTATAAAAATGATTTTATTGATTTATATAATAATGATAAATAATTTGTATTTTATCTTTTTCAAATGTTTGTATGTCCTAAAGACAATACATAGTGCACTGTAACAAATGTAACACCTTTCATTTTACCTATGTTTAACAAATAAATGATTTGATTTGATTTGACAGATTCCAAATTCAAATGTAATATTTTTTTTATTCTAACAGTATTTATGGCCAGACTTACTACGGAATTCAATATTCGATCTATAGATAGATCTGATCTGTAATCTGTATTTGATTTTAGATTCTCTTTAGGGTTCCCTACCTAAAAGGTAAAAAACGGGACCCTATTACTAAGCCGCCGCTGTCTGTCTGTCTGTCTGTCCGTCTGTCTGTCTGTCACCAGGCTGTATCTCATAAGCCGTCATAGCTAGAAAGCTGAAATTTTCACAAATTATGTATTTCGATTGCCGCTGTAACAAGAAATACTAAAAATAAAATATTAAGAGGGGTCCCATAAAAAAAACGTGTTGTTTTTCATATTTTTTGCTCAAAGTTACTAACTGTAACAGGGCTTTAAATTTTCACAGAATATGTAGTTGTATATTGCCTTTCAAAATAAATAATTAAATAAAAAAGTTAATAATAAAGGGTGGCTCCCATACAACAAACGTAATTTTTTTTATTTCTAACTCGATCTTAGTAAACAGGTAGAAACTTAAAAAATATTTAAGTATTCATACAACGAACGTGATTTTCTTTTATAGATGATGGTAAGGAACCCTTCGTGCGCGAGTCCGACTCGCACTTGCCCAATTTTTTTTTTGACATAAGGTCCTTACAAAATATGTCAAATCTCTAGATATAGTATATCATCTATGATATCAAACACGAATCTCGAATCTCAAAATCCATGTATGGATCGAATATTGAAAATGGTCGTAAGTATATGGATTTGGCTACTAGAGATTCATTTAATACTGGAGGATGCCCGCAGCTACGCCCGCACACTTATTAATTTAACCGTTTCTCCCCGAACCCGTGGCGGGCATTTTCGGACACCTCTACGATTCCCAAGGAATATACATGGCAGATTTCATTTTCTTGCGTTTAATAGTTTTGGCTGCAGCTTTTTTGTCAGTCAGTCAAGAATTTTGTATATACAGATGACATAAGCTCAATAATTCAAATTATGTTTAAAATATAGTAGGTATATCTAGGCAGCGATCGCCTAGTGGAAATACCGACAGATGCAGAAGGTATTCACTTCCCTCCCGCGCGCTTCGTACAGTGTGGTGCGAAATTAATCGCTGTGTTTTTTAAATAACTTTTTACCGGTTTTGTGATAATTTCTTAGCTCGTGAGTTGCTTCTGGTTGTGTATTTTAGGGTTAAGGCTCCATGTATTGTAAGTTTTTTTACATATTATATTGTAAATAGTGTAAAAAAAGTGTAATTCATCGATCGGTAATTCTTTTATTTTTCTTAATGTAGGTACTGCCAAATAAAGTAGGTAAATTTTGCTAAATTATATTTACTGTTCAATATATTTCATTGTGTTTAGATTTTCTTTTGCGGATATAATATAGTATAGTTAAATAAGGTAAGGTAATAATGTCTTTATACTGTAATGAACCACCTGATCGTGGTGGCGGCACGGATTTTTGTACACCGAAGTCACCAACGACTAAACGTTTATTTAATGATATGTCACCATCGTTTATTACGCCAGATGATAGGTCAAAACATTTCAAAACGAACCATTGGTAAATAGCGTCAGTTATTCTGATAGTTATTGTGGTTTAGTAGCTCAGGCAACTAGTTATTTGGTCAACATAAATGAGTTAGTGAACGATTTAGGATCGCGTATTAATGTCGCTAATAAAACTGCCATAATGGATTTTACGCAGCGTATTACAGGTATAGTATCCATACTAGCATTAAAATCGTCTAGCAACGAAACTAGGATGGCTAATATGGAACGAGAGTTAGATAGCTTAAAAAACAATCAGCAAAAGCCAACATACGCACAAAAACTTAGTCTTCGTCTACCAGCGAAGTCAGTGCCGGCGGTGGCCGCAGTGGAGTCTCACCGTGTCCAACGCCCTGCTATTGTAGCTTACCCGACTACAGAGCGTTCAGCTGAATACGGGTCGTCATCCATTTTGAAGCAGGCACTGATGAATGCCATCAAACCTTGCGACGAAGGCTTTTAAATAGTAGGTGTTAAAAAAACAGCCTAGTCTGGGATAGTACTACGTGTAGCCAACGAAAAACAACTCAAAAAGTTGGAATCCGTAAGTGCAATTAGGTCTGCCGGTCTACGTCTAGAGAAGCCGAAAGGGCGTAAGCCACGCATTCTTGTCAAGGACGTTCTCACGTGCTATGGAAGACAAAGCGTTTATCACGGCGTTATACCGTCAGAATATTAAAGATGAGGTAAGCGTAGACGAGGAAACGTTTATTAAAAATACTAAAATCACTCGACGGCATTAGATAATGGTCGTTAATGGATAGGCCTGGAAGTAGAACCAGACATTCGTAAACATCTTGTTAGCATAAAAGAAAAATTGTTTATAGGCTGGGCAACATGTAGGTTTATAGACGACGTAGAAATAGTGTGGTGTTCAAAATGTCAACAATTCGGTCATGTTCAAAAGTTTTGTACGTATAAAACAGCTGCTTGTGCTCACTGTGCTGGGGAACACGAAACATGCTCAAATAAAGGTCTTCCTGATTTTAAACCTTCATGCGTAGCATGTAAACGCCTTAAGAAACCGCATGACCATCGTTGTGGATCTCAGGAATGTCCCACATATAAGTTGAAATTAGAACAACTAATCCTTAATACTAACTACTGAATTAATAGTTTAGGAACCTCTTACTTAGGTAGGTATGTACATCATGGATAATATCATTATAGGATAATTAAATCGTCACAACTATAGGGTTGCGACATTAGAGTTAGAGCGTTTAGTTATAGAATATAAGTTAGACGTAATTCTCGTACAAGAACAGTATCAAAATACAAGCCAGAGTAATAAAATCATACAGCTGGACGGCAAAGCGCGAGCTGGGATTTATGTCGCGAATTCAAAGTTAACTGTAACATCTTTTAGTAATCTTATGACGTCACACTCTGTGTTTGCGGAGGTATCTTTTGCGTCCTTTAGAGTTTATTTTGTCAGCTGCTACTCGCTTTGTCTTAAGGTCCCTTATGGGCCATAAGGTCATAATTAGTGCCGATGTGAATGCATCATCTACGTTATGGTATGGCAAATATCGTTCCACTGATAGGGATCGACGCTGCGCCGTCCAGGATTTCGTTGCAGAAATGAATTTAGCCATCTACAACACACCAGACGCACCACCTACTTTTTGCAGCCCCATGGGCGAGTCTTCTACTGACGTCACACTCTCTAGTGGGGACGTTCGTATAGATAGGTGGCGTGTTCTATCGGACGCGACATGTAGTGACCACCGCCTAATCGTGTACGAATTCACGTCAAGACTGCTACGGGACTCGTCTTGTATCTCCTCTATTAATTTTAGATATGAAACAAAAGGAGCAAATTGGGATCTTTTTGGTTCACTATTCGCGTCATATGTCAAATACTTCACTTGCTGTAGACTTTCTGTTGATGAAAGTGCTGAAATCATGTCTCAAACTCAAACTCAAAATCATTTATTCATTTAGGCCACAAAGTGACGCTTATGTACGTCAAAAGTTAAAGTTAATTACTAGATGATTCTACATTTACATTAACTGCCACGTTCGCAATGCAATAGGTAGAACCACGAGAAAGAACGGGCAATAAAACTCGTGGCCACTCTTTTTAACTGCCAGTATAATGGTTTTACATGTTATATTTGTAAGGAGCTGCAACTGTTTCACATTGTGAGTTATCTACTATTGCAAAAGTTAATAGTTATTGATATCATACTCAAGCAATAAATTATGTTCATTTAGTAAGCCTCCCAAAGTGAATATGGTGAAACAGGAGCATCCACTAACGTCTTTTGATGTAAGCAACTCGCGAACATGACTGTTCTGATCTATGGTGGAACAGTATGTTCCGAAAAGTAATGGTATATGAACCTGCAGCAATTTACAATCTATTAGTTAGCAGTTCATGACCACGAGTTACCCTCTCCTTACAAATCCGATAAATTATAATAAAAAGAGTAGAACAAGAATGCAAATGTAGCATAAAAAGAGAATACGGTAATTAATTACACTATAAAACTGCCTATTAGCCTAATAATAAAAATAAATTGATCTAATAAAATAATATTTATTTCCAAGAGTACTTGTCGTCAAGATACTCATTTAAACTATAATATGCCGTTAGTAAAAGATTATTTTTAACAATTGTCTGAAACGACCTTAAGGGCAAGTCTAAAATATTACTTGGTATTTTATTATACATTGTTATACTTAGCCCAATAAAAGAGCTATGCATTTTGTGTAAACGGAAATATGGTACACATAATTTGTGCCTGTTCATAGTATTAATATTGTGTATGTCACTATTCATTTTGTAAGAATTTATATGTAGTCGTACATGCATAACACTGGCATAAATATATTGTGATGCTACAGTAAGAATACCAATATTTTTAAATTTTTCTTTAAGTGAGACTCTTGCCTTTAACTGGTAAATGGCCCCAACTGCTCGCTTTTGTAATATTTATTTTCGATGTCAGCGGCCCTACCCCATAATAATATGCCATATGACATAACACTATGAAAATAGCTAAAATAAACCAATCTAGCCGTATCGACATCAGTCAACCTATGAACCTTCTTAATGGCATAAGCAGCTGAGCTAAGTTTCCCTGAGAGATATGTAACGTGCGCACCCCACTGTAATTTCGAATCAAGTGTTATTCCTAAAAATAATGTAGATACAGATGTTTCGAGAACATCGTCATTTAGAGCTATACTAGGACCAAGGTTTCTGACATTAGGCAGAGAAACTTAACAAATTTTGTTTTATTGGCGTTCAGTACCAGATTGTTTACATTAAACCATTTAGTTACTTGAATGAGCGCACTGTTTATTTCGATAAAATGTTCCTTATTTCTATCTACTTTGAATATCAAAGAAGTATCGTCAGCAAACAGTACAACGTCACAAATGTTTTTCAAGTAAAAAGGTAAATCATTTATGTAAACAAGAAACAGGAAAGGCCCTAGGACACCTTTCGCTCTGACACCTTGATATATTGTGCGGATGTTGCCGTTGGCCGTGATTGACCAACACTCGTAGATGTCATTGGTGGAATAACAACTTAGCTGAACTTCACAGGGCACTTAGAAAGTTAAAATTATTAAAAAGACGTCAAATTACAGGTGACGTGTATGACACTGCCTTCATTGCTCTTAGAGTTGCCAGATCTCATTATTGGCCTGCCGTTGAAAACTGCAAAAGAAATTTGTTACGTAAGATTCCGTAGTCTCCTTTATATCAAGAATTTAAGGCAAATAGATATATTGACTTAGCTTTTAAGCTAAAATTTTGATGTTTTGGGTATACCCAGAATTCTCTGATACCCGACGATCGACTGGAGAATGAGACTGACTACTACCGTCAGATCCGGCAATGGGCTGCTTTGCAACCCGTTTCACCAGCGTCGGACCTACCATCCTATGACGAATTTATAAATGCTGTCGGATCTCTGCCGCCTAACAAAGCTTCAGGTGAAGATAAAATCTCCAACAAGATGATAAAGGAAGCTTGTAAAACATCTGGTGAGTCCATTTTGTTTGTGTTTAAATGTTGCATAGCAGAAGGTATTTTTCCTCGTATACGGCGCAGTGGTTACATTAGGATCATACCAAAAAGAGGAGATATACCGTCCGATGACCCTAAGTCATATAGGCCAAGAACTTTGTTACCATCATTAGGAAAGCTTTTAGAACGTCTCGTAGTTTCCCGACTTCTGCCGGGTGGCATTAGATTTAGCGATAGACAATTTGGCTAAATAGTAGGTAAATCGACAGTCGACGCAGTTATATCGGTTAGGAAGATAGTCTCGTCATCAACACAACAATATGTGCTAGGTATATTCTTAGATATATCTGGCGCTTTCGACATCGCTTGGTGGCTAATGCTTTTACTTAAATTAAAGTCTCGTGGATGCTTTAGTAACATATATTCCCTCATTTATACATATTTCTACATGGATCTGCAAAGTTAAAATTAGGCCACTATGCTGTGTCAAAGGCGCTGACCATGGGTTGTCCGCAGGGATCAGTGTTTGGCCCGTATTTATGGAACCTAGGTTTTGATGCCTTTCTTAGCATACCACTACCACCAGGTTGCTCATTGACCGGATACGCAGATGACGATCTTTTGCTTATTCAATCCAATACTAGAGTAGGACTTGAAAGGTTAGCTAATCAATGTTTAGACTCAATCAAAAATTGAGGTGAACGCAATCGTTTATATTATTCTCCACAGAAAACGTTTTAATTACTTTTGAAAGGTAACTTAAAAACACCGCCACGAATCAAATTCAATAACGTTACCATTAAAAACAAAGAATCAGTTTGCTATTTAGGGTTAGTTTTAGAGAGAAACTTTTCATTATTTTGTCGAGCACATTAAAACAGTAGGTGAAAAAACTAAAAGAAGTTTTTACGCCTTGTCAAAGATATAAACTGCGACATGGGGGCTTTCGTTCAAAACTTTAAAAGTAATTGATGGAGCAACATATCTGGGTTGTATGTGTTATGGCGCGCCTGCATGGGCTGATAGAGCTACTATCGGTGCTGTACGACGTAAAATGCTACAAAGTCAACGTCTCGCGTTGATATTTTTGTGCAAGGCTTATAAGCCTAGCACAAAAATATCAACGCCTATAGGGCTAACTGTCTAATATAGATACTAACTGTCCTATAGGACAGTTAGTACTGAAGCTTTGCCAGTAATGGCAGGTGCATTTCCGGTCGATCTTGAGGCACAAAGACGAGCAGCAATGTATTACTTAACACGAGATAGCATGGATCTAAATTTTCTAGCTCCGTGCGACAAACATAAGATCGCTAGGTTGTTGAACCATCAATCCGCAGTCTATGACGATCTTCTTGAAGAATGGCAATGTCGCTGGAACACATAAAATAAGGAACGTCACTTCTACCAGTTCTTCCCATGCGTCCGAGCGACTGGCGAGGAACTAGTTGGAGGTGGATCACTGTGTTGCTCAATTTCTTACAGGTCACAAGACAACTTTAAGATCAAGTTGTATTCATTTAAGCTAGTTGATTCACCGTTATGCCAATGTTCAACATCTGGCAACAGTTGTGAACAATCTGCTCATCACATTCTATGGGAGTGTAGTCTTTGGCAAATCAAACGTAATATCATACTTAACGAATTAGAAGTACCTTCTGAAGTAGTATACTATACGGATCTTGTGGAAAGTAGGACGAATTTCCGTGCGTTTAGGCATTTCTGCATACGTATTACTGGAAACAGGTTTAGTTCACAATTTAGGCCCCCTTAATGCTCATGTCCGTGGTGCTTATCTTTTCTCACTATTATATCTCTTCGTTGCTTGTCTCCCGCTTTGTTAAAGAGGGAAGTGGATTGTTTATTTTCCAACTCCTCCAATATACTTCTGATTATGTTCGTTGTGGGTTCGAAGACCGTTTAACTTTTCCCGGGACTTCACAAGTGTCAACACTCGTTGTCATCAATGGTCATTCCTGCTGAACCTGCCTACACAGTAGTGGGAATGAGGGTGGGACTAGTCCCATAGATGCAGAAGGTTCGAATCCACGGCGCGCACCAATGACTTTTCGGAGTTATGCGCGTATTGAATTGTTAATTATTGCTTGTCCCGTGCCTCGGAAAGCACGTTAAGCCGTCGGTCCCGGTTGTCATGAAGATCTTTGACAGTCGTTACAGAGCGTCAGTACCTTCTAAATAAACTGACACTAGTCTAAACCACGGAATATCGCTATCCCTTCGGATTGCAGTGGTCAGACAGACAGTTGCTCTGTGGAAAAGCTAATATTCAGCCAAATCTGATGAGACTAGTAAGCGGACCCCAGATTGAAAACTGGGATAACGCTAAGAGGATGATGATGTTATAGTAGGTATATCTAGTTACCAAAACATGGATAGATCAAATATTAACACCAGCCGATATACAGCAAAAGTAGACAGATAAAAATAGAACTGGCTTTACTTACTATTTTCTGAAGAACAATCTGTTAGTTTTACATCACGTCGCCTTTTGTCGCTCACTCTAAGAAAACGAAAATGAAACTCACATCGTAGGTCATTTGACAAATGACAATTTCATTAATTAAATTCACAGACACAGAAAATAAGGTTTTTGTAAGTATTCAATCGAAATCCAACATCTGATTTAATTTAATATAATCAAATAAAAAATAATTTATTTTTTCCACCTAAGACAAACAAAAAGATAAGATTTAGGAAGATATCCCCAGGGATGCTTAAAGCCTGACATAAAATTAATTTCGTTTATCCTTGACATAGTAAATAAAAAAAAAGGCTGTAAAGGTTAAGCAGGTGGGACCAATTTAAAAGGTTACTGTTTTTGTGATACTCAATTTATAAGATACTGACTGTGAGTGTACAGAAATGTAATTTCTTGTCAACTATCTAGATTGTGTACCTACGTTAAATGAAAAATAAAGTTAAAGGTTACTATAAGAACAAGCGTATTCATTATGCAAGGGCCCTAAGGAAAGATCATAGAATACAATAATTATCCTTTGGCCTTTTACTTTATACTATTCAAACAAGGTAGTAAAAAGACCGCAGTAAACCTTATTATTATTATTGTTTTTGTAGCCAACACCATCAGCAGAGATGATAATATATTTGGGAGTCACCCATCAGTCATTATCATCAGTCTGCACCGGAGACTCCAAGATGGTAAAAAGAAATAAAAAGCTACACGCGTAGTAGTAGTAGTAGTGTATAAGACTGTGTTAGTAGTAATTCCAGGCCATCCGTGACCATGACCGATGTAAAGTGTTCGAAAATGGGTAAACCTGAGGTATTTAAATTAAATACTTTTTAAATGCGATGTTGGTGCATAATATGGTGTAACTGACAGCAAGTATTCAATAAATAATTTTAGCTAACTGATCCGACGCAGCGTTATAAAACCATATTATTTTAGTACCATCTCCTTAGCTAGCTGTAGTATTCAGTAACATATTACATGATAAAAATGATTCACTAATAAGGTGATTACTAGAGCATATTTTCATCGTACAACATTTAGCTGCGTATCGGAATGCAGGTCTTTCCCCAGCAGTGCTCAATTTAACGAAGCGGTCTAACGTCTGAATACAATATTTGACAGTAACTGGTACGTATTATATCTATCGAGATTCTGAAGCATCTAGAGTCTTTTCAAGTAGGGAGTCGCAATTGAATGTCAAATTTTGTAGTTTTATATAAACGCTGTGGTTTGACGTAAGTTATTTTGAAAATACAATTTATAACTATTTAAAATATCAACGCTATATTTAAATTGCCGTGTGGTTGACGGCATAGGATACAAGTGTCACCACCCCCTATCTTCCCGTGGGTGTCGTAAGAGGCGACTAAGGGATAACACGATGCAAATACCATCTTTGCGTAGAGACGGGAAACTCGACATCAAACCTTATACGACTGCCTCGTTGGTCTCGCGGCATAAAAGTGCGCGTGGGATGGGGAGGTCCCGGGTTCGATTCCTGGGTCGGGCAGTGTTATTGGGTTTTTCTGTCACGAAATTCTCAGTAGCAGCACGGAGTCTGGAAATGTGCCCGGTACGGCAATAGGCTCGCCCCTTATTACGTGGGACTAAAGTATATCTGGCGAAAAGTGGGTGTAGAAATACACCTCTGCCTACCCCTTCGGGGATAAAAGGCGTGACGATATGTATGTATGTATGTGTATTTAAACTGCCCCATTGCAGGGAACGGGTCTCTTCTGACTGTGAGAAGAGTTAAGCCAACCACGCTGTCCAGTGTAGTGCTAATCCGCTGTATAGTGCAGGTTGCTGGCCTTCATAATTCTTTAGGCAGGTAGTATCCTTACGATATTTTCCTTCATCGTTTTGCATGCAGTAATTATCATTTTTAATCAATGCGTAGTAGTCTGCCCACGAGAGTAACGTTAACATTTTGTAGTTTTTATAAGTTACGTATTTATTTACGTTTATTTTTTCACCTAAATAGCTATATAAGTAAACTTTCATCCTGTTGAATAGTTAGCAACATTTTAGTTTTAATCTTTTTAATTCATACTATTGATAAAGAAGGACCAAATTAAAGACTCTAATGAAATATTGCTATAATGCATCATTCGGAATGGGTCTAAAGTAGCTTACGTTATAAAGGCGTGCAATTTCGTGAGTCCATAAACAACAGGTAGATTGTGGACATGATACCCAATTGCGTAATTCTTTGAAAATATATCAAACATTATAAATAATATTATAATATTTGCTATTCTCAAAGCTAAAAGCAAATTTAATACCTCCTCTGGATGGACTTTTATAATCTAAACACCGTGTTAGAAGGCGGATAAAACCTTAACATTCCTTTTATCAATAGAAAATGATTCAAATATTAGTAGATCAAAGCAACTCAGACTGAAATATGTTGTTATGTTATGTTGTTATTTTATAGTGAGTTGGGTGAGCGAGCAGATGATTTTTGTGATGTATTATGGATAAGTTATTTTGGTACTTAAAGTGTCGTATTTATACGACACTTTAAGTACCAAAATTTTATCAATACTTGTTTATAAACAAGTATTGATAAAATATGAAATCTATTTAACTGTAATTTTTTTATACCTACTTTTAAGTTGTCTACTTTTCAGAATTTTAAGCCAGCGATAGCTGAGCGGACATATGAGCAGACCGCCGTGCAGAGGGCATCGACTGCACCAACCACTGACTTTTTCGGAGTTATGTGCAAATCGAATAGTAAATTATCGCTGGCCCTTTGCCTTGGAGAGCACGTTAAGCCATCGGTCCTGGCTATCATGAAGATCTTCGACAGTCGTCGTCAGTACATACATACATACATAGACTCACGCCTGTTTCCCGGAGGGGCAACGTAGCCGTTTGCCTGTGTGGCAACGACTGGCCCGTGTGGCAACAACTGGCCTGTGTGGCAACGACTGGCCTGTGTGGCAACGACTGGCCTGTGTGGCAACGACTGGCCTGTGTGGCAACGACTGGCCTGTGTGGCAACGACTGGCCTGTGTGGCAATGACTGGCCTGTGTGGCAATGAGTAGCCTGTGTGGCATTGACTGGTGTGTGTCATTGACTGGCCTGCGTGGCTCTTACAAGTCTGTGTAACATCGACTTGGTGGTAGACGTTAACCGACGTAAATGATTAAGTTGATCTTGTCCCTTCAGTGTGTGTGTATTGCTAGATGATACATTCAACGAATTTAAATTTGACATGTTAAATGTATTTCGTGTGAAACGAGCAGTTAATCATAGTCGATTAATTGGTCAGCGAAGGCCGAGACGGCGGTGATTGATGTAGAACTCGATGATTATCCTCATTGACTCGGTAGATGCGTTACACTATCGGCAAGCTCCTATACTATTTCAGTAGCATTTGATACAAACACAAAACAATAAAAAAAAAAAACAGCAGGATCAGATAACCTTTGCATCAACTCAAACCATGAGCCAATTGACCACGAAGTTCAAATTCACGCTGAACAAGACGGTTCATAACTGATAGGTGATGTTAGGCTCGATGACGACTTAACTTTTAAATTTAACTGCAGTCTGTAACTGTTGCAAAGATCTGAAATAGATAAGCTGGGCTGGCTGCTGTTAAGTAGGTCTTAGGGCTGATGGTCGAAGGGACGCACTGGACGCTGGTAGCCGGGGCAGTGCCATCCGGTCCATGCCTTGTTTGGAGGATGGTCGAAGGGACGCACTAGCGCCCGGTCCAGGCTTCAATGTGGGTTATGTAGTTAGGTTAGTCGTAGGGCAGTGTCGTCCGGTCCAGTGAGTTTAGTGAAATGCAGTTGACAATATCGGCTATAACAGAGTGGTTAGCCTTAGGGACATACTAGTTAACTCACCACATACAGCCGTATGGCTGTATGTGGTGAGTTGATGTAAAGACGCGGTCCAACCCAAGCTTGGTCAAAGCACAGCATCGATTATTGTAGCATAAAAGTTATCATCATTGCCCTGGGGTTGTCCCGGTTGCGTCCGGGACTTGTCGCCTTGGGACACGGGGCTCTCGTGTCTATCTGCTGATCTGGCGAGGATTGACAAAATAATAAGCTTGATATTGGACTTCACTGTTCATTGTCAAAAGATATTACTAACGAGTAAGAATTCATGTAGTCGGCTATAGAGGTGCCAGGTTGGACGAGCGGATTGCTTGTCAAGGTTAGCTATGGATAATTGTGTGATTGATGCAAAATTGCGAAATGTAGCGCCCGACGACGGTCGCAGGTCAGTCTGGCCGTGACGGCGCATTACCAGCGCCTCTTTATTATTTCACGTCGGAACGGAAATTGCAGATGTCATGAAATATCATCACGTCATTAGTACAGTCTCTAAACGAGTCGAAAGTGCTGCCGGCCGGTTGTGACGTTTGCTGTCTATTGGCAGGGGCACTGACGGTGTTCGCGTGGACTTGTCTGGCGGGCTCGGACACATTCAGTCGGGTCGCCTGGTTGACAGTACATCATGAATCTGTCCTCGGTTCGTTAATAGACTTGCAAGTGAAAGTGTTAGACTATAATTGTTAAGATAGTGCCTTTCAACCGTTTCAGTTAGACTTGAACCGTTTTATTCACGCGATTAAGGTTAAAATGCCCAGCGCTGCTTACATAGGGACCCCTACGTGCTTTAGAGAGCGTGGAGCCGTCATTCCCAACAGTTATGATCAAAACGTTGCCTGTAAAGGTCAGATGGCAGTTGCTTTGTGCAAATACTGCTAAGTATATTTGAAGAAAACATCAAGTCCAATATAAACCACTCCTCGTTTATTTCAATTATTACTGGTACACTACTACACTTTTATACAATCACACACGTTACAATAATTCCCGCTAGCTACTTCGTTACGTCCGTTACGTCCGAGAGTTGTTATAAGACTGACTGTGGCATCGCGCGTATAGCCCATAAATCATTTGAGTGTTTATAAAATATTTCTCGTAATTAATATTAAACTAAACCAAAAATATGACATTCGGCCATCCGACAACGTGCTGCCTCCTGGCGCACGTATTTACAACTTTCTAGTTACTAACATACATAGGTATAAGACAATGGTTAACTTACTACAATCGTGAATAACATATTTAAGAAATATTACATTCGGTCGTTTAAGTACAAGTGAAAAAAAAATTACGACACAGATTGCAAATCAAGATTAATCAATATAAAATTGTTAATAGACATATATGTTTATAACATGACAACTATGTTTATTTTAATGGAATAAAATCTGATATTCAATATAAAAATGATGAGAACTGTTACTGAATCCGATCAAACCAAATTTAAACAGTATTTATTTATTTATTTAATTATAGCTACATCAACAATATATATACTAAAATGCGTTAAGAATAAGGCACTGTACATACTATTTTATATGTATATCTATTACATACACAACATTCTTGCAAAGTATTATGTATAAACAAACAATTAAAACTTCCTTAAGATTTAAAAATACTATAATAAAATACTTTTTACGCAAAATTAACAAGAAAATAGAAATCAACATAAGTATTCTTTAACGCTGAAACGCATTATCAATTTGACATAAAAATCACAATGATTATTATATGGGTGGTATTTAAACGCAAATCAAATAAAATACTTTTTTTATGAAATAATAATCCAAATTTCCATCAAAATTACTGATTGCACAGCAGAATACTCAACTCAAAGTATTAGAAAACACACTACGATTTATTTTCGTAACGAACGGCTGTTTATCTTAATGCAAAGCAATTTTATTAATGCACTGCTTATAATGACTAATACACATTATACCTGGTAACTCTTTTTTTTGTAATATAGCTCCTATTTATATATTACTTACAGCAGTTTTTCTAAATGAAACAACAATTTATTGGTCCTAATCATCTTATTATTTATTAAGTACAACATAATGAGATCAGCAAAAAATAATAAAATTAGATACAAATCGTAACTTGAACTCTTTCATTGGATTATTAAGGCAGGTCTTGCTTTCGTGGGGCGTCCACGCTTCCTTTTTTGCCCAATAGGCACATTTTTGGCTTCTACAGGAGGTGCCATGAACTTAAGTCGGATCGCAAGCCCGATGATATGCTTGCACATATAATTCTTAAAAAAATTAGGGTAAGTGCACTTTCCGTCCATCCAGGCGGTTTGCTGGGTGGGCAAAGCAACTTTCCAATATGCGAAAGCTTTTTTTTTATAACCATCAAGAATATCCCAATCTTGTTTAGATTAAATGTTACTTGATGTTGAGCTGGCTACTATGTAAGTATTTAGTCCGGAATCAGAATCTAAGAATTTGACATTATTGTCAAGTTTTGCCCATTGATACGCAAGAGTCCAATCTTTAAGTTCAATCGGGGGTAGAGTCGAAAAAGTCTCTGGTTTATGGTTTCCCGACCATTCCTTGACCATGTTTGTTGCGACTGAAAGAAATCTAGATAAAGGACGTCGTTCCCGCAAAGTGTAGCTGTCTTTTATACCTCTATTAAATGACTCTAGTGCATTGTTTGTCATTGGAGAACTTTCGACTGATCCAAGATACCAATTTGGATTGAGTGAACTCCACTCCTGTTTAAAATATGCTATGAATCGTTTTTCTCTTGCGTGTTTACGTAAAAATGCAGTTAACGCTCGTTGAAATACCGTAGAAGAAGTAGCTGAATGCAACGAGTCGATGTCATCCAACATTTCCTTCTGTTTTTTCTTCTCAACCAATTTTTGTACATTTTTCTGTATATTTTTTTTTGGCGTGTGCCCAACACATTTTTATAGTAGACTCTGTGCCAAACACTTCTCGAAAAGCATTTTGAATGCTTTTAGCTGCGTCGCAAATAAGCGCTTTCGGTTCAATATTAAAACCGTAAAGAGAAAAAGCGCCCTTTTTGAGTGCGTCGAACAGCATTACAAAATCTTCTTTACGCTCCGAACTTGAAATTGCCATACAAAAAGGATGGAATCGCTTTGCTTTGTCAGTTGTGCCAACCACTAACACTGGAAATCCTTGTCAAATTAATTTGTAAGTGGCATCTGCATGCAAGTTTGTAGCTAAAGTAGCTAATTTTAACAATGACTTTGTTCCGATCGCATAACGAAAGGTTGTATTTACGCCTTCCTCATACACGTAGGTAGTAATAAATAATATACGGTTCGTTATCGTCCTCAGGTATTTTGGATTTACTTACCAACCATTGTTCTAATTCTCCCAAATTGATCGTAGAAGAGCCATAAATAACTTTGAGACGTTCAGAAAGGTAATTATTTAGTTGCTTTTTTGAGGGAACGTTTATTCCATTCATTTCACTTAAACGTGTTATAATAGCTTTTGGCTTCAAATGCAAAGTGTATAACTTATTAATTTTGTCCTTCGTCTCTTGGGCTATGCCATAATCATTTTTGGTCCCAATATTGTCATGATCATGATCACTACCTGTGCGGTACAGAAAAACAGCATTGGTGTTTGACTCGAAAAGCAAATAAATTTGAGCTGCACACTGAGGATCGCGGTATTTGACTTTATTGCAACGGTAATACTGTTTTTTGTCTTTCTTGTGTCATATGAGTAAATTTTACTGTCCAAGTCTTTTCATCTCGAAGAAATAGTTATGCTTCGTCAAAATTTTCAAATTTTTTGTCAAATATCCAGTCTAGGCCACTCTTTCTAGTTCGTTTGGTAGGCGGTGGTTCCTCTTGCGTCTCTGGTTCACTGTCCAAAAAATACGTCGGAACATCACTTTGTTGTTGTATGTTACTTGATGTAGGTATTAAAGAGTCAAATTCCATGGTATATTAGTTTCATCAAACAATAGAAAAACTTAAAAGTCAAATGTACACTACTTATACACAAATATCGTAATTATTCATCATCATCATCATCAGCCTTTAAACAGTCCACTGCTGGACTAGGCCTCTCCTTTGAAAGGAGGAATTGGCCTACTATACCACGCTGGCCAAACGGGTTGGTATAGGGTTTGTATCAAGTTTTTCTTCTCTTACAGTGCTGTTCTCTGCAATAATAATATGCTCCCTCTGTCGGCTCTTACGACACCCATGGGAAGATATGGGGTGGTGACATTCCGTATTCTTAATCCGTCACCACACGGACGTCGTAATTATTAATTGTTTATTAATAGACTATCACTCCAGGGCACGCCGGCGCAACGCAACTTCGAACGAAGTAAACAAACAAATACACGTGAATTGCGAAAAACAATACCTGCACTGACGAAATATTTCTATTTCGCTTTTACGCGCGAGACTACGGTAACTCTAGCTAGACACGACTTCGCGCTGTCTCACTTGCTCGCTTATTCTGCATAGATACATTACATTGCACCGCGCGCGAAGCCCTTTTTCAGTTAATTTGCTGTGCTTTTAGAAATATTGCAATGAAAAAAGGAATTGTTGCTATAAAATTTGCCTTGCATGTCGTCTTCAAAATTAAGACAAATATGATGAGCAAGTTTTGTGGTGCCTATTAGTATACATGCTACTCGGATGGATATTTTGCTTTGACAATGAGTATCTTCTACATGCGCACTAGTTAATTTGCTGTGAAGTTAGTATTTTTGATAAACATTTAGAATTTTTTTCTTAAATAAATTTATTTGTATCGCATTATGAGGATAAAAGTAATGTCATGCTGATGTATATTTTATTTTTTTCTGCAGTACTAGTTTTGTTAATTATTCAGTTAATTTGTAGTAAAGTAATTTATTTGATTTAAAAAAGCATAATGATGAAAATATATTGATATGTGATTATTTATTTGATGTGCAATTAATAAAATCCCTTATTATATTAGGAATTCTATTTACAAGTCTAAGACATACTTGGATTATAATAAATGACTACTAATGCCTCCAAACGCAATTTCACCATGAAAATATTGCTCAAATTAATGTCAAAGGAAGTACAGACCAGCCACATATAACTTTAGTTTTTAATAATAATTTTATTGAACCAGTGAAACCAATTAACTCTGACATATCTTATTCTACACTAAATCCATTGACATCTAACAAAAAATTTATATCATTACCACTTTGACATTGATTAATAAAGTAGTAAGCAATCTTTATTTATGAATCCGACAATACCAAGTACTGTTCTGAATATAATAAAAATAATTATTCAAAGCACAGGCTACGACGACATCTGTACATCGATTATAAAATATATGGCAACTCACATAAGTCCCATATTGAGCTACAAACCAACATAATTATACATTGAATACGGTACTTTCGCGGCTTGCGAGGAATGGCTTCATCTCTACTGGAAGACGACGCCGAAGTCAATGTACTTCTCCTGCGCCATTGAGTCTCCCCGACTCGTTTCCTTACATTTTTAGGCAAGGGCGGCGTGCCCGCTTCATCATCAAATACCTTTGCTTGTAATACTGAAACGTGATAAAGAAAAATCATCCACATGAGAAAAACATATCCACTTGAACTATAATCGCACTAGCATAGCGAAAAACATATCTGCCTCAGTCCTAGTGGAAAACATATCCACTATAACTAGAATCATACTAGCTTAGCGGAAACCCTATCCGTCTCAGTCTTAGTGGAAAACATATCCACTAGAACTGGAATCATACTAGCATAGCGGAAAACATATCCGCCTCAGTCCTAGTGGAAAACATATCCACTAGAACTGGAATCATACTAGCATAGCGGCAACCATATCCGCCTCAGTCCTAGTGGAAAACATATCCACTAGAACTGGAATCATATTACTAGCATAGCGGAAAACATATCCGCTCTTAGTGGAAAAAATATCCACTAGAACTGGATTATTACTAGCATAGCGGAAAACATATCCGCTCTAAGTGGAAAACATATCCACTAGAACTGGAATCTTACTAGCACTGCGGAAAACATATCCACTGTAAGTGGAAAACATATCCACTAGAACTGGAATCATACTAGCACAGCGGAAAACATATCCGCTCTAAGTGGAACACATATCCACTAGAACTGGAATCATACTAGCACAGCGGAAAACATATCCGCTCTAAGTGGAAAACATATCCACTAGAACTGGAATCATACTAGCACAGCGGAAACCCTATCCGCCTCAGTCCTAGTGGAAAACATATCTATTAGAACTGGAATCATACTAGCATAGCGGAAAACATATCCGCCTCAGTCCTAGTGGAAAACATATCCACTAGAACTGGAATCATACTAGGATAGCGGAAACCATATCCGCCTCAGTCCTAGTGGAAAACATATCCACTCGAACTGTAATCATACTAGCACAGGGGAAAACATATCCGCCTCAGCCCTAGTGGAAAACATATCCACTAGAACTGGAATCATAACTAGCACAGCGGAAAACTTATCCGCCTCAGCTCAGTGGAAAACATATCCACTAGAACTAGAAAGAAATAACAACAATCGCTTTCGTTTGAACCCGAGTATCGAACTTGAAACTTCCATACGATATCTACGCTATAGTAGGTCACAGTGGTAATCAGACAACCATATGCTAACAGAAAATACAGCAATGGTCGTAATTTAATCATTCAGAACGTACTACCTACATTTTTGTTCTTTTTTTCTTTCATTCTTTTTATTTAAGCTATTAAAAGACGCTTATTCAGGAGATCACATCATGGGAAACGCGACACCGTAAAGGTCAAACGGTTTTACAGTAAAAGTTTGTTTTAACCACAACTTGGTGTCTCATGTAGGAATCGAACCCACAACACTCCGGACGATGGTGACACCACATCCTTTGTGGCATTCCAAAGGTTACTAAATGTATATACGTAGTATTCTGCTAACTAAGAATGTTTTGCAAGTATCGTCACTAAATAATATTTGCAGCACAAAATAAAAAGACGGACAAAATACGCTCACCACGGTTGCAGTTGAAGGCTCAGCTGATTCAGTAACATAGCGGCTTTAACATTCTCCTTCTCTCGCGCCTTGTGGGCACAATCAATATCACGCCAAGAGAGAGATTGCAACGATTCTTTAAATTTTCTTACATGCTCAATACAATAATTTCGTTGAGTTACAAACCATGTCTTCTTCATACAGTTTTTCTTTAAGATTGGAAAGGTTAACAGTTGGCATGTGTTATGGTCTGATAGATTATATTCAAGTACATTAGCATTAGGATCTTTAATATTACTTACTATATGGTCTATGCAAGCCTGCTGACGTGTAGGTTTATCGATATGTAGTTTGAGATCGTATTTGAGAGTAAGATTTGTTAATTCGTTTGTGATACTATTATTTTTTAAAGTGTCTATATTAATATCACCACACAAAATTATTTTTTTCTTAGTATTAGTAAACAGTTTATGAAAAAGACTATGAAGTTTATCAAAGAATACGCGTATAGGCGAATTTGGTGTTCTATAAATACAAACTATTATGCAATTGTAGAAAGGGATATTAATTCCACAACATTCGAAGTGTTTCTCTTTACTAAAATCTTTGCACAGCTCAATGATTTTACATTCTAATGAATTGTCTATTAAAATACAAACACCTCCACGTTTTTTTAGCACGACAGAAAGAGGAGGCTAATTTATAGTTTTTTAATTTAATATTTGACTGGTCTCCTTCTCTGACAAAAGTTTCACTGAGGCACACAATGTCTATATTTATACCTTTTTCATTCAGATCTTGTAGGCATATTTCCAACATGTCGGTTTTATTTAATAAACCTGCTATATTTTGATGCAACAGAGTCACCTTATCATTTATATCCTTTTTATAGCTGCCTTTAAGATCGAAAAAAATTGCAAGTCACATCGAGATTGCTCGTACCACAATTATTACTATTTGCTGGATTCGACAATTTCGATAAGTAGTCATAAATTGTTGTTTGTTTAAGACAACTATTCATTTTACTCTTTGATGAATTAATGTGATTTTTCATAAGATACGATACACGATTGTAATTCTTCGTGTGGGTCGATGGGTATTTATTAAACATCGGCAAGTAACTATCTTTGTAATCTTTATAATCTTTATAATCGTGCCCGGTGAACCCAGTACCGTGCACACTGGATGACCTGTATCAGGCGACACCAAATGCCATCAGCGTTGCTGAAAACTGGTCCAAAATTTTATAAAATGTGTTGACATCGACACGATAAGTAAGTATCAGAAGTACCAATAAATAAATTCAGTTTTTTGCAAGTATAATACATGTTATGAAAGCGACTATGGAATACATTCAAGAAATGGCAATTTGGAAAATTATTTGACGTTAATTTTATCATATTATTCAATAATTGTTCATTTAAGTGTTTATTATTACTAACATTTAAAATCAAAACAGTGTTGTTACATAATTTCTTTAGAGTTGACATCAGTTCTATTTGTACAGTCATGGAATTGACGTCATTTTCACCTATACTTAATATAACTTTGTCGGATTTATTCAACTGCAGGTTTTCACAACATTCAACATCTCCTTCGTATCAGCAAATGGTTTAATATATCCAAAGATATTGTATGATTGATATTTACTGTTTTTTCTTGAGTTAGTCAGGCCTCTAGATAGTCCCAGGCATTGTTGACTTTCGAATATGAATATGCGCCTTATTCCAGGTAGGATTTTTGTAGCAGGAACAGTCGTTGTCTTGATACATACTTCAGATGTAGATTTCGGTGAATTGGAAAACAATAATCGCTGGTTACATTTTATTTCTGCGTTAGGTGTTTTTGTCTGCTTCGTGAGCTTTGACGGCATATTTGGAGGTTGGATACTAGGGGATATTCCTGACTCTTCATTATTATTTGTGAAATAAATCCGTCTTCTAGTAATACTATCTTTCTTTGATGTTTTTTACTAACTTTTCTGTTTGAAGAACAAATTGTTGTCAATTGTACAATTTTTATTTTTTGTTCCCTTATTATTTTTTGAAGATTTGTATTTTCCATTAGCAGATGTTGTACTTCGTTATCAGCACTTTCTAATTGACATTTTAGTGTGTTGGTAGTGTCTTTTTGTCGACTTATTATGTTGTCATAATCGAATGTCGATAGGTCAGGCAAGCTTCTGTTTAAACTTGAGAGACTTGACCTTGACGTTAGTTGGGTCTCATTCTGCGAGTCGTTCATGTGCCTTTTTGCGCGTCTTATTGTGATATTTTTGACCGACATTATTTAAATACTAGAAAGAATTAATTTAACCCATTTTATACTTATACGGCCGGTTTCTGAATTGAGAATTTCACGTTGAGAACAATTTAAACACTAATTATATACTACTAAATCAATTTTATGTTTCACAAAAAATTGTTTTGACACATTTTGAGTATTTGTGCTTGTAAAATCTAAAATTTGACACAACATATGATCAACTCCATATCAACTCTATATTCGCGTTTCTGAAAACATTTGACATTTGTCAAACCTCACTTAGCACTGATAAATTGAGAAAAAATTAAATAAACAACTTTGGTATTTTAACCCGTGATCAGGAGTAATATGACAGCCAGTATGTCAAACTGTCCACACTACGGTTGCTAAGCAGCGGTTACGTCATACTGACGTCTACACAACAAGAAGGTCGTTAAACAGAATTTATAGAAAAAAGGTTCAAAGACTATTCAATATTTGGAAAAAAATTATTACAACATTATTAGGAACAAATCGAAGGGTTAGAAAATATAAATAAGGGATTTCCGTGTTAAATCAATCCAAATAATTACGCTGTGGCCTCCATAGAGGTATAATTCTATATACCTCAAATATACCTGGCCACAAATATTTTGTATAAAAATAAAACAAACTGACTTTGACATAACATACACGTTCCGTTTTCACTAAGATACTGAATTGGACAAATTCAACAAACTGTTCATTAAAATAAAATAATCGTTGAAATAATTTTAAATACAACTTTATTTCGACTTTTTATTTGTTTCCATATAAAAATAATTAACTGACAAGTGTGCTTCTTTGTAAAATGTTAATTAATACGAATTTATGGTTAGTACCGGTTTTTTTACTTGTATTGGAACGTACTAGTATTGTTCGGTTTAAGTTATTCATGATTTGAAGAAAACTCAGTTGAAAGTGCTTTGAAAAAATATCACTCTGACCTGTGAAACAGAAAAAACTTAAGTTGACTTCAACTAGTTCAGAATTTTTCAACTGATGAAAGCTGAAATTCTCAATTCAGAAACCGGCCGATAATCTGCTAGTTTGAAGTTAACTTTTGTAAGTTTTCTTTTTAAGGATCAGATAATACACAAAAAGTGTTCTGATATCACACTGAGATTTGAAACCCAGCTCTTCCGAACAGATTGTATGGACACGTTGTTATATCCAATGCGCCACGGAGCTTGTTATGAATATTGGCGAAATTGATCTTTGGTTTGAAGGTGTGCTAACTACGTATGACAATTTGTTGTGATTGGTCAGTTCATTCGTGGTTAACGACGTTCAAATAAAATTAACGGATCACTTTTTTCACTTCTTTAGATTTACTTGTAGCATAGTTTTTTAAACACTTTGTTGATACTATCTGGTATAACATCTGTTTGTTGTTCTATTCATTGTTATGATTAATATGTTAGCTTCTAGTTTATTGTTACTTTTTGTTTGTAAACACTGCACTTTTATATAGAATTTTTGAAGTGATACAACTTTTATTGTACTATATATATTTATTCACCAACACTTTATGGACATTATTAGGTATTAAGTCACTGGGAAATTAGGTCTATTTACTTTCAAATCACGGTTTTAAATTTTTAACACACTTTAAATACGGAGCTGATGTTTACGTGACGACTGGCGTCATCTGTCAACATAGATCAACATAGATCCTAAATTACAAACAGAGAGGGATAAATATTGTCCCTAATATTTTAGTTTTACTCGTGGCACGTTCCCTACATTTTGAATTTGTTTCCAGGCCAATCACCTAAAATACACCGAGACAAATGTAGACCACGACTCATAATAAGTTGCTCGTCTTATTGAAGGGCTTAGTCAAACAACTAAATAGGGTTAATTTTTACTCTTAATTTTTTATTATCATAATGTGCTAGAAGACCAAAACAAGGTTTCTTTTACATAATATAAACTATTTAGTTCTAAAGTACTTTTGAGCCGATGAGCGCTCTTGAAGAATTTAATACAGTTTATAAAGATGTTATACACGTATATAGTAGTTATTTTGCTGTATCCTTTTAAGTTTGGAGAGAAAATCTAAGTTATAGAAACATATCCTTTACTGTGTTTTGTTTCGGTACAACAGAGTGGTACCTACGAAAAAATATTGATTAATTCTAAAAGATAAATTGATAAAATGAAACCCAAATTAAACATTCACAGATTCGGAACACACGGTCTTCATATGAGTTCATTCAAAACACATTCCGTACATGTGCCGTTTAATGCGACCAAACCAACTTTATCCCTTGCGATTGTCCCGCTTTGGATATGTCCTGTGTAACTTGTGTTTAAATATTGAAAAAGTTATTAATTTAATTTCTTCTTTACGTTGGAAGCAAAATTGAGTGGGATCTTTGACTTTACTGACTTATTTGGTTATTAATTATCGGATATTATAGTACAGACATGTTCATGTTTGATTCCTGTTTATACCTCTTTCATCCAATAATATTTTTACTTACTTTGGACCCGGAAATTCTCCTGGCTCTCGGGCTAGTACAATAAATTTATTGTACTAGCCCGAGAGCCAGTTCATACGGTCAATTATAATTATAATTGACCGTATGAAAACGGAAACAAAAGTGCATTGAATGTATGTCACACATTTAATTGAATATATGTCACAAATATAATGTTTGGGTAGGCCAAGGCTCATGTCATTCCGAAAACGTGTTCCTATCAAGAAAAAGGCATATTCGTCCAACATAAAAAATAATTTGAAATTGGTTAACGTTAAGATGCAACTGAACTGAGAACCTCCCTTTTGAAGTTGGTTATCAAAACACGAGTTTTCACAAACATGGTATATCCACAAGTGCAAAGCCGATAGTTTAAAGTTATAAATAAAAAAACCAATCATATGCAGTAAAAATACAGTATGTAGGGATAAACTATGTAGTTTCAAAGAGGAATATTGTGTGAGTCGAAGGGTGGACAAAAGGATCAGTAAATCACTGAACAATTCACCGTACTATGACTACGTCTCGAGTGCATATTATTGAATGTTATAGAAGGTAGTTTATTGAGTTATGAATTTGGTTTGGAAATTGATACGAAAGATAGGTTTATTTATATACAAGACTTTGCCTGCGTGAAAATCACCTGCCCCCTGCCACCTGCCCTGGGATCTTGCACTAAAACAACAAATTGTGAATTACACAAAGTCAATCGTAAGGGGTTCGAACGCACAACACTCGGCGCAGTGTCCCAGCTTCGCAGGGCTCCAATTTTTGTGTTCAGGGTCACAAGAAAACGTAACATAACCTATTAAGTTGAACTGACCGACCAATCATTATCACCAGCCGACCAATCAGAGAGCAGTATGTGATTTGCCGTATTTTAAAGAAGCGTAAAATTAAAAGCTTCTCTGTGATTGGTCAAACCGTGTAGAAGCTTACGAATGGATTTCCGTCAGTTTATACATTTACGACGAGACGTCGCAAATTGATAAATTTACGGAAATGTTTGCGAAAAGTAATGCATTTTATCTCTTGTTTAGAATCCTACGAAAGTTAATAAATTAAATTTACGGTTCTTATTATTTTCCGGTAACATACATTACTTACATTTATTTATTTTTAATATCGTAGTGAGGAACGAAAATACAAAACCTCAAACTCCTAACCTATTAAGTTGAACTGACTGAACCTGAATATTATAAGTCTAATCGAGTTTGGTACATCAAAATCTTTCTTCAAACATACCTTTTTACTTTATCAATAAAGGAAATTAGGCTTACAGATAATAAGATTAAAGTACTAGCCGTTACAATAAATAATAATATTAATGATGACGAATATTTAACCAGGTAAGGTTTTTAGCATAATTGTTGAAATGAATATTCAATTCATTCGTACAATTTAGCGTTTAGTTCCCAACAGAAATTATATAATGTATATTCAATTAATTAGATCAACATTATGTGTTCAGTACATTAGATTAACATAACTGAATGTAACCTAATCCAATTATCGAACCTGGTACCAATTAATTGTAAAACGGGTGATTTATTGCATAAGCAGTACATTATATTGACTAATCCTGGTACGATAAGTCGCTACCGGTATATTACAAAGCAAATTAAGTTAATACAATATTTGGTGAATTTGAGATTTACGTTTCAAGCTTCAATCCAAATCTAGATAAAAGTAGTCCATAGATATTTAGTTACTATATTATATGTTTAATTGAGCTTGTATTAACTGTAGCGGGCAAAGCTAACCAAACTAAGTTTCGCTTTGTTTAAATACCGTGCTTAGAAAACTCATATTTGAGACTCACTGTGTGCTAAAAAAATACTTATAAAAACCTCATACAAAAATATCCTAGGATAACTCACACATGGTCAACTAAGTCAAAACTAGGCAGAAAGTGTCCTAAAATGACCAGATAACAGAAGTCCAATTCTAGTATTTTATATGACATTTAAACTTTATTTTGAACGAAATGAGATTAGATTTTGAATTGACTCAAAATCGGTATTCTGCTAATTTAATGTCATTATCGTTTAATTTGACTTCTATAGTTCGACGTTGACACATTGTTCAATTTACGATCCAGTCACCATAAAATTCCAATAACATTCAAATAACAGTTCATTTCGGAGAATATCATTTGTTAGATTATGTATTATGTCATAATTTCATTTGTGTATTATGTCACTGACATTAGATTGAAACTGCATTTTGAACAAATTTATTTCGAAAAATAGGGCCTCAGGTGATAGAATTATAAACTAAACCCGGATACAGAAAAATAATTGTGCTCGTCGCCCTAAGATTTGTGTGTGGTGGGAAACGAGGCTATGACCAGCTCAGCGGAGAGAGTCACTAATCACTAGTGCAACAGCTGATAGATAAAGAAAGGAAGCATAGCTTTAACTGAATAAACAAGCCATTGCATGCTTTCATTTCAATGTAATGTCCGGATAAGACACAAGGATAAGGTGTCCCGTCTCCCTGTCTCAAGACCAACGCAGATCAGAGGCATTCCTTACGATCTGTTATTTCGATTAGTAGATAAGCACTAGAAGGAAGCTTGTTTTTAAAAAAAGGTTGGACCCTGCGGCCTAGGAATTGATTCGTATCTTTTTAAAAGAATTTCTTGCATAGTAAATTTCGATTCACTCTATTTCGTTATCCATTAGTAATGTTATATTTTCGAACGGTATAAATAAAAATAATTAACTGTGCTATAAACAGAGCTTAACGAACTTCATTGAAGGAGAACCGACTTGCTCTGGATTTTGAGTTCGAGAACTTTCAAGAAATAAACTTTAAGATTAATTAGCGTTAGTCTACAGAATGTAAGGGAAGCAGACTTATCCGCGATTATATCACAAAGACGAAGTCTGCATGTTTGTGAACCAAACCAGTTCAATTGATTCAAAAAGTTCTGATGTGATAATTTCGCGCTGACTATTTGGAGACATGTAGCAAATTAAATTAAATAAATTTATTTATGGAAAACATTTTCAGCATAGTTTATGATTGCGTTGTAACTTTCTTAGCTGTTAGTGACAAATCGTTTATTTATTTTTATTGATTGTTATCCTAATTAGTTAAGCGAATGACTATAGGATTTGAAAACAAGAAAATGTTAACAAGTTTATCGATAGTATGACTAGATTTATGTCACCTTTTTTGGGTAGGTCTACCACATATTGCCCCTTAAATGTTGATTTTGCTTTTAGCATACATAATTACGGCTTTTTGTGCCAAGATATTTTCACGATTAGGAAACAGCCACTTTCTTTCACTTTATTAGGTAAGTTACAAATTTTACAAGACGTTGACTGCTATACCAAAAGAATATTTCAAAATATTCGTAAGCAAAGAAAGAATACTACGAACTATTGCTGAGAAAAAATATTGAACAAGTTTCGTTGTCTTTAATAAATGTATTTACATATTTGAACGATATATTTATACAGCATGGCTTAAGCTAGAGAGAGAAAGGCGAATGATGTATCCCATATTAAGTGCATGAAAGACGAAACAGGAACGATTCCTATGGACGAAGCCAGAATAAAATAAAGATGGAGGACATACTTTCAAAAGTTAATGAACGAGGACCGATTGGAGCGGAAACCTTGAGAATGAGGTGATGAATATTGGTTAAGTGAAGGAAATAAATAAGTACGAGGTAAAAAGTGTTAGTGGAATGAAGAATGGAAAAGCGTTAGGACCAGATGGAATACCAGTAGAAGCATGGAAAGCGTTAGGAGATGATGGATGGGCGTGGCTGACTTTATTCTTCAATAAACTGTTGCACGAGGAGACCATACCCGAGGAATGGTGTAACAGTTACCTGGTGCTCATTTTTTAAAATAAGGGTGATATCCAAGAGTGCAACAATTACCGGGGAATAAAGTTAATGCCTCATAGTATGAAAGTATGGGAGAGAGTAATTGACCGACGCCTGCGTGACGAGAGTGAGATTTCACGAAACCAATTCGATTTTATGCCTGGTCTAGGTACGGTGTATGCCATTTTTGCACTTCGTCAAATGTGCGAAAAATACAGAGAGGCGCATAAAAACTTGCACATGGTGTTCGTCGACCTTGAAAAGGCATATGACTGAGTGCCTCGTGAAGTCGTGTGGTGGGCCCTGAAGAAGAAAGGAGAGCCTGAGAAATACCTGACGTTGATTCAAGCCATGTACGCTGAATGCCGAACGCAAGTCCGATCCGCAGCTGGTAACACAACCAGATTGGACGTGGCCGTAAGCTTGCACCAAGGGTCGGCCCTTAGCCCCTACCTCTTCCTGTTAATTATGGATGCTATATCATCGAACATACAGGAAGAGGCACCCTGGTGCATGCTATTTGCCGACGACATCGATCTGGTAGCAGAGAGTGGACAGAAGGTGCAGAGCAAGCTGAAGGAGTAGCGGCAGAGATTGGAAAATGTAGGCCTGAGAATAAGCAGAACCAAAACAGAATATATGTTCTGTGACTTTGGCAGTCTCTCCAGTCCTATACCGGTTACACTCGGCGGTACACTTCTACTAGTAAGTTCCGATTTCCTTGGTAGCAACCTAGGTTCACTCGTGCAAGACGACGGCAAAATTGATCGGGATGTTAGGCAAGGAATCAACGCAGGATGGATAAAATGGCGACAGGTCTCAGGCACAATATGCGACCAAAAAATGCCTGTGAAATTAAAGGGCCGCATGTATAAGTCGGTTATAAAGCCTGTCCTATGGAGCTGAGTGTAGGGCTACAAAAAAATGGATGAGAAACGATTGCATGTGGCAGAGATGAGAATGTTACGATGGATGTGTGGAGTGACAAGAATGGATAGAATTAGGAATGATTACGTTAGAGGTAGTATGAAAGTGGCACCTATTGATGAAAAGGTAAAAGGGAGTCGATTTGGCTGGTATGGACATGTTATGCGGAGAGATGAGATGTATGTAGGTAAAAAAGTGATGAATATTATGCATGTAGAAGGATGAAAAGGGAGAGGATGGCCAAGGAAAAGATGGA
This sequence comes from Euclidia mi, assembly GCA_944739405.2. Classification (NCBI taxonomy): domain Eukaryota; kingdom Metazoa; phylum Arthropoda; class Insecta; order Lepidoptera; family Erebidae; genus Euclidia; species Euclidia mi. Next base: position 56,351,435 of record OX123190.2, read on the forward strand.
TGGACTGTGTGAGGATGGATATGAAAGAGAAAAGGGTAAATGATCGGATGACTTGTGACAGATAAGTATGGAAGAGAAGGACATACTGCGCCCAAATAAATTGAGACCAGGGTGATGATGATTTGTACGTACAACAAGTCACTGCAATTCCAATGTCATTTTGAATAACACCCAAAATAAAATACGAGCAGTCTTAGCTCGAACACACGCAGTCATTACAGCTTACATTCAAAAAGCAGGTAAGATAAGAATCACGTAAAAATAAATATATATCTGCATGTCACACTACCGCAGCGTCGCCGTCGCATCTTCCAACAAAAGCAATGTTTACTCAAGTACAGAGCTTCTGCATTTTTTAACCTTCGCCGACCGGTGCACCGCTATTCATATGTTCTGTACCACCTTTATCCTTTCTTTATTTTTTTCATACCCTTGCTTTAATGAATTCGCGTAGCTCTTACGTATTGCAATTTAAACGAGCAAGTCTCTATGCCAAGTTCAGTATAATTTAACGGTTTCTGTATGCTGAATAGTAATTTTCAAAAGTGAATTTTTAATCGTCTTTTACGGTTAGTGGGCGCAAGAAAATTTAGAAAGTTATATTTCGAAAAAAAAAAAAAAAATAATAATATTCTACCACATTCACACAACACCATCTAGTCCCAAACTAAGCAGAAGCTTGTACTATGGGTACTAGATAATGAATAAACATACACATATTCTACATATTTTTTTGTAAATACATACATATTATACATAGAAACACCCAGACCAAGACAAACATCCATGTTCATGCACACAGGCTTAGGCTTGGAATGAAAAAAAGTATGAAAATCATGCATATACATAATTTTCATTAAGGTCAATTAAATGTTATGTCAGATTCCAAATGATTTAGCTAGTAGAAATTATTACTACATATATGATATTATTCATATTTTCTAGTATAATATTAAACAAAACAGTATTTGAGTCATTTAAGTAATAACAATTAAAGAAGATATAGCATTTAACTAATTGCCCTTATTCAGAGCCCTCTTCCTCCCTTCTAAGTGTGCCGTGACCACTAATATGGAATGCAAATAAATGACTTAGTATTGAGTGTATTGCATCTATTCAAAGAAATTCTCAGCACCTACGTGGATTTTGGAAATGAATCCGGTGAATAGCAATAGGTTTTTCAAATACTATCATATATTGAGCTTTTCAGTTAAAGCAAGGAAAAAGACAAAGCTGTAAGCTCAAAGCTTGACTATTTCAATAATAAGGCAGCGGTTACGTTAAGAATATTGCATTAACGATTTATAAAACACATAACAAAATATACGTAGGATAGTCAGACGGTAATTAAATTATCTCGAATAAGCAGACAAACTGTAGTCACTTTTAATTTATACAGCAGAGCTTATACAAATAGCTTTTAAAAATTCATTTGCTCATTTGTTTCTATTCTAGTACAATGTATAAACTCAATTAAGAGAAGCTCTCGCTGCAATAAAATACAGTACAAATTTGACATTGTCTCTCTATTTGTATTATTGTCTTTTTTAAATATTTGTTTTGTATTTTCTTTGTGAATAATAATGATACTAATGTTTTAAGCTGGATAGTACTCTGTGACATTCTCTTTCAAAAGTAAATATGTGCAAATTATTTAACTTCTAACAAATGGCAGTTGCCACACAGTCAACCACACAAGAAAATTTGACATTACACACAATAAACTCAGTCAACTGGTAGATTAACAAAACAGTTTATTTGCCCACATACATGCCTCTTTTTTGGCTTCGTAATTATCTCCTTTAGGTATCCATTATCTTTTTGCAAGAGAGAACAGTAACTTATGGAATAGTATTTTCGCTAAACTATTTATTTTGGCGTACAGATACGTAGTCCTACCGCAAGGAAGGAAAGGAGCGCTTAGATGATGATAATCTCCTTCAAGTTTTTGGTACCGACAGTGTCGCGATTGTATGCTAGCGGTCTTTATTTATATCCATTCATAAAATGAAGCCAGTGAGGCTAATTGCTAATGAGTCTGTCAGGTTACAGAATTAAAGTAATCTATTATTCTGCTTATGGTATATAATAGACTCGCATTCAGTCATACCCACCTAAAACAAATGCGATTGTAAATGTGTAAAATAGCTTTGTCATTTACGAATACTATAATACTCTCTCGGATATGCCTGCATTTAGAATGACTATAATATTGGAACTTGGACTTTGCATAATTAACGATTTTACATAATTACTATGTGAAAAAGATTTGCCAAATCCGCGTATTCTCCGCTGTCTTTCAAACAGGTTTGAATTTAATAATTTTCTTGCTGTACATTCAAATGTCATACGCCCCTTACGACATCAACAAAACGTGATAAAAAATATTTCTAGTCTACAAGTTATATTGGGTCTAACAGCATCAGTGCTGAACTGACGTAAGTAGTGAGTATGAGGTAGTAAACCTCAGCGTCTCCCACAGTCATATAATCCATACAGTCGTTCGACGAACGCGTCTAGATGGGTCAATCGTGAGGGGGGCAAGAGGTGAGACGCGGGAAGAGCGGTACCTAGTTACGTATATCACCTTAGTTCGTAACTAGGTACATGTTTTTGGGGGCTGGCACGTGCTTGTTTTTTGTTCGTTAATTATTTATTTGCTTATGAATATTAATTAAGATGGTGCATACGACTTGTGCTGTGAGACATTGAAGTGCTTTATGATGTTATAAATAGGGATATAAATAAATAGGGATTCAAAAAATCTGTGATTTCATTAATTTACTTATACCAAAAAGGAAAATTTCATTATATATACACTTAAAATAATGTGCACGTTCCCACTAATCTACTTACTTTTTACAATATCTCATGTCTGGCCAAATCACAGAATAAAGTAGTAATAATTGTACGTAACCAACATGGCAGACGTAAGAAATATGCGTTGTAAGGTAATACTCGATTCAAGTGTGATTTTAATTTCATGCAATAAGTACCTAGTACTTTCGTATTAGTTAAATACCTATCACATATAATTATGTATCTTGGTAACGGCGCATCCTAGCTCAAAAATAACCGTATTTTTGGCCCCCTTTTTTAACCCCACACATGTTCTCCGTAATCTCATAGCCCGGTCACCCATCCATGGTTACCCGTCCATTAAACCACCGCTATATCAATCGCTTTATTTTAACATGGTTTGTACGATAACGATATCTGAAAAATGCTTTATATTCTTAACCGCCTCCCACGACTCCTGCGGGATGAAATAAGGTGATGACTGACTGAAACTTTGTATGCAAATCTGCCACCGCACAAAAAATGCAAACTGTTTTACAATTATTATTTATCGTTAATCATTGTAATATAATAAACTAGCTGTTTCCCACGGTTTCACCCGCGTCCTGAGGGAGCTACTTCGCGTACCCGGTTAATTTGTAGTCTAAGTTACTCCTTGGTACATCAGCTATCCCGCAGTCAACGTCTCGTCAAAATTGGTCCAGCCGTTCCAGAGATTAGTGAAAACAAACAGACACACAAAAATGGCAAAAAATGTCATTTCGGTTTATGTACCGAGTATACATCCATATGCATTTAGTAAAAATCGGTTATTTTAATATTACAAACAGACACTCCAATTTTATTTATGTATATAGATGTATTTATATGTATAGATAAGTGATTTACACTATAATATTAATGTAGCGTAGCAATTGTAACATTTTTCTAAAATAAATAGACGGTGTTTGAATAAGTAGAGATCAAAGGCGTCAAACTACTGTATGTCTTTATATTGTGGTACTCCTCTGAGAGTAAACGTGACCTTCATTTGTATCAAAAGAGATTTATGGTTTACATCAACATGATATTGTGTATGTTCTGAGAACAATTCCCATATCAATTTTACTACGTTCTCGATCATGATTTATCTATTTTTTACAGGAATAATTTACACAAATTTGTAAATTTATAGCATTTTATTTTCGAACAGGTATGCAGACATGTTTGCTTTCTTCTTAATTTTGTTTTTATTTAATGAATATAAGAGCAAGTCCATAGCAGTCTTCTTCTAACCCGATAGACCTTTAAGCGAAAAAGAATATTTCTGTATTTTTTTTATTTCATTTAAACAACGATTGCAGAATATACGAGTCGTCCTATTAAGTTAAAATTTACTATTAGTAGAAATGTTGGTAATGAGACGATACACACCACATTAGATGCCACAATACTCGATGCAAAGGTAATAATAGTGTCTTTATTTAATTGATGAATCTTCGTAGCATATCTTGTTGGTTAACCAAAGATAATGTGAATCTTATTCTTTTTTTATTGCGCTGGAAAATTTGCTGGGTAAATAATAAGATTCATAGCTTCCTCATTTCATTATATTATTATAAATATGTTTATACTTGGGTAAGCTAATACCTAAGAAAAGAAACAGAAAGGTTTTGTATAGATTTCAGCATGAGCTTGCTACTAGGCAGAGGCAAAGACTATGCGCAGTATTAAATTTAGATAGTGGCACGGCCCGAGGATGTTATTCAAGAATTTTCATTAAATCTTGAAATATTCCGTTCTTTGCTTTTAAACAAAAATTTAAAAAAAAGTGAAATCTTGTTATATTGCAAAATGTTATCTCAGCGGAATACGGGGAGCTCTAGCCCAAACATGATTACGGATATTATTTGAATTTATTTATGAAGCATGTAGGCTCTGAAATGATATGGTATTTCTCTATTATATGGCTTAGAAGGAAATTTAATATGACTTTGATAAAAATATAACTTAGTGAACAATTTAAATCTCGCCAAGTCGAGCGCGAAGCAACACTGCCGTACCATACTTTTCTGGAACCATTTCGCTGCATTTTCAGGCCCCAATTTCAGAACCTGACGACGGACTTGAACGCTGATCGAACGGCCAAGTCACAAAACATTAAATATAATAATAAAGAAATTACAGTAAGGAATCTTAGACATGGCTTAACTTTGTCTAGAGACTTTTATTGGTCATTCTCCAAACATTTTCTGTAACAAAAAACAATTACTTATTTAAGATCAATGAGTACAAATTTCAATCCTTGATTCTATCTCGCAGACAGATGTTTTTTTCGGTAGCTATATAATTATTTATGTTTAGTTTAGCCTCACAGCTCTTACGGTCGTTGCTGAATGAAATATCACGCGTTCAGTATTAATTTCTACAACTTCAAGGTAATAAACTTAAGTTTTTTTTTTATTAGACTTCCGTCTATATTCCCGAAAGGCTAGCCTTTCCATATCTAGGCAGAGGTGTAATATCACACCCACATTTCGCAATGTTATGAATTCGTAGGACGCATGTAATAGTAGGCGAGCCTATTGAAGTTACCGGGCAGTTTGCCAGACTCCGTGCTATTCAGAAAAACTCAGTAAGACCTTTGAAATTGTACCCAGAACCGGTGACTAGATCAGCAATCACTTACGCTGTAAACAACGTGTATAAACTTATGTTAATACACCTTGAAATAAATTGAATTATTTTGAAGAAAAGTTAAAGCCAAACAGAAGATACCCGCACAAAATGGTTTTTTGTTTTACATATTAATATAAGTATAACTATACTTGTCCGTGTGGTGACGGATTAAGAATACGGAATGTCACCACCCCATATCATCCCATGGGTGTCGTAAGAGCCGACAGAGGGAGCATATAATGCAGAGAACAGCACTGTAAGAGAAGGAAAACTTGATACAAACCCTATACAAACTCCTTTCAAAGGAGAGGCCTAGTCCAGCAGTGGACTGTTAAAGGCTGATGATGATGATAACTATACATCACACTATAATAATTAGTAATGGCAAATAAAAAAGAAACTGAATTATTTTGCTTTAAGTAGCATACTTTGCATCCATATTTTGTAAGTATAAACATAAATACCACCATATCAAAACAAATAAACAACATGATATTAAAAAATATGATATTAAATAATAATAAAATAAAAATCTTCACAACATTTTCATCCATAATAACCATTTCTACAATCGAAATATCTCGCGACAAAAACATACACGTGTCGAGAACAGTTTATTACTGAGTAAACAACACAATTATAAACGCTTAAGTTTTAACCTCGAATTAAAATTTAAAAGACTGGTATTCAAGCGGATTGAGGTCGGTGAAATATACTTTTCTTTTTCAATATCTCATTTATAGCTAATAATATACAAAATATAATTATAGTCGCCCAAATATCAAACAAAAGGTGATTCAGGTTACATAATTAAAATCAAGTCGTAACTCAAGGTTTGTCAAAGACCAAACCGCAACATTACCCTTCTTAACCCTTCAGGGCCATAACGTAATAGTCATGACTTGCCGTATATAAACGATATGAGTCTGTGTTTGTTTATGTTCTCAGAAATTACAATGGGCGTAGAATGCCTAAAACTGCGTACTACACAAATATTTAGTATAATCATTGTCCTACCAGATTTTACAGAATATAAACCTTTCTCCCGAACCAAAGGGATATCAATATTCAATGGTATTTATCCTGGATTTACGTGAATGTTACACATTCTAACTACAGTTTAAGAGACTTCCGTAACCACGGTTTCTGTAAAGTTATCTAAACGTCAGATTGAAGTTAATAATCTAGTTTCTAGAACAATTGGTTTTAATGCAACATTAGTAAAACCATCTTATATTACGAGTTCGCTAGATGGCACTGTCAAGCAAGGACGTAATGTTATAAGCTCTGTGTTTATTGAATGATTAAAAATTAAACTAAACTTTAGTTCAAAACAAATGTGTTTAAAATCAGTTCATAAATCTCTAATAATAGTGTTTAAACGTTTTATTTGATATTTAATGAATAGTTTTTAGGTGGTTTAAAAATACAAAAACAGTGAACCAAATTTTCAAACATCATAAAATTGTGAATAAACTTGTAAAAATAGTGTTAATTACACCGAAATATAACTAAAATGGAACAAAGAAATCAGCAATATTAGCACAGTGACCAATTAGTGACAAAAAGTGATAAATAAACTATAGCAAGTGACAGTCATTTGTCTAACAAAGTGTAAAGAATGCGAAAAACATCTTGAGTCATGAGAGTCATGAGTTACACTGTTTTATTAGTTCTAAAAAGTAAAAACATTACATTGTGAAGCAAAATTTCGTCTGCCTAATAAGTTCATACGTGGCTGGTGCGTACAACACATAGGAAAGTTAATCGATGTCTGCCGGTTCGAACATCAGTGCCTCTTTCCCTTTTTGTGAGATATTACATTCCAAAAAATGTTTTGTAGTATAAAATACAAAGAATACATGGACAAAAAGACTCAACAAAAGTTAATAACATTCTATGACAATATTTTTCCAAAGTTATTAACTCGGTGAATGTCCAACAGAGGGCGCAAAATATACAAAAAGTGTAATTTTCATATAGTTGATTGAATCAGGCGTTACTTGGCGGAACTCCATTGTAACCTAATGGAAGGAAAGAGGAACCCACCACGCACCCTCGAATTGACCACCCCAACTATTGCAATAGAAAAAGGTTGACAATATCGAACTCCTCTAAAAGGATAAGGGATATAGGAATGGTATGGGTTCCAGGAAGATACCTGACTTGCAGTATCCCGCTGTATGCGCCGACTATTCTTCGACACGTGTTTCGCCTCTGCACGAGGCATCCTCAGGAACGATGGGCAACGACTGAGCGCTTTCCAACCGTGGGCATGTATTATAAACGATTGTACTTTCTAATCCCCTCCCTCCGTTGCTCGACTGATGTGAGTCATTATGACGGTGTGCGAATATATTCAGCAGTGGGGACCCGTTAAAGTTGGTTTGATCGTTCAGTAATGTATGCTTGTCCCGCTTTAAAATCTCTAATTGTTCCAATACGCACATTCTAATACCCTTTTGACAAGTGTGTATGACGTCAAATGAATGTCCGCTATTTAAGGTATGACCCGATTCAAGTAAATGTTCGGCAAAATGAGACTTTTCCGGCTGGTTGTTTCTAAACGCCGCTAAATGTTCTTTATATCTCAGCTCAAAACTTCGACCCGTCTGTCCTATGTACTTATTTTGGCATTGGTCGCATGTTAAGCAGTAAATACCGGACTTTTTGTTCTTGCATACTTTATCTTTACCATTGCAAAGAAATTTTAACGTTTTGTATGGTTTATAGGCTGATCTGATACCGTTCCTCCTCAGTATACGCGCCATACGGTCAGTTATGCTTCCAAAATAGGTAAGAACAGCGGTATTATTTATAGGTTCTTTTATAGAGGGATATAAAAGTGACTTGGACATTCTAAGTTGTTTTCCTCTAATCATCTTGTCAATTAGGCGTTTACTATACCCGTTGGATTGCGCTATATGATAAATAATATTTAATTCTCTGTTATATGATTCTATATTCAGTGGTACATTTAATAATCTATGAATCATACTGTGAAATGCTGCCATTTTGTGTTGCGATGGATGACAGGACGATGCTGGTATTGTACTATCTGTATACGTCGGTTTACGATAAATTTCAAATGAGTGTGAGGTACCCTCCCTTTTGATAGTCAAATCTAAGAAGTTTATTGAGCTGTTTTGTTCTATCTCCAATTCGAACTTAATTTTGGGGTGTATACTATTAATTCTTGTAAGAAAACAGTGAAGCTGACGTTCTGTGCCCTTCCAAGCCAGCAAAATATCGTCCACGAATCTATAATAATATAAGATGTTCAGTTCTTTTACCAAATGCTCGTGTTCGTATTTATTCATAAAGATATCTGCTAACAACGGACTAAGCGGTGAACCCATGGCCAAACCCTCTTTCTGTAAGTAGTACTCGTTGTTGAATTGAAAATAATTTTGTTTACTGCATAACTCGGTTAATTTCAAAATATTCTGAATCTGTTCTGGGTGTATTCTATTTCTTCCCAGCAGATTTTTAATTATAACTAAACATTCTTTATACGGGACATTTGTAAATAAGCTTTTTACATCCAAAGACACGAGTTTTGTGTTTCTAGGTAGACAGATGTGTTTTATTTTGCTAATCAAATCATAACTATTTTTCAGGCTGTATTTTGCGGTGAATGACGTCTTCTCTTTAATCAATCCGTTTAAATATTTCGCTAATTTATAAGCTGGAGCGTTGACATATGAGACGACTGGACGGATGGGCACCTGATCTTTATGTATTTTTGGTAAACCATACAACAGCGGACACTGAGGGTTCATCGGTATAAGACTTTTCGCTAAATAGCAGTTTTGTGGAAAAAGGTAAGTACTTGACTTGATACTGAGTTTTAATTCTGCATGAAATCGTTTGGTAGGATCGTAGGGCAGACGCTGGAAATCTTCGGTGTGTATTACATCTTGTACTTTTCTATTATACTGCGATCTAGACATAATTACTACGGTGTTGCCTTTATCCGCCTTATTTACCACCAAATCATTTTGTTGAATTTTATTTTGGATGGATTTATATATTTTTAATTCGCAGTTAATGAAATTAGTCGATTTGTATGTTTTTAACTGATGGGCAGCTAAACTCTTGACTATGTTATCTTTTTTATTTCTGGTAATAGCTATTTCTGCATCCACCGCCAATGTTTCCAAAGAATATTGCGTAACTTTTTGAGGAATACTATACTTTAATCCCTTCTCCAAAAGTGAGTTCTCTTCACGTGTGAAAATGGTGTTCGAAAGATTCTTTATTCTGGGATGAAATTGATGATTACAAGTGGTGTTGCCAGTATAGTCTGAAGGTGGTGTTATTCTTCCTATCAGTTCTTGTAACTTCCTACTTTGAATGATGTATTTCTCGTGAGCTACAGTTGACGCTAATTCCCTAGCTTTTTGGTCTAATAAATCGAACTCGACATTGTGTAACTTGAATGAAAGTTCTAAGTGCAGTATTTTTAAATGTAGTTTTAAATTATCGCGAACCGTAAACCAACGTCTTGCCTCTTCACCTAGCCAAATTTTTTGAGCTTTTTGTATCGCTATATTGGCAGCCCGACTGTGCGTATTGGAACGTATAGTAATATAATTTGGAATGACATTGTAATATTTACATTTCTGATTGAACCACACGTTTTGACATGCGACCCGGTGTTGCTTCGTAAGTTTGATGTATAATTTCGCCTGTACAGCTATGCTTGCTGATTTGATATAGTTGATTGAATCAGGCGTTACTTGGCGGAACTCCATTGTAACCTAATGGAAGGAAAGAGGAACCCACCACGCACCCTCGAATTGACCACCCCAACTATTGCAATAGAAAAAGGTTGACAATATCGAACTCCTCTAAAAGGATAAGGGATATAGGAATGGTATGGGTTCCAGGAAGATACCTGACTTGCAGTATCCCGCTGTATGCGCCGACTATTCTTCGACACGTGTTTCGCCTCTGCACGAGGCATCCTCAGGAACGATGGGCAACGACTGAGCGCTTTCCAACCGTGGGCATGTATTATAAACGATTGTACTTTCTAATCCCCTCCCTCCGTTGCTCGACTGATGTGAGTCATTATGACGGTGTGCGAATATATTCAGCAGTGGGGACCCGTTAAAGTTGGTTTGATCGTTCAGTAATGTATGCTTGTCCCGCTTTAAAATCTCTAATTGTTCCAATACGCACATTCTAATACCCTTTTGACAAGTGTGTATGACGTCAAATGAATGTCCGCTATTTAAGGTATGACCCGATTCAAGTAAATGTTCGGCAAAATGAGACTTTTCCGGCTGGTTGTTTCTAAACGCCGCTAAATGTTCTTTATATCTCAGCTCAAAACTTCGACCCGTCTGTCCTATGTACTTATTTTGGCATTGGTCGCATGTTAAGCAGTAAATACCGGACTTTTTGTTCTTGCATACTTTATCTTTACCATTGCAAAGAAATTTTAACGTTTTGTATGGTTTATAGGCTGATCTGATACCGTTCCTCCTCAGTATACGCGCCATACGGTCAGTTATGCTTCCAAAATAGGTAAGAACAGCGGTATTATTTATAGGTTCTTTTATAGAGGGATATAAAAGTGACTTGGACATTCTAAGTTGTTTTCCTCTAATCATCTTGTCAATTAGGCGTTTACTATACCCGTTGGATTGCGCTATATGATAAATAATATTTAATTCTCTGTTATATGATTCTATATTCAGTGGTACATTTAATAATCTATGAATCATACTGTGAAATGCTGCCATTTTGTGTTGCGATGGATGACAGGACGATGCTGGTATTGTACTATCTGTATACGTCGGTTTACGATAAATTTCAAATGAGTGTGAGGTACCCTCCCTTTTGATAGTCAAATCTAAGAAGTTTATTGAGCTGTTTTGTTCTATCTCCAATTCGAACTTAATTTTGGGGTGTATACTATTAATTCTTGTAAGAAAACAGTGAAGCTGACGTTCTGTGCCCTTCCAAGCCAGCAAAATATCGTCCACGAATCTATAATAATATAAGATGTTCGGTTCTTTTACCAAATGCTCGTGTTCGTATTTATTCATAAAGATATCTGCTAACAACGGACTAAGCGGTGAACCCATGGCCAAACCCTCTTTCTGTAAGTAGTACTCGTTGTTGAATTGAAAATAATTTTGTTTACTGCATAACTCGGTTAATTTCAAAATATTCTGAATCTGTTCTGGGTGTATTCTATTTCTTCCCAGCAGATTTTTAATTATAACTAAACATTCTTTATACGGGACATTTGTAAATAAGCTTTTTACATCCAAAGACACGAGTTTTGTGTTTCTAGGTAGACAGATGTGTTTTATTTTGCTAATCAAATCATAACTATTTTTCAGGCTGTATTTTGCGGTGAATGACGTCTTCTCTTTAATCAATCCGTTTAAATATTTCGCTAATTTATAAGCTGGAGCGTTGACATATGAGACGACTGGACGGATGGGCACCTGATCTTTATGTATTTTTGGTAAACCATACAACAGCGGACACTGAGGGTTCATCGGTATAAGACTTTTCGCTAAATAGCAGTTTTGTGGAAAAAGGTAAGTACTTGACTTGATACTGAGTTTTAATTCTGCATGAAATCGTTTGGTAGGATCGTAGGGCAGACGCTGGAAATCTTCGGTGTGTATTACATCTTGTACTTTTCTATTATACTGCGATCTAGACATAATTACTACGGTGTTGCCTTTATCCGCCTTATTTACCACCAAATCATTTTGTTGAATTTTATTTTGGATGGATTTATATATTTTTAATTCGCAGTTAATGAAATTAGTCGATTTGTATGTTTTTAACTGATGGGCAGCTAAACTCTTGACTATGTTATCTTTTTTATTTCTGGTAATAGCTATTTCTGCATCCACCGCCAATGTTTCCAAAGAATATTGCGTAACTTTTTGAGGAATACTATACTTTAATCCCTTCTCCAAAAGTGAGTTCTCTTCACGTGTGAAAATGGTGTTCGAAAGATTCTTTATTCTGGGATGAAATTGATGATTACAAGTGGTGTTGCCAGTATAGTCTGAAGGTGGTGTTATTCTTCCTATCAGTTCTTGTAACTTCCTACTTTGAATGATGTATTTCTCGTGAGCTACAGTTGACGCTAATTCCCTAGCTTTTTGGTCTAATAAATCGAACTCGACATTGTGTAACTTGAATGAAAGTTCTAAGTGCAGTATTTTTAAATGTAGTTTTAAATTATCGCGAACCGTAAACCAACGTCTTGCCTCTTCACCTAGCCAAATTTTTTGAGCTTTTTGTATCGCTATATTGGCAGCCCGACTGTGCGTATTGGAACGTATAGTAATATAATTTGGAATGACATTGTAATATTTACATTTCTGATTGAACCACACGTTTTGACATGCGACCCGGTGTTGCTTCGTAAGTTTGATGTATAATTTCGCCTGTACAGCTATGCTTGCTGATTTGATATAGTTGATTGAATCAGGCGTTACTTGGCGGAACTCCATTGTAACCTAATGGAAGGAAAGAGGAACCCACCACGCACCCTCGAATTGACCACCCCAACTATTGCAATAGAAAAAGGTTGACAATATCGAACTCCTCTAAAAGGATAAGGGATATAGGAATGGTATGGGTTCCAGGAAGATACCTGACTTGCAGTATCCCGCTGTATGCGCCGACTATTCTTCGACACGTGTTTCGCCTCTGCACGAGGCATCCTCAGGAACGATGGGCAACGACTGAGCGCTTTCCAACCGTGGGCATGTATTATAAACGATTGTACTTTCTAATCCCCTCCCTCCGTTGCTCGACTGATGTGAGTCATTATGACGGTGTGCGAATATATTCAGCAGTGGGGACCCGTTAAAGTTGGTTTGATCGTTCAGTAATGTATGCTTGTCCCGCTTTAAAATCTCTAATTGTTCCAATACGCACATTCTAATACCCTTTTGACAAGTGTGTATGACGTCAAATGAATGTCCGCTATTTAAGGTATGACCCGATTCAAGTAAATGTTCGGCAAAATGAGACTTTTCCGGCTGGTTGTTTCTAAACGCCGCTAAATGTTCTTTATATCTCAGCTCAAAACTTCGACCCGTCTGTCCTATGTACTTATTTTGGCATTGGTCGCATGTTAAGCAGTAAATACCGGACTTTTTGTTCTTGCATACTTTATCTTTACCATTGCAAAGAAATTTTAACGTTTTGTATGGTTTATAGGCTGATCTGATACCGTTCCTCCTCAGTATACGCGCCATACGGTCAGTTATGCTTCCAAAATAGGTAAGAACAGCGGTATTATTTATAGGTTCTTTTATAGAGGGATATAAAAGTGACTTGGACATTCTAAGTTGTTTTCCTCTAATCATCTTGTCAATTAGGCGTTTACTATACCCGTTGGATTGCGCTATATGATAAATAATATTTAATTCTCTGTTATATGATTCTATATTCAGTGGTACATTTAATAATCTATGAATCATACTGTGAAATGCTGCCATTTTGTGTTGCGATGGATGACAGGACGATGCTGGTATTGTACTATCTGTATACGTCGGTTTACGATAAATTTCAAATGAGTGTGAGGTACCCTCCCTTTTGATAGTCAAATCTAAGAAGTTTATTGAGCTGTTTTGTTCTATCTCCAATTCGAACTTAATTTTGGGGTGTATACTATTAATTCTTGTAAGAAAACAGTGAAGCTGACGTTCTGTGCCCTTCCAAGCCAGCAAAATATCGTCCACGAATCTATAATAATATAAGATGTTCGGTTCTTTTACCAAATGCTCGTGTTCGTATTTATTCATAAAGATATCTGCTAACAACGGACTAAGCGGTGAACCCATGGCCAAACCCTCTTTCTGTAAGTAGTACTCGTTGTTGAATTGAAAATAATTTTGTTTACTGCATAACTCGGTTAATTTCAAAATATTCTGAATCTGTTCTGGGTGTATTCTATTTCTTCCCAGCAGATTTTTAATTATAACTAAACATTCTTTATACGGGACATTTGTAAATAAGCTTTTTACATCCAAAGACACGAGTTTTGTGTTTCTAGGTAGACAGATGTGTTTTATTTTGCTAATCAAATCATAACTATTTTTCAGGCTGTATTTTGCGGTGAATGACGTCTTCTCTTTAATCAATCCGTTTAAATATTTCGCTAATTTATAAGCTGGAGCGTTGACATATGAGACGACTGGACGGATGGGCACCTGATCTTTATGTATTTTTGGTAAACCATACAACAGCGGACACTGAGGGTTCATCGGTATAAGACTTTTCGCTAAATAGCAGTTTTGTGGAAAAAGGTAAGTACTTGACTTGATACTGAGTTTTAATTCTGCATGAAATCGTTTGGTAGGATCGTAGGGCAGACGCTGGAAATCTTCGGTGTGTATTACATCTTGTACTTTTCTATTATACTGCGATCTAGACATAATTACTACGGTGTTGCCTTTATCCGCCTTATTTACCACCAAATCATTTTGTTGAATTTTATTTTGGATGGATTTATATATTTTTAATTCGCAGTTAATGAAATTAGTCGATTTGTATGTTTTTAACTGATGGGCAGCTAAACTCTTGACTATGTTATCTTTTTTATTTCTGGTAATAGCTATTTCTGCATCCACCGCCAATGTTTCCAAAGAATATTGCGTAACTTTTTGAGGAATACTATACTTTAATCCCTTCTCCAAAAGTGAGTTCTCTTCACGTGTGAAAATGGTGTTCGAAAGATTCTTTATTCTGGGATGAAATTGATGATTACAAGTGGTGTTGCCAGTATAGTCTGAAGGTGGTGTTATTCTTCCTATCAGTTCTTGTAACTTCCTACTTTGAATGATGTATTTCTCGTGAGCTACAGTTGACGCTAATTCCCTAGCTTTTTGGTCTAATAAATCGAACTCGACATTGTGTAACTTGAATGAAAGTTCTAAGTGCAGTATTTTTAAATGTAGTTTTAAATTATCGCGAACCGTAAACCAACGTCTTGCCTCTTCACCTAGCCAAATTTTTTGAGCTTTTTGTATCGCTATATTGGCAGCCCGACTGTGCGTATTGGAACGTATAGTAATATAATTTGGAATGACATTGTAATATTTACATTTCTGATTGAACCACACGTTTTGACATGCGACCCGGTGTTGCTTCGTAAGTTTGATGTATAATTTCGCCTGTACAGCTATGCTTGCTGATTTGATATAGTTGATTGAATCAGGCGTTACTTGGCGGAACTCCATTGTAACCTAATGGAAGGAAAGAGGAACCCACCACGCACCCTCGAATTGACCACCCCAACTATTGCAATAGAAAAAGGTTGACAATATCGAACTCCTCTAAAAGGATAAGGGATATAGGAATGGTATGGGTTCCAGGAAGATACCTGACTTGCAGTATCCCGCTGTATGCGCCGACTATTCTTCGACACGTGTTTCGCCTCTGCACGAGGCATCCTCAGGAACGATGGGCAACGACTGAGCGCTTTCCAACCGTGGGCATGTATTATAAACGATTGTACTTTCTAATCCCCTCCCTCCGTTGATCGACTGATGTGAGTCATTATGACGGTGTGCGAATATATTCAGCAGTGGGGACCCGTTAAAGTTGGTTTGATCGTTCAGTAATGTATGCTTGTCCCGCTTTAAAATCTCTAATTGTTCCAATACGCACATTCTAATACCCTTTTGACAAGTGTGTATGACGTCAAATAAATGTCCGCTATTTAAGGTATGACCCGATTCAAGTAAATGTTCGGCAAAATGAGACTTTTCCGGCTGGTTGTTTCTAAACGCCGCTAAATGTTCTTTATATCTCAGCTCAAAACTTCGACCCGTCTGTCCTATGTACTTATTTTGGCATTGGTCGCATGTTAAGCAGTAAATACCGGACTTTTTGTTCTTGCATACTTTATCTTTACCATTGCAAAGAAATTTTAACGTTTTGTATGGTTTATAGGCTGATCTGATACCGTTCCTCCTCAGTATACGCGCCATACGGTCAGTTATGCTTCCAAAATAGGTAAGAACAGCGGTATTATTTATAGGTTCTTTTATAGAGGGATATAAAAGTGACTTGGACATTCTAAGTTGTTTTCCTCTAATCATCTTGTCAATTAGGCGTTTACTATACCCGTTGGATTGCGCTATATGATAAATAATATTTAATTCTCTGTTATATGATTCTATATTCAGTGGTACATTTAATAATCTATGAATCATACTGTGAAATGCTGCCATTTTGTGTTGCGATGGATGACAGGACGATGCTGGTATTGTACTATCTGTATACGTCGGTTTACGATAAATTTCAAATGAGTGTGAGGTACCCTCCCTTTTGATAGTCAAATCTAAGAAGTTTATTGAGCTGTTTTGTTCTATCTCCAATTCGAACTTAATTTTGGGGTGTATACTATTAATTCTTGTAAGAAAACAGTGAAGCTGACGTTCTGTGCCCTTCCAAGCCAGCAAAATATCGTCCACGAATCTATAATAATATAAGATGTTCGGTTCTTTTACCAAATGCTCGTGTTCGTATTTATTCATAAAGATATCTGCTAACAACGGACTAAGCGGTGAACCCATGGCCAAACCCTCTTTCTGTAAGTAGTACTCGTTGTTGAATTGAAAATAATTTTGTTTACTGCATAACTCGGTTAATTTCAAAATATTCTGAATCTGTTCTGGGTGTATTCTATTTCTTCCCAGCAGATTTTTAATTATAACTAAACATTCTTTATACGGGACATTTGTAAATAAGCTTTTTACATCCAAAGACACGAGTTTTGTGTTTCTAGGTAGACATATGTGTTTTATTTTGCTAATCAAATCATAACTATTTTTCAGGCTGTATTTTGCGGTGAATGACGTCTTCTCTTTAATCAATCCGTTTAAATATTTCGCTAATTTATAAGCTGGAGCGTTGACATATGAGACGACTGGACGGATGGGCACCTGATCTTTATGTATTTTTGGTAAACCATACAACAGCGGACACTGAGGGTTCATCGGTATAAGACTTTTCGCTAAATAGCAGTTTTGTGGAAAAAGGTAAGTACTTGACTTGATACTGAGTTTTAATTCTGCATGAAATCGTTTGGTAGGATCGTAGGGCAGACGCTGGAAATCTTCGGTGTGTATTACATCTTGTACTTTTCTATTATACTGCGATCTAGACATAATTACTACGGTGTTGCCTTTATCCGCCTTATTTACCACCAAATCATTTTGTTGAATTTTATTTTGGATGGATTTATATATTTTTAATTCGCAGTTAATGAAATTAGTCGATTTGTATGTTTTTAACTGATGGGCAGCTAAACTCTTGACTATGTTATCTTTTTTATTTCTGGTAATAGCTATTTCTGCATCCACCGCCAATGTTTCCAAAGAATATTGCGTAACTTTTTGAGGAATACTATACTTTAATCCCTTCTCCAAAAGTGAGTTCTCTTCACGTGTGAAAATGGTGTTCGAAAGATTCTTTATTCTGGGATGAAATTGATGATTACAAGTGGTGTTGCCAGTATAGTCTGAAGGTGGTGTTATTCTTCCTATCAGTTCTTGTAACTTCCTACTTTGAATGATGTATTTCTCGTGAGCTACAGTTGACGCTAATTCCCTAGCTTTTTGGTCTAATAAATCGAACTCGACATTGTGTAACTTGAATGAAAGTTCTAAGTGCAGTATTTTTAAATGTAGTTTTAAATTATCGCGAACCGTAAACCAACGTCTTGCCTCTTCACCTAGCCAAATTTTTTGAGCTTTTTGTATCGCTATATTGGCAGCCCGACTGTGCGTATTGGAACGTATAGTAATATAATTTGGAATGACATTGTAATATTTACATTTCTGATTGAACCACACGTTTTGACATGCGACCCGGTGTTGCTTCGTAAGTTTGATGTATAATTTCGCCTGTACAGCTATGCTTGCTGATTTGATATAGTTGATTGAATCAGGCGTTACTTGGCGGAACTCCATTGTAACCTAATGGAAGGAAAGAGGAACCCACCACGCACCCTCGAATTGACCACCCCAACTATTGCAATAGAAAAAGGTTGACAATATCGAACTCCTCTAAAAGGATAAGGGATATAGGAATGGTATGGGTTCCAGGAAGATACCTGACTTGCAGTATCCCGCTGTATGCGCCGACTATTCTTCGACACGTGTTTCGCCTCTGCACGAGGCATCCTCAGGAACGATGGGCAACGACTGAGCGCTTTCCAACCGTGGGCATGTATTATAAACGATTGTACTTTCTAATCCCCTCCCTCCGTTGCTCGACTGATGTGAGTCATTATGACGGTGTGCGAATATATTCAGCAGTGGGGACCCGTTAAAGTTGGTTTGATCGTTCAGTAATGTATGCTTGTCCCGCTTTAAAATCTCTAATTGTTCCAATACGCACATTCTAATACCCTTTTGACAAGTGTGTATGACGTCAAATGAATGTCCGCTATTTAAGGTATGACCCGATTCAAGTAAATGTTCGGCAAAATGAGACTTTTCCGGCTGGTTGTTTCTAAACGCCGCTAAATGTTCTTTATATCTCAGCTCAAAACTTCGACCCGTCTGTCCTATGTACTTATTTTGGCATTGGTCGCATGTTAAGCAGTAAATACCGGACTTTTTGTTCTTGCATACTTTATCTTTACCATTGCAAAGAAATTTTAACGTTTTGTATGGTTTATAGGCTGATCTGATACCGTTCCTCCTCAGTATACGCGCCATACGGTCAGTTATGCTTCCAAAATAGGTAAGAACAGCGGTATTATTTATAGGTTCTTTTATAGAGGGATATAAAAGTGACTTGGACATTCTAAGTTGTTTTCCTCTAATCATCTTGTCAATTAGGCGTTTACTATACCCGTTGGATTGCGCTATATGATAAATAATATTTAATTCTCTGTTATATGATTCTATATTCAGTGGTACATTTAATAATCTATGAATCATACTGTGAAATGCTGCCATTTTGTGTTGCGATGGATGACAGGACGATGCTGGTATTGTACTATCTGTATACGTCGGTTTACGATAAATTTCAAATGAGTGTGAGGTACCCTCCCTTTTGATAGTCAAATCTAAGAAGTTTATTGAGCTGTTTTGTTCTATCTCCAATTCGAACTTAATTTTGGGGTGTATACTATTAATTCTTGTAAGAAAACAGTGAAGCTGACGTTCTGTGCCCTTCCAAGCCAGCAAAATATCGTCCACGAATCTATAATAATATAAGATGTTCGGTTCTTTTACCAAATGCTCGTGTTCGTATTTATTCATAAAGATATCTGCTAACAACGGACTAAGCGGTGAACCCATGGCCAAACCCTCTTTCTGTAAGTAGTACTCGTTGTTGAATTGAAAATAATTTTGTTTACTGCATAACTCGGTTAATTTCAAAATATTCTGAATCTGTTCTGGGTGTATTCTATTTCTTCCCAGCAGATTTTTAATTATAACTAAACATTCTTTATACGGGACATTTGTAAATAAGCTTTTTACATCCAAAGACACGAGTTTTGTGTTTCTAGGTAGACAGATGTGTTTTATTTTGCTAATCAAATCATAACTATTTTTCAGGCTGTATTTTGCGGTGAATGACGTCTTCTCTTTAATCAATCCGTTTAAATATTTCGCTAATTTATAAGCTGGAGCGTTGACATATGAGACGACTGGACGGATGGGCACCTGATCTTTATGTATTTTTGGTAAACCATACAACAGCGGACACTGAGGGTTCATCGGTATAAGACTTTTCGCTAAATAGCAGTTTTGTGGAAAAAGGTAAGTACTTGACTTGATACTGAGTTTTAATTCTGCATGAAATCGTTTGGTAGGATCGTAGGGCAGACGCTGGAAATCTTCGGTGTGTATTACATCTTGTACTTTTCTATTATACTGCGATCTAGACATAATTACTACGGTGTTGCCTTTATCCGCCTTATTTACCACCAAATCATTTTGTTGAATTTTATTTTGGATGGATTTATATATTTTTAATTCGCAGTTAATGAAATTAGTCGATTTGTATGTTTTTAACTGATGGGCAGCTAAACTCTTGACTATGTTATCTTTTTTATTTCTGGTAATAGCTATTTCTGCATCCACCGCCAATGTTTCCAAAGAATATTGCGTAACTTTTTGAGGAATACTATACTTTAATCCCTTCTCCAAAAGTGAGTTCTCTTCACGTGTGAAAATGGTGTTCGAAAGATTCTTTATTCTGGGATGAAATTGATGATTACAAGTGGTGTTGCCAGTATAGTCTGAAGGTGGTGTTATTCTTCCTATCAGTTCTTGTAACTTCCTACTTTGAATGATGTATTTCTCGTGAGCTACAGTTGACGCTAATTCCCTAGCTTTTTGGTCTAATAAATCGAACTCGACATTGTGTAACTTGAATGAAAGTTCTAAGTGCAGTATTTTTAAATGTAGTTTTAAATTATCGCGAACCGTAAACCAACGTCTTGCCTCTTCACCTAGCCAAATTTTTTGAGCTTTTTGTATCGCTATATTGGCAGCCCGACTGTGCGTATTGGAACGTATAGTAATATAATTTGGAATGACATTGTAATATTTACATTTCTGATTGAACCACACGTTTTGACATGCGACCCGGTGTTGCTTCGTAAGTTTGATGTATAATTTCGCCTGTACAGCTATGCTTGCTGATTTGATATAGTTGATTGAATCAGGCGTTACTTGGCGGAACTCCATTGTAACCTAATGGAAGGAAAGAGGAACCCACCACGCACCCTCGAATTGACCACCCCAACTATTGCAATAGAAAAAGGTTGACAATATCGAACTCCTCTAAAAGGATAAGGGATATAGGAATGGTATGGGTTCCAGGAAGATACCTGACTTGCAGTATCCCGCTGTATGCGCCGACTATTCTTCGACACGTGTTTCGCCTCTGCACGAGGCATCCTCAGGAACGATGGGCAACGACTGAGCGCTTTCCAACCGTGGGCATGTATTATAAACGATTGTACTTTCTAATCCCCTCCCTCCGTTGCTCGACTGATGTGAGTCATTATGACGGTGTGCGAATATATTCAGCAGTGGGGACCCGTTAAAGTTGGTTTGATCGTTCAGTAATGTATGCTTGTCCCGCTTTAAAATCTCTAATTGTTCCAATACGCACATTCTAATACCCTTTTGACAAGTGTGTATGACGTCAAATAAATGTCCGCTATTTAAGGTATGACCCGATTCAAGTAAATGTTCGGCAAAATGAGACTTTTCCGGCTGGTTGTTTCTAAACGCCGCTAAATGTTCTTTATATCTCAGCTCAAAACTTCGACCCGTCTGTCCTATGTACTTATTTTGGCATTGGTCGCATGTTAAGCAGTAAATACCGGACTTTTTGTTCTTGCATACTTTATCTTTACCATTGCAAAGAAATTTTAACGTTTTGTATGGTTTATAGGCTGATCTGATACCGTTCCTCCTCAGTATACGCGCCATACGGTCAGTTATGCTTCCAAAATAGGTAAGAACAGCGGTATTATTTATAGGTTCTTTTATAGAGGGATATAAAAGTGACTTGGACATTCTAAGTTGTTTTCCTCTAATCATCTTGTCAATTAGGCGTTTACTATACCCGTTGGATTGCGCTATATGATAAATAATATTTAATTCTCTGTTATATGATTCTATATTCAGTGGTACATTTAATAATCTATGAATCATACTGTGAAATGCTGCCATTTTGTGTTGCGATGGATGACAGGACGATGCTGGTATTGTACTATCTGTATACGTCGGTTTACGATAAATTTCAAATGAGTGTGAGGTACCCTCCCTTTTGATAGTCAAATCTAAGAAGTTTATTGAGCTGTTTTGTTCTATCTCCAATTCGAACTTAATTTTGGGGTGTATACTATTAATTCTTGTAAGAAAACAGTGAAGCTGACGTTCTGTGCCCTTCCAAGCCAGCAAAATATCGTCCACGAATCTATAATAATATAAGATGTTCGGTTCTTTTACCAAATGCTCGTGTTCGTATTTATTCATAAAGATATCTGCTAACAACGGACTAAGCGGTGAACCCATGGCCAAACCCTCTTTCTGTAAGTAGTACTCGTTGTTGAATTGAAAATAATTTTGTTTACTGCATAACTCGGTTAATTTCAAAATATTCTGAATCTGTTCTGGGTGTATTCTATTTCTTCCCAGCAGATTTTTAATTATAACTAAACATTCTTTATACGGGACATTTGTAAATAAGCTTTTTACATCCAAAGACACGAGTTTTGTGTTTCTAGGTAGACAGATGTGTTTTATTTTGCTAATCAAATCATAACTATTTTTCAGGCTGTATTTTGCGGTGAATGACGTCTTCTCTTTAATCAATCCGTTTAAATATTTCGCTAATTTATAAGCTGGAGCGTTGACATATGAGACGATTTTAATTAAAAGTTTCAACAAAAGTGACAGAATGGAACCCAGTAGCAACATAACATATCGTAAACAATACCAAACGAGTTCCTTGAATATATCAGTACGGACATAGATGATAATAAAAACGAAAGATCTATGTTCGATGCGACCATGATGAGTATTCCTGATAGTTTAAACGTCAATAGTAAGGAAACTATAACCGGTCTGATGGAACAAATCAAAACATTAACCACACAATTGATGATGAGTGCACATACAGAAATTGAAAATTTGAACAGTGAAAATCAGACCTTAAAAACAGAGCTACAAAACGCATTGAAAAAAATGTATACATACAAAACAATTTGTCTAACGCCTGGAAGAAAGAACACTACTAAGCGTAAACCTGTAAAAATTACACATATAGAACCATTTATTCACCCTGAGCTAATTGACAAAAATGAAGCATGTACTACCACTGCAAAGCAAGATAAAGAGACGCAAACCAGTAACTTCACCAAGCCAACTATTATCATGCCTGAAAGTTAAATGATAACACTATCACCAAGCAGCGAAAAAACTAATATAAAATTACAGAGAAATAAACTGGAAACAAACTCACTAAAGGATATTACAAGTACCCAAAAAAATAAAATATGCATAATAAGCAGTAACAATGTGAACAAAATGATATCAAAAGCGGAAGAATTTTTGTATAATTTTCAGTTATGTCATTATCTAACACCAAACTGTGGTATAGACAGATTAATTAATAACTTACATTTAAAACTAGAAGGTTAATCCAAAAAAGACTTATGTCTTATTTTCATCGGAGAGGAAGACTTTACCAAAACAAATAATTATAATAATTTGGTTGTTCGTATGAGAGAGACTTTAAGTAAATTAAGTCATACTAACATAATAATATGTCTTCCTACGTATAGATGTAACTCCATAATTTTTAATTGGAGGGTGGAAGCCTTCAATAACATGTTATATTTAGATAACAAAACGCATAAATATGCTGAGATATTCGATTCAAATCTGGATTTGTGCTATGATTATAGTTTGTTTTACAAACACAGTGGCCACCTGAATAACAACGGCATGAGAAATATATATAAAAACTTAAAGCTACTAGTAAGTGAATACTGTTATGTTTCTATGATGGAGATGAGCTACATTATGATGAAAAGGATATTCAGACTTCAAAACTGGCTGATGACAGTGAGCTTTTTCGTATTTGATACTATTAATATTATTCGTCAGAACATTGCTGGCCTTTTGAATAAAACAGATTTACTAACAGTAAACTTTCAACAACTTGCAGAGAAAAAGTAGACATAGATATTGTTTGTATAACGGAACATTTTTTAATGCTGGGACATGAAAAACTTATTAACATAGCCAACTATAAATTAGCTGCCTGCTTTGCAAGAAAAGCTAAGGAACGAGGAGGCTCATGTATTTTAATAAAGACGGATCTGGAGTACAAAACATTGCCAGGCATTTCGCGCTATTCAATCTCAAACACAATCGAATGTTGTGGTATCGAATTAATCAATCAACAATTAATTATTTTATGTGTATACAGGCAGCCGTGTATTAAAAACGTTGTGCTATAACAAAATTAATAAGAAAATAATTGTATGCGGGGACTTCAACATAGACACTATTAAAGGTTATAAACATGTCGCATGATTTCAAATGTTTTCTCTTAAGCTACAATCTGAAACTGGAATTGCAACAGCCAACTAGATTATGTAGCAATAGCTGCATAGATAATTTTTCACGCAGCTATAACTTAAAATGTAGTAGTTGGTAGCGCCATCTACCTTCCTATCTATAACGAATCGCATCAACATGAATCGTTCCACGCTTGTCTAGTGCGAGCGATATCATATTTCCGTCCCGCTCTATCCCTCTCCCTGGAAGAGGCACTGCCTTCCGCCTGATTCGTCGACGCGATCGTGGACGCGAGTGACAGTCTAGAACATTCCTCCCGCTGAGAACGCCGTCTCGATACCGCTCCGCGCCGCACCGCTGTATGTGATTTACCGCTTCCACCAAGGAAAACCCGCTCGTGAGTGAAGTGAAAACAAGCAGCTACATCACGAAAACACCAGGAGGAAAAGAAACGAAGAAGGCTATATAAGGTAAGTGCCTTCCATCCTGGAAATATCCTATACCCACTCAATCACCTCCTCCCGTATCCATCTCCTCTTCCCTTACTCAATTCTAGGCGACTAAAACTCGCCCTAATACAGTCCATTAATCCTTCCCAAGTCGCCTAGAACCTACGGTTTCGGTGTATCGCCGAACCATTTTTTTGATCCATACGAGTCGGATTCATTTACGTTTTTATACGTTATACCGCTATACCTAGGCAGTCATAGCACCTAGCTATACTCCTAATATATTCATATAACCGTCACATGGTTATTTCCGCCCGCATCAGTAGGTAAACTTTTATGTAGCTACCTACTTATTAAATTATTAATTCAAGAACTATCATAGTTGTCTTATAAATCTCATATTTCAAGCAACTTTCAGTTCCTCAGCTCTAAAGTGTTGCCTACTTAGCCTACTTAGGTAAAATAATAGATACATTAGATATTCTTATTTTGTTTCGTTCTCATTAGCTTATACTTACGTAAGCATGTCACAACAAAAGAAGTCACGCGTGTCGGAAGACAAAGAGATGACAATCTTAGAAGCGAAACGCAATATTTTATTTGAGCGCATCCAAAACATATATGAATGCTCAAAAACCGCATCTATGTCTGACGGTAATAGCGAAGCATTTCTCAGTTATTGTATAACAGTAGATAGTATTCGAACAGATTTTCATAAGTTGTTAGACGATTATAACGCAAGATTACTTTCTATCAATCCTGATGAAAAACCGAACTATCAGGCGTATACCTCATTCGAAGATCTTTATTGTATTATTAAGCGTATACAATCGCAATTGGAGGGTAAATGTTCAGCAGAGCCCGTTGCCCGCAAACCGAGATTACCGCCAATCGAGATTATGCCGTTTGACGGAGATATACGAAATTGGCTGTTATTCTATGCGAGTTTTAAGTCTACAGTGCACGATAATGGTTCTCTGACAGATGCTGACAGGTTGTACTATTTAATAGGTAAACTGTCACCGAAGGCCCAGTCCGTATTTGCAGGTGTCACACCCAGTGCTGAGAATTATCAGGTCATATTTCAGTCACTACTTGACAGATATCAAGACACGCGCGTCCTAGCGTCTACGTACTTTGACCAAGCTTTAAATCTCAAACTGTCCGGCAACGCGTCTGTCTCGAATTTCCAGCTGTTTATTGATAACTTCGTAACCGCGGTTAATTCTCTTAGGAATTTAAAATTAGAAGATCTTTCCGACTTTATGTTGCTTCAACTCGCTTTAAAAAAGTTTGACACTGATACAATTCGCGCATTCGAGATGACGGAACGCAATAATAAAATACCTACACTAGATAGTTTTATTTCGTTCATCAAAGATCAGTGTCGAATATTTCATAATACGCAGTCTGGTTCACCTGGCCCGTCTAACACTAACAACAACAAACAAAGGTTGAATAAATCGCGAAATAGTAATAATAACTCAGTCCCTAATCCACAATCTTACGTAACATGTTCGGAATCTAATAGTAATAATTCACAGAAGTGTCTGTGCAGTAATATAGTGCACGACCATTACTATAAGTGTCCCACCTTTAATGATTTAAATCCAATTGCTCGTTTTAAAAGCGTAAAAGATAACAAAGCTTGCATTAATTGCTTAAGCATAAAACATAAAACGAGTAATTGTTCCAGTAGAACGAGATGTCGCACGTGTAAACAAAAACATCATACACTGTTACATTTTGATAAAAATAACCGGTTGTCAAGTCAAGCCGCTAGCCTTGACACACTTACGAGTACGCCGCAGGTGCAGCAGACCACGGTAGCTGCGCCTTCCGCGTCTGAGGGCGAAGTATCGTTGTGTACGACATCCATTGCGCGGGCGGCACGCACGCGCGGACGGCCTTCGCGCGCTTGTAGTGATCAGAGCAGTGCTAGGCCGCCATGTATGGCGTCTAAGACTGTTCTGTTAGCGACAGCGCAAGTTATCATATATGATGTCAATGGGTCGCCGCACATGGTACGTTGTCTGCTAGATAGCGCATCTCAGACCAATTTAATAACGTTAGAATTGTTCAAACGCCTCGGATTATGGAATAACTTTAAAAATACGAACTCAATAATCCGAGGGATAGGCGGATCAGAAAAACATTGCAAAGGTTCCGTAGATATTAAAATACATTCGCGTTTTAATAGGGACATTAATTTTAACATTTCTTCGCTTATCGTGGAACGTATTACAGACACGTTGCCAAACGCTAATGTGGACGTGTCGCTCCTCACACATCTTGAGTCACTACCACTAGCGGATTCGGAGTTTGCGAATCCAGCAGACATTGATGTTTTGATCGGAGCCGCAATATTCCCGCACTTGCTACTTACTAAAGTGGTACGTAGTGAGCAAAATAACTTACCGCCCGCTATTGAGACGGTATTCGGGTATGTAATTATGGGTACCGTACCTACATTACATACTTCTCAATACGTTACGTCTTGCTGTTGTTCTGTTCTTCAAGAAAACAATATTGACTCTCTTCTCAAGCGATTTTGGGAGCTTGAAGAGGTTACCGCACCGCCCTCGATGAGCCATAAAGATCTCGAGTGTGAAGAACATTTCCGCGCTACCACTGTTCGTGACGACAGTGGCAGATACGTTGTGGCGTTGCCATTCTGTGGTGACCCTTATTCGTTAGGCGACTCGTACGCTGCTGCGCTCAGACGTTTCCATTGTTTGGAACGTAAACTTGATGCATCACCTAAGTTACGCAGCGCCTATAATGACGTCATTCGTGACTACATAGATAAAGGTTTTTTGAGTGTAGTTGTAAACAACGAGGGCAACACTCTGCCCTCATATTATATCCCGCATCACGGCGTAGTTCGCGAAGATAAAACCTCTACTAAACTTCGTGTGGTTTTAGACGCTAGTTGTAAGACTACATCGGGTCAGTCGATTAATGACATTTTGCATGCCGGCCCCAATCTACAGGGTGATTTATTTAACATCATAATAAAGTTTCGTCTTTTCCAAATCGCTCTGTCAGCTGATTGCCGCCAAATGTTCCTCAATATCGGCGTTCGCGAATCTGACCGTAGATTTCAACGGGTCTTTTATCGTTTTGACAAGAAAGAACCTTTATCTGTGTATCAGTTCAATCGTGTTTGCTTTGGACTCAAGTCTAGTCCATATCACGCGTTACGAGTTGTTCGCCAGTTGATCGCTGATGAAGGCGATCACTTTCCCGCCGCAGCGGCTGTTGCCACTTCCGCTTTGTACATGGATGACATTGCCTGTAGTGTCATATCCGCTCCGCTAGCAATTTCGCTTTGTGAAGAGCTTATTCAGCTTTTCAAGCGAGGCCAGTTTGATCTTGTCAAATGGACAAGCAACTCTAAGGAGGTTCTCGCACGCATACCAGATTCTCATAAGGCTTCTCCAGACATTGAGTTTGAGAAGTCTGTACCGCATAAGGTTCTCGGTTTACGCTGGGACAAATCCTGCGATAGTTTTCGGTTTGACGTCTCACCACCAGATGATAAGTGCACCAAACGCACTATGCTGTCCACAGTGGCTCGACTATGGGACATAATGGGTTTTGTGGCTCCCACAATTTTGTACGCCAAGCTCTTGATCAAAGAGCTTTGGCTATCAAAGTGTGAGTGGGATGAAACACCCCCTGACCATATTGTCGCCGCTTGGGGCCAGTTTTGTATTGAGCTTACCGCGCTCCATCAAGTAACTATTCCGCGTCATCTTGGGTTGGTAGATGGATGTACCATCAACTTGATAGGTTTCGCTGACGCCAGCGAGCGTGCTTACGGCGGAGTCGTATATCTGCAAGTCCGCATTGGTTCTAACTACTCGGTGCAGTTAGTTTGTGCCAAGTCTAAGGTCTCGCCTGTTAAAACCGTTTCAGTTGCGAGACTGGAGTTGTGCGCGGCCCTTCTGCTGTCTCAGTTGCTCCGCAAAGTTCAAGACACAGTTTTGCCCCACTACCCCATTAATAAATTATACGCATTCTCCGACTCCAAAGTAGTGCTCGCTTGGATTCATTCTTCTCCTCATCGCTGGCAGACTTTTGTCGCCAACCGCGTTAGCAAATTGATTGAACTGGTTCCTGCTACTTGTTTCAATCACGTCGTGGGTATTGAGAACCCCGCAGATTGCTTGTCTCGTGGTGTCACTCCACTTAATCTTCTGCATCATCCATTGTGGCGTCGTGGACCTTCTTGGATCTCCCATGATCCGTCAGAATGGCCCATGCAACCCTTTGACCACAGTGCAGAAGACGAAGATGTACCCGAGCGGAAGTCTGTTTCTTATCCCGTGATTGCTGAGGTTGCGGATTCTCCCATCTATGCACTCGCACTACGCATGTCATCGTGGTCTAAGTTACTCCGCGCCATCGTTTATGTCTATAGGTTTCTTAGGCACCTACCTAATGAGACTTTTGTATCAAGTACTGATCTGAAATTCGCAGAATGTAAGTTACTACGAGCTGTACAAGCTGTTCATTTTAGTAACGACATTCAAAATTTAAAGGACAATGTACCTTGTTCTCCCGCTCTCCTTAGACTCAAGCCGTTTCTCGATGAACATGGCGTCATACGCGTTGGGGGTCGTCTGTCAAATTCGGATGAACCTTATAACTACAAACATCCTTGTATTCTGCCGCGACATGATCATGTTGTCAACCTTCTTGTTGATTTTTATCACAAGAAGCACCTCCATGCCGGTCCGGAGTTGCTTATGTCCTTACTTAGGCATAAGTATTGGATTTTAGCCGCTCGACGAATAATTCGTCACAGAATACATAAATGTAACGTCTGTTTCAAATTTCGTCCGCGTCCGACTTTCCCTCCCATGGCCGATCTCCCTAGCCATCGCGTCAACCAGGTTGCTAAAGCGTTTACACACACCGGTTGTGATTACGCAGGACCACTGCAGTATACGCCAGTGCGTGGTCGAGGTGTTAAAAGCCGCAAAGCCTGGCTATGTATTTTTACATGCTTAACGACGCGCGCTACGCATATTGAAGTTGCGACAGATTTAAGCACGGTGTCATTCCTGGCAGCCCTTAAACGATTTCTCTCACGGCGCGGCCCTATACAGTGTTTGTACACGGATAACGGCACTTGTTTTGTGGGCGCAAGCTCTTATTTACGCGACCTTTATAAGTTTCTCAGGGAAGAATATCGTACTCGTCTTCAGGAGGAACTTTCCATAAATCATATCGACTGGAAGTTTATTCCACCAGCATCACCGCATTTCGGTGGATGTTGGGAAAGCATGGTCAAAGTAATTAAAACGCATCTCTTCAAGGTTAAAGGTCAACAGATCCTCTCTTACGAAGAGCTTTTAACTGTCTTTGCACAAGTCGAGGCACTGATCAACTCGCGTCCGCTCACGGCATTGAGTAGTGACCCTGCAGAACCATCCGCGTTAAGCCCTGCACATTTTCTGAACACAGTGCCATTATCGTCATTTCCGGCTCCTGAAGCAGACTCTTCAAGCTTGCTCCAGAGACATACTCTGCTGGATAAACTCGTGCAGTCGTTCTGGCGGCGCTGGCGTGCGGAATATCGACACCAGCTTCAGGCTAGATCCAAGTGGAATAGTCCTGCATCCCCTATACAGGAGGGTACGTTGGTCGTCATAATACATGATAATGCTCCGCCGCTTTCATGGCCGTTAGCCATCGTAGAGAAATTGCATACTTCCAAGGACGGTACAACTCGCGTTGTTACCGTGAAAACCGCCAAGGGGAGTTACGTGCGCCCTGTTGTACGTCTCTGTCCGCTTCCAACTCAGTGAGATCTAGCCTGAAGTTGGACTTACCTCTTAGTTTAAGTATTTAGTTAGTAGTTTTCGCTATTATTGCGTTTGTAGCTTTCGCTAAAGTTAATTTAGATTAATTTTATTGTCATATCGCTGTCTTAGCCTATTGATGGGTTATGCGGTAGTACACTCAACATAGCTAAGTTCAATTCTATTTTTTTTAAAGGCAACCCTTTAGGGCCGGGGGGATATGGTAGCGCCATCTACCTTCCTATCTATAACGAATCGCATCAACATGAATCGTTCCACGCTTGTTTAGTGCGAGCGATATCATATTTCCGTCCCGCTCTATCCCTCTCCCTGGAAGAGGCACTGCCTTCCGCCTGATTCGTCGACGCGATCGTGGACGCGAGTGACAGTCTAGAACATTCCTCCCGCTGAGAACGCCGTCTCGATACCGCTCCGCGCCGTACCACTGTATGTGATTTACCGCTTCCACCAAGGAAAACCCGCTCGTGAGTGAAGTGAAAACAAGCAGCTACATCACGAAAACACCAGGAGGAAAAGAAACGAAGAAGGCTATATAAGGTAAGTGCCTTCCATCCTGGAAATATCCTATACCCACTCAATCACCTCCTCCCGTATCCATCTCCTCTTCCCTTAATTCCTTTCCAGGCGGCGAAGAACCGCTATCCTCTGAATACAGTCCATTTCCTTCTCCAAGTCGCCTACCCTAATCGGTTTCGGTGTATCGCCGAACCAGTAGTAAAGTGGTTGACTTAGCTTTGTCAAATCATACTGCACAAATATTGCAAGTCAAGGTACCATAGACTTGTAGATTAAAATTTTGGCGAATCAAAAAACGAGATATATCAGTGCAAAATCTTAAAAAGTTCAATAAACATTTGCAATGTCTTTCATTTTCCGAAATTTATAATACTGAAGATGCCAATAATTAGGCTTATGACTACTTCATGGAACATTTCAGCTTGCTATACAATCTCTGTTTTCCTCAAAAGCTCATCACTGTAAAACCACACACAAAACGTCCCGTGGTTGCAAGCTGACTGGTGTAGCGATGTCACGTCTAGCGTCTCCGAGTGCGAGGTAGAAGATTCTATTTTTACCCCCCGGTCGTTGATTTTGGAAGTACCGGCGCAAAACACACTAACCGTATCTGTATATTGAACATTCGCCGACTGCGCATTAAAGTGGGGTGTTGTTAGTCGAATCACTGGATTCCACGCCGATGAAAATTTGAAGCCCTCTCCCGATTGAAATTTTTATGTTTTCTGAATTCGATCGCTTCACGCACAACTCTTGGGTAAAAGTGGCGTTCCGTGGAGAGGACTTGGGGACGATGAAATTCAATCCAGTGATTAGTGCCCGATTGAAGTAAATATTCCGCAATCGCCGAGTTGTTCGTTCGTACCCAAGAGTTCGACACCTCCTACGTATAACATCGTAACTGACAAAATGACGAAAATGACATTTTCAGATTTTCATTTATCTTGTAACCTGGACTATCGTTTGATCTAATAAAAACAATATTATTTTCAATAGAACCAAAGATATGAAGACTGCATATAATCGTATATTCATCTTTAGCGTAGTAATAAATCGTATAGCGCAACTACGATACAGTACGTGGGGAGCGGGATACTTGTGGTCCGCGCCACCCAATGGTAAGTGTAAGTTCCGATAGAATACGCGGGAGAAGGGATGTTCGTGGTTGCATTCAAATAAACGCTTTGATTCATATTATTCATTGGACATATAAGATACTTCGCTATCCACTATGTCATCTTGATTGTTTTACAAATTATTAATGCTGTAATTGAACCGTTTAAACAAAACGATTCGTTTGACCTAAAAAAACCAAACGTTAATAATTATTTTTTTATACTAAAGTGTGTAGTACCATTAACTCTTTTGTGGCCGTTGTACGAACGTACAGGGTAATTGGAATGTCTTAAAATATTAATTACAAATAAACAAAATAATTGTCTGAAATAACATAATAGCCATACTAAAATCTCGTACGTAGGACTTACGAGATTTTAGTATTCAATGGTTTTAGATACTTTTCAACTATCGTAAGTATGACTTACAATTATTTACGCCGGATTTTGTTAATCTTTTTATATCCTAAGTTATACTTAAGATATTTTACATCGAAACGAAACATAAGTTACTATAGAATTCACTTGGAAAAAGCTCAATAAAATGATTAATCTTGTTTTTGTTTTGGAAAATCACCGACCCCTTTAACGCAGATATTGATGAGATAAAAAGAACGGTGGATATTTTAACTGATTCCGAAGAAATACGCCATAGTATGAGCTTCCTCCCCCTCAAAGTAAGTAACAGTGTATTGGAATAATAATAGCACGTTTCTAACATTTAAACCCTAACTTTAAGGGTTCAAGACAATTTGAAACATAATTTCAAATTTAAAATTATAAGTAGTAAAAAAACTATACCAATTATACAAAATAATATCAAAGTTTCTGTTTTTCTCTCTCTCTCTCCCCTTTCTACCTATGTTTCCATCCTTCTGTACAGCTAAACTACTCAAACACTGTATAGGATATAAACGTCATGTTGTGAAAGGTACTAACCCAAGGGAAAGTTACGATTATGACAATATCACGCGTACGAAACTGCGGAAAAGAGCTATCATACATTTTTTTTTTTTGGACCCCAGTGAAAATTTTCTGTTAACTACTAAGAATATAACACGCCATTCATTCATTGCACAATAAACCTTTATATAAAATAATCGATTTTGATTATGAATACCACTTTTGTTCTTGGCTTGTTGAAAAAAATATTTTGTCACTACTACCCTCTCAAGTTGCACTGATTTAGTTAATACTTAGCTAGCGAACAGACTTCTAGGAAAAAGAACACTAAACCCAGGAAAGACTAGAGAAATATCGGACGTAGACATGCTGCCGAATGGAAATACAACAAACGGAAAATGCTAAGAAACTTAGGTTATGAGTAATGATGGTGCTGTAAGGCATTGTAGCCTACTAAATAGTTTCTTAAAACTTAGTAATAGATTTTCAATAGGTTTGGATATTTAGGGAACCGTGAAAAGCATGATGTTATTTGTGTAAGGTATGTATGCGATCATATAAAATGTTTTCAACTAGTAGAATCTCATTAGACTCGCCAAAAAACCTGAAGATTCTTATATGGATGATATATGATCTTAGCATTATCTCAGTTAGAACCCGGTGTCTGCTTTGTAGTCTAATCGAATTTGAGTGAATATTAGCTTTTACACAGAGCGACTACCTGTCTGACCTCCCCGCAACCCAAATGGATAGCTTTATTCTATGGTTTAGATTAGTGTCAGTTTATTCATAGGTACTGTCAGTGTATTGTGTGTAGTCCCTAAAACGACTGTCAAAGATCTTCATAACAGCCGCAACCGACGGGTTAATGTACCCGCCGAGGCACGGGGCAAATGTTAATTTTTAATTCAATACGCACATAACTCTGAAAAGTCATTGGTGCGTGCCGTGAATTCGAACACGATACCCTCTGCATGGTAGACTGTTGGCATCTCCACTCACTGCCTTTTCCGCTAGGCAATCGCTTTATGTTATCTAAGCGTCTACTAGGAGATAACGTATACCTGATAATGTTACGCTCTGTGCAAATAGGCAGCCGATACCTAAGGCGAAAAAAAATAATTATTTGATGAACATGTGCAAGTCTCAAATAATAATCAGTTCTCACTATGATTTTTTTACGTCTACCAGAAACTGGTAACCATTTGTATTCCAAACAAAAAATCTAATAAAATTTAGATAAACTTTCAATAACATTTTGTTCCTAGTAGTGATTGCTCTTAAAATTAATAAAACAAGAAAATAAATCTTATAATAAAGATATCATATCACGTTACCGAAACTACTATAATAATGAATGGCAATGCCATTGGACAGTATATTGAGTTCTTTTTCTGAAAGTAATGTTTATTGGGACTGATTTGATTATGAAATACATTTATTTAATGCAATGAAAAATATTTTATTTCATGTATTCCCTTTTAATATTATGATAATTGTAACTTACGACACATTTTTATATTATTAGTTCCAATGTAAGTTATCTTATATAAAACATACATTACTTAATTCTAGATAAATGTCAACGTAAAAGAAAGTAAGTACTACATACAATTAAATACGGCTGATATTTTTAAATTAGAAAATTGTATGTGACTTTTAAGGAATTCTAGCAAAAAATAACAAGAAATTTTACTAGAGGTCATAAACTAAGCCTAAAACTATGTCAAAATGCTAATTTTGGTTTTAAAATTAGCTTATTTGACTTCACAAACATCAATAATCTGTTTCCGTACCTTTCAATGGCAATACTGTAAAGTTGATAAAATGCAGTTACGATATTGTACGTAGGAGGTGTCGAGTTGTGCGTGAAGCGATCGAAATCAGAAGACATAAAAATTTCAATCGGGAAGAGGGCTTCAAATTGTCATCGGTGTGGAATCCAGTGATTCGGCTAACAACACCCCACTTTAATGCGCAGTCGGCGAATGTTCAATATACAGATACGGTTAGTGTGTTTTGCTCCGGTACTTCGAAAATCAACGACCCGGGGGTAGAAATAGAATCTTCTAACTCGCACTCGGAGATGTGACATCGCTACACCAGTCAGCTTGCAACCACGGGACGTGCAACCGTCTCGAAACGTCAAGCAAAATTAGGTATGTAAATACCTAATGCATGTTCGCGTTAATTCCCGTCTACATATATATTCTATTCGTTTTCGTAAGATTATTAAATTAACTCAAAAGGTGCAGAATAATAATTTTATCAATAATGCTCGTAATAAATCCAGGGCATCGTGGCAAATAATAAATAATAAAACACGCCACACTGAGCCTATATCACAAATAAAATTAAAAGTTAAAATCATCAGTAACCCGAAAGATATTGCTGATTCTTTTAACGACCACTTCGTTGACCAGACAAACAGCATTAAAAAACAGCAAATTAAGAACTTTAGTCTAATAAATAATCCTCATACAATGTTTATGATACCTGTAGTACCACAAGTCGTCATGAGAGCAATCCAAGCCCTAAAAAATAAGAATAGTGTTGGTCAGGATGGAATATGGACTAAAGTAATAAAATTTGTATGTAAAACAATTGCTATACATCTAAGTCATATCATAAATTTGTGTATTTACTCTGGCGTATTTCCAACCGCTTTAAAGACAGTAATTGTCAAGCCAATGCATAAAAAGAGTGACAAAGATAGACTTGAAAATTATAGACCCATTGCCTTAATTCCCGTGTTCTCCAAAATTATTGAAAAAATCATTTACAACTCGATTTTTAATTTATAAATAAGCATCACATTTTATGCGACGAACAACTGGGATTCAGGAAGGGAAGGGGCATCAACATAGCAATATACGAGCTCCTTAATGTAAAAGCTAAGCACGTAGATAAAAGAGTACCCATATTATGTGCTGTTTATACAGACATGACACGGACTTTTGATAACGTAGACCATGGAATTATTCTTCATAAGCTCTACCAGTATGGAATCAGAGGAAATGTGTGGAATTTATTGAAAAGTTACTTGTGTGATCGAAAACAGTACACTGAAATTAGCAGAATCAGAATTAAGTCTAAAAGAGAAAGAAAATATTTGTCAGAGTCTAAAACTGTCAAATATGGCGTACTACAGGACAGTATTTTGGGCCCACTTCTATTTTTGTTCTATATTAATGACTTGCCTCGACACGTTCAACACCCAATGGTATTATATGCAGACGATAGCACAGTAGTAATAAAATGTATTGACATAAATGAATATGAAAATGATATCAATAATACTTTAATTGACATAGTAAATTGGCTTGACATAAATAATCTTATAATTAACCTTTCAAAAACTAACATAATGCATTTTCATCAACGTACATCAGTTCAAAATCTTACAGTAGAATATAATTAAAAAATAATAAAGTATTGAACACATAAATGTTGCTAAGTTTTTAGGAATATTGATTGATAGTCAATTAACGTGGAAACCTCAAGCTGAAGAGCTGTGTACAAAATTAAGTACTTCTGCGTATGTATTAGCTAATTTAGCAAAAAAGAGTAAATATAACCACAACACTTACAGCTAACCATGGTCTAGTGGCGTCAATTTTGCGGTATGGGATTGTGTTTCGGGGAAATTGCACCTTAATAGAGCAGGTTTTCAAAGCACAGAAACGCTGCATAAGGGCAATGTGTGGTCTAAGAATGACCGACAGTTGTTTGCCTATGTATAAGTCCCTGAAGTTGCTAACGTTTCCTTGTATTTACATTTTTGAAGTAGCAGTATTCGTAAGAGTCAATAAGCACAATTTTACATCAGTATCAGAAACAAGAAAAGGACCTATTAGAAGTCAGTATAATAATATGTTACGGGTTGGTGGTTTTAACACTGCTTTATTAAAGAAAAATGTTTTTAGTATGGCTCCTATTATTTATAATGAAGTTATTTATAATGAACCTGAAACGATTAAAACTGCCACAATACAAATATTTAAAAATAAATTGACTGCATTTTTATTAGATAAATGTTATTATTCTGTTACTGAATTTTTAAATGATAGACTTTGACATTTATTTGAGTACATTATTTACAAACTTTTATACACTCGCGTTGCATGTTTAAGAATATATATATGTATACGGGAATTAACGCGAACATGCATTAGGTATTTACATACCTTATTTTGCTTGACGTTTCGAGACGATTGCACGTCCCGTGGTCGCAAGCTGACAAGGTACGAGAGTTGTTATGTGATAACAAGGTGTATAAACCGGTCTCATATAACCCCACGGCCAGAGTAACGCGCAGAATACGAGCACCGATACAAGACCACCAGGACCTGTTCACGGAAGATGAGTACAGCAAGTTTTATGGTCCCAAGGCATACCAACCACCTATGCTATATGGTCTGCCTAAGGTACATAAGCCCAAAGTGCCACTGCGGCCTATCGTAAGTCAGATTTTCTCGCCTACTTACGACCTTGCGAAGCACGTTGCATCGGTATTGCAGCCATTAGTCGGTAGGACACCGTCTTTCGTGAAGCACTCGCATCATTTCGTCCAGATCGTACAAAACATCCGATTGGAACCGGAAAATGTAATGGTAAGATTTGACATTGAGTCGCTCTTTACCAATGTTCCAATAAGGGAATGTCTGGACGTAGTGAGGGACAGACTGAGTGACAATGATATGCCTCACAACTATATTGATCTACTAAAACACTGCTTAGATGGCAACTACTTCCTCTTCCAAGGCCAATATTACCTCCAGATCGATGGTATCGCAATGGGGAGTCCAGTAGCCCCAGTACTGGCTAATATCTGGATGGAACATTTTGAGGAAAAGGCGCTTAGCATCAGACCTAAGACCATCAGGCTTTGGAAAAGATACGTGGACGATATCTTTAGTATCGTAAAAGGAGGTAAGCAGGAAGTAGATCAATATGTGCAACACCTTAACTCCATTCATCCGAAAATGAGGTTTACATACGAAATGGAAACTAACAAATCGTTGTCATTCTTGGATGTCAAAGTGACCGTGAGACCAGATGGGTCCTTAACACACTGCGTATACCGGAAGCCTACACACACAGATAGATACCTGCACGCCACGTCGCACTACCACCCTCGACACCTGCAATCCGTTGTGACGTCACTAAAAACAGAGCACATGACCACTGTGACCCTGAGCGTTTGAAGCTAGAGCTAGACCATGTTCAGGAGGTACTCAGGAAGAACGGATACCAGGTACAACGACGAATGACGCGGCAAAAATAGACAACCAACCTACATGCCCTACATTAGAGGTGTTACGGATAAAATAGGAGACAAGTTAAAAAAACTACTCCATTCCAACCGTATTTACACCAGGGGCCAAAGTATACAACATGGTGGGCACACCAAAGGATGTTCTGCCGCTACAAACCCCAGGTATCTATAAAATCAACTGCAGCTGCGGAAGCTCTTACATAGGGCAAACTAAGCGGACTATCGTTGAACGTATAAAAGAGCACATCGCAGCTGTAAAGAACCATCAAACGAACAAGTCGGCGATTGCGGAACATTTACTTCAATCGGGCACCAATCACTGGATTGAATTTCATCGTCCCCAAGTCCTCTCCACGGAACGCCACTTTTACCCAAGAGTTGTGCGTCAATCAATCAATCAATCAGCCTATCGCAGTCTACTGCTGGACATAGGCCTCTCCCAACACGCGCCACAGTACACGGTCCTCAGCCTTCCGCATCCAGTCTGTCCCAGCCACCTTTTTCAGGTCGTCGGTCCACCTAGCCGGGGGCCGCCCTACCTTACGCTTGCCGAGACGTGGTCGCCACTCTAGGATACGTTTGCTCCATCGGCCATCAGTCCTTCTACAGATATGGCCAGCCCACTGCCACTTGAGCCTACTGATTCTGTGAGCTATGTCGGTAACTTTGGTTCTTTGTCGGATAACTTCGTTTCGAATTTTATCCTTCAAAGAGACGCCAAGCATAGCCCGTTCCATAGCTCGCTGCGTGACTTTTAGTTTGTGGACTAGTCCCACTGTGAGTGTCCACGTCTCGGCACCGTACGTCATAACAGGTAAGACGCATTGGTTAAAGACTTTGGTCTTCAGGCATTGCGGTAGGGGCGAAGAGAAAACTCGACGTAGCTTGCCAAACGCTGCCCAACCCAACTGGATCCTGCGGTCGACTTTTTTCTCGAAGTTGTTTCTACCAAGCTGGACTACTTGCCCAAGGTAGACATACTCTTGAACAACTTCGAGCATCGATCCGTCGACATAAACCGGTCCCGGCACAATGTGTTCGTTGAACATAATCTTGGTTTTATCCAAGTTCATGCCGAGACCGACCCGTCGAGAGGCTCCATTTAGGCTGTGCAGCATCTCGCTCAGCTCTGCCAGGCTCTCTGCCACGATGACGATATCGTCGGCAAACCGAAGGTGGGATATGTACTCGCCATTAATGTTGATGCCCCGTCCAGTCCAGTCCAGCGTCTTAAAGACGTCTTCGAGTGCGTTGGTGAAGAGCTTAGGGGATATTACATCCCCCTGCCTCACCCCTCTACGCAACTCAATGGGGCTGGTTTTATTGTCCTGGAGCTGAACGGTCATAGTGGCCGTGTCGTACAAACATCTCAACACCTCGATGTAGCGCCAATCGATGCGACACCGCTGCAGAGCATCCAGAACCGCCCAGGTTTCGATGGAGTCGAAGGCTTTCTCGTAGTCCACGAAAGCCATACACAGCGGCTGATTGTATTCGTTGGTCTTCTGTACAATTTGCCGAACAGTATGGATGTGGTCTACGGTGCTATAGCCTTTTCGAAACCCGGCTTGTTCCGGTGGCTGGAAATCGTCGAGTTTTCTGGCGAGGCGATTTGTTA
The DNA here is from genome assembly GCA_944739405.2 of Euclidia mi. Lineage (NCBI taxonomy): Eukaryota > Metazoa > Arthropoda > Insecta > Lepidoptera > Erebidae > Euclidia > Euclidia mi. The sequence goes on from OX123190.2 coordinate 56,391,672, forward strand.
GGACTCTCGAGAACAACTTGTAGACGTGACTCAGGAGTGAGATAAGTCTGTAGTTTTTCAGCAGGGTTTTGTCACCTTTTTTGAAAAACAGAACCACCGCACTCCCACTCCACGCCTGAGGTGTTAGGCCTTGGTGGATAACGGAATTAAACAGGCTCGCCAGCTCTTTCAGAACTGCTGTCCCACCTGCTTTTAAGAGCTCTGTGGTGATTCCGTCATCCCCTGGAGACTTGTTGTTCTTGAGCTGCTCGAGAGCCACTCTTACCTCGCCCTGGTTGACATCAGGGATGTCCTCCGTGTAATGGCGCGTGAGTTGGGCTCTGTGGTCATCATCGCTGGGTCTCGTGGGTTTAGGCATCCGTGATGCGTACAAGTCCTTGTAGAAACTCTCAATTTCAGCGAGAATCTCGAACTTAGAGGTTACCGTTTTGCCATCCGCAGTATTGAGTTTCGACAGATGCATTCTACCAAGCTGGCGAGCAAAGACTTTGGTGCCTCGATTCTGTTCAATCGCAGCCGTAATGGCGCGGGTATTGGAACATCGGAGGTTACGTCGCACCAGCTTCCGGATCTTCCGGTTTAGGTTTCTTCCATCTGTCGAAGACGTCTGCGCATATGACATTCCCCTTCTTTGCCTCATAAGTTCAAGAGTCTCGTGCGAGAGTTTACTTGGCTTGTTAACGCTTTTTCCGGAAACACCCTTCGAGATACATCCTGTAGCGTTTTGACCACAGCGTCGGCTTTCTCGTCAACAGTGCCATTGGTTTCCAGCAGTTCGAAACGGTTTTGAAGTTCCAGTTGAAACTTTTCGGATCCTACTGCTAGCTGAGGCGCAGTAGGTCTTAGAGTAGACCTCATCATGCGAAGCCTCTCAGCTCTGAAGTCTATATTTAGAGTGCCTCGGACAAGTCGGTGATCGCTACCGGTATTAAACCTGTTGATCACTGAGATGTCTCTAAATATGAAGATGTCACAGTATCGGGGCTTCGCCATGTCCACTTTCTATGAGGCTTCTTCTTAAAGAAGGTGTTCATTAGGAAGAGCCCCTGTGACTCCAGAAAGTTGACCAGCATTTGCCCCCTATGATTTCGGCACCCCACGCCATAGGATCCGATTCTCGTTTCGCCGCGTTCTTGTACTCCCACTTTGGCATTAAAATCCCCCATAACAACGCTGTAGTGTGTCTTGGTGGTATGATGTAGAGCCTTAGTAATGTCCTCATACATGGCTTCGACTATGTCATCGCAGTATGTCGAGGTCGGCGCATATACCTGTATCACCTTCAGGGAGTACCTGTCGGTGATCCTTAATATCAGGTACGCTACCCGTGTCGACACACTGCTGATTTGTACAACGTTGTTAGCGAGAGATTTGTTAACGAGGAAACCGACACCGCCCTGAGAGGGCTGATCGCCTTCTCGAAAGTAGAACAGGTTTCCTGACTCAAGGGTTATCGTGTCCTCCCCCTGTCTTCGGACTTCAGACAACCCCAATATATGCCAGTTTATATGGCCTAGTTCTACTTCGAGTTCAGTGATGTGTTGGTCCAGCCGTAGAGAGCGTCCATTGTACGTAGCCAGGGTCAGTTTCTTGTGGTAGCCGTTTGCCGTAGCCCGGAGATTCTTAGCACCCCCTGCCCCGCTGTTACCGCGACCGCTACCGTAGCTGCGGACAGCGGGACTACCGGGAACTGGGGGCCTATTCGTTGGTGCGCTCATTGGGTGGTATTTGGCCTACTATACCGCGCTGGCCAGACGAGTTGGTATACCAACTCGTACTAAAACTAAAACTAAACTAAAACTTGAAACCAAACCCTATAGGGTTTGGTTTCAAGTTTTCCATCTCTTCGCAAAGATATTATTCGCTTTTTTGCAATTTCCTTAGTCGCCTTTTACGACACCCACGGAATGAAATGGGGTAGTGACACTTGTATTCTTTATCCGTCACTACACGGAAAACAGAGTTGTGCGTGAAGCGATCGAAATCAGAAAACATAAAAATTTCAATCGGGAAGAGGGCTTCAAATTGTAATCGGCGAGGAATCCAGTGTCAAATTGCAATCCATTCGACTAACAACACCCCACTTTAATGCGCAGTCGGCAAATGTTCAATATACATACAGATACGGTTAGTGTGTTTTGCGCCGGTACTTCGAAAATCAACGACCCGGGGGTAGAAATAGAATCTTCTACCACGCACTCGGAGACGTGACATCGTTACATCGTTACACCTGGTGCACCAGTCAGCTTGCGACCACGGGACGTGCAACCATCTCGAAACGTCAAGCAAAATAAGGTTGCCCACTGTAATAATTTATGGAATTTTAAATCTGTAATTTCTAACATTCATTAGCTATTATTACCAATTATTTTAATTATTTCATAAACCTGCATGTTGTGTTTTGAATTTTATTGATTTATTTATTAATTGTATAATTTTCTGTTGCATTATATTCTTATCTTAAAGTTTTGCATGCCTAGTTAAGGTAGATTGTATGAGGATCACAAAACTTGTTAACATCGCTATTTCATGTACCTACAATCAATGCAAACAAAATCTTATTCCATTCTATTGTATGCGATAAAAAGCTAAAGTTATGAAAATTAGGCAACAACTAGTTTGATAAGTTGGTTCAAAAAGCGGGTTGAAAATGAAATATGTTACTTTGCATCTGTCACTTACCTAGTCTTACTGTAAGGTACTGTCCTCTGGATAAAACGTACTATGAAAGCGAGAGGTGCAGGCCAAGTCTAAACTTACCGAGCTCAACCAATCATTGGACGAAGGGACCTGTAAAGCCGGCTTTTCAGAATAGTGCAATTCGATTGTGAGCAACTTAGTTTATTCATAATACACGTGGCATTTAACATCAGTAACCAGGCCATGTTTCGACTTCTACGTGACTGGGTCCTGATTCGCTGTAATAAGAATGATTACTTATTGATAACTGATAAAATGGCCAATATTTGTCGAGCTACAATATAAGTTGAGATGTGTTCGGTTTAAGAACGAGTAAATAAAACGCCTTTTTGGATAGAAAGTAAGAACAATATTTATGGAAAATATTTCGCCGTTCGTGAATATCCAACATATATTATGTGGTTTGATTGTGTACCAAATACCGTTCTTAGATCTCTGACACATATTGCTGATTTGGGAAAAAACACTTTCAACATAAAGTGGCACTTTCGGATGCATCTTAGGTAATGGGTAATTATCTCCACATAACAGGAGCTGCACGACGTCCGTCGTGCGGCAGAATAGTAGCAGGCCCCGAAAATGATGGCATGACGATGACTTCGGCAAAAAATAGCCCAACTTGGCACATGACAGAGGCGCTTGGTGAAATACAAGATTGGCCTTGCCTTGCCCAACAGATACTACAGAATTTAGTGAAATAGAGAAATGATCATCCAATAATCCTCACAGATATTCGTAATTATTTATCACATAATAGCATCATCCTTCTAGCGTTATCGCAGTTTCAACTGTGGGCCCGCTTACGTTTAGTCTAACCTGATTTGGCTGAATATTAGTTTTTCCAGGGAGCGAGTGCATGTCTGACCTCCGCAATCCGAAGGGAGAGATATTCCATGGTTAAGACTAGTCTCAGTTTATTTAGAAGGGACTGACGCCCTATAAATAATCAAGTAACTTCATTTATATTGATATTCCATGGTTTAGACTAGTCTCAGTTTATTAAGAAGGGACTGACGCCCTATAACGACTGTATAATCAAGTAACTTTATTAATATATTTTTTTTTTATAGACTCACGCCTGTACCCCCGAAGGGCCTACCCCAAAGGTGTAACATTACACCCACATTTCGCCATGGATCTTTAGGTCCCACGTAATAGGGGGCGAGCCTATTGTCGTTACCGGGCACATCACCAGACTCTGTGCTGCTACTGAGAATTCGGAAAAACCCAGTAACCCCGAGAATCGAACCCGGGACCTCCGATCAGCAGTCACATACGCTATCAACTGGGCCACGGAGCCAATCGTGGTATTGATGGTTTGTATTAGAGATTAAAATTGTTGTGTGTTGATCGCTTTGCGGAAATCGGTCGTAGACGTGGAATGAATATTGCTAATGGACAAATTAAAAGAAGGAGGCTACCTTCTTACGATTTTATTTAAACGAGTACTAATATACGCTATCCACTGGACCTCGGAGGTAGTCGTGAAATTACAAAGCAATTGTATCTGGAATTAAACAAATAATGCAGCAGTAATAATTTATTTCCTCTTCGAATCGTTGAAGCATCCGGCAACACAAATTTTGGCATTCAGCAAATCGCTCGAATAATTTCCTCAATCAATTTTCGCTAAGTGTTTACCGCGAATGTACAATAAACAAAAACGTAGAAGATACATTTTGTTCTGACCTGACGATTTCATAACATGGAAGATTTTGCGAAGCGGGCTGCACTGGTATTCAATTTGCTGGTATTAACTCCTGGCTTTGTCCGTTATAGTGTTGCTAAGGCCAATATAGATCGGCACGGGATAAATAGTGACGAGCCATTTTTTGTTCTAATAAAAGTCGTAAATTTGATTTGTTGGTTTCATTTACTGGTCGAGTCCATTTTAGATGGACAAATGTTATAGGATAAATACTAAGTTTAGGTACGCTTCACCCTTGTCTCACATACTCTAGCAAACCTATTTATCGTTATAACGTGCGAGTCATTATATTTTGTGCTTCTTACTACATTCTTCTTGTTATCTTAAAACTACATGCTTTTTAGTATGCAACTCAGAAGTTATATGTGCGCGCATTTGCTATTCGATAGTTTCAATACATTTTTAGAGTTCAGTAGTTTCGTAAATCATAGTGTGACTTTAAATGGTTTTAATTTACATTTCTGAGAATTGATAAAATTGTAAGTTTACTCTATTAGTGAAAAAAAACGACCTACTGGCGAAATTAATTAAGTAAGCTCTTCGTAACGTGCTAATTCTTGATCCACAATCACACTTTTGCTGAAGTAAAGAGTGCAATCCGAAGGTTTGGCTTCGTATGTGATTGCAAATATTTCTCAAATTATGTGTATTTGACTGCAAGGAATCTGCCATGGTTACCTCACGTTCATTACTCCGCATACGCATACACGTTATTTGTGATTCTGGGAGCTTATCGACTCAGCGCCTTGCAATTTTGTTAATTATTTATTCCATCACCTTATATGTCTTTTTTATTAATGAAGAAATACAGACCTGCAATTTTCTTTACTTTTTAAATTGGTTTTATTTTTAAAGTGCCTACGTAATACGCTACAACTACAAGTACAAACGAAATGCTGGTCTTGAATTTTTATCCCTTTTGGAGGGCTGTCGTATAAAAGCAAGGAATAAAACACAACTGGCAATAAGTGACAGGAAACCGTATCTCATAAAGACTCATTACTTATAGCACTATTGAAAAGAAAAACGGAGCAAATAAAAGTGGGTAAACAAAATAAAATCTTATTGCGAATGCACGTCAGAGGAAGGAAAACAAAAGGATGAGCCAACTAAGCTTCTTCTTGGTATTCACCTGCTCTCAGTTTACAGTGCCCTTGTGACGAAATAGGATAGTTTGTTGGTAGAAAGACGACAGTATGAATTACATAATATTGTGTCATTAAAAATAAACTTTCCATCCAGGGTTCTTGCTACTGCTTAAATATTTAAACCAGAGTATCGAGTTATCACTTATTTTCTTTTCTGTTAAAATACGACCAGCAATAAAGTTTTCAATCTCATGCTGTATAAATGTGAAACGATTAAACACTTCTAAAAACAAGATATACTTTTTAATCCTAAGGTTTTCATCCGATAATATCACTTTTGCGCGCAAAAGATCCCGCAAAAATTCCGGCCACGACCACTATTACCAGACACCACACTATTGCCAGAACAGGGTCACAGAAATTTCACTTCATAATTTGACGTCGTAATTATTGAACGGGATGCCCCCGGGTGGACTTTATATTAAATTCTTCGCGGATCAAAACTAATTTGGCTAATTTAATGGTTCCGATTGGCTTCGTGATTAGTTCTCATGTTGATTTTTAGGCAATGTTTTATTATTTTCGATCCAAGAAACAAAAATGTGGTTTAAATTAAATTCTAGTGTTGTACATATATTGAGCCATGTGAGTAGTAAAACTAAATCATTACGTTTATATGAATTTTAGAGACTGAAATCTTCATAACATTTGCTTATGTAATTTTATGTATGACTCATTTGTAACAAAAATCTGTTTAATTAATATTAGGGTCTTTTAACAAGTTTCTAGTTAAGTCATATTCTCTGAGCTGAAATTAATTCATGTATTATCACTGGACATTAAAATCAATGAACAAGAATATTGCTGAGCCTACCTTGCCTTGAACCACAGCCTGTCACAGAAACGGCATAGGTAAATGTAACATTTATATCGGACTTTGTATTGTTTTGTATGGAAACCTTACCCTTGCTTGCAAATTTCTACACTTGAGTATTACTTAAGGCAGTTTTCCCTTGCATGTGAAACATCTTGATTAGGCGAGGAGTTTTCCAGGCAACGTGGCAATGCTACCAATCTTTAAGTCAAGCATCGCATGCCCTTTTCTCAATAGTTTAGTTAATACTAGTAATCACATATAAGTAATATGTTGATGTACCTATTTTTGAAGTGTCAAACTACTTCTTCACTATGATGATTTTTAGTGAGTTAAGCCAATTCAAGGTATCGAAAGGCATTCACCTTACTATGCATTGATGTTGCCTCATCAAAACTAAATAGAGCTCATAATTATTCATCTTTACTAGTTTTAACTAACTTGAAAGCAAATATTATAATTCTAGATTGGCATTAAACAAGAAAAGAGAGAAGCGCTGAACTTTTGCTAGTGAACCTGTAAGGTAACGCTGTGATAAGAATGGTTAGTAACTAGTTCCTTATTTCTCTTTGTAAAGCTATTGATATGGTGAACGTATCATCAACATTCTAGGGACGCATTACTACTAGTGTACCTATTTACTTAATGTACGATCGCGTGATGTATGTATGTGTGTATAATGTAAGGACCTGAAATAAAATAAATAAATAAGGTGATGTATGTGTGAAATAGAGATGACGGCTGCGTCCGTTGCCTAAGATCACATCATCAGCCTTTAACAGTCCACTGCTGGGGGGCCTTTCCTTTGAAAGGAGGAATTGGCCTACTATACCACGCTGGCCAAACGGTTTGGTATAGGGTTTGTATCAAGTTTTTCACTTATCTTACAGTGCTGTTTTCTGCATAATATGCTCCCTCTGTCGGCTCTTACGTCACCCATGGGATGGTATGGGGTGGTGACAATCCATATTCTTAATCCGTCACCACACGGACATCGCCTAAGATATTCAGTACGAAACATACGGAGTTACGGGCAATACGTATTTTATTTCTACTCATCACATATCGTACTATATAAAATCCTTGTGTTACTGACTGACTGACAGACACGCTACAGCCGAAACTAATGGTCACAAGAAGATGAAATTTAGTATGTATGTTCCTGGAAGAGTGTAAGGTAGCATTTGGGTAGGATTTTTGGAAATTCCACCCCTAAGGGGGTAAAACGGGGGGTCAAAGTTTGTATGAAACTTTTTATTCCTTCAATGGATTGACTCTAAACTTTGTATATTAGTTCCTCAAACGACGATAGTGGACACTAATCATTATTTTTCTGGAAATTTCTCTCCTAAGGGGGTTAAGATAGGGGGTCAAATTTTGTATGTAAATTTTTATCTCTCTAATGGATTGACTTCAAACTTGGTATATTGGTTCCTTAAACGACGATAGTGAACACCAAGAATTTGTTCTTTTTTTAATTCTGATCCTCAGGGGGTAAGATAGGGGTCAAAGTGTGTTAGTTATTATTCCTTCAGTGGATTGACTTCAAACTTAATATATTGGTTCCTCAAATGATGATAGTGAACAATAAGAAGTTGTTCCTTTGGAAATTCCCCCTCTAAGGGGGTAAGATAAGGGTAAAAGTTGGATTGTGCTTCTGCTAAGTCATTTTATTTAAGCAACAAAATAAAGCAGTCTGACAACAAGATTAAATCAACTTGGAATATGATCAATAATGAAACTGGGCAGTCTAAGCCGCGTGAAACTAGTATACAACTGATATGCAACAATAAAATTCTTAAAGATGAATTAGATATAGCTCAAACTTTTAATGACTTTTTTCAAACATACCTATTTCAACAACCAGTTCCTTGAACTCCTCGTCTGAGACGGCTGAATCTTTGATGAGGGAGAATGTGGGAAAGTGCAATATCCAATTTAATTTTAATTACATAAGCCCAATAGACATTGTCAAAATCTTCAAGTCACTCAATTATAAAAAGCTACTGACTTGTGGGGCATCTCAATTAAATGATTAAATAATATAATTGTAAATATATCACCACATTTAGCTACAGCATTTAACCGTTGTGTCGATGCAGGTGTGTTTCCCAATTCAATGAAGTATAGTAAAATAGTTCCCTTGTTTAAAACAGGCTCCAGAAATGGCCTAACCAACTATAGACCGATTTCTATCTTACCGGCTATAAGTAAAATATTCGAAAAGTTGTGTTGCAGCAATTGCAGCATCATTTTAACCTGAATGGCTTGTTACACAGTGAACAATACGGTTTTACGAAGGGTCGTTCGACTACAGATGCTGGTGTTGCCCTCCTAAATCATATCTTTAATGCTTGGAAGTATTCACAGGATGCCATCGGAGTGTTCTGTGATCTCTCCAAGGCGTTCGATTGCGTGGAACACAATACGCTTCTTCGTAAACTAAGGCACTACGAAATCACGGATGTTGCACTCGACCTTCTTGCCTCTTACTTAAGTGACAGAGTACAACAAGTGGATATAAATGGGTCTAGATCTTCACAATTAGCTATCACAATGGGCGTGCCACAGGGTTCAATTTTAGGCCCTTTTTGTTTCTCATTTATATTAATGATTTGCCGTTCTATGTTCAGGATTTTTGTGACATTGTGTTGTTCGCAGATGACACGTCGCTTATTTTTAAAGCTGATCGTAGGAAGATTAATTTTGGTGATGTAGACAAATCAATTGCTAAAGTCCTAGATTGGTTTACTGCCAATAATTTATTGTTGAATGCAAAAAAGACTACATGTGTTAGGTTTATTTTGCCAAATGTAAAAAATCTCAGCAGTAATTTAACTCTAAATAACGAAGTTATTAGTTTTGTTGATACGGCAGTATTCCTGGGCATAGCGCTGGATAGTAAGCTTCAGTGGGGTGCGCAAATAACTGGACTCGCAGGGCGGCTCAGTTTGGCAGCATACGCTGTTAGGAAAGTAAGACAGCTTACTGATGTGGATACAGCTAGGCTGGTATATTTCTGCTACTTCCATAGCGTTATCTCCTATGACGTATTGTTGTGGCGCAGGGCGGCAGATAGAGAGATCATATTCAGGATTCAAAAAAGAGCGATACGTGCATTCTATCAGTTGGGTGCACGTGACTTCCTTAGAGAAAGGTTCAAGGAAATTAGGATATTAACTGTTGCGTCAGAGAACATACTTGCAAATATTATGTATGTAAAATGAAACATACATAAATATGCCAGAATTAGTGATAGACATACGATATTTACTAGAAACAAACATAAATTAGAGGGTAAATACCATCGCCTACATAGAGTGCATAACTCATTTGCAGGGCTCGGTGTGAGATTATTTAATAAAATTCCTACTAACATTATCGATTTACCATTAAACAAGTTTAAGACTACTGTTAAGAATCATCTTATTAAGAGGGCCCACTATACAATTAACGAGTATCTAATAGATAAGGAATCATAGGAGTAATTGTCTGAAATTTATAGTGGGTCTATTTGACATATTATGTGCTTTGTAATTTTGTGCTTTTAATGTACCTATGTACTTTTGTGCTGTATTGTATTTTTGTGCGTTTAATGTCATGTAGTTTTGTGCTTTTGATGTTGTGTAGTCTAGAGTCTTCTAATGTATTCTAGAGCTTTTAATATATGTTTCGTTTATTTTTTTTTGTGTGCTTTTAATGTTTCTATGTGCTCTTTGTGCTTGTATTTAGTTTGTGTGACCCTAAGCAATGTACCTATATTAATTAATGTAATTATGTATGTAATATGATGTAATTTTTATTGAAAAAAAGTGCACATGAGTTTCTCACCAGTTCCTCTCATAGTGCGTTACAACTCGGAGCTGGTACTTAGATTGATTTTAATTCTACCCAAAACAGTGGGATTAAAATTAACCTAAGCTTCGGTAAATAATTTTCTTCTCTTAAATATTAATAAGTAATGATCATATAATTTTTTTATTTCATTTAATGTAATGTAAGCTTTGACGTTTTTAAGCGCCCCTTGGGGCCCAAGAAATAAATCATATTTCATTGATTAATTGATTGCAGTCTTAGTTAATTCAGCTGCAGTCGGCATAGATCTTCCTAAGGTTTTACTTTCAATTGAAGTGTGGTAATGGGGAAAACTAAGGGTACCTTGCAATGGAGGTCATTAGTGAGGCAAAAGTTGTTTGAAACGGTACCAAATTCACACTTGATTCTATTAAACTTTGGTTGTAAGTCAAGAGTTTTTGTAAGGTAGTGTCCAGTCTAATGTAGCTGTGATGAATAGGCAATTCTTTTAGTTTTGGAGAACGATATGTGCGTAACAAAAAATTTTCAAGTTAGCGAAGGTCTGATTCATCTAAATGTTAAGCAAAATGCTTTTACTGGAAATAATAATTTCAATTATAGAGGAATCTGCTGTATTAATGCTGAAATTTTACATGATTTATTAAATCAATGTGTTATTTCGTTTCAATTCTCTTAAATGTTACGATGTATCAACGTTAGCTCTGGAATACTCTAAGTGGACATACGCATAACATTTATGTACGTACGCTCAGAAAGATTCAGAAAAATGTAACCCAGACCGACTCATTTTATTTATTTATTTAGTACATGCAAAACTGACAGCTAAATATTGTGTTTATCATCAGAATTCCCGACATTTTTTAAATGCCGGGCATTGTGTTTTGTAATTTTTCAAATCATACTTAAGTTTATCTAAATATATATAAATCCGTGTGACAACGGATTAGTTATAAAATCGTTACTCCATTCCTTGGATGTCGTAAGAGACAACTAAGAATAATTCTCGAAGTAAGTAGTCATCATCATCATCAGTCTTTAACAGTCCACTGCTGGACTAGGCCTCTCCTTTAAAAGTAGGAATTGGCCATATTGTATGTTATAATAGCATAATAATTGCACATATTTCACAGAAACAGAAAAAAATATGTATTTAGCAAGTGTCATATTGTATGTTATAGTAGCATAATAATTGCCAATTTCAGCTAAACTTCAGAAGCCATTAGAAGACTACGTTGCTACAATACCTAAAATTTCACTGATCCCCGCACCAAAACGTTTAGGTGTTATTGACGCACGGTTGTTACCAATGCCGCAAGTGAAATCGCCAGTTATGGTTTACCTGGACAGTCATTGTGAGTGTGGTAAAGGTAGGTTAGCAATAATTCAAGTAAACCTATTTAAATTACTCTTCTTAACGATATACCTTTATTAAGGTGAGTAATGCTTATTTGCAGACACACTTAGGCTTATACCCTGTGGTGGGTAACTAATGCCTTTTTGCCGCCTAGGTTGACATCAGATGACTGTGAGCACGTTGAAATATATTATTATGGTATCTTAATAAACTAACAAAAATAACCCATTTGGTTTACAAATAGATGAAATATGCAGAGAAGTATTCCTACACAAGGGATGGTATGGTAAGGTAGCACGGGCTGTGGCCGCAAATCCACGTGCCGGCGTGCATTTTGCGTACTTCAAATACACAAAGTAGCCTTGCTTCTGGTAATACATGGCAGTTAAACCTATTATATCACTATATACAACCTAGAGAGATGTATCCGATTGCCACTCAATCATTTGAAATTTGATCGCCCAGCAGTGCTACTTCAATATTATTAATAGCTTGATCTATGATATAAGCATAGTGTACGGTAGTTCGATTTCCCATACGCAGTTAGATCTGAAAACAGCAGTAGATATCGTGGGTATAATAGAAGAACTAAATAACTCAGATTTTGGCCAAATTGACCATTTTCGTGAATCCCAAAATGTGCCGCATCTTTTGGTCTAACAAACATTCTTATATCTTAACCCAGTCCAAAAATAAAGCCATTTTTGTGTTTCAATTGAAGAAAAAGATATGTATAAATGAACATTTTTTATTAGTAGAAAAAATGACTAACTCTATATTTAAATGAACAACTGTGACTTCTGATCAATTGAGTATGAAATGAATTAGCTAAATTGAGTTATTTAGTTCTTCCACGCACGAAAATATTTTAAATGAAACTAGTCAAGTGGAAGGAAAACTAAACAACTTGAGTTATTTAATTCGGGCATTAATGAAAGTTCTTTCGTTTTTAAATAATTATTTTTATTTATTTCTTCTTCGAGAAAATATTAATTTATAAGAGATCCCAATCAAATAAATGTCAATAAGTGAAATTATGTAATATTTCTATTTATAGCATACGCACGTAAGCAAAGTAATCGTGCAATTCAGTAGTACAAATTAGCGCGAAATAATGTAAACCTATAGATCAACCATTCTCAAAGTGTGCTCCGCGGAGCGCCAGGGCTCCACGAAGCATCTCTAGAGGCTCCACGACAATTTTGCTCCAATTAAAATAAAATTACTTAATTATAACTAAATCACTAGGTAGCAGAATACAGCAAAATGGTCGATTTTGATTCTAATCTCACTGCAACTTAAAGTAGTAGTAGGTGCTATATGCTATGTTTTACCGGCGATTTATTACAATCGGATAATTGTAGTATAAACAGATATAGGTACTATTATTAGACATATTATGTTACTAAGCTAGGCAGCGATAGCCTAGTGGAGATATCAACAGACTGCTATTCACAGGGCTCGGGTTAGAATTTTAGGCAGTAAATTTTTGAAGTAATGTGTTTAAATTGTTAATTATGGCTTGCCTCGTGCCTCAGAGAGCAGCTCTTTAAGACTGGGTGGCGTGGACACCCCTTCCTACTTTTTTCTGACATCAAGATTTGATGTCTTCCAGCCACCGGTGCAGGCTAGGTTTCTTAAAGGCTTTAGTACCGTTGGCCAAATCCATACAGAGCATACTTTTTCATAGGTGATTTAGAAATCCGAAGAGTACAACCGGCCGCTGTGGCTGTCTTTTGTGGATTACGAAAATGCCTTCAACTTCATTGAAACTGGGCTGTCCTGCAATGCACTGCCTACACTACATATCTCTCAGAGAGTTATGAAAAGGACAATGCTAGGGATTTCGCTGATGGCTAATTTTTGGCACGAGATTATCCGACAGAAGACCAAAGTTACTGACATATTTCAGAGTTATAGAAATTGTGGATTAAAAGCAAGTTCTTAAATTAAGGCCACGCCTCGGCAAGCCTAATGGTGGCCGCCAGAATGGGTCTTGTGGCATATCCTGGGGAGGCCCACTTCTAGGAGTGATAGGCTGATGAAATGAGTTAAATTAGATGAAGTAGTTAATATAATTGTTTGACCATTATTCGTCCCCTTCCTATTATGAAAGCCTAAAGGTGAGAAAATACCTCGCGAGATAGCGAGCAAGGCGTAACATGGCAAACCGATACTCCGAAGAGGTAGACAGAAGTTGTAATTATTACACCCACATTTGGTCATGTCATGCATTTTTAGGTCCTTCGTAAAAAGGGTGTCTATTGACATTGCCGGGCACATTGCCAGACTTTGTTCTACTATTGAGAATTCGGAAAAATCAGTTACCTACACGCTTGCCTAACCCGGGAATCGAACCCAAGACCTCTCGATCAACAGACGCATAGGTTACTTACCGAGCCATGGAGGCAATCAGCGACAAAATAAATATAAAATACACGAAGATTTATGTCAGTAATATAGTCTTTTCTGCAAATGTGGACCTTTTTGCACACAACTTCTGTCTGCAATTTATCTAGTAATAAAGCGTAGTAAGCTGCAGTAATAGTTATCCCTTTCGATCTCTCTCCATGAACATCCCAAAAAACAGTCAGAGCATCACTTTCTCAGCCGAAAAAACAGCCTTTGTCCTTTGGAGTCGGTTCTTCCTTATCAATTTACTGTTTGGAATTTATTATTGATTTGGGCGTATAATGGTGTAACCAGGTTTCATAAACAGTCATTAATTGGACCAAAACTTGGATTTATTAGACCTAAACTACGCAAACAGAGCATTAAAAAATGTTCATTCGAACGCGGTTTAGGTCTTAACGTGAGCAAACGTGGCACCCATCGCGCTGGGAGCTTGCTCATGCTTAAATCTTGATTTAATATGTAACTAATACATTTGTTGCTCATTTTTATAGCCTCTGCTATCTCTCTTACTCAATTCAGCGGTCGTCTAGCAACATTTGGTGAAATTCAGCGAAGTTATCGTCAGTGGTTACAGTTTTTGGACGTCCCGGACCTTCATCTGTTCCCTAGCTCTTTCGACCAGGTTTAAATTCAGCTGCCCAAAATTTCATTGTGGTAAATGATGGAGGAGAGAGGCAGCGATAGCCTAGTGGAGGTACTAATGGCAGTCCATGCAGAGGGTATTGGGTTCAAATCCACGGCACGCCCCAATGACTTTTCAAAGTTAAGTGCGTATTAAATTGTTAATTATCGCTTGCCCCGTGCTTCGGAGCACGTTAAACCGTCGGTCCGGGCTGTCATGAAGATCTTTGACAGTCGTTACGGGGAGTCAGTACCCTTTTATAAACTGATACTGGTTTAAACCATGGAATATCGCTATCTCTTTGGCTTGCGGAGGTCAAACGCCAGTCGCTCTGTAGAAAAGTTGATATTCTGTCATATCTGGTTAGAACAGTAAGCGGACCTCGGGCTCTAAGACGTGTAAGTCTTGGATGCAACCGGGATAACGCTAGGGCGATGGTGATGGAGCAAAGAGTCACCATAAACAGAGTTTTAATTAAATTTAAATGGCGTCGGCGTATTGATTTTTAAAAACAACAATACAAAATTTCACATTTTCACAAAAAAACACTCACATCGTCTCAATCAAATGGCTGTCAAACAGCAAATACTCGTACAAAATAGCTGAAATATTGGTGGGTAACCGCCACAAGAAGTATAATTACATCCACAACACTTTTTTGACGAGTGCTGCTTCCTTCAGGTTGAGGTTGGAAACTTTTAGACCACCCTAGTATGTTCTAATGCAAAGGAAAGTTATTTTAATTTTATTTGATTTAATAAGATTTATAATAAGTAATTTATTTGACTTTATTACATAATTATAATATTTTGTTGCCATGCCTAATTCTGTTAATTTTGATATTGTAAGTTTATGTTTATTTTTTTATATATACAATGTTACTACTTCTAATCCAGGTTTTTTATTTCATGTGAGATCAATAATAATCAGTGATAAAATTTTACAAATAAACTTTCACTAAGAATGCCTAACTTTCGTGTTTAAATATTTCTTTAGGTTCAAAACTCAATAAGTAAACTTATTTGACCCAAATTCATGTATTCACATTCATCTAATGTGTGGGAAAACTGAATAACTACAATATAAAATTAGCTAACTACGGTATGTTTGCAATATCTTGGTGTGGCAGAATTGGATAACTTGGTTTTTTATTTTTTTTGGTTAATGATAAAATTTAGTTTTATCAAGCATAGAATCGACAGCAAACATGCTTAACGCATATAAAATTACCCACGGTAAAATTGTTCTCCATTTCATAGTGATGTAAAAAAAGTGTCAAAAAACAGTAAATCGCGATTATCTCGAAACATGAAATTTAGAGGTATTCAGTTCTTCCATTATACCCACGATATGTTTGTCTTTTCAACACGTTTTTATCAACTGGTTATGTCGTACCCATCTATTTAACGAAATCTTTGAACGTGAATTTAGCCCACTTTCAAATATCGGATTGAAGTGAAATCTCGTACACTTATCAAGGAACAATAGAATAATTTGAAAAAATACGGTATGACAAAAATACATAAGTTTGCAGGATTAAAGATGATCCTGGAATGCTGTCTGCTTTTATTTAAGGTGCTTACGGAACCAACCTAAGCAAGTATTTTCGAAACAATTTCAGGGTGGCTAGAACTATTGCTCCAACGTATCTCAGATGATCCTACCAGAATGGTCAGCCCAGCAATCGATCAAATACACGAAGCTACCTTCGAATATATAGTCCAAGAGCCTAATCAGCTGCGACTAGGCGGATTCACTTGGGACCTAAGGTTCATATGGATTGGAATACCTCAAGAAGTCTATGCCACCCGAAAATATCTTTCAGCACCAATAAAAACACCCACTATAGCTGGTGGCCTTTTGCCATCGATAAAGCGTTCTTTGAAAAGACTGGATTCTATGATACAGGAATAGAAATCTGGGGTGTGGCAAACTTGGAACTGGCTTTCAAAACGTGGATGTGGGGTGGCTCCACGGAAGTAGTACCTTGTTCACATGTTGGTCATACTTTTAGGAAAAGGATCCCGTACGAGGAAAAGAATCGGTCGTTGAAAAAGAATTTCGTACGATTAGCCAAGGTAATATAAAGTTAAATATTAAAGTAAAATGTTAC
The DNA here is from genome assembly GCA_944739405.2 of Euclidia mi. Classification (NCBI taxonomy): domain Eukaryota; kingdom Metazoa; phylum Arthropoda; class Insecta; order Lepidoptera; family Erebidae; genus Euclidia; species Euclidia mi. Next base: position 56,408,362 of record OX123190.2, read on the forward strand.
TACTCTTTCATGTTTGGTATTGTCTAAGGTTGCAGTATTTATTTATTCGCCATATTTTATTCACCTTAAATACTATGCTTTATGCATAGTGGTAACAATAACGTTTATATTTAACAGTTTGTTTTCACTGCAGGTATGGCTCGATGAGTACGCTAAATATTTTTACCAAATGATTGGAAATAAAAAAGGCAATTATGGTAACGTATTCGAGAGGATGGAACTTCGCAAAAAATTAAATTGCAGAACGTTCAGTTGGTATTTGAAAACTGTGTATCCACAACTAAAATTACCAGATAAATATGCTGCTAGCGGTCAAGTGAGTATATAATAATACGAATATATCACAAAAGCTTTTTTTTAGTTTGTGTGTTAGTGTGTATTTAAAGTCGTGGCTTTGAAGAATGTATGCCATGTTTCTGAAATCTAGTGACTTGTCGCTATTCACTGACTACTTCATCTACGAAGAATACAAAACGTTTATGCTACTAATCTAAAATGCTGTCACATATTTCTTTTTACAGAAAGCGTTTAGTGTTTCTAGTAAATGTTAATGAACCGAATTTGGACGACTTATTCATTATAAAAAAGTAAAATCTATTTCACCAGATTTATAACGACATAACTTTTTCTAATTTCAGATTTACAGCGCGAATGGCTATGCCTTATGTTTGGATGCAGAAAAATCAGTCAGAAATTATGAAATTCCTGCGACTTTGGTTTCATGTCACTTCCAAGATGGCAATCAGGTATGTTGTTATGCTCAGTTATTTTATTTTTTAGTAAGCAAAACTCGAAATAATACAATAAGCAATTATTAGTATTTACTTTATTGCGCCCAGAGATGACTAGATTAAGCGCCTGAGTATTATGTCTGGAAAATATATACACGTGATTTAGAAGGTGTAACGCTAGCAATTCCTTACAAAATCGACATTTGTGTATTATACAAAATCTGACGATGAAAAAGAGTGGCCGTGAGTTTTATTGCCTGTTCTTGTTCATGGTTGTCTTATGGTCGCCCTTGCGTTGCGAATGTATCATAAAATGAAAGTATCGAATCATTAATCATGTTACTGCTTTGCGAACGTGGCAGTATATGTAAATGTGGAGTCATTAAGTAATTATTTCCCCTTTCATAAGCGTCACATTGTGACCCAAATGAATAAAGGATTATGACTTTTACTTTGACTTGACTTTAACTCATTTGTAAATTTGACGTTCATAAGCGTAACATTGTGACCTCAGGGACTTGGATTTTGACTTCACGTGTGATATGTTTGCAGTTCTGGTATTACTCAAAGCATGGTGAAATACGACGTGACAACATTTGTCTCGACTATCTATGTAACTCAATCACGTTATATTTCTGCAACAACGCTGCTATGCAAGTTTGGATGTACTTTCAACAGGTAAAATGTTTCGTGTACCTACCGTAGCCTTAACATTGGTCCAACTTATTTGAAATAATTATTTGACATAATCTTAATAACGTTTTTATTTTGAACAACCAATTGATGACAAATTGCCCTAAATATTTTATTATGTTAGATTGTATTTTCTTAATGTAACGGGTTTCTATCGTGGTCACGTGAGGGCTAATCACATGATTACGACTGGTGTAACCCATGCCGTAACCTGGGGCAAATAGAAATTCTATGAACTTTATTATACGGTTTAAAGATTCTTTATTTCCCATAAGAATAAAATATTCACTTACATGAGAAACACACATTACACATAGGTTGTTAACGCACGTAGATATACAAAACATGACTAGTTATCAATATTAACATACAATCTCCTTTTATCACTTTCACCATCATTAGTTACACCATAATTTAGTTTTTATTTCGTTTTAAATTAACATAAAGATCACCGAAAACAAGACAGTAAGTTTTATTTAGTAAAATATTGTTAAGAACAAGCAGGTAATTGCACATAAACCGACAGAACATACGGCTCGGCCGGTTTCGCAAAGATGTTAATTTACTAGAAGTGGCAAGGCAAGAACGTTAAACGTACCTCAGCGTAGTTAGAATATATAGGTACTTACTAACACAAAAATGTTATGATGTTAGTATTAATATTAATTTGTGTTTATAATGTGTTGTTTTATTTGTTTTATAACTATTTGTTACGATTTAGATTCTTTTATATTGTTAGGTAATCTATTAAATAGTTGTGTACCCTCGTACATAAGATTCTTTTTTTCATAGTTGGTTCGTGGGACGCGGGATTGAATATCCTTAGCATTTCTAAGGTTACGTTTATGTCTACTATATTTTTTTATAAATTTTATTTGAGTATGAATTTTATTGTGTAGTATTTTATATATTAATATGCACGTGTGGTATTTGTAATTTTGTTCAATATTAAGTAATTTTATTTCTTTATATAATTTACAGCTAGGCGTGAAATAATCATAATTGAATAGATTTTTGATAATATTATTTTGTCCAGTTTGAATTAGTTGTAGGTTCGTTTTGGCGGCAGTACCCCACACCTCGATAAGGTAATCCAGGTGCGGTTTAACAAGAGAGTTATATATAATATATTTTACCTTTCGTGGTAGGCACCTTGATATACCCCGTACGAGTCCTGAGAGTGACGCCAGTTTTGAACGTAACCGTTCAAGGTGTGGTTTCCACGTAAGATGGTTATCCATTAGGAGTCGTAAATATGTTTCTTTATTTGTTTTATTTATAATTTTACCGTATATTTTGAGTTGTTTAGTAGTATTTATCTTTTTATTTTTAGCTTTAAATATAGTATAATTTGTCTTTAACGCATTTATTGTTAATAAGTTGCACTGAAACTATATATTGAGCAGATTTAGATCATTTTGCGCACTATCCATGATTGCATCTACAGATTGTCCGGAGTAAAATAAACATGTGTCGTAAGCATATAATGCGATGTCTCCTTTAAGGTCTAGTTCGAATATGTTGTTTATGTATGCTATAAACAATAATGGGCCCAAAATTGATCCCTGTGGAATTCCACAGGTGATTGGTTCCGGCCTGCTTTGACAGTCTCCACTTTTAACTACTTGGAATCTATTCGTCAGATACGACTTAAACATATCAAGTGCAGTACCGGTTATCCCAATGCTTTTAAGTTTATTTAATAGAAGGTCGTGACTTACAGTGTCAAACGCTTTTATCAGGTCTATGAAAATACCAATGGAAATTAGTTTTTTGTCGATAGTATTTTTTTAAATTTGTCACTAAGTCAATTGTGCCAGAGAGCGTGTTAGATTTTTTTCGAAATCCGTATTGTTTATCATTTAGGAAACCAATAGAGCTCAAATAAGTATCTAGTCGATTATGGATAATTTTCTCAAAAATTTTAGAGATAACCTGTAGCACTGATATAGGCCGGTAGTTGTTAGGATCAGTCCTATCGCCCGCTTTAACCCCTTGAGTGTCCTACGGGCACGGTGTGCCCGTAAGAGAAATAGGCGGGTAGTGTCCTACGGGCACGGTGTACCCATAAGGATTCGTGTGAACTTCACTCCGGTGTTGTGTGATTGGTTACAATAATAAAAACGTACATCGACTAGTTACAGGTTAACCAACATAATACCATCAATTTTTACCATATTTCCAAGCCAAGCTTGCAACCGAGAAAAAATAATAAAATTGCTTATTTTTGTGCTCAGTTTTCTCCGTGCCGCCATATTGCGCTGTGGCGATCAACTAAGTTGAATTTGTGATTTTTTCAAATGTGTTCTCACCGCAAACGTTAAGTGATTGTATTAGTATTATATATTAAATTATTGTCAATTTAGTCAAGTACATGTTTTAAATATTTTTTTAGCCAGTTATAAAAAAATTTACAAAAAAAGTGTTAGTAACTTTTTCGATGCAATTTTCGGGTGTTGGCCGCTAGCCGTCCTCCATATTTTAAATGATTATATGTAAGTATTTATTAATTACTTTACTAAAATATACATAAGTGTTTCACAAAATTGTCTTAGAATCCATTGTTAATAAGACATTTTGTATTGTGTTTACTATAAATAGGTATCAACATGTTTTGTGAGTGAGAAATGTTTTCCGTCGGATCGTCAAAATGGCGCAAATATTTTCATTGCTATGAATAAATGGTTATTGTGAAGTAATATCGGTGAACTGTGCTAAATTAATCTATATAACCGTTACGTCGTCTACCCGTGTCAATATTAGTGCAGTGAAAAAGGGAATTTCGTGAATAATTTATGTGTATTTTGGAAAAATGTTTCACATGGTGTGAGAAAAAACAAAGTGACCTGCATTTATAATTTTCTTTCGATATGAAAAGGTTAAAGGTAAGCTAATTTAATATATTTCTCATATAGAGTAACTTCTGAACTGTATACGGTTTAATATTTACGTCATATAATTATACCAAACGCGAGAAAATTAAAGTTTTATAACCTATGATCTTATAAATGTTACATCCTCAAAATGGCTGGACACTACCGGAGAAAATGCATTTTAGAGCGGGGCATGCGAGGGGTTAAAGTTTTCTATAATCCATTGCTGTGTTAGTGAGCCCACGCAGTTTGTCAGTACTATCTTGAAACCTTCAATAAACTGGCCTATGTTCAAGCATTGTTCGGTAACCATATACCTGATCATTTGCTCCTGAAAATATGGTATAAAATATTATAAGGTAATATTCATGTAACGGATTTCAATCGCACATTTCGTGTGAGTGTATGATCATCTCTGGCTCGCATGAAATAAAATAAATAAATAAAAATGTTTATTTCATTTTCTACAATTTATACATATAGGTTACACATTACATTCGGAGTCTCCTTTTAAGCTAAATAATGCTTGTGATAGGATACTCCACTCTTCCGATTTATACAAGCTTATATATACAGATACCGATACCGAGATCGCGCGTACATACGAAGCGGACGTGTTACTGGTTATTTTCTAAAATTTAATTACATCTGACATACAAATCTGAACCCTGAGTCATTAGTGCAAAGTGATTTATGCAAAAAATCCTTTCCCGTGGTGCGACAAGTGCAGGCGATACTAACGCAGCTCTTCACACCTACGAGTAAAAGAGATAGACAGTACTGTGCCACAGATATACACCATGAGTGGTCTACACTCGCCTACTGGAAGTGGCACCGGCGAAAAACGTGATATCTCGGAGCCTGATTTGACGCAGGAACAGGATACGCCAAGTAATTCCCGAATTACTTTCCGTAGCTATAAAAGGAAGGAGGCAGAAGAAGAAAATATGCGAGAAAATATAGTTGAGATGCGAAAGCAAATAAACCTTATGATGGGTATGTTAAAGACCTTTACTACTAAGCAAGAAAAAAAGTTCAATCAAATATGCACCGATAAATCTTCAATCAATTTACAAATTACTAATAAAAACAAAACAACTGAAAACATGTCATAATATCTGAACAAAACAAAATAAAATCGGATATTGAAAACCTATCAAGGACGACAAAAACTACAGAGGATAGGGTCATGTGTCTTGAATCGGTCGTAAAAGTATTGAAAACGAATTCGCAGATAACACTGAATATCGAACCAGAGCAATCGTTACAATTTGAGAACATCTTAAGTGAAATCCAAGAACATCTTAAGTGAAATCCAAGAACGTAATTCTAGGAACAAAAATATAATCATAGCTGGTATTCCGGAGCCAATCATCGAAAACTATTTGGAACGAAATGAATCTGATATGAACAAAGTCATGAAAGTTTTGCAAACTATTCTTAGAGATTGCCCAAGACCAACAAGAATTTTTCACCTTGGAAGATACAACTCCGAAATTGCCCGCTCCATTAAGATTTGTTAGGCTCACGAAGAGACAGCCAAATATATACTGCAGAACAAAAAACCGTGATGCCAGAATCTATTAAGATCTATTCAGATCAAACACCACAGCAGCAGAAATACCTGAAATCTCTGAAAGAACAACTTAAGCAACGGATCTAAAATAGAGAAACCAACCTCACAATAAAATATATAAAAGGCACCCCAAGAATAACTCCGAAACCAGCACCAAAAAAACCAAAAACAACCAAGAACCTAGTCATCTAGTGAAAAACAACAACATAAGTTACCAAATAACAAATATTTATAAACAAAGAATAACTACAAAAAACGCACTGAAATGCTTATATGCCAATGTAAGATCTATTGTTAAACCTGGGAAATTCGACGAACTGACATGTGTTGTACAATCCTTCCAAGAAACTCTTCTTCTAAGTATATTGACAGAAACATGGCTCAAATCCAACGATGAAGCTGAACGATTTCAACTTTGTGGCTATACCCATTACTGCAGCTGCAGACTAAATAAACAAGGAGGAGGAGTAGCAATCTTCGTGCATAATAGCTTGAAACATGATCTTATCGAGGAAAATTGTGTGAATGAAAGTCACTTTCTGTGGATACATATCGACAAATTTTGTCTAGATGTTGGTGTTATATATAGGCCACCTAGAAGTAATGCAAAGGAATTCATAGAGCATTATTGTATGCAACCCCAACAGAAAAAGAGAGCAGTTGTTTTCGGTGATTTTAACTTTAATTTATTAGGCTCGGAATCATCAACAAAAAAATATAAACGAACGAATAAGAAAAATGGCTACAAAATTTGAAATAAATTTGAAAAGGAATACTGCACTAGTGAAACTGTAACTACAAAAACCATCCTGGATCATATTCGTTCAAATCTGTCCAATAATGAATTTCACTTAGCTATCATAGATACACCCATGTCAGACCACAAACAAGTATATTTTGAAGTCAAACAACAAGTACCCATACCTTTGGAGACCACCGAATATAAGATAATGGATTATGACAGACTATTTAAACTGTTTAAAAATTATATAAGCCAAACTACCATCACGTACTACTAACAATTAGAACAAATAATGCTAGACTGTGTAAAACAATGCCAAATCACTAAAACAAAAACGTTATACCCACCAAAAGCTAACTGGATTAACCCAAAAATAACAAAAGCGATCGAAAAAGGGAACAAAATATGGTATAAATTGAAAAAACAACCTACTGATGGAAATCTAAAGAGAACATTTAAAAGTATTAGAAACCAAACTACTGAAATTATACAAAATAACAAAAAGCAATACTATACAAAGTCTTTTCAAGAATGTACAAAGAAACCCCTTAAAATGTGGAAACTAATAAAAACTTAACTAATAACAAATTAAAACAATCTGAAGGCCCTAATAAATTATTAATCGATGGAAAAGTAGTCGATGATCAACAACAAATATGCGAATGTTTTAATACATTTTTCTCGACTGCTGGTTTTCACTTAGCTCAAAAAATACCGCAAAAGTATCATAATAATAAAACCTTTACAAACGCTGAACGCAATAATACTGGGGGCCTGTCTGTGTTTGAACCAGCTACTATCGGTGGAGTTGGAAAAATAATTGATGGTTTGAATACTAATACAAGCACAGGCATCGATAGTATTTGTACCAAAACTATTAAGAGTATCAAAAAAATACTAGTTCATGACCTAACAAAATGCATAAACAGTTGTCTTGAGGAGGGAACTTTTCCCGACTCCCTAAAACTCGCTAAAGTTACAGCAATTTTTAAAATGGAAAATCTAATTTTATTTTACATATAAACCAAAGGTCGCTGAAAATTAGCTTGAGATACATAGGTATCCCAAGTATGTTGTAGATACTTTATATTAGTGTTGTTTAAATTTTTAAATCGCTGTATCCATACTGATAAGTGTCTCTCAACGACATACTAATTTAAGAATTGTCGAACTTTTATTACCTGTAAAGTAGAGCGCTTTCTTCAGTGATGAAGGAAATACAGGTTAAAAGTGGCATTGCAAAAATAATCCTATAATAATATATAAAATTAATTGTAACTATCATGATTAAGTGTAGTGAGCCAATTTCCGTCTTGCAACAATATACCATCAGGCGCCGGCAAAGGGCAACACTTTCGATTGGTTTTACGCCTATTCTTATGTACAGGTCCAACTTATATTTTAACACGAATTATTTAAGTACTTTACACAAGTGTAATGTTGTCACACGTCTGTTACCTGACTGGCTTCGAAAGAGCGTAGGCGTATGCTATATACCTACGCATCGCCTACTACTCGTTTATTCTTAGATCTGATCTTATTAGAACAACATTTCACAACCTCGCTCTATAAATAATAAGAGATGAATCAAAATCTGGGCAACAACTTGCTCAAAAACCTAAATGAAAATATACTTGAATCAAGCATTGAATCTAAAGTCATACGATAACCTGCAACCATACTTCACGACGAATGAAGTAAGCAAAAACTACATTAAAATACAATTAATTCAGATTTAAAACAAAATGGGATAAACGTAGCCCTTTCCTTTCAACTTATTATCTTTTTACAAATACCTACTTATTAATTTTCCTTAGCGTCGCTACAAATGTTTGTTTTAAATTATAAATAAGGCAATTATCCGGCTACCTGACGCCTTTTAGAAAGTATTAACACTGTTTTAGTTTTAAGTTAATAAATAAATGCTGAGATATTCTTAAAGAACATTCACTTTATTTAGTTTTAAGATTAATTATCTTTCTTTAAATTGTATTTACAGTGCCTAAGATTAGAATAAAATTATTATTCACCCTTATTACAACTGAATGTAATCAAATAAATTAAGAATAATAAGGATGTGTAAATAGCGTCATGTTATTTTGTTATTTTATATCTTATAAAGATTATACTTAAAAATTTCGTACTATGAGTCGACGCAGAACGTGTTTCTCAGATTATAATTTCAATAAACGACCATGATTAGACTTTATAAAAAGTACTTCCACAACTCGTAAAACAAGTTACTTATCGCATTAACTAATGAATTGTATGTAAATCTATATAAATAATATCGTCACTGGGTACGGTAGACTCGATCGTAATCTTACCTGAATAATAAAACTTAAAAAATTAAGATTTTAAGTCAACAACATATGTATATCCGCAAAATTCGGGTTGTCGAGTATTTTGTTAAACTCTTATGCTTCTGACAGACAAATCGCAGTCCTTATATTGGCAATTCGAGCGATACGTTACTGTCACCGGATAATATTATGTTGAGTACAGTACTATCATGTAGTTTGTATGTGTAAATACTTCTTGCAGTTATATTTCTTATTGGTATAAACAGTTACAACGACCTTATTATTGAAGTATTACTATTATAGGAGATTTGTGTTACTCCGTATTTACGCGAGCAAAGCCGCGGGCAAAAGCTCGTACTTCTATAATACGAGCATTAAATTTATTCCTTTAAATAACAGTTACAAAATCCTTTATTTAGCTTTGCAAAATGTTAGTAAAATTAAAATAATACAAATTCCCTGTATTTAATTACTAATAACACAATCCATGCGCGAAAATAAACTTCCATTTAAACTACCTCAAACCTCGTAATATAAAGTTAGTAAATGAACATGTAAACACAAAAACAGACTGTAATAATAACTTGCATGCAATATATTGTACTTAAAAATCCATGCATAGTCCTATTTAGATACAAAAATATTCTTACATTTCCTGTTGACTCATTTAATCTGCAAAACGCCTAGGCCGAACGCTACACATGAAACAAACTTGGTAATTTATAATGACCTTTTTGAAAAAGTAAAAGCGTTATCTGCGGATAAACTTAATTGCGGCGATAAAATAAAATTTTCCAGCAAGGTTTTTTGTTTTAACCTTAGTGGGGATTATGTCAGATTTTAGTTGCTGTTTTTGGCCTCCCAAAATAAATTAAGTACCTCTAGAGATTGGGGAAAAATGTTTGAAGAGTAAGTAGTGTGGTTGTTTCGGGAAAGGGTTCATTAGGCTGGTGACCCCTATAAAGTATTCATCTTTTGCTGTATTTTATTCTTGATATTCTGGGATTTGTTTGTTGTTTGGCAACTTAGGAAAGTTATTGTACTGTGACAGGCAGAGAACAAAAGTAATTGTAAATTTAAACAATTCATATGAAAATGCTGTCGGATCTTAATTTAATACTCAAGGATTTTAGCTCAGTGAAGATGAAACTACAAAAGGCACGGCTGCCCTAAAGTAGTTCCCTCTACTAAATCCAAAATTTGACCAAATAATGGCCATTAAACTAAATTAGGGGCATACAGAAACAGATACCAACTCGTGTGGTCAGAGAGGAAGGATTAATTCTCTAAGCAGGGCGCATGGGAGACACTTTAAAATACTTAAAAGGCTGTGTAAAAGATTCTGGAACTTTCAAATAGCTGAGTTTGGGGAGGTATTAAAATTTTCTCCAAGTACCTTATGTCCCTAAAGAGGCTTCAAAAGGTCGGTGTCGATTAGTTTTGTAAGTATTTCATAAATACTGTTTTTTATTATCGGTTACTCCATCATTGTTTTCAAGTCTCTCAAAATTATTGCTGTCCATGCTCAAGAATAAATTAAATATCTTACCAAAATAGGGACTGATAAATAATGAATTCTCATAACATCTTCATCTTCATTTATCGCTGTACAAATTATGTTTAAAGAATATGTATACTTTACAATAACAATAATCTCAAATGTAACCTCAAAGATTGGTCCAACCCCATCGATTACAATATATATTTTACAAGCACGACCTCCATCCTGGTACGAGTCTTCCTTTCGCTTTATTAGCATTGAATCGATTTACCAATTCATTCAAATGGGCAATGCAATATATTTGCCCCTTTTTACTGTAATTTTATTCTAATGTATAATTGTCTCATCGACAAATATATGCGAAGGGCGATCGAAATAGACTTTGGATCATGGTAAAACTGTACTTCTTTAAATAACAAAACATAACTTTAAGCTTTTAACCCTGAAAGGGTAGGCAGAGATTTACTACACACCAACTAAAATCAATTTCAATATAAGTTTTCTTATCTAACATTGACCTTGAACCTGCATTTAAATACAATTTCAAACTGCTAAGAGTAGGCTATTTTAGATAAACTTATTTCTGGAGAGCTACAAAATACTAAATGCATACATTTATGTAACCAGATAAAACTCGTTCATTAATAAGTATTTTAGCTTGATTTAATTTAACAAATGGCTTTTTCAAAGCTAGCTTCCCATTTATCCTGAACGATGGATCCAGGTCGAAATAACCACAAAGTGAATGAGTACAGTTAACGCGATAAGGTACTGTTGGCTAGCTCAAAAGTTTATTTTGTAGTATTTTTCAAAGGTAGAAACAACGGGTTTAGACCACGTACGACGAGTAAGACTATTATAAAAGCCTTATGTGTTTTTTTTTTGTGGATTTCATGTTTTCTATCAGGCATGCAGTGCGCTGTGGAAACTCAAGATAACAGAGTTGGCGATCAAGCTTTTGTTTCTTTAGTTTAAAAATATTTTGAAGTATTGCACCTATGTTTGCTCAATTTAACGGGTTTGACAAAGATATTTTCTGATTGATGCCAATTAATAACAACTTCAACAAATATAACATAACATTTACGTTATATTTGTTCGTGATGATCTAAGAATATTTTTTTCTTCACGCACATCTACATCGTACCCGTACAGTGCTTAATAAAATGTTCTTAATTATTTTGTAACTAACAAAGTAAGGAATAATTAACATCTCGAATCATGACACATTGTACAATTAGCGTCACTAATAAAATCCGTTTGCATGTCAGTGCTGCGTATACAGTACAAATTAGGAGTACAATTAACAAATGTTCAAAACAATTATTCTTTTCTGCTTAGACCTTTTATAAATTCACCGGAAAACAATTCAATCAGCCCAAAAAATACTATTCAAATCGAATCCAAAATATATGTCCAGCCATATACATTTGCCTTGCTGATTTGCATAATGGTCCACATAGAAAGATATACGACGAATTCCAAGGGCTTCTCAACATATTGAAGGGAGGAATGAAGAAAAATGGCTCCAGCAGCGCGCCCTGAAAACTGGAACCTCTAATTTACATCTAACATGTGTAGTCCTTATTACAAAACAGGAAGAGTAGTATAATGAGGATTAACAAATATGTTACGGGTATCCGGAATTTATGATCGGACGATTCACGCGTCTATTGCAATGGTTTAGGTACCTGGTTTCGTAATGAAATTTTTGTCGAACTTTTTTATGTCTTTCTGTATATTGGATATTTCTGTGCTTGTATATTGCTGGGATCTTCACGTCTGTTGTGCTAAATGGGTAAGCAGAGGTAAAAATTACATGTTGGTATTATTTATTAGTTAGATGTCAGTTCCGGGATAATAGCTCACTGTCGTTGGTTATGCAGACTGATTACTATTGGTTCTCAGAAACTATTAACAGAATCTAGGTATTTAATTGTATTTTTCATTCAACACATACGCATGGTATATTTGGAGTGCAAAGATCTTCACTTACCTATCTTCAAAGTACCGTACCTGAAAACTCAGTGCAGTAATCTAAATTGACATAAATAACATTTTTTTACATTACTAAACAGTTATCTCTTGATCAAGTAACAGCCTAATATTTTTGTTTTACAATAACTACAATGCAAAGCCAAAATGATACAATGCATGCACCTTACATAGGACAAAATATTAATTTTAACGTACAATCCCCATACGCAAAACAGATTGCTATGAATATTCACCATCAACAAATTTAGTTGCACTTAGCCTAAGTAGGAGATTCACATTTGAGACCGTAAATTCTCTCGTTCAGGAATTATAAGTTTATTTATGTGGTCTTGAAGTTTTATTTCACGACTTCCTTGTTCTATGGTAATGTTGGAGTTGAGCTCGAATGTACAGCGAATAGGAACTGTGCATTTATTTGTCATATAATATTGTGTACTTGGGAGTTCCAAGGTAATACCAAGAAAGGATATGTAAGATCGTTTGTCGTTTATAAGCGGATTTGTCTCTCTTGTAAGGAGAAATACTTTTGAGTTTTATATTTATTTTGAAAGGTCTGTCATTTTATTAGTGTCAACATTAACATACATTGTAAATATATGTAATACTTAAAAATTGTTAATTCAACATATACGGCACTTAGTTCTGGATATTAATTCCAAATTGTCTTTAGGAATACATAACACGTACCTTTCATTATGAATACCCAATATTTCAGCACTGTTGTCACATTCAATTCTTTTTGGGTAGCTTGTAAGAAATACTTATTATCCAGCTCCCGATTTTATAATCCCGGATGGGGTAATAGAGAGGTGTGAATGTAATGCAGCACAAGAGTTTTCAAAGCATCACTTAAGTAACGCAAATACATCTGCTAGTATTGTTCATCAAAGTTGTTAAAACAAAAAAAACTGAAATAAAACTTTAAAAAAAGCTTTAAGTAAACATGTTTAAACGTATGTCCAGTACCTACAGAATATATGTCATAATACCGTCCATACGCTCGGCCAATCAGAGAAGGCCATCGTCCGCGCTCGTGGAATTTGCCCTTATATGGTAATGCACCGGCATCAACTCTGATGGAGAGCTCTGGTATATAAAGGGGCCGCCAGAGAGGCTGGCACCGCTATTTATCACCCTGTCTGATCTACGTGCTACGTCTACGTCGTACGTGTATCCTGGTCGCAGCTGTGGGTAAGTTACTACATTTACTGCGTTAGCGTACTGCTAGCTGAGGCCAGCTGGCGCCGCCTTCCTGACTCTATTGGATGTGGCTCTCCTAATGCTGCTTTCCTTCAGGTTCCAGGTCCACCTTGAAGCTCCGGGCTACGCTACCCTAGCTCTATTCTTCTCCACACTTTCCTGCACCGTCTTCGATGACACCTCTGCCGACAAGTCTGGCCCTGCCCTGCTCATCGCACACACACACCGCCGGCGCCGGCCAGCTGAAGCCAACAGTCTGCAAGGATCTACCCCTCTACGTGCAGCCATTCGAATAGCCTGCCCTGCACACTACCGGAGGGAACAGCGTGGGAGACTGCAGCCCTTAGCGTTCAGGGCAGTGTCGTGTTGTTGGTCGGGCATACTCGTGCATGGGAAGTGAGACAATACTCGGCAATAAACGCATATAACCTCTTCTACATTTTATTATAGAACCCGTTACAGTGGCGCCTACGTGGGTTATTGTCTCGCTTCTCGTGCTCTTCTAGCAGATCTCCATCATTGTAAGCGAGAAAGTGTGGATACAGCGAACCGGTACGTATTTTTATACTAATTGTCTTCCTTTTAGTGTAACTACCTACTACGTAATAGTTTGCAAATTTGAACCCTAACGTTTTTCTAATCATTCCTTATCGTAAAGTAGGGCATTTGTAAGGGCGGAACGCTTGCGCATTAAGTGTAGTGTGTAGTGTATACTAACGCGGTTTATTCTTTCATACACAATGGGCTCACACCCCATAAAATACTTCCTGCTAAGTAAAAACGAGTTAGCATACGAGGTTACGATCAGAGGTGAGGAGCCGGCTACCTCTGTCCTAAGTCTGCGGAAGCATCTCCCTAAATTACTGGAAAGCATTCCAAACAATGATATTTCGGAGTCGGGCCTAGCCATCGCGGTGGACTTCGAAGGCGCCAGCGAGCCCGTTTCTGAGCTGGCTAAACGAGTGGATTTGCTATCTTCTTCTTACGACGCGAACCTAGCTAGGAGGTCTACCACATTGCACAACCAATTATTCCACAGACTCCGTAGGAACGAACGTGCTACGGCGTATTGTAAACGCATAACCGAATTGTGCAGCCGGTTCGACAAGCTCTCGGCGGAGCTGTCCGCCATTGAACAATCAAGTGTTCGCCCAGCTGATGCTGTGGCAGAAGTCCAACCTGCGCCGTCTACATCGACGCAGGCAGGGTTAGTCCCAGTGTTGCATTGCGAGCATTTGAGAGTTAGCGAACTGTCTAAGCTAAAATACAACGGTACGGGATGCGTCCGACCGTTCCTACAACGCGTAACCGAATTTCAAACCGCGCGTAATCTACTTTCCACTAAAATTATAACATATGTCTCCGAAATATTCACCGGTAACGCATTCCACTGGTACCGCGGCCTATAAGAATATTTTACTACGTGGGAAGAACTCACCACCAAATTAATAGACGATTTCACACCGTTCGATTATGATTGCCGTTTAATAAATGAAATCCGCCGACGTACTCAAGGTGCTAACGAAACTCTAATTATTTATCTCTCCATAATGAATCAGCTGTTCGCTAGGCTATCACCGTCAAAGCGATTGTCCCAACGCGAAAAATTAGATATTCTATTGCATAACATACGTCCATGCTATTTGCTAGTGCTAGCTCCGTCAATATCTTCAATAGACAGTATAGCAACACTGCAGACGTTATGTTTAAATTACGAACGGATGAAATGTTTGAACTCTCAATTCCACGAACCTTATTATAATAACGACACGTTGGCACCAGACCTAGCTTACAGTCACAAACCTAATAACTGAGCGCGTAATAATTTATACAATAATTATTCCGCTGCCACTATACACTACTATTTTTTAATTAGTACAAAAAAATTAACGGGGCACTAAGTATCTTTAACTGATCATATTTATGTAGTTAAAAAATAAAAACACTAAGTCCCAAAACTGTCTCAAAACTGTCCACAAAAATACGTAAATATTGGTTAATGCATAACTAGTAACAGTTGTAAACTATTCCATTGATAATTCCTCCCCTGTCCCTCTGCGCGCGCGCCGCGCTTCGATGCTACAAACAGTACTAAATTGCTAGCGGACGTGAGCGTATCGATTGTTTTCGCTGCAACAGTTAAATTGTTTGTCTACGTTTTCCTGACGCGATGGCTTATCCGTTCATAATATCACGGGAGTGTATGAATGTAGCTATGCTTCGTGCGTACTTTTTGAGTGGAGGAATCGCAAGTGCAGCTGTGTACCCATGGACATCATTTTGTGAGTGTACAAACGTAAGCCGGTTAGTGTTGAACAATTAAAACAGTGCATATTAGACGCTTTTGACGAAGTGAAAAGACTGTTATCTGTGTATTGACAATGGTGGTAGACATTTCGAAGGACAATGGAAATACTTGTAAGTTTAGTAAATAATACCTACTTAAGTAAATAATAATTTGAGGCGGCCGGCTCAAAATCGGTCTATGTGGAGAACCTTGAGGGAGGCCTATGACCAGCGGGTACCGTCTCTAGGCTGACATGATGATGATAAAATCATTTGTAAATAGCAGATGATTCTAACTTCATAAATACGCCAAAATAACTCTTTTTTTTAATAGCAGATGATTCTAACTTCATAAATACGCCAAAATAACTCTTTTCTTTTATTACAGAATACCTTCTTTTATTTTGATATGTGTTTGCTTTCTAATTACATACCTTTGTATTTAATTACTTGTAAAACGGTAAATTTTGCCGGTCCTAAGCCCGAATAAACTATGAAGGAGAGGGTAGAATTAAGAAAATTAAAAAGTAACTACCTACACTGATTATTTTATTGTCTAAGGCTACCTACATTAATAAGTGCGACGGAAAGAATGCGTAGGAGTAGGACGGAAAGTAAGTACTATCAATGAAGTAGTGAATGGATTGTAAAATATGTCTATGATTTAGGTGAGATTTTCTACAAAAACAAATGATAATAACTTGGCTATTTATAGATATTATGAAATTCTTATGTCACACATATGATAATAATGTCTTCGCTAATATGTCCTTAAAGATATTGTACTAATTAAAAATAATGGTGTAGAGGGCACGTCCGATAACCCCAAATGCACTGAGAACAACGAACCTAGTAATCCTAAGTCTAAATCTAGCTCTGTCGCTCTAGTCACGTCCAAGTTTGAACCACAGTTTGAAGGAATGCAAGCACGAGCAATTTGCAATTTGCTTCAAGTGCGGCCATAGGGATGTGACATGCCCTAACTGCCCGAACTGTAAATCGACGAAACCAAAAAACTAGTTGGTCAGGGTCGGGGCGAGGCAAAATCTAAATTAGGTTCTACAATCTATTCAACTAATTTTGACAAAGATGATTTGAGAAATTGGCTTAACACTCTAAAAGTGTATTTCTCTAGTTGTTCCGTCGCCTTGATCCTAGATAATAAACCTGAAAATGACCTGCAGCCCTATGTTAACGTAACGTTTAACAGTTTGCCTATTTGTGGATTGCTCGATTCCGATTCAGTCATCACAATTTTAGGTAACAACTCCCATCTAGAGGTAATTACTAAAACCGGGCTAGAAATACAGCAGTGTCACAACACTAATTCTATTCGGTCCGCGGGTGGAAATAAATTGTTGCCGCGCGGTTTTATCGACTTCCCACTACTTTTAATAATCAAACCCACTTATTGAAAGCTTATATTATTCCAGAAGTTACAAGTAATTTAATTTTAGGCATCGATTTCTGGAAACTATTTAAATTACTGCCTAACCATATTATCGCATCCGTATGCATGTCTAAAACATTGCCGTGTAGTGTGATGAGTGAAAATAAGCCAAGTAACACGAACGTATTGCAATCCTTTAGTGAGTTGAGTGAGTCACAACAAAGAACGGCTAAATTAATTATAAAGAAATACGAGTCGATTTCTACTGAAAAAACCGGGTTAGGACGAACTCACTTAATAGAACATGCTTAATAGAACACTAGCGATTTTGCGCCGATACGCCAAAGATATTATAGGCTACCACCAGCGAAATTAAAAATAATTATTGACGAATTAGACGAAATGCTTGCATTGGGAGTGGTAGAAAAATGCGAAAGTCCTTGGTCGTCACCTATTTTACTAACGCCTAAGAAGGACGGTAAACTAAGGTTTTGTTTAGATAGTCGGAAACTTAATTCGATTACTAAAAAAGACGCGTACAAACTACCATACGTATCCGAAATTTTAGACAATCTTAGGAATGCTAGGTATCTAAGTAGTATAGACTTACATATGTAAGTCATTTTTGCAGACGCCTCTTCGCGAATGTGATCGGGATAAGACTGCGTTCTATGTGCCTACTAGAGGAACATTTAGATTTGTAACTATGCCGTTTGGTTTAACGAATGCGCCTGCAACGCAACAGCGTTTGGTGGATCAGTTGTTTACGAATAGTCCTGAGTTCGAAAACTCGGTATTTGTTTTCTTAGATGATATCGTGCTTATATGGCCTTCTTTTAATGCCTATGTGTCACTATTAAATAAAGTATATGAAAAATTAAAATCGGCCAACCTTACAATTAACTTAGATAAATCTCAATTCTTCCGCGACGAATTGAAGTACGGCTACGTAGTGAACTCTAAAGGATTACAAGTAGACCCATGTAAGGTGGAAGCCATTCTTGAATATGATACGCCTAAGAATAAAAAAGAAGTCAAAAGGTTCTTAGGCATTGCATCATGCTATTGGCGATTTATATCTAATTTTAGTACTATTGCCGGGCCTTTGAACAAACTTACCTCTATCGGTAAGAAAGCTGCACCATTCCAGTGGTCGGTGGAAGCTGATGACTCCTTTTGTAAACTAAAACAATTGTTAAGCTCCGCACCAATATTATCGTGCCCCGATTACGAGAAACCGTTTCAAGTTTACACGGATGCGAGTGCGTGTGGCATCGGTGGGTTGCTTACACATTGCTTACATGAGTAGGTCACTAAATGCACTGGAACAATCTATAGTATAAGAGAACGGGAGACATTGGCAGTTCTAACAGCCCTCGAATATTGGCGCTGCTATTTAGATAACGGGTTGAAGTTTGTTGTGTATACTGACCATTTCGCATTGAAATGGTTCCTCAACTTAAACAACCCGACTGGTAGATTAGCTCGGTGGTCGGTACGTCTGTCAGCCTTTAACTTTGAAATAAAGCATCGGCGCGGCGCAGATAATATTATAGCAGATGCGTTATCACGATCCTTACCAGTAAATACAATTAGCGCGAATAATAATAATAATAACGTGAACAACCCTAATGTTGACACTGATCAATGGTATTCAGCCACCTACAATGGTTGTTTATCTTCGCCTAATGACTATCCAGACTATTCTATTAAAAATAATAAATTATATCGTTTGATAAAATCCAAGTGTATGCTACGTAAGGAGTTTGAATGGAAAGAAGTACTAGCTTCTTCTAATCGAAATAATGCCATATTAGAGAACCATGACGAATCCACTTCGGGGCATTTCGGTATATTTAAAACTTACAAGCGCTTAGCACTTCGTTACTGTTGGCCCAAAATGCACGCGTACAAACATCAGAGCCATGCACCATTGGGAACCATGGGACGACCCAAAGTGTGTTCACGACCCTTCCAAACCATTAGCGTAGATTTGGTGGGGCCATTACCCGTCACAAGAAAACAAAACGCTTATATCTTTGTAGTAACTTGTTGTTTTAGTAAATACTGTCTTCTTTTCCCTATCAGGCTCGCAACTGTGGAAATAATAACTAATATGTTGGATGAAAAAATATTTTTAGTTCATGCTATACCATCTACAGTTATATTGGACAATAGTAAACAGTTTGTAAGTGCTACTTTAAAAGCTATGTTGCCCAAGTATAAAATGCCTAATCTGCACTATACTCCTAAATATTTTCTTCATGTGAATACGGTCGAACGCTATAATAAAACCATTGTTTCTACCTTAGCGGCGTTTATTGGAAATGACCAGAGATTATGGGACACACTCTCCTACCTAAGGTGCAATTTGCATAAAATTCCGCAGTTAATGAAATCACGGGCTATCTACCTAGTTTTTTAGTCTATGGACGTGAATTAGTTCCATGCGGCTCTCACTATATTAACACGGACGCTGATGTTATAGTATACATACCTAGAGACAATTACGCAGAAAATATAGGTCACTTATCAGGCATATTTGACAAACTTCAGGCACTCCTCATTCTAGCTCATGCTAGGAATTCCCAAACTTATAATTTACGCCGTAATCCAGCTGAGTTTAATGTGGGAGACACTGTTTGGAAAAGGACTTTTTATCAGAGCGACAAGGATAAGTCCTTCTGTAAGAAACTAGCCCCTAAATTCGTAAAGTGCACAGTGATTACTAAAAAGTTGCCCCACGTATACGAGTTGTCGGACGCGTCTGGAAATTCTATTGGGTTTTGGCACATAAAAGACTTAAAACGTATACACTATGGTGCCTAAATATTTGTTACAAACTGTATAGACTTTCTCTTCTTTTCTTTCTTTCCTTCTATATGCCGTCTTAGCTTGGACAGTAGCGGACTCATAGACCTATCGCAGCTAGTCGGATGTTTCTTGTTTAAGCAACGTAAAATCCTCTCCTAAGGTGGGCGGTATTGTAACGTATGTCCGGTACCTACCAAATATGTGTCATAATACCGTCCATACGCTCGGCCAATCAGAGAAGGCTATCATCCGCGCTCGTGGAATTTGCCCTTATATGGTAATGCACCGGCACCAACTCTGATGGAGAGCTCTGGTATATAAAGGGCCGACAGAGAGGCCGGCACCGCTGCTTATCACCCTGTCTGATCTACGTGCTATGTCTACGTCGTACGTGTATCCTGGTCCCAGCTGTGGGTAAGTTACTACATTTACTTCGTTAGCGCGTTAACTACCCATCTCTCTACCTGCTAGCTGAGGCCAGCTAGCGCCGCCTGTCTGACTCTATTGGTTGTGGCTCTCCTAATGCTGCTTTCCTTCAGGTTCCAGGTCCACCTTGAAGCTCCGGGCTACGCTACCCTAGCTCTGTTCTTCTCCACACTTCCCTGCACCGTCTTCCACGACACCTCTGCCGACGAGTCTGGCCCTGCCCTGCTCATCGCACACACACACCGGCGGCGCCTGCCAACTGAAGCCAACTGTCTGCAAGGATCTGCCCCTCTACGCGCAGCTCTTTGAGAAGCCTGCCCTGCATACTACCGGAGGGAACAGCGTGGGAGACTGCAGCCCTTAGTGTTCAGGCCAGTGTCGTGTTGTTGGTCAGTCATACTCGTGCATAGGAAGTGAGACAATACTCGGCAATAAACGCATAGAACCTCTTTTACGTTTCATTATAGAACCCGTTACAATGTAGCTTCGATCATTTTGTGCGGTTTCTCCGTTAAAGCCGTTGTAAAGAGCAGGAAAACGGTATAACCTTATTAAAAGTAAATCTACATCTGTATTTGTTTCTTTGGCTTTATTTTACATTTTATCAAAATTGATAAAAATCAATAGCAAAGCCAAACCTGTGCCACTGGTTCAAAAAGCAATCAAAGCCAAACCTGTGCCACTGGATTTAAAAAGCAATTGTTGAATTTGCCGAATATGATTTCAGCAAAGTCGCTTTAGTGTGATCGCCAGTAGCCAGGAGCACGTTTGCATCATTCTAGTTTACGCAAACACAGTATACGGTTGGCTATAAACCGTTTTGATATAGGCGTAATAAACTGAACATTAAAACATTTTATACATACAATACATGCGATAGAACTACTACTATGATTATATAGGGTGTAAAAAGACCCTTAACGAAAACTGAAATCCCATGTTGTACCAATCACTACGACCATTTTTTACTTCGGCACCAAATCTGGGAAATTACTGGTTCAGGAGATATTGAGGCTCAAAGTTAGTATGGAATTTTTCTAATTAGGTACAAAATCGATGCATTTACCCTGCTAATATGTTCCTTAGATGTCCTATAACCCCATGGATAAGTAGGTATTTCGAGCATTGCGCGCGCGCGCTTTTAATTGCGGTTTAAAAAATGAGAAAACTCAAAAAAAAAATCGTTTCCCAGGTATTATTTTTGGTTAGTATGACTTGGCATGATGTCCACAACGAGTAGACTTCGGCTTGGTGATGGGTCTTGTGACACCCTGTATAATCGATTTTAAACTTTCGCGATTTGTATACAGCATTCAATATTATTTAGCGGGAGGACGGATACAGACTATCGACCACTTGGAACCCAGTTATCAACAAATGCAAACAACGCCGCAGTAACACAACTCATCAGTGTGTAGACGCCATAAGTGTAGTGTGTCGAAGTACCGACAGTGCGGATAGAACTAAAAATATCAAAAATACAAAACAAGTGAGGGTAGCTGCCGAAACTCACGCTTCACAAGGACGGCGCTGAGCTGATATCAGTCCCTCCGCGACCACAACCGTTGCAAGCCGGTAGAAACGTAGGAGAATAACAGAGGTATTTATGCCTAGTATTATATGTAATTATTCCAGTTGGTTTGGAGTCTCGTGCGCGTTAATAATAGAGCATTATTAAAAAGTGCCAGACCTAATGGAAGGAAAGAGGAACCAACCACGCACCCTCGGATTGACCACCCCAACTATTGCAATAGAAAAAGGTTGACAATACCGAACTCCTCTAAAAGGATAAGGGATATAGGATTGGTATGGGTTCCAGGAAGATGCCTGACTTGCAGTATCTCGCTGTATGCGTCGACTATTCTTTGACAAGTGTTTCGCCTCTGCATGAGGCATCCTCAGGAGCGATGGGCAACGACGAATTTCCAGACATCTCTTGGGCATTTGCTGAACAAAACTATGTATTCCAATTCTCTTACATTTATATCTATCAATTTTATTGGTTGCTTTAGCATTCTATCACTTTTATTAGAAATAACGCTTTTAGACCGCGTACGACGTAAAACAAATTGAAATATATACATTCAATGTTTTTTATCCGGCATGCAGTGCGTTGTAGAAACTCAAGATAACAGTGGTCGATCAATCATTTGTTTCTTTAGTTTAAAAATATTTTGAAGTATTTCAGCCATGTTTGTTCAATTTGACGTCTTTGACGAGCAAATAAAGCATTTTTCTGATGCTATGTAACAACAACATTAATAAATATATGTTTTTTAAAAGAGCTTATAGGATTTGTGATGATCTCCGAATATTTTTTTTCTTCACGCATACATCATAACATACCCCTACAGTGCTTAAAACTATCTTAATTATTTTGTAACTTGCAAAGTAAGGACTAATTAACATCTCGAATCATGACACATTGTATAATGAGCGTCACTAATTTAATAATCCGTTTGCTTGTCAGTGCTGCGTATACAGAACAAATTAAAAGTGCAATTATCAAATGTTGAAAACAATTATTCATTTCCGCTTAAACCTCTTTTCAATTCACCGGAAAATAATTCAATTAGCCTAAAAATACTATTCACATCGAATCCAGAATATATGTCCAGCCATATACATTTGCCTTGCTGATTTGCATAATGGTCCACATAGAAAGATAAACGACGTATTCCTGGGGCTTCGTAGCATATTGAAGGGAGGGATGAAGAAAAATGGCTCCAGCATCGCGCCCTGAAAACTGGAACCTCTCATTTACATCTAACGTGTATAGCCCTTATTACAATGCAGGAAGACAGATATTTGATTGCGTTGCATCTGTCTAAATGAAGAGTAGTAGAATGAGGGTTAACAAATATGTTACGGGTATCCGGCGGGTATTTATGATCGGAGGATTCACGCGTCTATTGCAATGGTTTAGGCACCTGGTTTCGTGATGAAATTTTTGGCGAACTTTTTTATGACTTTCTGTATATTGGATATTTCTGTGCTTGTTTATTGCTGGGATCCTGACGCCTGTTGTGCTGAATGGGTAAGCAGAGGTAAATTACATGTAGGCATTATTTATTAGTTAGATGTCAGTTCCGGGATAATAGCTCACTGTCGATGGTTATGCAGACTGATTACTAGTACTCAGAAATTATGAACAGAATCTAAGTATTTAATTGCATTTTTCATCCAACTCATACTCATGAAATATTTGGAGTGCAAAGATCTTCACTTATCTTCGAATAACCGTACATGAAAACTCCTAAGTGCAGTAATCTAAATTGACATATATAACATTTTTTTACAGTACTAACGAGACATAGAAAAAAAATTAATTGTTATTCTCTTGATCAAGCAACAGCCCAATATTTTTGCTTTACAATAACTACAATGCAAAGCCAAAATGATACAATGCAAACCATTTTTTTTTTGTTTCGGGTTGGAAAATCCTCATGGAGTCCCCCCGCCCTGGGGGATGGGCGAAGGGGACTGTCAGACTCTTACTGACTAAAAACCAACCCGTGTGCCTCATGTACCCGTGTGTCGGAGGGTCGGGTTTCGC
This sequence comes from Euclidia mi, assembly GCA_944739405.2. Classification (NCBI taxonomy): domain Eukaryota; kingdom Metazoa; phylum Arthropoda; class Insecta; order Lepidoptera; family Erebidae; genus Euclidia; species Euclidia mi. The sequence goes on from OX123190.2 coordinate 56,432,451, forward strand.
CCAAGCATACGTCGCAACCCCCCGACGGGTATCGGCCCGCCAGATGGTCAGGCGGGCCCCGAACAAAACCCCCTTGGCGGCGGATTAAGGTGTTAGGCTCCACCGCCAAAACACCCAGCGGCCGGCCAGAGGTAGGATGGCAACGCAACACCGCATCTCCTCTTCTTCTGCGGCCCCACCGCGACGCATCGGATGGTGCGCCCCCATTTGGTCGCGGGAGATAGGGCACGCGGCAACGCAACACCGACACGCCTCTCCTCCCGCGACCGCGCCCGACTGCGAGGGACAGACAGACTGTCCCCCGCACCCGCACCGTTGGACGCATCCTGCGCAAGCTCACTGCCAAGCCCACGCGGAGCGTCCACTCCAGGTATCCCTCTTAGCTTCACCGCGGGGTTCCAATCCACGGTTACTGAGCCCCCCCACCACGACAAGGTGGAGATCCCACGGGGGGGATACAATGCAAACCTTACATAGGACAAAATATTAATTTTAACGTACAATCCCCATACGCAAAACAGATTGCTATGAATATTCACCATCAACAAATTTAGTTGCACTTAGCCTAAGTAGGAGATTCACATTTGAGACCGTAAATTCTCTCGTTCAGGACTTATAGGTTTATGTGGTCTTGAAGTTTTATTTCACGACTTCCTTGTTCTATGGTAATGTTGGAGTTGAGCTCGAATGTACGGCGAATAGGAACTGTGCATTTATTTGTCATATAATATTGCATACTTGGGAGTTCGAAGGTAATACCAAGACAGGATATGTAAGATCGTTTGTCGTTTATAAGCGGATTTGTCTCTCTTGTAAGGAGAAATACTTTTGAGTTTTATATTTATTTTGAAAGGTCTGTAATTTTATTAGTATCAACTAGTGATGTTCCGGATATCCGTATCCGTATCCGCGGTTATCCGAGGAAGAAGAAATATCCGTATCTGTATCCGTATCCGGTACTTTTCTCGCGGATCTTTCACATTATTAATTTGCAACTGATAGGATGGAATGCTATAGGTAGTTAGGTAGAATTAAAAAGCTATTATATTTCATTCAGAGTATTTTTAAAAGAATTTCAACACAAGTCGAAATATGATCTGTCTATTGTTCCGCCGGGCGTGTGTGACGTCAACTATCGTTTCAAGGTCGCGCGCACCGACATCAATTCAGTAAGAAAATAAAGATCCGTATCCGTATCCGCGGATCTTGACAACAAATATCCGTATTCCGATCCGTATCCGCGGATATTCATTGGATCCGGCACATGACTAGATCAACATACATTGTAAATAAATGTAATACTTAAAAATTGTTAATTCAACATATACGACACTTAGTTTTGGATATTAGTTCCAAATTGTCTTTTGGGATACATAACACGTACCTTTCGTTTCGAATACCCGATAATTCAGCATTGTTGTCACATCAAATTCTTTTTGGGTAGCTTGTAAGAATAATAACTTATTATCCAGCTCCCGATCTTATAATGCCGGATGGGGTAATAGAGAGGTGTGAATGTAATGCAGCACGAGAGTTTTCAAAGCATCACTTAAGTAACGCAAATACATCTGCTAGTATTGTATATCAAAGTTGTTAAAACAAGAAACTTAAATAAAACTTGATTAAAACTTTTAAAAAAGCTTTAAGTAAACATGTAGCTTCGATCATTTTGTGCGGTTTCTCTGTAAAAGCCGTTGTTAAGAGCGGGAAAACGGTATAACCGTATTAAAAGTAAATCTACATCTGTATTTTTTTCTTTGGCTTTATTTTACATTTTATCAAAATTGATAAAAATCAATAGCAAAGCCCAACCTGTGCCACTGGTTTAAAAAGCAATCAAAGCCAAACCTGTGCCACTGGATTTAAAAAGCAATTGTCGAATTTACCGAATATGATTTCAGCAAAGTCGCTTTAGTGTAATCGCCAGTAGCTAGGAGCACGTTTACATCATTCTAGTTTATGCAAACACAGTATACGGTTGGCTATAAACCGTTTTAATGTAGGCATGACAAACTGAACATTAAAACATTTTACCCGATATAAAGGGTCATCAAACTAGATCTACATTAACTGTTCAACCATAAAACATGGACGTAAAAACGAAATAACTTGACTGTGTCTCCCAAAGTGGAATATCAAAGTATATCTTTGATAAGAGATATCCTAATATAATGGCTTTCATCTTTACGCGTATATAAAAGTATTTTTTGTGTATAAAATTATTTAACTAGTACATACATAGGCCGTGTGGTTGACGGCATAGAATACAAGTGTCACCACCCCATATCTTCCCGTGGGTGTCGTAGCGACTAAGGGATAACACGATGCAAATACCATCTTTGCGTAGAGACAGAAAACTCGACATCAAACCCTATACGACTGCCTCGTTGGTCTCGCAGCATAAATGTGCGCGTGGGATCGGGAGGTCCCGGGTTCGATTCCTGGGTCGGGCAGTGTTATTGGGGTTTTCTGCCACGAAATTCTCATTAGCAGCATGGAGTCTGGAAATGTGCCCGGTACGGCAATAGGCTCGCCCCTTATTACATGGGACTAAACTATATCTGGCGAAAAGTGGGTGTAGAAATACAGCTCTGCCTACCCCTTCGGGGATAAAAGGCGTGACGATATGTATGTATGTATGTAGTACATTTTTCTTAATGTAGTAGTAAAATAATTTTATACACAAAAAATACTTTTATAATGTATCATCGTTTCAGAGGTTGTAATAAAAAATACTTATAATCATCTCAATATTTCTTACTGTCGTAACTATGTTGTCTCCGTTGTCTCCCATCATAACTGATTGTCATGAACTTTATTTCCTTGGTATTCAGATGCAAAGAAGCGTACAATTTTGTAACTTTGATTTTACTATCATCGTTGTTTATTTATTTATTAATGGTCACTGAGTGCTGGAGGTTTATCAGCAGACAATAGCCCTAATCCAGGAGCCGTGGATTAGAGGCGACAAAATATGTGGTTTAAACAACATCGGAGGTAAGCTACTGCACAACTGCTCGGTCATTAAACCGAGAACATGCGTATACATTCCCCGAACAATACCAGCACTGCTGCTAACCAACTTCTGTTCTAGAGACCCCACTGCCGTAGGACTCCAAACAGGGCCCAACAAACAGATGTTAGTACTAGCTTCGGTCTACATGCCTGGCGATGAGGACATCCCATCTAAAGAGCTGGCCGAGCTGGTGCAGCACTGTGAGGACCACGGCTGGCAGGTAATCATCTCGGCGGACGCGAACGCGCACCATCCGCTGTGGGGAAGCCCCGATGCTAACAGACGATCGAGGTGAGATCTTGACTGAATATATCTTTTCAACAAATCTATCTGTAGTTAACAACGGTTCGGAGCCCAACTTTGTTAGCTCCAGATATCAAACCATAGTAGACATCACGCTAACATCGGATGGGGCCGCGGAACTTGACAAAAATTGGCATGTGTCCGCTGAGCCATCCTTTGCAGACCACAGACGAATCTGCAATGACATACGTGTGCAAGAGAACGTCCCACAACCTAGGCGCAACCCTCGTAGAACAAACATCGTGAAATACAAGACGCTTCTCGCATCACAGGTTGACAGGTCCTATTTCAAGGACATGTCAACCAGCACTGACAACATAGAGCATAACACCAACTTACTAACAGAATGTATACAAACAAGTTACCAGCAAACCCCACTCACCCACACTCCCAAAGTCGTCTAGTAAAACCCAGTGGTGGGGAAGAGAACTAGGACTCAGACAAAACCTGAGGAAACTCTTTAACAGGGCTAAAACCACGAGAATGGAAGCAGACTGGCTCAAATACAAAGAAGCCCAGTCACACTACAAGAAACGCATAAGATTCCGCAGAAGCGAGTCCTGGCGGCGTTTCTGCAGCGGCATAAACACCACGAATGAAGCAGCCAGGGTGAAAAAGATCTTGTCTCAGGACAGCAACAAAACCCTTGGCGCCATTAAAAAGCAAGATGGAACCTACGCAACTACGGACGCTGAAATTAGCCAAGTGCTAATTGAAACTCACTTCCCAGGTTGTGAAGTAACCAATGACCGTCTGTGGGACGAGTCAGACTACAGATCACCGACCCAAACAGACTGGTAGCCTAAAATGTGGTCACCACAGACCGGCTGAAATGGGCAATTAACAGCTTTCAGGCATTCAAATCCGCAGGCCTGGATGAAATCATACCAGCATTCCTACAATGGGGATGCACAACGATTGAGCCGCACCTGCTCGACATCTACAGGGTCTCAATAGCACATAGATACATACCTTGCAGGTGGAGGGAAGTTAAAGTCATATTCCTCCCAAAACCTGGCAAAACTGACTACTCACAAGCGAAAGCATATAGACCAATCAGCTTGACCTCCTTCTTACTGAAAACGCTGGAGAGACTTACGGACCGACACCTCCGTGAGGGCGCATTACTGCGCAAGCCATTACACCCACATCAACACGCCTACAGAAGTGGCAGGTCAACTGAATCGGCGCTGCATTCCGTTGTGGGAACCATTGAAACAGCGCTTACCAACAAGTTAATGACACTGGGGGCCTTCATCGACATAGAAGGTGCCTTCGACAAAACTAAGTTCAACAGTATCAGCCGGGTCCTCGAAAAGTTCGGAGTTGAGCATACCCTTAGTGGCTGGATTGATCAACTGCTGAAACAGAGGGCAATACAATTCACGGTAAACTCCACCACGAGGGGCATAGTTGCAAAAGACTGCCCTCAGGGAGGTGTACTCTCACCCCTGTTGTGAGACATTGTGGTGGACGATCTGTTACGGAACTTAAACGACAGACGATTCTACACGGTCGGCTATACAGACGACATTACTATCCTGTTCAAAGGTGACTCAGAAGACACGATCCGCAATCGGATGCAAGCAGCCATCAGGATCATGGAGGAATGGTGCAACCAACATGAACTGACGGTTAACCCCAAAAAAACGGAGCTAGTACTTTTCACCAACAAAAGGAAAACCCATATGTGCAAAACACCAAAACTCTTTGGAACGGAGCTTGCCTATCGAATGAAGTCAACTACTAGGGCGTAATACTTGACCATAAGCTAAACTGGGGTAAGCACATCAGCACTAAAACAACAAAAGCATGCACAATCTTCTGGCAATGTCGGAGAATCATAGGTAAGAAATGGGGTCTCAAACCATCCATCACCCTGTGGATCTACACTGCCATTATACGCCCCATGCTTACATATGGTGCAGTAGTGTGGTGGCCACGCACACAACTAAGCACAATCACAAAAAAGCTACAGAGCCTTCAACGCCTAGCCTGCTTGGCCACAACAGACCACCCTAACAGCCGCCTTGGAGATACTACTGGACCTAAGACCGCTGTACCTAATGATCCAGCAGGAAACTGGCGCTGCAGCAATCCGTCTAGACAAGCTCGGGCTGTGGAGAAAGGATGATCGAATAACCCACGCACGCCTAAAAGACTTTGGACCTTAACCAAAGAGATCCCGATGCTAGAGGCCGCTTGCAATCTCATCCCTAAAACCTTTGTCTTTGACAAAAAATATCGCATCCAATTACAGGAGGAACACAAAGACAGCTTTGGTATACACAAAGTCAGAGTATACACAGACGGCTCAAAAACGAAGCATGGGACAGGTGCGGGTGTATTCTCCCATGACTTAAATATCAACATCTCAACATCCCTTGGTACTCTTAACACCATATTCCAAGCCGAGTGTGTTGGAATAACAAGAGCCGCAACAGCAATCGCGTCTAGGAACGTAAGTGACCTGTCTATACGCATTATCACGGACAGTGTCTCTGTACTACAAGCTCTCGGCAGCAACTGCTTTAACAGCGGCCTCATCATGGAATGCCACCTAGAGCTGCAAAAGATTGAAGAGAAGAATCGGGTTACGCTGCAATGGATATAAGGCCACAGCAACTCCGCAGGCAATGACACCGCAGACCAACTGGCACGGCAAGGATCGGACACTATGATAATGGGACCCGAGCCGATTGTACCGATACCGGCAAGCCAACTCAAAACGTGGCTACGCGAGAGAACCGCACATGAACATGAAAAACAGTGGGCAGACATAAAAGAATGCAGACAAACAAAAGATGCTATCCCCTGCTTGTACAAGCGACTCTCGCACAAGCTGCTGCATTCTACTAGAAAAACTCTTAAGCATCTGACAGGCATAATAACCGACCACTGTCCACTCAACAAGCACCTATTCAACATAGGCGTTACGGACAGCCCACTGTGCAGGGGCTGCATGGAAACCGAAGAAACACCCGCTCACGTCATTCTGCACTGCACAAGTTTGAGTGACCAACGGGCAAAGCTGCTGAACAACCCCAGAACCATGTGTAAGGCTTTTAACGACATCAGCCAACTAATGGCTTTCTTCTGGAAGGAGCTAAGGTGGTATGAATATTCGGCGTCAATCAAGTCGCCACTTACGCACAATAGCCCAAATAAGTGGCTAAGTGCGAAAACCCACGCCCAACTAAACTAAACTAATGGTCACTGAATTATTTGTTTGCCTTCTTACCTAAACATTTGTTAGTAGTCAATAACTAGTCCTATAGTTAGTTGGACAGGTGTTTTCCGCACTTAGCCACTGAGACTGTTCTAACTAACTGTTTTAACTAACTAACTAACTAATTAACTAACTAGTTCAATATCATCATCATCATCATCATAGCGTTATTCCAGTTGCATCCAAGGCTGACACGCCTTGGAGCCCGAGGTCCGCTTACTGGTCTAACCAGATATGACAGAATATAAACTTTTCCACAGGGCGACTTCCGTCTGACCTCCGCAACCCAAAGGGATAGCGATGTTCCATGGTTTAGACCAGTATCAGTTTATTTGAGGGTACTGACTCCCCGTAACGACTGTCAAAGATGTTCATGACAGCCGGGACCGAAGGTTTAACGTACTCTCCGAGGCACGGGGCAAGTGATAATATACAATTTAACTTCGAACACACTAAAACTTAACTTCGAAAAGTCATTGGTGTGCGCCGTGGATTCGAACCCGATACCCTCTGCATGGCAGTCCGTTGGTATCTCCACTAGGCCATCGCTGCCAAATAGTGCTATGTAATATGAGTTTAAACATTCGTGGTCACTACCAATACTTTTTACTGTTTCTACGGGATATATACCATAGATATATACGAGTAAGAAAGCGGGTAGACCGTTTCACTTGTTTATAACATTAATCCACCCGCAATACTTCAGTATATACGTGAACATGGCGCTTGCAACAGTGCCGAAATATCGGTTACTCAAAACAAAAACAAAGGTACGTGGTATATATCCCGTAGAAACAGTAAAAAGTATTGATAGTGACCACGGAAGTTTAAATTCCTATATTGTGCACCTGTACGGACCGGAAAGTGCTAAATTGATCAAACATCTTGAACGCTCGCGGAAACGGTGTGAATGTTTACAAGAATCACTGGTGTTTTTAGGGAAGTGTCGGGACGCGGACCAGTTCACGCTTATTCCCGTTTGTGCTAAAATAAAACCCCGAAATGATATCCACGGTTCCGCGGGCATTCTACGAAAGGCGAGTGTGAAATTGTTGCGCAAGATGATCGGAAACGCCCGGTATCAACTCATAGATCCCGCCCGGTATCAAGATGTAGTTTATACAACTGCGTCTGTGTTTTGTACACAGACGCAGTTGTATAAACTACATCTGAAGTGCAGTGGAACGTTTACCAAAGCTGATTTTGATAACTGTGACCGAATCACCTATCTACAGGCACAGCGTTCGCAAGAACTGAGTGCCTTGAAACATGAACGTAAGTTTGAATTGTTGATAAGTAAACAAAAAGAAACTGCCATGAAAACTCAACTCATCAACGAACAGTTATCAACTTATCTGGTAAAACGTTGACCAAAACTGCACTCAACATCTTAGAGAGAGGGTTAAACTTTGCTCCTACTCCAAGTCATATTCCATATGAAAAAGTGATCGGCACGGTTGAGGAGGTTATTCGGCGAAACAAAATACCCTCAGAAGAGGCGGAAGTATTACGACAAGATGTCGCAGTCTGTTTACGTCAAGCAAAACTACCTAAACCTAACATAAACATGACTGAACGTGTCGCTTTATGAGAACTTCGCGAGGATGACAGCTTGCTCATCCTAAAGGCTGACAAAGGAAACGCGACGGTCGTCATGGACGTAACGGAGTATGACGAAAAAATGCGTCATTTGTTAAGTGATACTAACACTTATAAAAAAGTAAATTACAACCCGACGGCTAGGTTGAAACGCAGTACCCGAAAAATGATCAAGGAGTGCCAACACGCGATAGGTGAAGAAGATACGGTGAAATATTTATTACGACCCAGAAATGTCACACCCCCCAAACTATATGGATTGCCAAAAATTCACAAGTGCAACGTTCCGTTACGGCCTTTAGTTAGTCAAGTGGATTCTCCAACTTACGAATTGGCTAAACACGTTGCGAAAGTCTTGCAATCCTTAGTAGGTGGAGCAGCATCGCATCTAAAAGACTCCCGCCATTTTATAGAGATCTTACGTCAGAGTAACGTAAGTGATAAAGATGTGATGGTCAGTTTTGACGTAGAATCACTCTTTACAAACGTGCCGATAGCAGATTGCATGGAAGTTATTCGACGTAGGATCAGTGAAGATCGTGTTGCTACGGTGTATGCTGACCTTGTACATCATTGCCTGACCACAAATTATTTCATATACAGAGGTGAATACTACCTACAAATCGATGGGGTAGCAATGGGCAGCCCGGTATCTCCAGTGGTAACCTATGGATGGAACATTTTGAAAATCAAGCCATTGCTACTGCCCCATCTAGTGTGAAGATTTGGAAACGGTACGTGGACGACATTTTTTGTATATTGGAAGGCGATGAAGAGGTAGTACAACAGTATTTAGCGCATTTAAATAGTATCCACGCTAAAATGTGCTTCTTTTATGAAATTGAAAAGGACAGAAGAATGGCGGTTCTTGACGTGATAGTTGGTGTACGATCTGACGGTTCGCCTAGCCACTCTGTACACAGAAAAACAACGCATACCGACCGCTATCTACACGCCGACTCGCATCACCACCCACGTCAACTGAACTCAGTTATAACGTCACTTACCAACCGGGCATACGGCTTGTGCGACAAAGAACATTTAAATGAAGAACTTGCACACATAAGTGACGTTCTACGAAAGAAAAAAAAACCACCTAGACACACTCAAAAACACCTCGACTACAAGGTAGAACGACAATCAGCGTACTTACCGTACCTCAGAGAAGTGACAGATAAGGTCTCTAATATCCTTGAGAAGGTATCTGTTAAAACTATCTTCATTCCTTTGAAGACACAAGAAGACAATACATAAGAACGTCAAAGGACAGTTTCCCCTTGGAAAAGCCAGGTGTATACAAAATTGACTGCAGCTGTGGGAGTTCTTATATAGGACAAAAAAACAAAAGGCACCATTTCCTGCCGCATCAAGGAACACATCAAGGTAGTCAAAAACAATGAACCACACAAGTCGGCAATAGCTCAACATCTCCTAGACTCGGGTACGAACCATTGGATTGAGTTACAACACCCTCAGGTGCTTTCGACAGAACGCCACTATATACCTAGAATGGTTAAAGAAGCTATTGAAATAATAAAACCGGCCAAGTGCGTGTCGGGCCACGCGCAATGTAGGGTTCCGTAGTTGCCCCTAATGGCCATTATTGATAATAACTTCTGTTTCACATGGGACTAAAAACGGGCATCTTTAAGATTAAGCCAGCACTCCCAATGTAAACTCACAGAAATAGGTATTTATAAGTTAACCGACGATTACTCGTAAACTAGTGATGTCTACTTAGCCGTGATAGTTTTCCTTTTAAATTCGTTATATGTACTACATTTGTGATTTTTTTCAACTCTTCCCAATTAATAGTTTAGCCGGCAGAGGGGAGGGACACTTGAGTCTAACATTTTTTTTCACTTCAAAGCTTGATATTTGACAAACCAATCACTTGATCGAAAAATGATTTGAGCAAACTTATAATAATTTTTAAAAACCTATCCAATGATGCCCCACACAATGGGGTACTCAACCAAAAAAATATTCAACCCCACTATATATGTAGGGGAGATACCCTTAAAAAAAATATTTTCCTTAATTTTATTCTACAGTTTTGTTGCAATATTGTATGTCTATATTCATGTCAAATATCAGCTTTCTAGCACCAGGCGTCTTTGAGCTAGGCTGCGGACGGACAGACGGACGGACATGACGAAACTATAAGGGTTCCTTGTGGACTACGGAACCCTAAAAAAGTACAAAAATTTCAATAGAGAAGATGGGTTTCAACTGTCAAACACCTGGCATCCAGTGGTACGTCTATGTAAAACCCGTGAACCGCAAAAAGTTAAATCACGAGCCGACGTAGTGAGTACAGTGTGTCGCGATCGAGTAAAGTGCGAGAATGAAATCGGTGGTACCACTACCACCGATTTCATTCTCGCACTTTACTGTGTGCACGCAATAAACGAGTAAGAAAGCAAGTAGACCGTCTCACTTGTTTATAACATTAATCCACCTGCAATACCTCAGTACATCCGTAAACATGGCGCTTGCAACAGTGCCGAAATATCGGTTACTCAAAAGAAAAACAAAGGTACGTGGTATATATCCCGTAGAAACAGTAAAAAGTATAAAACATTCGTGGTCACTAATACTTGTTTTAAATTGTACATACATAGAATCACTTCTGTTTTCCCGAAGGGGTAGGCAGAGGCATATTAAACGCCCACTATTCACCAGTATTTTGATCCCACGTAATAGGTGGCGAGCCTATTGCCGCTTATCTGGATATTTTGTTTGCCAGAGCCTCGTCAGTTGATCGGCAGGTGCACCACTTGCAGGTGAGGTTGGCTTGGGACCCTAAGTTCTTGATGGGAACCCTATGCACCACAAATTGAATTTCGAGATAAATTTATTTACCACGTACTTTTATTTCCAATATTCGATATTTCATCACCGTTGCGATCGCCATGAACACGGATGTCAGTACATGCGATAGAACTAGTACTATTTTAATATGTAATTATTCCAGTGGGTTTGGAGACTCATTCGCGTTAATAATAGAGTATTATTAAAAAAGTTCCAGACATCTCGTGGGCATTTTGCTGAACACAACTATTTATTCCAATTCTCTTACATTTATGTTTAGAGTTGCGCAAGGCAGGTAGGAAATTGTTGCAGAATGCGCAGTGGATGTTTATATTACATCTACCTGACTATAGCAAGGCAAAAAGTCTAACATATATTACTGTGTTTCACAGCGGTGAAAATTACAATTACTTACCTGAATCTTCACTGATGTTCTGGAGTACACCTATAAGATTACACTCATAATTTTGGCCAAAATAACAAGGAAATCATTATAGTTACCCAGCCGTTCCTCCAAACGATGTTTTCAGAACACGAGGCACGTGCTCGTCGACACACAATTTTACATATGTTCAATATTTTACTATTTTTATCAATCGCTCACAAACTTTGTCGGGCATATCCAATAGCGACAATTGCAAGGTTATTACACAATTTAATTCTACAAATCACGCGATAAAACCAAGACAGCGTGCTCAAGACAATTTTTTCAGGAAACGACAATTAGAATGATTTGACAGTTCATAGTGTGACCAGAGTCAAAATTTTACAAAAGACGAAAAATGATACCAACTAATAAATTATCGATTCAACTTATCATCAACAATGTTTCTATTTCAAACATCCAACCGGCCCGGGACCGGCCTACCGGTCCGCTAATCAGTTGGAAGACGTGACAACGTTGCAACCGCTCTCCTTAGAATCGAACCGTCCACCAAGACATCAGCAAATCGGGGAACTCCATCAGCTCCAGTTACCAAACGAAGAATGCGCCCCCTGCGCCATCTGAGTGTCGGAAGGTTAGCCTCCTTGATCAAAACGAGGTCTCCAATCTTGGGTGGATCGGTCTTGTCGGTCCACTTAACGCGTTGCTGGAGTATGTGCAAATATTACAAATTCCAGCGTTTCCAAAAGCTCTGAGTAATCTGGCGTACCAATTCAAAACGCGAGAGACGATTGGGTCTCGTATCAATATAAGGGTACTCAGGCAAGGCGACCAGTGGGCGACCAATCAAAAAATGGCCCGGCGTAAGGGCTTCCAAATCATTTGGATCTGAGGAGATGGGCACAATGGCCTAGAGTTCAAAACGGCCTCAATCTTACAAAACTCAATTGCTAGTTCCTCAAATGTAAGGACTGATTCACCAATTGTCCTGCGCAAATGTGTTTTGGCCGATTTTACAGCGGCCTCAAATATACCACCCCAGTGCGGACAATTTGGTGGAGAAAACAACCAATTTATCCCACGTCGGGCAAGCCTATCGCCTTGTTGGTTTCAAGGAAATTAACAACGTCATTCAAATAATTATAAGTGCCCTTGAAGTTAGTGCCGCAATCAGAACGGATCAAGGAAGGCAGCCCTCTGCGGGATACAAATCTGTCAAATGTGGCTACAAACGCCTCGGTCGTAAGCGAGAAGACCAGTTCTAAATGTACAGCCTTTGTGGAGAGGCAAACGAAGACGCACAAGTAGTCCTTAACAGTCTTGCTGTTTCGAAGTGTCGATGTTTTAACCAAAAAGGGACCAGCGAAGTCCGTGCCAACACCGTCAAACGTCCTGCTCTCTGTTACGCGATCTGTCGGTAAGTCTCTCATCAAAAACTGCATGGTAGAAGTCTTGAGCTTATAGCAAGAGATGCAGCGAAAAACTACACTCCGAATGATACTTCGGGCAGGCAAAATCCAAAACTCGCGTTGCAAAATGGCCAACAGAGCATTACAACCAGCTTGCGAATTTTAAAGGTGACGGTCAGTTACCAACAGACGTACCAAATGACCTTCCTTGGGTAATAAAAGGGGGTGACGTGCCCCGTAAGGGAGGTTGACGTTCTTGAGACGCCCTCCAACGAGCAAGAGACCCGTATCGTCCAAAAAGGGGTTCAATTTAGATACTGCTCCCGACAATTTCGATTTCCCTGACTTAAGGATAGCAATCTCCTTCTCAAAGTGCGCCAATTGCACAGAACGAACCCAAAAGGTGAGGGACTCCTGTCGTTCCTGTCGTGAGAGAAACGGTGTCAGTCGTTTCTGTTGTGGGTACCTGAAATTAAAGACAAAACGCTTTATCCAAGCAGTAACACCTAACAACTTGTCGAGGGAGCTATAGCGATTCAACAAGAAATCGGGGTCGAAGGCGCATTCCACCTTCTCAAGAGCAAGTGTTCGTAGACCCGGAAAATTAGAAGTATTCAACACTGGCGTTCGAGGCCAATCAATTTCTGGTCGACTCAACCATTCCGGACCCCACCACAGCGAATAGTCTATTAAACTAGGCGTCAAGCATCCGCGCGAGGCACAATCAGCGGGGTTGAGTTCACCTGGCACGTGTCTCCAAACAAGCTTGACTTCACATTTTTGTATTTGGGAAACGCGATTAGCGACAAATACTTCCAAAGTTTGGACAGACGCCTTCAACCAACAAAGAACAATTTGGCTGTCTGTCCAGGCGTAGGTCCTAATTATACAAATGGTTTTACCCAAAGTGTTAGACACGTAATTCAACAATCGCACGAGTAGGGCTGCTCCCGAGAGCTCCAATTTTGGAATGGTCAAAGATGTCCGAAGAGGTGCAACCTTGCTCTTCGCCATGATCAGGGAAACCCTCACCTGACCTGAGGCACTGACTGTACGCAAGTACACCACGGCCGCGTGGCCACGTTCCAAAGCATCACAAAACCCGTGAAGGGTTGCCTTATACTTCCCGGGAGGAAGGATGGGACGAGGCAAGGAGCTCTCATTGACGGCAGGAAGTGAGAATACAAAAGAGGTCCATTCCTCAACAAGAGTACCGCAGAGAGGTTCGTCCCAAGTCAATCCTGCTGTCCAAAGCTTCTGCAAGAAGCATTTTGCCCAAAATATAACAGAACAAATCCAACCGTTTGGATCAAAGGTTCTGGCGACAGTATACAACACGAGACGTTTAGTCCAAGAACAAGGCAATTTCAAGTCTACGTTATACGTAAAGATGTCTTGGACTGGTCTGTACTGAAGGCCGAGAACAGCCATCATGGCGGGGTTTTCAACAATCTCAAATAAATGTGGATCTTGCTGATGATCCTCGGGTAAGCCTTCCAAAAGCGCTGGTGAGTTGGAGATCCATTTGCGCAAGTCATAACCAGCGGAGGCCAAAATACCTATCAATTCGTCCCGCAGGAGGATCGCCTCGTCCGCTATGTAGGCGCCCGAACAAATGTCATCCACGTAAATATCGTCCTTCTGGATGGCAGAGGCTCGTGGGAAACGTAGGCCCTCGCGGTGTGCGTGCTCCCAAAGAGAACGTATTGCCAAGTAGGGGCTCGACCTTAGCCCGTACGTATTGGTATTGAGCTCGTAGACGACCATGGGATCGCGAGGATCCTCTCTCCAAAGGATCAGCTGGAAATGGCAGTCATCAGGGTGGATAATTGTCTGTCTTAACATCATTTTTATATCGGCCACAAAGACAACCTGATGTCGTCGGAAGCTGGTAATGACCTCACAAAGGTCCTTGACCAACAGAATGCAAGCACTGGTTCAAGGATACGCCTATTGAAGTCTGCGCAGAACCATCAAATACCGTGCGCAGCTTGCCAGTTAATGGCTTCAATACCGCATGATGTGGGAGAAAGTAATTCTCCACCGAACGCCAATGCAAAGACACAGACATGTGTCCCAGTTGTTCATATTCTCTCATGAACTCATTATACTTCTGTCTGAGCTCCGGATCACGACCCATACGACGCTCCATAGCCAACAATCTCTTTTCGGCTAAAGGTCGTGACTCACCAAGCGGGGGCCGAACAGACAGAAAGGGTAGCTTCGTAATGATCCGACCAGAACGGAGTCGACCAGTGTTGTTCTGGAAAAACAGCTCGCACTCCTCATGTTCTGGATTCAAATGAGCAGCTTGAGGGGGCTCCTCTACCTCCCAAAACCACTGAACCGCATCAGAAAGAGCGGAGCCTACAGCCAACAAATTATCAAGTTCGGGTGGAGCGGGTCCCTAGGTACAGGTCCCATCAAAGTAAATCCAAATATGGTCGGGATGGCAGTCAAACCATTTGGCACCAAGACCCGTTTCCCACCAATCAAAATTCCACCGAGCACATCAGAGCCAATCAACAAATCGATTTGTCCCAGTGTGTCAAATTTGGGGTCTGTCAGTTCCAATCCCGATGTCAAATTCACCACAGCAGCAGGTAGCTGTTTCTGTGGATGCATACCCAAAATATTCTTTAGCACAATAGCCGAGGTTTTAATCCTCGGGTGTGAAGATTCAACAGCGGCAAACAAAACCTTAACTTGCCCTTCAACATTAGAGGCTACGTCACCTATTCCCCGTATACAATTTGGAAAAGAACCCATATTTAATTTAACCTGCCCTACCAAATAAGTGGAAACAATGCAACCTTGTGAACCTGTGTCCAATATAGCACGGACAACAACAGAGGTCCCCGTGGGTCCCCAGACCCTAACAGCAACCTTTGGTAGGATAACGGTCTCAATGAGGGAGGTTGGCGTTATAGGGCAGGAGTCAAATACCTATTGTTGCCTGGGCGGCGACCATTGGCCAGGACCAGGCAAATCAAACTAGGGTGCGGTCTGAAGTCCTAAAAGGCGCGGTGACTTGATCCGCGCGCCACAGGGGTCATAATGTCGCACCCGCCCAAAACGAGGTGGGCGAGAGTCAAGGCGGGGACGCTCCGCCAAAGGAGGGGAATAACTGGGGCAGTAGTCACGGTGCTGGTGATGCTGAGCAGTCGCATATTCAGGTGCGCGAGAGAGAGAAGGCGTGCGCACGCGACGGTTCTCCAAGCGGGGTGAGTGGCAATCAAGTGAGCGAAGCGAATCTCGGCTGCGCGCCGGTGAGCCTCGGTTGCCACCTTCAAAACACCCGCCCGTGCGCGGCGTCGGCTGGTTGGACAAGCGGCCTACCTCTCTGGCATTCATGCAGAGATTGTCCAAATGCTGTCTTCCACAATGAGGACAGGGGCGAGAGTTTGGCCAGTCTCGCTGTTAGTGGGATCCCAAACATGAGAAGCAAAGGCGGCGGGCATTCGCGATGCGCCTACGAGAGGCGACATGAAGGGCCAAGAATGCCTTACAACTGGCCGTTCTGTGCCCGTGACCTTGCAATAAGAGCACTCTGCTGGGCTCTGCGTGACTGCAAATCGAGGAGGACGCCGATCAAAATTTCCTCGGGTGTGAACGCTAGCCTGCTCCTTGACCTTTGGCGGCTACGACTTAGCCGGCGTGTTACCACCGGAGTTGTCCAAAACCCGGCACTCGCCCTCCAAGAACTTCTCCAAGTCTGCAAAAGGGGGCAGAAGCGTCGCCCTATCCCACCAAAGCGCTGTTCAAATCGCGACCTTAGGTCGGCAGGCAGCTTCTTGATCACAATGTGCACCAACAGGTAGGACCATTGGTCCACGGTTAGATCCAGGCACTTAAGGGCGTTGGTTGCCACCAATAGCGGGTTCAAAAGTTGGGTGCGCAACCCAAAGAACCGGGTGAGCGTGGGCAAACTCAAAATCTGCTCAATGTGGGTGTCTGCGAGGCCTCGCTTGTTGTGGTACCTCCGGGTAATTAA
Source organism: Euclidia mi (assembly GCA_944739405.2). Lineage (NCBI taxonomy): Eukaryota > Metazoa > Arthropoda > Insecta > Lepidoptera > Erebidae > Euclidia > Euclidia mi. Next base: position 56,449,200 of record OX123190.2, read on the forward strand.
ATCCCGAGCCGTCTGGTAGGCCTCGTCAGACACAGGCAGATGCTGGATGAGTCCTTTGGCCTCCCCATCCAGAACCGACATCAAGTAGGCCAATTTTTGTGCCGGCCGAAGGTCAGCCCTGTCATCGATCAGGCTGTCAAACATGTTGAGAAAGCCCAGGTAGCTTCCTAGGCAGCCATCAAAATGTGGGAGGTCTAATGTGGGAAGCCTACTCACCAGTCCCGGTGCTGGCCTAGGAAGCTCCTGCTTCAAAACGGGTTGCCCGTCCCTCTCAGCAATTAGCTGTCTTGCACAGTCTGAGACAGCATCATATAGGTCCAATATTTGCGCATAATCCTCACTGACTTTATTTCGCTGGTCAGCGGTGAAGTCAACTTCTGACACTTCGAGACAGCAAGCGCTAAAAGAACAAAATTGCTGTTCCACGCTTGCTAGCCGATTATTGACCTGCTCAAATCGTTGTAATAGGGCCTGCTGGCGATCAGGCCGGTTTACCAGAGCACTGGCTGAGGCAAACCAACGCAAATGTGATGCAGCCGCACGCAAGTCCTTGATAGCTGACATAATTAATTCTCAAAAGAGCTCGGACAAGCGTTAAACAATACTATCAATTAAAACTTAACAAAACTTAATATTTGTTAATTATTCGAAACCAATGAGGTATTAGCCTGTTTACTGCAAATGCAGGCAAGTGACAGGTATTTACTGCCCAATAAAAATAAAAGTTTCAATATATTGAAACAGAAACAAAAGTTATCAAAGTTATAACTTACAACAAATTAAAAGTTGAAACTTCAAATTAATTAATTAATTACTTGCAACAGACAGACTAAGTGTGTTATTTATGATATACAACCGCAAGTACACACAGAATATGTGTTACCTAACAATATTATCAGTATATTACAACAAAACAAGGATTGGTAAGTTGACTTATCAATGTCCGCCCATCTATGCAAGGTCAAATTTGGTTATTATAATGTTTCAATCTCAATGTTTACAATTAACTAAATCAGTTGATACGTATAACTGTTATATATCCAATCAAACTGACTTATTAATGCTAATAACAACAAATTTAAGCTAGATTTCAACAATACAAGTCAAACAATTACTGATTTAAGGTTATTTAAATGACAATGTGTTTCAAATTAAGTAGGTCAACCAATACAAATAAATGTTATGTATTAAAGCAAAACTAACCTAACAATACTACAACACTGTTAACCTGTTAACAAATGAGATGCCCAGCTCAGATACAAGTTTACAATATAGGCACAGTCAAGCACACTCTGCTACTAATAAATATGTTTAGTGTTGCCGTAGGCAGGTAGGAAATTGTTGCAGAATGCGCAGTGGAAGTTTGTATTACATCTACCTGACTATAGCAAGGCAAAGAGTCTAACATATATTACTGTGTTTCACAGCGCTGAAAATTACAATTACTTACCTGAATCTTCACTGATGTTCTGGGGTAGACCTATAAAATTACACTCATAATTTTGGCCAAAATAACAAGGAAATCATTATAGTTACCCAGCCGTTCCTCTAAACGACGTTTTCAGAACACGAGGCACGTGCTCATCGACACACAATTTTACAAATGTTCAATATTTCACTATTTTTATCAATCGCTCACAAACTTTGTCGGGCATATCCAATAGCGACAATTGCAAGGTTATTACACAATTTAATTCTACAAATCACGCGATAAAACCAAGACGGCGTGCTCAATACAATTTTTTCAGGAAACGACAATTAGAATGATTTGACAGTTCATAGTGTGACCAGAGTCAAAATTTTACAATAGACAAATAATGATACCAACTAATATTATCGATTCCACTTATCATTAACAATATTTCTATTAAAATTTTTTTTTATCTATTACTTTTGTTTGTTGCTTTAGAATTCTATCTGTTTTATTTTGTACTTAGTGCGCTTGAAACACAAGAACAAGCTATTACTGTTCTTTGTTTCTTATAAAGAAAATAAATAGGTCTTCCCAATTCCTTGGCTAATAAGGGTAGAAGGAAGGGTAATGGAAAATGGAGGTTTAAATACGAATATCATGCAAAACTTCGTTAATTGATAGAACAAAAGAGAACCTCTAAAAGGAGAACCAGAAAAATTTAATATTCCAAATCATGTTCCATAAAACACGTTGATCTGATTATGGTTCAAACGACCATAAGTTGGAATGATTTTTATTCCAAATTCTGGTCGTTTATGAATTGTATTAAGCCAAAAACTTTCTACAATATTGATCTGATAATAAAACTCCCAACGTTACTTACAATCAAGTTGGTTTCAGTTTTATATCCGTTTTGACCTTTGGAATCTTACTTTAAAGTAAGTAAAAAGATAACCTCAGCATCCACGTGCAATCTGCTTAATTCTAATAAAACTGACGTAATTAACATAATACACAAGCCTCGTCATAATCATTTTGATGTAGGCTCAAACGCCAGGATCATATAAACAACGCCCTAAAAATGCCACAACTGACTTTATTTTGGCTTAAAACATTTACAGGGATAAAATAAAAAGTAGCACCTTTTGTAATTTTCATTTAAAACAAGATAACCATCGACACGTTATGAAACGGGCCTTTAAGAGGAATGATTAAATTGCGTTCACATCGTTCCTATAAATGTTTGAGGTATAATTTATTTTTTATTTCACAGAAATCTCTTTTTTTCCGGAAATATAAATGACTATCTCATTCAAATTCTCCTCATTGGCGACTTTTATTACGTTGTAATGAATATCAGCTTTAAGATAAAACATTATACTAATATTTTTAATAGGAGATATCAAGCCTCAGTGATAATATTCATAACATTTTTAATGATATTTATTATGAGACGTGGTGATCTTTTAATATCTCTGTGAAATTAAAAATGTTTTAAGCTTTACAAATCTATTGCTACTTTGTTTTGGAAATATTTTTTACAATATAGCTAGCTGTAGATCACTTTAAATGTATTTGTTTTGTTCCTTGAATCAACCGAGCGTGTTTTGAAGGGCGATTATCGAACCGTCCGCCCGACATTATTAGATTTAAACTTCCGTTTAAAACATGTAAGTCGTCTCTATGATACAATACTACCACAGATCAAACACAATTAGAATGAAGTCGCGCAGGCCGAGAAGATCTTGCTTTCAAAGAAATATACAAAACATTGTAATTAAAATCGGATACTTACAAATGAATCTTAAAAACACTTCGCGGCTACTTTGAAAAACATTAACGTTATGAGACAGAATATAAAGCAAATGCGATCAACTAAGTTAATACGATGTAAATACTTGAATGAACGCTCCCAAACTAGTTGGTACCTACTTCCAAATTACTTTCGTTTGTACGCATAATAAAATGTTTGTGATGCCTGCTTATAATTATTTTGTTTTCCTACTATGACAAGAATTAATTTTAATGTTAACCAATCATAGTTTTAGCGAGCTATTAAACAGACAGCGAAAGTAATATAAATAGTCTAGTAGAATAGACTTCGCAAGTTGAACTGGCAGTATGCTGGTTATATCTATCGTAGAACCGACTACCGTACGAGTAGTCGTATTATTCGAAACGTAGTAGGTATATGAATTATATATTTTGAAAAAAGGTAGTAAGCAGTAGCTAGCAAGATAGGTAACCATTAAATTATTAATTCTGTTACGTACCTATTCGCAAGTAGTAGCCTGTTTATCCTCTCTTTTGTATTATATATGTCACCGGAAAATAATAAGAACCGTAAATTTATACATTTCCTAGACAATTTATAAACTTTCGTTTAGAATCGTACGAAAATAAAAAAACGTAAATCAATTTATAAACTTTCGTACGATTCTAAACGAAAGATAAATTGTTTAACTATGTACATACTTACGATTGATCTATCGATCACGCAACGGTCATATTGGAATCCAAGAAATTGGAACCGTTTCTCTACTCTGGTATTTTTACCTGATTCAGTTAAAAGCCGAGTTGTGACCGACATAATATTATTATGGCTGCCTTTTAAAGAACAATGCCCATTGTCCATACATTCGATGACCTGTCAAACTTTTTTCTAAAAATATGATGTATATTATTGTGTGATATATTAAATTAATTATTACTATTTATAGGGATACTTGTTTTATTATGACGTAATTTGATAATTAGGAAAAAAAATTATACTGAAAACAATTTTTGGAGGTTATCTTTTACTAGAAACTATCTATAGGTACAAACGAATGAAAATAATTAATATGTTTTAGACCAGATTGGCAATGCCCGTGATAAATATTTTATGTATATAAAAAAGCTATTATTTAATAACAAAATCATTACTATACAATATGGGATGTATTTTCATGTTTGACAGGTCAGATGTGAACATGATTCTTTGCTAATACTATTTTGTGATTCATATCATAGTTAAAATTATTCAATGTATTAATTGTATTGTTCAGAATTTTCTACCTTAAATGCCACGATTTACCAAAGAAACTTATTTCTTGTATCACAGATGTATCACAGTAACTTGCCGTAAGGCACTATCCGATGTATTAAGTTGAAACCGGAGTGAAATTGAGTTAGAAATAAAGTTAGACTTCATCAAAGTTGGATCACCGATACAGTGAGGTGAGAACCGAGGGGGACTGTGATAGGTCGGATGAAGTCGTTCTATTTTTAAAAACATGTATCGGTTTTTTACAACCAGTCTCTAGACGGTATATTTTGATATTACTGTTTGCTTTAGGTAAAATTGACTATCTTATAATTGACAGTTATTTTCGTGATCGTAAAAATGATATTTCTAATATTTTTATGCCTATTTGATGATTAAATCAAATCAAATCAAATTTCTTTATTGTTCAAACTTTAGTACAATTATTATACACATTACATCAGTAGACTTAGGCACTAAGAAAAACAATATAATAACTATGTATCTCTGGGCCCCACACTAGGATTCCCTGTGTCGTGGTGTCCAGTTCCTTCCGTAAGTGCAACGTAATAAAAAAAAATGTGTATATATTTGTATATTTGTGTATAACCTACCTACTGACAATTATTGATTATTTAAGAAAAATGATATTTGTAAGCAAAATGTACATACATACACAGTCTCACGCCTATAACCCCGAAGAGGTAGGCAGAGGTGTATTTCTACACCCACTTTTCGCCAGATATACTTTAGTCCCACGTAATAAGGGGCGAGCCTATTGCCGTACCGGGCACATTTCCGGACTCCGTGCTGCTACTGAGAATTTCGTGACAGAAAAACCCAATAACACTAAAGGAAAAAAAAGAAATAAATTAAACTACAAATGTGTATGTGTGTGTGTGTGTGTGTGTGTGTGTGTGTGTGTGTGTGTGTGTGTGTGTGTGTGTGTGTGTGTGTGCGTTAGTGTGTATGTGTGTGTATGTGTGTGTGTGTGTGTGTGAATGCGTGTGTCTGTGTTGGTTTGTGTGTGGGTGTGTGTGAGTGTGTGTGAGTGTGTGTGTGTATGATATTTAGTGCCCGCGTAATATTAAATACTAGTAGTTATTAGGCTTTCAGTGTAGTCATAGTCTTTAGGCGTTATAGGTTTATTATTGTATTATTAACCTTAAACAATTTACTGTATAGATAAGGCCCCATGAAAGTAAAAGACTGACGAGCAAAAGCAGAATGGACTCTCGGTATGTCCCACTTTATAGTTCTATAAGAGGTACGTGGTTTAATATTTGTAACTTTATGGAAGCGGAGAAGAACTGAAGCAATATAAAGCTGTCTTACGCGAAGCAGGTTACAGTCTAAATACAGCGCATTTGTCGAATAACGCCATGGCCTTTTAAATGCTATTTTCAAAATAGCTCGCTGAGCGCGTTCGAGTTTCAGAAGATAGGTTTTTTTGGATGCTCCCCAAGCAATGACGAAATATACGCTACGAATAAGTGGCAGCACTTATTCGTAGCGTACAGATCTTATCTTTTTAAATATATGAGCTAGGTTCCTCACCCGTTTCGTAACTGCATCAATATGTGATTTCCACGAGAAGTTTTCGTCAATTATTATGCCTAAGTATTTTATACATGAGACCTGTTCTATGATCGGGCATTTGCATTGTCATGAGATATGAAGCTTGGCAGACTCACATAAGTGCAGTTTAATGTTTAAGGGTTGCTTAGGAGCCGATCTTTTGGTGATACTTAAGGCCATGAGCTTTGTTTTGCTAGCGTTGAGCGTCAATAGGTTGTGTTTGAGCCAGTTGGCAGCATCCTGAAGGCCCTTCTGAGCCACACCAACAACCTCTGTCCAAGTCTTTGCATGAAAAATTATTGCAGTATCATCTGCAAAAGTAAAGACGTTCATATAGAATTAAATTACAGGCCGATCAGAAGGTCCATCGTTCAAAACGGTAATAATCAAAATATTTCTTTAGAAATAACTATACAACTAACTAACATGTTGTAAATATTTTAGCGCTAAGCTAAGGAATCGCACGGATTAAAATTTTCATGCAAATCATTTGTTTTATTTACAATGCAAATGGGTAAGTATTAGTAATCATCATCAGCTCTATATATAAACTGTCCCACTACTGGGCACGGGCCTCTTCTCACTATGAGAAGGGTAAGGCCATAGTCCACCACGCTGACCTAGAGCGGGTTGACAGACTTCACATGTCTTTCGAGAACATTATGGAGAACTCTCAGACATGCAGGTTTCCTCACGATGTTTTCCTTCACCGTTTAGCAAGCGATAATTAACAATTTAATACGCACATAACTCCGAAAACTCATTGGTGCGTGGCGTGGATTCGTACCCGGACCCTCTGCGTAGCAGTCTGTCGGTCTCTCCATTAGGCTATCGCTGCTTATAAGTAATTAAACTTCTTTATTTTACATAAGAAAAATGTAACAGAAGAAATATATTTACAGATAATCTATTCTACAAACTTGGAACAAACAAAATTTTCTTTCTGTTTCTACCGTAGCCAAAAACTCAAAAACAAACAAACAAAGAGCAAAGTAGACAGATTGGATTTGCAGTATTTACATAAAATACCGACAAAATCAAGGGAACGCATGGAAATCAAATCCTATGCATTTGGGGAGCGAGAAGAAAACGAAAAAGTTTGGTGTCTCTTGAAATATTCAATCAAACTTTGGTGCTACCTCACAAATTCTCACCTCAACTCTCACATCTAGACGTGAATATTACGTTTTTTGTTTGAGTTTTTAGTTTTGTGGTTGTAAAATATGAAATTAAATATGAAATATATTTTATTTGCAGAAAATGTGGTACAGATTCAGGTGTTACAGTATCGTTAATATAGTTTCGTCACATTGTACCTTTTAGGCATGCAAAATATATGAAATAATCAGAAGTACGTTTTCATGCGTTAACATATTGTTATACATAATGCATTACATTATTAAAATTTTTCAATGATAGTAAGTCGTGCATAAAATTATAATTATTTAAGTATTGTTAAAATATGATATCACAACATGTCATACAAAAATTAGATTAGGTATGTCGAAGTCATAGAATAGAATGTTGAATTAACCAGTTTCTTATTGGCTTTTTCATTTTCATTAACGGAAGATCCCGAACAGCTTTGGTTACCTTATTAAATACCTTTTTACACATGACATAAAAATTGTTATGGAACAATGCAGATTTACAGGCAGGCATTAATAGCCGCATGGGTCCCGTTTACATAATATTGAATTATTACGTGCACCAATAAATGTTTCGTTTACATGAGTCTAATGGTCCCATATTAAATAAAGCCCGTATGCATTTTTTTGAGTTATAAATGCATTACTTATGTCGGGCAAGTTGTCCCATAACAGTAGTCCATATCTCAAAGTAGATTCAACATAGCCATAATATGCGATAAGCGCCACAGGTCTTCCAGCAACTCGTTGTAAGTTACGAAGAGCAAATACAATTTTATTTTATTTAATGCTTACATTTTTGACTGCTTCGTTGGTCTCGCGGCATAAATGTGCGCATGGGATTGGGAGGTCTCGGGTTCGATTCCCGGGTCGGGCAAAGTGTAATTGGGTTTTTCCGTGAGGAAATTCTCAGTAGCAGAGCGGAGCCTGGTAATGTGCCCGGTACGGCAATAGGCTCGCCCCCTATTACGTGGGACCTAAATATTCACGGCGAAATGTGGGTGCCTACCCCTTCGGGGATACAGGCGTGTGTCTATAAATAAGTAAAAACAAATAACATTTTTAACATGCGTTTTCCAGTTGCAATATTGATCTACATGTCATCCTAAGAATTTTGTGTCTGTTACTTTATTTAGTTTTTTGTTATTATACGAAATGATAAACGACTCATGTTTGGTTCTTAGCGTGTCACACCGCCTGTCCCTAACTTTAACTATTCGAAATTCATGTATTTTTTATACATATATCAGCGTTTCTTAGGAGCTTTTATAGAATATTTCTTTTTCTTACATAAAACATCAATTTCACTCATAAATTTTATTGTATTAGAACACAATTCATGAATTAAGTGATAATCAAATTAGCACCAAGGTGGACATTCCACTTTAGTCACTGCTGTTTTATTTGCTTTCTGTTTTAAAAAACTACCAATACAAGTTATTTTATTATCATATTAACAATATTGTAGTAGATCAGCCATTTATTCTTAACCATCGTGCAGTTGTGACGCTGTAATCGGTGACGAACGGCGTGTTTTTAACACATAGTCGAATTGAACTCCATACATCCGAACATCTGATTCACATTCGAAATGGAGGTAGACGGATCGTTACCCTTTCTCGACGTTAAAGTGACAGTGAGAGATAATGGTACCCTTGGACACACTGTGTATAGGAAACCGACACACACCGACAGATATCTCAACGCGAACTCGCACCACCATCCGCGGCACTTGGATTCCGTTGTGTCCTCGTTAGTGAACAGAGCGTATGACTTATGTGACCCCGAACAATTAAATAGTGAGCTGTCACATGTTCGGGAGGTACTTAGGTGCAACGGATACAAGAAAAACTTACTCTGTCGGAAGAGGAACGAGCGTAAACCTGAAGTAAGCAGATTGCCCGCTTACATGCCGTATCTAAAGGGAGTGACGGACAAAGTTGGAACAGTACTCAAGAAATACTCCATCAAGACTGTATACAGTCCGCTCTCTAAGATAGCACACAATCTGCGTACGCAAAGGATGTAATTCCTCTCCAAACACCTGGCGTCTACAAAGTCGAGTGCAGCTGTGGTAGTTCATATATCGGGCAGACTAAGCGTACAATCGCTGAAAGGGTAAAGGAACATAGGTATCGCAGCTGTAAAAAACCAACATATTAACAAGTCGGCGATAGCTGAGCATTTGTTGGAGTCTGGACCAAACCACTGGATAGAACTGCAACAACCACAAGTCTTATCCACCGATCGTCACTATTACTCCAGGATAGTACTTGAAGCGGTAGAAATCAAGAAATATAACCATTTCAACCGGGAGGATGGATATAGATTATCGGCCACTTGGAATCCAGTCATCAGCAAGTGTAAACACCGCCGCAGTGATAAATCTCAACAGTGTGTAGACGTCATTAGTGTAGTGTGTCGGAGTACCGACATTGCGAACTTAAATAAAGACCAAGTGAGGGTAGGTGCTGAAACCCGCACTTCCACAAGACGTCGCTGAGCTCTCATCAGTCTCTCCGCGACCACGCTCGGTGCAAGACGAGCGAAACGTCGGTAACAAATAGGTATTTATATCTTAAATAAGTTAAGTTAACGCGATTCAGACCCGCTAATTCTTTCCCGCTTCTATGATGTATACAAATCACGAAAGTTTAAAATCGATTACGTGGTGTTTGTTTTACCGACAACAACTAGATGGAGTTACATATGTGTTTCTGTTTAATTAAGTACATTAATCATAATAGATGGTCTATTTTTGACTATCTTAGTTATCTTTTACTATCGTTTTATTTACGGAACAGATTGGCTTACATTATTGTAGGTATAAGTCTTAAATCTATAAGCATTTATTTTAAAACTAATAGTCAATTAGGATTTTTTTTTGTATTGGTTTCCCTCTCAGAGTTACTACGTGAACTTATTAGATAATAATGAGAATATTGGTGGATACTGACAAAATTTTATCTATAAAAATGATCTTATAAAATGCTTTGATGATGGACTTTAATGGCCTTGGGAAACACCATTTTATTTTTGTATGCAAAAAACGCAGTTGCTGCTGAAGGTTTACGATTGATACATTTCTCTTTACCTATGAGTAGACAAGATATTCAGTTTTTATTGAAATCACTATACATTTGGTGTAGGTACTTTATGCAACTCTTGTCTTTACGATCACTATCCAACCGATGAATGCGAATTTTGCTACTCCTCGTTATAAATGTAAACTTCACAAAATAAAGTTTATCTAAGAAACATTAAAGTGTTTTATTTGAATTTGTTATATCATAATCATAAGTTGTGTTGTGACTAACAATTATTTTAATAATTTTGAAGATAACTTTACACAACTAAACTTAAAGTCGCAACGACAATTTGTAATTTTGATTAAGCCTTAGATTATTTTGTAAAGGAAAGCCTCTCGCTAGATTACTTATGTAAGGGATGGTGAGACACCCACGAGTCATCCACGGCAAAAGTATAGCTTAACCGGAAACTTGTTATGAACACCGCTTATGTTCCAATTTAGTCACAATGACATTTCCTACGAAGTCACTGTCACAATTTTATATTCCAAGTTTTAGGCTCTAAAGTGGAATTTATTACTAGTAATGGTTTATTTTGGGATGAAATATAACAGAATATGGTGCTGACTTTCATTAAAAATAATTTGAAGCATTTTCAAGGAGCCAAATTAACTACAAAGTTAAAAATATAAGACACACTGACCTAAAACGTGACGAAAGTATTTTAATATGTGATTTAAAGCTAGAAATATATTTCAAATAGGGTAAGCGAAATTAATTTCAAAAAGAGTATATGTATTTTAACTAAACATCGTTAAGAATTTGTAAATTATAGTTAACATTGCTGATAAAATATTATGTTAGTGACCGTTACTAAATGGACAGGTTCTTGTCATGGATCATGTTTGAAAGTCCGTTTTATTTAAACTGTGTACTATTTAGTTATAAACTATATATTTTTCTTAACTTATGATAAATGCCGCATCGATTCATAAACAAAACAAAAAAAAATTAAAAATTGTCCGTTTTGTCCCCTTAGTAACGGTACAAATTTTCGCGGAATGGCTCAAATTTCAAATATAAAAAGCTTATTCGAAGTGGTCTCCATTGGCTGCAATACAGTCCTTTAAACGTTGAGGCCAGTTATCAATAGAAGCACGCACTCTTTCCATGGGAAAATTCTTCACTGCCAATCGTATAGATTGTTTTAGTGACTCCAAATTATCATGGCATTTAGAGCAACCCGTACTCTCTAAAAATTACCATAAATCATAATCTAGCGGATTAAGATCGGGACTAGACGACGGCCAGTCTTCAGCTCTGATGAAGTCCGAAACGCTCGCTTCCAACCAAGACTGCGTGGACCGAGCTTTATAAAAAAAATTTCATCCGTATACAAAAATTTTCGGTGAGCTCCCTTTGCTTACCGCTTCAGTAGTTGTTTCGATTTTACCACCCTATTCTTTTTTAAATTAGTAGACGCTTTAAAGTTAAGAAAGGACCAGTGCGTCTCTTATAAGCTGCAAGTCCTAAGTCATCTTTTAAAATACGCGACATGGTTCTAGGCGCTATCTTCATCTCCCGAGATAAAATCTTTTGCTTTCGGACAGGATTTCTTCGAATTCTTTCCCTTACTGCTTTGACCACCTTTTTCGTACGAACATTACGTGAACGGCCAGGTCTTTTTCTGTCACAAACAGAGGAGGTCTCATTGTACCTATTAATAGACCGCTACACAAACATTTGACTAATACCAAGTGTATGGAGAACTTTAAAAATTGCTTTTGGCTCCATACCTACTTTGTGTAAAGCAATCACAGCAATTCAGTTCTTTTTATCACCCCACTGCATTTTAATATTCCAAAATGTTGTACAATGTATTGGCGCTAAAACGAGAAAACACAATAAACAATCGTATAAAAATGACAGATTCCAAATTCAAATGTAATATTTTTTTTTACTGTAACAGTATTTATGGCCAAACTTACTACGGAATTCAATATTCGATCTATAGATAGATCTGATCTGTAATATGTATTTGATTTTAGATTCTTTATAGGGTTCCGTACCTAAAAGGTAAAAAACGGGACCCTATTACTAAGCCGCCGCTGTCTGTCTGTCCGTCTGTCTGTCTGTCACCAGGCTGTATCTCATAAACCGTGATAGCTAGAAAGCTGAAATTTTCACAAATTATGTATTTCGATTGCCGCTATAACAAGAAATACTAAAAGTAAAATATTAAGGGGTCCCATACAAAAAAAGTGTTGTTTTTCATATTTTTTGCTCAAAGTTACTAACTGTAACAGGTAGACGCTTTAAATTTTCACAGAATATGTAGTTGTATATTGCCTTTCAAAATAAATAATTAAACAAAAAAGTTAATAATAAAGGGTGGCTCCCATACAACAAACGTAATTTTTAAGCAATTTGTTACTCGGTCTTAATAAACAGGTAGAAACTTAAAAAATATTTAAGTATTCATACAACGAACGTAATTTTCTTTTATAGATGATGGAACGGAACCCTTCGTGCGCGAGTCCGACTCGCACTTGCCCAATTTTTTTTTGACATAAGCTCCTTACAAAATATGTCAAATCTCTAGTTATAGTATATCATCTATGATATCAAACACGAATCTCAAATCTCAACATCCATGTATGGATCGAATATTGAAAATGGTCGTAAGTATATAGATTTGGCTACTAGAGATTAATTTAATACTGGAGGATGCCCGCAGCTACGCCCGCACACTTATTAATTTAACCGTTTCTCTCCGAACCCGTGGCGGGCATTTTCGGGCACCTCTACGATTCCCAAGGAACATACATGGCAGATTTAATTTTCTTGCGTTTAATAGTTTTGGCTGCAGCTTTTTTGTCAGTCAGTCAAGAATTTTATATATACAGATGACATTAAGCTCAATAATTCAAAATATGTTTAATATATAGTAGGTATATCTAGGCAGCGATAGCCTAGTGGAAATACCAACAGATGCAGAAGGTATTCACTTCCCTCCCGCGCGCTTCGTACAGTGTGGTGCGAAATTAATCGCTGTGTTTTTAAATAACTTTTTACCGGTTTTGTGATAATTTCTTAGCTCGTGAGTTGCTTCTGGTTGTGTATTTTAGGGTTTAGGCTCCATGTATTGTAAGTTTTTTTACATATTATATTGTAAATAGTGTAAAAAAGTGTAATTCATCGATCGGTAATTCTTTTATTTGTCTTAATGTAGGCACTGCGAAATAAAGTAGGTAAGTTTTGCTAAATTATTTTTACTGTTCAATATATTTCATTGTGTTTAGATTTTCTTTTGTGGATATAATATAGTATAGTTAAATAAGGTAAGGTAATAATGTCTTTATACTGTAATGAACCACCTGGTCGTGGTGGCGGCACGGATTTTTGTACACCGAAGTCACCAACGACTAAACGTTTATTTAGTGATATGTCACCATCGTATATTACGCCAGATGATAGGTCAAAACGTTTTCAAAGCGAACCATTGGTAAATAGCGTCAGTTATTCTGATAGTTATTGTGATTTAGTAGCTCAGGCAACTAGTTATTTGGTCAACATAAATGAGTTAGTGAACGATCAAGGATCGCGTATTAATGTCGCTAAAAAAACTGCCATAATGGATTTTACGCAGCGTATTACGGGTATAGTATCCATATTAGCATTAAAATTGTCTAGCAACGAAACTAGGATGGTTAATATGGAACGAGAGTTAGATAGCTTAAAAAACAATCAGCAAAAGCCGACATACGGACAAAAACTTAGTCTTCGTCCACCAGCGAAGTCAGTGCCGGCAGCGGCCACAGTGGAGTCTCACCGTGTCTAACGCCCTGCTATTGTAGCTAACCCGACTACAGAGCGTTCAGCTGAATACGGGTCGTCATCCGCTTTGAAGCAGGCACTGATGAAGGCCATCAAACCTTGCGACAAAGGCTTTCAAATAGTAGGTGTTAAAAAAACAGCCAAGTCTGGGGTAGTACTACGTTGCCAACGAAAACCAACTCAAAAAGTTGGAATCCGTAAGTGCAATTAGGTCTGCTGGTCTACGTCTAGAGAAGCCGATAGGGCGTAAGCCACGCATTCTTGTCAAGGACGTTCTCACGTGCTATGGAAGACAAAGCGTTCATCACGGCGTTATACCGTCAGAATATTAAAGATGAGGTAAGCGTAGACGAGGAAACGTTTATTAAAAATACTAAAATCACTCGACGGCATTAGATAATGGTCGTTAATGGATAGGCCTGGAAGTAGAACCAGACATTCGTAAACATCTTGTTAGCATAAAAGAAAAATTGTTTATAGGCTGGGCAACATGTAGGTTTATAGACGACGTAGAAATAGTGTGGTGTTCAAAATGTCAACAATTCGGTCATGTTCAAAAGTTTTGTACGTATAAAACAGCTGCTTGTGCTCACTGTGCTGGGGAACACGAAACATGCTCAAATAAAGGTCTTCCTGATTTTAAACCTTCATGCGTAGCATGTAAACGCCTTAAGAAACCGCATGACCATCGTTGTGGATCTCAGGAATGTCCCACATATAAGTTGAAATTAGAACAACTAATCCTTAATACTAACTACTGAATTAATAGTTTAGGAACCTCTTACTTAGGTAGGTATGTACATCATGGATAATATCATTATAGGATAATTAAATCGTCACAACTATAGGGTTGCGACATTAGAGTTAGAGCGTTTAGTTATAGAATATAAGTTAGACGTAATTCTCGTACAAGAACAATATCAAAATACAAGCCAGAGTAATAAAATCATACAGCTGGACGGCAAAGCGTGAGCTGGGATTTATGTCGCGAATTCAAAGTTAACTGTAACATCTATTAGTAATCTTATGACGTCACACTGTGCGGTTGCGGAGGTATCTTTTGCGTCCTTTAGAGTTTATTTTGTCAGCTGCTACTCGCTTTATCTTAAGGTCCCTTATGGGCCATAAGGTCATAATTAGTGCCGATGTGAATGCATCATCTACGTTATGGTATGGCAAATATCGTTCCACTGATAGGCATCGACGCTGCGCCGTCGAGGATTTCATTGCAGAAATGAATTTATCCATCCACAACACACCAGATGCACCACCTACTTTTTGCAGCCCCATGGGCGAGTCTTCTATTGACGTCACACTCTCTAGTGGGTACGTTCGTATAGGTAGGTGGCGTGTTCTACCGGACGCGTCATGTAGTGACCACCGCCTGATCGTGTACGAATTCACGTCAAGACTGCTACGGGACTCGTCTTGTATCTCCTCTATTAATTTTAGATATAAAACATAAGGAGCAAATTGGGATCTTTTTGGTTCACTATTCGCGTCACATGTCAAATACTTCACTTGCTGTTGTAGTCTTTCTGTTGATGAAAGTGCTGAAATCATGTCTGACACCTTGATATATTGTGCGGATGTTGCCATTGGCCTTGGTTCTATGACCAACACTCGTAGATGTGATTGGTGGAATAACAACTTAGCTGAACTTCACAGAGCAGTTAGAAAGTTAAATCTATTAAAAATACGTCAAATAACAGGTGACGTGTATGACCTTCATTGCTCTTAGAGTTGCCAGATTTCATAATTGGCCTGCCGTTGAAAAATGCAAAAGAAATTTGTTACGTAAGATAACAATCTTACGTAACAAATTTCTTTTGCATTTTTGACCCTCCCTATCGAGTCTATCAACAGATAGACTCGATAGGGAGGGTCCGTGGTCTCCTTTATATCAAGAATTTAAGGCAAATAGATGAGAGCTAAGTCGATATGACTTAGCTTTTAAGCTAAAATTTTGATGTTTTGGGTATACCCAAAACATCAAAATTAATGGTAGACATGCTACAGGTATCGAGAAGACAACAGATTATATCTTGAATTCTCTGATACCCGACGATCAACTGGAGAATGAGACTGACTACCACCGTCAGATCCAGCAATGGGCTGCTTTGCAACCCGTTTCACCAGCGTCAGACCTACCATCCTATGACGAATTTATAGATGCTGTCGGATCTCTGCCGCCTAACAAAGCTTCAGGTGAAGATAAAATCTCCAACAAGATGATAAAGGAAGCTTGTAAAACATCTGGTGAGTCCATTTTGTTTGTGTTTAAATGTTGCATAGCAGAAGGTATTTTTCCTCGTATACGGCGCAGTGGTTACATTAGGATCATACCAAAAAGAGGAGATATACCGTCCGATGACCCTAAGTCATATAGGCCAATAACTTTGTTACCATCATTAGGAAAGCTTTTAGAACGTCTCGAAGTTTCCCGGCTTCTGCCGGGGGGCATTAGATTTAGCGATAGACAATTTGGCTTCATAGTAGGTAAATCGACAGTCGACGCAGTTATATCGGTTAGGAAGATAGTCTCGTCATCAACACAACAATATGTGCTAGGTATATTTTTTGATATATCTGGCGCTTTCAACAACGCATGGTGGCTAATGCTTTTACTTAAAGTCTCGTGGATGCTTTAGTAACATATATTCCCTCATTTATACATATTCTCTACATGGATCTGCAAAGTTAAAATTAGGCCACTATGCTGTGTCGAAGGCGCTGACCATGGGTTGTCCGCAGGGATCAGTGTTGGGCCCGTATTTATGGAACCTAGGTTTTGATGCCTTTCTTAGCATACCACTACCACCAGGTTGCTCATTGACCGGATACGCAGATGACGGTCTTTTGCTTATTCAATCCAATACTAGGGTAGGACTTGAAAGGTTAGCTAATCAATGTTTAGACTCAATCAAAAATTGGGGTGAACGTAATCATTTATATTTTTCTCCACAGAAAACGTTTTAATTACTTTTGAAAGGGAACTTAAAAACACCACCACGAATCAAATTCAATAACGTTACCATTAAAAATAAAGAATCAGTTTGCTATTTAGGATTAGTTTTAGGGAGAAACTTTTCATTATTTTGTCGAGCACATTAAAACAGTAGGTGATAAAACTAAAAGAAGTTTTTACGCCTTATCAAAGATATCTACTTCGAAATGGGGGCTTTCGTTCAAAACTTTAAAAGTAATTTATGGAGCAACATATCTGGGTTGTATGTGTTATGGCGCGCCTGCATGAGCTGATAGAGCTACTATCGGTGCTGTATGACGTAAAATGCTACAAAGTCAACGTCTCGCGTTCAAGCCTAGCACAAAAATATCAACGCCTATAGGGCTAACTGTCTAACATAGATACTAACTGTCCTATAGGACAGTTAGTACTGAAGCTTTGCCAGTACTGGCAGGTGTATTTCCGGTCGATCTTGAGGAACAAAAACGAGCAGCAATGTATTACGTAACACGAGATAGCATGGATCTAAATTTTCTAGCTCCGCGCGACAGACATAAGATCGCTAGGTTGTTGAACCAACAATCCGCAGTCTATGACGATCTTCTTGAATAATGGCAATGTCGCTGGAACACATCAACTAAGGACCGTCAGCTCTACCAGTTCTTCCCGTGCGTCCGAGCGACTGGCGAGGAACTAGTTGGAGGTGGATCACTGTGTTGCCCAATTTCTTACAGGTCACTGGACAACTTTAAGAGCAAGTTGCATTCATTTAAGCTAGTTGATTCACCGTTATGCTAATGTTCAACATCTGGCAACAGTTGTGAACAATCTGCTTACCACATTCTATGGGAGTGTAGTCTTTGGCAAATCGAACGTAATATCATGCTTAACGAATTAGAAGTAACTTCTGGAGTAGTATACTATACGGATCGTGTGGCAAGTAGGACGAATTTGCGTGTGTATAGGCGTTTCTGCCATACATATTACTGGAAACAGGTTTAGTTCACAATTTAGGTCCCCTTAATGCTCATGTCCGTGGTGCTTATCTTTTTTCACTATTATATCTCTTCGTTGCTTGTCTCCCGCTTTGTTAAAGAGGGAAGTGGATTGTTTATTTTCCAACTCCTCCAATATACTTCTGATTAAGTTCGTTGCGGGTTCCAAGACCGTTTAACGTTCCCCGGGATTTCACAAGTGTCAAAACTCGTTGTCATCAATGGTCATTCCTGCTGAACCTGCCTACACAGTAGTGGGAATGAGGATGGGACTACCCATAGATGCAGAAGGTATTAGGTTCGAATCCACGGCGCGCACCAATGACTTTTCGGAGTTATGCGCGTATTGAATTGTTAATTATCGCTTGTCCCGTGCCCCGGAGAGCACGTTAAGCCGTCGGTCCCGGTTGTCATGAAGATCTTTGACAGTCGTTACAGGGCGTCAGTATCTAATAAATAAACTGACACTAGTCTAAACCACGGAATATCGCTATCCCTTCGGGTTGCAGAGGTCAGACAGGCAGTCGCTCTGTGGAAAAGCTAATATTCAGCCAAATCTGATGAGGCTAGTAAGCGGACCCCAGATTGAAAACTGGGATAACGCTAAGAGGATGATGATGTTATAGTAGGTATATCTAGTTGCTAAAAACATGGATAGATCAAATATTGACACCAGCCGATATACAGCAAAAGTAGACAGATAAAAATAGAACTGGCTATACTTACAATTTTCTGAAGAACAATCTGTTAGTTTTACATCACGTCGCCTTTTGTCGCTCACTCTAAGAAAACGAAAATGAAACTCACATCGTAGGACATTTGACAAATGACAATTTCTTTCATTAAGTTCACAGACACAGAAAATAAGGTTTTTGTAAGTATTCAATCGAAATCCAACATCTGATTTAATTTAATATAATCAAATAAAAAATAATTTATTTTTTCCACCTAAGAGAAACGAAAAGATAAGATTTAGGAAGATATCCCCAGGGATGCTTAAAGCCTGACATAAAATTAATTTCGTTTATCCTTGACATAATAAATAAAAAAAGGCTGTAAAGGTTAAGCAGGTGGGACCAATTTAAAAGGTTACTGTTTTTGTGATACTCAATTTATAAGATACTGCCTGTGAGTGTACAGAAATGTATTTTCTTGTCAACTATCTAGATTGTGTACCTACGTTTAATGAAAGATAAAGTTAAAGGTTACTATAAGAACAAGCGTATTCATTATGCAAGGGCCCTTAGGAAAGATCATAGAATATAATAATTATCCTTGGGCCTTTTACTTTATACTATTCAAACAAGGTAGTAAAAAGACCGCAGTAAACCTAATTATTATTATTGTTTTTGTAGCCAACACCATCAGCAGAGATGATAATATATTTGGGAGTCACTCATCAGTCATTATCATCAGTCTGCACCGGAAACTCCAAGATGGTAAAAGAAATAAAAAGCTATACGCGTAGTAGTGTATAAGACTGTGTATGTGTGTGTTTAAATTAAATACTTTTTAAATGCGATTTTGGTGCATAATATGGTGTAACTGACAGCAAGTTCTCAATAAATAATTTTAGCTAACTGATCCGACGCAGGATTATAAAACCATATTATTTTAGAACCATCTCCTTAGCTAGCTGTAGTATTCAGTAACATATTACATGATGAAAATGATTCACTAATAAGGTGATTACTAGAGCATATTTTTATCGTACAACATTTAGCTGCGTATCGGAATGCAGGTATTTCCCCAGCAGTGCTCAAGTTAACGAAGCGGTCTAACGTCTGTATACAATACTAGAGGACGCCAGCAGCTACGCCTGCATTTTTTTTTAATTTACCCGTTTTGGTCGATCTCGTGGGAATTTCGGGAAATCCCTTCTTAGTGCACCCCTACGGTCCCCAAGGAACATACATGCCAAATTTCAGCTTCCTGCGCCCAATAGTTTCGGCTGTAGCGTGTCTGTCAGTCAGTCAGTAACGCAAGGATTTTATATATTAAGATTTGACAGTAATTGGTACGGATTATCTATCAAGATTCTGAAGCATCTAGAGTTTTTTCAAGTAGGGAGTCGCAATTGAATGTCAAATTTTGTAGTTTTATATAAACGCTGTGGTTTGACGTAAGTTATTTTGAAAATACAATTTATAACTATTTAAAAATCAACGCTATATTTAAACTGCCTCATTGCAGGGAACGGGTCTCTTCTGACTGTGAGAAGAGTTAAGCCAACCACGCTGTCCAGTGTAGTGCTAATCCGCTGTATAGTGTAGGTTGCTAGCCTTCATAATTCTTTAGGCAGGTAGTATCCTTACGATATTTTCCTTCATTGTTTTGCATGCGGTAATTATCATTTTTAATCAATGCGTACTAGTCTGCCCACTAGAGTAACGTTAACATTTTGTAGTTTTTATAAGTAACGTATTTGTTTACGTTTTTTTTCACCTAAATAGCTATATAAGTAAACTTTCATCCTGTTGAATAGTTAGCAACATTTTAGTTTTAATCTTTTTAATTCATACTATTGATAAAGAAGGACCAAATTAAAGACTCTAATGAAATATTGCTATAATGCATCATACGGAGTGGGTCTAAAGTAGCTTACGTTATAAAGGCTGCTACTCAATTTCGTGAGTCCATAAACAACAGGTAGATTGTGGACATGATACCCAACTGCGTAATTCTTTGAAAGTATATCAAACATTATAAATAATATTATAATATTTGCTATTCTCAAAGCTAAAAGCAAATTTAATACCTCCTCTGGATCATTTTTATAATCTAAACACCCTGTTAGAAGGCGGATAAAACCTTAACATTCCTTTTATCAATAGAAAATGATTCAAGTATTGGTAGATCTAAGCAACTCAGATTGAAATATTACAGAAAATCCTTTCCTATTACAACCCAGATCCTTTAAGGGTCATCTAATATATACCAGATAAAGACGTACCCGTGTAACAAAATAGTATATTTATAAAAGCCTAGAATATAGTGAGTTGGGTGAGCGAGCGGATGATCTTTGTGATGTATTATGGACTATTTTGTTACTTAAAGTGTCGTATAAACAAGTATTGATAAAATATGAAATCTATTTAACTGTTAGTTTTTGATACCTACTTTTAAGTTGCCTACTTTTCAGAATTTTAAGCCAGCGATAGCTGAGCGGACATATGAGCAGACCGCCATGCAGAGGGCATCGACTGCACCAACCACTGACTTTTTCGGAGTTATGTGCAAATCGAATTGTAAATTATCGCTGGCCTTTTGCCTTGGAGAGCACGTTAAGCCATCGGTCCTGGCTATCATGAAGATCTTCGACAGTCGTCGTCAGTACCTCTGAATAAACTGACACTAGTCTTAATCATGGAATATCGCTATCCCTTTGATTTACGGAGGGCAGACAAGCAGTCACTCCGTGGAAAAATTTAGATGTACTCTGGGTTACAACCGCACCACACCACAATATTTGGTATTTACGTTACTACCACTACTAACATACACATGTGTTTATTTGTCCTCACTAGATTAACAGGTATAATACGGTGTGTCTGTAATCAATGGTTAGCTAATCCTTCATACTATATAACTAATAGGAACTATTAGAATTGAATTACATTACAAGTAATTGAAATCTGACGCCAGTAAGCTTATTGTCTAACAATCTTATCTATTTGCTATGTTGTACAGTTGATTGACGATTCATCATTGATATTGGATGTGTATTAGAAGTAAAGAAAATGTTAGTAGGATGTAAATGGTAAAGAATATACCCTTACTGTTTTTCGTAATTCCCTGCTGGACTTTTAAGCCTTGCTTCAGAGTATCACTGTTAGCCAATAAGAGGGTTAGGTCTGTTAGACCACGCTGGTCAGACGGTTTGCTATAAGTTTTAATATCGAGTCCGTCTCTTCACAAGCATATTATTTGTTTGTTTCATCTAATTTCCTTAGACTGACTTACGACACCCAAAGTTTTAAATGTGGTAGTGATATTTTATATTTTTAACGCTTAACCACACGGACTCCGATTCCTATTTTATTATTTAGCATATACTATATGCTAAATAATAAAATTTAATACTCAATATATACAAGTCCAAGTTAGTAATATTTGAAGATTTTACTGTAGATTGGTTCATAGATTTAGGCTTCATTACATTTATTTATGGTTGGCTATGGAAATAGAAATTGAGGTTTCAAAATGTAAGTCAATCGCTATAACTGGCGTTTGCATGTTTCTGTGTATCTTTTTTATCTGCTACCAGTAAGCGGGCAATTGCAGTCTGCTGGCTAATCTAGTGAGTACGCATATACACTAAAATACACATAAGAGTATAAATTCATAAATTTTGTAACTTAAATAATTAGTAAAGTAGTCTGGGGGAGTAAGGGGCGAACGGAACTAAGATCTTATCCGACCCTATTGTCAACCTCACCTGCACGCGTCGTATGGCGGCGGGGTGGCGTAGTACTGCCCCGTCGTGCTCCCTGCTAGACAACAGAAGAGGCTCTGGCGTCCGAGCAATTGGCGGGATAACCATTCACCTGGCTGGGCAACCGGTTGGAAGAGGCTAAAGTGGCCTGGGATTTAAATAGCCCCCAAAAGGCTTAAATGCAGAAGGCAAGAGGAAACCACTGCATAACAAATTCCCAAGAAAGTCATCATGAAGGTACAGTCAAATACACAGAGGAGGCCATGCGATCCGCTTAGCAACCGGCGCCGTGCTGCGTCCGGGGCAGACGGTGGGAAATTGGCTACCGGCCATACGGTTGTAGGAGACCAGGCAACGTATGGAAAACATGCTACTGGAGACTCCATGAAGATGCGACATATCCAAAAGATAGGGACATGGAATGTTCGCGGTCTACTTCAACCAGGCAAGCTAAAGATTCTGGAGAAAGAGTTAACAAGGTGCGGCATTAATATCTGCGGCATTAGTGAAACTCACTGGAAGAACAACGGTCATTTTTTCACAGAGACTCATGCCATATACTTCTCCGGAAATGATGATAACAGCAGAAATGGAGTTGCTTTCCTTATTCCAAAAAATCTAAGGAATAGTGTAATGGAGTATGAACCTGTTAGCGACAGGATAATAAGAATAAAATTTAAAGTGACACCTGTCAATTTTAATCTTATTTAGGTTTATGCACCGACTAGTGCTGCACGTGATGATGAGATGGAGAGCTTTTACACGGAACCGGAAAATACCATCGAAAAGATCGCCAATAGAGAAGTTTTGATCATCTCGGGAGACCCCAACGCTAAAGTGGGAGCTGATGCACATCAGCTGAGTTGTTGTGCTGGTAGGTTTAGTTTGGGGCAACGCAACGAGCGAGGGGACCGGCTCATTCAATTCGCAGCTGATAACGGCCTGGTAATAACGAATACATTCTTTGAACATCACCAACGCAGACTATATACTTGGATATCACCAGACGGCAAGCATCGCAATCAAATTGATTATATCCTGATTAGATCGCGGTGGAAAACATCCATCAAGAATGCTCATACTCTGCTGGGAGCAGACTGCGGGTCACATCACCAATTGCTGATAGCGAAAGTGCAATTAAAGTTAAGAGCAGTTAGGAAACTCCAGACACGACAAAAGATTGAAGTAACTGACAATGCGAAGCTTTTGAGTGCACTGGAGCAAGCGATGATACCGTGGACGAACGTAGACTCCAACACAGATACTCTAGATCAGTTGTGGGATCGGGCTAAAAACGTTATGGTGAGCTCGATCAAAGAGTCTAGTGTAAACGTACGGAAACGGAAACGGCAGCATTGGATGAGCGATGCAACGTTAAGTCTTGTGGAGGAAAGGCGAAACATGAAAGCATCTGGAGCTGACATAAGATCCCTCAACAAAATGTCCGCTAAGATTCAGGAAGCTTGTAGGCGGGACCAGAATAACCAACTTCGGGACATTTGTGCAGAAGTGGAAGTCCATGCAAATAAAAATGAATCTAGGGACCTACACAAAAAAATTCGCGCCATCACAAAAACATTGAGCTGCAAGACCTGGGCCATCGAAAACTCTACTGGAGAAACGGTGACGAACATAGAAGCAATAGCTGAAACGTGGAGACAATACTGCCAGTCTCTCTTTCAAGACCCGCAATCTGAGTGTTACGCCCCTACGGAACCCGGAAACGAGGATCTTGAGCCTGATATTCTGAAAGATGAAATACGAGCTGCTATTAAGCATCTGAAGAACGGCAAAGCCACAGGGGCGGATGCCATACCGATCGAGACCATCAAGGCATCGGGAAAACATGGTGTTCAAATCTTTTACATCCTGTGCAATAAGATATGGCTCAAGGGGCAATGGCCGAAAGAATGGGCTCACATTGTTTTTGTCCCCTTGCACAAGAAGAGTTCCACCAAGACGTGCAGTAATTACCGACTTATTGCTCTTATCTCTCACGCAAGCAAGATTTTACTGCACGTACTAAATGAGCGTCTAAAATCCTACTTGAGCAAAGAAATTGCTCCTGAACAGACTGGTTTTGTTAAGGGGAGGGGAACCCGGGAGCAAATTTTGACGGTTCGACAAATCATAGAGAAAGCCAGAGAATTCAACAAGCCTGCCTATATATGCTTTGTGGACTTCTCTTAGGCGTTCGATTCTGTCAAATGGCCCAAACTCTGGGAAACGCTGACGGTGATGGGTGTTCCAAAACACCTAGTACACCTCCTGCAAAGACTGTATGAGAATGGCACAGCCTCAGTACGCGCAGATGACATTCAATCCAATTACTTCCACCCCAGCGCCGGAGTTCGTCAGGGATGTATTATTTCTCCACTCCTGTTAAATGTGTACACAGAGGATATCATAATGAGGATTGTACTTGAAGACTGGACAGATGGCATCTCAATTGGTGGCTTGAAGATCTTCAACCTGCGATATGCTGATGATACCACTTTGTTCGCCACCAGTACCCAGCACATGGAACAACTTTTCGGCAAGATGGAACGCGTTAGCCTTGAGTTCGGACTTAAAATAAACCGGAATAAAACGAAAATGATGATTGTCGACCGCATGAATAACAATTCTCCAGAAATTACACAAATTGCTAACTGTGATGTGGTGCAATCATACATTTATCTGGGAGCCTTAATTACGAATAACGGTGGATGTATCGATGAGGTTAAGAGGCGTATGGCCATTACCAGGTCTGCGATGGGAAAGTTGAGGAAAATATGGAGGAATCGCAACATATATAAAGCCACAAAAATCCGGCTAGTTCGGACACTTGTATTGCCCATATTCTTGTACGCCGCAGAAACGTGGACCTTAAGAGACATAGGGAAGAAGAAGATAGACGCCCTAGAGATGTGGTGCTGGAGAAGAATGCTCGGAGTATCGTGGACTGAATTCCGTACCAACGAGTCTATACTTCGAGAACTCGGCATCAAGCAGCGTTTATCATCTTTGGTACAGTCTCGTATTCTCACCTTTTTTGGCCACGTATGCCGCCGAGGGAAAGTGGCTATTGAGCGACTCGTGGTCCAGGGAAGGGTTGAGGGTACCAGGTCACGAGGAAGATCACCAATAAGGTGGATTGACCAGATTAAAGCGGCAGTAAATGGCTCATCATCACTGCACGAATGCACGAGGAAAGCGGCCATCAGGGAGGAGTGGCGGCGTGTTGTGAAGCTAGCCACCAACACCTGAAATGATGACCACGACCACTCTGTCAAGAGTGATACCGACAAGGAAGAAGAATGTAGTCTGGCGGCTTCAGGCTCATAAGGTCCATACAGATTTTATAAAATGTTTTTTAACTTGTGTTATATATCACATCCATATTATATAACATGTTGTATAAAAAGTGATGTTTATAATCTGTACTCACCTTTACCTTACAATAACTCTACTTTTATAGTTAGAAGAAGTTCATGCCCCACAGCAAAATATAGAGAGCTGATATTATTATTATCTGTATGTATATGACGGCGTATTACCAGCGCCTCGTTATTATTTCACGTCGGAACGGAAATTGCAGATGTCATGAAACATCATCACGTCATTAGTACAGTCTCTAAACGAGTCGAAAGTGCTGCCGGCCGGTTGTGACGTTTGCTGTCTATTGGCAGGGGCACTGACAGTGTTCGTGTGGACTTGTCTGGCGGGCTCGGACACATTCAGTCGGGTCGCCTGGTTGACAGTACATCATGAATCCGTCCTCGGTTCGTTAATAGACTTGCAAGTGAAAGTGTTAGACTATAATTGTTAAGTTAAGACGCTGTCCTAAGCAACTGTTTTGGTAAATGAGCGGGTGAAGCAGGGGAGGTGAAGGGAGCTTAACTCCGTCTACTGCGGGGCGCCCCCCTTCATTCTCGTCGCGTGCGGCCGTATTCTGGCAACATCCGTATTCCAATATTTCAAAATCGCAAGCAAAACGTTTTAGCATATTGAAATGAGATACTGATATTAAAATTTATATTATATACATCAATCTGTTTGTACAATATAGGCATAGCGCAATTTTTGTTCTCAGTGCAGCCATGAGCAAAACAGGTTTACATTAGACGTTATAGGTATTAAATGTTGACGAAAGTAGGTAAATACCTACGTGCCGTAAGATGATAAAAATAATTAAGTCAGTTCCATGTATGGAGAGACCATTATTATGTTTGTTTTGTTTTTGTATAAAAATAGTGAAGCAGTTCATAGAATACCTACATCTAATTCCATTCCTGCCAGTTTTCAAATCTGTTTTGCAATAAATTGGCTGTGACATACGGGCAGACAGACAGACAGACATTGCGAATCTATAAGGGTTCCGTTTTTACAATTTTTGGCTACGGTACCCTAAAAACACAATACTGCTCTACTAAGCGCAAAAGCCGTATCTCAACTAAAGCGAGTTACGAGATAATTGAAGTTTAGTAAAAGTTGATTTCTTTTATTTATTTATGGATGTTTATTGTTAAATAAACTAAGGTTGTCGGAGCCCTGCGAAGGGCTCCTATTTTCGGATTAAGGGTCAAAAGAGAACCTAACATAACCTATTTATTTACTTATTACAGTCGCACCTAACCCAAGGCACTCGAAAGCAATGACGCACAAATTTGACATTAGCAGTCAATATGATCATTCCAAGATGGCAGTTTTGCGTTTCGTTACACGTTTTTCACATAAAACCTAAAAATTACATTTGTAAAACTGTACTAAAGTATAAAAACTATGTTCCGTTTTGTATAATTGCCGAAGTATTTATGAAATTTTGGAAATTGTTTAAAATATTTAGACGCAACTCCGGCAGCCAAAATTACTTTTAGGGGATTAAACGAACTACTTTAAGCCCCCTACACTACCAATACCCTCAAATTCAGGCGACTCGTTTCGAAACCCAACCCATTATTATTTTTCAAAATAGATGAAACATCAAAAATATATGTGGATATACCTTATTCATGAGATACTGCTATGTTGCTTAGAAAATTATAGAATTAGAATTTGAGTTACTGCTTTTTCGTTAGCTCTCGTCATACATGTTTGTATGGAAAAATATAAAAAAAATCTTTCGCTACAAATATGTGTTGTTTCAAAGAAAATAAATATTAAAAGATATTTATTTATATTCATTTATAATTTATTAACGAAATACAGAGTTTACAGCTCATCAAAAGTTAGCTGTCTGCTACAACCCGGCAGGTTTTCTTTATTCTCATCGAATGTTAAAGGCAGTGTGTGAGGTGATAAGACTTATTATTTGCTGTTGTTCACGAGGCACAGTTTCATTTACTTTTCTTTTACGACTTGGTATTGTAGAAATTTCAAGCACTGATGAAACATTTTCCTCTCCGTGATCTCGCAATGCCATCCCTTGAGCTTGACGAGAATCAACAATTTCAGGCAACTGCCAATTCATATAAAACGCCACAAGTTTCTCCCAGAAAACATCATCTCTTTCTATAATTTATATTTTTAGTGGTATACTTTCGCCACTCCACACAGCAAATAAACACTTTTGTTTGCGTGTAACGTGGCGTTGCCCCTGAATTTGGTAATAACAATTACAATATTTGTTTAGGCTAGTCAGTTCACTTTTTTATCATGTTTCCATATTTGTATTTTATTTGCTCTTATACTATTCTCCAGGCCATTCTTATAGGCAACTTTAGAACATTAAATTTCCACAATCGTGTTTGGACCTATTAATCCATCTGGCGTGGCACCAATAATCGAATAATCCACAAGGCTCGATTGTTACATTTTCTTGCTTCGCCAGTTGTTGCAAAGCTAGTTGTTCAGTTTAGATTCCATGCGCAACTGATTTTACATTGCAAATATTTTATTTGTACAAAATATTTTTTACTAAGTTGGCTTTACTGCTGTTATCTCTTCTTTTTACCACTATACAAAAATTTCAATCTGTTAACATATTCTTACGCAATTCGAACCAGTCACTGCTATCCCTCTTGTAATTTTTGCTTATCACTACGGAATTAGAGTCAAATTTGTTAAAAAAATTGTTTGGCATATCTTGGCTAGCTCTTGAACAGATCGTGTTAGGAATGACTGAAGTGAAATGTGTGTAAGACGTTGCAGAACTGTTATCTTTAACTTCACTCTAATTACAATAATGATAATTAGTTACGTACTTTATTATTAAAAAAATACTATATCTTGTGCTATAGCAAACAGAGAAGTCACCTTCTTACTTATAAATAATTGATTTTAGAAATTAAAAAGATATAAGATGTACTGAGACATACCTAATAGTTTATGAATAATCAAAGTTTTACCCGATGTACCTAAAAAGGTTTATGTTCAAAACACAATAATACAACATTCGTTACCGCTTGTGTGCGGATTGCGGAGCGCCATATTAGCGCTGTCATCATTATTGTTCGCCGTGGCGGCATCTTAGCGCTCCAGGCGCTCTGACAAGCTAATGAATTTGAAATATAGGTACATAAAATGATTCGATTTTATGTTATTACTCTTTCAAAAATTGAAAACTGTGGCAGCTAGGTATGTATTGTGAGAATAATTTATATAATTATATTATGCATAATCGATAATATATAAGTAACATAGTTAGTCATAAAAGACTCTTATCAAAATAATTTGTGTAATAATTTGTGCCGGCGTGTCACCACCGGAGTTGTCCAAGACCCGGCACTCATCCTCCAGGAACCTCTCCAGGTCAGCAAAGGGGGGCAGATGGGTCGCGCTATCCCCACCAAAGCGCTGTTCAAAACGCGACCTTAGGGCGGCAGGCTTCTTTTTCAGTACAATGTGCACCAATAGATAGGACCATTGGTCCACGGGCAGGTCAAGGCACTTAAGTGCGTTGATGGCCACCAAAAGCGGGTTCAACAGTTGGGTGCGCAACCCAGAGACCCGGGTGAGCGTCGGCAAACCCAAAATCTGCTCGATGTGCGTGTCGGCGAGGCCACGCTTATTGTGGTACCTACGGGTGATTAGGTCCCTAGCCGTCTGGTACGCCTCGTCAGACACGGGCAGATGCTAGATGAAGCCCTTGGCCTCCCCATCCAGAACCGACATCAAATAGGCCAATTTTTGTGCCGGCCGAAGGTCAGCCCTGTCATTGACCAGGCTGTCAAACAAATTAACGAAGCCCAGGTAGCTTCCTAGGCAGCCATCAAAATGGGGGAGGTCCAAAGTAGGGAGCCTACTCACCAGCCCCGGTGCTGACCTAGGAAGCTCCTGCTTCAGGCCGGGTTGCCCTTCCCTATCGGCAACTAGTTGTCTCGCACTATTGGAGACAGCATCATACAGGTCTAAGACCTGGGCATAGTCTTCGCTGACCTTATTTCGCTGGTCAGCGGTGAAATCATTGACTGACACTTCGAGACAGCAAGCGCTGAAAGCGCGGAACTGCTGTTCCACACTTGCCAGGCGATCATCGATCCGCTCGTACCTTTGTAGTAAGGCCTGCTGGCGATCAGGCCGGTTCACTAAGGCACTGGCCGAGGCAAACCAGCGCAAATCTGATGCAATAGCACCAGCAGCCGCACGCAAGTCCTTGATAGCTGACATAATCAAAATTCAAAAGAGCCCGGACAAGCGTTAAATAATATTAACAATCAAAACTTAATTTTTCTTAATTCTTTGAAACCAACAAAGTATTAGCCTGTTTACTGCTGGTACAAGCAAGTGACAGGTATCTACTGTCCAACAAAATTAATAATTTCAATATATATTGACACAAAACAAAGTCAAAGTTATCAAAAGTTGAAACTTCAAATAAGTTAATTAAAGTTAAATATTCAAATAAATTAACCAATTACTTGCAACAGACAGACTGGCTGTGTTATTTGAGACCTACAATAGTAAGTAAGCACAGAATATGTGTTACCTAACAATATTATCTATATATTATAACAAGGTTTAGCAATGTAAGGTTCAAACTTAATATAATTATCAATATGTGCAATAAACTAAATCAATTGATACATATAACTGATATGTATCCAATCAAAGTGACTTATTAATAGTAACAGCAACAAATCTATGCTAGATTTCAACAATTTAAATCAAACAATTACTTATTGAGGTTATGTGTGACAATGTGTTTCAAATTATCTAGGTCAACTTATACAATTAAATATTATGTATTTTAGACAATAACTGACCTGACAAACACTACAATACTGTCTAAAAGGTGATAAGATACAAGCTTATACCAATCTGAGGTTTGTACTCAGCAATGCAACGGCTAAGTTTTAACCACGCTCTGCACCAAAATTTATGTCTAGAGTTACCGTAGCCAGGTGGGAAACTGGTCTTGGTGCCAAATGGTTTGACTGCCATCCCGACCATATTTGGATTTGTTTTGATGGGACCTGTATCTAGGGAACCCCCTCCACCCGAACTTGATAATTTGTTGGCTGTAGGCTCCGCTCTCTCTGATGCGGTTCAGAGGTTTTGGGAGGTAGAGGAGCCCCCTCAAGCTGCCCGTTTGAATCCAGAACATGAGGAGTGCGAGCTGTTCTTCCAGAACAACACTGGTCGACTCCGTGCTGGTCGGCTTATTACGAAGCTACCTTTTCTGTCTGTTCGGCCTCCGCTTGGTGAGTCACGACCTTTAGCCGAAAAGAGATTGTTGGCTATGGAGCGTCGCATGGGTCGTGATCCGGAGCTCAGACAGAAGTACATTGAGTTCATGAGAGAATATGAACAATTGGGACACATGTCTGTGTCAAATTTGGTTTGGCGTTCGGTGGAGCACTACTTTCTCCCGCATCATGCGGTATTGAAGCCATCAACTGGCAAGCTGCGCACGGTGTTTGATAGTTCTGCGCAGACTTCTACGGGCGTATCCTTGAACCAGTGCTTGCATTCTGGTCGCAAGTTGGTCAAGGACCTTTGTGACTTCATCACCAGCTTCCGACGACATCAGGTTGTCTTTGTAGCCGATATAAAAATGATGTTCAGGCAGACGATTATACACCCTGATGACCGTCGCTTCCAGTTGATCCTTTGGAGAGAGTCTCCTCGTGATCCCATGGTCGTCTACGAGCTCAATACTAATACGTACGGGTTAAGGTCAAGCCCCTACTTGGCAATACGTTCTCTTTGGGAGCTCGCAGACCGCGAAGGCTTACGTTTCCCACGAGCCTCCGCCATCTTGAAAGATGATATTTACGTCGATGACATTTGCTCGGGCGCCTCCACAGCGGACGAGGCGATCCTCCTGAGGGACGAATTGATAGGTATTTTGGCCTCCGCTGGTTATGAGTTGCGCAAATAGATTTCCAACTCACCAGCTTTGGAAGGCTTGCCAGAGGATCATCAGCAGGATCCACATCTATTTGAGATTGTTGACAACCCCGCCATGATGGCTGTTCTCAGCGTTCAGTACAGACCAGTCCAAGACATCTTCACGTATAACGTAGACTTGAAATTGCCTTGTTCTTGGACTAAACGTCTCGTATTGTCTACTGTCGCCAGAACCTTTGATCCAAACGGTTGGATTTGTCCTATCATATTTTGGGCAAAATGCTTCTTGCAGAAGCTTTGGACAGCAGGGTTGACCTGAGACGAACCTCTACACGGCACTCTTGTTGAGGAATGGTCCTCTTTTGTATCCTCACTTCCTGCCATCAACGAGATCTCCTTGCCTCGTCCCATCCTTCCTCCCGGGAAGTACAAGGCCACCCTTTTGCCATAGGTACAAGGCCACCCACCACGGGTTTTGTGACGCCTCGGAACGTGGTCACGCGGCCGTGGTGTACTTGCGCACAGTCAGTCCCTGAGGTCAGGTGAGAGTTTCCCTGATCATGGCGAAGAGCAAGGTAGCACCCCTTCGGACATCTTTGGCCATTCCGAAATTGGAGTTCTCGGGAGCACTACTACTGACGTGGGTAGTTAAGACAACTAGACGTATTTAAAATAGCGCGTTCGGAAAATTTAAATAAAATCGTTAATTTTAATTCTAATTTAACTTTAATGTTCAAAAGTTAAAGATTATTCTACATACCAGCTGGTTGCGCTTTATCTCTTTAAACTAACAAACTTAGAAAAGACACACAGAATGGACACTTTTAACGTATCAAAAATCCTTGATATGCAGTCATACTTTGAGGAGCGTATGGCAAGTTTTGAGGCAGAGCTACAAAAGAAATCACCACAAAGTACACAGAGTCTAGCAGATGAGTTTGCTTCCTTCAAGACTTTCGTGCTGCAGACCTTGAAGTCTTTCTCGCAGCAACTCGATGTCGTCGGCCGCGAAGTTGAGAATATGGAAATGCGTAGCCGTTGCAAGATGTTACTGCTTCACGGTGTGGAGGAGCGTAAAGATGAGGAGACGTCTCGGTTGGTGACGGATATTGTTAAGCAGCGTCTCAAAATTGACACCTTCGTAGCTGATGATATCCGGCGTTGTCACAGGATGGGACGCCCAACTTCCAACGACAAGGCAAGGCCCATACTGGTCAAGTTCGAGACTGCAGCAGTGCGGGATGGTGTCTGGTTTGCAAAGGCGAAACTGAAGGGATCGGGCATCACTTTGTCCGAGTTCCTGACGCGATCGCGACATGACGCTTTCATGGCTGCTCGAGCGAGGTTTGGCGTTGCGCAGTGCTGGACGAGAGAGGGCTTCGTTCACATCCTGGGCCCCGATGGTAAGCGCTATCGTATTACTTCAGTCGCTGACTTAAACAAGATAAAGCCGGTGGAAGTGGAGAAGCTCGCTACTAAACCAACCACAACGAAGGCCAAGCGTGCTGCAGCTTCCAGGAAATAGGCTTTTCCTTCTACGGGGTATATTTGCATGACTTCTATTTACTTGTGTTACCTTCAATTTCTTATTCTGTTTATATTAATTTTACTATGTAGGTAACGTTTACTATCAATAGTATCGCTGTCACTCAATTGTGTCATATGTCACAGCTGTCAAAAACGTTTCGTTTCATACTTGATGTATTTGGACACTCGTCTTTTGAGACTCTCTTTATTTGATGTGTTCGTTTACTTATTTGTCTTTCACTTATGTTTGTCTTCCTCTTATGTTTTTATTTATTTGTTAGTATCATATCTTCTGTCGTTTTATTTGTTATCTTTGCTACAGCGCAACTGGCGGTTGGATAGAATGTGAAGATTTACCGCGCATAGTAATTAATATAATTATTTAGTTTTTTTATATTATACATTTAGTTAGTTATATAATATTATATTTATAAATTTATATTTATATTTTAATGTCAGATACAAACTTAAGTAACAGTGATGATTCCTTTGTTTCTTCAACAAGTTTCAATGAAAGTTTCGAAAGTATTCCTTCACTAGGCGACATTCTCCAGTCACAATTCTCAGACCTACCCAAGAACTTTAATGTAGTCCATATTAATGCACAGAGTATTCCAGCCCATTTCCCTGATGTGCTGGCTAACTTAGACTGCCAAAACATACACGCTGTCCTTGTCGCCGAGTTTTGGCTAAAACCATGCCTCCCTTCAACATTGTATACTCTTCCTGGTTTCAATTTAATAAGGAATGATCGCTCTTTGGGCAGTGGTGGCGGTGTTGCCATATACTTACGTCACCAATTTCCTTACAACATAGTCAATATGTCTCCACAGCCACCACTGGCTAATGTCGGCGAGCACCTCTTTTTAGAAATAGAACTTCATCACATTAAGCTGCTATTAGGTGTATACTATTCGCCTTCTATTCGGGTAAATTATTTTTCATCATTTGAGAAGATCCTGATAGATCTAACTCCTTTGTATAGCCATACTATTGTTATGGGTGACTTTAACACCTGCCTTCTCAAACAAGATTTACGTGCCACCCATTTTTGTCGAGCTACAGAGTCTTGTAACTTGTCTATCTTAGAATTAAACGCAACTCATCACTTTCCGAACTGTACTCCTTCTCTTCTTGACCTTATTTTGGTGTCTTCTCCTAGTTTTGTCTATAAGCATGGTCAATATACGGCAGATGCGTTTTCCTACCACGATCTTATCTTTCTATCGTACAAAATACGCCCACCCAAAATGAAGCCGAAGGTGGTCTTGCAACGCAATTTTGGTGGTATGGATCACGACAGATTGCGCGAGGATGCCAGCAATATTGACTGGGAGCCTTTGTTCACTTCAGAGTGTGTTAATACTAAAGTTCGTATCTTAACTAACAATCTCACTCAGTTATACGACGTGCATGCTCCAATTCACCCTATTAAATTGAAACATTTACCAGCACCTTGGCTAACGGAGGACATAAAGAAGATCATGGCAAAGAAAGCCGCCGCCAAGGCAAAACTGAAGCAAAATCCTAGTCCCGTCAAACAAGAAAAATACGTAGCTATTCGAAATCTCTGTAACAAGGTGTGTAGGAAAGCACAACGCCAACACATACAATCGTCCGTTGAAAACGGTGATCCAGCAAAGGTCTGGCAATTTCTGAAAACTTTGGGAGTTGGCAAGACACGTCAACCATCAATCTCAAACAACATCAACCTTGACTCTCTTAATACACATTTCTCTTCTTCGTCAAAATTTGATGACAACACAAAAAGAACCACCTTAACTTATCTTTCTTCCTTGCCAACACCAGATTATTCTCCCTTTTTTTTCACACAATTTACCGCTTGTGACGTTAAGAAGAGTATACTAACAGTTACGTCCAATGCAGTCGGCAGCGATTGTATCAGTCGGAAAATGATCCTTCCCATCCTGGAGGAAATTCTTCCAATCCTATGTCACATCCTTAATCATTCCATTGCCAGTGGTAGCTTTCCATCCGATTGGTAAGATGCACTAATACTCCCCTTACCCAAGAAACCTAAACCCAGTTCCTTCTCAGATTACCGACCCATATCCATTCTACCCTTCCTGTCTAAAGTCCTTGAACGTCTAGTTCACTCACAACTCAGTTCCTTCCTACATAGAAATGCACTCCTAAATCCCTTCCAATCCGGTTTCCGTCTCGGCCACAGTACTGTCACTGCCTTGGTTCGCGTAACTGATGATATTAGGCTAGGCATGGATAAAGGAAATCTTACGGTCTTGTCCTTACTTGATTTTAGCAATGCTTTTAACACCGTAGATTTTCACATCATACTTGGCATTCTACGTTCTCTTAACGTATCTCCATCGGCAATTGATTGGTTTCATAGTTACCTGTTTGGTCGCCGGCAACGTATACGCATCGAAGACAAACATTCCACTAAGTCAAATACAAATGCCGGTGTGCCACAGGGTGGCGTGCTATCTCCTTTACTCTTGGCGATATTTAGTAACCCCATTTCAAACCACTTACTTTCTTCCTACCACCTTTATGCAGACGATTTGCAGATTTATACGCAAGCTCCCTTAAGTAAGTTAGCAGAAGCCTGCACTACTATAAATACGGACTTAGCACGGATTTGTGAGTGGACTAAGAACTGTGGACTGACAGTGAATGCCGAAAAAACCCAACTAATCATTATCGGCAGCCCTAAACTAGTTTCGAAAATCAGTTGGCCCCATCTACCAAAAATCTGTTTTGATGAAAAGGAACTAACTTTCGCCAAAACCGTTAAAAACCTGGGTATATACTTCGACGAAACTTTGTCATGGAGATCGCAAATAAAAGAAACCAGTCGCAAACTGTTTGCATCAGCAGGTTCGTTGCGGAGATTACGCAACTTTCTTCCGATCACCACTAAGATTGCGCTTGCTCAAACTCTGCTACTGCCTGTTATTGACTATGCCGACGTCAGCTATCTCGACCCCACTGAAGAGCAGCTAGATAAACTTGAGCGTCTCCAAAACTTTTGCATTCGATTTATATTTGGTTTGCGCAAATATGATCACGTCTCTGATTTTCGCAATAAACTCAAGTGGCTGCCAATTCGTCTTCGCAGGAATACTCACACTCTTACATTGTTATATAATGTTCTATTTAGTCCTGGTTCTCCCTCTTATCTCAAAGAACGATTTAAGTTCCTTCATGACACACATCTAAGGTCCTTGAGGTCGTCTGAAAATCTTACGCTGGAGATGCCGAAGCATTCTACTAACTATTTCGACAAATCTTTCACTGCTCAGGCTGTGCGCTTGTGGAATGCTTTAACATTAGAAACTCGTAGAGCAGATTCCTTAAATATATTCAAAGGAATGATAAAAAATCAGTATTTAAATCAGTAGGTAACTTAATATGTAGGTAGGTACATTAATGTAGTGATCGTCTATCTTTGACACTTAAATTTGCTGTATCTGTATTATTTAGTATATTCATATTCATTGTATATGTGCTTATATACTGGTCAGCAAATAAACCGAGCCACCCGCTACCTAGGAACTCTGATTCGATTTTCTCAAAAAGTATAAAACTTACTTACTTACTACTATCAAAGTTATACCTACAAAAAGTGCGTTTCATGGTGATTAAAATGACTACAAATTAATTCGAAAGTACCGTCAACTCACATTGTAATCAAGCAACAAACACAATGCTAACGATTTGCTCTGTTTTCACCAGTTTGAAATTAGCGTTCTTTTTCTCTACAATGAGGGTAGTCGGATATTTCTTATCATATCTTTAGTTTTTGCCCATCGTTTGCTCAGACGCATGTGTTTTTGCTACTTTTTTCGTTTAATAATGGATACAACACCTCAGGAAGCAGCTCAAGCTGTAGCATTACTTCAAGCAGGCATTGCGCAACGTGAAGTCGCTCGAAAGCTTCGAATCAGCAGATCTTCGGTGCAACGAGTTTACAAAGGATACCTAGAGACTGGAGCATTCGATCGCCGTCCAGGTACGCGCAGACCTAGGGCTACATCAGCAGCAGATGATCGTCATATCCACCTTACTGTTCTGCGAAATCGCCATCTCAACGCAGTTCAAGTCCAACAAAGTCTGCGTGACGAACGCCAAGTGGTCATAAGTTCAGATACCGTCAGAAGGAGACTTGCTGAACGGCACCTGACCCCAAAAAGAGCTGCAACAGGCCCAGCGTTAACGGTAGCACACCGTCGAGCACGACTTGAATTTGCTCGAGAGCATAGGGATTGGACGTTAGAGCAGTGGAGTAATGTACTCTTCACTGATGAGACCAGGGTGAGTCTACATGGAAGTGATCGACGTCAGAGAGTATATCGTCGCCCTGGAGAACGTTATTCTCAGTGTTGCATCGAGGAAACTGTTTCTTATGGAGGAGGATCTGTAATGGTCTGGGGCGGCATCTCGTTCACAGCACATACAGCGTTAGTTTTCATCGAACCGACGGGCCGTACACGTGGACTGACTTCTCATCGCTACATTACTGAAATCCTCGCAGACCATGTGGTACCTTACGCAGGATATATCGGACAGGATATGCAATTGATGCATAATAATGCACGGCCTCATGTTGCTCATGTGGTGACCCAGTATCTACGCGACGTCAGTATTCGTACGATGGACTGGCCAGCTCGAAGCCCGGACTTGAATCCGATAGAACACTTATGGGATGAGCTGAAACGTCGGGTTCGAGCCCGGGTACCTGCTCCAACAAGGCTTCCAGAGCTGCGAATCGCAATTAAAGAGGAGTGGAATACAATTCCTCAAGATTTTATCGTCAGGCTCGTAAGGTCGATGAATACAAGGATGCTGGCAGTTATCCGAGCAAGGGGACCCCGAATACGGAATATTGATCAAAAACTTTTTTTTGATTTTATCTTTGTTTTTGGCTTTAATTTTTTTTTCACTTTATCATTACTAACGATTGTCACGACTGGAAAACGACTCTTCTTTGTAAAATCCTTAATAAACACTGAAATATTGATTAAACCCAATGAGTTTCCTTTCATTTTAATCACCATGAAACGCACTTTCTGTAGGTACAACTTTGATAATTGTAGGTTTTTTAGTTTTTGAGAAAATCGAATTAGAGTGCCTAGGTAGCGGGTGGCTCGGTTTATTTGCTGTCCAGTGTAGTATGTTTTTATCTGTACTGTCTTAGGCAGGTATAATCATTATGGATACTGGTATATATTTATGTATATATTTATATATATGAGTATATATGTATAATTAATAATTGTATATGTGTATTTTAGAATGTTATTGTAATTTTTGGTTATAGATTTAGTTACATAGCTACACCACCGTCACAAAACATCTAACATCATTTCTGTCCATTCTAAGGTTGCCTGGAAGAAATCGCCTTTGGCGATAAGGCCGCCGATTGTACATAAATTTTAGATTTAGGATACCTTAGAAATGTACTTTATTTTGGTGTACAATAAAGAATATTATCTATCTATCTATCTATTTGTACGCTTATTGAACCACGTGTCTAACACTTTGGGTAAAAGCATTTGTATTAATGGGACTTACGCCTGGACAGACAGCCAAATTGTTCTTTGTTGGTTGAAGGCTTCTGTCCACACCTTGGAGGTATTTGTCGCTAATCGCGTTTCCCAAATCCAGAAATCCGAAGTCAAACTTGTTTGGAGACACGTGCCAGGTGAGCTCATCCCCGCTGATTGTGCCTCGCGCGGATGCTTGACGCCTAGTTTGATAGGTGGTGTCTGTGGTGGGGTCCGGAATGGTTGAGTCGACCAGAAATTGATTGGCCTCGAACGCTAGTTTTGAATACTTCTAATTTGCCGGGTCTACGAACACTCGCTCTTGAGAAGGTGGAATGCGCCTTCGACCCCGATTTTTTGTTGAATCGTTACAGCTCCCTCGACAAGTTGTTAGGTGTTACTGCTTGGATAAAGCGTTTTGTTTCTAATTTTAGGCACCCATAACAGAAACGATTGACACCGTTTCTCTCACCACAGGAACGACAGGCGTCCCTCACCTTTTGGGTTCGTTCAGTGCAATTGGCGCATTTTGAGAAGGAGATTGCTATCCTTAAATCAGGGAGATCGAAATTGTCGGGAGCTGTATCTAAATTGAACCCCTTTTTGGACGAAACGGGTCTCTTGCGCGTTAGAGGGCGTCTCAAGAACGCCAACCTCCCTTACGGAGCACGTCACCCCCTTTTGTTACCCAAAGACGGTTATTTGGTACGCTTGTTGGTAACTGACCGTCACCTTAAAAATCCGCATGCTGGTTGTAATGCGCTCTTGGCCATTTTGCAACGCGAGTTTTAAATTTTGTCTGCCCGAAGAATTATCCGGAGTGTAGTCTTTCGCTGCATCCCTTGCTATAAGCTCAAGGCTTCTACCGCAGCCCTTGATGGGGGACTTACCGGCAGATCGCGTAACTGAAAGCAGGACGTTTGACGGTGTTGGCACGGACTTCGCTAGTCCCTTTTTGGTGAAAACGTCGACACTTCGAAACAGCAAGACTGTTAAGGCCTACTTGTGTGTTTTTGTTTGTCTTTCCACAAAGGCCGTACACTTAGAACTGGTCTCCTCGCTTACGACCGAGGTGTTTGTAGCCACATTTGACAGATTTGTATCCCGCAGAGGGCTGCCTTCCTTGATCCGTTCTGACTGCGGCACTAACTTCAAGGGCACGTATAATTATTTGAATGATGTTTCTTGAAACCAACAAGGCTGATATAGGTGATAGGCTTGCCCGACGTGGGATAAATTGGTTGTTTTCCCTACCAAATTGTCCACACTGGGGTGGTATTTTTGAGGCCGCTGTAAAATCGGCCAAAACACACTTGCGCAGGACAATCGGTGAGTCTGTCCTTACATTTGAGGATCTCGCAACTGTGCTTTGTAAGATTGAGGCCGTTTTGAACTCTCGGCCATTGTGCCCGATCTCCTCAGATCCGAATGATTTGGAGGCCCTTA
Source organism: Euclidia mi (assembly GCA_944739405.2). NCBI lineage: Eukaryota > Metazoa > Arthropoda > Insecta > Lepidoptera > Erebidae > Euclidia > Euclidia mi. Next base: position 56,489,403 of record OX123190.2, read on the forward strand.
CGCCGGGCCATTTTTTTATTGGTCGCCCACTTGTCACCTTGCCTGAGTACCCCTATATTGATACGAGACCTGGTCGTCTCTCGCGTTTTGAATTGGTGCGCCAGATTACTCAGAGCTTTTGGAAACGCTGGAATTTGGAATATTTGCACATACTCCAGCAACGCGTTAAGTGGACCGACAAGAGCGATCCACCCAATATTGGTGACCTCGTTTTGATCAAGGAGGTTAACCTTCCGCCACTCAGATGGCGCAGGGGGCGCATCCTCCGTTTGGTAACTGGGGCTGATGGAGTTCCTCGATCTCATGAGGTCTTGGTGGACGGTTCGATTCTGAGGAGAGCGGTTGCAACATTGTCACGTCTACCAACCGATTAGCGGACCGGTAGGCCGGTCCGGGGCGGGTGGATGTTTGAAATAGAATTAGTTTTTATTATAAGTCAAATCGATTATATCCATTAAGTAACATTTTGTTTAGTCTATTGAAAATTTCTGACAATGGTCACACTGAACTGTCAACTTCCCCTTCCTAAAAAGGACGCTTTGGGTTTTGGGCTAGCTCCGTTTGTAATATTGTAATAAATTGATCGCCTTTTGAATTAACGCGAATTGAATTAACTTGTAAATACTTATAATTGCCGCTTTTGACTTCCGGCAAGGTTTGTGATAAATTGGTCATATATTGAACATTGAACTTTGTAAAACACGTGTGTGAATTCCTGATTGGTGCCCGAGGAGAAGGACTACGCTGAACTGGACACTGGATTCTCTTGTTATTTTGGCTAAAATTATGAGTTAATCTTATAGGTCCACTCAAGAGCAGCATCAGTAAGAGTTGGTAAGACATTTTATTAATATTAGGATTATAATTCATCGCTGTGCTACCACAGTAAAAGTGTTTAGATTAATTGTCTATCGTGGTCAGGTGGATGTATTACAGCTTCCACTGCAACTCAGAACAGTTTCCCACCTGGCTACGGTAACTCTAGACAGTCTGTATTATTAATTAGAATTAAAATTAAGGTGATTAGGACATGCACACTATTACAAATAAGCTTACTATGTACCTAATGTACATTCATTCAAAATCTACTAAGAATAACAGAACGAGTCCTTTGATATTTTTGATCATTACATTATTATCAACAAATTTCGATGCTCCCTATTCTGTAAAAAATGAAATAGGCCCATTCAAAGCATTATCATCCTATATTTTATTATCTAAGGTCTGTATTATTAATTAGAATTAAAATTAATGTGATTAGATATGCGTGTAGATAGCTACCTATGCGTTATGTAACAGTTTGAATATCTTTTATTGTATCATCAATTAATAGCTGGCAAGCTAAAAAATAACGCTCAAAACATTTCAAAACTTAACTAGTCACTGTTTTCTAAGAGCCTTCTCTCAACCAAAGGACTTCTACTGCTGGTCCTATGATCAAGGTCTAGGTTATAGGTATCCTCCAAGGCTCTCCGTATAGACCAATTTTGAGCCACCCACATTCAACTGCTAGCTGCAATAAGATCGTCCGTCCACAAACCAGATGACAACAACTATAGATGCAGTGTTCTTGCAGTATCTGCATATCTTTTTAATAGAAAGTGACTGTGGATTCGAAGGAACTGGATATTGTTTTTATATTAAGCCATAGAACCTATATATTTTAAAATTATACGTACAAAATATAACTGAAGAGTGAATAGAACATAAAAGATTTATATAACTTAATTATCACCCGCGCGTAGTAAGAATACCTGCTTTAATTAAGGACAACAGCTTGTCTCGTCTCGCTGCGCATGACTCAATATTACGTCACTCTCATGGAAGCACAATAATCATATTCCGTAAAGTCACGCGTAACGATTCGTGTGATTGACACGCAAGGTCAAGATGCATTGTTTCAATGCCAAAAGACAACTTAGCACTTTGACCTGCAGACACGAACTTTGAGTGATTGCTTTTCAATAGACAAAAAAGAAGATTCCGATTCACCCATAAGTCACGATGCAATCTAACCTTTTCGATAACATAAATCATAACTTTCATTCCTTCACACATTACTAAAAGTATTACCTAATTATTATGAATTGATATACTAAACATGAATTTGAAACAGAAATTAATGGCATATTTCTACTTGTAATACTTGTTCTAAAATATTCTTCGAATTTTGAGATGATCCTTAATAAAATGTCGGTGTACTGTAAAATTGTGTTCAAAAATAGAAATAACCCAATTTGATATTGTTTCTCCTTTTGTTCGTTTATATTAAATTGGCCTACAATTGCTTTGCCCCAGTGGGAGAAATTGGAAATCTAATTAATTTTCAATCTGGAGGCATTAAACTCGACTTTGTTTTGAAGTGCCGTTTGTCTCTGTGTGTGTATTTTAATTGGGAACATTTTGTACGCCAATACCGGCTGGGTTTTGTATGCGATCGGGGTAGATAATTAGAAAACAACAAGGGTAACGGAGATGCTAAGCAGATGACGAGTTGATTCGTTAAGGGGTTTCGACTTCATTTTGTTATGCTTGATTGGCAAATTCAAGATTCTGCATAAAATTACGGAGCACTCCTCCATACCCTTACGGCAAATAATGTAGGTACGTTAAAGCGAACATTTTGGACTCCAGCCAAACGTGTGACTTAATTTAAGCCAAACACGAATTCTTTCGCAGGGACGTTTAGTAAAAACTTTTTCAATTGTCATAGACAACTCGACGGCCGGTTGGCGTAGCGGGGGTGTAAACGACTGCTACGCCGAAGGTCGCGGGTTCGATTCCCGCTCAAGTCAAACATTTGTGTGCATGAACATGTATGTTTGTCTTGGTCTGTGTGTTTTTATGTTTAATATGTATGTATTAACAAAAAAAAAAGTATGTAATATGTATGTTTATTCATTATCTAGCACCCATAGTACAAGCTCTGCTTAGTTTGAGACTAGATGGTGTTGTGTGAATGTGGTAGTATATTATTATTTTATATTTTGACCTATAAATTTCGCATTTTTCCCACGACCCATTTTGACAATACAATATATTCACACACGGTTGTCTGAGAACTTTGATCGTCGGGAACAGAGTCGATAAAACCGTTGAAATTAGATTTACGGCTACCGATGTATACGTATGTATGTACAAAATTTAATTAGCAACTGCTGTATGCGTCAAAATAACCCCATTCAAACAGTAGACGGTCTCTGTTTGATTGAACCGGCACACATTGTTTAGAGAAACCGTACCAACTAACTAGGAAGCGACAGTCGTAAGACGAACCTGCACGACCAAGTTTTCGATCTCGGAATGTGATAGTAAAAGTTTCAAGCGAAACCTTAGTAAAAATCTTGCTTTGATATTGTGTTTTTTTGTAAGTTTTGTAATTTGGGAGTATTGAATAGTTCTGTCAGCAAAATATCGTTTTAGATCTCTTCAAGATATAACAACTATCAAAACCAAATCTTGTAGCAAAACTATGATGTTTAAAAACTATATCGTACAACATGGATTATTTTATATCTGCCAGTGAGAATATTTTCAGCATTTTATTATTATTAAAGTGCAGCTTCAAAAACATTTGCAATACACTTTTAATTTTATCGGATATTCTCTTTGAATATCAAAATACTCAGTCTTTGTTGTTTCCATTTATCTGCTTAATCGTCTCTATATCGGACCAATTTAATTTTCCGAGAATAAATTCTCGAACATTGTTATAGTGTTCGTTTTTACTTTTTTGCAAGCAGTGATTTTTGCGCATATCCTTTGTTCTGCCTTTGTTAAGTACCACGGGACAAATTACAACCAGACACTTTATTCTATACGTAAGCTTTGTCGAGATTTGTTATCCCTCGACAAAATTTAATGGAGCTGCATCTTTGAAGCTATATTAGTACATACGTTAATCCAGCTCTGGCGCAGACACCTAATTATATTCTATTACCTATATGAAATACGTACCTAATTAAAATGTTTTAATCAAATTTTAATAATAATTAATATAACTTTTTCATTACGAAAATATATATTTTGAGACTGTCATGGAGCGGAGAGAATAGTGATTAAATGTATATTTTTTTATTGTCAAAATTTCTAATCAATATACTCAGTTTCCAAATACCGAATCAGCAGTGTCATTGATAAAAAACACTGCGGAACTAAATATAAAACAACTAGAAGCGTAGACCTATTGGGTTGTTATGGTTTGCTAATACCATTCCAATCAGGTAATTGCGTGTAAAAATAATTAACGTCTCACCTACAAAACACTGAAATATTAAAAAAAAACTAAACAAATTCATAATCCAAATCATGTTTAACAATAATAACAACCTAATAGCTATATCACTGTATTAAAACTTTCACTACATTTATTTACATTGTTATAAAAATATTACTTAATCGAAGTGCCAAAAAACCAAAAACATAAAACTAAAGCCACGGCAAACACAAAAGCAATTATCGATAAAATTTGATTTCAGATGCGTATTCTAAATTTACAGTGAGTGAAAGGATTTATGCAACCACTTGTGTAATAGTTGGCAAGTGTGTTTGCACTAGAGATGATGTGATGAGATGATGATGACTTTGAGATGAGCGTTTACATACTTTTTGTGATATGTGACTTTCGAAACAAACGTCTTAATGCGTAGGTACTCGTAATGGTCTAGTAGGATGAGTTTTTTAGAATAATTAATTAAACGCCAAAATTACTCTCATCACCATTGAATTGAATTATCTTAATTACAATCGTGGTTCTCTTATGTGTACTATTTGACAATTCATCTTGTGCGTTTCTAAACTCTGAATTCTTTTTTGACATTTTAAGACACTCAAAGTAATTAATTTCAATCCGCTTTTTTGTTTCAACGTCTTCTAGTAACTTTGTTTCCGTTGCGCTGAAACTATGTTTTCCTTGCAATCTGCTCTATTTGTTACAGTTATTGTGTTTCAAGACATTTTAGCTTTTATTTTCTCACAGTTGGATTTCATATATACTGCTCGCCGTTCAAGTTTCTTGAACTCTTTGCGAAGCTACTGCGAGTTCATTTTTACACTAGTCATTTGTAAAGTTATCTTGACAAGTGTTGTTATTATCGCATTATTGCTGAGCAACAAAGACAATATTTTCTATATTAACTTGTAAACGTATGAGAGTAAATCTAAACTGCATATTTTCTTTCATCGATTTTAAGATAAATGTTTCTTCTGTCAAACGAATCGTAGTAAGTGACAATATTACCCGCATTTGAAAGCTCATCTCACGAAATCAGAACACCAATTGGTGTTAATGCATAATATCATATTTAAGTTATATCATTACGACATTAAGTTTCTTAGGTGAATCTGAATCGTGGGTAAACTTATTAAGATAGAATCGCGTTCTCACGCTCTGCATGTCGCGACATCCTGCTCAAGATAGTTGAATCTGTAAAAACTAATGCACGAGAATGAATGGTGGAAAAATATAACACGTATGCTAACAATCTCTAAACAAATCAGAGATTTGAATGCTTTCACTTGATTAAACATGTTTTGAATTATTCGCTGTTTATGTTTCAATCGATTATGATTAACCGTGTCCACGAAATCTACTGATTAACGTATTTTCTCTATATAAATATGCAATGACTTCTTCAATCAACGCGTTACGGCTTGTAATGTTATGATCGATGGACAGCGAGTGGAGCAAGTGAATGAGTTTGTATATTTAGGTTCGCTGTTTACAAGAGATGGTAAGAATGTAGAAGATATTGAAAGAAGAGTTAATGCAGGTAATAGAGTGAATGGAGCTCTGAAGGCGTTTATGAATAGCCAAAACGTGTCCAAAAAGGCACGTTTGGCTGTGCATAGAGGGGTGTTAGTACCTACTCTTATGTATGGTAGTAATAGTTGGGTATGGCAGAAGAGTCATGAAAGTAGAATAAATGCTGTAGAAATGAGAGCACTGAGAAGTATGTGTGGTGTCTCTCTGACTGACAGAGTAAAGAATTGTGTGATAAGAGAGTGTTGTGGGGTAAAAGAAGATGTAGTGACAAGCATCGAGAAAGGTATGCTAAGATGGTTTGGGCACGTGAGAGGATGGATGACGAAAGACTGACCAAGCAGATATATAAGGCAAGTGTGGAAGGGACAGGACGAAGGGGAAGGCGTAGGCGGACGTTCTCTGATCAGATTGGAGACATCCTAAAAACCGGACAGGTGTGAAGTACCCTGAACAGAAGAGCATGCATGAGGAATCTGATGGGAGTGAATGAAGCAAGAGAGATATGTCTGGATCGTTGCAAATGGCATTCCGTAGTCTCTGCCTACCCCTCCGGGAAACAGGCGTGAGTCTATGTATGTATGTATGTATGTTCTTCAATCAAACATGTATTATAAACAATCCATGAATTACTTATCTGTAGTAGACATAGGGATACATACATATTCTATTCAATTATTTATCGGAGGCGTCTGACTTTCTGAAATCGAACACAGTGTTCCCTATTTCTCCAGTCTAGTAAACACATATCTTAAATCGAGCCAAACAAGTCCATTTGCTTTTATAAGCTTCTAGTAAAAATAGGCGTCTATTAATAGAATATCCGCATGCATTGTGTTTCAGGACGTTTCAGTCACCATTCTCGGCATCTATGCGGCTTAGCAGACATATTATAAGAATAGGCACGTCAATTTTATTTATACTGCTTTGTTCAGCTTTGATAGTTCTTTAAATAAGTCACTTTTACTACGAAGATGTTTGTTTTAAAGGCGTAAGTTAATCGTATGTTTACTATACTCGTATTTCTGCGTAAATGAAGTAAGGTGTAATGAGCTAATATGGGGCTTGTAGACAGTCTCACAATCTGCTGCTTTTGCTGTCATGTTTATAAGCTAATTAGTTACACACTAATTGTAGTCTTTAAGTTGATTTCGCTAGGTGGAATACTTTTCACATTATAGTTTATTAAAGAGCACGGGCATAATAAACTCTAAAATAAAAAAACAACGGTTTATTTGTTTAGCGAGAATTTCGTCCTACTTTCACTTAAGTGTTGGACTAAAAAATGACAATTAATCACTCCCATTGTTGTTCTCAGTGCATCTCTAATCTGAAGTCATTAAAAATCATAGACATGTATGACAAATGGTATTGCAACACTTCAGAGGTTACAACTTTCAGATATAATTTTTGTGCGTTTGCTTTTTGTGGCAAAGGTCACTGTCTGTCTCTGAAAGCCAAACTGAAGAGTTTATAGAGTTGTTATATAACGAAGACGCTTGGGTCATATCAGAAAGTTTGCAAATCGAAGTAATCATAATAATATTTCATTTGGAATTTCGTAATTTTTCTATGATGCAGTCTATATTCACTTAAATAAACTACTTAAAACTAATCGTTCTCGTCGACAACTTAGGTACGTACTGAATCCCATGTAGAATCATGCCCATCTAAAGACCCACTCGAACGTACACACGAAAACTTTATCGAAATGCGTTGAGCCGTTTAGAAAGAGTAACGTGACTTACATAGGTCAGTATTGATTCTAAATGGAAATCTAAAATTCTTATTGTTTGAATTTAATACTGACCCCATATTAAAATGTAATATTTGCACATTGGTGTTCTGTGTCTGGATATTGTATTGCTATTGTTTATTTTAGCATGATAATAATCGACACTAGGTACCACTTTTCATCGGGTGTATTGAAAATTAAATCCTTTGTTTAAACTTTTCATTAATTTCTTTAAATAAAAAAATTAGTTAAAAAGTTAATTGAAACACCCAAATTTGTTTTTAGACCAGCTAATTTATTTAAAAAGTTAATCATGTATGAAAATATGAATTTTGCTATAATTATACTCTATTTTAATATTCTAATAAAACAGATGACATTTATAGACTGTTAATAATATGATGTTCGGAGAATAACGAAATTTGTCTGGCAAGCCTGGTATTATCAAAATGACAATCTATAATAAATAATCTTGTACTTGATTTGCTTAAAACTTTTTTTTCTTCATGTTTTCGGACACACGTCGTTCTTCTATATACAAAAAAAAATATTTTTATCCAACATAATGTCTTTGAGGTATGTACTTTGTTCCGATTAATACAAAGAATGTAGTTATATTCTCTCTAGCACGTATTGCTGTCCCGGATATGAAGGTGCAGTCTTATGAATCATTGGTGACATTATGCGGCGCGACTGATGTGAGAAACTCGTGATGTGGCTTTACGCAATATTTATTGTTGGTGCCATTTTCTTTCACAGGTATTACGGAATTAGATGTGATCATTGCATACTTTTTACACATTTCGCACACTTTTAGTTAGGTTTTAAAGACATGGGTCCATATTATATATTTTAAATATGAAGACAACGACTGCACTAGAAATACATTATTTATCGCAGGAGTCTTGACAAACTTTCAGTCATTGGCTGAAAGAACATTTAAACTCAGAACAGGCATTAGTAGATGACGCAAAATTTGTCCCATGTGGTTATCGAACCCACTACACTCGACGTAAAGTAAAACGGCGAGGCGACTGCTGAAACCTGTAACACCATACGTTATACTTTAGTTTTGAGTACGCAGATTGTTACTACATACATTGTTTACCTATCCCCTCTAGAAGTAATTTCAGTATCCTAAATATTCCAACTATACTGCATACTATTCTGAATGTTGCTATTAAATCGCATTAGTCGTAAACTTGCCTCGGTTTGTAGAGTTTACAATCCAGATGTTTTCCGCTGTTGCTGCACGTCTTGATAGAATTATATGTAATGAAATATGATTGTCGTATCCGGTTCGCGTACCGATGCCCCTAGGTTTATAGGGATTATAACTTCCACTGGCATTACCTTCGCAAGCAACTGCCACTTATCTAAACTTGTCTGGAGATTTAAGTGTATAGTACTTATTGGAAAAAGAACTTTGGAATTTATTCTTGGATATTCACTGCAAATTGTACCTTGAATTCCCATCTGCGTTTCATTGTTCCGATTTTGGTTTGTTGTATTTATAGATCATCGTATGTATTTTATTTCTTCTCCATGCAGTTTTATTATGTTTACCATCAGTGCTGCGATACTTAAGACGGTCTTTTATAGAGTCTAGGAATTGTTTTATGAAGAACATAGAAAGACTTGATCGTTGAAGTCAATTAACTAATTAAAGCATTGTAGTATGCCAACAAATGTTTTAAAATGAAGATGCCAATCGATTAAGTAGATAAAATAGAGGAAACTAATTTGTTTAATTTGAGAATTAAATTGTATTAATTAATATGCATGTGATTTATGTAATACGATTATGCAAATACTAAAAGCTTATCAAACCACTTTTATAAACATCTCGACGTTACATAATTAGATCCAAATGTCACGTCTAGAACTGTCAAGGCCGAAAGTCTTGACGATGTCCATGTTAAAGAAACACTGGCGTATCAATGAAATCAAATATTTAAATCAGAATTTTATTTTACTATCAAGATGTTTTAGTATAAAAGGTGTTTGCGCGAATATCCGCGATGTGATTTTGTTGTAGGTAAAGGGGTCTGCGGCGGGGAATATAAGGGAGGGGAAGGGGGGATAGTAAAGGTACGCTTGCTTCACCGGTATGGCCCGATGCCACCGATCATCGTGTACCATAAATGCGTCGACCTCTATCGTGTTATTAAATTGTTCTGCGTTGCGACAGGCGATGCGATGTTGCCTCGATATCGGCCGTAGCGGCTATATTGACGATATTTTTGTGAAGTATGATCTTTATTGATTATAGACAGTGCACTATTTTAAACTTCTAACAAATCCAATCAGGTCAAGCAACTTTGCCACTGTCATGTTTGTAGATGGGTGTCTTTGTTAAAATATAAGTTTTATTATTCTGTGAACGATTTTTTTATTGATAATTCTTTATGAAAGAACCTTATGTAAAATTTAGATTAAGACTCGTTTTAATTTTTGCATGCTTTTCCGGCAGTATGCAGAGGCGGCTCGTGAAAGATTATATTGGGTGTTCACTAAAAAAGAAGATGAAACTGCTTACAATTTATTTTGTGAATGCTTTTACAATTAATAGTAAGATATGCTAAATCATCGATAGGTACCTACCCGAACCGTCCACGCAGTAGTTATCAACTCCGGCGCCACTAAACAAAATACCAAAATACCTAGGTACATGGAAAACAAAACCGCTTCTTACTTCCTTCGCATTTTCGCAACCACATAACCAAAGCGTTTTATCATATTAGTCGCTTTTTAAAGTCTTTTCACAGTTTTTTATAAAGTTTACGCTGTTATATTCCATATTAGTTACACAATTTAACTGTCTTTCATAAACATATTATATACACGATCACACATACAATTAACAATATTTTAAACACCAATCCTTTTCTAATTACCAACGTTTGCAGAGAAATGTTTTGCTTTTGTTTACATTCAAATGATACCGGCAAAACACTCCTACTAAAAAAAAACAGCGCACACGTTTTAATTTTTGTTCGTGACAAATGGTCATATCATTTAGTCGGGTAATATATTCGCGCATGCGCACCTCGTCAAACTAGCCAGGAGCGGCGCTCCGTATTTGCCTTATTTCTCATACAAATCTTTTGTCTCACGCGCCCAGCGCATAGAACGCTCTCTCTTTCGCACTCATTACGTTTCAGTATTAAGCGTTGTACTAAGCTTTCGTCAATTAAGAGCGCTGTTATGAGCGCTCCACTCAACAAAAATACCTATGTAATGTATGTTTCAAGAGTGTTGACAAATGACAAAATGATGATAAATAGTTTAGTAGTCAAATACTTATTTGTAGATATGCATTATAGAAAAGAGAATAGGTGTGTATTAAAATATTGAGCATGTTTATAGAATAAGTTTATATGAGTTGTATAATTTTATAATTTTGGGAGTTCACTGCTCCAGCGCTCCTTTGAACGAGCCGCCACTGGCAGTATGTACAAGGATACACCATTTATATTGTAACATCACATTGTAATACCTACAGTCATGGCAAATAAATATATCTATTCTATACTATTCAGGTCGCGGAGGTCAGACGGTAGTTCTTCCGTATTAAAAGCCGATTTAATCTAAATGGGGTTAGTCTAGAAAGAGGATGTAAGAGAAAATATATGAATCCCTTTAGAATGATGATAATGGCTTGTTTGAACTATTACTGCGTGAAGTTGTGCTGAATAATGAATCTCTTTAGATTTTTCTAATCGATATAGAATTGCTACATGATTTCACAAAATAATTTCATCCTGGTTGATATACCTACTTTCATATATAAGTAGATATTATTTAAGTAAATAACAGGTGTAATATACATACAAAGTTACCCGTTGCGGAATAAAGAACGTAGGTACATTTTATTTCTCAATGTCACCACAGTCAAATAATCCATACAGTCGTTCGACGAACGCGTCTAGACGGGTCAATCGTGCGGGGGACAAGAGGTGAGACGCGGGAAGAGCGGTACCTACTTACGTATGTCGCCTTAGTTCCTAACTAGGTACATGTTTTTGGGGGCTGGCGCGTGCTTGTTTTTTGTTCGTTACTTATTTATATGCTTATGAATATTAATAAAGATGGTGCATACGACTTGTGCTGTGAGACATTGCAATTTTTCATGCTGCTTAAAGATTAAAAAATAAGGATTAAAAAATCTGCGATTTCGTCAATTTTCTTACACCAAAAATGAAAATTTCATTAATTATAATTATTTATATTATTTTGAAATGTATGTACCTATAACCACTTAAAATAATGTACACGTACCTACTAATCTACAAACTTTTTACAATATCATCTCTGGCCAAATCACAGAATAAAGTAGTAATTACTGTACGAGTACGTAAACAACATGGCAGACGTAAGAAAATAAGCGTTGTACTTGTAAGCTAATATTCGATTGAAGCGTGATTTTAATTTTATGCAATAAGTACCTAGTACCTTCGTATTAGGTAAGTACCTATCAAATATTAATGTGTATCTTGGTAACGGCGCGTCCTAGCTAAAAAATAACAATAGTTTTGACCCCTTTTATGAACCCCATACATGTTCTCAGTGATCTCATAGCCCGGTCCATCCATAAAATGACCGTTATGTCTATTGCTTTACCTTAACGTAGCTTGCTCGAAAATTGATCTGCAAAATACTTCATATCGATAACATAGGCTCTGCAAGCTGATCCCATGGTTGCCCATCCATTAAACGACCGCTATGTCAATCGCTTTATTTTAACTTGGTTTGTACGATAACGACCTAGTATATCTGAAAAATGCTTCATATCCTTAACCGCCTCCCACGACACTTGCGGGATGAAATAGGTGCTGACTGACACTTAATGCAAACCTGTCACCGCACGAAAAAATGCAAACTGTTTTATATTAATTATTTATCTTTAATTATTGTAATATAGTAAATAAGTGATTTACACTATAATATTCATGTAGCGTAGCAATTGTAATATTTTTCTAAAATAAATAGACGGTGTATGAATAAGTAGGTATTGTTTAAATGTGGCAGCCCTAGCCTCCTTACCCTTGTCTAGACGTTGTCGGCTTTTTCTACGAGATCAAAGGCGTCAAACTACTATATGTCTTTATACTGTGATGTCACTATTCACTAAAGCGTGAGTATTTGCCGAGCTATCGATCGGGGATATCTTCCATTACAAGTGAAAGGTTATAATCAAATGGAGGAATCACAAACGGTACACCTTTTAAAGAAGATTGCTAACAATGTATGAATAAGCAACCTTTGACCTGAGTCGATCTACTACATGCTACACTCTGCCTCAAGTACCGTAAGGTTCCCCTATTCGGATTCAACAATTTGCATCACGCCTTTTGCAAATTCAATCTTACAGAAAAGAAATAAGACACATTTTTCTTAGCAAAAAGCTAATGATGAGTGGGTTATCACAAATTGTTTATAAACCATTAAATGTATTCCAATGTGCCTATAAACAGTTTGATGTACGCTATCCAATAAATTAGTATTTCAATTCAACTGGATTTTATGGCAACATCGATTTTGTTCAAGTATTTTCGGTTTTGTTTTTATTATTATGATTAAAAGATGGATTTTCACCTTAATTCTTTTACCTTGAAACTTGGACATGAATTCTATTTAAAATTTAAATCAGTTTTTCGTCGAATACCTACATCAATTAATTGAGATTGCTATATTTTAATATTTAGTAATTATAAAAATTCTATATTTTTCTATAGTACGAACCTAACACGAGATTGAAACATGTTTGCACTTTGAGCGATATGTTTCTTTCTTCTATTTTACTTTATTTTTCTGTGTAAATAAGACATATAAATCGTACTATTAAGCCAGTAAAATGGTCACATATAATGCATTTTATTTTTGTTGTAAGCCTTAGCCTTTGTTGTTAGTATGTAGGTATTCGAATATTTCATTTGTATTAATATCTATACTTATGTATGATAAAAAAGAAATGTAATGCCGCGATATTCTCTACTAGTACGTATGAAAGTGAAAAGAGAACAGCAAAAGCAAGCAAACTTATTATTACGAGAGGTTACCCACAAAGAGTGTTTTGAGACAGAATTGTTCTCTTTGTCACAACACTCACAACGCATCACAATAAGCGATCCCATAAACGTATTGATGTAATAACTACGTAAAAAATGCTAGTTTTAGTATCGAACAACCAATGTGACATCAGAGACGGTGGATGGTTTTAGTGCTTCACTATGTCTGCGCCAAATATTGACTATCTTCACATCGTACGCATCATATTCATTGACCAATGTTTGTACCTACATATTTCGTTTTTATTTGATTATATTGTAGTTATGGTAGATTTTCGTTGGCACTCCTGTAATTTAAAAAACATAGCCTTTCTTAATGGATGCTTACTGTGTTTGGATTGTGCGTAATTTCGGCAGCAGATTAGTCAATGTTCATCTTATTTTGTAGATTTAAAACTCTACATTAGTAGTATTTTAAAAGTTACACTAAGTTATGCATGCAAGAAATGACACAAATATTAAATGGGTATGGAATTATGATTTCATGGACATACAAAATGGTTGGTCCGTGCCTAGATAGAACCTTCTTTAAAAAAAAGGTCAGGTTGTTGTGTTGAGATGATCTCACTTAAAATGGGGATGTTTTTGCTATTTAAATATGTAAACATCCTTGTCGGCGTAAATCAGCAAATATTGGACTTTATATTGAGTTTTTAGGAACTGTGCTACGTGTTATTTCAGTATATATATTTAAATGTGACACATTATGCAGACATATTTTCGATTTTATGGAAGAGTGTGGTTTTGTTTCCAAGTTAAACTGTAAGTTTGAAACTATATTATTATTTTTAGGAATTATAAATTGCGAGTATTATGTTCTGGAATTGAACACTGTGTATGCGTTTCGGCATTGCTTTGGTTAGACGTTTTATAACAACTAAATGTTGTTATAAAACGTTCTAAATATATTTAATAACTGCGTATCACCAATATACAGAATTTCTCTGCTTAAGTTTAGCTTCACTTCAGCTTCTAATAGATTGTACTGAGATGGTGATTTCGTATTCCGACCTAGTCAACGTGTTGCCAGCATAAGCGACCTCTTTGTTGTAATTACTCAAACTTATTATGACTTAGGTAAGTGCAATTTCTAAAATATTCATAGCCTAAAATTATGTTGTTTAGGCAATAAATAGTTTCAATTAATGTGTTAATAGTGAAGTTAATCTCATCCCGTTAATTGAATATTTGTTGCAATAATTGTCATCTGTTCATCTACTAATAACCAATTTTATATGACATAATTATGTACCTGACAAGATTGTCATAGCTTAGTGATTATTTCAAGGGCAGTTATTAGTTACATAATAAAAACTGACTTAAAACATGCTGTTACATGCCAATAAAATAACGCATTACGTTGTAAGCCGGGGGTTTTCGCTTTCATCACATATTAAATGGAGTGAATTAACACTAGACTCAACTTAATAAGATTCTGTGAAGGTGACGCTACATTAATTTTCTTGTAAATGCACCTTTCACGCGGCGTTAACGTTAAAAGGTATTGCAGAAACTAGTGATGTTAAATTCACTCATAGTTTTAATGGTCAGAGAAATGACTGTTTTGCATACGAAATTATGAACGTATTATATAAGCTTGTTACGTAAGAGAATTAATCTATTATGATAGATGTGTAAAATAATTGAAATGTTAGACTGGTGGTTTAGATTCATAGTGCAGCATATTAAAAAGGTGTTTTTATAGGCAAAAGCGATAGTAAAATATGAAATAAAGTGAAGTGAGAAACGTACTTACCATATACCTATTGAATAATATATTTTTCATCACTTCTATTCGAAAAGTGTCGCTTTGTTCCTCTTTTAGCGGAAGCAAAATAGCTCTTTTCTGTTAAGAACTTTTTAGCCAGCGGAAAATTTATTTGAATTTGGAACGTATATCATTCATAGAAATCGAACGCAAATTGTATGAATAACTGTCTGGTACGTGTTGGCTGCACGGCGTGGGATCCGCGCTAACTAAAAAAAAAACAGAAGCATTTTTCATCACTTCTATTCGAAAAGTGTCGCTTTGTTCCTCTTTTAGCGGGAGCAAGATATCTCTTTTCTGTTAAGAACTTTTTAGCGAACGGAAAAGTTATTTGAATTTGGCACGTATATCATTCATAGAAATCGAACGCAAATTGTATGAATAACTGTCTGGTACGTGTTGGCTGCAAGGCGTGGGATCCGCGCTAACTAAAAAAAAAATCAGAAGCGGACGAATTACGTCTCTGTTCTTGTAATCAGTTCATACTTTACTGTATTTTGCAAAAATAATGAGTTCTACGTCGCGTTACGAAAGTGACAATGCTTTAAGAGACCGTTCCCGTTTTTTAAGCCATTTTGGCGATTAACACGCGGGGAGATACGTGATTGTGACTCAGATATATCAACAGATTAAGAAATTAACGACGATACTATTAGATCACTTCGTTTACCATTGTATGGCTGTAGTAAAAATAAGTGTTAAATTACCTACAACAGAAAAATCAAGTTTCCGCAAAGGAAGTTTTGAAGAAATCATTTTATGAGCATTACGCGATGGTCCATGACATCGAAAATAATGTGAGTAATTAACTTTTAAATGCATCTACGACATAACAAGATCCTGCCCCTTGGTATGATTGTGCCAGAATGTTAGGTTTCATTCAGAAATAAACCAACAAATGTAACGTAAAATTTAATTAAATTGACAGTTTACGTCTAAATGGATTATTTTTTATCACATAAAATACACTAAGAAATAAAAAAACAAATAGTCTCTAATAAGATTTGTTATAATACCTTGCTAGGAAAAAAAAAATCAGCTTCTGAATGTGATTACAAATATTTTAAATTAATTTTTAAACGAAGCTAGAAATCGTTATATAAATCCTGTACGCGTCTACAGAACTTTAGACCGCGCTGAGCGCTCATCGAGGTAGGACGTGTGCCGTTTGCCATTGTCACTGCGTCTGTGTGCGTGCCTTGTAAACACCACTGTATTTATAGCGCGACAAACCCTTCTTGATGTGAGTTATTATTGTTGAATATGTATAATAAAATGATGGTAACGAAATCGATGCTCTTATAAAATGAATACTACAAAATTCAAAAATACTATATTCACTTAGGTCACCAGGTGACTCTTATGAATGTCAGAAATTGTATCTAAATATATATAAAACTAAAAGGTGACTGACTGACATAGTGATCTATCATCGCACAGCCCAAACCACTGGAGGGATTGGACTGAAATTTGGCATGCAGGTAGATGTCATGACGTAGGCATCCGCTAAGAAAGGGTTTGATAAATTCTACCGCCAAAGGGATAAAATAGGGGATGAAAGTTTGTATGAAACTTTGTCAATTTTAAACTGATCAGGCTGAGACTTTGCATGCATATAGCTTCTATGACGTAGGCATCCCCTAAAAAAGGATTTTGATACATTCCACCCCTAAGGGGATAAAATAGGGGATGAAAGTTTGTATATATTTTCATAGATTTTCGACTGATTGAACTGAAATTAAAGATTGGAGCTACTATGATGAAGACGTCCGCTTAAATATGATTTTGATAAATTCAACCCCCATGGGGATATATTAAGGGATGATGGAGGATGTAAATGTATTAGTTTGAACTATCAGTACCTAGTGGAACGAATAAATTAAGACGAACAAAATAATTTTAGTTATAAATGTTGACCATAGATAGCGTTGGTCAGTTACGTCATTTTTTTAATCGAGGTGTTAAGATTTTTTGCGGATTAATGACCCTCTCCAGTTATTATTTAACGTTCATCGTCAGGTAGGTTAGTTGTACGCAGTTGGTTGGATGTTGTTGGTCGTTAAATCGTTTTGGTTGCTGTATAGCACATACCATACCTAAATATTTCTAGCGGATTATATTCGACGATTTTGGCTGTTCTTTTCGTGGAATGCATTGGATTGCATTGGATTGCATTTGCTTTGTTTCGGCTAAGTAGTTTTTGTTATAGACTCAGCTTTGTATTTGGTATTTATTTTGTTTTCGTTTAGTTTGAGCGTAGGTTTTGTCGGTTAGACTTTTTTAAAATGGCTAATGAAAATCTGAACGTTAATGGAGAAGTTGAAGAATGTACTGTCGTCCCTATTGTTGGTGACGGTGCATGTTTGTTTCGTGCTCTCTCTTATTTAATGTAAGGAACACAAGATAGATCGATAGTGCGTTCAGACATTGTCACATATGTGGTTAATGACTGGAGTAAGTTTTTAATTATGACCCACGACAGGCTATTCACCCAATGGCTTGATAGTTTTAGCGCCTTATGGCAGATTAGTTAAGAATATTGTGTAATCACCAAGCCGAAGTCTACTGGTTGTGTACATTGCTGCCAAGTCATACTTGATACCTGGGAAACGAATATTTTTAAGTTTTCACATTTTCTAAACCGTAATTAAAAGCGCGTGCGTGCTATGCTCGAAATACCTACTTATCAATGGGGTTATCCAAAGAACATATTGGTGGAGTAAATGCATCGATTTTGTACCTAATTAGAAAAAAATCCATACTAACTTTGACCCTCAATATCTCCTGAACCAGTAATTTCCCAGGTATGGTGCCGAAGTAAAAATAATCGTAGTGATTGGTACAACATGGGATTTCAGTTTTCGTTAAGGGTCTTTTTACATACTGAATATAACGTTACTTATTTGTTTACTTAGTGTAAACCTCTTAGGAATATATAGCACAGACAGCCGAAATCGCGGCAAAAACCAGCTGTTCCATTCATTTTGTCAATGTCAAAGTTCAATTTTGTATGGAACAGCTGATTTCCTTTGCAACATTTTTATAAAGTTCCAGCTAAAATTTTGTTTTTAATAATGACTCAATCACCGTCTAAGAGGTTTGTACTATAAGGTTTGATTATTAAATACTTCCTGCCAGAAAAAAAATGAAATGTTGGTACGTAGGTATATGATTCTTGTGTTATAAACATCGATCACTAGTTATAAATGGTGAAAGCATGGTATTGAAAACAACATGTGACAAAACATTAAGACGTTACTTTTTAGGGTTCCGGACCTAAAAGGTAAAAATCGGAACCCTATTACTAAGCCTCCGCTGTCTGTCTGTCCGTCCGTCTGTCTGTCTGTCTGTCTGTCACCAGGCTGTATCTCATAAACCGTGATAGCTAGAAAGCTGAAATTTTCAAAAATTATGTATTTTGGTTGCCGCTATAACAACAAATACTAAAAATAAAAATAATGAAAATATTAAGGGAGGTCCCATACAAAAAACGTGTCTTTTTTCGTATTTTTTGCTCAAAATTACTAACTGTAACAGGTAGACGCTTTTAATTTTCACAGAATATGTAATTGTATATTACCTTTCAAAATAAATAATTAAATTTAAAAAAAAGTAAATAATAAATAGGAGCTCCCATACAACAAACGTAATTTTTAAGCAATTTGTTACTCGATCTTAATAAACAGGTAGAAACTTAAAAAGTATTTAAGTATACATACAACAAACGTGATTTTCTTTTATAAATGTTGGTACGGAACCCTTCGTGCGCGAGTCTGACTCGCACTTGCCCAATTTTTCTTATTTATTTTAGCAAACAGTGTTCTGTTTGCTTTGTATTCGCCGCTATGTATAGCGGCAATGATGGCTATCAGTTGATTTGTAATAGTACAATAAATGAGGAGATGGATACCCCAGAAAAATTTCGGCTACTTTTTCAGCTCAAGTAACATCTCATTTATATTGTATATTAATATTTTCAACCGACTTCAAAACGGAGGCGGTTCACAATTCAGTTGTATTATTTTTTCATATTTTTTAATGTTTGTTACCTCACTAATGCGTCATTTATGGACCGATTTGGATTTATTTTTATTTCATAGGATATAATGATATTTCTTCCAGCTTCGTCTCATAGAAAGTTTTCCGTAATCGGTTCTGTATTTTGGATTTTATAACAGAATAACTAGAATTAGTAGTTATTGTAATCTAAGTAGGTAAATGAGATTGCATGTTTCTACGACTGTTTGAAGTCGGCTTTTTTTTTAACAACAACAATGGAATCTACCTGGAATTACCTATTACATTCAAACATCAAAATACGTTAGCCAAAATAATTCTGTATTACGATCATAAAATTTATTGGTCAAAGTATCAATTTGTTTTGTCTCCGTGGTGAGTTCACTGCAAGGTAGATTTTGTTGGGCTACACAGACGCACACATTGACACCTCGATCGCGTTGCCCGCGCGCTTGGCGTAAAATACCTATTCACGTAGTCCGTGAATTTTGGAACGGCCTCTTAACTCCTTAAACAATAACTACAGAAGCTAACAACGTCATACAGAACTTATTTACCACGAAATTATTTATTTTCTCATAGAAAGGGGACGAAAAGTAGAATATATGACTCGCGAGCAAATTATTTTTCCCTCGGGCAATGTATATTGAATCCCTCGCTGCGCTCAGGATTCTACGTTAGAATCCCTCGCTACGCTCGGGATTCTATTCTAGAATCCGTCGCTTCGCTCTTGGTTCAAAGTAGCGCCTTCGCCGTAAAAATATTATTATGCTCCCTTCTCATACAATCTACTATATATACTAACCGACTCTCGCTTTTGACCGTATAAACTGGTACATCTCGAAATCAGCACCATCTTCCGATTTCAATTGTGATTCTAAACCATCCAGTGACCTACTCAAACGCACTCTCAGTAAATTTTGATTGACATCGGTCCAACCGTTTATCAGAAGTTCAATGACATAGGGTTCCGAAGTTATGGATTATAGCTAAAATGTCTTGTTAGATATTTTAGTTTCAAATCTACATATATGTATTCTTAGCGACAAAGGCTTGCCGTAGTGCTGAAATATTGGATACTCGAAATATAGGTGCGTACGATACTGATGTGGTAAAAGACAACGCAAAGCTAAATTAAACTTCTATGTAATGTTTACATTTGTGTAAGAATAAGACAAACTACAAATAAGCAAACAACATAACGTAACATAACTCCTTGCCTTTATCCTCGATGGGGTAAGCAGAGATGTAATAAGTAAATCGGGTATAAAAATACATCAATTGCATGCATACCCAGGGGAAAATTTTGTATCAAATAAAAATAAAAGTGAATGATGTTGTTGTACCATAGCATAGTTTAAATGTTGCATTGAAGATTGGACATTTTACTGGCATAATCATATTTTCATACCATGGATTGTCTTCAGATCCTACGACAGAACAGGTTAATTTGTGATTATCTGCTCAATTTAACTTTACATAAGCCTATATTTATTTTTTATATTATTTCTGACAATCACTTACCACTTGCTTACTACGTATTTGGTCATAATTCCAACAAGATTATTTGACTGTGATTACAGTAAGGCGGTATGGGTAGGTGCATATAGCACACTGACGCTTTGGTTCATACTATTTTAGTAAGTACTCGAAAGATTCTTCATTAGACACTACACATTAGACACCTCTTGTTTCATAAATTGCTTCTACTCGCATATTGAACACAGCGAGGTATATTTTAGGTAGTTTATAAAGTTTTAAACAGACACTCGTGCGCCGACGCCACTAAAATGGATAGCGCAGAATACCAGTGTTGCGGCTTAATAACCGCAACGTGTACTGAGCGTAGTCCAAATTTTGGCACTAATGAGACACACACTTCCACTTCTATTTCCAAATTTCATTTATGAATAAATAAATACATTTTATGATTGTTATCACTGCTCTCTGACATCACTTTGTGTAGGTTATGTTTGTTTGTTTTTGTTTGGCCTTCCCCTCTGTCGACCAATGGAGGCGGACCGGGCGGACGGCTCTCGGTTGGTCATCGGGGCACCGTGGTGTTGCCAGTGGGCAGGAGTAGCAATCCACTATAATTATTATTCATAGACTTGTACTTGTATTATTATGTTTTAAATTTGTTTAATTTTATGTTTTTGTTAAATTTATTTTTGTTATGCCGTTTTTTTTACTTTTTATTTCTTTGATGTTTATATTTTTGGTGTGTGCCATTTGTGGCCAAATAAAGATTTCTTTTCTTTTTTTTCTTTTTTTTGATCAAATGACTTTGGTTTGTATGTAATAAAATTTAAATTGGTGCTGACTTCCTGTTTCCAAAAAAGTAATTTTGTAAAGCAATTATTAATTTATGCGTTTACGTAATCATTCGGTACTCGTTTACAAATTGACAATATGAGATTTTTTAATTTCTTTCTTTGACATTCGTTTTAAATCCGATTTTAACGTCTCTTTATGTATGATTTCAATATTTTTCTCTTTGAAGTATTTGCATTGATCTGTTATCGCGTTTACCAACTATAATAAATATACGAACATGCGTCTCTGAATACGGTAATAAAGATAAAATTGCTACTATTATATAAAATATAAGCATAATATAAATAATGTAATGTACTGAAACATCTCCTTAGAGCGTGCTATTACGGATATTTACCTCAAATCCTAAGCGTGGCAATATAAAATAAAAATCTTTTTCTGAAACCAAGGAAACGTTATGGTCACAGAAAACTGAATACCGAATCAATAAACATTTGCTACAGCAAATCAGCTTTGCTTGATCAAATTATACGACAGTTTGGCACGAGATACCTCAAAAAATACAATATATTACTGGTTACCCTGTTGTACACGACTAAACTAAGTCTTGCCTATTGCTGCCTTGTTCCCTTTGAAGAAAAGGGAAACAGATAGAAATATATAAGATCTATCGAATATTGTTTCAAGGTAGTAGAGCCTTGCTGACTTCAGCATGAATGGGCCGGCTCGACCGGAGAAGTACTACCCTCTCACAGAAAATCGACGTAAAGTAACAGTACCTAAACTGTTGCGTTTCGTTCGGTGAGTGAGAGTGCCGGAGGCCCTATCCCCTATTCCTTCTCCCTCATCCCACCCCTCATCCTATCCCTTTCCCAACCCCATGGGGCGGCAACGCACTTGTGACTCCTGTGGTGTTGCTTGTGTCCATGGGCGGCGGTAATTGCTTACCATCAGGCAATCCGTCTACTCGTTTGCCGCCTATTAACATAAAAAAAAAAATCGTGTCTTATTGACACGTCGCGAGTAAGCAAAAGCGAAAACGCGTCAAATAAGCACGAAATGTGACCTGACATCTCTAAAACTTTGCGTCATACACAATGCGAGAACTTTTCTCGCATTGTTTGTGCGAAAAAAAAAAGAGTACCTTTTTACTTTAGAAAGTTTAGCAAGAGAATTATGACCATTTCCGTATTAACCATACTATGTGCACTTGTGTCCTAAAGTTTTTTTATTTCACTATTATACCTATCACAAGTACCTACTATTTTTATCTAGAACAATTAATGTGTTTATACATACAGTACTCATACTTATAAGCGTTTAGCGACATGTTCTTTCACATAATTATTGTGTTGAAGGATGAAACTTTCGCGGTGTTCACTGGGTGCCATGACTTGTTTTTTCTTCTAAACGAGGTCAACATAGAACATTATTATCACCGTGTATAGAGCTTTTCTATGTATGCAGCATGTTTGTGTTCTGTCCCAGGGATAGTTTATAGGAGCAGATCTGTAGCTGCGTTGTATCACTTACAATTACGTAAGTCAATATACAAAATATCTAAATGCAAAACTGTCTTCCTTTTGCCGTGGCAAAGCCGCAAAGGCAGGCATTTACTGACGGTCACTCTCCAGTCCTGAGGTCCCGAATCAGTATCCGACATAATAAAATTATCATGTACTGTGTTATTAGTGTCTCCGCAAAACCAATCTCAAAGGCCAACCGAAGTGTGATTACGTACCCGTTATAAGACATTATTAGATAGATACAAACAATAATCACAATAAATCACCAAGTCGTACGCGAAAATACATTCCAATTGAAACGCTTATTTCTGAATAAAAATGCGATTAATTCTACAAGTAATGACTATTACTTTTTGATCTCCTATGTGTCTCATAAAAGTACCAATATAGACTTCTTTTTGCTGCGTATCACAAGATAATTTAGTAGAATTGCTCTTTTATGTCATTATCAAATCCTTATTTCGGTCGAATCAGCTCCTTTTCCGTTCAGCAGCCTCGAAACAGGTTTTTGTAATTTACTTCTTTGAATAAAAGGGATTTTGAAGCTCGTGTACGTATATGGAGGTGATTGCTTTTATGCATGAGGTACGAAAGGTTATGAATTTGTCAGTACATAGTTACTTGTGTATATTGTTAGGCTTAGGAGCTTAATATTGTTTTTGGGGCTTTGTTTCTTTTGTTACTCACGCATTTGTATAATGAATCGCTACCGAAACCTTTTTCTATATGTATAAACATTAGAAAAATAATTAGGATTCTCATAAAAGAAAAATGTTCTGCTATATGGGAGACGCAGAGAAAATGGACAACGTGGCTTGAAAATTTAATAAAAATAAATTAGGACAAACTCAGTGTGAGCAGGCTATAACAGGCTAGATACGGGTGGCAAACCTAAAACGCGACTACCGAGCTGCGAACTACAGTTTTTATATATCTCGTAAGGCAGGCCATACACAGTATGGCTCATGACCACTTCCAATATTCATGATTTTTTCATATTCTACGATTTTTATTTATTCAGTGCAATTATACGTTTTTCAGCATATTGACACTGCGAACTGGCTATTTGTGTCAGATACCGTCAACGAATTGCGGTCGTCACCTTCAAAGACTTTTGTAGCTGTTTCTAGATTCAGATCGCGACATTTGTAGCTATCTCATGTTGACCGTATAAGAACACACTAAAGGATATTGAAAATTGCAGTACCTCCGTAATCTTACCAGAAAGTTTTTCACTTTAAATTACATCAGCGGCCTTTTGAGTTCTGCAGCACAGTTGAAGATTGCTATAAAATCTTTAAGGTACGTTGTACCCAGTTTGATTGTATCTTAAGAAATAAAAGAAGACGAGGAAAGTTGCACAGTTTCGAAGTTCAGCTGGGGACCATTATAAAACTCCTTTGCGGTGCACCGAAGGAATTTGAAATGAATACACGCGAACAATTTTCATCGTCTAAGGATATCGAAAAGTCAATGGACATGATCTGATAAATTTTGTTACAACTTATTGTATTCTTTACAGTAATGTGTGTTGTAGTAACGGGTTAGAAATTCAGTCATGGTGCACAAAATAAATGTTTGTTTCTCATTAGAGTAACTAATAATTGAGATTATATAGTGTGTTTACGATGTTTAAGTGTTTTAATTACAAGCAAACAAATTAATACTTATGGTTGTAACATTTTAGAATTAATCTCTTTAACGGAGTTTGAGCTGGACGTTAACTTATAGATTTCACTCCAGTTTTAGTTTAGATTACTAACACAAAAAGGTCATGCTATAATTTTAAGAATATGGATATAAGGCAATTTTGCACATAATTACAGATTGTACAGAGAATGCATGATTTAATGGAAAAACTAGTTGTCTAGGTTGGCAATAAATATAGAAAGGTTCGTAGTTTTCATTTGAGGAGACACAATAAACCTCATTGATACGCAGCTGTTATTAAAGATAAAAGCCACATTCCTTCTCTTCTTGACATTTACTTAAACGTAGTTTTAACTATAAAACTTACGACCAGTGTTGCCTATAATCCTATTTATTGGATCAGTTAGAAATTTTAGAAAATGAAACATGACGTAACTTGTTGATTTGTATGGTAATGCTACGTTACAAACATTACTTCTTTGTAGAAAATATTGTAATATCGATTAGCTGTCACGCATCTCAAGGCCTCCACACGTTACGAGCTCAATAGAACGTATCGATTATCGCATGCCATAATATTGTGACTTTGTGAGGAAGAACACTTTTCTTAGTACTTTACTAATGCATATCTATACATATTATAAAACAAAGTCTCCCGCCGCGTCTGTCTGTCTGTCTGTTCGCTCAAAACTCGAAAAGGACTGGACAAATTTTTATACGGTTTACAACAACATCGAGAGTGATCCCTGAGGAAGGTTTTAGTGTATAATAAGTTTAGCTTTTGTGCAAACTGACGATATTACGACGATATTAGTTCAACGCGCCGGAAAAAATTGAGCCGATCGGGAGCTTTCCTCGAAAACGCTGCCAAAATCTTTTGAGTTATAACAAAACAATGTATGGTAGGATTGTACCTCTTTAATCGATCTATATTCCAAGGATAACCCACAATACACATATTTTGCTTTTACATATTACAATAAAATGATGGGCTATTTTCGAACCTAATTTTAACAATACAGTATTAATCCTTATTAAATTAAATAGGTACGTTAGATACGTTATGCATATAGTGTACTTAGTTCATAATTGCCTTTTACAATATAATATGTCTCAAGAGTTATCTCAAAATAAAAATTTCCGGGCGAGAACTTAATATCGATGAAGCGTAGCAAAGATGTCGCTCACTTCACTCACTTGCTATTACCCCTCACGCACCGCGCCTACCCGCCCGCTGAGTTATCACTACATAGTATAAAACAAAGTCTGTCTTCTGTTTGTCCCTATGTGTGCTTAAATCTTTAAAACTATGTCCCTATGCAACGGATTTTAATGCGGTTTTTTTTTTGAATGAAGTTTCTTATCGCGCGTATTCGACGGAAAAAATTAAGACGAAAAGTTGTAACGACACTTTTTGCTATAGTAAGCTATTGTAAGCCGTGCGGCGTGCGCATGTTTCTCTGTCTGTCTGTCTCTCTTCTCTCTCTCTTATAGAAAGCAAGCATCATGTTCATGCTTTCTGATCACGAAAATGACATCTATTTGGGAATTCAAGATGGCGGACGGGACATTTTTAATAAAATTAATATGGGTATCATTTTCGGGGTTTTTATGGATTCTGGTCACGAAAATGACATCTATTTGGGAATCCAAGATGGCAGGCGGGACATTTTTAATAAAATTAATATGGGTATAATTTTCGGGGTTTTTATGGATTCTGGTCACGAAAATGACATCTATTTGGGAATCCAAGATGGCGGACGGGACATTTTTTGTAAAATTAACAATTATTACTAAAATTGAGCCTACTGATTAAGTTAATATGACATTATATTTTTTAATCATAAAAATATATTATTATAACTTTAAAAAAATATAATTTTATTACAATTCCTTCACTAATTAATCGAAAGGAACTTCGTTCCATCCGGGTGTCCCTTGACACCTCTCAAGCAGTTTTTTAATAGACAGAATGATTCAAGAGGAAGGTTTATATGTAGGTATCATACCTACATGCATAATATTGCTTTGCACCCGTGCAAAGCCGGGGCGGGTCGCTAGTTAATATATAAAAATGGATCAAAATATCTTTAATATAATAACAGTAAAAGAAATCCCTACGTGAAAATTTAAGTAAACCAAGTCTGGAGTGCTTTGTGCAGACTTTTTACCGAAGAACGTCAGTAATTTCCAGTTATCGTATTCTTTCATTTTATTCGCAGCTCTTAGATAAGAGCTTTGAGTGATTCCATATCGCTTGGGATTTTCAATTTAGAATTGATCGTAGGAAGAATGAGGCAAAGAAGATTGATATTTGGGATTTTTTCTCCGGCCTATTCGCATTCGAGGCCGTACGAGTGATCGCCTGAGTCTTTCCCGAGCTAATGATACCGAGGCTTATTGGCTCGGCTGTCGCGCGTCATTTTTACGGATTCAGCCGGATTTATGTAAATTTGTTTTGTCAGCGACCCACCTTGTTACGGCCGATGTGGATCGCACCGATATCACCAGTATTGATATTTTTGTACAGTTTTGAAGGTTTTTGCTTTGATTGATTTTTAAATACGCCATTTGTTACGATCCACCGTGCTGTTCCTGTTGTATTGCGTCAATTATGTACTTCGTGACGAGGGGCTCTGATGACCGCGCAACCGATATGAATGCTCAACATGTTACGTCCATAATATATTTTGTCGGTTAAGCACGGAGCTCCTATTAATATTCATCGGAGTGGCTGTGTTACTGGATCGAGTTGGCTCGTAGTTGTCAATGTAATTAAGGCGTTTCACAGACACCGCACAATACGTAGGGAGTAGGGTTCAGAACCGGGAAATCCCGGTCTCGAAAGTACCGGGAATTCCCGGTTCTTTTGTCAGTAAAATGGAACCGGGAAATCAAATTTGAATCCCGGTTCTTTCGGTACTTTCGGGAATTTTATTTTCATTACGCGATTCACACTAGTTCACACTACCATTTACTTATTTACTCTTAATTTACTTTTCCACACTTTTTACTATTCAAACATTCAAAACTAACGTGAATAATTCAGCGTTAAAGGAAATAACGCGCGAAATTAATGGTGCGCTCGCTATAACGAGACTTTGGCGAAACGAGAATTTGGCGGTAGGTGCCGAAAAAGTTAACACAACATTGCGAGTTTATAAATTCAATTTATTTTTAATTATCAGTATTTTTTACATTTTACTTCATAAAAATAGTTCATAATAGTCCCTGTTACCATAATATATATTGAGCTGTGTTGATGACACCTAATAATTGAGTGTTACTACTCACCACCTGCCAGCTGTACATATCACTCATCACTAAACGCATTGTGACTTGAATAAACCACTATGTCTCAACTACAAGACATTGAGTCCGCACAAAGAAGCCTAGAAGAGAGTTTTATGAAGAGGATGGAAGCTCTTGAAGCGCAGTTACACAGTGGTGGCTCGTCCAAAGACACTGTAGCACGGGTGGCCGAGGAGTTCCGGAGTTTCCGTGAGCTGGTCTTCAACATGCTGGGCTTACTTCGTCAGCAAATACAGGAATGTCAAAAGCAGCTTGACATTGTGGAGACAAGACACCGACATAAGGACCTCCTCTTTTTAGGTGTGCCCGAGGCCGAGAATGAGAACTGTGTCGCCACCATCCTGGGTATTATGCACAATAAAATGGAGCTGAAGGACATTGCTGCCACTGACATCCGCAGTTGCCACCGAATCGGCGCTCTCAAAAAAGAAAGCAAGCGTCCTATACTAGTTCGGTTCGCCAGAGTGGACGTTAGATCTTCTGCATGGCGTGCCAAGACTGCTTTGAAGGGGTCGTCGGTTTCAGTAAGGGAATTCCTTACGAAAGCACGTCAGGCTGTATTTGGGAGGGCCCGGATACATTTTGGCTTGAGAAATTGCTGGACCCAAGATGGCAATATCGTCATAAAAGCGTCGGATGGTAGTCGCCACAAGATAGTTGCAGAGAACGAGCTCAGTGGGCTGATGCAGAGGTATCCCAAAGCTTCGAGCAGCACTTCATCAGAGACCAGGAGCGGTGCGGGGCACCCTGCATCTTCTGGCGCACCCGGGAACGCCAAGTACTTGCCGCGTAAATAGTATTTTCTGTACATATTTATGTTTTCGCTTCTCTGTTATCCTTGTGTTTACCGTTTATTAACATCATTACTTATTCCTCAACGCACCCTCAATTATTTTTATGTTAGTCTTGTTTACAAAAAGTTTTACTTTAATAATTTGACAGTTATCAACTTTACGATGACATTTGTATTGACATAAGAGAATGCGTTCGGAAACGCGCTAAAAATGTCTTTAAAATTGCCTAGTGTCATTTGCGTTTTGTTTCTACACTTCGTTTTTATTATGTTTTGTGTATGAGTCTGCTGGCAGGTGGTGCAGCAATAAAGGACAGCATATAAGCGTATGCGTGCTCTTTTCCATATAGTAGGTTTATAAACTAGTTTATTTGCATATTAGTTATATATCTATTTATATATATATATATATATATATATATATATATTTTTACTATCTATTTTTATTATTTATTTAATATTATTTTTATTATATGTTATCTGATGATGATTCTTTCCTTTCAGCTCATGAATCCATTAGTTCCTTAAGTAACGATAGTTTTTGTTCAACTACAGAGTCTCTTAGTGACCTTGTCAGGCGTACATTTGATCAACCTACATCGAAGTTCTTGAATGTCTGTCATATCAATTCGCAGAGTGTACCTAGTCACTACAGTGACTTGTATGACACTTTCAGTAATGCTAACGTTCATGCCATTCTGATTTCAGAGAGCTGGCTGAAACCTCATCTTCTTTCTACCACCTACCCTCTCCCTGGTTTCGTTCTTATTCGTAATGACAGGGTAGACAGGAGAGGCGGTGGTGTGGCTATATATCTTCGCAGCTCGCTACCTTTCAAAATTCTTCTGTCTTCTCCACCTAATTATTCTGCTTCTGCGGAGTATCTTTTTCTCGAGGTTTCAGTCAATGGAGCCAAAACCCTCCTTGGTATCGTTTATTGTCCTCCCACTGTTAATTATTTCTCCAGTCTCGAATCGATTCTGGAATCTTTAGGGTCTGAATACGCACATCATATCATCATGGGAGATTTCAACACTGACCTCGCCCTCGATTCCCCACGTTCCCTTCGACTCCTAAAATTAATTGAGTCTGCCAGTTTTCACACTCTTCCTCTTAGCCCTACTCACCACAATATTGAAGGTGTGGACACTTGGCTAGACTTAATTATTACCTCAGACCCCTCCCTAGTCCATTCCCATGGCCAATTCCCTGCTCCCGGTTTTTCTCACCATGATCTCCTCTTCCTTTCCTATAACCTTAAACCACCTAAACCCCGTCCTAAGGTACTGCACTTGCGTTGTTTTGGAGGTATAGATCGTGACTGTTTGGAAAAGGATGCCTCTGAACTCAATTGGAATCAGGTGACGGCGGCTACCACTGTGGATGAGAAGGTAGATACGTTTAATAATATAGTCCTGAATTTATTCAACAAACATGCCCCCGTCAGGAAAATAAAAATAAAACGTCCTCCGGCTCCATGGATGACTAGAGGTATACAGATGGCAATGAGGCGCAGGGATCGAGCATTTCGGCAGTTCCGACGGGATCGGTCTGACGAAAACTGGAACTTCTTCAAGGCTGCAAGAAATCGGTGTAACCAGATGGTGCGGAACGCTAAACGCCGCCATATTCTAGACAACATAAATTCCTCATCCCCTGCCAATATCTGGAAGTTCCTCGGGACTCTAGGTATTGGCAAGCAACGTCACACAGATTTTCAGATGACGGTTGGTTTGGAGGATTTAAACCAACATTTCTCCTCTACTATTCAATTGGATCTCCAAACCAGACGTCGTACTATTGATTATGTGGCTGGCCTGCCTCGGCCTGACACAACTCCCTTTAGTTTTTCTCCAGTGACACCGAGTGAGATCAAGAAGATTGTCCTTTCCATCAAGTCCAACGCGGTGGGATACGATGGCATTAGCCGTCGTATGATCACCCTTATCCTTGATCACCTCACCTTTCCTATATCCCACATCGTCAACTTTTCACTAGCCAATTGTACCTTCCCTTCCTTGTGGCGCAAAGCATTTGTAATCCCATTGCCTAAAATCCAGAGTCCTTCTCTCCCAAAACACTATCGTCCTATCTCTATACTTCCCTTCCTATCCAAAGTGCTAGAAGCTAGTGTGCATAAGCAACTATCCAGTTTTGTACATCAAAACAAGCTTTTGAGTCCTTTGCAATCTGGCTTCAGACCTAGCTATAGCACTACCTCCGCCCTCCTTAAAGTGACTGGCGATATTAGGGCGGGTATGGAGGAGACGAAGGTCACTGTTTTGGCCTTGGTTGACTTCTCGAACGCCTTTAATACCGTTAGTCACGACATCCTTCTGTCAATCCTTTCCCATCTTCTGATCTCGCCTGGTTCACTGGAATGGTTCTCAACGTATCTTCAGGGACGACAGCAGGCGGTCCGCGTTGATGAAATTTCATCAAGTTGGCGTGATCTTAGCTCTGGTGTCCCTCAAGGTGGCATACTCTCTCCTTTACTTTTCTCTATTTTTATTAACCTCTTGACCCTTAGACTTCAATGTTCGTATCATCTTTACGCCGACGACTTGCAGTTGTACTCCCAGGCGAGAGTGGATAACGTGGCTTTGGCGATAGCAGAGGTGAACAGAGATTTGGACACTATTTAGGCATGGTCTAAAGATTTCGGCCTTGATGTCAATCCTGCCAAATGTCAAGCCATAATCGTAGGCAGTCAGTGCATGATACGCAGACTAGACTTAACAACCCTGCCTCCGGTTACGTTTAATGGGCTAATAATTCCGTTTAGTCCTGTCGTCAAAGACCTAGGATTGCATATTGATTCCACTCTCGACTGGCAAGCCCAGGTTACTAGTGTTAGTCAGAGAGTCACCGGTACTCTCCGCGCCTTATATCGCCTTAAGAATTTTCTGCCTCCCAAAACCAAGACAATGCTTGTGCAGACCTTAATCTTTCCCTTAATCGACTATGGTGATATGTGCTATTATGACCTGAATGCAGAACATCTCAACAAATATGACCGACTTCTAAATAACTGCATTCGATTCATTTATAATCTTCGCAAGTATGATCACGTATCTGCTTTCCGTTCTGAACTCAAGTGGTTACCCATACGTCAACGCCGGAGTTTGCGTGCTCTTACTACTCTCTTTTCTATTCTTACCGTCCCTTCTCCTCCTGATTACCTAAAAACATACTTTCAATATCTCTCTTCTACTCATGAAAGGGAACTTCGTTCTTCTCACAATTTACTTCTTGCTTGTCCTACTCACACTTCTGGTTTTGTCAATTCCTCCTTCATAGTTCAAGCTGTACTGCTTTGGAATAGGCTCCCTCCTGAAGTCAGAATGTCCACCAACCGTTATGCATTCAAAATGAAAGTCCGAGAGCTCCTATTTAGTAGATTGAGGGAATCAGCACATCATTCGCATCAGTTATAGTATATTATATATATGTGTATATATATTATATAATTATGTATTTATATATGTATAGTACTTATATAGATATCTATAATATGTATTTATTATATATACTCATATGTTGCAGTATTTATCTGACTACTATATGTATATATATAATTATGTATTATCTAAATTAGGTATCTGGTTTATATAATATGTTTCTTTTATCATTATTCGACTTTCTACACTGCTTCGAATGCACCTACCACATTTGTTTCTGCACCACCTAAAGGTCGACTGTTAGAGAATGCCTAATGGCATTAAGTCCACCCATGTACACTTTAGTGCATAAAGATTAAATAAATAAATATAACCAATAACTACCTAAACTCGCTCGCTGTTGCTAGGATAGGAAGGAAAGTAGTAAGTAGGAACGCGACTGCGACGCGGTGTCGAGCTTCCCCGCGCCTGCCGCGCATGCCCCGCCCGCGCGCCGCGATCTCTCGTTCACTCATGACTCACTCAGTTTTCGCCGAAACGCATCCAAGCCGCTCCTTCATAGGTGGCACCTATGAAGGAGCGGCTTGGATGCGTAGATTACACACATTACTTACCGCTGCTCTCACCTCCAGGCTGGCGGTTAGAGCAGCGGTAAGACTTGGGCACTTCAAGAACCTGAAGGACGCCTTAGCCCACGCTCTGGAGGTGGAAGCAGTACGACGCGACGAGCGAAGTCACCGCATCAGGGAAGTTGTATCGTCACCTCGGTGCTACAACTGCGGGGAAAGAGGCCATATCCGCTTTAGCCCAAAGCGTAGGCAGCCTCGTGGGTTTAAGGTTCCACCATTTGATGGCTTGTCATCATGGTCAGCATACAAGATCCAGTTTGAGGCTGTGATGCGATCAAATGGGTGGAATAAAGAACACGCCTTAACCGCCCTAACCTTGGGCCTTCGTGATCGGGCGTTGACGGTGTTGGGGGCACTCGGGCAAGACGTCTCCTACGAGAACCTTCTGGAGGTGCTGGAGGCGAGATACGGTGACGTGTACCTCGAACATGTGTATCGTGCTCAGCTGAAGGACAGGACACAACGCACCGGAGAAACTCTGCAGCAGTGGGCTCTGGAGGTGGAAAAGCTGGTCAGGAAGTCATACCAGTCGTCGCCTGCGCTGATACATGGGAACCTCTTAACATTTACGGATGGAATCCGCGACCTGGAGTGCTGGCACCCTGTCTCCACCAAAGGGGTCGCCTGCTGTGCCTACCAGGCAGCGAGGGCAGGAAAACGAGTAGAAGCCAGGACTGCGGGGCGGGTGCTGGCTGGTAATGGAAGAGCCCAAGTATCTCGATCTCGCAATCATGTGACGGGAACAGCCTGATCATTGAAGGCGAAATTAATTAAACGCCATGCAACATTGGACATGAGTGCTTTGCGGACAGTCGTCGGTTTCCATCTGGCAAGACGGGTTCTTCGGGGCTGCTTCAGGAACAATGAATGTGTGAAACTGAGAACGGCTACCGGTCAGCACATAACCTTCCGAGGTGAAATGGAGGTAGATCTGAAGCTAGGCAACAAAGTTTACCGTCACAAAGTCATCGTGGCCGATATAGTGAGTAGACGACTGCATCTTTGGCCTAGACTTCATGCGGAAGCATCGTTGCGAGATCGATGTTAACCAGGGAGTGTTGAAAAGTTGTTCAGAAGACGTCTTCATGGAAGGTGCAACTTCAGGAAAAGTGTACTGACTGAAGAAGAAGAAAAATTCTTCACCCGCGGTCGGAAACGGTTGTACCAGTTTGTCTACCAGGGCATTCGGGTCAGGGGAACCGATGTGTACTTATCGAAGGCCCAGAGAAAAATGCCTCATGGAAGATTGCTCGAACCTTGGTAAGGGGTACCAAAGTTTCATCAGTACGCCCACTGAATGCAAGTGACAAGGGAGTGTTGCTCAAGAAAGGGACGGAATTGGGCACCTGGTAGGTGCGAAATTCCGTCCCTTTCGGTCCTTTCCGTTTTCTATAACAAAAACTAGCAAGAACCGAAAATACCGAAAGAACCGGGAAATCCCGGTTCCGTTATACAAAAGTACCGAAATTCCCGGTTCTCAAAAATAATACCGGTTCCGAAAACACTAGTAGGGAGTCTGCTCACGTTATAATTATGAAGATTTGCACTAGTCGGTGTGTGTACGCCTCTCTATCTGACAATGACGTCGCCTATATTCAATGTACGTGTCTCTGATTGGATTTAACAGGCACATAGGCGAATATTGTAATATAAGATACTTACTGTGATGCTTATAACCGCACATGCTGGGCGTATACATAATGTAATTCCTTAGTAATGTTGTGTCAGAGTCGCTACGGGAGAATTCAGTAAAACTCGGATGAGATTTCAAATGTGTATTGGCTACCAAGAGCTCCGTAAGACTGGCTTTACAATCACTGTACCTGAGGTTATACACATAACACACTTAGCTTACGCTACGACTCGATACAAACTTAGTATACGTCATCCTATGCCGTTACACCATCCCCCCCTTTAATAAAATAATAAAAACACAAAACACATTTATTAAACACTATTTATTATAGAATACAACATACCCATTTAAGATGTTGGACAAAGTTTTACAGAATTGTTAACAATATAGGTAAGTAATACTAAACATTCTGTTCGGCTTGTGCCTGGTTGCGCCTAAAACTCTTTCTAGCTGCTTCGAAAGCAGCTGTCTGCAGCGACTGTATCTCCTTCGTCAACCATTTGCTACAGCGATTTGTGCAGTAGCGTAAAATCACGAATATTAACACGACGGCAATCAGTACTAACACAACACTCCATCCAATGACGGTGATACTAGAAGGGCTGTTGAAACGCTCGTCTGTATTCACCTTAGCCACAACAACATCGTCCTTGACTACCGTGTTTTCCATTTTACTTCAGTAAGTTAATCAAAATTATACAAAAGAAATACAATTAACGTCTAAACACAAGTGTAAGTAAATGCTTAATAACTATAACTTACCGTAATTATAAATTGAAGCGCACAGGTTTTCTGCTGACTCGGCCTGTGCGAGTGATACGTACGGGAGCGGGCTTATTCACAGGCGGAGAGCGATTTTCGCTTCTCGCTATGTCCGGCTTCAAACTTAAATCTAATTCTTTATCTAGTTTATTACTTTTATCTGAGCCTAGCATATTACTATTCTCTATATCCTTAGAAAAATAAGCGGGTTTGAGCCTATCAATTGATATATAGGTAGTCCTACCCGGTAACTGTATTAAAAATGCCTTTGGTTTACGCGATAAAACTTCAAATGGGCCATCGTACGGGGGTTCCAACGGTTTTCTTACACTATCATTCCGTACGAATACATGTGAACACTTATTCAAATCCGCGTGAACGAACACTGTGCGCGCATCCTTATATGTTAACGGCTTTGGTTTCAGTGCGCTTATAATATTGCGTAATCTTTCGACATATTGACAATGATCTAATACTTTTGTACTATAAGCGCTATAAAAATCTCCAGGGAGACGTAGTATGGTGCCGTATGTAAGTTGTGCTGCACTCACACCAGTATCGTTCCGCACTGCTGCACGTAGGCCTAATAAGACAAATGGAAGTTACTCTCGACTTTCCCATTCGACTGGGGATGATAGGCTGTGGTACGCTTTTTATCTATTCCTAGGTATCTCATAAGTTCTCTAAACACGCAGCTTTCAAATTGTCGCCCTTGATCACTGGTTAGTTTGGACGGGCAACCAAAACGAGCTATCCACCCTTCGACTATAACTTTTGCAACTGTATGTGTGATAGTGGTAGAAGCAGAGCCAATCTGGGTCGTCGGGTGTCCTGCGCCTCTACGATGAACGGCCTCTGTTACGTGATGCTGAACGTGAACGGCCTTGACGCTGCCATTGCTGTTGCCCTGCTCGTCCTAATTTTTCCAACTCCGAAATCTTGAGACTTAGTTTCGCGATTTCAGCCATCAACATTTCGGTGTCCTTGGAAGCGCTGCTCTCTTGCGGTCGGCAAACCTCACTCACGTGTGCAGTACGCGTTGTAGTTTCGAATACGTTATCGGCGATAGCCGCGAGTTTGTCCAGCTCCTTAGTGTCCGCCATGGTCAACACTGCTCGAACTGCAGAAGGTAGGTGACCTTGCCATCTTCAACGTCTCATCAGGTATCTTATCTTTCGCCAGTTCGCGCATACGACGTAACAGTTGCGACGGCTTTTGATCACCCAAGTCCATCTCGCTGATCAGCTTCTGTAATTGTCGATTCTTAGATTCCTCGTAGATAGCCAAAAGTCGTGTTTTCAATGCCACAAATTTGTGTTCTGCCGGTGGGTCCATAAGAAGATCAGTCACTTGTTGAATTGCCTCTTTAGATAATTTGGACACCACTGTGTCAAATTTGGCCGCATCTGACATCTTCTGAGGCGCCAACATAGCTTCAACTCTGTAGAACCACACCCGCGGCGTGTCCACCCAAAATTCGGGAATCTTCGAGGTCAGCGTGATCGCCGCTAGTTCTGCACTCGATTGACCCGGCTGATAACTGTCCAAAGCCGGCGACCCTTCCAACGAAACTTCACTAGGTTTTGTAGCCATTTCAGTTAAAACTATCCCGTTAACACTCGATAAAAAATCACGTCGAGGTCACCAATTGTTGGGTCAGGGTCGCTACGGGAGAATTCAGTAAAACTCGGATGAGATTTCAAATGTGTATTGGCTACCAAGAGCTCCGTAAGACTGGCTTTACAATCACTGTACTCAGAGGTTGTACACATAACACACTTAGCTTACGCTACGACTCGATACAAACTTAGTATACGTCATCCTATGCCGTTACAGTAATAACGATAGTCGTACATTTGCGCTACATATTCAGATCTAACAGTGCGATACTTACTGATCACATTCAGTTAACGGAATAAACGATGCAGCGTTCAACACAGTATTCCACACGATTAATAAACACAGCGATGTTAAGTCAATACCGATAGGTCACAATATAGATTGAACGTATCGGCTTTGCCTAAATATAGGTCGCGATATCAGCTAGGTCTACGACCTCCTTAAGTAGCGGTAGATTAAAATTTAAATTTTTATTAGCTTCTTAGCACACCAAATGGTATTTTATAGCCGTGTGTGTCAGTGAATGCGTTGGTATTCATTAAAGTTCCTTTGAATATTTTAACGCACGTGTGCCGCAATGAATTCAACAAATATTTTCATTAAAATATTTACTTTAGTAATTAAGGATTAATAACCCATAATTTTCATTATGACCTTTGTAAGAAATATGTATTTTGATTAAGCTTGTGAGCCATAATATTATTTTCACGTTACTAAGTAGGTATATAGTAAATTTATTACCATAAAAATACATATAGGTATAGTCCGTGCCACGAGAACATAGACTTTTTGTAAACAAAGAATTTATACTAAGTGGCTTAGTGATAGTTCTGTCAAAAACAAATAATGTCAAATCCATTGAGCGCAACGGTACATAGATACGTGTCATTGGAAACTAATATGTCAATGGATCGGGTTTTTATCGATATTATGCGCTGTCAACAGGATCTTTTAATGTTTTGAGGTACTGGCGCCTAGAATGTCAACATTTGGCGTTAGTTCATTGAAATGTTACATTCTTGGGCTTAACATGCATTTATCAGAGGACAAAATATTTTTTTTAGTTATCAAGAAGGGGTAAATGTAAAGTTAAATACAAGTTTATAGGATCGCAACACTCTTCCCGCTGCTGGCATCAGGAAAAAGCGGGTGAGAATAGCAGATGGCAGAAAATTATTTATACCTAAAAAAGAAATTGCGTTTTCAGACTACCGTAACTTTTAATAGATTTTGTTTAAGTTAATTCTGACGATTTCATTCACAGACAACGTAAAATCTCCATGCCTAGAATTTTTTATGTAATGCACTAGCTAGTTATCTATAATATTATTAATCAATAATTTAATATTTTAGGATAGGTATGCCACAATGAGCAAATGATTTATTGTCTATGATTTTAAAAAAATCGTGTCAATAATAGAGTAACATGTATGTACTCTATCATTAACATATATGGTGAGTACTCTATTTTTCCTTAATTTACATAATAAATTATGTGTAAAACGACAAAAAAATCGGCAAATTTATGAACATTCGACCATTCAAACACAAAATCAAATATTTTATTTCAGTAAAATTTAACAATATAAACTTAAAAACAAAGTGGCATAATTAGGCCTTGAAAACAAAAGTATGTTCAAAACGTATAAAATCTAAAACACAACTGTTTGAAAAAAGGTTGTGAAGCCCTGAATGTTTGTTTACAAAAAGTCTATCTTCTCGTGGCACCAACTATAGTAATTTATGGTAATATTTTTAACCATACCATAGTAAAATTTTCAGACTCGTATATTATTGTATTATACAAATACCCACATTGTATTAATGTGGGTATTTGAATTGCAAATAGTAGTAAAAACGTTTTTTAATACATAAGTATTTGATGGATAACCATCGAACAAAGCATAATTGACTAATTTGGCGGCGCAGTTTTGCAATTGAATTAATCAACAAACTTGTACTATCATAATATAGCACTAAAACTTATAGTGTCCCGTACGTTGTGCTCAAGGGACTGTGACGTCGGATAAGGAGTACAGTTGATTCAAACGCGACTGATATATACCAAAGCTCAGACGGACTCTGTAATCTGATTCGATTGGGTGTATACTATAACCGAACTGTCACGAATTGCACCTCACTAATCCAATTGATTGCATTATCATTCATATACCTGATTCAATGGATAACACGAGGGATTCGTGTACGGTATACCTATGTCGGTTAGTAATAATCTGTTTATCCACTCCTGCAACGGCTTTGATTCACGATTTGAAGCGTAATGCGAATTTGAGGTTATGCATAATATACGGACAAAATCAACAATGTCATCGCATGTAATGATAATGTGGCAAGCTTAGTTCAATTTAGCTGAAGCAGAATTAGGGATAAACTACGCAAGCCATTCATTTTAACGTTGGTACTCTGTCAACTTTATTGGAAGCTAATGTTGTCGGCATTCCGAAAATAGACGATTTTTTTTAGCTGCCTAATGATACTTGCTTCATAATATTTTTTTTTGATTAATTGGATTAATTTAAGTTTAATTTCTCCTCTTAAGTTATTTTATATCAAAACCCTTTTAAGACAACTTTGAAAACATGGAATCAAGCGAGAAAAGTTCGACAACTTTCTTCCGTAATAATCTTTTTCCTCGTCTAACAATTTTTGTACTACATGAAGTGTCGAAGTGCCACAATACGTGGCCACGAACATTATCCTGTATCCAAGTGGTAGAATCGATCACCACACAGGTAAACACGGTATATGCGATCGACAAAGAAAATTGTTGATTTTAGTTTGTCTGTTTATTTCGATCAGCATTAAGGCCTAATGCGGGCCTATCGTTTTAGTAAAATTAAAATACAGAAGCGCAAGAAATTTCAAGCAAGCTAAAAATAAAAGCTCGTACCTAAGTACTAGAGCAACATATCAATGCAACGCAGCGGTTTTTTCTTACCAAACAAGCATTGTAATTCGAGCGGCGCATTATCACGGCTAGTGGGCGTGAAAAGATAGATAAACGCGTCCCAGCCACGGTTTGTTAAGCAAATCTAAGTTTTTTTTATTTGTATTCTCACTTCGACAACGATGTTATTCTGTTTCTGAACGGCTTTTGTTTCCTTGGGATGAAAGTGAATTTGTGAGCTTGTCTTGATTCGATCACGGGTTCAAATAGCTTATTCGAATCAAGTGTTCCACAATATTTTGATAATAATACAACCGCTCATTTTGTATAATATAGAGAATTTAGATTTTCTTTTATATCTTGGTTGAACTCAACCATGATTATTGGGGAAAATAATAGTGATACAATTTTATAGTCAAAATTAAGCCATTATTTTAAGCATGTAATCACTCTAAACACAGATGTGCGTTTGAAGGATTTTATAGTTCTGACTTTCTTATTTTAAACAGTATTTGAAGCATCTCAAGGTAGTATATAATATTTTTTGTGTATGTATTGGTTCGGTACTTCGTTGCTTATGAGTTTCATTTTAATTTTTTCGAAGACTTGAACCACAGAAAAAGGCTGTAGCTTAATGATTTAAACTATACTCTTATGTACCTACTAACATAAAATGTTATTAACATCTATTCATTGGGTAAAAATAATTTATTTCCCTTCTTCAGCCAATAATAATAAATTCACAAGTTTTTGAAATTAAACTACAGTTTACGGATTTTATCGCGTAATATTGGTTTCACTGGTTATTTGTTATTACATTTCACAAGTTTTATCAAAGTAAAACCGGTATTTAATTAATAACATTTCATTAATTTGTACATAGGTAATCCTTAAACTTGTATTGTTATTTTCTGTGTATATTATACCAGTGTGGTCTTTTTAATAAATGCATTGATGGTTCTCTATGGTTGGTTCAACCATTTCAACCAGAACATAATATGTTTATGTTTCGTGTATTAATAACGTAAATTAATATATTAATATATGCTTCACATGCAAACAGTTAACTAAGCGTAGGTAACAAAAACATCCATTTTATCGTGTTGTATATTCGTGACGACACGTGGGTAGTATTCATATATTGTGTACAAGAAGATGATTATTTAAGATTTTACGTAACAAATATTTTTTGTTCGCAGGTACGTACCTATAGATGATATGCGATCGCCGGATTCCTGCTAGACTAGTAAGCCTCAATAGACATTTCTGCTTTGCATATGAACTTTGACATAGTCTTGAGAATTACGAAACTTGGAAAGTTTCCAACACGTACTCCACGGATTTCTACCCACCGTAGAGCTCTTCAATTCCCAATTTGAGAAATGATTCTCGGAATCGAAGCAAATTGATTAATAACTCGTTGCTGCTTGTGGGAACCTGAATGGCTTTCTCTTCGACTTAGCTTTTTTAAATAATCAGTGTAGACCGTTCTCCCAAAG
This sequence comes from Euclidia mi, assembly GCA_944739405.2. Classification (NCBI taxonomy): domain Eukaryota; kingdom Metazoa; phylum Arthropoda; class Insecta; order Lepidoptera; family Erebidae; genus Euclidia; species Euclidia mi. Next base: position 56,530,768 of record OX123190.2, read on the forward strand.
CTTTTTAATCAATTTATATTGTTTTAATGTTGAGTGAATATAAAATTGTTTTCGTTAGTGTAAATAATGTTTTCAAATTGCTTTATAATTTACCATGACGGATATTATCTTCAGTAATAAAACTTCACAGGACTGTACCGCTATACGACGTGAAAACGTAATTCATATCTTCTTATTAACTAGAAAATAATTTGAAATGTTTATTCTCTCAGTTTCCAAACAATTCTCTGCCCCTAATTTGTGGATCAAAATCAAGTTTTCAATTCAGATACTGTGAAATGCTATTCGGTCTCTCGTTAAATTGGAACACCCAGAATTATTCGAATAATTGACAGTATTGTTCTGATTTCAACCAACAATTTGCAGCATCAGAATTCTATTAGGTTTGCTTAGATGCGACCTAAATCTCAAATAATTCAAATCGTCTTATCTTCCGAACGTTGTGTGAACGGAATGTGGGAATTTAAGTGGTTTTTAACAACTTGCTTTATGTGGAGGCACGATCGTCGGATCAAGTTAAGTGATGCATGAGATATAAGCATTGACCTCTCTCGGTACGCTGATTGTAAACCTTCCGCAGTAAACAATATGGGAATACAAACATTAATAGCTTTTATATTAAAGTAAATAAGATCGATAGGTTGTAAATTTCGAAGCTTATTAATTGAAATTTTGGTCTGAAATTTGTATACAATTTTTTGTTATAGATAGCTCAATCTGGAGCTCGAATGGGATTAGTTATGTGATGATTTATCGGTGTACAATTTATGAGCAGTTTGACACGCATACGGAATCGGTCCGTCGCACGTTAAAAGATTTACGAGGGAATAAGTTCAGGGGTCGTTAATTTTACTGACGCGCCGATTATCTTAACAAGTTGTCGTGTTCGAGATAATCGCTGTCTGAGATTCAATGAAATCGTACACTGGAAGTCATAAAAATCTCTTTTGAATTTGTACAAATCTTTGATTGATCGGTAATTAACTGTTGTAACGTTATTGAAATATAAACGGCATTTATCGGTACGAAATGTGAAAACGAGACACCCAATTACAAAATTCTGGAATTTGGTGTGATTTTTATAGGTTGGACTTTTACTTTAAATTAAGTTAAAACTAGGGTGAGCTATATTAATTTTGCATATTACCCTTTAAATATTAAAGGTCACAAGGTTTAATTGGATATAGGTATATTTCTGGTCTATGCTATACACGCTGATTTTTTATTGGTTTAGGAAAAAAAAACCTCACGTTAGAAAAAATATCTGCTATTCATATTCAAAATCAAAATTTACCTACCACGTAAAATAAAAAAGTTATAAAAGTTAATAACTCTAGGAAATAAGTAGTAACGTGCGACTCGATCGTCGATCGACTCGTCGGCGCGCTGTAGGTACCTAAAACAGCTGTTGACGTCGCGCGGCGAGGTCAACAGCTGTTTTAGGTACAGTACAGCGCGTGTTACACTAGGTAACTAACTACACATAAAACACGTATGAGTCAGCAAAGCACTTCTGCTAGAGGCATACTAACGAGAAATGCCATTAATTATTGCGGTAATGTACGTTAACCGTGTAATAATTTGACAACGGCATTAACATTGGCGTTTGGCGTTTTTATCTCCAATGATGGGCATTCACGTTGACGTTTCAAGTGTAGCCACCTACTTTAGCGCGTTAAAAATTATCGCAATAATTATCGCGCTAGCAGACATTGACGTTAGCCGCTAGTGAGGCCCCGGCATAAGAAGTACGGAAGGATAGTGATACCTAATTTACGTACTTACGAAAAACAAATTAATTACGATGACAACTTCAATAATTTTAAGCACATAATAATGATTAAAATAATAAACACATGTAACTAAATAGCTGTACCTACCTATTCCTTCGTAAGTCACAGAAATAAGCTGTGGGTTCACGCAATCATAATAAACTAGTAGACGAAAAGAAGAACTTATTATTATTTACGTATTAATCGTTGGTACATAGTCATTTTTCAAAAGCCGAATTTAGGTATTTACTTATTTCTGGCGTGTTTAAAACATGTTACTTATCAACGTAGGTATTTACGACAAGCAGTAAACAAATCACTTACCTTTACAGTCTTCTGCTTATATCACAATCAATTTACACATTTGCACACACATGTTTCTCGCGTTCTCGCGACTCCGTTTCTTCTTTGTACACAAATCTTATAACCTCGATCAACTAATAAAACCCTATGGAGTCACGTCAGGTTGCGGCCAATCAATCCACTAGCGAACACATCAGTATTGTAAGGATGCACGATTGTAGTTTTATTACGTAACACGGACACAGAGTGACGGGAGCGTGATATACGACTGTCCCATTGACCTAATTTCTTAAGACTGAAGGTCAACTTGCGCCCGCACCGCACGGCCGCACCCCGCCGCGCCCCCGTCTCCCGCTGGTGCCCTGCAGCGGAGGGTGGCGCGCGCGCATGGTGGGGAGCGGGAGGCCGGGAATAACGGTTCAATGACTATTGACTAAATGCCAGTGTGTGTGTGTGACACGATCGCTCGTAGTTCGCCAGTGTGCGGCGAACTGATACTTCGTGTTCTCGTACTATTAAATTAATTAATTTCTCAAGATTTTTTTAGCTTATATTTCAAATATTATTAGCTGGTTAGGTTCTATTAACGATAAGTAATAAGATGGCTTTCGCTCCAAAACCAATTAAAAATCAGCGTGTATTTAGAGTGTACTATATCTACATAATAATACTAAATCAAAGTGACGTAGAGGCTTATACGTTTTGAAATACGTAGATACCTACTACTATTATACCACAGATGTAGATGCGGTAGATTCACTTGAGATTATAATAAAGAGCACAAAAAGAATAAAATTATCTTGTGTTGGTGTTCCAACAAGAGAAGATAATAAAATTGCATTGTTTATTTATTTATTTAAGTTCTGCAACAATTACAGCATTTTTACATGACAAAAATATTAAAGCTGATCACTTTAACAAATATTCTAAACGCTATAATCGATTAAAGAAATACTCCTTATGCAATTAAGCACGAATATATAATCATTGTTACATAGGGTTACTTTATATTGTAACTTATTTTGCTTTACTACGCTCATTGTTTTAGTTTTCGATAAAGCCAATTAATATAATATATTTTGCTGCCTAGGTGGTGGCATCGATTAACATAATTTTAAAAGATTCGACTTCATATTAGTTCTATAAAATAGGACCAATAAGATCAGTTAAATTATGAGACAAGATGCTGACGATACATTCGAGATTTTAGTGACGAAGTGTTTTTAACTTCAAGAACTTTGCATGCGATAGTGTTTATATTACTCCAGTCTGAAATATTATGTATAAAATAGCTGGTAGGCATTATATGGTAGAATTTCATTAAAATATTTTCTGTTATTTATATAAGAAAATAGGCCGCTGGTTTAATATAATTGTGAAATGAAAGTAATATGTTCTCATAAAATTATTGGTCGATTGAAAATAAAACACACTTTTATAGTTTTCTTCTTTATTGTGTAAAATAGTAACTTATATTATATTATTAAACATGAGCGACGTTAAACACACTTAGGCCAACTTGCGTAACGTTTGATTTAAGAGGCCGTTCCAAAATTCACGGACTGCGTGAATAGGTATTTTACGCTAAGCGCGCGGGCAACGCGATCGAGGTGTCAATGTGTGCGTCTGTGTAGTCAACGAAATCTACCTTGCAGTGAACTCGCGGAGACAAAACAAATTGATACTTTGACCAATAAATTTTATGATCGTAATACAGAATTATTTTGGCTAACGTATTTTGATGTTTGAATATATATAATAGATTCCATTGTTGTTAAAAAAAGCCGTCTTCAAACAGTCGTAGAAACATGCAATCTCATTTACCTACTTAGATTACAATAAATACTAATTCTAGTTATTCTGTTATAAAATCCAAAATACAGAACCGATTTCGGAAAACTTTCTATGAGACCAAGCTGGAAGTAATATCATTATATCCTATGAAATAAAAATAAATTCAAATCGGTCCATAAATGATGCATTAGTGAGTAATAAAATAATACTACGGAGTTGTGAACCGCCTCCGTTTTGAAGTCGGTTGAAAATATTAATATACAATATAAATGAGATGTTACTTGAGCTGAAAAAGTAGCCGAATTTTTTTACAAATCAACTGATAGCCATCATCGCCGCTATGTACTGTTTGCTAAAATAAATAAGAAAAATTGGGCAAGTGCGAGTCGGACTCGCGCACGAAGGGTTCGGTACCAACATTTATAAAAGAAAATCACGTTTGTTGTATGTATACTTCAATACTTTTTAAGTTTCTACCTGTTTATTAAGATCGAGTAATAAATTGCTTAAAAATACGTTTGTTGTATGGGATCCCCCCTTTATTATTTAATTTTTTTAAAGGACAATGCCAGATCCTGCCCCACCCTTTCATTAATTTACAAGAAATGTAAATTAATCAAAATTATCCTATCAAAATAAGACCCTTGGTTAATTAATTGTTACTCTGTTACACTTGCGGATAAAAAGTAAGTAATAAAAGGAATTTTAAAACCCAACGCCTATTTCCTGTTTTTATCGCGACCACTTGCGTTACTAAGTACGCATACACGAGAACAAAACGAGTAATTTGATTAAAAAAAATTACATGTATAAATGTATTGTATGTAATGTATTGTGTGTATGTACAGAGTTTAATATGTATTCGGTTTAAATATACACAGTTAATGAAAATAATGTTTTTATGAATGTTTATTCTAATAATTATTTGGCAATATGAGCGTTAGTATTTACGTGTAACGAAACGTCCTTGGCGCGCCAATGCTTATGTCAAGATCAGTCAAGATTGAAGATGACAATCATTGACATTCGCTTTGTTGTTTGTGTTTGTTGCTCCGTAATTTAATATTATATTTTCACGACGATTTTGCTTTTGTATACGGACTCGATCTCGCCTACTCGCCGACTTTGTGCTATTTGCGACGGATTCTGATCATTGCTTGTGACTTGGGTAACGATGTTGAGGTGCATAAATTGTCACTTGTGCGTCGACAGAATGCTAAGACATGTAGTGTCTTCAGTACAATCTGAACTGCAAACTCTTCACGCTAGATGGAAATCGTTGCAACAGGTATGTAGATACTACGTTATTTATTGATCATATTTGACCGTAGCGAAAAGTCCTTATAATGATGATTGTACCACCTGTGGTTTTGCTGGGCTTGTAATTAATGCAACAAAATATGTATAAAATAGTAAACCTACCTACCTAAAAGTATCTTAAATAACTAGTATAATAGGCTAAATATTCAAGTTTGTCGTTTTGGGATTGTGTGGATATAATTATGAACTTTGATATCTCCACCATATACTCATATATGTTTTTTACCTTACAGCTTCCACCAGAAGCTGTTATCTGTCAAGAGTGCTTTTTACGGCTAGACCAGCACTGTAGAAATGGGAATCTGAATTCTGAAAGAGATCTAGGTCACGACAATATTGATCAGCCTGCAGGTTTTCTTGGTAATGTTTTAATAACGTTTGAAGATGAATAAATCAATCATTTATAACTTGTTTTATTTTATTACCGATGAAATACATACATAGACTCACGCCTGTTTCCCCGAAGGGGTAGGCAGAGGCATATTAAACGCCCACTTTTCGGCAGTGTTTTGATCCCACGTAATAGGTGGCGAGCCTATTGCCGCTTATTGGGACATTTTGTTTGCCAGAGCCTCGTCCGATGATCGGCAGGTGCACCACTTGCAGGTGAGGTTGGCTTGGGACCCTAAGTTCTTGGTGGGAACCCTATGCACCCGATACCCGATTACCGATGAAACGTCAGGATGTTATGACCTAAGTCAAAAGTATTACTAAGATTGATGTTATGTAATTCCTTCCTTTCATAGCCAAACATCTTAGGGTAACATTTTAACAAAATACAGCACTTATTTAATAATTTCTACAATTATAACTGCAACTAACCTAAACTTCAGGTACCTAACCTAAAAGTCATGTTTTTTTAAGATTTCAAAGAAACCGCAAGTTCTAAAGGGATTTTAAAATGTTTGTAGATAACACTAATATATCACCAGTAGAATGCTACATTTGTCATGCTTGTACACCAACTTTTATTGGTGGGTCAAAGCTCTATAGAGTTTCTGGCATTGTCCTTTAATTATTTATTTTGAAAGGTAATATACAACGACATATTCTGTGAAAATTAAAAGCGTCTACCTGTTACAGTTAGTAATTTTGAGCAAAAAATACGAAAAAAAACACGTTTTTTGTATGGGACCCCCCCTGAATGTTTTCATTATTTTTAGTATTAACAACAAATTTTGTTGTTATAGCGACAACCAAAATACATAATTTGTGATTGTGCTTTCTAGCTATCACGGTTTATAAGATACAGCCTGGTGACAGACAGACAGACGGATTGACAGACAGATAGCGGAGGCTTAGTAAAAGGGTTCCGATTTTTACCTTTTAGGTACGGAACCCTAAAAAGTAACGTCTTAATGTTTTGTCACATGTTGTTTTCAATACCATGCTGTCACCATTTATAACTAGTAATCGCTGTTTATAATACAAGAATCATATACCTACGTACCAACATTTCAATTTTTTTCTGGCAGGAAGTATTTAATAATCAAACCTTATAGTACAAACCTCTTAGACGGTGATTGAGTCATTATTAAAAACAAAATTTTAGCTGGAACTTTATAAAAATGTTGCAAAGGAAATCAGCTGTTCCATAGAAAATTGAACTTTGACATTGATAAAATGAATGGAACAGCTGCTTTTTGCCGCGATTTCGGCTGTCTGTGCTATATATTCCTAAGAGGTTTACACTAAGTACATACATACATACATACATAGACTCACGCCTGTTTCCCGGAGGGGTAGGCAGAGACTAAGGAACGCCATTTGCAACGATCCTGACATATCTCTCTTGCTTCATTCACTCCCATCAGATTCCTCATGCATGCTCTTCTGTTCAGGGTACTTCTCACCTGTCCTGTTTTTAGGATGTCTCCAATCTGGTCAGAGAACGTCCGCCTAGGTCTTCCCCTTCGTGCTGTCCCTTCCACACTTGCCTTATATATCTGCTTGGTCAGTCTTTCGTCATCCATCCTCTCCACGTGTCCAAACCATCTTAGCATACCTTTCTCGATGCTTGTCACTATATCTTCTTTTACCCCACAACACTCTCTTATCACACAATTCTTTATTCTATCAGTCAGAGAAACACCACACATACTTCTCAGTGCTCTCATTTCTACAGCATTTATTCTACTTTCATGACTCTTCTGCCATACCCAACTATCACTACCATACATAAAAGTAGGTACTAACACCCCTCTATGCACAGCCAAACGTGCCTTTTTGGACACGTTTTGGCTATTCAAAAACGCCTTCAGAGCTCCACTCACTCTATTACCTGCATTAACTCTTCTTTCAATATCTTCTACATTCTTACCATCTCTTGTAAACAGCGTACCTTAATATACAAACTCATTCACTTGCTCCACTCGCTGTCCATCGATCATAATATTACAAGCCGTAACGCATTCCTCCTTTTCAAAAACTATAACTTTTTACATACATTCACTTTCATTCCTTTCCTCTCTAACGCACCATGCATGATTGTTACCATCTCCTGCAACTCCTCCGCTGAAGACGCAAGCATAACCTGATCATCAGCATAAAGGAGGCATTTGACAAGTAACTCATTGATCCTTAATCCACAATCACTATGTTTCAAATCTTGCAAACAACTGTCCATGAAGAGGTTGAACAGCCACGGCGACGCTACACATCCCTGTCTAACACCTGTGTTGATGGTAAACCAGTCAGTGTATGCCCCGTTTATCCTCACACAAGCTCTAGAATTCTCATAAAGGGATTTCAGAGCTCGTATGAGGCTGCTGTTCACCCCATACATCGACAGTACCGACCACATTTCATTCCTCACCACTTTATCATAAGCCTTTTCCAAATCCACGAATGCGCAGTAGACCTTTTGACCTTTGGCCAAAAATTTCTCGGCTATGCATCGCAAGGAAAAGACTTGATCCGTACACCCCATACCCTTCCGGAATCCCGCTTGTACATCCCATATTTTCTTGTCGGTTACTTTCATAACTCTTTCAATCAGTACCTTCGCATACAATTTGCCAACAATGCTGAGGAGGCTAATGCCTCTTTAGTTTTTGCAGTCTTGTTGCGAGCCTTTTCTTTTATAAAGAGGCACAACTACTGCTGTGGCCCAGTCATCAGGTACCCGGCTGGTGCTCCAGCACAAGTTAAATAAACGCTGCAGCTGACTAACTATGATGCCCTGTCCAGCCTTCAGCATTTCGACTGTAATCCTATCATACCCTGCAGCCTAACCTAATTTCATACTGGCCAGTGCCTTCAAAATCTCATCCACGCCAATATCGCTTTCATCATTGCTATCATTATCATTAATTTCACTTGTTGATGTCTCTGTCGTCGTTCTTTCAAATAATCCTTCAAAATACTCTTTCCATCACTTCAGCACACACGATTCACCATTCAGTATCTTTCCATTCTTGTCTCTGATTGCTGTGTATTCTGAGGATTGAGTTTTTCCTCGAACTGCACGAACGGATTTCCAGAAAAACTTAATGTTTCTCCGAAATTCGTCAGATAACCGACTATCAAACTCATCTTTCTTTTCCGCTTTTTTCCTTGTAAGCATTTCTTTCACTATTCATTTACACCTAACAAACTCCTTTCTTGCTTCATCTATGTCATCACTCGTTGCCTTTCCCATTTTTTCATTTGCTCTGGCAGCCAACCAATCTAACCACGCTTTCTTCTTCTCTGACACTGCTGATTGAACATCCTTGTCCCACCATGTATTCTCTACCTTTCGTATTTTCCTTCTCTTGATCACACCACATACTTCAGACGCTACACATACTATTTCTTCTTTAAAAGATTGCCATAATTCTTCCATGTCATTTATGCCATCGAACCTCTCAAATCTTGCTATCAATCTTCGTTTATACTCATCTTTCACATCTTTCTCTTGTAAATTTTCTACTTTTATTCTTTCCAAGACCCTCTCTTGATTATTTTCTCGGTGTCGCCATCCTCTAAAGAGCCCACTTATCCGGCTTATTACCAAAAAGTGGTCTGTATGGATGCCGATCCCTCGAAACACTCTCGTATCCAACACATTCTTTCTCAGTCGTTCATCTACTATTACAAAATCAATCATACTTCTCCTCACACTTTTCGCCTCACGTGTAAACAAATGTATCCTTTTGTGATCAAACATGGTGTTTGTCACACAAAGGCTCCACTCCAAACAAACCTCAAGCAGTTCTTTTCCATTTTCGTTCACACTCTTATCACCGAATCCACCTAAAACCCTTTCAAATCCATCTCGCTTTACTCTCACCCATCCATTGAAATCACCTAACAAAATCAATGTTTCATTATCCTTACAGGTCCTCAGAATAGCAGATCTACGCGAGACACAATAGCTCTTTAATTGTGTCTAGCATTCCGGCATACAAGAGGTTAAACTCTCCCAAAACTCCTGCCTTTCGTCTTTTTCTTGTTCTGACATACCCGTTACTATATTGACCGGGGCGTAAACCCCTACAATAAGAAGACGAGTAAGTCCTACTTTCATTCTCATCCATAGTAGCCTTGCATTTACACATTCAAACTCTTTTACGCACTCATTCATTCGCGCAGACAGTACTAAACCAACTCCCTTGCAGGCTCTGGTGGTACTATCTACTCCAGACCAATACGCCGTGTAGCTGCCATGCTTGTTAGTTTCACATCCTTTCTTTTTCGTTTCATTCACACACAGAATATCAATCTTTCTATCATCCATCATCTGGTATACTTCATCCAATTTTCCGTCCATTCCACCGCCAACATTCAATGTTGCAAATCGGCTTTTCGCTGGCCGCTTTTAGCCCTCGCGGGAAACGAGACGTGACGGGTTGCAAACCGCGTCGCCGCCATTTAAAGAATTATTAATATCTGTCCTCATAGCGTTCCCACGAGTAATAGGGATTTAAAATGTCCATCCCCGCAGAGCCCTGTACGGGGGTAAGATGGAATCCTAGCTATGCCCTGTGACCACCAACACAGGCACCCTCCGTTTGAGACCAGCTTGCCCTCTGGCCACGAATCCCTCGGCACGGGTCGGTTTACACCTTAGATCGGGGTTTTGTGTCGGGTATGCTCCCTGAAAGTTGGTTTAATTTCGGAGTTTTCCCTCTCCTAGACAGGTTGCCAACCAAGGCTAACGAGGCCCATCTCCCCGAACGTTTTACACTTGTATACAGTATGTAAAAAAATCCTTAACGAAAACTGAAATCCCATGTTGTACCAATCACTACGAACATTTTTACTTCGGCACCATACCTGGGAAATTACTAGTTCAGGAGATATTGAGGCTCAAAGTTAGTATGGAATTTTTCAAATTAGGTACAAAATCGATGCATTTACTCCACCAATATGTTCTTTAGACGCCCTATGACCCCATGGATAAGTAGTTATTTCGAGTATAGCACGCACGCGCTTTTAATTACGGTTTAGAAAATGTTAAAACTTAAAAATATTCGTTTCCCAGGTATCATTCTTGGTAAGTATGACTTGGCAGTCATGTACACAACCAGTAGACTTCGGCTTGGTGATTACACAATATTTTTAACTAATCTGCCATAAGGCGCTAAAACTATCAAGCCATACCCAATGGCTAGATGAATAGCCTGTCGTGGGTCGTAATTGAAAACTTGCTCCAGTCATTAACCACATATGTGACAGTGTCTGAACGCACCATCGCTCTATCTTGTGTTCCGTACATTAAATAAGAGAGAGCACGAAACAAACATGCACCGTCACCAACAATAGGGACGACAGTCCATTCTTCAACTTCTCAACGTTCAGATTTTCTTTAGCCGTTTAAAAAAGTCTAACCGACAAAACCTACGCTCAAACTAAACGAAAACAAAATAAATACCAAATACAAAGCTGAGTCTATAACCAAAACTACTTAACCGAAACAAAGCAAATGCAATCCAATGCAATCCAATACATTCCAAGAAAAGAACAGCCAAAATCGTCAAATATACTTGATCCGCTAGAAATATTTAGGTATGGTATGTGCTATACAGCAACTGGTTCCGCGATACACGGAAACCGTAGGTTCTAGGCGATTTGGAGAAGGAAAATGGACTGTATTAGGGCGAGTTCTGCTCGCCTAGAAAGGATAAGGGAAAAAGATGTAGGATTGGAATTGGAGAGATGATTGTGAGTGGGTATAGGATATTCCAAGTATGGGGGCACTTACCTTGTACGGCAATCTTCTTCGTCTCAGAAAGGCAGTCTCCTGGTGGTTTCGGGATGAAGCTGCTTGATTCACTTCACTTCACCATTCGCGAGCGGGTTTTCCTTGGTGGAAGCGGTAATAAATCACATACAACGGTGCGACGCGATACGAACGAGACGGCGTTCTCAGCGAGCGGAATGTTCTGGACTGTCACTCGCGTCCACGATCGCGGCGACGAATCCGCGAAAGGCAGTGCCTCTTCCAGGGAGTGGGATAGAGGGAGACGGAAATATGGTATCGCTCACACTTGTACGTGGAACGATTGATCTTGATGCGATTAGTTATAGATAGGAAGGTAGATGGCGCTACCAGCAACCAAAAAGATTTAACGACCAACAACATCCAACCAACTGCGTACAACTAACCTACCTGACGATGAACGTTAAATAATAACTGGAGAGGGTCATTAATCCGCAAAAAATCTTAACACCTCGATTAAAAAAATGACGTAACTGTACAACGCTATCTATTTGACGACCGGTTGGCGCAGCGGGAGTGTAAGCGACTGCTACGCCGAAGGTCGCGGGTTCAATTCCCGCTCAAGTCAAACATTTGTGTGCATGAACATGGATGTTTGTCTTGGTCTGGGTGTTTCTATGTATAATATGTATGTATTTACAAAAAAAAGTATATATGTATGTTAATCCATTATCTCGTACCCATAACACAAGCTCTGCTTAGCTTGGGACTAGATGGTGATGTGTGTATGTGGTAGAATATTATTATTATTATATTGTCAACATTTATAACTAAAATTATTTTGTTCGTCTTAATTTATTCGTTCCACTAAGTACCGATAGTTCAAAATAATACATTTACATCCTCCATCATCCCTTAATATATCCCCATTGGGGTTGAATTTATCAAAATCATATTTAAGCGGACGTCTTCATCATAGTAGCTCCAATCTTTAATTTCAGTTCAATTAGTCGAAAATCTATGAAAATTTATACCAACTTTCATCCCCTATTTTATCCCCTTAGAGGTGGAATGTATCAAAATCCTTTTTTAAGGGATGCCTACGTCATAGTAACTATATGCATGCAAAGTCTCAGCCTGATCAGTTTAAAATTGACAAAGTTTCATACAAACTTTCATCCCCTATTTTATCCCCTTGGCGGTAGAATTTATCAAAACCCTTTCTTAGCGGATGCCTACGTCATAACATCTACCTGTATGCCAAAGTTCAGTCCGATCCCTCCTGTGGTTTGGGCTGTCGATGATAGATTACTATGTCAGGCAGTCACCTTTGAGTTTTATATATATATTTAGATACAATTTCTGACATTCATAAGAGTCACCTTATGACCTAAGTGAATATAGTACTTTTGAATTTTGCGGTATTCATTTTATAAGAGCATCGATTTTGTTACCATTATTTTATTATACATATTCAACAATAATAACTCACATCAAGAAGGGTTTGTCGCGCTATAAATACAGTGGTGTTTACAAGGCACGCACACAGACGCAGTGACAACGGCAAACGGCACACGTCCTACCTCGATGAGCGCTCAGCGCGGTCTAAAGTTCCGTAGACGCGTACAGGATTTATATAACGATTTCTGGCTTCGTATAAAAATTAATTTAAAATATTTTTAATCCTATTCAGAAGCTCATTTTTTTCCTAGCAAGGTATTATATCAAATCTTATTAGAGACTATTAGTTTTTTTATTTCTTAGTGTATTTTATGTGATAAAAAATAATCCATTTAGACGTAAACTGACAATTTAATGACATTTTACGTAACTTTTTTTGGTTTATTTCTGAATGAAACTTAACATTCTGGCACAATCGTACCAAGGGGCAGGATCTTGTTATGTCGTAGATGCATTTAAAAGTTAATTACTCACATTATTTTCGATGTCATTGACCATCGCGTAATGCTCATAAAATGATTTCTTCAAAACATGCTTTGCGTAAACTTGATTTTTCTGTTGTAGGTAATCAAACACATATTTTTACTACAGTCGTACAATAGTAAACGAAGTGATCTAATAGTATCATCGTTAATTTCTTATTTTGTTGATATATCTGAGTCACAATCACGTATCTCCGCGCGTGTTAATCGCCAAAACGGCTTAAAAAACGGGAACGGCCTCTTAAGTCACTCCTTAGTTTAAATTTGTTGAACAGAATTAACAGCATAAAATAATTTAACTTAAAAGTATTTAGGGTCCTCTTGCATAACGACAACAACGCTTAGATTTAGTTAAACATTTTATGAGGTCAGTAAAGTAGTTTCTACGTTTTGTTTCATGGCATGGTGACTTTTTGTTACAATTTTAACGATGTTATGCGTATGCTTTTGCATAAAACCTTAGACTATATATTATATATTCATAAAACAAAACGCATTTTGACTTCAATGCGTTTTGTTTTATGAATAGGCGACTGCCTAGCAACGAAATGACAATTGACAAATAATAACTAGAAACTTTTGAGCACTAACCCTAGAACCCTACATGGGGTGCAGGTGCACCCCACACCGATTTGTTTTCTAAATATCTCAATTTATTTAATATCCTCGCATTTGCCCGTCAGAGTACTTTAGTTTGGTGTGAACCTCTTGCGTTACGCCTACGACTATAAAAAGGCAGACAGAGCGCGCGGAACACTTGCGTGAGGCCACTAAAGCAAATACAAAATTGAAAAGCGAATACAAACTCGACTCAGTGCGCTGCAAAGCATCGCACAGTTCACACGCCACGATCGATCCAGCTTTTAAATTCATAAAACGCCGTCTTGCGTTTTTAAACATTGTAAAAGTTGTTTCTAAAAGCAAATACGGGAAGATGGAATATATTCTTACAGATAACTATCGATTATTTGACCATTTTATAATATTATTTCGATAAAATTCGTATTTCTGCAGAAAATATGTAAGTGTTGCCAGTTTACGTCGACACCGTTTTCCCTGAATTAGGGAAAATGCACTTGTCAATTGATTATGTAGGTAATAATTATTGTCATGTTAATGAAAAATACATTAACGTATTGTAAAAGTATATTGTAGATTATATTTTTTCTTATAAATATACTAGTAGGATTTCCATTAGTATATACATTGTTTTGAGTTCGATCCCCAAACGATCCAAATATTCGTGTACACGCGGCTACTTGTCAAGCTATACACTTTGACCTTTGTACCGTTGTTAGACCTTTGTACCGTTCTTATGGCGTAGGGAATAAGTATCAAAATCGTACTTCGATTCGATTTAGCTTGACTTGGCGCCGTGTGTACATTAAATACAGAAACAGAAATTATTAATTGTAGCTATTATTTATTTTTAATTGCAATTTTTTTTGTTACGATTTATGATTATGATATTCATAATTTATTGTATGCATGATAAAATGCTTTTAGCTAATTAATATTTATGACGCAAGCCTATCTATTTATTTCTCAATTTACGAATAATATTAGTTAAAACTTAACTCGGAGCCTACATTTTTTAAGAAATGTATTTATAAAAGCATACTTTAATGGTATTTTTTATTTGAATAATTTTCACAACAGCATTACATATTAAAAGCATTAATTAAATCTATGGTAAATTCTTCAAAACCACAAACGAATATAAAATATTACCTATGTAATATTTTTATATTCGTTTGCAAAAACTATATGCAAAATAGTGGGAGATTATTCATAATCTGGCAACTTTACACACACATAGACGCGCGTGTCCGTACAGTGCCAGTCGCCAAATGTCACGCACACATAGCTGTCAACGTGCCTCACTTAGTTGGACGAATACGCTACATCTGGTTCTTGTTTGTTAAATCTGTGCGTTACGCCAATAACGTGGCGACAGCCGCGTTATGTGGTTGCCTGTATAAGTGCTGTGGGGTACGCCAATACCCCAGTGTAGTAAAATCGTAAGTAACTTTATTTATTACGATTGATGGATTTGTATGTAATATGATATTGAATTTGATTGTTTATTAAAACAATACTCTTATATGAATTAAATACTTATGTATAATGATATTTTTAGATGTTATGACTAGGTGAAATTCAATGAAGTCTGTTTATTGTGTGTTGTTTGAATGACGAGGTAATAAACTCTATTCTAGACCACGAATGTGGCGACGAATAAATAGAAGTTGGGATTAGTTGTTATTCCTGGGTTGTGTTCAAGATCAAATAATAAGCCAAATATAAATTTTCGGCAAACATTTTTGAAACAATTAGGTTTGGAACTGATACATGAACATTTGGAGGACCGGTACCAGATGCCAACTTTGAGGCGGGATATAGAATAGTCCATTGCAGCGATACTCAAAAAACTACTAGATCCTACAAGCGCTGTTCCTTATCGTGCAAAACAAGGATGGTGTGGCTTTTGTCCAACATCCAAGACGGAAAAACCAGGACTGTGTGTCAAAGGTGCAAAATACTTTGTTTGGAGCATCAGGTACAAGTTTGTGCAAAGTGCTCAAACTGAGTTTAACTTTGTGTAATAAGGTTGATTTGTGATCTCAAGTTACTGATTATTTATAATTAGACATATTTTTATTAATTGTTTATTTTTTTATTTTAAGAATTACAGTCATTTAAGTATGGGGTCCCCAGTGTAGGAATAATATGTGCGCCAGATAGTGTAGGATTCTAGGGTTAACAATAACACAAGTAGGTACATTGTTATCAGTTATATCATCATCATCATCATTTCAGCCTCTTCACCAGATCGTCGGTCCACCTTGTGGGAGCCCTGATGCGTCGTCCGGTCCAGTTATACATATAATTATAGTTAATTTTCGTCGCTAATGACAAGTTGCCAACGTCAGTGTGACAATTTTTAAATAAAATTAGCCACTAAACAGCCGATTTTCGGTAATTAATTTTGACAGTTCTTAAATCATATTACTCGACAAATCTTTCGTTGTGCAAGACGCTAGTGGTGTTTAATATTTTTTTCTCGTTAAATACATCTTAATTCAATTTAGGAATCGTTGTGCAAGTGGGCCTTAGTGTTGGTTTTTAAACAATTGATTAAATACCAGTAAGAAGGAACTGCTACTATTTTACTTGCTTTAAAAAAAAATACGCGTACTTTTCGGTTAGAGTAGTATGCATAGAAAACAGGCATTAATTATTATGATAAAGTTTTTGAGTTTAAATCTTAAGTATAATTATGTATTTTTCGGAGATGACTTTAATCTTAAAACGATTAGATGTCGATCTCAACGCACCATATATTTCGTCTTTTACTTCCATTTTATCACCTAAATACCTTAACATTTCGTGTATATACTGTTCTGTTTATTACTCAACAACTAGTCTATATATAATCCTAGCGTATTAGTTCCTCATTCGTACGAGATTGCTCGCACGAATACAAATTCGTACGAACTCATCAAAGTGTAGCCTACCTATTCGACACGTGAACACATCCATACGAATTAGTATCGTCGGGTGATATGAGAAATATGTTCCGAATACGAAAGTCTATTATCTCTAGGGTATGAAAAACCTATCTTCAAATAGTACAAAGAAGCTGGAGTTGTTGGTAGGCTTCGTAAAGCAAAACCTTCTGAAGTTTAGGTTTGATCAAAGTGTGCTCTTTCAAAGATATGTACCTATGGTTGATATTAAGAATTTAATACGCACACAACATCGAAAACTCTTTGAAACTTGCCGTTGGATCGAACTTGCCTAATACTTCTGCATCCATTCCAACTTTTAACATTTGGTTCAACGCGCATTAATATTGTTCATTCGGAGAAAAGTTGATGCGATCAATCAATTTTATCAGCAACCTGTTGAATTGTACTTCTAGGATCTTAGTACTCGATCAAAGATTATTGCGTTATCCTCTATTAACTCGTGCTCTTTCGATATTAAGCTTGAAAGACGAAAGGGAAAATCGGGGTAGTGTCCATTAGGAGCTGTTTCTGCTTATTTAAACATTAAAAATAAAATTTACTTAATCATTACGGCAGACAGTTCATGACAGCTGTTGTTGTATAGGTAGAGATGCCGACAGCGATTGATGTTTTACCATTGACAACCAACTCATGCTTGAGGCAAAGTATGCTTTTAGAAGGAGGATTCTAACGTCGTTTATCTCCGATTGACTATAATTCTTGCAAAGTTTAGTCGCCTATTTTATCAAAATTAATTTGTATGAAATATAGATACAATAGTGCTATGGGATCTGCCTTTTATTAAGTAGACTATTTGCTTACTGGCGTCAATGGCAATAATAGTTCTCATTGAAAACAAATTAGTTCTCATTTTCGTCAGTATAGGGATTTCTCGAATTTAGCTTTACAAAGATGGCATCCACCGGTTCGTACATTTTTGTGTTTCCAAGTTCTGGCAACTCTCAAAAAACTCACCAACTTTTGTTTCCGTTGTATCTGTTTAAACAACATTTGGTGTACCAATCTCGAACAAATGACCAACAATTTGAAAAACAATTTATTTCGCAACTAGCTTTCTCCGACAATACTGAACTGTCTCCAACTAATTCTCAAAACATTGTCAGAATATGGCATCATGCGTGCAAAACAAACACATGGTTACCGACATTTGTTTACAATTTTTGTTGCTAACACAAGGTAATTAGACATTCTTTTGTCACCGACACGTGGTGACATTTCAAAAGTGGCCAATTTTTCATATCTAGGAACCCAGCTTAAGACTATGATTTGATCAGTTCTTCTGACAAGTATTGTGTATTTGTAGTATATACTAACGTTCTATGTCTGGATTGCCCATTTACAGCCCAACCAAATGCCAGCGTTGCTACATTGACTTATACCATTAGTATTGTATGAACGTAGCCTATGCAAGACATTCCTAGGGATATCACGATGTACGCTGGCACGCCAGCATTCCCCTCATACCGTACTACGATATTTGTCACTGGTATTATATCTAAAGTCACCATTACAATAATAGTGGTACATTAGAGTGCTAATAAATTGGCCCAAAGGCACTAGTCCTGCACATTTCCCCAGGCGTTTGGCGGTGGACCAATACATTGGAAACTGCTGCATATGGCATAATAATGCCATTTAGTAAGGAAAGCGCCATTTGGCATTATCGATATGTGCCAATTGGCCGATGCATACATATTGTATCTATGCTGCAGACGTTTATTACGATATAAATTTATTTGATATATTAATTGCCTGTCGCACGCAAACAACAGTTCAACGGATTTGGAAAATTTAATATATTTAACCGAAATGAATTATGCTATGTAATTATCATTAAAAACTATTAACTTATTGGCGTACATGCTTCGTATTAATAACTTATAAAATCGTAATAAGTCGATTTCACTTTTTTTCATTTACCAAAGGAGCATTTCATTATTACGGAATGTATACATAATGAAGTTGAAGGTAATACGAAGGCTATTTATGAAATAACCTTGCGTTATAATGTAATAAAAAAATGTCGTTACATACGCATACTCGGTTATAAATACATGTTTTCGCCTGTTATTTAACAAAATTACATAAAACTATAAATACAATAGAATAGCCGTAATTTCAGTTGCAAATGTTGTTAATTTGCATGTAAACGTCTCACTATTTTGTCATAGCATAACGCGGGCGCCAAACATTCGACAGAGTCCGCCAACACATGTGGTTCATCACTCATCGTAAACGACTTAGCGTTTACCATGAGTGATATTTTGAGAAGATGTAATATTTCTGTATCAAAGTATGAGCTGTCAGCGTGACGTATATGTAGTTCTAAAGGCATAATCAAATGGACGGCATGATATTATTAGAATCATAGTGGCCTATATAGTGCAATCCTAAGAAAATTCTAACTCCCTAGGGAAGTAAAACATCTATCTTTTACTTGCCAAGGGATTTTATTTTTCTTGCTTTGCTATATATTTCGTCGATTTCTTAGACCCTGATGTAATTCATATCATAGCTATACATTTATACATACATAGACTAACGCCTGTTTCCCGGAGGGGTAGACAGAGGCTAAGGAACGCCATTAGCACACTAGTCTATATTTTACACTTATTACAAAACTTTATTGCTATTTACACGTATTATGTTTTAATAAAATATTTATTTACGTAAATTTATTACTATTACTACATTATTTATTTTATATTATCATGTACCTATCTATCTATTTATACCTATATATTTTTTGATATCTCTTTCGTGAGTCACTTGAGGGCCTAATTGAAAATCGGAGCCAGGTGGCGCATACCTGGCTCCTGTACCTGGCACATGCCGAATTGGGTCCTTTTTTGACCACACACACCTGATCTTGAACAACTTTTTTCTTCTACTGTCTGTACCTATAAGTATGTTATTCTTTGTTTTATTATTATTTCTGTTTATTCTGTTGTAATTGCTATGTAATTTTTTTTGTTCTTCTGACTGTTCTTATATTTTGTATGTATGTAACTTGTTGTGTGGGATCAAAATAAATTTATTTCATTCATTCATTCATTTCATTAGCGACGATCCTGACATATCTCTCTTGCTTCATTCACTCTCATCAAATTTCTCATGCTTGCTCTTCGGTTAAGGGTACTTCTAACCTGGCCCTTTTTTAGGATGTCTCCAATTTGGTCAGAAAACGTCCGCCTAGGTCTTCCCTTTCCTCAGCTATACATTTATTTACCTTCTGCTACCAAATGAAATATATCGTTTTCAAACCCTCATTGGTGGTGCCTGATATTAGCGCATTAGTACGAAAAACTCTATTTTGTTTACGTTTGATGTTACCTCGTTACCAACGTTCCATCGCGCTGTATGTTGTAGTCAAGTTTGTTGGTGCATGATAATAATTATATGCATGTCACGCCTAATAAACTTCTTGATAATTGATACAAATCTGATTACCCAGTTTTGTACAAAAATACATACCTACTTTATGCAATACAGTCGATATGAATAGATAGTATCTTATTGGATCAGTATTTATATTCTGGTTTGAGTATGTTTTAGTTCATTGTGTGTTCATGTGTTGCATGATTTTTGAAGTTTTTATTTACTTTCTTCAGTGTTTCATTCAGTAGTTTGATTTCTGTTTTTTTCCTAATATTTAGGCAGGTACACTATGTAATGTAAAAACGTGGCAGTAAATGTAAATGTAGAAGCATAAAGTAATAATGTTTTAAAGGAGTTGTTTCATTTTTGGCTACAAACGTACCATACCTTAAAAAATTGGAGTTAAACCTTGAAATATCAAAAATCAGGTAAAAATATTATTAAAGAATTTATTCATATTTGAGATCATAGAATATAAAAATATTTTTATGTTCTTGCCATATTCAATAAGTTAACACTAAACTTAGAATTCAACAATTTATTTAAAATAGTTTCAGTTTATTATTTGGATATTTTCCAATTTAAATAAGTGTAATACATACAGTTTACTATACTTATACTTCTGAACACCACCTGCCAGCAAGAAGACCAACAAGTTACTACACTAGTCACTTTATTTTGGCAATAACACAAGGGCACAAATTATGGACATCCAACTGGCACAAAAAAGTCCTGAAGATTGCGTCACAAGGAAAATGGATGAGCTTCAGGCACAGCTGCAGACCGGAGGTGGAGCCAAGGATACCGTGGCCAAGGTTGCTGATGAGTTTAGAACATTCAGGGAGCTGACATTTAGTATGCTTCGGCTTCTTCGTAATCAAATCGCTGAATGCACCAAAGCAATTGACAATATGGAAACTCGGCAGCGAAGAAAGGCGTTAATTTTCTCTGGCATTCCTGAACAGGAGCGTGAGAACTGCACATCTACGGTCTTGGACATTATCCGTGTGACTATGGGGATAAAGGATGTACAAGAGGACTCCATCAAGGTGTGTCACCGTTTAGGAAGTCCTAATAAGGAGCGTCATCGACCCATACTGGTGAAGTTTACCAGCACAGACACCAAGGTTGCAGTCTACAAAGCCAAGACGAAGCTCAAGGGTTCCAAGGCTTCTGTCAAAGAGTTTCTGACGAAGGCACGACAGTCAGTATTCACGAAGGCGAGGTTACACTTTGGCGTGAAGAGTTGCTGGACGCAGGATGGCGTGATAAATATCAAGATGCCCGATGGCAGCCGACACAGGATCGCTTCGATGGAGGAGCTCAACCCAGTCCTTGAGAAGTATCCTAAGATTCCTTCCAGTGGGTCGGCCAAAGCCGCCTCAAGTTAACTGGTCGTGTCTATTTTTTCATTGTTATTGTTATATCTATTTCTGTTCTTATTTCTTGTTTAAATGGTGGCATGAATAACGTTTCTCATCTAGGTACTATCCACTCTCAAAACTTGTGTGCATTGTTGTCTTCCGTATACCTCTTATTTTGTTTATAAATTTAGTTTCTGACTTTCTGTTCGTAAACAAATATTTTATAGCATTTTCACTGACATATTACCAGTCTGTCACAGCTCTCAGTTTGAGAGTTAACTTGTCTCTGGATAGCGTTCGGAAACGCTTTCAATTAACTTTATTTTATGTTATGTTAGATTGTTACCTTTTTCTTTATTTAGATTTCTGTTGCACCATGCATAAATGAGCTACACAAGATATGTATTTTAAGTAGTGAAACATGCAATAGGCTATAGAACTTAAAAGACAAAAGGCAAATAGTGTAACATTGTGTACATAAATGTCCTTTACTACTAATTAAAAAAAAATAACTTAAAAATAAACAATAAAAAAAACAACTTAAAAATAAACAATTTAATTTAAACTATTTACAAAATAAACAAATGAATTTAAACTATTTACATACTAAACAATTTAAATATAACTATGAAAAAAAAGAAAAACGGCAAGCAATGCGGACAACCACATTATTTTATATATATACCGAAGTACCGGTTCCTCATCGCCGCCCGCCAGCGGCCGCACGCCGCGCGCGCAACTAGCTATCACAGGCAGTCCGTAGCCGAACCTCTCGAGGCACGAACGCTGTCGCCTTGACTAATTTTCTCACTGGTTAACCGTCATTACGAAATATCAATCTTGAACGTAAAGTTATTTACGAATATTTTAAAACTTTAATATCAACTTAAGAGTGGATTGCCTTTCTCCATATACTTAAAACTGTTGTAATTATTAATTTAGTGATCGTGATTCCGAAACTTGGGTAAGTTGTGCACATTTATTTATAAAGATTTCTAACGGCCGTTACCTACCTGTTGTATTATATTCTTTGTGTTAATTTTAGAGGTACGAGTCCGACTAAATATTGTAGCTTTATTCTATCCTGTGTGTAATGCTTATAGTTGCCTTTCTTCCACTATGTTATACTTAAACTTTCAAAGCTCAACGTTTGTAACCGTCTCTACTTGCTTACATTAACTATTAATTTAGATTTTTCACACTTAGAATTCTTCCGCCATTATAAGCCCTAAATTGCCAATCTAGTTCTTGCCATGCATCCTAGCGTTTCCCGTGCGCCCCTTATACCGGCAGCTTAATGATTCGGCCTTTGTTCCTAGGAATTACGTCACGGTTCAACTGACGTAACCGGATTCCCAGTCTTCTTCATCGCCTGAGTGGAGTGTCCGAGCTGACCTGGACTACGCCTGGAGGACGGGACCTCGCCAGGGAAGTGTGGAAGGCTAGACAAGTGCGCAACGACCTAGGCCGAACCTTACATTTTTTTTAATATACCTTAATTTTTTTTTTAAATTTCAAAACTTAGTTTTATTTCTTCTAAATTCTTTGTTCACGTCTTATATACGTGACAATGGCGCCCAAAAACGTGGTTTAAGGTCTTTCGCACTTGGTTTTGGTCTTTTTAGTGGTTTTATGTGGTGGTGGCTTTAGTAGTGTTTGTCTACTTGTCTTAAATTTCTTAGAACTTTAAGTAATTTCGTCATTTAAATAATAGGTTTATTTACATAGACTTTGTGTAGTTTACCGTTATTCCTATTATGTTAAACTGTAGTTATAAAATTTTGAGTCGCTTAAATAAATGTAACTTAGTGTATTTCACCTGACTTCACCTGTCTCATTATTTTATGTTTGGTTTTTGTTCCCAAATAAATTGTAACAGAGCGGATTTTACTTGATTTATGTTTGTAAATTGTGCATAACCTACCCAGTTCTTTTACTTTATTTTTTTATTTAAATAACAATATGGCAAATCCAATAAAATATTTACAGCTTCAGAAATCTGAGCTCATGTATGAAGTTGCTATCCGTGGAGAACTTCCCTCTGACAACGTAGCGGGTTTAAGACGTCAAGTCACTAAATTAACGCAATTATATTCGTCTGATGACATAATCGCGGTTTTCCAGTTTTCAGAGGATAGTAAAGGCTCTCAAGAGACGCTAGAGAAGGTTAAGGCTAATCTGGATGCCTTAAAACTTAACTTTGATGAATCTCTTTTTAATAGAACTAAGTCTCTTCTACGTCATTTATATTATAGGCATCAACGTATTGAAAAACCGCAGGCGGCTGATGATATATCGAAATTAGATAAAATAAAGAAAATTTACGAGGAGTATTGTGAGATGCTTTTGAGCCTTGATAAGCCAAAGGTCAAAGACCAGAAGCAGTCCACGTCTTCAGTTATTTCTGAAGAGGATTTTTTAAATAAACCTAATTTATCCGGGATGAATATTGCAGTTTCGTGTGATCGCGGGTTAATAGGAGAACTGAATAAGTTAAAATATGACGGAAAATCTTGTGTCAGATCATTTATACTGAAAGTTGAAGAATTCCGTACGTCTAAAAATATAACTGAAAATAAAATGCTAAGTTCTGCTACCGATATTTTCATTGGTGATGCACTCATTGGTACCGTAATATTAGGGGCAGTATCGGTAGTTGGAATGAGGTACTAATTGCGTTAACCGCTTGCTTGCCCGTGTTATATGGCATATAACAAAATTCAAACACTAAATTGCCCGTGTTATATGGCATATAACATCGCATCTCAGTCTACTTTGCCCGTGTCATACTGTATATGACATGGCTCCCGCGGTCGAAAGAGTGAAATATACTCGTCTCTGTCGCTCAAGGACTTAGTTTGTATTATGTATCTCGTTTCTACGTTAAATTTCCCGTCATACTAATACCAGTCGAGTTTCGACTCCATATAGAAATTAAAAAAAAAAACGTTCGATGTCAATGTTGTCATTGAGTGTTGAGTCGGTGCGGAATGTGCGGAATGTGAGAGTGTATTTGTGCTGTTTTTTCTGTTAAATTTAGTTTTATTCTTTAAGATCTATTGTGTTTATCAAGGTATGTAAATAACTAACACGTATATATAATAATTCCAGCATGAAATATAAGATTTGACTTTTTTCGAGACCTTAATTAGATTTTGGCGCGCAACAGTGATTTTACTGAGAGCATGGGAACTGTTTCAGAAATGTTCATATTACTCAGAAGTGGTGAATGCTATCCGTATGATTTCTTTTTGTTTTAAAAGAATATGAGACTACTTATTTAGTGTTTATTTATTTGTATGTTTAAAACTGTTATTTGTGCATTATATGGCCTTATCAAATTTAACATAAATTACGCCGCGCGGCGCCAGGTAATGGTTTGGAATCAGAGGCCTGTAATTCATAAACATGTATAAACAAGTGTACTTTTTTATTTTTATCTTATTATCTAATATATAAGTAACGTAATTAAATATTAAAAACGATATGTCACCGCTTTAAGTTTTGAAGTATGAACTTATAAATACAAAGCGAGCTCTAAAACGCGCTATCTCAATTTCAAACGAGCATCACTCGACTCCAGAGTCGTAATCTAAATAAACAAAGATAACATTGTATAGTTAGTTTCATAACAAACATAAATAATATAACACTTGACAACCTTTCAAAACAAATTGAGTCACAAGGACCGATTGTGTGGAACCCGACCCGCGCGCCAAGGCGATAAAAACGCGCGGGCATTTGATCGTTATCGCTTTCAAGTGGCCGGGCAGAGGGGCCGGCGTGGGTTGCGGCGCGGAGCAAGCAAGCGGTTAAAGAATGATTTCGACGTCCCCGACTACGATTATCGCATGGTTTCAGAAATTCGTCAGCGTACGCAAGGCGAAGAAGAGAACATAACAATTTATTTATCTATAATGCAAGGCAAGTTCTCCAGGCTAAGTAAACCTTTAGAGGAAGACGTTAAACTCGAAATCATTCTGCATAATATTCGTCCTTGCTACTCAACTATCATAGCTGCTAGTACTAATATTAAATCACTGGAAGACTTAAAATTAATTTGCAAGAATTATGAACGCATAAAGGTTCGTTCAGAATTTTTTAAGGAACCACCTTCGGTTTCAGCTAATACATTGGCTCCGGAATTTGGCTACCAGTCTTCAAAGCGTAAGTCGACGACTAGTACCCAAGGTAATTTTTACGCTCGTAATAGGTACGACGGTGCTCACCATCAAGGGTCACAAAAAGTCTCTGAAATTCAGGCTCCTGAAGTCGAAACCTCGGCTATCTCCAAAGTTCCCTACTGTCACCGTTGCCGTGTTAATACGCACTCTATGAAAGACTGCACAGCTGAGCGTAAAGTCTTTTGCTTTAAGTGTGGCATGAAGGACGTTCGCACACCAGCCCCCTTAGCCAAATGGCATTCGATCAACGACATCGATAATCGCTAAGTGCAAAAATGTATGGAACTGACATAAGCGTTCGTTATATCACGTGGTCAATGAAGAAGTAATTCCTTATGTTGCTATGGCAACCAAGCGTTAGCGAAAGTAGATATCAGAGCGAATGCCGTTTGGCTAGGGCCTCAGAGTGTCCAAACTGCAAACCAAAAAACTAGTTTCTGAAAATTGTAGGAAGCATGCGGTTAGTCATACAGATAGCTCGAACTGGAATGATTGGCTCATGTTTGTAAAAAACTTCTTTTCTAGGAAACATATGTCTACAATTTTCAATGTCAAACCGAGTAATGACCCTAGGCCTTATGCGAAGGTAAGAATCAATAAGGATTTGTTTTTGTATGGTTTGTTGGATTCTGGTTCCGCCGTCACTATCCTAGGTAAGAACTCTCATGAACTTTTAATAAGATTAGGTCTGATTTTATGCAACGATGAGAGAATAACTGTTACTGCAGCAGGAGGTCAAAGGATAACATCCCTTGGTTATATTCTTCTACCCTTGACCTTCGAAGATAAATTTTCTATTATTAAGGCGCACGTTATTCCAGCGATCGAAACCGTTTTAATCTTAGGAATCGATTTTTGGAACACATTCAACCTGTGCCTTAAGTATTTATCAGAGAAAGAAAACTTATTCTTAACTGATCCCGGGCTCTTGGAAATTTCTTCGTCATCTACTCATCATCTGTGTGGCTATGACACTTTGAACTCTTCTCAAAAACTGTTAGCTGACAATGTCGTTAATAATTTTAAGGACATTTCGTACGCAGAGAAAGGTTTAGGTCGTACTCACGTCATAAAACATCATATAGATACTGGTGATGCTGAACCTATTCGACAGCGATACTACCGCATGTCACCAGAAAAGCAACGTATTGTTGCTGAACAGGTTGATGAGATGTTAGCGCTAGACGTTATTGAACCTTGTGAGAGCCCGTGGTCTTCTCCGGTGTTAGTGGTCGGCAAGAAGGATGGAAAGCCCCGCTTCTGCTTAGACAGTCGTAAACTTAATGCTGTTACAAAGAAGGACGCATATAAGCTGCCATATGTGTCTGAAATATTGGATAATCTAAAAGATGCGCGTTATCTTACTAGCATTGATTTATCTAAAGCTTTTTGGCAGATATTAATCGATGAAAAGGACAGAGAGAAGACTGCGTTTTATGTTCCTGGTCGAGGAACTTTTATGTTCAAAGTCACAGCTTTTGGACTTACCAATGCCCCTGCTACGCAACAGAGACTTGTTGATCTCTTATTCGGGCCTGAGTTCGAGCTCAAAGTCTTTGCTTATTTAGATGATGTATTTATCATTAGCAGAACTTTCGAGGAACACGTAGAACTGCTTCAGAAGGTTTTCCAAAAATTACGTTCGGCTAATCTCACTGTGAACCTGGACAAGTGTCACTTCTTCCGAAGTCAATTACGTTATCTTGGCTACATTGTGGATGCTCATGGCTTAAGGACTGACCCAGATAAGGTCAAAGCCATATTAGACTTTCCCACTCCTACTAATAGGAAGGAGGTTAAACGTTTTCTGGGTACAGCGTCTTGGTATAGGCGTTTTATTCCACATTTCAGTACCGTAGCAGGTCCTCTAAATAAGCTTACTTCTAATAAAAAGAACGCCTCTGCGTTTCAATGGAACCCGGATGCTGACAAGGCTTTTCTAGAATTAAAATCCTAACTAGTTCAAGCACCTGTCCTTGCTTGTCCTGACTTTAACCTTCCTTTTGAGGTACACACTGATGCTAGCAATTTTGGTATCGGTGCAATGTTAGCTCAAACTATTGATGGTGTGGAACATCCAATTGCGTACATGAGCCGTTCTTTAAGTAAACCGGAGAGGAACTACAGCACAACGGAACGGGAGGCTCTTGCCGTTCTTACTGCTCTTGAATACTGGCGCTGTTACCTTGAGACCGACAAAACCTTCTTAGTCTACACTGACCATTCTTCGCTTAAATGGTTTATGTCTCTCACTAATCCAACTGGTCGGCTTGCAAGGTGGGGAGTTCGCCTTTCTTCTTTTAATTTTGAAATAAGACACCGCCGTGGCAAGGTAAATATTATCCCGGACGCCCTTTCTAGATGTCTTCCAGTTGACGTTATTTCAAACGGCGATGTTTCCGCGGCTTCAGGCCCTGATACTCAGGATTCTTGGTATCTGAAGATCTTCCAGGGCTGCCAGTCTAATCCTATAAATTTCCCAAATTACAATGTGGAAAATAATGAATTATATAGGTACATGAAAACTAAGGTTGACCTTACGGTTGAATTTGCTTGGAAGAAGGTTATTCCTAAAGAACAACAAGCAGACATTTTAATTCAGTGCCACTCTGAACCTATTTCTGGTCATTTCGGCGTGTTTAAGACATATAAGCGCTTAGCACTTCGTTTTTATTGGCCCGGTATGTATTCTAGCGTAGTTCAATTTGTTTCTAACTGTGAAACGTGTCTAGCTCATAAGCATTCTACCCATGGTGTCTCTGGAAAAATGGGTAGGCCTAAAGACGTTTCTCGTCCCTTCCAGGTTCTATCAATCGACTTGGTTGGTCCATTGCCTTCTTCTCGGAAACAGAATCAGTTTATTTTCGTTGTGACTTGCTGCTTTTCTAAATATTGCCTTCTTTTTCCACTTCGTCGAGCTACTTCAAATTTAATAGTCAAACACCTAGAGGATGACGTCTTTCTCGTTCACGGAATACCTCAAACTATTATTCTTGATAATGGAAGTCAGTTTATTAGCCGAGATTTGGATAATCTTTTCAAAAAGTACAAAATTCCTAGCATACATTTTACTCCCAAGTACACTCCACAAATCAATACAGTGGAAAGATATAACAAAACAATAATAACTGCTGTTTCCAGTTTCGTAGATGGGGATCATAGATCTTGGGACACCAACCTTCCTCAAATCCAATTCGCCATTAATAATTCTGTTAACGAAAGCACGGGGTATACTCCATCCTTCTTGGTACACGGAAGAGAGTTAGTCGTTTGTGGTTCTCATTACATCGAATACCCAGATCCAGCAGACCTTATATTTCTACCACGCGATGCTTATGCTGCAAACTTAGGTCAATTATCGCCAATATTCGATAAAGTTTAGGTTGCTTTGTGGGAAGCTCATGTAAAAAATACACAGCATTATAACTTGCGCCGCAAACATGCCGAGTTTAGTGTGGGCGATATCGTTTGGAAGCGTTGCTACTTCCAGAGCGATAAAGATGCTCATTTTAGTAAGAAGTTAGCCCCTAAATTACAAAAATGCCGGGTAAAAGTTAAACGATCACCATTAGTTTACGTTCTAGAAGACATGAATGGTCGCGACCTTGGCGTTTGGCATGTTAAGGATCTCAAGCTTAAGAGATACCCGTAGTAAGTTAATTCATTTTTTTTTCCGGATTTCAATAAGTTGAAATCCTTTTTCTGGGAAGAGGGGTAATGTAACATTATGTACATAAATGTCTTTTACTACTAATTAAAAAAAAAAATAACTTAAAAATAAACAATAAAAAAACAACTTAAAAATAAACAATTTAATTTAAACTATTTACAAAATAAACAATTGAATTTAAACTATTTACATACTAAACAATTTAAATATAACTATGAAAAAAAAAGAAAAACGGCAAGCAATGCGGACAACCACATTATTTTATATATATACCGAAGTACCGGTTCCTCATCGCCGCCCGCCAGCGGCCGCACGCCGCGCGCGCACCTAGCTATCACAGGCAGTCTGTAGCCGAACCTCTCGAGGCACGAACGCTGTCGCCTTGACTAATTTTCTCACTGGTTAACCGTCATTACGAAATATCAATCTTGAACGTAAAGTTATTTACGAATATTTTAAAACTTTAATATCAACTTAAGAGTGGATTGCCTTTCTCCATATACTTAAAACTGTTGTAATTATTAATTTAGTGACCGTGATTCCCAAACTTGGGTAAGTTGTGCACATTTATTTATAAAGATTTTTAACGGCCGTTACCTACCTGTTGTATGTCTTTGTGTTAATTTTAGAGGTACGAGTCCGACTAAATATTGTAGCTTTATTCTATCCTGTGTGTAATGCTTATAGTTGCCTTTCTTCCACTATGTTATACTTAAACTTTCAAAGCTCAACGTTTGTAACCGTCTCTGCTTGCTTACATTTACTATTAATTTAGATTTTTCACACTTAGAATTCTTCCGCCATTATAAGCCCTAAATTGCCAATCTAGTTCTTGCCATGCATCCTAGCGTTTCCCGTGCGCCCCTTATACCGGCAGCTTAATGATTCGGCCTTTGTTCCTAGGAATTACGTCACGGTTCAACTGACGTAACCGGATTCCCAGTCTTCTTCATCGCCTGAGTGGAGTGTCCGAGCTGACCTGGACTACGCCTGGAGGACGAGACCTCGCCAGGGAAGTGTGGAAGGCTAGACAAGTGCGCAACGACCTAGGCCGAACCTTACATTATTTTTAATATACCTTAATTTTTTTTTAAATTTCAAAACTTAGTTTTATTTCTTCCAAATTCTTTGTTCACGTCTTATATACGTGACAATAGGCAATTATGAAATTTGTCATTATCGCAAACCAAAATGTGGATTGAAATACATTTTAGAAAACATTGAGGGTAAACTCCGCAACTTTACCAGATCCGACTACTGCATTATTTATATAGGTGAGGAATATTTTCACAAAACACATAATTATAGAGATCTCATCAAGTTTACTCGAGACAAGTTAATATTACTGAGTCATACAAATTTCATAATCTGTTTACCTACATTCAAATACATGAACAACACTAACTTAATGTTTAATAGTCGGGTAGATACTTTTAATAACTTACTCTATATGGATATCGAGACTTATAACTATGCTTTTATACTAGACTCAAACCTAAATTTGCCGTATACGTATGACACATATAGTCATCGATCTGGAGCTTTGAATATCATAGGTCAAAAATTATAATCTCAGATCTACAAAATCTAATTAAAGATCTTAGCGTTCAATTTGCCATCCACTTGGAAATTGATAGTTTTCATTGCAGGCAACCACTTACTTTAACAGATGCTACTTTAATAGATGCGCCAGCGCACAATAATTCTCAGTTTTTTCTATAGCTATATGAATGTTCTGCATCAAAACATAGCAGGACTAATAAACAAGCTGGACATTCTCGCAGTTAAATTAGAAGAGTTACATAGTAAAGAGACCTCTATAGATATACTCTGTATTACAGAACATTTTATCGAAGCTGGGTTCGAAGATTTCTTACAAATACCGAATTTTAACCTAGCTGCATGCTACTCAAGAAATGTTAAACGTGGAGGGGCATGTATTCTTGTAAGGGTAGGGCTGCAGCATAAGGAAATACCAGATATAGCAAAACAATCGGTCAAAAATGCTTTTGAATGCTGTGCTATAGAAATCGTATCCCAAAATATTATAAACATTTGCGTGTATAGAGTACCAGGAAATAACTGTACCATATTTTATGATAGATTAGAAAACATACTAAATAAACTTAGACTCTATTCTAACAAAAATATCATCGTCTGTGGAGATTTTAATTTTGATGTTCTTATCTTAATATATAAAATCCTTGCGTTACTGACTGACTGACAGACACGCTACAGCCGAAACTATTGGGCGCAGCAAGCTGAAATTTGGCATGTATGTTCCTTGGGGATCGTAGGGGTGCACTAAGAAGGGATTTCCCGAAATTCCCACGGGATCGGCCAAAACGGGTAAATTAAAAAAAAATGCAGGCGTAGCTGCTGGCGTCGTCTAGTAGGAAATAAAATGACAATAGAATTCGAACATTTTCTACAGCAGTACAACTTAAAACTTGCTCTTTATACACTTACTAGATTGATCAGCAATACATGCATTGATAACTTTGCGCATAACTATCACAGGGATTGTAGGGCTGAAGTAATAGATCTCGTTCTTTCTGACCACACATCCCAAATATTGAAAGTCCCTATAAAAAAGACTTGTAAATTTAAATTTTAGAAAACTATTAAGATAGATATTTCTAAAGAAAACCTCATAAAATTTAAATCTTACCTTACTTGTCTATCATTTGCGCAAGTCTATAACGCTACGGATGCAAATAAATGCTTTGACAGCTTCATGGATGAATCTTTACTGCTGTATAAATTATGTTTTCCAAAAAAATATATTACTATAAAAACAAACTAAATGGATCTCTAAGGGAATAAAAATATGCAGCAAAAAAGCAAGATAATTACTTTGGAAATATAGGTTAAATTCTAATAAAAAAACAAAATTGCTTTTAAAAGGTACTCATTTAGATATAGGAAAATTATAAAACTTACTCAGAAATCGCAAAATTGTCACTTCGTACAGATTTCGAAAAACAAGTCACAAGCAGCCTGGCAGCTCATAAATAAAAATCAATCACGTCTTCCACAAGAATCCATATTATCTATCAAACAAAATAACTTGACTATCACAGATCCCATTGACATTGTCAATGAATTTAATAATTATTTTATTGACATAATTGAACATAACATTCACACTGACATTACTATTAATAAAAATAATTTTCAAAATATATCAACTCAATCTATATTTATGAGACCTGTTACATATATTGACATAATACAAATAATAAATCAATAAAAAAACACGAATACTGTTGGACACGATGGTGTATCCACAAAAGTAATTAAATATGTTAAGGATATCATAGCGCCACCCCTAGCCTATTTTTTTTAGGTTAATAAACCATTGCATTACCGACGGCATATTCCCAAATGATTTAAAAAAGGATATTATTAAGTCGCTTTTTAAACGAAACAGCAAAACTGAAATAAAAAATTACAGACCAATTGCAAAAATATCTGTATTTTCAAAAATAATATAAAAAGTAATTTATAACAGTATTTACAACTATTTTGAAAAACATAAATTATTTTGTACAGAACAAATAGGATTTCGGAGAAATACTACAATTAATATGGCACTTTTCGACTTTTTATATAATATTATGACATCTTTAGACAATAGTACTCCAATATGTGCTTTATATACAGACATGACTAAAGCCTTCGATTATGTGGATCATAAGATTCTATTACAGAAATTAGAGGGCTATGGCATCAGAGGCAATGTTCTAAACCTACTAGAGTCTTATCTAAGTGACAGAAGTCAATGTACAGAAATCTCCAGAATATGCTCAAAAAGTAAAATAGAAACTTTCTATATATCCAAAGCAAAGCACATAAAATACGGCGTGCCACAAGGCAGTGTATTGGGACCGTTATTGTTCTTGATATACATCAACGATCTTCCAAAAGCAATAGCACATAAAATGGTCCTTTTTGCTGACGATAGCACTGCAATTATTAAATGTACAAATCCTGATAATTATCAAGATGACATCAATAGATGTCTACAAGATATCATAAACTGGCTAGGCAGAAATAATTTGGTTATCAATCTGAATAAAACTAAAATAATGCATTTCCATCAAAGGCGCGTAAATCCAGCTACGTCTGTTATATACAATAATTGCTTGATAGAAGAGGTCACAAATTATAAGTTTCTAGGGATATGTATTGATAATAAATTGAATTGGAAACTCCAAGTGGAAAATCTATGTAAGCGCTTAAATAAATCGGCCTACCAACTTTTCCAATTATCTAAGAAAGTTAACATGGAGACTTTATTAATGGCATATCATGCACTAGTTGGGTCGGCTTTACGATACGGTGTTCTTTTCTGGGGACAATCTACCGATAGAGAAACATTATTTAGGATGCAAAAGCGTTGCATTAGATCAATGTGCGGACTTAAAACTACAGATAGTTGTGTACCTTATTTTAAGTCACTGAACTTGTTGACACTACCTGCGCTATACATTCTTGAAACTACATTGTTTGTAATAAAGAACTTACATTTGTTCACCATGTTAGCGACTGTTAAAAGAACTATGCGTGCTCAATATGTCAGTCAATTATATCATCAAAAATGTAAAACCTCTCTGTTGTACAAGAGCTTCTTTGACATAGCTCCTCGAATATATAATAAAATCCCTAATTCAATAAAAACAATGCCAATAAATAAACTAAAACCTGTACTTCAAAAAATGTTGATTGACAAATGTTATTATACTGTTGACGAATTTTTAAATGATACATTATAATTATTAAGTTTAATTACATTTTTGTACTATTGCTACTAAGTTTCACAATCATAATAATTGTAAAATCTATCTAATTTGACAATTTATTATTTCCCTATTGAATACATTTGGCATTTCGCATTATTGACGAGTTCTTTAACGATAAATTAAATTTTTATACTTAAATGTTAAATAATGTCGATTACTATTGTGTTGCTAATGATTTACGAATTTGACTATTTAAATTATCATAATATGTATTTAATTTGACATCTTATATTGATTATTTTCTTGTTAATTAAATTGGTATCTGCCTAATATTTGTTATGTCTAAATGACAAAACATAGCGTACTATTATATGTGTCTCCAACTGTTGTAAACTTATGTTTAACAAATAAAATTTGATTTGATTTGTTTTTTTTATGCCGCTATTTTATTATTTCTGCCAGTAATTATGTACCTAATTTCACTTAAGTTGTAATTATTGTAAGAGTCGGTTGGCGGGTGGTGCAGAGATTATTGACTTTAAGCCACCCTAAATATGTTTGCAAACACTGTAGTTTATTATATTATATATTTTATATACTTACATATATTTATATTTTTATTTTGTATTATTATCAAGTATGTCTACTTCAGATGATTCTTCATTTTATTCAGCTAATGATTCTACTGATTTATCTGCTAATAACAGTTTTTGCTCTGTAGATGACCTGACTCTCGGCGATACTTGACGGCAAAATTTTAACCAACTTACAAGTCGGTTATTGAATGTATGCCACATTAATGCACAGAGCGTACCCAGCCATTTCAGTGACCTATTAGAAGCTTTTTCAGGTACTAATGTTCACGCCGTCCTGATTTCTGAGAGCTGGCTTAAACCTCATCTTCTTTCTACTTCCTACCCTCTTCCTGGCTTTATTTTAGTTAGGAATGACCGAATTGATAGGAGAGGGGGAGGAGTAGCTATATATCTGCGCAGCAACCTTCCCTACAAAATAATCGCTTCATCTCCTTCACAATCTCCTGGTTCTGCAGAATTTCTTTTTCTTGAGGTTTGGGTCAGATTAGTTCTTGGAGTTGTATATTGTCCACCCTCGATTGATTATTTCACCGACTTAGAATTGGTTTTGGAATCTTTGGGTGCAGAGTATGCACATTACGTTATCATGGGCGATTTTAACACTGACCTCTTATCCTCTCGATCCTCCCGTACACTTCAGCTTCTCCACATCTTTGAATCTGCCAATCTCCATGTGCTACCTCTTCAGGCCACTCACCACAACTCCAACGGAGAGGACACCTGGCTAGATTTAATTCTCACTGCTACCCCTTCCCTAGTTCCTTCCCATGGTCAGTATCCTGCTCCTGGTTTTTCCCATCATGACCTCATATTCCTTGCATACATCCTTAAACCTCCCAAATCTACGCCCAAAGTCTTGCATAAGCGTTGTTTCTTTCGGATGGACGTGGACAAATTACGGCTTGATGCTTCAGTAATGGACTGGAATATCTTGTTCGCGCCAACTACAGTGGATGCCAAAGTCCAGTTCTTCAACGAGGCTGTAGTCAAATTGTACGATGTCCATGCTCCGGTTAGGAAGATCAAGATGAAGCGTCCACCGGCACCTTGGATTACGGAGGGAGTTTGAATGGCAATGAGACGTAGAGACCGAGCTTTTCGGAAATACCGAAAGGATCGGTGTGATGTGAACTGGACTTCTTATAAGACTGCTAGGAATCGGTGTAATCAGATGATTCGTAACGCTAAACGCCGACACTTTCTTGACAACCTTGATTCTTTTTCCCCAGCTAGTATATGGAATTTTCTGGGGTCTCTTGGCATTGGTAAGCATCGTCATATAGACTTTCCAAGGACAATCGAGTTAAACGACATTAATCG
Organism: Euclidia mi; assembly: GCA_944739405.2. Classification (NCBI taxonomy): domain Eukaryota; kingdom Metazoa; phylum Arthropoda; class Insecta; order Lepidoptera; family Erebidae; genus Euclidia; species Euclidia mi. The sequence goes on from OX123190.2 coordinate 56,566,835, forward strand.
ACATTTTACCTCCATATGCTCCCTAGATCATATAACCAAGCGTCAAACCCTTAACTATATGACCGGATTAATGCGGCCAAACATTAATTATTTTAAGTTTTCTCCAGTCACGTCAGATGAAGTCAAAAAGGTAATCTTATCTATCAAGTCCAGAGCGGTGGGATGAGACAACCTCAGTCGTCATATGATCACCGTTATTCTGGACTTTCTCCTCTCTCCCTTAACCCATATCCTTAACTTTTCTCTTGAAACCGGCCAGTTTCCTTCATTGTGGGGCAAAGCTTTCGTCCGCTCACTGCCAAAGGTTTCTAATCCTTCCCTTCCTTCCCATTTCCGTCCTATCTCCATCCTCCCATTTCTGTCTAAGGTGCTTGAAGCATGCGTCTATAAACAACTGTCCGGGTTTGTATTCGAAAACAATATTTTATCTCCTCTTTAATCAGGATTCAGACCCGGACATAGTACAGTCTCAGCGTTACTTAAAGTAACTGGCGATGTGAGGGCGTGTATGGAAGACACTTAGATCACAGTGCTGGTCTTAGTGGATTTTTCAAACGCTTTTAGCACCGTCAACCACGACCTACTTATTTCCGTCCTCTCCTACTATATGATTTCATCGGACGCGCTGGAATGGTTCTCATCTTATCTTCGAGGACGTCAGCAGTCTGTTCGTGTTGATGAAACTTCGTCAACTTGGCGAGATTTGGACTCTGGCGTTCCTCAAGGCGGTATAATTTCTCCACTTCTGTTTTCATTGTTTATAAATCTTCTCACACATGATCTTCGCTGTACGTATCATCTTTACGCCGATGACCTGCAGATTTACACCCAGGCAATGGCAGAAATTCTTACGGGAGCCATCGATAACATCAACTGGGATCTAAATGCGATCAAAAACTGGTCAGATAGATTTGGTCTGTCAGTTAATCCTGATAAATGCCAGGCAATCTTAATTGGTAGCCCACGTATTATGTGCCGGGTGGATGTCAAATCGCTTCCACTTATTAATTTTAATTGTTCTGTCATCCCCGTCAGCCCCCGTGTCAAGAATCTCGGCCTACACATCGACGCTGCCCTTGACTGGAGAACACAGATTGCAAATACCAGTCGCAAAGTCACAGGAACCCTGCGGACTCTATATCGCTTGAAGAACTTTCTTCCAACCAAAATTAAAACCATGCTTGTGCAGACGTTAGTTTTTCCTATAATCGACTATGGTGATGTATGTTATCTCGACCTGAATGCAGATCTGCTCAATAAACTTGACCGCCTTCTCAACAATTGCATTCGATTCATTTTCAATCTCCGTAAGTATGATCATATATCTGCTCACCGTTCCCAATTACGATGGTTGCCTATTCGTCAACGTCGCAAATTGCGCACACTAACGACTCTTTTTTCTTTCTTGAACTCCTCTCATACTCCTGCTTATCTGTCTCCTCAATTTCAACATTCATGTAGCATTCATGACAGAAATCTCTGCTCCACTAACAATCTTCTTCTTCTCTGCCCTTCTCATAGTTCCAGCCTTGTTCATTCTTCTTTCTATATACAGGCTGTCTATCTTTGGAATGCACTCCCTCTCGAAATCAGGAAGTCTACATCTCGTGAACTGTTTAAAATTAGAGTACGCCAGCATTATATGGCTGAATTGGTAGAATCATAATGGACTCTGTAAAGGATACTTGTATATGTATATATTTATATATTATTATATTATAATTATCAATAACACTTGTATATTTATATATAATATAATTATCTATTATACTTGTATGTGTATATATGTATTATATTTTGTATGTATATATTTATAATAATACATATGTTACTGTTAGTATGCCTATTATTACATATTTATTTAGTGTGATACCCATTATTTTTGTTGTTTTAAATTAATATTATTTGTTAAATTACTCCCTCTTTAAGCACCTACTTCAATCATCTCTGCATCACCCAAAGGTTGGCAGGTAGAGAATGCCTCTGGCATTAAGCCCGCTTTGTGCATTACTTTTTGTAATTGTGCAAGAAGTTTAAAATAAATAAATATGGGGGTTTATTGGATTGTAGCATGATACATAACGCGTTCAGAATCTACGAGATGAAATGACAGAAGTTAAATAACAAAAAGATGTAAAAAAATATAGTTATGTTTACCTCAATTGCAGCACACTGCGACTACAATAAAAATAATTTAGAATAATCGTTAGAAGCCTATCTTAAGGTAAAAAATAGTTATAAAACTGCACTGATCTTACAGGTCCTGTGCATTTCGGCACGAAATATTCGTTTTGACATTTTGTCGTTAACACTTGACAATTATTTTTTGTGTATATTTTCATAAAACGTCATTTGCAAATGTCACAATATTCCGCCATGATTGTTGAGATAGACGTCAAATATTTTCTTTTTCTACTTCAAAACTATTTTAAACTGGATATTTTTAGAATAATTATGTTTATGGGTTAATTGCCTAGGATTTTTAATATGGTACATTTTGTAGCCAGAGTTCCATACAAAAAGGAAACATCTCCTTTGACGTTCATAAGTGTCACTTTGTGATCTAAATGAATAAATGATTTTGACTTTAACATTTTTTGGGAAATTGCAGTGCCGCTATGATAATTACTAAATGTTTTGAAGTAATAGACAATTCATAAAGAATTACTGTTTTATAAACTATTTTGCTATGCTTATTGTCTCTTTCTACTGTTTCACCGTAAAATGAGCATCCAGTTTCGAACTATCATGATCTTATTCATGCTCTTATTTTATAAAATTCGCTCTCTAATCAAAACCAGAGCTCACGTAGGGATCGGCCGAGCTCCATTATGGATACCCTATAATTACATCCATATTTACTTCTTATTAACACCCAATGTTGACTCTTAGAAAAAAGGGTTGAAATAAGTTGTAGATAAGTCGTTGCTGATCGTACCAGTCAGTATTCTCGTTTATGACGGCACATTAAAAGCTTTCGATATTTTACGACGCTGTATCATCATGTAATAAGGGGATAAGCCGACTTGGTTTTATAGCCTGTTACCAGATCCAGTATTGCACCGATGACATGACTGTTAATAAATTTTATATATTGTCATTGTTTACCACTAGAAAACTAACATGCGGTATCATGATCGTATAATTTATGAAAGCTATCTATAGCTATTTCATAATCAATGTTGTTGATTAAACGTATTGCTTTCAAGTAATTGATAATTATTTAAATTGATCAATCTATTTGTGTACGTATATACGTATATACGTGTTTGTTGATATCTAAATTCAAATGATTGATGATAATTTTGTTAATGGTAATGTTTTCATTAGGCTTCGGTATTTTTTTATGTTGAAATATTTTATGTAAGTATTTAGGATGATTTATCACTGTTTTAATAAATTATTCAATGAAAACCGGTGTACGTGTCTCCTTGTTTGGTATTATTTTAGTTCTTTATGCTTAAATAATTCAGCTGCTTGATAATTAATTAAATCTTGTAGTTGCATTGCAACCCACACTGTATTTTATCCACTATAAGAATACTTTTGCAAACCGGTCTTAGGAACTCTCTAGAAAGAGAGGCTTGTTCATAGAAAAGAATATACACAACGGTGTCATTCTTGTTATTTTGGTCAAGTTAGGTACCGTAGAAGTTTATTTCAAAAATAGCCTATTTGATTAGCATTGAGCAAGTTACAAAAGTTTTATGGGTCTGTATTTTAAGTTTTTTTGTTGTTTAAGTCAGAAATATATTATTGGTTTCACATTTTTTACATACTGTGTGAATTTTCACGGCTACTAGCATAGCATTGTACCTAAAAATGCCTATTACTAAATAATGCTTTTTGTATTAACTACGGTTCAGTCTTATCAGGTTATTCACCTTAGCAAAGTCACCTGCAATTATTATCTATAGACAACGCTGATCTTAAAATAAATGCCACTCGCAAAATTTGATTTAAATCTGTTAAATACGATTAGTAACGTAAAATTCACAAGATAGGTACATTTTAATGAATTAATGCTAATCAAAAATTTCGAAAAAATGAAGATTTGTACAAGGTAGCATAATTATCATACTAGGTAATATTTATGTAAATGGTGCCAGTAGCGTTATTAATAGAAAAATACAGATCAAATAACTTTAACTTGCCTCGGCGTTTTATTGTAGGCTACGCCAGCGGGACGACTAGCCATCTTCACTACCTCACCCAGAAAACGGTCACCTTTATTTTTCAAATAATCAGTTTGTCAAAATCTCATAAGTTTTAAAGTATACCTATATATTACAACGGGCGTGAGTATCGTTAAATTAACAAGCATGTACTCGTAAAACACATTAGATGAGTACCACTGCCAATTTCGCTAACGCAATATATCACAAGACGGGAAATAATTGACGATTACTATTAATAACAAATTGATTGAAGACTGAACGGAGGCAAGATTTGAAAGTAATTACGCCACGACAGATGGTAACAACAGGGGCCAATTATGAGTGATTCACGCGAATACTCTCCCACGCGTTCATATTGTAATGATAGTTAAGTAACCGACATTCTACGTGCTCAGTGTTTTTATTCATAATGTGTGGTTGAACAAGTGGTGCACTCGGTGGATTTGCGATGTTTGTTTATGTGAATGTTCTGTAAGATAATCTTCAGTGTGGCTATGATATTGCGTTCTGAATAGCATTGTTAAAATAATCAAATGTTTTGCTTTCGTTTCCACGTGACTAGTTTTCAACGCCTTAAACTATAACAATCCATCGTTGCATCCAAAACTGTCACATTAGAGTCCGGTTGCTTTCTATTTAACTAGATTTGATAGAATTTTAGCTTTATCACAGAGCGACTCGAGTCCAACCGCTGCATCTCAATGGGATCGCGATATTCCATGGCATATACCAGTTTTGATTTATTGAATAGATATTAAACGGCCTACGGTTCATGAAATGGTAATTAAAAAGTTTGTAAGCTCGTAATAGGTCTAAATAATTTGTCTTCACGTAGTGTAGTGCAACGTCTTTCACTAAAATATCGATGAATATCACATAGAATTTGCTATGAATAGTCTTTCTCAGAAAGCATCCAACTGCTACAGAATAGGCAACTACTAAGTAGAAACTCATACTGCAACTACTATTGAACATGCTTCGAAATAAGACATGATTCCTGCAAACTAGGCTATTTCTTTCTAATATTATTAGTGTAAATTTACTCGCTACTCGCTATATAAATATACCTATTAATTCGACGCCGACTTAGATGTCTGCTCCTACTTGAATTCTTGTTTTCGTGTTATGCCGACTCAAATTCTCGTTGTGTTTATCTCAGTGAGATATTTTATATATAAGGGTCATGATGATGAATAATATTATTATGTCATTGGCAAGCAGTTTAATCTATAAGTACTGTTCTCACGAGACCTACATATAAATGACATATTCACTCAAGAATGTAAATTTATTGAAAACGTATCAGGGAATATTATTTCAACATTACATAAAGGAATAAATTGCGTACACTGAATATAATGTTATTATTTTAGGTAAAACCAATTCACCGAAAATTGACTTTACCTAAAATAATAATATTCCACCCGTGGATAATAAACTTCACGGAATTCATTTTTATTTGAGATTATTAATAACAGATGAACATTTACTTAGCGACCATTTGAGGAAATAGTAGGCGTATGAATAAAAAGCCTTACACAAAGAAACGTAATTATATGTTCAATGGCAGAACAGTGAAGTTACTTTTATATATTATTATACTTTTCTGTTTCCGTTGATAAATGTTGTAAGAAGGAAAAGTTGTTTTTTCACATGCACAAACAGTTATAAAATTCTTATATTGTATATTTTTTACTCTTAGTAATTATGTTGTAAACTTGAGTATCTTATATAATAAGCCATCTTTCATATCATATAATAGGCAATCACAATTCTCAACAATGAAGAATTGTCGCGATGAGGAGGAGGATCGTAAGATAGGTCTTTCAAGAACATCAGGAGTTTATTTGAGCACGTTTTTCACTTATTAACAATAATATCATTAATCACACCTGTCCTACTCTCTACCAACAAAAGCAAAGTGCCTACTTAGGTAGATGTAAACTACTTTGAATAGTTAAAAGTTTATGTATAATGAATTGCAGAATAATCTCTCAGCTACGCAATATAATATGAGTAAGAATCTGGTGAAAGTGCGTTTGCGGCTTGAAAATGTTTATTTTGCTTGAGTCCATCTAAAGGCAAACGTGGAGCCTGATTTCGTACTTGGCCTCGCAAGCACATCACCGTATTTTTTATTGTTTATGAGGTTCGAGCAGAAAATATAGGCTCCGATAATGATCCTATTTGAAAATAAAATACATCTTGTGCATTATGTACCTATTTCTTCAAAACTACCGAGCCAGATTGTTGATAAATAGCCAGCAATCATTGCTTTCACAGAAGTCACTTACACAAGCCTAATACTAGGCATTACTAATTCAGGAGTATCACACTCACAAGTCGATGCCAAAATAATAGGTTACCGCTACTTGATTTTGCATCACAAGACATTTCGTTTCATAACAGAATCAAATTTACCTTCCTCAATTAAAAGATCAAGATCATTTCTAAGATCTAATGAATTCATACACTTCCATCACTTATTTACATAATATTTTCTTATAACACGATATGCTACTCTTCAACACCAAGCAATGCTTATAAATTACAGACAACGTACATCATCAAGCAACGAACAATTAAAAGCCGGTTATCAAACCGATTAGCATCATATGCAACTGCACAATACACATAAAGCCGATGGTGCGTGATTGCGCGCACATATACACATAGTTGCCTACATTGCTGCATGTCGCGACCTCATAAGACTGTTGTGCAATTGTCGATGCAACCGATTGTAATACATACAAGTTGCCACTTAGTTCACTAATTATGAATCTATTTGTTTTTTTTGTTAATCGACTGTTTTGGTGCGAGCCTTTTTGTGTTATTTCATGATTGTGTTGTGTGCATATGTACTTGGCATACTTGCTAGTTGAATAAGTTTTAGATTTGTGTTTTAAGACAGTTTTTCGTTAGATGCTATAGAAATGGAATATCATATAATATTGTAAGCTTGGCATAATTACTTGCAGTAGTTTTGAAGTCGACCGACTTCAAAACAGCCTTGCTGGCTTCAAGTTAAAGAAGAAATCTTAAGAATCTACCAGAATCTGAAATAAAATTGTGATGGCGGGACCTAAAGAATTTCACAGGTTAAGACGACGCCGCTTCCGTGGCCTGTACTTTTTGGATTCAGCACGAGCTACCATAGCTCGTAACCAACCTTCAACCCGAAATGCACTTCGTGATGTAGTTAGCAAATTGTGATACATGATATCAAATCACCTGTCTCGAGCATTTTTGTTACAATCAGTTGCAAACATAATATTAGTCATGCGTATAATACATTTATAAGGCTTCGTAGTTTCGTTTATTTACGTTAAACTAAACGTAATATAATTGAGACGTAAGATTTGAAAAGACAACAACAAAGGAGGGGAATGTGTTCCCACTAAGCGTCAGGTTAATAACATTGTGCGTTCACAATATCTACGAACACCTAAGTTTAGACGTACACAGGCATATATTATTATCATGACAGGTACACATCCGCGGTATTGTCGCCTTAATGGAACTGCCTTGTGCAGTGTTTGTGGTATTGTCTAAGAATTTTGTGGGTCAAGTGCCTTTAAGTCACCACAACGACCGCCTGTAAAAAAACATATGGAAGCACTAATTGTGTACTTAGCATTCACGACAAGCATTCTGTAAATTAATTTTTGGATGGACGCAGCCGGACGCAGCCAAGAGTTACTTAATTAAATATTTTTGGTAGATACATATCTGTGTGTATGACTAGCGGTAAATTAAAAGGCGATTTAGGCCAGGACAACCTTTGATATTATGTTTATTATTTATTTATTTGAATTCTAACGGGTAGTGTTCCCAACTCAAAGTAAAGCTTTGCGGCTTAAAGGGAAATTCATGTTTTAGAAATAGTTTACCTAAATTATATATTACGCTTCACGTGTGCTTGTATGCAGTGGCTTTGTAAAATCACTACAATACGGCTCAAATTACAACTCACTAAAACAACAAGCTAAGAGTACACGTGGTTTCAATGCAAATATGGCAGCGTTGAATTAAACAACTTTTCGATCAACTAAGTGAGTGTTAATTCGTGATTCACGATCAAAGCTTCCACACTGTCATATTTGTACAAGCCGCTTACAAATCTGTGACGTCATGGAATTCCAGGCAGGCCTGGAATTCCATGACGTCACAGGCAGGCCTGGAATTCAATTACGCAGATAAATGTCGCTGTTACAGGTAACAGCGACATTTATCTGCGTAATTTAGTGTTTGTGGAAAGTTTTGACACGTTGACTTGATAAGCACAGCGAGAAACTCGTAAAGACACCGTTTAAAGTACCGTATTGCTTTAGTTTCAAACTTTAATATTTGGAGCAATTCCTGTAGGCTTTGTTAGTTAAGTAAGCTTGTTTATTTAAATTCATGCCTTTGCTCTTTGTAAATATAATTGCTTTAAGCTTGGCTAAGGTTCAAGGTAACACGGTGAAGAGATTAAACAGATTACCTAACTGAAAACGTAGGTACCTTAAAACTCAAAGGCATAATAACCAGTAATGGGATAAGTATTAAACATTGAGAACATTTAAGCTCAGTTAACGTACAAAGATCTTATAATAAAACAGAGTAGATAATTAAAATCGGTACATAATAATATACCTACGCCTTGTCAAAATTATTTGAAACGGTAACTTTCGATTCGGACCCTGTGTCCACTCGTATCCTCAAATTTTTATGGTGCCCACTCGTACCCTGCTCTATTTTTTATTCAAAATAATTTATATTGCCCATTTACTCTACTAATTAGATATTTATTTTCAGTACCTGTGGTTGTGGTACAGTCACGTACTAAAGGTAAAAATGAAACAAATAAGTAGATATCACATTTATTAATAAGTGTTAATGACAATCAGTATTTTAGATATCAAACAATTCGTATTTATTTGTACTTTTTATATATACTCACGGATATTTTTAACAAATTAAACATCGTGTTCATCTGTACATTCACAGTCACGTACGATTGATTTTTATGTAACTGTTTAATAAATGATATCTTTTTTTTTTTAACGCAACTCTCGACATTTTCGTATACGCCATACAATTGTAATAATTAACTTTTGTTTTTGTATATTAGGTACAACGTATTTGAAGTGTCAGCAATATTTTACGTATAGTACGTATACATTATCAACTTGTAATGAGAAAGAAAGAAATAAGTTTTTTATTGCAGGTTTGAAGTATTACACCAAAATAATCAGTAAGTACTGTTAAAACAATATTATTTGAACATAATCATTCAATAAAACAAAAATTTATAACTTTACTTAAAGTAAGAGACCTGCAATAACCGGGCCTCACTCAGATTGCTATGCACTGGCATGAGCCACTTCACAGCGCTGATTTACAGTGGATGGTAATAGATTTTTTTATATAAATATACTAGCTTTTGCCCGCGGCTTCGCGCGCGTTAAATTCGTTGTAACACATGTCTACTTTCAGTCTTAAGTCGTGTGAAGACACTTCTGATTATTGTAATGAGTCAGAAGCTCTATTAGGGTACAAAGAAACCCGGTCAGTATCCATGACAATGGTCAAAGCCATGTTTCAATACGTGTCCAATATATATCCATAAACACTTTCGCATATATAATTTTAATAGTTAGAGAAAATCGTTTCAGACGTTTGAGCGTAGTATATAATTATTAGTTTAGTTAAGCGAACAATGTAATCACCGTGCACAATATGACAATATGTATGATTTGACAGTACTGACAGATAGCACATGCGCAGCACTTAATTATTCGCGCATGCGTTCTTACTTTCAAGAGGAAAATTTCTGCCGTACAAACTTCTATCCTCCCTACAATCCCTCCCAGTTTCATTTTAGCAACTTATGGTAGCCTATGTCCGTCTCCATGGTCCAATATATCTCTGTATTAAATTTCAACAAAATCGGTTCAGCCTTTTTCGCGTGAAAACGGAACATACATACATACACACTTTCGAATTTATAATATTAGAAGGGATGTGATGATTCTATTAAAAACTTATATAACTTATAAAATTACTCAGTGATATGCAGGATTTATACTATACATAATTATATTCAACTTTACAATATTTTAATATGACCCCACCTATTTGGTACACCCTGTATAGATATGCAAACTACAGCTACTGAGAGAAAAGTATTATAATATTAGGTGTACGTACGTAGATACGAAACAAGAAAAAATCTCATAACCTTTCATAAAATCGATTTTTAAAATGTTTTACCAATAAATATTCAAAACTAGCTCCGAAAAATATAAATTGTGTATTTTTCAGTATATGAGCAATGTAAAGTAGTGTAAAAAATACTACTTACATGTTTTTATCCTCACATTTGTTCACTCACTTAATTTAGTAGTTAATTTTACAAAACACACTTATTAATATTTACTTTTACTCGAGAGTCTATCAGTTGACTGCGCTTAGATTAGCAACTAAACTAAAAACAAACTGATATCACCTTAACAAATTTCGGGAATATGCGAACAGTGGCCAACAATATTGTTAGCGAATCCGGTAAGAGTCCATATATATTATAGTATAATTTGATTATGTTATAGTACATACTTTAAATTATTGATATTACATAATAATTAATATCGTAACAATATTGTACACGAATGTACAATGATGACAATACTTTGTACCTAAAAATTAAAATGGTTTTTATTAGGGGCCCAAAACGCACCTGAGTAGGTGCCGAATCTTTAATTTTATTCCAGGGCACGAGTGGGTACCTGAAAAAACAATAAAAATAATCTTGTCCCCTGCCGGGGTACCAATGGGCACCTAAAATTAGGAGACCAATCTACAACTTTTATTCCGATAGACGAATATTAGTGGACGAGTGAGTACCGACCCAACTTTCTGTATAAAATACCTACTCCAGTATTTAATACAGAAAGCAGGTTTTTACAGTTATTTTTATTATTATAGTCAGTATTTGTTCAACGTTGAAGTACCGCTACAAATTATAAATGATAACCTAAACGCTCAATATTTTATTACAGTGGCCTCATGTGTGTGTGTATGTGTGTTTATTGATTTTGTTGAGGCTCGCAGAATTTAGGTAATCATTTGGATAAATTATGCCCTCAATTTATCTAAAACAGTTTAGGGGCTTAGATGTCGATACAGTAAAACTCTTGGTCCATTGTTGCTACTAGTAGGGAACGCAAATGAGAGCCTTTAGTTGTATAATACAGTTCACCAAGTGGAAAATATAATCAAATTTAAATTCATATAAGATTAATCAATTCTAAATTCTCGGTACTGAACTGTACACTACATAGCTGATATAAATAACAAACATGTGTTTAAAATTTCGGTGATAAAATGTAAATTGCCACTTGAAACCATGTTCAAATAATATCCCAGAGCCATCAAAAAGAAAGCAACCATGTTGCCTGTTTGATTTAAATTAGAAAGGTAAATCTATGATTGTGAATCTTAAGTTAACCATCATAATCTTTAAATCATCTTAATATATAAAATCCTTGCGTTACTGACTGACTGACAGACAAGCTACAGCCAAAACTATGAGGCGTAGGAAGCTGAAATTTGGCATGTATGTTCCTTGCGGGCCGTAGGGGTGCACTAAGAAGGGATTTCCCGAAATTCCCACGGGATCGGCCAAAACGGGTAAATTAAAAAAATGCAGGCGTAGCTGCTGGCGTCCTCTAGTTGTAAATAATTATTTTTGAGAACTGGCTGACCAATGGGATTATAGACAAACACTAGATTTGTTTTTTATAAGAAAGTATGTATATGGTCTAAGTGAGAGTCTATTTCCATACCAAACATTGAAGACTAAGTCATCTTCTACAGTTCGTTTCTCTCAATTACTAATGTATATTTGTTTGATTTTTTTTTAAGAGTCACTCTGTTACGGAAAGGCTTTCAATTTTAATTAATATTTTACGCTTTCAGCTATGAAGCTTTTTTATACCTATAACCACAGTATAAAGACATACAGTAGTTTGACGCCTTTGATCTCGTAGAAAAAGCCGACAACGTCTAGACATGGGTAAGGAGGCTAGGGCTGCCACATTTAAACAATACCTAATTATTCAAACGCCGTCTATTTATTTTAGAGAAATATTACAATTGCCACGCTACATGAATATTATAGTGTAAATCTTTTATTTATTATATTACAATAATTAACGATAAATAATTATTAAAAAACAGTTTGCATTTTTTCGTGCGGTGACAGCTTTGCATACAAAGTGTCAGTCGGCACCTATTTCACACCGCAAGTGTCGTAGGAGGCGGTTAAGGATATCAAGCATTTTTTCAGATATACTAGGTGGTTATCGTACAAACCAAGTTAAAATAAAGCGATTGACATAGCGGTCGTTTAATGGATGGGCATCCATGGGATAAGCTTGCAGAGCTTATGTTATCGATATGAAGTATTTTTCAGATCTATTTTCGAGAAAACTACATTAAGGTAAAGCAATAGACATTGAGGTCATTTTATGGATGGGCGACCGGGCTATGAGATTACTGAGAACATGTGTGGGTTTTATAAAAGGGGGCCAAAAATATGGTTAATTTTTAGCTAGGACGCGCCGTTACCAAGATACCTACATATTAATATTTGATAGGTACACTTACCTAATACGAAGGTACTAGGTTAGGTACTTATTGCATGAAATTAAAATCACGCTTGAATCGAATATTACCTTACAACGCTTATTTTCTTACGTCAGCCGAGTTGTTTACGTACAGTAATTACTATTTTATTCTGTGATTTGACCAGACATGAGATATTGTAAAAAGTTAGTAGATTAGTAGGTACGTGCACATTATTTTAAGTGGCTATAGGTACATACGTTTGAAAATAATATAAATAATTATAATTAATGAAAATTTTCATTTGTGTAAGTAAATTGATGAAATCGCAGATTTTAAATGCTTATTTTTAAATCTTTAAGCAGCATGAAGAATTGCAATGTCTCACAGCACAAGTCGTATGCACCATCTTAATTAATATGCATAAGCAAATAAATAAGTAACGAACAAAAAACAAGCACGTGCCAGACCCCAAAAACATGTACCTAATTAGGAACTAAGGCGACATACGTAAGTAGGTACCGCTCTTCCCGCGTCTCACCTCTTGCCCCCCGCACGATTGACCCGTCTAGACGCGTTCGTCGAACGACTGTATGGATTATTTGACTGTGCTATAACCATAAAGTAAGTCATTTAGACAAATATTTCTTTTCTATGGTCTCCCATGACTTAAAAAGAATATTCAGTACAAATGGATTACCACAATGATCATAAACACGATATTGTTCAAACAAAACTTGTATTACTCGTATTACGCCACGTAACAAGTAACGCGGGCTCTCCGTTCAAGTAGCAAGTCGGTGTCGGAGACGACACAGCGGTTCGCCTTGATTCGTTCACTTGATGTGAGTTAACCGTTGCGGTCATACAAATTATTTAATTGCACTATTATAACGTACAACTTAGCTCATATATTGTCGGAAATAAAATCATATGACAGTAAGTAAAACTAGAAAGTGGGTCCTTTGTTTTGAGGCACTCTTTTTTTCATTTGACTTGCATTCATTTTATTGGGATAATGCTAGGATGATTAAGATTACGCAAGAATTGGATCGTCTATATCGCGTATGTCATGGAGTTTTTTTAGGTCTCTCCAAATAGACCAAGGTAATTTGGTCTGTGTGGAGAGCCTTGGGGAGGCCCACGACCAGTGGTGAACATCTAGCGGCTGAGATTACGATACCATTCTTGTAATTTTATTTAAACTGTTGTTAATAATGTGTTGCTCTTTCACGTCCGCTTTTATAGAAGCAGTTTTCGTCAATCCTCAAAAGTGACTAATCGGTTCACCTATCTGACTAATGTACTTAACTAGTTTAGTTATAATAGGTTATAAAGCTTGGTAACATGGAAATATCACTGTTCAAGTTAGAACGTATAGTAAAATATTGAATAAATGTATCTAAAAGAACACAATCGAAACCGTACTACCGAGTAATAAAGAATCATTTAAAATTCATCACTACTGTGACAGCCTTGTACTTGACATTCGCATTTCCATAATGATTTATTGTAACCTAACAGGCCGAGTGCATGCATACAACTGTTACATCGACTAAACTGTTTCGTCGAGTTGTGTAGTTTTCGTGATTTCTACTCAACCAAACAGTTTAGTCGATGGAAGTGCGCATACAATCGATTTGTTTTATCTCCTCAAATCGATCAGTCTTTATTCAGCAACGCTCGAGTCAAGGTGTTTATGTAGTCGTGGTCAGTCGCGGATCGACTGCTTAGTCGATGGTCTGCGCACATCAATACAATGCAATACAAATTGAGCGCTTGATTGATAGTTGTCCAACTTTTAAGGCCTCGCGCGCACTAGCGATTAAAGTTGGCCGATAGTTTGATCGGTCAGTCGGATCAGTACAGAGTTATATGGCAGTGCGCGCACTTGATCAAATCTTCAATTATAACAAAAATAAATTAATTCAAAATCAATTTTAAAACTAATCGATTAAAATGTTTGATTGAATAAACAATTAATTTGTATTTACATAACGTGCATCACTGGCCTAGACTTTCGACCCGCGCACCCCGCTTCTTACCACCCGCGTTGTTCCTAAAAAGGATTACTGCGCCGCCTTCCCCGCGAACTTCAGACTCGCCATCGTTAAACGGCCGTACTGTACATATACTCACGCCTTATTCAGTAAACTCGCAGAGACAACGGAACGCCACTTGCTTCTATCCTAATATATTTCTTTAAAGACATTAAAATTCAGCATGATTAAGATTTTTACACAACTGGAAGTGTGTTCTCTGCTAAATTCTTTTAATCCTAAACCAAAATAAAAACGGGCAGTCGAGACAAAGATACCACATAGCCAGGCTTAGCCAATACTTATTAACGATTTTGTCTGTAACTAATCTACAAATGTTATGAATATTTTGCATACATATTTTTACTGTAAGTGCGTGAAATTATTCCTATGGTAATAGAGTCATTACATTTTTTATACGTTTTGCGTCCTCAGAGATTTCGTGTATGAAATGAAATGCCTCACGGCTTTTGTAAGGATTTTCCGGTCAATCATGAGTCATCGGAGTTCGTACTTTTTGGTGACGTCAGATATAAATACTTCGAGCAAAAACTCAACGAGGCATTTTATATACCTACATTTTTCTATGGATAATAGACCCAATTGAGCCAAAATGTTTGTTACCTTTATGCTGCAAACAAGTTTACCAATTTAATTTGTGTAGATAACCCGATCACATAATAACCCGAGATACGGGTGTAACGCAAACATATGAGAATACATCCTGATGATTATGTTACACTTTAAAGAAGCTAAAGATACTTGTATCATATTGCTGTTTCTGCTCGTATTTATTTGTACAATATTTCTCAACATTAATGTAAATTCATATGTGAAATTCAAAGCTACACACGATTCTTTCAACTAATATATGAGATGGACTAACTGAAATAACAAATACGGCGTCGCAATACTCAATATATTCGCGCATTACATACTTCTAAAGCATTATAAAAAATGCAGTCAATACTATTAGTATTGACTTGCCGTATGCACTTATCAATATTATTCAACGATTTATTCGGTCCAAGTTTGCGATATTGCATAAGTTGTTTTAGGTCACTCGGTCACGGACTCACGGTCCTCGTTAACTGACATTTCGTTTATATTAGACTAATATCTGCGCCATTATGCCCTGCTAATATCGAGCCACTTATTTGAGTAGACGATATTTTATTAATATTAAAATATTTAATTCTGTTTGCTTAAATTGAATTAGAATATAAGCAGTCTGTGGGTATTATACTAGGTTATCGCTGCCAAAAACTCCTATAATTATTTAATTAAATAAAAGTTTGATAAAATTGGATAAGCTACAAAAATAAATTCTACGTATTATTTAATAATAATCAAACAAGACCTTGTGGGCTAGCGCATACATACAATATTTAATTAAACAACTATTTTATTGTGTATCATATGTCTTAAAGAATATTGAAGCGCACATACTATCAACTCGATAGTTGCTCGACAAAAAAGTCAAAAATGCTTATCGATTTACTTAAGGCCTCGCACGCACTAGCGATTAAAGTTGGCCGATAGTTTGATCGGTCAGTCGGATCAGTACAGAGTTATATGGCAGTGCGCGCACTTGAAGATTTGATCAAGTGCGCGCACTGCCATATAACTCTGTACTGATCCGACTGACCGATCAAACTAGGAGTTTTTGGCAGCGATAACCTAGTATAATACCCACAGACTGCTTATATTCTAATTCAATTTAAGCAAACAGAATTAAATATTTTAATAGATATTAATAAAATATCGTCTACTCAAATAAGTGGCTCGATATTAGCAGGGCATAGTGGTGCAGATATTAGTCTAAAATAAACGAAATGTCAGTTAACGAGGACCGTGAGTCCGTGACCGAGTGACCTAAAACAACTTATGCAATATCGCAAACTTGGACCGAATAAATCGTTGAATAATATTGATAAGTGCATACGGCAAGTCAATACTAATAGTATTGACTGCATTTTTTATAATGCTTTAGAAGTATGTAATGCGCGAATATATTGAGTATTGCGACGCCGTATTTGTTATTTCAGTTAGTCCATCTCATATATTAGTTGAAAGAATCGTGTGTAGCTTTGAATTTCACATATGAATTTACATTAATGTTGAGAAATATTGTACAAATAAATACGAGCAGAAACAGCAATATGATACAAGTATCTTTAGCTTCTTTAAAGTGTAACATAATCATCAGGGATGTATTCTCATATTTTTGCGTTACACCCGTATCTCGGGTTATTATGTGATTGGGTTATCTACACAAATTAAATTGGTAAACTTGTTTGCAGCATAAGGTAACAAACATTTTGGCTCAATTGGGTCTATTATCCATAGAAAAATGTAGGTATATAAAATGCCTCGTTGAGTTTTTGCTCGAAGTATTTATATCTGACGTCACCAAAAAGTACGAACTCCGATGACTCATGATTGACCGGAAAATCCTTACAAAAGCCGTGAGGCATTTCATTTCATACACGAAATCTCTGAGGACGCAAAACGTATAAAAAATGTAATGACTCTACTACCATAGGAATAATTTCACGCACTTACAGTAAAAATATGTATGCAAAATATTCATAACATTTGTAGATTAGTTACAGACAAAATCGTTAATAAGTATTGGCTAAGCCTGGCTATGTGGTATCTTTGTCTCGACTGCCCGTTTTTATTTTGGTTTAGGATTAAAAGAATTTAGCAGAGAACACACTTCCAGTTGTGTAAAAATCTTAATCATGCTGAATTTTAATGTCTTTAAAGAAATATATTAGGATAGAAGCAAGTGGCGTTCCGTTGTCTCTGCGAGTTTACTGAATAAGGCGTGAGTATATGTACAGTACGGCCGTTTAACGATGGCGAGTCTGAAGTTCGCGGAGAAGGCGGCGCAGTAATCCTTTTTAGGAACAACGCGGTGGCAAGAAGCGGGGTGCGCGGGTCGGTAGTCTAGGCCAGTGATGCACGTTATGTAAATACAAATTAATTGTTTATTCAATCAAACATTTTAATCGATTAGTTTTAAAATTGATTTTGAATTAATTTATTTTTGTTATAATGATAAAAGTACGAAAGTAAGATATAAAATGAAATAGATTTATTAAAACCAAGCAATATAGTCAGATTTTGTTTTTAGTAAAAAAACAAATCTAATTTATTTTCTCGGTTTAATGGCCAGATTTACTTATATCAGTTATTTATTAACGATGACATAAATGAAAAGAGTTGGAACACATTTTCACTCTTTATATGTAATTGAATACACGTATATTTTTTCTAATTAATTTTAATCGATATCAATAAAAACCGATTAAATTGAGCTTCAAACACGTGTTTGAAATGTACGTACATTGGACATATCTTTTTTACTATTGAAGTTTTTCGGTGCGATATAATGTGACTCTGTCACACCCATGGTCACACCTTAGTATTCGTTTTACTATCTCTGTCTTGAGTACAGACGATGACAAAAGTATTAATAGTCCATCTTCTTTTTCTTCTTTTCGTGTGAGTGTGTGGCCAACTCTGGTGTCGGAGTTTTCAGATCGCCCGTAGGCCTCCGACATGGCCTAACGATCCTTATCCTTAGACAAGAACCGGGACCGACAGCTTTACGTGCCCTCCGAAGCACGGTAGCGCTCAGATGTAAATGCCACACACGGTCACCCATCCAAGTGGCGACCTGTGCAAGCGTTGCTTAACTTTGTCGATCTGTTACGAACGACAAGCTAAGTCTCGCTATGAGCGCTACATATAGTCCATTGAAAAGTTACATTTGGGGTTGCATTTATCAGACGATGCAATTTTATTTTACAGATTGTGGGAAGGGCTATTGTAAAGCTTGATTCAAATTTATTGGAACGTATCTCTTGTCCCTCGGCCGCCATCTTGTAAAGAGTGCAGATGCAGATAGTTTTTCTTGATTATCTGGTAAACTATTGGCCGCACAAAGAATTTGTGAACGAGATTTTTGTTGCAAATTAAATTCTCTACATTAGTCATTGGTAGCGCCATCTACCTTCCTATATATAACTAATCGCATCAACATGAATCGTTCCACGCTTGTCTAGTGCGAGCGATATCATATTTCCGTCCCTCTCTTTCCCTCTCCCTGGAAGAGGCACTGCCTTCGCCCGATTCGTCGACGCGATCGTGGACGCGAGTGCCAGTCTAGAACATTCCGCTCGCTAAGAACGCCGTCTCGACACCGCTCCGCGCCGCACCGTAGTATGTGATTAACCGCTTCCACCAAGGAAAACCCGCTCGTGAGTGAAGTGAAAACAAGCAGCTGCATCACGAAACCACCAGGAGGAAAAGAAACGAAGAAGGCTGTATACGGTAAGTGCCTTCCATCCTTGAAATATCCTATACCCACTCAATCACCTCCTCCCGTAT
This sequence comes from Euclidia mi, assembly GCA_944739405.2. Taxonomy (NCBI): domain Eukaryota; kingdom Metazoa; phylum Arthropoda; class Insecta; order Lepidoptera; family Erebidae; genus Euclidia; species Euclidia mi. The sequence continues at coordinate 56,586,060 of OX123190.2, forward strand.
CCATCTCCTCTTCCCTTATTCCTTTCTAGGCGACCCAGAACTCGCCCTAATACAGTCCATTAATCCTTACCAAGTCGCCTAGAACCCTACGGTTTCGGTGTAAGCCGAACCATTTTTTTTGATCCATACGAGTCGGATTCATTTACGTTTTATACGTTATACCGCTATACCTAGGCAGTTATAGCACCTAGCTATACTCCTAATATATTCACATAACCGTCACATGGTTATTTCCGCCCGCATCAGTAGGTAAACTTTTATGTAGCTACCTACTTATTAAATTATTATTTCTGCAACTATCATAGTTGTCTTATAAATCTCATATTTCAATCAACTTTTATTTCCTCAGCTCTAAAGTGTTGCCTACTTAGGTAAAATAATAGATACATTAGATATTCTTATTTTGTTTCGTTCTCATTAGCTTATACTTACGTAAGCATGTCACAACAAAACAAGTCACGCGTGTCGGAAGACAAAGAGATGACAATCTTAGAAGCAAAACGCAATATTTTATTTGAGCGCATTCAAAATATCTATGAAAGATCAAAAACCGCATCGATGTCTGACAGTAATAGCGAAGCATTTCTCAGTTATTGTACAACAGTAGATAGTACTCGAACGGATTTTCATAAGTTGTTAGACGATTATAACGCAAGATTACTTTCTATCAATCCTGATGAAAAACCGAACTATCAGGCGTATACATCATTCGAAGATCTTTATTGTATTATTAAGCGTATACAATCGCAATTGGAGGGTAAATGTTCAGCAGAGCCCGTTGCCCGCAAACCGAGATTACCGCCAATCGAGATTATGTCGTTTGACGGAGATATACGAAATTGGCCGTTATTCTATGCAAGTTTTAAGTCTACGGTGCACGATAATGGTTCTCTGACAGATGCTGACAGGTTGTACTATTTAAGGGGCGGAACATATCTGACGGAAGATCCGTCGAACGTATCTTCGGTCGCGTATATTCCGTCCAATGAGTCGGTACACATCTGACGGAAAATGCGTCGAGCGTATCTGCACACATTTGCTAAAAGCGTGGCTATTATGCACACATATAAGTTTGTTCGTGCAGGGCCGTACTCAGGGCAGCTCAATATTTTACTGTCATATTCTTTTACCTAATTATTTTTCGTGTTCCCTGATGTTATGTAGTCACTGAAGTCCGGTAGTTATTTATACCTATTGTAATTCGAGATTGAATATTAAAAATATGTCGGACTTAAGAGATTTTTATAGTAGCCAACAACGCGTTATTTGAATATATTTTCTATATAGGTATAGAGGTTCAAAATTAAAAGACGATGATACGATTTGGTTACGGTTTTTAAGAAAATTTATACAAATGATAAAGTAGGGGTTACAGTTGCAGCGCATGACTCAAAATGTTTTCTATGTAGGTATTTTAATATATAAAGTTTGGAAATTAAAAGGCGTAGCCGTGAGATTTATTGCGTATTCTTTCTCATGGTTCTAACTTCTACGCCTATACGTCGCGTTAACTGTAAATGTAGAATCTTTGGTAAAAGTGGATTTTGGTTACAAATCGTGTTCTTCATGTTTTATATTCTATATTTTTTTGTTTAATAAGACAACTCCCGCACTAGGAATAAATCTTGTGTCGCGGGGGACTTTACAAACATACAACTAACGGACACAATGAACGCTCAGACTCGAAACAACAATTTATGGATCTCACAAAGTGCTGTCTCGTGTGGGGATCGAACCCACAACACTCGGCGCAAGAGGCGAGGAGGCCGCTTAAACTACTATGCCAACCGTGCAGTCCATATTCTATTATTTAAATAAAAAAAAGAATATAGAAAGGCAAATAACGGTGCCTAGGCCAAATTATATTTAGAAGAAATAATTAACCAATAATTAATTAAATATTGACCCGACTCCCGAGTCTGTTCAAACGACCAAAAAACGTATAGTGAAAAATCTAATATATAAAATTCTCGTGTCACAGTTTTCGTTCCCATACTCCTCCGAAACGGCTTGACCGATTTTGATGAAATGTTTTGTGCTTATCCGGTATCTATGAGAATCGGCCAACATCTATTTTTCAAAAAAAAAATTGCAAAACAACGTTTGCCGGGTTAGCTAGTGATCATATAAAAACGACTCATGAGAAACATACTAATATCATCAAAACTTTATCAGCTACGAAACTCAAAGAATTTGTTCAAAAACTATGAATGAAAAATTCAGAGAAAATTTGGGTGTACATAATTATTAATAATACCTATTATGTCGAAACTTACCGATGAATTGTTATTTCTGTTGTTTTCTTGCCACTTGAACCATCTTATTTATACACACTACCTTTAACCGTAGGTATAATTTAGACTTTTTAATTCATTTTTTGAGTCAGGTGTGGTGACTAATTTGGATTCCGAGCTGGGGTAGGAACGAGAGACGCCTTGCAAGTGTTGGTCCAAAAGTGCAAAGATATGCAACAAGACGTTTTTCTTTGTTTCATAGATTACCCGCTTGACCGCGCACAAGTGACTATTTTCCCTTTTTGCAAAAACAGATGAGCGCGTAAACTGTCATTTTTCCCACGCTTTTCCGCTGTGCACTAATCTGTTTGTGGAACTCGGATAACTTAACCGATTGCGGTACGTTGCATATCAATAGACGCGTAATTAAATGAGCTTTCCAAAAATATAAATTAAAATTAAATTTGCAGCCCACGCAAGGGCAGTATAAAGTGAAAATTATATTTTTTTTCCCGCCATTTTTGAGCGCGATTTTATATTTCTGACATATTCCTTTTTCTCGTCGTTTTTTGTTATGGGTGGTATATAAGTATTATACACAGTTAGAAAGGTTTTCTAATTTACTTTTAGAGGAAATAAATATAATCAAAAGAAACATTTTAATATTAAACATAAAAAATAAAACAAAGATATTTTTTTTAATTGGCGCCAATTTTCATATTTTATTTTTTAAAATACCGTTTTATGTTATATATCTGATTCAAAAACCTAGATCCCCCGTGGGATCTCCACCTTGTCGTGGTGGAGGGGCTTAGTAACCGTGGATTTGATTTTCACCCAAGGTGAAGCTAAGCGGGATCCCGGGAGGGGACGCTCCACGTGGGCTTGCGTGAGGCCTGCGTAGGATGCGTCCATAGGTGCGGGTGCGGGGACAGTTCTGTCTGTCCCTCGCACTCGGGTGCGGTCGCGGGAGGAGAGGCGAGTCGGTGTTGCGTTGCCTCGCGCCCTATCTCCCGCGACCAAATGGGGGCGCACCATCGTTGCGTCGCGGTGGGGCCGCAGAGGAAGAGGAGATGCGGTGTTGCGTTGCCGTCCTCCCTATCCTCTGCGGCCGCTGGGTGTTTTGGCGGCGGAGCCCAACACCTTCATCCGCCGCCAAGGGGGTTTCGTTCGGGGCCCGCCTGACCATCTGGTGGGCCAATACCCGTCGGCGGCTAGCGAGGAATGCTTCGGTGAAACCCTACCCTCCGACACATGGGTACATGAGGAGCACGGGTTGGTTTTTAGTCAGTAAGAGTCTGACAGTCCCCTTCGTCCTTCCCCCCCACAGGGCGAAGGGACTCCAAGAGGATTTTCCAACCCGATACAAAAAAAAAAGATTCAAACCTAGATAACTTTCTTTCCAACTAGATTTCGAAGTATAAAAACCAATTCTGATAAGAATCTGATAAGAGTTATTTTTATTGGAACCTGCACAGTTGTTTACTTTTTCCCGCCAAAAAAACTGAAGTTCCCGCCAAAATTTTGGATTACTAATATCTCATAAATAATATGAGTATTATATATTTTATCAAAGGTTTATTTATATACTCATAATAAAAAAATAATACAACGCATAAATGTAACCTTATAATACATACATATGTATTTAAACTTTTTTACATAAAATGACGTTTTTACGATATTTTTTTGTCGAATTACGCCCCGAGCGCGGAATGCAAAGTCAGCGAAATATATATTTTTTCTCAAATGCTTACATCTAAATAATTTTCTGCAAGTATTGCTATAACTTTATTTTATTACATAGATAATATCACCAGGTACATGAAAACACAACAGCAAACCAGATTCAGCTTATAATTTTATTATAATAATCAAAAGTGTCGAGTAAGTTGGTAAAGACGACATTGTTTACGTTACGGCCGCTCGCCTAAAGTAAACATTTCATTCAAACGTAATGTGTTTTGTACCATTAGAATGAGTGATTCATAAGGTGGAAAAAAAATAAACACCACTCCTCTCAAGTTATTAACAATCGCACAAAAACTAATTAATTGAGCGCGCTCGTCTTTAACTGGCGGCGCGCACTTGAAATTTTTCGATGCTGAGTAAGCACTTAAAAATGTTGAGCGGTCAAGCGGTTACCTACGAGAAAGCATTTGATCGTGTGTTACATGTAACACTGATCGGCATGACCGTTTTATGACACTCTTGACCGACATAGGATTAGACAGCAAGGATCTGCGCATAATCCTAAGCACATACTTACACTACATTATTCTACACATTTCGTTTCTGAAAAAATAAATAAGGTCTGGCGGCCCTGGAATCTTACTCTACTACGCGTCACTCAAAATCACCGATCTGAGAATGACATGGATATGGCATCTCCAATACCTATGAATTTAGCGTGCATACCTACGAAATTAGCGTGCATACCTACGAAATGTTGGGCAATTTAAAATGGCTGCCATTTGGGTTGTACTCCAGAATATAATCGATATCGATATGGAGCCGGTCAGAGGAAAATAATACATTTTTGTAGTAAGTTACTTTAGTTAGTTTAAATCTTTTGCCAGATTAGTTTATTTCATAATGCAAATGTGGGCAAACATGGCAAAGCGAAGGACGACCCTTGTATCAAACATGTAACAAAATATTCTCTGAAAGCCAATATCGATACTGTGTCGCTCAGAAAGTACCGGACATGAATGGCACCATACATACGGTAATGAAACACACAGCCTGAAGCACTGATTCATCTGGTTTTAGACATATTTATGCACAAAAACAAAATTATTATGTTCGATATACAACGATTTCACAGCAGATGTACCACAAACCTTGGCAAAAAATATGGCGATAGTGGCACAAATGACATTTCTAATAAAATATCGTCATGATTAACTTATTCAGTAAACTAGGGCTATCTCTTTTTTCTGACAGAGATATCCCTAAGACAAAACGAGACAACACTATGTTTGGTGGCTTTATGTCGATTTCGTATATATGTGTATAAAAAAATCATGGTGAAATGTGGGTGTAATATTACACCTCTGCCTACTCCTCCGGGGATACAGGCGTCTATAAAAATAAAAAAACATAATAATATATGTGTATAATGTAATTTTTCTATATGTACTATTTGCCCTCTCCATGTATATTCCTTACTCAATGGTCAAAATTCACGTGGTGCGTGGTGCGCGCGACGTCGACGGATAATAACTTATACTAACTATAATATACGATAACTTCGTAACCGCGGTTAATTCTCTTAGGAATTTAAAATTAGAAGATCTTTCCGACTTTATGTTGCTTCAACTCGCTTTAAAAAAGTTTGACACTGATACAATTCGCGCATTCGAGATGACGGAACGCAATAATAAAATACCTACACTAGATAGTTTTATTTCGTTCATCAAAGATCAGTGTCGAATATTTCATAATACGCAGTCTGGTTCACCTGGCCCGTCTAACACTAACAACAACAAACAAAGGTTGAATAAATCGCGAAATAGTAATAATAACTCAGTCCCTAATCCACAATCTTACGTAACATGTTCGGAATCTAATAGTAATAATTCACAGAAGTGTCTGTGCAGTAATATAGTGCACGACCATTACTATAAGTGTCCCACCTTTAATGATTTAAATCCAATTGCTCGTTTTAAAAGCGTAAAAGATAACAAAGCTTGCATTAATTGCTTAAGCATAAAACATAAAACGAGTAATTGTTCCAGTAGAACGAGATGTCGCACGTGTAAACAAAAACATCATACACTGTTATATTTGGATAAAAATAACCGGTTGTCAAGCCAAGCCGCTAACCTTGACACACTCGCGCCGCAGGTGCATCAGACCACGGTAGCTGCGCCTTCCGCGTCTGAGGGCGAAGTATCGTTGTGTATGACATCCATTGCGCGGGCGACGCGCACGCGAGGACGGCACTCGCGCATCTATAATGATCCGCGCAGGGCCAAAACGCAGTGTACGGCGTCTAACACGGTACTGTTGGCGACAGCGCAAGTTATCGTATATGATGTTAATGGGTCGCCGCACATGGTACGTTGTCTGCTAGATAGCGCATCTCAGACCAATCTAATAACATCGGAATGCTTCAAACGCCTCGGATTATGGAATAACTTTAAAAATACTAACTCAACCGTCAAAGGGATAGGCGGATCAGAAAAACATTGCCAAGGTTCCGTAGATATTAAAATACATTCGCGTTTTAATAGGGACATTAATTTAAACATTTCTTCGCTTATCGTGGAACGTATTACAGACACGTTGCCAAACGCTAATGTGGACGTGTCGCTCCTCACACATCTCGAGTCACTACCACTAGCGGATTCGGAGTTTGCGAATCCGGCAGACATTGATGTTTTGATCGGAGCCGCAATGTTCCCGCACTTGCTACTTACTAAAGTAGTACGTAGTGAGCAAAATAACTTACCGCCCGCTATTGAGACGGTATTCGGGTATGTAATTATGGGTACCGTACCTACATTACATACCTACTTCTCAATACGTTACGTCTTGCTGTTGTTCTGTTCTTCAAGAAAACAATATTGACTCTCTTCTCAAGCAATTTTGGGAGCTTGAAGAGGTTACCGCACTGCCCTCGATGAGCCATAAAGATCTCGAGTGTGAAGAACATTTCCGCGCTACCACGGTTCGTGACGTCAGTGGCAGATACGTTGTGGCGTTGCCATTCTGTGGTGACCCTTATTCGTTAGGCGACTCGTACGCTGCTGCGCTCAGACGTTTCCATTGTTTGGAACGTAAACTTGATGCATCACCTAAGTTACGCAGCGCCTATAATGACGTCATTCGTGACTACATAGATAAAGGTTTTTTGAGTGTAGTTGTAAACAACGAGGGCAACACTCTGCCCTCATATTATATCCCGCATCACGGCGTAGTTCGCGAAGATAAAACCTCTACTAAACTTCGTGTGGTTTTAGACGCTAGTTGTAAGACTACATCGGGTCAGTCGATTAATGACATTTTGCATGCCGGCCCCAATCTACAGGGTGATTTATTTAACATCATAATAAAGTTTCGTCTTTTCCAAATCGCTCTATCAGCTGATTTCCGCCAAATGTTCCTCAATATCGGCGTTCGCGAATCTGACCGTAGATTTCAACGGGTCTTTTATCGTTTTGACAAGAAAGAACCTTTATCTGTGTATCAGTTCAATCGTGTTTGCTTTGGACTCAAGTCTAGCCCATATCACGCGTTACGAGTTGTTCGCCAGTTGATCGCTGATGAAGGCGATCACTTTCCCGCCGCAGCGGCTGTTGCCACTTCCGCTTTGTACATGGATGACATTGCCTGTAGTGTCATATCCGCTCCGCTAGCAATTTCGCTTTGTGAAGAGCTTATTCAGCTTTTCAAGCGAGGCCAGTTTGATCTTGTCAAATGGACAAGCAACTCTAAGGAGGTTCTCGCACGCATACCAGATTTTCATAAGGCTTCTCCAGACATTGAGTTTGAGAAGTCTGTACCGCATAAGGTTCTCGGTTTACGCTGGGACAAATCCTGCGATAGTTTTCGGTTTGACGTCTCACCACCAGATGATAAGTGCACCAAACGCACTATGCTGTCCACAGTGGCTCGACTATGGGACATAATGGGTTTTGTGGCTCCCACAATTTTGTACGCCAAGCTCTTGATCAAAGAGCTTTGGCTATCAAAGTGTGAGTGGGATGAAACACCCCCTGACCATATTGTCGCCGCTTGGGGCCAGTTTTGTATTGAGCTTACCGCGCTCAATCAAGTTACTATTCCGCGTCATCTTGGGTTGGTAGATGGATGTATATCAACTTGATAGGTTTCGCTGACGCCAGCGAGCGTGCTTACGGCGGAGTCGTATATCTGCAAGTCCGCATTGGTTCTAACTACTCGGTGCAGTTAGTTTGTGCCAAGTCTAAGGTCTCGCCTGTTAAAACCGTTTCAGTTGCGAGACTGGAGTTGTACGCGGCCCTTCTGCTGTCTCAGTTGCTCCGCAAGGTTCAAGACACAGTTTTGCCCCACTACCCCATTAATAAATTATACGCATTTTCCGAAGTAGTGCTCGCTTGGATTCATTCTTCTCCTCATCGCTGGCAGACTTTTGTCGCCAACCGCGTTAGCAAATTGATTGAACTGGTTCCTGCTACTTGTTTCAATCACGTCGCGGGTATTGAGAACCCCGCAGATTGCTTGTCTCGTGGTGTCACTCCACTTAATCTTCTGCATCATCCATTGTGGCGTCGTGGACCTTCTTGGATCTCCCATGATCCGTCAGAATGGCCCATGCAACCCTTTGACCACAGTGCAGAAGACGAAGATGTACCCGAGCGGAAGTCTGTTTCTTATCCCGTGATTGCTGAGGTTGCGGAGTCTCCCATCTATGCACTCGCACTACGCATGTCATCGTGGTCTTAGTTACTCCGCGCCATCGTTTATGTCTATAGGTTTCTTAGGCACCTACCTAATGAGACTTTTGTATCAAGTACTGATCTGAAATTCGCAGAATGTAAGTTACTACGAGCTGTACAAGCTGTTTATTTTAGTAACGACATTCAAAATTTAAAGGACAATGTACCTTGTTCTCCCGCTATCCTTAGACTCAAGCCGTTTCTCGATGAACATGGCGTCATACGCGTTGGGGGTCGTCTGTCAAATTCGGATGAACCTTATAACTACAAACATCCTTGTATTCTGCCGCGACATGATCATGTTGTCGACCTTCTTGTTGATTTTTATCACAAGAAGCACCTCCATGCCGGTCCGGAGTTGCTTATGTCCTTACTTAGGCATAAGTATTGGATCTTAGCCGCTTGACGAATAATTCGTCACAGAATACATAAATGTAACGTCTGTTTCAAATTTCATCCGCGTCCGACTTTCCCTCCCATGGCCGATCTCCCTAGCCAGCGCGTCAACCAGGTTGCTAAAGCGTTTACACACACCGGTTGTGATTACGCAGGACCACTGCAGTATACGCCAGTGCGTGGTCGAGGTGTTAAAAGCCGTAAAGCCTGGCTATGTATTTTTACATGCTTAACGACGCGCGCTACGCATATTGAAGTTGCGACAGATGTAAGCACGGTGTCATTCCTGGCAGCCCTTAAACGATTTCTCTCACGGCGCGGCCCTATACAGTATTTGTACACGGATAACGGCACTTGTTTTGTGGGCGCAAGCTCTTATTTACGCGACCTTTATAAGTTTCTCAGGGAAGAATATCGTACTCGTCTTCAGGAGGAACTTTCCATAAATCATATCGACTGGAAGTTTATTCCACCAGCATCACCGCATTTCGGTGGATGTTGGGAAAGCATGGTCAAAGTAATTAAAACGCATCTCTTCAAGGTTATAGGTCAACAGATCCTCTCTTACGAAGAGCTTTTAACTGTCCTTGCACAAGTCGAGGCACTGATCAACTCGCGTCCGCTCACGGCATTGAGTAGTGACCCTGCAGAACCATCCGCGTTAAGCCCTGCACATTTTCTGAACACAGTGCCATTATCGTCATTTCCGGCTCCTGAAGCAGACTCTTCAAGCTTGCTCCAGAGACATACTCTGCTAGATAAACTCGTGCAGTCGTTCTGGCGGCGCTGGCGTGCGGAATATCTACACCAGCTTCAGGCTAGATCCAAGTGGAATAGTCCTGCATCCCCTATACAGGAGGGTACGTTGGTCGTCATAATACATGATAATGCTCCGCCGCTTTCATGGCCGTTAGCCATCGTAGAGAAATTGCATACTTCCAAGGACGGTACAACTCGCGTTGTTACCGTGAAAACCGCCAAGGGGAGTTACGTGCGCCCTGTTGTACGTCTCTGTCCGCTTCCAACTCAGTGAGATCTAGCCTGAAGTTGGACTTACCTCTTAGTTTAAGTATTTAGTTAGTAGTTTTCGCTATTATTGCGTTTGTAGCTTTCGCTAAAGTTAATTTAGATTAATTTTATTGTCAAATCGCTGTCTTAGCCTATTGATGGGTTATGCGGTAGTACACCCAACATAGCTAAGTTCAATTCTATTTTTTTAAAGGCAACCCTTTAGGGCCGGGGGGATATGGTAGCGCCATCTACCTTCCTATATATAACTAATCGCATCAACATGAATCGTTCCACGCTTGTCTAGTGCGAGCGATATCATATTTCCGTCCCTCTCTTTCCCTCTCCCTGGAAGAGGCACTGCCTTCGCCCGATTCGTCGACGCGATCGTGGACGCGAGTGCCAGTCTAGAACATTCCGCTCGCTAAGAACGCCGTCTCGACACCGCTCCGCGCCGCACCGTTGTATGTGATTTACCGCTTCCACCAAGGAAAACCCGCTCGTGAGTGAAGTGAAAACAAGCAGCTGCATCACGAAACCACCAGGAGGAAAAGAAACGAAGAAGGCTGTATAAGGTAAGTGCCTTCCATCCTTGAAATATCCTATACCCACTCAATCACCTCCTCCCGTATCCATCTCCTCTTCCCTTATTCCTTTCTAGGCGACCCAGAACTCGCCCTAATACAGTCCATTAATCCTTCCCAAGTCGCCTAGAACCCTACGGTTTCGGTGTAAGCCGAACCAGTCATAAAACTTTTGTCATAATGCAAATATATAAAACATATATCTTTAGATAATGATCTATAGAGGCCCTATGCACCCATGGATACTTATTCATGGGTGCATACCATGCGTGCCATGTTCCAAATACGTACTTATTTGAAATACAACACGCGCGCATTCTTAATTGCGGCTTAAAAGATGTGTCTACCTAAAGAAAGATCCGTTCGATCATGTTTGTCAATGCAATTTTCAAAAAAAAAAATACGGCAGCATTCAGGTATGTTTCTTTTGTTGCCGCTTGTTCAACAGGCTTATGAATAACCTTCTAAAATATTTTTGATATGACTGGAATCAATGCTATAGGTCTGTAATGACTCATAGTACGTTTATCATGTTTCTTAAAGAGCAGTTTTACTATGGTCCTTTTTAATTCCGTGGGTCTACTCCCTGCATAATACCGAAAGTTATGTGGCTTATTGGATTTGATATTTTATTAGACACGATTTTCAGTATTCTAGTTGATACACCATCGTATCCAGTACTGTTTGTAGACCTTAGTTTGATATTGTGTATGTTCCGGTTAAAATATCTGCCATTATTGTTAGGTGAGGTGCATTCATCATAAAATACTACTTGTATATAAATTATATAAAGTCTGGCAATGACAGTTTTCTACACGAGTATACATGCGTGGTAATGCGCAAAGGCTCGCTTCAGACACGCCATGATTCGTCGCCCGTAGTGTGTTAAAGATTTACATCAAAACTTTTAATTCCATTAATTACAGACAAATTATAATAAATTTTAATATGTCTGAGAAGTTTTGTGATCGTTCACCCCTCTAAAAATCTGGCATGGTGACGACCCTTAAACTCGCGAATCGACTTATTTATGCGGTTGCCACTTTACCCTATTCAATTCCGATAGTTAATAAAATTATTACCAGTTTACTGTTACATAGAAATAAAAACATTGCACGTGTACGGTGTAGTGTATATGTAATTAAAACCATACACACATAACGTGAAAATAAAATCCGAAACACATTATAATTATTATAAAATATGTTTTCATAGAGTACATAAAATCTTCAAGGCCAAGACCATGAAAAATTACGTAAACGAAAATGCTAAAGTACGTATACTTCAATCACAAAAATCTCCACAAAATGAATAATGGTATGTGTTTCGTACAGTATTTATTCAGTTATGCCTCATCAAAAACTAGTAGGTACAGTTTTAATTACTATTTAGTTACCGTGACGATAATACAAGTAGCGACGGATATTTCGTTTTAGTTATGATGAATTATAGCGAACAAAATAAGTATATGTTTCAATACTACATAAATCCACTGAACATTGTGGGAACTTTTTGCTTTTAAAAATACAGAATGGTGCTAAAATATTTGCTTGAATATACTGTTACAAAAATATTTATCCAGCTAGTAGAAATAAAAGACAAAAAAAGCTAGAGTTCAATGTGGAATCGTGTTAACAAAAATAAGATTAGCAGGCACGGGGGTCGGCAGTGGTCATGCGGTAATATCGGCTGGACGGAGCCAGTGCACTTCCGTAACTAAATTGTGCCGCCGCCCGGCCCGGAAATGTGACGTCAGAATTTCGGGACATTCGCTCGGGCGTAGTAGGACTCGCTAATGCTGAATGGGACACGCAACCTTTGCTGTAACAAATGATGCTACCGTGTGTCACAAAATTCTTTCAGCCATGAAGATTTCGTTACTACATAACATATTTTCGGCATACATGTATATCTATTGTAGACACGGAGCGAATTGTAAAGAATGCATATTTGTCTTCCAGAAATGGCAACCATAATAATACTATTCTTCCCCTTTACAGTCGGTGAAACTTCAATATTCACGGCAGAGTGCTCTTCAAACTGCAATAATACCATTTCATACTAACAAGCAAGTATTTTCAAAGTTACCCGACTCCGAGATTTTCTGTATGCTTCTTTGACGTCAAATTGCTGATATAAAATTTTGCCGTCGTTCCGAAAGATAGTTCCTATATCTTAGAAACTTTTTAACTATTCAAACATGCTGAGAAAACTTGTGGATTACGATAGAAGAATACGTTATAAAATAATGGGGAATTCGGGACAGATGCTAAAAATCGCGACATGTTTCAGCAATTTCATGTAAACAGAACCTTAGTACATGCATAAGAACTTTATTGCAATGTGGAACACCTCACGTATGGATAGTAAAACAAAAACATAAACACTAGATGTTGCGTTTGCGTCAGGCATCTAGTCGGATTGCGAATAGTCCGTCGTAAAACGAATGTCATCTCATCATAAACGTGCGGACCTCACAACAGCATAGATACCTCCGTTATTTCATTTAGCATAATAGTGTTGGTGTTGCTGGCTCAATGCGGATTCACATATAAAGCTGTTTTGGATAAAATTGGATGCTATCAGAACGTAGTTACAAATTTCCCACTCATATTTGTATGTGGAAATATGTACATAATATTTTCTGATCACATGAAAATGGTGTGCTTTTCACCCATTTTTAAATTTCTCTCATTACTGAAAGTATATTAATATGTACCATGTAGATTGTAAGAAAAGTCCGCGTGTATGCTGATCAGGTGCGGCTCAAATTTTTTTAACAACTTGCACCTTCATGTTTAGATATTGCCGATTTTGTATACCCGCGCGAAACGATCTACCGAACCGTTTCTCGTAAATATTTACGTACGTTTCGTATATTCACAGGGCCGAAAATTCAAATCTTACCTACCTAATCATCTTATTTTTTATTCAATCAAGAGAAGTAATCAGGTTAGATTTATAATTATCAGTCATAGTGAAGGAAATTTTAAACAACGTACCTACCCTTATAATTTTAGTACAAGACCAGTTGAACGCAGTGGCGCTGTTATACCTCAGAAGCCGTGAAACACCTAATTTTTCGTCGCGCATCTAGCCATAACGGTACATATTACAAACTAGCAAAAAATATAGCTTAAAGTCAAAAATCTGAACAAAAGACTTTTGAAAGAATTTTTCATGTTTGTAAAATAGAATCACGGTAAAAAAATCACAAAATCGAGGCAGAAAATAATCTTTCGTCTCACTGTTTGCAATATTTTGATCGTAAGCTGTCATATATTATTTGATAATATTGTAGGAAATCTAATGAACTAAAGAATTACCCTATTTATTTTCATATTATACGTGTATATTTTGTAAAATTAAATAAAATCTGCCAAACGTCTATGATTTTGACACTCGGTAGATCCCATCAATATCAAACGCTTCAGCAATTTAAACCTTATTAGCATAAGCGGTGTACTGAGTGTCAGTTGCTAGTTTACGCCCCGCCCAGACCTCATCATTCGGCTATGAGCCCTGTGAGAGATAGGTCATGTCGCTTGCGTCTCCGCTGCACGAAATTTTACGTAAACCTGTTTGTTATTATAATACGCATTTGAGTTCGTAATTTCATGTTTTATGTTATAGACTGAAAACTTTGAATCAAATAGGCTTTTCATGTAACTATGGGCACATATAATTAGGACCTAAGTGTATACTCTTGTTGCGTTTAATATGTTATTGTTTCTGTGTTTATAAATATATAATTAGAAGAATAAAATATGGACAGTTAGAGAAATGTAGTTCTACGAAGGATTTGTACAAGAAAGCGTCGTATTAAAATAAATATGTAACATTTTTACACAAATTATTTTCATAAGAGTCTTTTATGTCTAACTATGTTATAGATTATCGATTATGCATAATATAATTATATAAATTATTCTCACAATACATAGCTGCCACAGTTTTCAATTTTTGAAAGAGTAATAACATAAAATCGAATCATTTTATGTACCTACTAGCTTTCGCCCGTGGCTTCGCCCGCATGAAATTTTAATAAAGAGTAGCCTTTGTACTTCCCCAGGTTTCAGACTATCCATATCAAATTTCATCACAAACGGATCTGCACATTAGCCGTGTAGCATACATATAAACAGATAATACTTAAAATTAGGGAATGATTATGTTAGAGGTAGTATGAAAGTGGCGCCCATTGATGAAAAGGTAAAAGGGAGTTGACTGGCCTGGTATGGACATGTTATGCGGAGAGATGATATGTATGTAGTTAAAACAGTGATGAATATGCACGTAGAAGGACGAAAAGGGAGAGGACGGCCAAGGAAAAGGTGGATGGACTGTGTAAGGATGGATATGAAAAAGAAAGGGGTAAACGATCGGATCACTGGTGACAGAGAAGTATTGAAGCGAAAGACATACTGCGCCGACCCCAAATAAATTGGGACCAGGGCAAGACAATGATGAGTCGTCAAACTTCAGGTAAAGATTAGCATGTAAGTACCGTAAAACGGGGCTAATTAAAACACTTTTTTCATAAAACAGGTGTTTATAAAAATTATAATAACTGTATAGATTATGGAATATGTTTTTTCAGTTGATTATGCAATAAAATATAATAAGTAACTACTTTAGTATAACTTCCGTTAATAGATTTGAAGATATTTTATTTTAATGTCGCTATTCCAAATATTGCATCAATGGGGTTATTTGTAATCTCACTTTCTTATTTTGGTTTTCTTATTTTTGTTAAGCTGTGTCTAATAAAAGTCAGTAAGCTATATTTCGAAAAGTTATAGGATGAGTAGTTGCCTTCATTTCAACTTAATTTTACTCTCTATATAGCACAGACAAGCCAAAAATCACAACTGAATGTGCATTCACTAATAGATCCATTGCTTCTTTGGGGTTATTTGGAATTTAATGTTAATATATCAAAGGTATTCTTAATAAAGATGAAGCTATATTTGGAATATTTAAGGGTAAGCATTATCCATCTGCATAAATAATAACAAATCGCTAAATGTGACGCTAAGCGCAAAACTCGAGAACGACTGAACCGAGTTCGCTAATTATTTTTATAGTTTCTTAATGTCAGGAAAAGGTTCTTTTGAAAGAAAAAAAGCAAGCCAAATTACGCAGGTGAAGCCGAGCGGCACAGCTATTACGAAATGAAAATATATTGCAAGAAATGAGTGAGCCCTGATACTGATACCTGATTATTGTATTAGGTGTTTAAATGATTTATTTAAATAAAACAACTTTAATCAATGACGACATTTATTCTTGTACTACAAAAAAAGTTAGATATTTGTTGAAAGCTTGCGGACAGAAAGTGTCATCACAAAACTGCATTTTATGAAGATTTAGAAACCGTCATTAAACACAGTTTTGTGGTGACATCTTTTGTATTTCTTCTATTGAGCCATTTTGAATTTCTTCTATTGCATTTTGTAAATCTTCTTTGCAATAACTTAGGTAAGGTCGTACCGTTGCGTGAATTAGTAAACTTTTGGTGGTAGGTCCGCACCATAGTTAAGAAGATATCTGTAGCAAATAAATAAACATTCTAAATTAATAAATATTCTATGTAGTTCTGGCACATATTCCCATTATCGCAGACGCATGTCCGTAATTTCGTTTAAATATGTACGTAAATAAAGTAATATATATAATATAATAGGTAGGTACATATCTAAAGAATAGCTGTTAATTATTCAGGTGCGACAATCAACCATGCAAATCTTTAAGTTTAAATTATAGTGCAAATGTTTTAAATTATCTTTTAAGTCAGCCGAGAAATATCATGCCCTTAACAGGCTTTAAATGCGCAATTGGGACTATTTGGAACTACGATTAAATTCCTTGGCAATTTATAACAAGCTTTAAAGGGGCTATTTGAAACTTCGTTCCAATTAACCCCAAAACAGAAACCAAATAGCCCCATTTAGAAAAATCTAAATATATGCCAGCCCAGAAAAGGTAGAAAACAGCAAATAAAAACACTGAAAAGCGCATAAAACAGACTATTACTTAGTTTATTCAATGTCTTACATACCTTTCTAGATTTTGTGTGCCAGACGAAAGTTATCCATACCAGAAAAACACCAAAAACACGACACTTTTTAAAATTACGCGCTGAACCATATAGAAAGCCGTTATCTGTCAAAATTCCTGTGTAACATTGATATTAGATGTCACTGTATTGCCAGGTGGTAAAATATAATTCCTACTATTCTCAGATATGAAAATACACACGATGAAAACTTTTTTTTCGGAAATTCCAAATAGCCTCGTCAGTTCTAAATAACCCCATCTTACGGTATATTATTAAAGTTATTGAAGAGCTTACAAAATAAAAACTGAAAACATTACCTCAAAGTACATCATCAGACCGCCTCCTCCACCCCGCTGTGCTTAAGCGCGCCAACTCATAGTAAGCGCTTTTAATAACGCTGCGCATAGGTCAATTATATCGTGATAACTTTTAAACTATTCACCCAAACTACTTACTGTAAAAGACAACGTTCATCTACATTAAATACTGAAGACAATAAATTTATCAATTTTGAAAACAATTTGATAACGACTCTAGAATGAGCATTGTAAAAAAATATCAAATTTAATTATTTTTACGGACCACTTTTAAGTATATATTGGCTTCTACATAAAAGGTAGGTATATGCTGCCGCGAACTTTTATTTAGAACTTTTTAAGATAAACAATATCACCATACATTATTTTCATGTAACTTCAACGGTTTAGGCAACGCACGCGATGATAGGTTTCAGAGCTCAGGATTTTTACCGACTTAATTAATAATTTTCCTTATAATATGGCAACATTACATAAAATCTTTATAAATTGTAGCCTATGTGTTATGCTGATGTATGAACTATATTATTGTAAAGTTTCATCCAAATCCGTTGAGTAGTTTTTGCGTGAAAGAGTAACAAACATCCATACATACATCTTCACAAACTTTCGTATTTATAATATTAGTAGGAAATAGGGAAGTAGGGATAGTAGGGATATCATTAGAGACTTTCTTTATACACAACATTATCTAACTGTTTTACTACCTTCATACAGAACATGTTAATTATTTTTACCGCTTACTCGTGAACATGCCACATATAACTGACCATGTGAAAAACAACGTGTTCGGGGGTCGATTCCAGCTGTTTCAAGTCTGTCCCTGCGATTTATTTTGAAAATACACACAGGGCTATGAATATCTAGCCCTGCCGAAAGTAAGATAGCCTCGTTGAGTTACTCAAGAGGTATCTGAATTCAGGCCTCAGTCTCCCACCCACGGATTCCCACGTACGTGAGGTGTGGGAATTTGGGAACAGACACAGACACCTGTATAAGTACAGAACACGAATGAACGAAAGAAATCAAAGAAACACATCCACATTCATTATTCAAAAGATACGACTAAGACACCAATCCGACGAAAACGAAAGAAAATTAACCGAGAACCTCATTAATCCACGGCGAATCTTAACACCGCCATTCAGAAAACACCATCTATGTTTACATATACAAACCGACTGAGATAGAAAATAATATGGACTAATCGACAATTTCGACTAATCGAAAAAAGGATCTATAGTCATTGTTTTTATGATTTAAAATAAAATGAAACGATTATATATAACTATTATATAAACATAATAATTTGAAATATATGAGATTGACCGTTTAAATTAAGTGGACATTGTAATAAATTTTGACACAGAGACTTTTTGTTTATGATAGTGCCGAATATTATACTCTATTATTTTTTTAATAACAGAAAGATACACATAATTATTGTCTTTTTTGCAAGAAACATTTATTTTGCCAGAAAATCATTTGAAAATAGTGACATCTATCGGTCGGAAGGATGACTATAAATATGTTCGGTTCCAGTAATTTATTTATCGAAAATACGTAAAAATATACTGACGAAATTAAGAATCGCCTCCTTTTTTAAAGTCGGGTAAATAGCCATAAAACACTTTGAAGGTACGTATTTAGACTAACTATACTTTTACTAACAACATTTATAACTAGTTTTGGATGATCCCTGTTTTGTTTGGGACTGCGTACAAAGGAGAGGTCAAGCTGTACACCGAAAACCACTCAACCGATTGTGATGTAACATAATAATATACTATTTTATAGGTTTGAGTATACTTTGTACATGAGTGTAAGTTTTATTGAAATCAATTTCGCAATTTTAGAGATCTTTAGCAACATAGGGAAAGACGTCGGACAGACAGACAGACATAAATTCTAAAAATTATCAAGTATTCCTTTTTAGCATTTTCCTGGATTTTTTAGCTAATTTTCGTCAAAATATCTTTAATGTATAAACTTTTTCATCTCTACAGTTTTATTATAGTATAGATATTGCAAAGTCATTAGCTTGTCAGAGCGCCTGGAGCGCTAAGATGCCGCCACGGCGAACAATAAACAGCACTAATATGGCGTTCCGCAATCCGCACACAAGCGGTAACGAATATTGTGTTTTGAACATAAACCTATTTAGGTACATCGGGTAAAACTTTGATTATTCATAAACTATTAGGTATGTCTCAGTACATCTTATATCTTTTTAATTTCTAAAATCAATCATTTATAAGAAAGAAGGTGACTTCTCTGTTTGCTATAACACAAGATATAGTATTTTTTTAATAATAAAGTACGTAACTAATTATCTTTATTGTAATTACAGTGAAGTTAAAGATAACAGTTCTGCAACGTCTTACACACATTTGACTGCAGTCATTCCTAACACGATCTGTTCAAGAGCTAGCCAAGAAATGCCAAACAATTTTTTTAACAAATTTGACTCAAATTCCGTAGTGATAAGCAAAAATTACAAGAGGGATAGCAGTGACTGGTTTGAATTGCGTAAGAATATGTTGACAGATTGAAATTTTGGTATAGTGGTAAAAAGAAGAGATAACAGCAGTAAAGCCAACTTAGTTAAAAATATTTTGTACAAATAAAATATTTGCTATGTAAAATCAGTTGCGCATGGAATCTAAAATGAACAACTGGCTTTGCAACAACTGGCGAAGCAAGAAAATGTAACAATCGAGCCTTGTGGATTATCCGTTTATTGGTGCCACGCCAGATGGATTAATAGGTCCAGACACGATTGTGGAAATTTTATGTTCTATAGTTGCCTATAAGAATGGCCTGGAGAATAGTATAAGAGCAAATAAAATACAAATATGGAAATATGATAAAAAAGTAAACTGACTAGTCTAAATAAATATTGTAGTTGTTATTACCAAATTCCTGAACAACAGCAAACAAACGCCACGTTACACGCAAACAAACGCCACGTTACACGCAAACAAAAGTGTTTGTTTGCTGTGTGGAGTGGCGAAAGTATACCACTAAAAATAGAAATTATAGAAAGAGATGATCTTTTCTGGGAGAAGAAAAGCTTGTGGCGTTTTAAATGAATTGGCAGTTGCCTGAAATTGTTGATTCTCGTCAAGCTCAAGGGATTTGCGAGATCACGGAGAGGAAAATGTTTCATCAGTGCTTGAAATTTCTACAATACCAAGCCGTAAAAGGAAAGTAAATGAAACTGTGCCTCGTGAACAACAGCAAATAATAAGTATTGAAGCCTTATCACCTCACACCTGCCGGGTTGTAGCAGACAGCTAACTTTTGATGAGCTGTAATCTCTGTATTTCGTTAATAAATGATAAATGAATGTAAATAAATATCTTTTAATATTTATTTTCTTTGAAACAACACATATTTGAAGCGAAAGAATTTTTTTATATTTTCCATACAAACATGTATGAGGAGAGCTAACGAAAAAGCAGTAACTCAAATTCTAATTCTATAATTTTCTAAGCGACATAGCAGTATCTCATGAATAAGATAAAGCATGCTAAGGGCAATTCAAGTGGCGTCACCACTACGAAACGTTGACAGACATAGCGGTGTTTTGAGTGGTTACATGCCAAATACCTATATGGAGATTCTCTAGGTATCACATATATTTTTGATGTTTCATCTATTTTGAAAAATAATAATGAGTTGGGTTTCGAAACGAGTCGCCTGAATTTGAAGGTATTGGTAGTGTAGGGGGCTTAAGGGAGTTCGTTTTAACCCGCTAAAAGTAATTTTGGCTGCCGGAGTTGCGTCTAAATATTTTTAAACAATTTCCAAAATTTCATAAATACTTCAGCAATTATGCAAAACGGAACGTTGTTTTTATACTTTAGTACAGTTTTACAAATGTCATTTTTAGGTTTTATGTGAAAAACGTGAAATGAAACGCAAAACTGCCATCTTGGAATGATCATATTGACAGCTAATGTCAAATTTGTGCGTCGTTGCTTTCGAGTGCCTAGGGTTAGGTGCGACTGTAATAAGTAACTAAATAGGTTATGTGAGGTTCTCTTTTGACCCTTAATCCGAAAATAGGAGCTTTTCGCAGGGCTCCGTCAACCTTAGTTTATTAAACTAGTGTGATGAATGTGGAAGTTGGCAGTGCCATACACACCGATGTTTGGAGATTTTTTTTTCAGAGGAAACCAAGTATTTCCGGCAAGTGAAAATGGTGAGGGGGGTTTCAAGACCTCCCCTCCTCCCTCTCCAATCACTCACAACCCCTAAAAATGGCGACGTATTTCGAAACCTTTACCATAATAATTATACCTATAATAACAATAAACATCCATAAATAAATAAAAGAAATCAACTTTTACTAAACTTCAATTATCTCGTAACTCGCTTTAGTTGACATACGGCTTTTGCGCTTAGTAGAACAGTATTGTATTTTTTAGGGAGCCGTAGCCGAAAAATTGTAAAAACGGAACCCTTATAGATTCGCAATGTCTGTCTGTCTGTCCGCCCGTATGTCACAGCCAATTTATTGCAAAACAGATTTGAAAACTGGCAGGAATGGAATTAGATGTAGGTATTCTATGAACTGCTTCACTATTTTTATACAAAAACAAAACAAACATAATAATTGCATCTCCATACATGGAACTGACTTAATTATTTTTATCATCTTACGGCACGTAGGTATTTACCTAATTTCGTCAACTATTATTACCTATAACGTCTAATGTAAACCAGTTTTGCTCATGGCTGCACTGAGAACAAAAATTGCGTTATGCCTATATTGTACAAACAGATTGATGTATGTAATATAAATGTTAATATCAGTATCTCAATTCAATATGCTAAACCGTTTTGCTTGCGATTTTGAAATAGTGGAATACGGATGTCGCCAGAATACGGCTGCACGCGACGAGAATGAAGGGGGGCGCCCCGCAGTAGACGGAGCTAAGCTCCCTTCACCTCCTCTGCTTCACCCCCTCATTTACCAAAACATTCGCTTAGGACAGCGCCTTAACTGTATAGATAATAGCAATCACGATATTGCATTATTAATTTTATTTTATTTATATGTTATATGATGCATATAATATTATTATAGAATTTGTATTTAACCATGAACAAACAATGGCCTACGCTAAATAAAATAAATATGATTATAATTCTGTCACTATTAAGCATCTAATTTACATACATACAGACATACATAGACTCACGCCTGTTTCCCTGGGGGTAGGCATCTAATTTACTTTAAACCAATTAGCCAGTCACCTCAGTTTAACAATTTAGAAAGTAAGTTAAATATGTATTATTTATGTCGGAAACTCCAACCTGCTTACTAAATACCGTATTTACTGTAACGCCATAATGAACACCTTCTGCAGCCGCTGTTCAAATTTTGAATTATTGTATAGAGTATGGAATTAATACACGTCATAGGAAATATGAACACTGGGTACAAGAATACCTATATTGGATTCGGAAATGTGTCATTCCTTGTCCTGTTAACTTTTTGTAAGTAGATTTGCAAGCAGTCACATAACCCATAATTATATAATTTCTGTTTTATCTAAGCATAATTCAACTACTTACGGTTAAATTGTCGAGTGTTGTGTATCTGAAACCCGTCGAATATAAAAATACCATGCTTGGCTATAATGAGACCTACTAATAATTTAGATTTTATTTACTTTAGTAAAACTTCATTGAAAAAGTGTTATTATCTACGCTCGTCATAAAGATGTAATGCAATGATGGTTGTGCTAATCCTAGTTGTTTTCTTATTTGTTTTTTTCGTAAGAGCACAAAAATATAATCAGTACATTTTTTTATAACTGTCCTGTAAAATACGTAAATCAAAAAGATAGGGACTTCATTCTAATTCCTAGAATTTTTCGATGGATACTAGTATCAACAGTACACGTACTGTTTGTGGCGTCACATCTGTTTGCTCTTCCCTTCTAGTTGCGCTTTCCACTAACACATATTGACTGTTTATGCCATGTGAATCGTATGTGCCGTGCTTGAAGGTATTCAACATTTTCTACTAGGTAATTTAGCGTCTACTAGAAATACTCGTAAAAATATATTTGTATTGACATAACATTAGTCTAAGGCAAACTAGGTTAAAAGAAAAAAAAAACCAAACAGAGAGAGAAAAGGGGTAACTGTGTAAGACACGTCACTCTGATCTAAAATAGGCTGACTGTGAGCCGAAAGTATGTAAATTATGTAATGCTACTGTAACGGATGCCAGGAATCGAACCTTTGCTAGTCCGCTACAGTGCACTGGTGGTGTGTAACTGGCGAATGTTCCTACGACGATGTGTGTTCTTCTATATGTGTGGACTGTATGGCTTCGATGTATTGGGGCTTCACAAATAAAACATCTTCATACGTTGAGAGCGATGCTGTTCAGGTGTCCGGTGCTTGATGGTTACATATGGTTACTTGGTCACGAGATGGTGGTTGGGACGCCAATGAACTGGCTGAATACATAGTCGCTTAGGTACTTTGAAACTTTACCTTAACGACGACCACCGCACCGAACACGTGCACAAAGAATCTTTATTTATTTTTAATTTTCTATAAGGTACAAATGTGTATTTATCTTAGGTACTATGATACATACATATATGTTCTATACATCGTTATATCGGTATACAATACCTAAACCTAACTATTGCGTCACTAATCTATTCTAGAAAAACTGTTAAAAAATGTCGTCACACAAGGGCCCGCCCACTGTATTTTCTATTGAAAAACTATTAAATACTATAGTTACATATGTAATTTTGGGAGGCCGTTGTGTGCAACTATATGGGACATCTATTAAAATAAACACCATGAAAATATCTTTATTCAATTCGAAGTTCTTACATGAAAACCTACGATGCATAAGAAAAATACAGATTTTCTTAAGTAAACACTATCGAACATAAACAAAGTTCATGATAAACATGCAAATGTTTGTTATTATGTTTATTTTAACTATATAAGGTAATAACTAGTAATAAGAAAGTATCTAGACATGATTTCAAGTCTATACGAAGCTAAAAAACACTTATAAAACTATAAAACGACTATGTAAACAAACAGCTGTCTATCAAATATTAGTTCTTATGATTCTTATCTGTTACAACTGATAACACTATTTATGATCGATATCTAGGTCCCTACAGTTAGCATAAGTTTTAAACTAATGTTCACGTACTATGTAGTACTTTATATTGACATTTTAACTATTTACACTATTCTAGCTTTATTTTTACATTCTGACGCGTCCGGGAACCGAACCCGGTGTACCGCATGATTGGATAGCACTGATTTTATACGATTTTCACTCGCGGTTTCGAATACACTATTCACTGTCATAGTTTTTAATGTCTGTCGCGAACAGCTACCGTAGGCTACATTAAATAAAACGAAAAAGAAATTAACGGATTATTTATTTTATATATATATTTTTTATAGACTCACGCCTGTATCCCCGAATGGGTGGGCAGAGGTAATATTACACCCACATTTCGCCATAATTGCCTATTGCCGTAGCTGCTGCTGCTACTCCGTGCTGCTACCGAGAATTTCCTAACAGAAAAACCCAATAACATTTTGCCCGACCCCGGAATCGAACTCGAGACCTCTCAATCCCACGCGCACATTTATGACGCGAGACCAACGAGGCAGTCTATTTAATATTATTTATTCCTAAATTAGCAATGTTCTGTCTCAATAAATATTTTGTGTCGCGATTACTTTAATATTTGCTTTGACAAATTACTCAGTATAATTTAATGTCCCAAACTGTTTAGTCATGATCTAAACCGGCAAAAAGTAATTACAGACCATCAACCAAAAATATTCGAATAAGATTTTGATAGAAGTCAAATAGATTAACCTTGTGTATCACTTTATAAGTTATGGATTTAGCTTCCAAATTATCCAAAGAAATATACAATAAACTCGACGCATAAAGCCATCAAAATAATTGTTCCATCTCAACTTGCGTCTAAGAATTTAATTCAGAATTTTGGTTATTATAATTTGAGATATTAATGCGGCAAGTTAAATCGACCTACAATTTGAGCGTAAGGTTATACCTGAAAGTATATTGAGAACACTAATTATGCCGAAGCGAGCGCGATTACGCTAGATAAAGTTTCAGCCGGGGAGTAAATATGACAATTACCTTAAAGCTTCATGAATAAGTTAATAAGTACGAGTGTGTGGATATACATGTACTGTGTATGTAGATGTACATGTGTGAATATAATTATTTATAACAGCTAGGTTTTTGTTGATTTTTCTGGGTTTTTGCCTTCAGAGCAGATTTTCAGACATTTTAAAGAGAGAAAGAGATCTCAAGTTAAATTATTGCACATTGCATTAAGGTGGCATCTTTTAGTAAAATGATTCTTCCTATAATCTAGAATGAATAAACCTTTTCAACGATAAAGTGTATTTTCTTGAGCTACAGCAGGAGACTTATCGCGTCTACTTACTCACGGAAGCACTTGTTTTTAGATACAATATTGTAGGGACAAATTAAAGAAATCCGGCGGTACGCAATGTGGCACTTACTGCTAAATTTCTGTGTAGAAATTCCCTGCCCTATTTTCCTTTGGCCACAACTAAGTGCAAAATGTACATCACTGGCCGGAATATTGTGCCAAAAACCAGTGTTTATGTTGTCATTTGTGTTTCCATTTTTTATTTGTGCAGTTGTATTTTCAAATCTCTTATTAATTTCTCACTTAGACTTTGAATTAACACCCAAACGAAAGTATGAAGGCGAAGTCATTATCCACAAAACAAACGGAAGGATATTAATTTCACTGT
The DNA here is from genome assembly GCA_944739405.2 of Euclidia mi. NCBI lineage: Eukaryota > Metazoa > Arthropoda > Insecta > Lepidoptera > Erebidae > Euclidia > Euclidia mi. Next base: position 56,611,917 of record OX123190.2, read on the forward strand.
GAATATCAAAATAACTCGAAAGCTTCCTAATAAGTACAACACGTATTTTTTAAAACAAAAGCGGAGCATAAAAGTTTGTAAAGTTTTAATTGTGAAAAATTATAAAACAAAATGAGATATGAATTTTAAAACTCATTTCGTCAACAGCTTTTATTGGTAGCCGCAATGAATTATTGATGTTTGTGGAGCTTAGTTTTAATGGAGGATTTTTATGAATTGTGGAACGCCATTTTATCAATGTGAACTTCACCATAATATGCTCGATAATGCTGCCAGGATAGTACTCTGATAAGAAACTGAGGTCTGGTTACATACGATCTTTAACAATGTCTTATCCTTCCTTACACGTTCGTTGAAATCCTTCGCAGAGGTTTATGTAGATGCCTATTTTTAGTTTAACCCCTTTTATCGTTAATAGTTAGGATTGTTGCTACTGGTCCTCTGCTGATCTAAGGGGATCAAAGTGGGCCTTTTTATACGGTAGTACAAAGAAATCACGAGCGCCGTCAGGATAACAGTTTCATTATGGATAAACATCGACAATGTGCGATGAATTTCGCTTACGTTGCTACAATGTACATGATGTAGCACATGTTCACGCTTTAAGGGTTACTATTCTGGAAACTCGCATATATTTTTCTGAGTGACCAAGGACTACTCGTTTTGTATACTTTGGAATTTTCTGGAATACCGATCCTTTGACGAGTGTAGTAAAATACTTTTAGATTTTGTACTATGTTAAACAATTTATCTTTTGGCGTTTTCCAAGATATTCTTGGTATAGTTTAAAAATAAAAATATAGCTTGCAAGATGGAACGGCAGACAGCCTGACGTTTTCTTAGATATCATCATGTTCAAATCTGAATCACGTTCTGTTAGATAAAAACTGTCTAAACCGCGTCTGCAACTTGTTCGCCTGGTATTCCAGTAAGTGCCCTTCAGGTTATAAGTTCAAACTTATGTCAAGATGCGCTTTTATAGCAGAATGTTTTGTAAAGATTTATCGTTTTCGCAAACCTGTTTGAAATAGCAGTACTATGTTTTAAAGTCTTTTCGGTATATGCTAGTTTTACTACTAACTCGATACTAATTATTTTATACCAGTAGGTACATAAATCACCACAAAGGAAATTGTATTCTGAAGTGTTGACATAAGGTTTATTTAGTTTTTGATGATTGAGAATTTGTATTACGGTTTTATTTAGTGCAACAGTCGTAAACGTAAAACTGGCCAACGTAGTTCGAATATGTTGAAAACGTTTGGTAATCTTATTTTGTGGTTTTGTGCTATGGGTACTTGGTAAGAATCACGTGGACGTGAATAGTTTATAGATTTATTTTCCGTATTGTATGCTAGCTCAATGTTGTTCAGTTGTGCGCATGTTTAGAAAAAAAGTATATCTCTATCTCAAGACTGCATTATTTTTTAAACTTAGATAATAGTTAAGTAAGTACAAAACATAAGTTTATGGCATGAATTCGCGTCTTATACAGCGCGTTTCATTACACAGCAATGAGCGGAAAGCAACATCAATTTCGGAAAATTCGATATCGTTTTTGATTTACGAAATGTTTCGCTCTCAAAGACGTCGTTATTCGTAACATGAAAGTAAATATTTCATCTACCTATCTAACTTTTATAAAACTTTGTACACATCGGGGAACATAACAAATATTAAGCTAATAACTTATCGAAAAACTTTGAAAGAGGACCGTATCATGGCAAATAGGTAAGCACAAAACTTAGTAGCTATATATTCTCAAAGGGATATAATTTGCGTTCACTTGACTAAAATGAAGTTTTGTGAAGATTACCTCGAGCGGGCTCAGTAATTCTGATGAAACAACGCAAATTATGGCTACATCGCTTCAAGCTCTTGCCTTTCCACTGGCGTTCTCTCCGTTACAGTGCCTAGCAGCTTACAATGCCTACTTCATCCTTATCACGTCTCTGAATGTTGTTTCTATGGAAATAACAACTAAATTGCCTTGTATCCAATCCAGTTGTATCAGACTTCGTGTTTTGAGATTCGTATAATATTTCCAAGTACGACACTGAAGATCTTTTTAATTAGATTCGAGTTGTCTCATCAGGATTAAGGTGCTTCACAATAGTTATTATTGTTAGGATTTTACATACATACATAGACTCACGCCTGTTTCCCCGAAGGGGTAGGCAGAGGCATATTAAGCGCCCACTTTTCGCCAGTGTTTTGATCCCACGTAATAGGTGGCGAGCCTATTGCCGCTTATTGGGACATTTTGTTTGCCAGAGCCTCGTCCGTTGATCGGCAGGTGCACCACTTGCAGGTGAGGTTGGCTTGGGACCCTAAGTTCTTGGTGGGAACCCTATGTTAGGAAAAATCCTAACATAGGGTTCCCACCAAGAACTTATTATAATTTTTTATTTTTATTTTTTTATTATATCTTATAAAAATTTGAAAATTAATTTCTTAGTTGACTTGATTCTTTGTATTCTGTTTGTCATTTAAGGCGTTATTTGCTTTTATACAATTTTTCGTACATCTACTATCATAATTAAAACAAATACGGTTCTGAGTAACGTGAAATAAAGATAACGACGTCTAACCTTTTTAGCTACATGATACAACCATCAGTTTGATTAGATGCATAGGTACAATCTTTGCAAATGTATCCCTTCGTGAATACTTATACTAGAAATAATATAAAAACTAATACCAAAACAAGGTTGACCACAACTTCTCTTAACAATGTACCTAGTAAGATATCTTACTGATATTTCTCATTGTTTTCCACCCAGCGCACATGTTCTGTTATCTAGCAACAAAACACTCGAATACAATTACTTTTCATACTACAACGGTACCGGTGTTATGCTTCCAGACTTTCTGAGATTAGGTTTATGTAACGTGAATTGCACTAAGTCAAGATGATATCACGGTACTTACAACAAAATCTTGTACTTGTATACCTAATACCGCTGTTGTTTCTCGTACAATTGCGAGTTCCAGTTACTACCCACCAGAAAGGTATACACAAACTAATTTTAAACAAAGTTTTGTGAATTTTCACCGTAAAGTCTGGTCGTCTATTGTCGACGGGAGGTCCTGATTCTTGGTAGATATTCAGACCGCTCGCGAAACTTTGATACATGGCCCGGCTATAAAACGCAGCGCTCCCGACCCGCATGTATTGTACACTCCATGTCCTGCACACGTGAACACTGTTAAATGAAGCGATTAAATACAGCACCACTGTTTTCCACGACGCGTACACATACGCAAATAATACCTGCTTTTATGTCAGAAATTAAATGGCAAAAACTGAAACTACTATTTTATTTTACCGACTTAGTTTAAATAGGTTCATGTATATATGCCAACTGCAACACGTCTCCTCTTCATATGCCATTATTTTGATTTATACTACATGTTATCTGTCACCACAGGTGCACGTTTCGGTGCAAAATAACATAAGTTTAGCTCTAATGATAAAATTTAAATTACCTACATGATTTACGAGCGACACGGACGTTCGGAACTACGATACCGAGAACAATGTGGGACGAGTTTACGCAATAACGACGAATATTGTTTTGAGTCGTGGCTGGGTGTAGTTTATTCTGCCATAAGTTTATGTGAGACACCGTATGGCATGGCGCATTGATGTCGGATCGGAATAGTGAATTTTATTTCACATGCGAGCGGAAGTCCCCGTCGTGTTTTCCGTGCGTGCGTTGTCGACTAGCTTATTCCATTTTATTTGTCCCAACTCGTGTCGGTAACACTCCCCAGCACGGCCGAATTGTTTGCCAATGAAGTTCGGGTGGAGGGTTGATATTTTTTTCGATGCGAATGATGTGAATCATGGCGAATATCGACTGTTTATAAGAGGTGTTGCTCGGTGGTGAATTGAATTTTATTACTTTCAGTTTCACAACCATACTCATATTGATATGTATTGGTAAAATTTTAAGTATATTAGATATTTTGTAGTTCTGTTTGAGTGTTTTATTGTCACCGGGTGTACTTAATCAATTATCGACAAAATCTATGCCTAGCTTTTTCGAAAGAATACTTTCATGAATATATTTCTACAGTTATTACTTTTATTAGCGTTGAGTTCTTTATCACTCTTAATACCAGATTACCAGGTGATTTAGATAGAGTATTCTATTGATAATACTTATGAATGATATCTATACGTTACCAAAGGTTTCTCTTTATGCACAGACGTTGTCCATTTTCTGCCTATATATTACACGGGTATCAGAAAGGACTTAGTCGCATTATACGGGTAATCACCGTTTAGCCTTGTGGAATAACTAGAAATGTCTCCGAACTTAGAGATTACCTTATGAATAATGGAACAGACAATAGTGATCTACTAATATACCTACTCAGAATAGATGAAAATTATTGCTTTCTTATTTATTGGTTTTTATTAACGTGAAAAAAATTAATATTATTACTTAGGTATCATAGCTGAAAATACGAGTATATTTTATATTTAATTGACTGAAGTTTTTAGAAATAATGAGTAAAAGGCATGCAGATAATTTTGTTCAAGGCATGGGTAAAAGATGATGAGTTACTTTCTTAACTTAAAGAATTCATGTTTTGAAATTATTTATAATATTCTTAAAGGTTCTTATAATATTCTTAAAATTATTTATAATATCTCAGCAAGTAATACTAAAATACACACACACTCTGAAAAACCGCCTACGGCAATATAAAAAAAGTCTCAAAAAATATTCTCAAATTGTATAAAGAACATCCCGCCTTCTGACCGATAGGATCAAAATATTGCCTATCAACACAGACTGGCACTTCCTTATCGACGCTAATTCCGCGTTTAATCATTTCCCTTCAATCCGGCACCCCATAGTTAATCGGCTTGATTCTCTTTTCTCCTCGGCGTGGCTTTTTGATTAGAAGGCCCTACGTCTTTGGTATATTATATCAATCAATTGATTTATCTTCTGGTGGATTTCGTGACGGCTTCGTGGCTTCGATGCTTCTATGCTGATGAAATGCCAATTAAGATAGATGTTAGGACCGCTTAAGCGGCGGATTTGAATAGCGTTGTGGATCTCGGCTCACGCCTGTCAAACGGTACACCACGGGTGATTAAGTTTAGGGATACCGGTTTTAGAAGTCAGCAAGGCCTGTTTTTGATAACGCGATTTGCGAACATATGAAGTTACCAATTAGTTTTAATGGATGAAAATGTCAGCAAAATTCGAGTTTGAGTGTAAGGGTTATTTTTATACAAACGCTACGTTTGTGGTTATTGGAACGACGTGTTTTGCTTTTTAAGTAAGTAGAATTCAAAATGGAAAAATGCGCTGTATCTTTCCAATTTGATGATAGTAAATATCACTATAACGTTGATGATACGAGGAAATTAACGTGACTTCTTTAAAAAAATAAGTAGGCACTACAAATAAAAATAAATTCTGTCGTGTGCCTCTATTTAATATCTAAAAACTTTCAACAAAGTAAACTAAAGTAATCCCTTTGCCACTATAGTCACAGAATAAACAGTACTTACGCTATAGTTGGCTTCTGAACAAATTTGGAAGCGGTTTCATGTAGAAAGTCCGTTACTTCACAAAGCTGTTAATTTTGAATGAACGCGTGTATCTTAATTGGAGTTAAGAAAGTTTGTTGCAAATTGTGAAGTAGGTTATCAAGCCTGAAATACATATGGCTGATCTATAATTTGTTGATAATGCCACTTGAAATTTTAATCAAACAATTATACCTACAAAAGAAACAGTAGAGTAATTATTAGCGGCAAGTGAGTTTAGAAAAATGAAGGGATGATGGCTGGCACATGCGTCATACTCGTGAACGGGTGCTACTTGCGATGACTGGTCGATGACGGTCTTGCGGGCTGGTATTAGATTTTAATAATTAACTGCATCATTTCCATCATGGTTCTGATCACTTTCGCGGATTGCCTGCATTATTAGGTATATATAATGTAAGTGGATGCTCCTGTTTCACCATGTCTATTCTGAGAAGGCTAACCAAAAGTATTATGCTTGAGTATTATGATGTACAGTAAATATATACAAGTGATATAGAAGGTGTAACAGTTGCAGCACCTTACAAAATGTAAATTGTGTATAATGCAAAACCTGGCGATGAAAAAGAGTGACCGTGAGTTTTATTGCCCGTTCTTTCTCATGGTTCTACCTATTGCTTTGCGAACGTGGCAGTAAATGTAAATGTAGAAGCATACAGTAATAATGTGTTAAATTTGAGTATAAGTAATTATTTTATAAATTTATTATTTTGACGTTCATAAGCGTCACATTGTGACCCAAATGAATAAAGGATTTTGAATTTGAATTTGAATTTGAATTTGAATTTATTTTATTTTTATTTTTATTTATGAATTTTTATTAAACATTATTCTTATATGAATAACGCTTTGTTGTCCAACTGAATAAAAAGAAACATTTTATTTACCGTCAGAACTGCCCGGAAGTTATACATCGCAACCACATTAAATTTATTCTGAACCATTTCATGTTTATCTTCATTTTGCCCACGGCTCCACCTGCGTAAGACTATTTTACTCCGTTAGCGTGGGAATTTAAAAAAATTGGGCAAGTGCGAGCCGGAATCGCGCTCGAAGGGTTCCGTACCATCATCTACAAAAGAAAATCACGTTCGTTGTATGTATACTTAAAAACTTTTTGAGTTTCTACCTGTTTATAAAGATCGAGTAACAAATAGCTTTGAAATTACGTTTTTTGTATGGGAGCCCCCCTTTATTATTTACTTTTTTTTATTTAATTATTTATTTTGAAAGGTAATATACAACTACATAATCTGTGAAAATTTAAAGCGTCTATCTGTTACCGTTAGTAATTTTGAGCAAAAAATACTAAAAATAACACGTTTTTTGTATGGGACCCCTCTTAATATTTAAATTTTTTTATTTTTAGTATTTGTTGTTATAACGGCAACCAAAATACATAATTTATGAAAATTACAGCTTTCTAGCTATCACGGTTTATGAGATACAGCCTGGTGACAGACAGACAGACAGACGGACATACAGACAGACAGCGGTGGCTTAGTAATAGGGTCCCGTTTTTTACATTTTAGGTACGGAACCCTAAAAATACTCTCTTAGTGCCATCGTACACTTCCCAAGGAACACAACACTAGCCAAAGAACAATGCCCATTTCTGGCCCAGTTTGGAACTTATGAACAGCATAATAAAGTTTCAATTAGTTGTTGAATAATCCTTTTTATTTATAACTTAATTTATAGGCATTACTGAAGGTGTGCCGAGTAACTTATTCAATAAAAAGGTTTAAAAAGATGTGTTAACGTCTAAATAGCCAACACGTAATAGATCAGAAATGGCCAGTAAAGAAATCATAATATTAAATCGATTAACACTTCTTCTTAATCAATTTTACGTTTTCTCTACTCAAAATGATTTGAGTTAATAGCAAATCTCTACTTGGTCCTTAAACATTTAAAATGTGTGTATTTTTAAGGTATATATGCGATTAACTACAAAAAAGTTAGATTTTGAACCAAATATATAGATTATAACCTATGTCCAAATTCCATATCGATTAATCAATATCATTTAAAAGGTTTACTATTGTTTAACAAAAAACGTATGACAAAAGATCATTTTACAAACAACGTTTGAAAAACTAATCATTTGACAAACTTTCATTTCGTAAACATATTATTTTAAAAACAATCATTTGACATAATACAGGTTTCGCAAATGTTTTACTTAGAAAATAATTAAAATGTTAATGTTTTTTTTTTTAATAATCATATGACTAAATAATTCGTTTGCCAAATTGGTGATTGTACAAAAAGTTAGAAGATAAATTATTAGTTTTTAAAAATAACTAATTTCTAACCAACTTACGCGAAATTTTGAAAATATTTAATTGCATGGTTGCAATTTTCATCTTGAACAGATTATTTATAGGCAAGTCATAATTTTGTATTAATACTAATTCCATAGAAACTTAAGCCTTTAAAAAAATACACACTGCCTGAATTAAGAGAAATAAGTAGAATTTGGTTCTGGCGTTGTGGTCGCAGTTCTAACCTAACCTAACCAGCCATTATTTCAGTTGACCCTACACAAAGATTTTTGTACTAACGTAGATTTTGGTTAATAAAATATTTACCAAGCAATGCATTTTGTCAAATGTTATTTATGCTTTACGTTGTTTTGCCAAATAACATGTTTAAAAAAATAATCAATTTGTAAATTAATGTTTTAGCATAATAACTTTTTTATAGTAAATATATTGTCTAATGAGTAGTTTATTAAACAATAGTTTGTAAAATAATAAATTTATCAAGTATAATTTTGTCAAATGTTATTTGTCAAATGAAAATTTTTCAATTGCTTTTTGTCAAATGATCGGACACCCATTTAAAACTGTTAAATGGCAACACTTTTTTTACTCTTAAGTAAATGTCAATAATGTCATATTCAATTTATTTTGTTTGTTACCTATTTGTTTTGCTCGTGCACATTGTGAATGCTTTTTATGTTATTTGATCTTTTACGACTTCTGGCTTTTTCTATCGGATTTCTTACTTACCAAATGATTAACTCATTCTTTTCTACGCAAAACTACGAAATACTTTAACTATCCTAATAAAAGTGAGTACGTACCTAATGTTTTGTGAGCATATAAAAGTACTTCTTGTAAAAAATCTATGAATGCGATGGACCTCTAATCAATCTCAAAATTCTAGTTTAACACTCTTTTATCGAATGCAATAACAACTGCTACGATTCTTGACTGTCCACATCTGGGCCGGCGTCTCTAAGAAAAATGGGCATTGTTCTTTCAATTTTTTATGCCTCGTAGTTTCGGCTCTGCATTATCTTTCGCTTAGTCCGTAACCTAAGTCTATTTCAAATACTTAGCTTTCCTCTGGTCCCAAAATGCCTTGACAGGAAAACGTAATATGATTCTTCTAAAATCCGGGAACACACAGTTGGCAGTTACGCATGCGCTTACACGCACTTTACAGATCCAACGATGCTTGACTAAGGGACCATCTCACCACTCTGCGATAAGTTCCGGTTAAATTACTTTGTAGATAATATCTTGCAATTTTTTTATCTGGTCGATATAATGACAATCACGAGACAGTCTCAATTGCAATATCGAACTAAACCGTGCAATCTAAATAAATACAATAACTCTCAGCTTGTTGTAGCCTTGCCTATGGGAACTTATCAGAAGACGGCCATTCTCATAGTGAGAAGAGGCCTGTGGGCCCTGTGGCCCGCAGTGGGTAAGTATAATATTGCAAAATTTAATATTGCAAAATTATTACTGTCCTTAGCTCAGAATTAAAAACCATTATGTTGAACGTGGTATGCGTTTATGCAAAATAGGAGCTCTCATTCCAAAACAGGATTATTTTGCTCTTCCAAATTTTCCTTTGATTTCAATGTTGTATCGTTGTCTCTGTTTGAAATTGAAACATTCATTTCACCTGACAAATCACGAGTACTACAGATACGTATTCGAAGTTAAGAAGTTTACGAAATTCTTGACAAATTCTTGGCAGTTAGCAAGTTGTTGTCCTATTTCGAAACAAACGCTAATTGGCTGTCGCATGTTACATGTGGATTCCAAAGGTATCGGGAGTCGACATTGTGTTTGTTTTATAATTTTTGGAGGATGAATTTAAATTATATATTTTGTAAGTATTAGGTACAGTCGAACAACTTCCCGCTAGACCACCATGGGGAGAATCGCTCAGCAAGACATCGTCGCTTCCATTGCTACTTTACTTGATACTTGATTTCACGGGCTGTTTCCGCAACTCTACGTCTTGGCGTGTAGGTATTTTACGTGCGGGTGGGAATGGTGTCATCATTCAAGCCACCCCAGCTCTTCGAGGAAGGCCAGCAGACTCTTGATGTGGCCCACGGCTTCCCTCAGGGTGCTTTATCTGGTCAGGTACTGCTGCCTGTACTGTGCGCCCTCAGGGCAGTCGAGGAGCAGGTGGGCTGCCGTCTCGTCTGCTGCCATACAGGCCCTGCACAGCGGGCTGTCGGTGATACCTATAGTAAATAGGTGTTTATTAAAGAATCCGTGTCCTGTGTAGGCGGCCGTGACTGTCCGCAGTTGTTGTTTGGACAGCCGGAGGATTTGTTTGGCTATCTTACCGTCTACTGCGGGAAGAGCCTCCTTGGCCTGCCTACATGTTTGCATTGCTACTTTACACGCACATTGACACTCGTATACAAAACCAGTTTCTAGTGTGCCTCGACTCTATGAGCGAGCCAAGGGATTTTTTTTCAAACTGGTCCAGCGCCGACTTGTTTGATTGTACAATTGTGTTTCAATAAATTGCCATTACTTAAACTTAGTATAGCTGTAGTCTCTGAGTTATTTTACTTTTCTATGTGACGAGGTTATCGCAGAGAGAGCGTTGTCATAATTTGTCTTTGAATGTTAAGAAGAGGCTTGCACATATTGAACTTGGAAGTTACAAAAACATACGAACAAATTATAAAATTACATACCGTTTATTCTATCTGTTAATCGAACTCGTAACAACTAATTTGCTTATTTGGTGTCGAAGAGGACCACTTAAATAATTGCGTGGTTCACACTACCAATTTTATTTCAAGATTTTATATGACCTTAAATACCATTATGTATTAACAATACACTTTTTGGTAAAACTTCACAATCTCATAATTAGTTCAAATAAAGACGCCAAAAGATTACCGCAGCAACCATTTAACTTATTTTAAAACAAAATTATGTAATGCTTATTGCAGTCCATTCAAATTCAAAAGAAACCAATACAACTAACTAGAAGGGGACACAAATATAGCATCTTTGATGTAACAATTGTTTTATGTTCACATCTCATTTTTATTTGAACTATTCTACAGTCTAGACATCAAAGAGGAAAGGCTCATCTAGAAATTCAGCTAACCACACAATCTCCTAAAGTGCTTGCAGAGCGAATTTTTTTATTATTTTGTTTCAAACACAATTTCGTTTACGCAATCCTGGTTCAAAGTGCCTGTCAAAAACTTCATCTCCAACAGACCGCGCCGGTTTGTCACCGTGATGGTTTATTTTGTTGCAAATCCGGGATAGCCGTAAAATAGGAACGTGTTGTCAGTATTTCATTGAACAGTAGGGCTGTTAGATGATTGGTAGAATGCGAATATATCGTTTTGTTTCCAATCACGTTGTCATTTGTGGAAAATTTTTATTTTTAAAAGGCAACAAAGGTAGAAAATCCTATTTGCAATAGAAAATAAATGCTGTTTTGTACAGTCTCCTTAATAGTTAGTAGTGTCGGTAGTTTATGTTAGTTTCCACTATCAGGGGTGTCATTCGTGAGTCTTATTTTGTATAAAGCTGGTGTGCTGCCAGTACGAGAAACAAAGATCAATAGTCTCTTTGTTCAGTGAACTCCTTTATTGTGTAATTTGATTTTATCTAGTATTTTTTGGTATTAAGTGATAAATACGCCCTCAAAGAATAGCTTTTAAATGCAGTTATATTTTCGGTTGGTAATTAGGCGGGTCCACACAGACCGAGCAGCCTCGCGAGGAAAATGCTTCGGTCTGTGTGGACGTGGCTCGGTCGAGGAAAACGCATGTGCCGCCGCGGCCGAGCTTAGCGTGCGCCCGAGCTACCGAATTAGACACGTCCACACAGAGCGCGCAGCCTCGCGAGGAATTGGCGCGCGAGGCTGCGCGCTCTGTGTGGACGTGCCGCGGCCGAGGCAAGCGCGTGTGCCGCCGCGAGCGAGTGACCGAGAGGCCGAGCCATCGAGTTTGGTTTTTTGTTTTGCCGCGGTCTGTACGCCGTTTCGTGCCTCGCTCGAACATAATAATCCTTACTAATAATATAAATTCGCAAGTTTGTTTGTATGTTGGACATTGTTTTATAGACTCACGTCTGTATCCGCGTAAGGATAGGCAGAGTTATAATATTATTACATCCACATTTCACCATGAAATGTTTAGGTCCCACGTAATAGGGGACGAGCCTATTGCCGTTAACGGGCACATCAGCAGACTCCGTGCTGCTTCTGAGAATTCGGGAAAACCCAGTAACACTTTTGCCCGACCCGGGAATCGAACCCAGGACCTCCGCTCAGCAGTCGCATACCCTATCCACTGGTCACTGAATGACGGAGGATACATTCATCATAACATTCTCATCTTTGACGCTATTTATTGTACGAATAATAATCCTTCAGTCTATACTTCGGTTACAGTATCCTTGCCTACAGATATTCATTTCCTATAATTAATTCTATATTTTTTTCCATGTCTACCTATTACATCCTTTAGGTATAACAATAATCGACGACCGGTTGGCAAAGCGGGAGTGTAAGCGACTACAACGCCGAAGGTCGCGGGTTCGATTCCCGCTCATGTCAAACATTTGTGTGCATGAACATGAATGTTTGTCTTGGTCTGGGTGTTTCTATGTATATATTTACAAAAAAAGTAAGTATAAGTAAATATGTATATTATGGCCCATTATTACCATTGTCTAGTACCCAAAGTAGGTACAGCAATTGGCGTCAGTCATGCAGCCGGCTAGTAAAAACACATGCCACAACCCTATTACAGTATGACCATTTCCAAGTACTATATTTATAAACATGAGACATCACGTCAGATAAATGTGAACGCAGCTTTATTCTATGGCCTCGCTCGTTCCGGGACCGTTTCCTCGCGTGGCAAATGCCTCGCGAGGCTGCTCGCTCTGTGTGGACCCACCTATTGAATATTGCAGCAGTATAGCTTGTCATCGTTTTTGCTCTTTGTAAATATGTTCCAATTAGCGATATCTTTTATAAATAGTTATTGTTCGTAACTATACGTATGTTGTATTTGCAAACTACACAATTATATTTAAATTTCTAATTCTTCTGCATACACTGTTCCCATATTACATGGGGTCGACGCAGAAAGTCTTTCTTTTGTATTCTCTTCATATTACAATTTATATTACTAATTTAAGATCAATTGAGTAATATAGCTGTGAGGTAATTTATTATTTTTGAAACTGAACAAACACATATCCTTTAGGCACAGGTTTCGCAACGGCACGAACAAGTTGCAGTTACTGTGCGGCCGCTGGGCACTTGTTGACTACTCATTCATTGATTCTAGTCCAATAATACGTGTAATTCTATTACATAGGACGAGTAGACTGCTCATTGTACGCGCGACACCTCAATTGCCATAATATTATGAACTACTTGTAATTTGATTTCACACAAGCAAACTACAAATGCTGTAGTAGAGTCAACGCAAGTTGATTTAAACGTGCAATTGCTTTGTACATGAAGACAATACTAGCAAACAATTAACTATCAACAGATAAATATGAAAAATATAAGACATTAAGTACTGAAATATTGTTTATTTCTTTGTTATTATTATTGGACAGGGAACGTTTTTGTAGTTACACAACAAGACTCGCCTAGCTTAGTCAAATTTGCCTAAGGTATACATACATACAAACGAGCAAGATAGATTGTAATTAAACATCTAGTTTTACTTAATCATATTCAGCAATTTGAATATTCGTTCTTATGACATTGATTTAAGCTAGGAAGTATTAGCTGAAATCTTAAGATATAACAAATTAATTAATAATAAAATTTTATATTTTATGACATTACTATTGTAAAACCAAAATAATTCTACATGTGATTAATAAATAAAAATTGGTTTTATTCATAAATAAAATTCATATAAACCATAGTGATTTAAAGCAATTTGTAAAAATCTCATTAAATTAATCAAAATACTGTAACAAAAATGTTCTTGACAAAAATAATAAATAAGTAGAAAAATCGTAAAAACTTGCTGCTGTCTAACTAGGTACGAGTAATAAAAAGTTTTTAGTACAAGCTACACATTTTATTGCTAGAATAGGCTAGTTGACTAAAAAGAAATTATAAGTCCGTCCTTTAAATAATTCAAAAATAAGCGATACGTATTTTTTTATTTGTAAATTAAACCAAAAATTACCAAGATATAGCTCATTAAAGTTACGTATAACGTCACACCGTGCTACATTTTTTCGCACTAGATGACGTCACACGTAACTTTAATGGGCTATATCTTTGTTATTTCTTATTTAATTGAAAAAAGAAAAAATACGTGTCCAATATTTTCTTATAATCTAAAATACGGACTTAATAAAATGTAATTATTTTGACCCTGGAAACTAGCCTATTGTACAAAGTTTTAGTGCCTGTGAATGCCACTTTGTCTGGCAATCATCATTAGTCGGCGCAGTGCGTTGTGGTTTATTGACTACATGTTTAATTGGCAGCAAAGTTTTAGCTGAAACTTAACCATACATTCAGCTATGAAAACTAACGGCTTATTCTCATTCGTCGATAACTTGAACGTTAATATACCATGGAGAGTATACGGAAAGTCTTGGGATAGGTATGGAATTACAGCAATGAAAGTAAGGCCACGTAAACAATGCACTGCACGCATCTTGCCTTATCCCCCGCAAGTAAAACCAGCCGCATGCGACCGTTCCCTATAGTAAGACGAAATCTCTTGTGTTCCCAATACGGATTCTGTTGAGCCCTCATAATTCAGATTAATAGCTAAAATCACAAAGACAACCCAAAAAACTTAAGCAGCTCTCAGACTAACTTAATCCTAATCCGATCCTTAATAACCACCATTTTATTAGTGATGTTTGAGCTTAACCCTATTTATTTTGAAGCATCTTAAATTTGGTTAACCTATTTAATAGGCTTAGCCTGGCCTATTATAAATAACTAATCTTTTGAATGATTGTTATTATATTTAGAATATTAGTAATGTTATTATTTTTTTAATCTATTCTGTTTAAATAGGATCTGCTGGTAGCGATTCTTGTTACTTCAGTAACATCATGTCGCTTGTTATACGTATATCCAGCAGCGTCAATCTGTTGTTTTTTACTTGTTGTATTTTTACTTAAATTACAGCTTTATTTATCCTTTTATAAGACCTGAGTGAAGTTACGTTTCTTCTGTGTAGCATATCATTGAAATGAATAAAGATTTGACTAGGTTTTTGCTTACTTTTATTTATTTTATTTTAATCTTTTCGGAAAACTACTGTCTTAAAAAATAACAAATTACTTACAGAATATCTAAAGGCTAATTAAAAGTTTTCACATATGGTTCCTAGCTATACAATAAAAGTTAAGGATACGAACGTGCACATGGAAGAACAGCAATTTGTGCATTATTTAAACCATACAATTATACATAGATAACTCATTGTTTATGCTACCTATCTATACAAACTACCCATATGATTTTACATATACATTTGAGATTTTACATATTTAACTCTCAAAGAAACGGTTATTAAGCAACCGTTTAGTTTAAGATGCCAAAGTGTTAAATATATCAATATCAACATCATCGGCGATGGAGTTATAACATCTGCATGCACGTATTAAATAATTATTCTGCCTGTACCTACTATTTGCGCGTGGTATGTGTAAAGCCTTGTATTCATTAGGCAACATTTGTTGATAAACACTGTTTATAAACAGTTTATAAGCAGTGTTGCATCATCTCTGTTTATAAACATTTCATAAACAAATGTGATGAAACATTGTTTCTGAAACATGTTGCCGAGTTCCCCAATCAAACGGAGAACAAGCCGAAACATTTTGTTTATAAGCAAAAGTAAAAAGGTGTGGACGTGTGTTGCGCGAGTTTATTAACATAGAAGTATTGTGGTCCAACAACCAAGTTTCGATGCTCATAGAGCTTTGTCAACAGCATCATGTACTTTTAGACTCTTCAAATAGAGATTATAAAGATAAATTAAAAATATATATATATGCTTCGGCCGATATTGCTGCAGAATTGAATATTTCGCAAAAAGAAGTGAAATGTGGAAACGAAGATGCATACTCTACGCTCACAATTTTCCCGTGAAAAGAAAAAGCTTAGGTCATCAAAATCAAAAAGACTTGTACTTGTGTACCATCAAATTCACGAAGGTCATGAAGTACGTAATTATTTATTTAAGAGATAATTCAGAATACACCACCTTTTCTTATTTTTTTTAGTAGCACTCTTATAAATTATTATGTAAGCACAAGCAGCACCGAGCATCTCTACCTCCTCGGGCGACATCCTAACAACAACTGTTAAGTGTGGACGGCCATGTTTCAGAAACAGTGTTTACGGTAAACTTGATGATAAACACGTCATAAACAGTTTATCAACAAATGTTGCCTAATGAATACAAGGCTTAAGATCGCGCTTACAAAGCGTCACCGCGGGGGCAACTAAGCCAATTTGCTCAAGTAAATAGGGACAGTCGATCGTACCGTTCAATATATTGATAAGGAAGGTTACGTCAGCCGCGCGCCTTCTCTCCTGTAGCGGTAATAAATGGATTTTTTTGTAGCGAGAAGAATAATCGTGTAAGTATGTTTTTGTGCGATACTGAAGAAAGCGGAGAAACCTTCTTTGGATATTTCGTTCTCTATGCGATCTATATAGGTATTGTAACTTGGGTTCCACACTTGGGATGCGTATTCGAGGTGGCTACGCACGAATGAACAATACAGTATTTTAATAGTTTTAATTGATTTAAACTCGGTTGATATTCGCAATACGAAACCTTACGCTTTTGACGCCATTTTAATCATAGCATTGATATGGGCGTCGAACATGAGTTTTGAATCGAAGACTACACCCAAGTCAGTTACACTAGATACAGTGGGTAAAGACGAATCTCTTATTTTTTAATTGCCCGAAATGAATATCGGTTTACGCGTGAACGTACACGTAAAACATTTAGATACATTTAAATCTAATTTGTTAAGAGTGCAGTATTCTTGAAGACGCAACGTGTCTTGAATAGTTCTGACGGGACAAAGTATTTTCATATCGTCGGCGTAAAGAATAATTTTGGAAAAACGAAAACAGTTTGATATGTCGTGTATAAATAAAGTAAACAGGAGTGGACCAAGCAAAGAACCCTATAATAAGCCAGGAGGCTTATTCCAGATGGTATGCTCATAGGAGCAGATGAATAGCCATTGAGGACGACCGTCTGGCACCTGTTTGCTACATACGACGAGAACCACCTGAAGAGGTCGCCTCTTATGCCTACCTGCTGAAGCTTCTGAAGTAGTATGAAATGGTCAATCCTGTCGAAACACTTACTGTAGTCAGTATAAATAACGTCTGTTTGCGAGGGTTCCGACATGTACTTAGATATAAACTCACTACATAATACAAGGTTGGACGTCGTAGACCTCCCCTTAAGAAAACCGTGCTGTACCGGACTAAATGTTTGCTTTAACGCGTGATATAATTGCCTGTAAACATTTTTTTCTAGAATTTTGGCAAATACGCACAATTTGGATATAGGTCTGTAATTTTTCACGGCATTTTTAGGTCCTTTCTTATGAACAGGTGTAATAAAAACAGATTTCCAGATTGTGGGTACCAGTCCCTCCCTAAGCGAGCGCCTGAATATTATACTAAGCGGGACCGCTAGACTGTCCGCACAATTGTGAATGATTATAGGGTGTACGCCGTCAGGGCCTGCTGATTTGTTTAGGTCTAAGGACTTAAATAATTTGATGACTTCAGTGTCTAATATTTCCACTGTGCTAATGCCAGCGCTCACGTCGGGCGTTTCATAATTGTGTGACGCACTGTCCAGTGTATGTGAGGAGGAAGACTGCAAGAAAGTTGAGTGAAAATAATGACCGAACATATTACAAATCTCATCACCTTTATCCGAAAATTTGTTTTCAAGCTTAAGCACTGAGGGATAGGAATTGGTTTGCTTCTTAGATTTGATACATGCCCAAAAGGCTCTCGGATTTTGCCTTATGTTCCCTTCAATGCTACTGATATAATCACGATACACCTCTAATAGGATATTTGACTAAAAAAATCGAATTGGTCCGTCAGATAGATTTCAAAAAAATATTGGACACGTATATTTTCTTTAGTCGCGTAAACAAAAAATTAAAACGACAAACTTCGCTGAAAAGTCGTGTGACGTCACTTGCCAGTACACTTTTTACTGGCAAGTGACGTTACAAGCCCCCACTCTTATACGTTTCTCCATTTTGATGCGTTTTATCTTCGTAATTTTTTACTGATTCGATAAAACAAAAAATACGTATCCAATATTTTTCGATAATCTAACTGACGGACTAATTAGATTCATATTATACGAGTTTGAATCACATACGTTTTTGTATATTTTATATTTCTTAAGGTATTTTGTTTTTTCTTTGAGTACCTTAATCAGTGGTGATCTACACCAGGGAGGGTACTTACGTATTGGAAAAATAGTTTTAGACGGAATAAAAGAATTACGCAGTTCGTTTAAAGTTTTATAAATGAAATCCAGCGAGTCATCTAAACATTTGTTGTGGATGGCTTTCGGCCAGTCTATTTTATTTAATTCTGTTGAAATGGATGTGTAATCACCTTTATTATAAAAATATTTACGAAATGTATGCGACTGAAGCGGCTGAGAACGATCGATATTAGTAACTATACATAGGGCTTTATGATTATGGTCTTCTGGGACTAAAGGACTTCAACAATGCGATACTGATAAAATATTAGTTGAGAATACCAAGTCTAAAATTCTATTATATTCTATTATTATTAATATTTAAAATTGCGTTATACTGCGATAAATTACACATAGTGACACTGTCAAACAAATCAAATTGATAACCACCTTGAACATTCTGTGGTTCATAAGATACTAGTCGACCAAGCCAACTAGACGAAAGTCAACGTGACAAAATTCAACATAATTTAACAATTATAATCCAGAAATTATTTATCGTAACGTGCGTTGAATTTTGTCACGTTGGCATTCGTCTAGTTGGCTTGGTCGACTAGTACACCATCATCAGAAAGTACCCACGTTAGATTTGGCAAATTAAAGTCGCCCAACACAACAAATCTATCTAGAGGCCGAGCCAACAAAATATCGGTGAGGGTAGACGTAAATAATGATGTTTGTAATGCAAGTGAGTTCCCCAAGTTTTGACGGCACATATTATATACGACACAAAAATGTAATTTGTAATCAACTTTGGAAGACATATTACGTAATGAGAGTGACACCCACAAGTCCTCGGCCTGCGAGCACCAGTCGGCCCGTTCCTCGGCGACGAGCTCCCGTCGCACCGCAATCAGGATTCCCCCCGCCGAGGGTCTGCTCCGTCGCGACGTAATGCCTATCTCGCCGCCATACTAAGTAACGGTCGTCGAATAATTCACTGTTATTAATGCCATCAAGTAACCACGTCTCTGTAAGACATATGATGTCTTAGTCGGTAAGACAAATATTTCTATAGAAATCCAGAGTTTTAGTTCGCAACCCGCGTACGTTCTGATAATAAATTTTTACAGTATCCATTTATTACGGCAGTTTATGTAATTGTGTGATTTTATAATGATTACTTTTCCATGTATTGCTTCCAGTCTAACCTGCTGCGGTTGATTGCTAGAAGGTATTCGTAGCTATTGCCGTCTGACCCCCTTCAACCTTATCAAGAGAGAAACCTTTAACCATATACCAGTCTTCAGAATTTATTGCTATAGACTCACAACATTTACGTATGGCATAGATTTTCTACACAAAATAGCATAGATGAAGACGGATACACCAGACAAACATTCAAATTTTATTTGCGCAAATGGTTATTGTGAATAGAATTGAATAGAATAGCATTTATTTGCAAATATGGGTAATACATAAGAAGGTTTACATCAATTCTGCCATATTTCACCATTCGGCATGCAAATTCTTATTGATATATTAAAATATGTCGTTCTCACAAATAAAATTAGTAAATTGCAAATTTCATTAAAATGTCAACTTAATTATTACAATATTAAATAAATTATGACATTCTTACAAATAAAATTATTAAATTTCCAATTTCATTAAAATGTCAACTTAATTATTACAATATTAAATTTAATATATTATGTCATTCTCATTAAATAAAATTATTAAATTTCAAATTTTCATTAAAATATCAACTTAATTAGGTATACATAATACATCACACAAATAAAATAAAATTGTTAATTAAATAAATAAAAAAAAAAAAATCTTGGTCCGTAGCTAAATAAACAATCATACAGTACTATTCCAGGTCATACACTATATCCCCCCCCGTGGGATCTCCACCTTGTCGTGGTGGGGGGGCTCAGTAACCGTGGATTGGTCACCCGCGGTGAAGCTAAGAGGGATCCAGGAGGGGACGCTCCGCGTGGGCTTGGAGGGGCCTGCGTAGGATGCGTCCAACGGTGCGGGTGCGGGGGACAGTTCTGTCTGTCCCTCGCAGTCGGGTGCGGTCGCGGGAGGAGAGGCGTGTCGGTGTTGCGTTGCCGCGCGCCCTATCTCCCGCGACCGAATGGGGGCGCACCATTCGATGCGTCGCGGTGGGGCCGCAGAGGAAGAGGAGATGCGGTGTTGCGTTGCCGTCCTCCCTATTCTCTGCGGCCGCTGGGTGTTTTGGCGGCGGAGTCCAACACCTTAATCCGTCGCCAAGGGGGTTTTGATCGGGGCCCGCCTGACCATCTGGCGGTCCAATACCCGTCGGAGGGTGGCGACGAGTGCTTTGGTGATGCCCCACCCTCCGACACACGGGTACATGGCGGAAATCGAGGTGGTTTTTAGTGGAAACACCACATACTCCGGCTCTTATTTCCCCCAAGAGTCGGAGATCCGAAGGGATTTTCCACCTCGTAAAACAAAAAAAAAAAAAAAGGTCATACACTATATTCCCTAAGTAAATAAATAATAATAAATTAATAAAAAATTCAAGGTACCTAGTTTAATAAAAATTGTCCGTTAAAAACTCATTTGTACTGCAGTATGCTTTATCTATTAATAATTTACGAAGTCTACTTTTGAATTGCACCATTTTCAAATCTTTCCAAGCACTTGGCATTTTATTGTAAACAACTGGGGCCATGCAATAAATACTTTTGCGCATCATAGTGGTTTGACACGGTACATTAATTAATTTTGAATTGTCACGTCTATTTCTTAGGTATACATCGGACATACGTTCAAAACGATTTGGATTGTTCTTCACAAACATAGCCACTTCAAGAACATATATACAGGGAAGTGTCAATATGTTGTACTGTTTGAAATATGGCTTGCAACTGTCGGTGGTTTTTAGCCTAAACATTGACCGGAGACATCTTTTTTGAGCCTTAAATGCTATCTCTTTATCGGTCGAGTTCGCCCAGAAAATGACACCATAGCGTAAATGCGATTCAGCTTTACCGTAGTAAGCCGCTAGAAGTGTTTTCGTGTCTACTATCGAGGATAATCTATGTAAAGCAAATGCAGATGAACTCTATTTTTTACACAAAATGTCGATCTGTGCTTTCCAGATTAAACTGCAGTCTGTAATCTTAAAAATTTGGTATCAGTTACTTCATAAATTTCGTCATTTTTGTAATGTATGTGAAGATTAGGTACACGAGGCATACGTTGTCTAAAGTGCATTATCTTAGTCTTACTTAAATTTATATTCAAATTATTTTTATCTAGCCATTTAAATAAATTGTCAAGAGAATTATTTATGTCCGTTTCATATGTATTTACATTTCTACAAGGGATGGTTATGGTACTATCATCAGCAAACATAGTTAAGGGATTCTCAATGGAAGTGGGCATATCATTTATATATAATATAAATGCAAAAGGGCCCACAACCACGGTAATAATATCTAACAGTATTGTAACTCCATACAAACGCATGAAACTCGAGTTATACCTACGCGCCTCGAGCAGAGTACCCATTAGCACGCCATTAGACTGTGCGGACTGTGCCAAGAGTACCCACAGCCACGATCGTGCCGCAGCTCGCATACGGCGCGTCTGTAGGTATATAACTCACGAGGGCGGCTGAGTTACAATACTGTTAGATTATATTACCGTGCCACAACGCTTCCCTGTGGAACACCAAATGTACTTTTACGTTCTCGGGATCAAGATATCTCTTCATGCTTATTAATTATATTGATGCGACTAATTTTGAAAATTTGGTTAATTGAACTGTTCATCTGTCACTTAATTTCCTTGTACTATCTATCTACACGTAAATGAAATGTGTCCATGTTCACCTAAGAAAAAAACATAACGCCATAAAGATATTCTCAAGGTTTCATGAAGCCTTTTGCCGTACATATTGGCAGACTTCATACTACCATTGATTTTCAAATACTAAAATATATCACAGTAATATACGTTATATATCCATAATAAGTTCATCCAACCATTTGCTTACTAAACCAATTCCCATGTTTATACCACTAGAGCAAAAAACCAAGCCGGCACTTGTCTGTCTTTTAGGTCACCACCGATATTTCACAATGGCGTAGTGTAAACAAAAGACTACTACTTACAAACGTTTCGTTATGAAAGGTTATAATAAAAACACACAACCCGTAAATCCGAAAAAAACATACGTTTTCGATGTACATTTAGAGAGCGTGCAAAGACCCATAGCATTAAATATCTGGTGCTCTAAGTCCGTGGGTTGTAAATTCATTTAATTTGTCAATCGACATTTCATGCGGACAACGTGGCTTCTTGCGACGCGATAATATAATATCATGGCTACAAGCAATGTTATTTCTTTATACAAGCTTTCCTCGCAATGTTTTGTTATTAAATTGTATGTAGTGAGTTCATTATCAATGCTCCGTTGCTCTCTTGAGAGCTTTAGTATTGTAGCTGAGTTTGTTTTCTTATTATGGTTTGTATTATTGCTTTTATGCAGTTTCATGAATGAAATGTCTGATGTCGAGATATGTGACGTTTGTACTGATAGGCATGTTAAAAAGTTATCTTATTGGATCAAAGGAAACCAAAATAAATTGTTTTGTCATAAGTCGATTGATAAATTTTTATATAATGATATATATATATATATATATATATATATATATATATATATATATATATATATATATATATATATAGTCCTCCTTATCGATTTCGATAAGGAGACCGAAGACAATTCCTTTTAATTTCGAGCATGACTGTGCTCTAATATGGCTCGCAAGTCCAAACTTAGTCTTGAAAGTCCGGTTACAGGAATGGCAGAATAACTGGCCTGCGGCATTGTAGGTATAGACATAGGAGATTTTAAACAGATCAATACTTACATATAATTATATGTAAGTATTGATCTGATTGTTGTTCATCATCAGTTCAATTAAATAGAAAGTGATTATGACAATTTTGTTTTAGATTTATTAAATGTTGAAACAAAACTCAAAATTACTAGCTTAACATGATGATAACTTTCGTTACAATATATACATTTTACAATTACCTACATGTTGTTGTAGTCAGTGTTTTGCTATATTCTATGTGAAAACTGTTAAGTAATAAATATTGACTAAACTAATGATAAATACATTAGAAATGCTTCGTTATGTTTTAAAATTGATGTTCCATTTCAATCTTTAAAAGACTAGATACAATATATGTATACCTCGCTAATAAAGAAAGTCTGAAGTTAAGACGTAGACTCAAGAACAGTGTTGGAACGTGAGTATCTTTCGTAATCGCAATTCACACCGAAGACTCTCTCAGATCATTAACCCTAAAAAGAGCGATCGGACGGAAGAGATAAACATCCACCGCAGCGTATATACGGCGTTTCTTGAAAACGTTGTAAAGAAAACTGGCAATGGAATTTGTGCTCTTTTGTTTTCGTTAAAAAATTGCAGCAAATTCTTGTCTGGCTGGTACGGACGCCGATAGCGCGATTGCATTATAAAGATTAACTATACGAGAGCCACTTGCATCGTTTACCTTGAAAGCTCTCATTACTAGTGAAATAACTTTTGAATACGTTGCTATAAATATTTATGAATACAAGGTGATAACACGAATGTACTCGGCAGCGTGCTACATTTTTATTATAATTGTTGACGTACGTGGATGGTGATAATGATAAAAAAATTATGAAAAGCTGTGAAATATTTTATTACAGCAGTTAATAATGGAATACGTTCGCCGGTGTATCGAATTACATACATTTTTATAAGGCAATACATCATGCCAAGTACCTTTATGAAATAAAAGTATCAAATTGAGTGAACGTTGGACATGCAAAGCGAGGTATATTATTTTTGTTACTAGACGTTTTCAAGACTTTACTGAAGAAAATCCTCCTTTATGGTATATACATTTTCTTTGTCGCCTTTTCATATAATATACCAAACTTATCCTAAACACATTCAATGGAGTTTTTCGAAGATTCGACACCTTTAAGTGACTGTGTGGAAAAGATTAACACCCACCCTCCACGCTCTGTGCGAACATTCGGCATTTATTGGCCGCATAAAAAATATGATTTTAATGTTGTTTTGCTTTTGTGTAGCTTTTGTATATAATACGACATCGACTGATTGATGTGTTATACTGTGGTTGAAAATCTCTTTATTTTTTTTCAAGGAAATACGAATGAAATAGTCCTAGAAGATAAAAACGTTTTTACTCGTTTTTTTATTAAGTTTTTTTTTTTATTGTACGTCTCCATATTATTTTTAGAACAAGTAGTGTTATGTTTTGATTATATTAAATTTTTGGTAAGTTTAAGATTATAACTATAAGAATATGCAAAGCCTAAAAATAGTAGAAATTTTGGTTAATTTATTACTTCTTAGGTATCTTGTAAATCTAACATATGAAGGTAGGAAGATACTAGTTTAAAATTATGACAGATTTATAATTTTAGTATCATTAAGAAACACTGCTATTTAAATGAAACAATACAAAACAGCGAAGACATTGTGTACTGAAACCTATTCTTGTTCTGTATACGAGAAAACTTAGCTGTGGTAACAATTTTCAACGTGCAATGTGGATTAGCAGTATCAGTTTGTTGTAGATGTATGTTGCCTGCAGTCATGATTTTATACAGAGCTTTGTTTTTACGAATGTTTCTCTAAAAATGTTTGCTCAACTTTAGCTGTTTCAACTTTATTTATGAGCTCTTCAAGAAACAGGTGTGCTGTAGCTAAAAACCCCTTTTCTCCATTTAATATAAAATGCAGTATCTTCTTATTTCTGTTTCCGTTTTTTTTCTTAACATCTTAAAGTTGTACTTCTTTGTACTTACATACTTTCTTGTTTGCTTTTCTGTTTTACATTCCAGTTATATTTTTGCCAAATTCGTTTTTGCATTTGTTTTGTTAGATTTCTTTCATTTTATTAACATTGTAATCTATAATATAAAAATGAATCGCAAAATGTGTTGGTAAGCGCATAACTCAACAACGCCTGGACAAAGGAGAAGTTGCAACTTCCATATAAAATTACCCCACGTCCGACCGCTGAGAAAAATATCTCAAATAATAGATAAAATTGAGTATTAATAAGTTGCATACCTCTGATTGACATCCTTACTGGCTATCATACTTAGAAATTGCTCCAAATATTGTTTCAGGCGCCGTATTAAATACTTATCTTAAAAATATTATACTTTCAATCATGCATTTCTCTAACGACCATAAAAAAGTGGAATAAAGATTAAACAAATGAACATATTTTTTATAGACTCTAGCCTGTATCCTCGAACACATTAAATTTTCTAAAAGCGCCCCTAACAGAGAGTAGCTATCGATAGAGTCCGCTAGGGAGCGCATTTAGAAAATGTATGGAAATTGTTCCCGACGACGACTATAGGCTATCGTCCACCGTGACGATCGAGTGCAAACTGGTACTAGACCCTCTGATATCATAATTAATTCCTCATATGTCTCGGAAAATCATATTAACTTCTTCGCTAGTTGCTTCCAACCTCGCAAAGGGAACTCTGCTGGTTTAGATTATGTTCTTCGACATAATCTGCTAACAAGTTTGGTTTAAGCATATTTAGTCCTATTGTTTGACAAAACTCTTCAGTATGTGTGCTTTATTACTAACGTAGTATAATAACTATTATCAAACGTGAGTTATTACAGTGTTTAATTGCTTTTTAATCCTATTCTAAAACTAAAATCAGAAGTTAGTATATTACAGGTTTTCTACTCCTGAATTAATATTTACAGCAATTTTTTTTATATGTTAGCCAGTAAAGTTGATTACCGGAAGTATATAATTTTTTTATACTGATTTTAAGCGATTTTTTGAGATACTTATCGTTGCAGTCGGAACTGGGGCATTTTTGCTACTTCTTCTTTGGTCAATTCTTTTTTTTTTAATGT
Source organism: Euclidia mi (assembly GCA_944739405.2). Classification (NCBI taxonomy): domain Eukaryota; kingdom Metazoa; phylum Arthropoda; class Insecta; order Lepidoptera; family Erebidae; genus Euclidia; species Euclidia mi. Next base: position 56,638,207 of record OX123190.2, read on the forward strand.
TCGTTGAAGTTCACAGATTTAAAGCCCTAAAAACAGCCTTTTTCTTTTTCCCATACAAACGTTTTCTAACTAAAACGTAGAGTCAATTTGTAATTTTTTACCGCTGCATAAAGTTCAAATTCGCGAGTGCGTTGATATACTTCTTTGTTTGATGGCAGTTTTGACAGGTTTCCGGACCTGAAGTCTCAGTGCTGCCGCCCAGCGGGCGATTCATGTCAGAAGAAACCCATTGATAACGCCTACATAATATTATAAATTCGAAATTGTGTATGTATGATTGTACGTTCCGTTTTCACGCTAAAACGGCTGAACCAATTTTGTTGAATTTTAATATAGAGATACATAATTTTGGACCATGGAGACGGATATAGGCTACCATAAGTTGTAAAAATTAAACTGGGAGGGATTGTAGGGAGGGTAGAAGTTTGTACAGCACAAAGGAGAAATACCAAATACGGCCTGTAGCGGCCAGAAAGTTGTGAATCGTTGAAATTAAACATATAATTTTTAAAAATTTTACTTCGTTTTCGTTCCTTGATAGAGTATCGGTGAAAGAATTTAGTTTTTAAAGATTAATTATTTTGAATAGGCTATGGTAATAGCGGATGAATGTCTTATGTTGCCAGCATTAAAAATAAAATGAAGTATGGTAGGCAGAAATTGTTTTAAGGAAATAATATTTTTATTATTATTTTAGAAAACAATATGTTTTATTTACTTTATAAGTATATTTGTAAAAAGAATCAAGAAATATATAATTTATTATACGTTCCATAATTATTAATCGGTAAAAATCGTTTTGTTTTTTAATCGATAGTAGAAATATTTTTTCAAACCATTTGCAACACTTTTTTTATCTTTTATGTCATTCGTGTTGCTACTGTGTATCGTAAATATTTTGCTCTGATTTATTGGTGTTTTCGTACGGTTTTAATGTAATGTAATTGAATATAAATTCAATAATAATGATCAGTACCTTCTACCCATGCTAAGAATATGCAGCGGTGTTTGTGATTGTGGTTAGCTTTTTTGGACGAGTATACATAGTACGAGGTTCCCTAGTACACAGGTGATTATTCATTATTATTGGCCACTCTTTATGTAGATTTTGTTCTTTAAGACGCCAAGACATACCTTTATTTACATCTAGGTATTATATTTATGTTAAAATTCAATTTTGAGGTGTATTTAGTTGCGGAATAATATCCATTTCAAATATCTCGTATCTTATTTCCACCAAAAATTATTTAAAAAGCATTTGAGCACAAATTGAATGAACTAAACCGGTGTGGTCACATTAATAAATGCCGTAATTGACATTCTATGTTTCAAAGGGCAACATCGGTTACTCGTGCAACGAGAGCGAATTCTTCGACGTGAAGCTTGTCTATCGTGGCGCGCATGTTAAAGAAAACGAGATATTAACCGATAACGACAATATTTCTTCATTCACGCGAGTGATATCTCGTGGTGCGTATCCTAGGCGGGATGGTGTCGTGTTTGGCCGTGCCAGGCCCATAATGTATGGCCAAATGGTACATCTCCTTTACCTCTTGGAAGTAAGAACGCATGCGCTGATAATTGAGTGCTGCGCATGTGCTATCACATATGTGTAAGTACTGTCACGTCATACATTATGTCATATTGTGCACGTTGATTAAATTGTTCGCATATCTATACTAATATAATAAAGTGGCAGAGTTTGTTTGTTTGTTTGAACGCGCTAATCTCAGGAACTACCGGTCGGATCTGAAAAATTCTTTTTGTATACAATAGCACAGTTATTCCGAAAGGCTATAGGCTATATAACATAACGCTTCGACCCTTTGGGGCCGGGCAAAAGGCTAAAAGATAATGTCGGCTAATCTATCAAGAAGGGGGAGGGTTGGGTCAAAGGCAAAAAAAGGCTAAACGAATAGGATACAATCTATATGGGTATCGTTTTCGAGATTTTCGGGACGCTTATTAATAATATGAAATTTATTTAGTGATCCAAGATGGCGGATGGGAAATTAAAGATGGCGGATGAGAAAATTTAAAAAATCGATATATAAGAGTATCGCCTTCGATATTTTAAGGGGTGGGGAATCGAAATACAACATCTATTTCGTGATCAAAGATGGCGGATGGGAAATGAAAGATGGCGGATGGGAAAATTTAAATAAATCAATATTGGTATCGTCTGCGATGTTAAAAGGGATGGAGAATCCAAATACAACATCTGTTTCGTGATTCAAGATGGTGGATGGGAAAGCAAAGATGGCAGATGGGAACGATTTAAAAAATCAATATGGTATCGTCTCTGATTATTTAAGGGATGGAGAATTTAAATACAACATCTACTTCGTGATCAAAGATGGCGGATAGGATATCGGAGATGGCGGACGAAATTTTTTTTAAAGTCGATATGGGTATCGTCTTCGATATTTTAAGGAATGGGGAATCCAAATACAACATCTATTTCGTGATCAAAGATGGCGGATGGGAAATTAAAAAAAAATCTATATGGGTATCCTCTCCGATGTTTAGAGCGATGGAGAATCCAAATACAACATCTATTTCGTGATTAAAGATGGCGGATAGGAAATCAAAGATGGCGGAAGGGATTTTTTTAAAGTCAATATATGGGTATCATCTCCGATATTTTAAGGAATGGGGAATTCAAAAACACCATCTATTTCGTGTTCAAAGATGGCGGATGGATTTTTTTTTTAAATCAATATGGGTATCGTTTCCGATGTTTAAAGGGATGGGGAATCCAAATACAACATCTATTTGTGATTCAAGATGGCGGATGGGAAATCAAAGATGGCTGACGGGAAAATTTTTAAAAATCAATATCGGTATCCTCTCCGATGTTTAAAGGGATGGAGAATCCAAATACAACATCTATTTCGTGATCAAAGATGGCGGATAGGAAATCAAGGATGGCAGATGGGTTTTTTTTTAAATCAATATGGGCATCGTCTCCGATGTTTAAAGGGATGGGTAATCCAAATACAACATCTATTTCGTGATCAAAGATGGCGGATAGGAAATCAAAGATGGTGGACGGGTTTTTTTTTTAAGTCGATATTGGTATCGTCTCCGATATTTTAAGGAGTGGGAAATTCAATATTATATAAAAATCTATGTTTGTTTGTTCATCATTTATAGACTCTGAAATGATAAGAGATTAAGCACTTAGTCAATAGTTACTTTGGAAAAGGGGCTTGGATAAAAGGGAATTAAATACAAACCCTTAAAAAAGCGATACGGAGTTCGCTGGGTCAGCTAGTAAGTAAATACAGTTTGAATAATATAAGCTCTTCACTACTGTGTATCTTATGGATATTAAAATGTTAAGGTATTGTGGATATTATAAAGTGGATACTACTATGCTGTTCATCATAAAAATCTTGCCTCAATATTTGTGTAAGTAATTCCCTATAAATTCTTACTTTGGTCAATTATATACCTGTCTTTAATGAATAAATGTCATTTTGACTGTGACCGTGATACGTATTACGTCGGAGCGAGAGATTTACACCAATACCAATGCCTTTTGACGAGTCACTTCTTTGAGGGCTTAACGCGGTGGCCGTTTTGATATACGGAGATGTACTAAAGGATCCCAGATTCAAAGGGAAATGATGTCAAAGGATGACGTTAGGAAGTGTACGCCGACAAACAGAAATGTACGTGTTTCGTTGAGCATAGGTTGCTGTAGGAAAAACTAGGTCCGATTTAAATGTTCCTGGTGTATTATCGCTGACGAGTTGATACGTTGCGGTCGATGTGAATCTATGCTTTTGCTCATAAAATGTGACCAATACCGAATCTACTAAAGGCTTCAATAGAAGATTAAACATAAAATGACTAATTAACTTAACTTTTGCAACTTCTGCACAATATACGACATTGTTACCACGTTCTAATGGGTTTTTAAAATTATAATACTTTTTTGCCAGACGTTTATAATCGTTTTACCTTGGTCGTGGTCACGAGATTAAGATTGAAGTTTAATTTATCCTTTTGCCGAAAGAAATATGAAACAAACCAAAACTATCATAATAGTAGAACATGACAAGATCGAACATATTACAATTATTTCTAGTCTTGAGACAAAATATATTACCAGAACCCAAGTGACTTATTCAATTAGGAATGATTATGAGATATTATGAGATACATTGGAGGAGAAAGTTGGCCCTCACGGAAGTTAGTTTGATCAAAGTTCTATCATACTTGGGAATTGTGCCGAATATTCTTCACCAAATGTTTTTCGATATCCATGTTTATGAAACAATAAAATTTTTTGAGGTTCTAGGGGATTACTACGTCTAATTTGCTATTCTCGTTTCGTTTTATTGTTCTTTAACAGATTTCTAGGAGACTATTGGAATTGTAGGCATCTGCCTACGCGAATCGAATCTCGGTAGAGTCGCTCATATCATACCACACTCTAGATAGACTGGTAGATTCGCTTGGCCCCACCATAGAGGGTAGTTGGGGATACCGCTGTGGTTTTAGTGCGTTCCACGGCTGGCTTTCAAACTCCACTATGGGTTGATTTGGGGCCCGACGAAAAACGACCAGCAATTAAGGCTTCGCTAAAAAATAAATAAATAGGAGTCAGAGATAGGTAATATTGAATATTAACACTTATTTACACTTTTCTCGACGTTTCTCGTAAAATTAGAAATACGATAAAAATATATCTATGACTGCAGTATATTTATGTCGGAAAAGAAACATGACATGAGAAATAAGCTTTTGTGTAAAACGTGGTATCAGAACGCGCACGCTCCGTAACTGTAACATAAGACGTTGCGGTGTACTGCATTTCTTGTCCACTTTCATTAGTAAGTGTTATTGGCTGAAAGCCGTTTTCAGGCCGCGTGTAATAGTACCGCGGAATTGACAAACTTTTGTTGCCTTTGAAAGTACACACTAATATTCTCCGCCAAAATGTGTTACAGAAATGCCATAATAAGAGTATTTCGAGAAACTTAAGTGATTTTTATTTGTTTCAGGACGAAATCATTGAATTACGTTGAGGGTCTCGAAGGTAAGAACTTTCTAATGTTATTTTTTTCACAGAAACGACACTCGCTTTTGAGTAGGTATTTGTATTTTATTTTTAAGTTTCCGCCCAAAATTTGTAGTTGCCGTTCCGTTGAAACTTGTAGAAATTACCCAAGGAAATTTTCTTTAATGAAATTTTCTGCAGCTTTTGAATGCAATGTCAGTGAAATTTCATGCAGTATTTGTCCTTTAATAAAATTTGCTTTGCTCAAGTGTCTGCATACAATTGTTTTGGACGCCAAACTACTTGGAATGAACTAATGTCGCTATTACTGAATATTGAACGAAATATCTTTTTATTATTTAATTTATACATTTATTCTAAATTATTATTTCTGACCCGTAGAGATATGCTACATTTCAAATTATATAAAATGCAAATTGACTTACAACAGTACCAAAACTCTTTCGAGATATTAATAGCAGTATTTCCAGTGTACACTGGAAATACTATTTATTCAGTAATAGCGACATTAGTTCATTCCAAGTAGTTTGGCGTCCAAAACAATTGTATGCAGACACTTGAGCAAAGCAAATTTTATTAAAGGACAAATACTGCATGAAATTTCACTGACATTGCATTCAAAAGCTGCAGAAAATTTCATTAAAGAAAATTTCCTTGGGTAATTTCTACAAGTTTCAACGGAACGGCAACTACAAATTTTGGGCGGAAACTTAAAAATAAAATACAAATACCTACTCAAAAGCGAGTGTCGTTTCTGTGAAAAAAATAACATTAGAAAGTTCTTACCTTCGAGACCCTCAACGTAATTCAATGATTTCGTCCTGAAACAAATAAAAATCACTTAAGTTTCTCGAAATACTCTTATTATGGCATTTCTGTAACACATTTTGGCGGAGAATATTTGTGATACAAAAAAAAATGTGTACTTTCAAAGGCAACAAAAGTTTGTCAATTCCGCGGTACTATTACACGCGGCCTGAAAACGGCTTTCAGCCAATAACACTTACTAATGAAAGTGGACAAGAAATGCAGTACACCGCAACGTCTTATGTTACAGTTACGGAGCGTGCGCGTTCTGATACCACGTTTTACACAAAAGCTTATTTCTCATGTCATGTTTCTTTTCCGACATAAATATACTGCAGTCATAGATATATTTTTATCGTATTTCTAATTTTACGAGAAACGTCGAGAAAAGTGTAAATAAGTGTTAATATTCAATATTACCTATCTCTGACTCCTATTTATTTATTTTTTAGCGAAGCCTTAATTGCTGGTCGTTTTTCGTCGGGCCCCAAATCAACCCATAGTGGAGTTTGAAAGCCAGCCGTGGAACGCACTAAAACCACAGCGGTATCCCCAACTACCCTCTATGGTGGGGCCAAGCGAATCTACCAGTCTATCTAGAGTGTGGTATGATATGAGCGACTCTACCGAGATTCGATTCGCGTAGGCAGATGCCTACAATTCCAATAGTCTCCTAGAAATCTGTTAAAGAACAATAAAACGAAACGAGAATAGCAAATTAGACGTAGTAATCCCCTAGAACCTCAAAAAATTTTATTGTTTCATAAACATGGATATCGAAAAACATTTGGTGAAGAATATTCGGCACAATTCCCAAGTATGATAGAACTTTGATCAAACTAACTTCCGTGAGGGCCAACTTTCTCCTCCAATGTATCTCATAATATCTCATAATCATTCCTAATTGAATAAGTCACTTGGGTTCTGGTAATATATTTTGTCTCAAGACTAGAAATAATTGTAATATGTTCGATCTTGTCATGTTCTACTATTATGATAGTTTTGGTTTGTTTCATATTTCTTTCGGCAAAAGGATAAATTAAACTTCAATCTTAATCTCGTGACCACGACCAAGGTAAAACGATTATAAACGTCTGGCAAAAAAGTATTATAATTTTAAAAACCCATTAGAACGTGGTAACAATGTCGTATATTGTGCAGAAGTTGCAAAAGTTAAGTTAATTAGTCATTTTATGTTTAATCTTCTATTGAAGCCTTTAGTAGATTCGGTATTGGTCACATTTTATGAGCAAAAGCATAGATTCACATCGACCGCAACGTATCAACTCGTCAGCGATAATACACCAGGAACATTTAAATCGGACCTAGTTTTTCCTACAGCAACCTATGCTCAACGAAACACGTACATTTCTGTTTGTCGGCGTACACTTCCTAACGTCATCCTTTGACATCATTTCCCTTTGAATCTGGGATCCTTTAGTACATCTCCGTATATCAAAACGGCCACCGCGTTAAGCCCTCAAAGAAGTGACTCGTCAAAAGGCATTGGTATTGGTGTAAATCTCTCGCTCCGACGTAATACGAGGGTCAAACTGAAAGTTCTTAGAACTGGCCACTTATAAACAATATAATAAAAAAAATATTCTAAAATTTGAAAATAGAACTCTTTGCCAATATTACTGAGTATATATTTCATTAATTTGTCATTTGTTTTACGATTTGGCGGCAAATTGAAAATTGTCTGTGTCACGTCAACATGAATTTAACACGAGAAAATTTTCGTGCAATGATTTTTTATGACTTTCGATGTCATTTAAGTCAACAAGAAAGTTATGATAGACTACGATTGGCCTTTCACGATGAAGCCCCATCTCGTGCGACTGTTTACAACTGGTTTAATAAGTTTAAACGTGGTCGCACTAATCTCACTGATGATGTACGTGAGGGACGGCCTTCTACGGCGACGACTGAAAATAACATCTGTGTTGTGCGGCGTATGATAGAGACTGACAAAAGAGTGACCTATCAGCAGATTCGGACAAGCTTAGGCATCGGTATGAGTCAAGTGCACAAAATCCCCCACGAACATTTAGCGGTCAGGAAGCTTTGCGCCCGGTGGATACCTCATAATTTGACTAAGGCTCAAAAACTCCATCGTGTGGATTGGTGCCGTAAAATGATTGAAAGATTTAACGGAGGTGACTCAAATGCTGTGTTCGACATACTAACAGGTGACGAAAGCTGGATTTACTGTTATGATCCTGAAACCAAAAGACAATCTGCTCAGTGGGTGTTTCCGTTCGAGGAGTTGCCAACTAAAGTGAAGAGAGATCGAAGTGCGGGAAAAAAAATGGTGGCCTCGTTCTTTGGAAGGATAGGTCATTTCGCAACAATTGTGTTAGAGGATCAAAAAACAGTTTCTGCAGAATGGTACACTACCAATTGTTTGCCACTTGTCTTGGAAAAAGTTCGAGAGAAACGACCTCGCAGTAGGATCCTCCTTCACCACGACAACGCCTCGACGCACACCGCCAAGCGAACGATCGACTATTTGGCGACATCAAACGTTGAATTACTAGGTCACCCGCCGTATAGCCCCGACCTCGCGCCTTGTGATTTTTATTTATTTCCAAAAATTAAAGAAAAAACTTAAAGGAAAGCGGTTTATGAATGCTGAAGAAGCGGTGGCTGCGTATCGCGATGCCATTGAAGAGACCCCTAAGGACGAGTGGGCAAAGTGCTTTTCCGTAACTAATGTCATAGATCTTCATGACAGCCGAGACCAACACCTTTACGTGTTCTTCGAGGTACGTGTCACGGTTGACTGGCTTAGCCATCCATAAACTAGACGACGATCGCGCCGTTGCCGGCAATTAGGCGATTATACGATAATATGCATCTCTGTAAGCAAAAAAATAAGAGTGAATTAATAAGAAATACTTACTTACTTTTTAAATTGCAAACAATAAAATAAATGATTATTTTAAAAGTTAACTATAACGTAGACATTACTGTACGCTATGTACTTTTTGTAGACATTTTCCATGAGCTTAGTTATTTCTTAATAGTATATTGCTATAATTACTACAGGAATTTTGCACATAATGCTAGTAAATAATAAAACAAAGCCTGCCCATGACCTCGCAGTGCGGTCGTGAGAGCTATCGTCCAGGCCAGTTCACAAGATAGACCGCTACCATCTTTGTCCTTATTATGAAACTAGAGAACGCCAGCAGCTACGCCTGCATTTTTTTTTTATTTACCCGTTTTGGCCGATCCCGTGGAAATTTCGGGAAATCCCTTCTTAGTGCACCCCTACGGTCCCCAAGGAACATACATGCCAAATTTCAGCTTCCTGCGCCCAATAGTTTCGGCTGTAGCGTGTTTGTCAGTCAGTCAGTAACGCAAGGATTTTATATATTAAGATAAGACAGGTATGCACATATAAATTGATCTACGATTGTAAGGGAGTAACTTTGTAGATTGCAATCATTGAAAGCATAGCGTCGTTGTTTTGAAAATAATGAAGGTCTTGATATAATTATGTCATTATGCTAAGACTACGTAGGGTTAGAAGAAAAACATTGATCACTTTGCACTGTGACAATCCCAAGTTTTATTATTATATAACGTGGGATAATAAAAAACTTACCGGCAGACATAACATTGAACGAAATAGGTATTGTTATGTATCAGATATTAACATGTCTTTTGCCGTGTTTATAAATCATAATAAAATGTCGTTTATATAAAATAAAATTCGAGCATTCAACAGATTAAAGTTTTTGACACCTACAAATACAGTACAGACATAAAATATCAATACACGTAAGAAGCACTGTCAACGAAAGTTTTAAACATATCGCACACGACGGCAATATAAAGCGGAATAAATACCGCGTTAGCTCATAAATCATTTGTGAACATGTCCCACTCGACGACAAACACAGTTTCTTATATATTTCATTGTTGCCTTAACGATTACGAAACTCGCATAAAAAGGGGAGAAACATGGAACGACTTTTATTCACCGAAATATCATACAATGGGATAAGACAGAAAGGGAATGATACGATTAACGTACTCATGTAAGTAATATTAACGAAGAACCGTGAGCTGTCTATTTAGGTATTAAGAGATTTGTAAATATTTTTTACGTGTCGTACAGATGGAGACATTTCGGCTTTGGCCTGGCTTTGATTGGTGAAGGTGTAATCGTAACTTACATTAAAGCCGTATCACAACTACTACGGACGACTAGTATTAATGGCTAATGATGCCAAAACCAATATGTCAACACTCGAAATGAAGCTTGGGAAAGGCGGGATGTAAACTCTTAAATCGCACAAAATATGAATCCATAGGGTGGGTAAGAGGGGGAGGGTCGAACTTCACTTTGCAAGTGAGAAATTAAAATCTACTGCTGCTGCACAAAAGTTTTGTTGGTCATAAAGTTGCTCAGGCAGAATATTTGGAGATAAGGAAACAAATTTGGTGCTAAGGATGTGATACACATCCTATAATAAAATGTCGTTTTATATAAACGACATTTTATTATGATTTATAAACACGGCAAAAGACATGTTAATATCTGATACATAACAATACCTATTTCGTTCAATGTTATGTCTGCCGGTAAGTTTTTTATTATCCCACGTTATATAATAATAAAACTTGGGATTGTCACAGTGCAAAGTGATCAATGTTTTTCTTCTAACCCTACGTAGTCTTAGCATAATGACATAATTATATCAAGACCTTCATTATTTTCAAAACAACGACGCTATGCTTTCAATGATTGCAATCTACAAAGTTACTCCCTTACAATCGTAGATCAATTTATATGTGCATACCTGTCTTATCTTAATATATAAAATCCTTGCGTTACTGACTGACTGACAAACACGCTACAGCCGAAACTATTGGGCGCAGGAAGCTGAAATTTGGCATGTATGTTCCTTGGGGACCGTAGGGGTGCACTAAGAAGGGATTTCCCGAAATTTCCACGGGATCGGCCAAAACGGGTAAATAAAAAAAAAATGCAGGCGTAGCTGCTGGCGTTCTCTAGTTTCATAATAAGGACAAAGATGGTAGCGGTCTATCTTGTGAACTGGCCTGGACGATAGCTCTCACGACCGCACTGCGAGGTCATGGGCAGGCTTTGTTTTATTATTTACTAGCATTATGTGCAAAATTCCTGTAGTAATTATAGCAATATACTATTAAGAAATAACTAAGCTCATGGAAAATGTCTACAAAAAGTACATAGCGTACAGTAATGTCTACGTTATAGTTAACTTTTAAAATAATCATTTATTTTATTGTTTGCAATTTAAAAAGTAAGTAAGTATTTCTTATTAATTCACTCTTATTTTTTTGCTTACAGAGATGCATATTATCGTATAATCGCCTAATTGCCGGCAACGGCGCGATCGTCGTCTAGTTTATGGATGGCTAAGCCAGTCAACCGTGACACGTACCTCGAAGAACACGTAAAGGTGTTGGTCTCGGCTGTCATGAAGATCTATGACATTAGTTACGGATAGCCACTACCCTTGAATATCCAGTAAACATTGAATTTAAGTATATTATAAGTATAACTCTTAGTAACTGGAGGTCAAACTGCGCTCTCTAGAAATATAACACACCTGGTTTGACTAGAAAGCTTCTCTATGGCGAAAGTTTTAAATACAACCGTAAATAGGATTATGATAATGATGAAATTCTCATAAATTCATAAAAAAAGAATAATCTGCAACTTCCCTGTTGCAAATTACGAAATTGAATAATGTTCAAAACCTTAATTATGCATATTATTATTATAACTTAATTAGTCCAATGCAAACTAATATGCAATAAACTTAATCTAATTCTTAGTCAGCCTCCAGGCCTAATAAAATAGAATTATAGTACCCACAAAATAGCATTTATAATTTTAGCTGTTAATGCGCCCAGCGCTCTTAACGACATTGAAGAAACTAATTAAATAGAAAGCCATACGTACAAACTCAAATAACATTACAACATTATCTCTGTGCGCCATGCAAAGTGTAACTTCAGTGAAGATATTACCTTCATTACCTTAATAAAATTATCCACTCCACATTAATATACACCCGCTAATAATCAGAAGTAATGGTCCATATATAGCACACCGATGGCTTTTTAATTGAAACTTGGCACATTAAGCAGCCAAAACGACTAAATGACGATTTACTACACGGTGTCAAGGGACGGTCGTTTCAAGTTACAATATTAGTCCATTTGCTGGTTGAATGGGCCGAGTTTGAAGATTCACCAGGTACGTAGGGACGAGTGATGGGTACACAAGGCCCCGCCTTGTGTACCCATCACTGCAGTAATGCAGTAAATGAGCCTCTGCGCTTTTATGTGCTCGGTACTTTAACAGAGCAAATTGATCGGTATTCGCAGTGTTTATTTTTTAGAACTTCTGATACATAGAGATATTGAAACCACAGCAAACGGACAACTTCGGGAATCGGCAATATATTCGCATTGTTTTGCACCACCAAACGTTTCACGTATATATGTACAAACAAGCTCACAGTGATGACGTAGTTAAGTCGATTTTTGACTGCTGGTAATATTAATACTGTTACATGTATACTAAGGAACGTATTTAAACTTCCCACACGCATACAGCGTAACGTAGTAGGTACTGATACAGAAGTTATTTCATCGGTTTTAGCTATTATTTTATTACTAATATTATAGGTATTGGTGTAAATGGTGGTCCATTTTTCTAGAGTTTTATGACCAATAAACATAATTATGTACTCACTTATGCTCGAATCACTACGTCTCCGTACAAACTTAAACGATGTAATTATTTCATCTTGTTATACTACAAAATCCAAGTTTGTAAAGATGGATGAGTTTGAAAGGCTGTTTGTGACTCAGTCACGCAATAACTTCTGGATGGATTTGATGAAATTAAATGTTGTTTATACTTCAGAACAACACATAGACTACGGCGGAATCTAGTATCTCTTTTTATTTAATTGAAACTAGTATAGACTATGTTTTTAATGCATGTTTGTTAGCAACAGTGGTCTTTTTGTTTTAATATTTGTTGAACATCCATAAAATCCCGTCTGTTTTCCCTTTGTTACAACATTGATCAAAGGATTATCACGGTGGATGGATCGCAAGCATCTAGTATGACGAGTATCAAAATGAATGAACATGAAGCTTGGCATTTGGAAAAGCCAGCTTTGAACCGTTGACATAAGGACTTAATATTATGTTGGATGTTTGTGATATTTATGGTAGGTTTTTATATATTTGTCTTTTTTTTATCGTCACGGTGGAAACCAGGCATATCGCGCGGCTCCTGGGGCAGACGAAAGTGGTGGATTTTAAGGCGCTGTCCTAAGCGACTGTTTTGGTAAATGAGGGGGTGAAGCAGGGGAGGTGAAGGGAGCTTAGCTCCGTCTACTGCGGGGCGCCCCCCTTCATTCTCGTCGCGTGCGGCCGTATTCTGGCGACATCCGTATTTCAATATTTCAAAATCGCAAGCAAAACGTTTTAGCATATTGAATTGAGATACTGATATTAAAATTTATATTACATACATCAATCTGTTTGTACAATATAGGCATAGCGCAATTTTTGTTCTCAGTGCAGCCATGAGCAAAACTGGTTTACATTAGACGTTATAGGTATTAACAGTTGACGAAAGTAGGTAAATACCTACGTGCCGTAAGATGATAAAAATAATTAAGTCAGTTCCATGTATGGAGAGGCCATTATTATGCTTGTTTTGTTTTTGTATAAAAATAGTGAAGCAGTAATTCCATTCCTGCCACTTTTCAAATCTACATACATACAAACATAACGTCACGCCTTTTATCCCCGAAGGGGTAGGCAGAGGCGTACTTCTACACCCACTTTTCACCAGATATACTTTAGTCCCACGTAATAAGGGGCGAGCCTATTGCCGTACCGGGCACATTTCCAGACTCCGTGCTGCTACTGAGAATTTCGTTACAGAAAAATCCAATAACACTGCCCGACCCAGGAATCGAACCCGGGACCTCCCGATCCCACGCGCACATTTATGCTGCGAGACCAACGAGGCAGTCGTATAGGGTTTGATGTCGAGTTTTCCGTCTCTACGCAAATATGGTATTTGCATCGTGTTATCCTTTAGTATTCGTCGACTCTTAGTCGACTCTTACGACACCCACGGGAAGATAGGGGGTGGTGACACTTGTATTCTATGCTGTCAACCACACGGCAACTGATCTTCAAAAAATCTGTTTTGCAATAAATTGGCTGTGACATACGGGCGGACAGATAGACAGACATTGCGAATCTATAAGGGTTCCGTTTTTACAATTTTTGGCTACGGTACCCTAAAAACACAATACTGTTCTACTAAGCGCAAAAGCCGTATCTCAACTAAAGCGAGTTACGAGATAATTGAAGTTTAGTAAAAGTTGATTTCTTTCATTTATTTATGGATGTTTATTGTTATTATAGGTATAATTATTATGGTAAAGGTTTCGAAATACGTCGCCGTTTTTAGGGGTTGTGAGTGATTGGAGAGGGAGGAGGGGAGGTCTTGAAGCCCTCCTCACCACTTTCACTTGCCGGAAATACTTGGTTTCCTCTGAAAAAAAAATCTCTAAACATCGTTGTGTATGGCACTGCCAACTTCCACATTAATCACACTAGTTTAATAAACTAAGGTTGACGGAGCCCTACGAAGGGCTCCTATTTTCGGATTAAGGGTCAAAAGAGAACCTAACATAACCTATTTAGTTACTTATTACAGTCGCACCTAACCCTAGGCACTCGAAAGCAATGACGCAAAAGTTTTCACATAAAACCTAAAAATTACATTCGTAAAACTGTACTAAACTTTAAAAACTACGTTCCGTTTTGCATAATTGCCGAAGTATTTATGAAATTTTGGAAATTGTTGAAAAATATTTAGACGCAACTCCGGCAGCCAAAATTACTTTTAGGGGATTAAAACGAACTCCCTTAAGCCCTCTTCACTACCAATACCCTCAAATTCAGGCGGCTCGTTAAAAAACCCAACCCATTATTATTATTCAAAATTGATGAAACATCAAAAATATATGTGGATATACCTTATTCATGAGATACTGCTATGTCGCTTAGAAAATTATAGAATTAGAATTTGAGTTACTGCTTTTTCGTTAGCTCTCCTCATACATGTTTGTATGGAAAATATAAATAAAATATTTCGCTTCAAATATGTATTGTTTCTAAGAAAATAAATATTAAAAGATATTTATTTATATTCATTTATCATTTATTAACGAAATACAGAGTTTTCAGCTCATCAAAAGTTAGCTGTGTTCTACAACCCGGCAGGTTTTCTTTATTCTCATCGAAAGTTAAAGGCATTGAGTGTGTGAGGTGATGAGGCTTCACTACTTATTATTTGCTGTTGTTCACGAGGCACATTTTCATTTACTATCCTTTTACGGCTTGGTATTGTAGAAACTTCAAGCACTGATGAAACATTTTCCTCTCCGTGATCTCGCAACGCCATCCCTTGAGCTTGACGAGAATCAAAAATTTTGAGGCAACTGCCAATTCATATAAAACGCCACAAGCTTTTCTTCTCCCGGAAAACATCATCTCTTTCTATAATTCCTATTTTTAGTGGTATACTTTCGCCACCCCACACAGCAAATAAACACTTTTGTTTGCGTGTAACGTGGCGTTGCCCCTGAATTTGGTAATAACAATTACAATATTTGTTTAGACTAGTCAGTTCACTTTTTTATCATGTTTCCATATTTGTATTTTATTTGCTCTTATACTTTTCTCCAGGCCATTCTTATAGGCAACTATAGAACATTAAATTTCCACAATCGTGTTTGGACCTATTAATCCATCTGGCGTGGCACCAATAAACGGATAATCCAAAAAGCTCGATTATTACATTTTCTTGCTTCGCCAGTTGTTCATTTTAGATTCCATGCGCAACTGATTATACATTGCAAATATTTTATTTGTTCAAAATATTTTTTACTAAGTTGGCTTTACTGCTGTTATCTCTTCTTTTTACCACTATACCAAAATTTCAATCTGTCAACATATTCTTACGCAATTCAAACCAGTCACTGCTATCCCTCTTGTAATTTTTGCTTATCACTACGGAAGTTGAGTCAAATTTGTTAAAAAATTGTTTGGCATTTCTTGGCTGGCTCTGAACTCTGAACAGATCGTGTTAGGAATGACTGCAGTCAAATGTGTGTAAGACGTTGCAGAACTGTTATCTTTAACTTCACTGTAATTAAAATAAAGATAATTAGTTACGTACTTAATTATTAAAAAAATACTATTCTTACTTATAAATGATTGATTTTAGAAATTAAAAAGATATTAGATGTACTTGGACATACCTAATAGTTTATGAATAATCATAAAAGACTCTTATGAAAATAATTTGTGTAAAAATGTTACATATTTCGTAATCATTTGGCCATGTATGAATTTCTATTTTATTACGACGCTTTCTTGTACAAATACTTCTATCAAGGGTTCTCTAATTGTCCATATTTTATTCTTTTAACTATATATTTATAAGCACAGAAACAATAACACATTAAACGCAACAAGAGTATAAACTTAGGTCCTAATTATATGTGCCCATAGTTACATGAAAAGCCTATTTGATTCAAAGTATTCAGTCTGTAACATAAAACATGAAATTACGAACTCAATTTGGCGTATTATAATAACAAACAGGTTTACGTAAAATTTCGTGCGGCGGAGACGCAAGCGACATGACCTATCTCTCACAGGGCTCATAGCCGAATGATGAGGTCTGGGCGGGGCGTAAACTAGCAACTGACACTCAGTACAGCGCTTATGCTAATAAGGTTTAAATTGCTGAAGCGTTTGATATTGATGGGATCTACCGAGCGTCAAAATCATAGACGTTTGGCAGATTTTATTTAATTTTACAAAATATACACGTATAATATGAAAATAAATAGGGTAATTCTTTAGTTCATTAGATTTTCTACAATATTATCAAATAAAATATGACAGCTAACGATCAAAATATTGCAAACAGTGAGACGAAAGATTATTTTTTGCCTCGATTTTGTGATTTTTTTACCGTGATTCTATTTTACATACATGAAAAATTCCTTCAAAAGTCTTTTGTTTAGACTTTTGACTTTAAGCTCTATTTTTTGCTAGTTTGTAAGATGTACCGTTATGGCTAAATGCGCGACAAAAAATTAGGTGTTTCACGGCTTCTGAGGTATAACAGCGCCTTAATCCCTTTTACTTGCGTTTTGAGCCTACCTTCTGAAACCACTGTGGTGTTCACTACAGTCCTTTCTTGTATGGCGGGGTCACGCGCTCGGCGTTTAGCATACTTTGCCGCGACAACGTCGTGATATACCATTTATCAGAATCGTACAAATTTTAACTAACGTTAGCACTGCATTGATGCCATATTCGATATTTTTCTAATGTATTAAAGAAGAAAGTTTAGTAAGACTTTCTTTTTTCTAATGCCTAGTACTGCTTTCTTCACCATTGAGGTACTTGAAAGACGTAATTTTTAACGGATTTTAATATCTTGTGGTTTTTATACATAATACTTTATGAAGCAGGTCTTTATAACGTTGACGATCATTTTAAGGTAGTGATATTTACACTATGCTCCCCAAAGTTTCGAATGGTTTATATCAGCCATGGTCATAGTCATAGGTCATGCTAGTTTAGCGCAGTCTTCGTAAATGCGGGTTCCAGTACTTACCCTAACGTCGGCTCTTTTGACAACATATTGTAGTGCATGCAGTGTATTGCGTATAAATTATAACGCTGGCTAATATAATAATAGTGGCAATATATGTGTCACTGTAATCGTACTAAATTTATCATTCATGTCATATAGCTTACAAATTGCTTACATTATTACAATATTTAGATAGCATCATCGAACCGACAAACTTTCGCTTCCTAAACGATAAATTATATTATTTGTAACAGCTGTCAAGATCTCAAACTTATTCATACAACAATCACGACGGTTGTTTCGCCAAGTTTCCAGGGAAGAAGCCTGAACAGGTTCGAACGGGGCGACGTCACAGTACCCTCGACTTACGCACAGTTTGACAAAGTTCAAGGGTGGTGGCCAATAGAAATGGCCAATAAGCCGGTTTGTTGGTTGTTGGTGATATATCACTGTAAAAATATATGACCAATGTTTGCTATGCCGGTGAAATTGGGGCAATGGTGGCACTTTTTCTTGAGGCTTTACTTGGAAACGAGTTTTACGACTATCGTTAACTTATTGGAATCGGATGTCGGTGATCGAACGTTCAATGCCACGGACCAAATGTTGAGTCTCTATTAATTAAATAACAACAGGTTTGAGATTGTCTTTGGTCAATATTGGATTTTGGCTTTCTCGTATTATTTTTGTCAGTGTAGGTATATTAATTAAAAGTGGGCTATTTAGTATATCAAGATAAACAGTTAAGGATATGCACAGATGACTTGTAAATAAACCTAAGGTCCTAAGGTCACATAGTATGTTGTAATGTCCATATTGTATATATGTATTACTCTTACTTATATTTATAATCCAATTCTTGCACTATAACTATTACTATATATATACTAGTAGCTTAAAGATTTCTTAACACATTTTTGCAATGGGTAGGTACTTTATTTTGTACCAACTGTTGTTTAATTAAGGTCTTAAATAAGGGGTACTAAATTTAAGTGTATTTATGTTCCTATACTATTCGGAAATATCAAGGTAAAACAAAAAACTTTTAATGAAGTAGCTTTGGTAGTTGAAAGTTCAGTAATTATCCTCCGTAAATAAACTAGTTGAGACAATTTTCACTGCATATTGCCGAGTGAAAATTGTGCAGGTACGAAGTGTCATAACGTATGAATTTACAAGAATAAAGCACCACAACAACTGCTTACGAACAAATTGTATCGACCATATGAATAATATGGAATGCCAAAAATGCAAGAAAGTACTTTCTAGAAAAGGATCGCACTTTATATGTCAAGGATCATGTCAACGTACTTTTCATCGAACCAGTGTGAAAGGGTTAGCTGCGGATATGAAAGCTGAAATAAACAGGATTTATTGTAACAATTGTGAAGAAGAAGGGACGGACGAGGATGAGCCAGAGCCTGAAGGAGAGGTCAAAGACCTTCAAAAAATCCTGAAGGATATCCAAGTAAAGGTTACCGCCATACCTGGTTTGAAGAAACACTTAGATGGTATCAAACAAGCCATCAGCGTGCTTTTCGACAAGTATGACACTCTCTTAAATGAATATGAACCGGCCAAAGATAAAATCACAAAGCTGGAAAAGACAACTACAAACATAACTAACAAATGTGTATATCTTGAGAAATGCAATGCCTCGCTCTAGAGCAGAAGTTGAACGAATATGAGCAATCATCGCGCAAGAATAACATAGAAATAGTGGGCGTGGAATACCTACCTGGCGAGAATGTGAAAGACATTATAAATAAAATTGGGGACAAAATTGGAGCAAGCACCCAAGACATTGAATGGGTAAAACGAAGCCGACCGACAAAGCAGTAAGTGAACTTCTGGTCTTTGAGGTCCCCGGCAAAAGGGTAACGTATAATCCAGTGCTAAAGCTTAATGATAACCAGCTCAAAAGAGTTACTCAATTTAAGTACCTGGGGCACTGGCTTACTGAGGACCTCAAGGATCAGGAGGATATTGAACGTGAGCGCAGGGCTTTAGCAGCCAGATGTAATATGTTGGCCCACAGATTTGCTCGTTGTAGTAACGAAGTTAAAATTACGTTATTTAAGGCATATTGCCAATCGTTCTACACGGGTGGTCTGTGGGTCAACTATACGCTGAAGGCTCTGAACGCCCTGCGAGTCCAATATAATAATGGCTTTAGGGTGTTGTTGGGGCTGCCTAGGTTCTGCAGTGCGTCGGGCATGTTTGCTATAGCGCAAACTAAAGACTTTTATGCCATAATGCGACAAAGGGCGGCATCCTTGCTAAACAGAATTCGGGACAGCCATAACAACATCTTAAGGGCATTGGGTGAAAAAACTGACTCACCTATGCTTGGGCACTTTGTCGGACTGCTCGTGCGGCAGAATTAATATTCTTCTGTACGGGTGGCCCGGCGCGGTGGCTAAGTGTGTCTATGTTTTTATATGTTTTGTTTTAGTTCTGTTTTATTTATTTTTTTGTGTATTTTTTGTGTTACTGTGTTACTAACCCGTTATTACTAAGTTTTACTAACAAATGGACCACTGTAGTCTAATGAATAAAAATATTATTATTATTATTATTAAAGCAAGGGAGTAAACCGTCATCCATTATAGTTGGCTTTAAGAACTCAGGCGACGAGTCTAGGAATAATTGGTTGGAGAAACGACGACAGCTGTTTGAAAAATCCATCGCTAGTAACGCAATCATTACGGGAGAGTAGATGAACAACAGAATATTCATCAATGAAGATCTCATACCGACGACAAGAGAATTGCTTTGGAATACAAAAAAACAACTACACGGTATTTACAAATTTATATGGATAACTAATGGAAAGATACTGGTTAAAAAAGCGGAAGGTGATAAAGCTATATGGGTAAAGTATCAAACTGATTTGAATGAGTTGATTAAAGCAAAATAATCACCTACCTACCGATAATAATACTTTTTGTTTTATGTAAAAACAGTGTTACTCTTGTTTAATTTATATAATTAAAATTCGCAGACTTGAACATTATTGATTCAATCACTGAAAATGTTGTGAGCTATAACTGTGTAAATGACGTAGATAGTTGGTTAAGATCACTAAACATTGATAACAAACCAGTTCTCAGTGTATTACACGTAAATATTCGATCCATACAAAACATTTTAGTGAATTATTTAGTAACATTAACTAACAGTGTGAATCTATTGGATATAATAATATTAACCGAACCGAATATAAATTATTCGCTATTGACATTTTATAGCATTCCCGGTTATAATGTAAACGCGTACACGAGGTCAGGTCGAAGTGGGGGAGGCGTGCTGGTGTACACGCGCGACTCGCTGGGTGCGTGTGTGTGTGAGACAACAACACTTGCTGCAGGTATGCAGTCGGCGGAGTGCGTATACATTACAATTAAACATAACAACGAACAAATATACCTTATATCAATATATAGACCACCAAAAATTAACAAGCAAGACAAAATAAATCAGTTCTTTATTGAATTACGCAACTTACTCAAAATTTTACCGCCTAAAACAAAAGCAATTTTATGCGACGATATCAATATAAATCTTTTGAATTACTCTGACCAACACGTAAATTCATACGAAAACTTACTGTCGGAGTACGGTTTCACCAAATGTTTAAATGACATAACGCGTCAGGAAATTGTATCAGGCAAAATAGTTCAATCTTGCATAGATCTATATTAGTTACTCTGATATATATATATATATATATATATATATATATATATATATATATGTATATCAGAGTATATATATATAAATATAGTAACTAATATAGATAGTATTAATTCCCCCGTAATAAAACATAAAATTTCGGATCATTACTTAGTGTCGGCCGTGGTGGAGTGGAAACGCACATCGTCTGGTTGCTCATCGCACGGTAGCGGACAGCGCGGCGCGGCTCACTCAGTACTCGTTTGTTTGTTAACAATTGAATGTCCACGTGAGTTGTATGGTACCTTTTGCCAAATGTTTACAAACATTTACAATGAATGCTATTAAACTATTTATACTTACACTTGTGAAAGAAACAAGCCTTGGATAAATAATTATTTGAGGTCTATGATAGAGCAAAAATATAGATTATTTGTTGTTTCGAGTGACGATCCAAAGAATATGCTGAAGAGACTGAACTACACTAGATTTAGAAATAAATGCCAAAAAAATATTAATAGAGCTAAAAATAAATATGACAAAAAGAGTATATTAGATTGTAATAATAATATCAAGAAGTTATGGGATAAAATTAAAAGTATGTTAGGTAGTTAAAAACAGTCGATAGATAGTTTAATAATGTCAAATATGAACAGGTTAGGAACCACTAAAGAAATCAATAATAATTTCGGGAAAACTTTTTCAGAAGAAGTTGAAAAAATACAACACCTGTGTAAGGAAACATGGCTAGACAGAGGACAGTATATGAAACCATCTGATATGTGTATGAGATGGCAACCCGTGACCCCTAGTGACATAAAATTTGTACTAAAAAATATGAGCAGCAACAAGTCACCGGGTTCTGATCATGTACGCATGTCAGACCTTAAACTTATTATGAATAAGGTGTGTCCTGTGTTAGCCAAACTGGTAAACTTGTCTGTCAGTAAACATGTAGTCCCTGAAAAGAAGTTTAATTGTTTTTGGGGCTGGTTTAAATTAAACGAGGTCCGTGAGGTAAAAATGCGTGTATTCGCTTGTACCACAGTTAGGGAAGAAGTGCGGGCGGGGCCGCATAGCGTTACCAACACATAAAATATAAATCTTACACACTAATATACATGTGTACCAACACAGAAAAAATGTTGGGTTGCCAACATACTGCCTATCTGAGAAAAACAAAAACAATAGCTTACACAGAAACTATTTTTACAGATTCAAGTTAAACTTGACACACAATGCAAATCTTTATTGTTATAAACAGTAAATAAAATTGTTGTTTTAATAAAATCACTGTTTAGCAAATAGGTAAGTCTGAAAATAAGGTACATTAATGTATATAATATAAGCTATGTATGTAGGCACCAAACACAACGAAGAATTGTAAATTTCACAGAAAATTCGTTAAAGAAAACTGAATACATAGTTACTACTATGCAATATGCCTTCCTATAAAGGATTATTGCTTAAATTAAAAACAGAAGTTAACAACAAATTTTTGAAATGTTGATTGATTAATGCTTAGCTTATTCGACTGGTAATAGGCAAACTTTTACAATTGAACGTTTATGTTTTTTACCATTTGCTGTCTGTACTTCAACAACTCTTACTTTATTATCAGCACCTGGGAATACATTGACAATTCTAGCTAAAGGCCAATACAGAGGACTTGTATTATCTTCTTTCAAAATAACTAAAGAACCTATTTTTGCATTAGGATGCCCATCTCTCCACTTATTGCGTGTTTGTAAAATATTTAAATAATTCTTATGCCAAACTTTCCAAAATGAACATTTTATTTGAGTACAAACTTTCCAAAATTGCAATTTATTCCTCTGATCCTGCACATCCTGTTCAGGGTAAGTATTTAAAGCAGATCCTATAAGAAAATGACCAGGAGTAAGACATGCAAAGTCAGTAACATCATTGGATAATGGCGTTAACGGCCTACTATTTAAAATAGCTTCAATTTGACATATTACAGTATTCATTTCTTCATAAGTCAGTAAATTTTTCTGTACTACTCGCTTCAAGTGGAATTTCATGCTTTTTACCCCAGCTTCTGCCAAACCAGCAAATATAGGACTATAACAGGGCAAAAAGTGAAAATTTATACCTTGATGGGATGCAAAATTATGAACTTCCCCTTGATGTATTTTACAATTTTGTAACTTATACAGTTCAGTTAACTGGGTATTAGCACTCTTAAATGTTGAAGCATTGTCACTGTATATATCAGTTGGAAGACCCCTACGTGAAATAAACCTTTTGAGGCAAGCTAGAAATGTTACAGTTCGTAAATCAGAAGCTAACTCAAGATGTATAGCTTTAGTAGCAAAACATACGAATACACATACATAAGCTTTAGTTTCTAGAGCTTTTCTAATTCGACTTTGTTTTATCATTATTGGTCCGGCAAAATCTAAACCTATTTTTTGAAATGGCCGGCTTACATTCACTCTATCTTTGGGTAAAGACCCCATGAGCTGCTTAGCTGTATTTGCTTTTAGTTTTACACATACAATGCACTTATATATGACCTTCTTTACTTCGTTTAAACCATGTACTATCCAAAACCTTTGGTTAATAGTTGAGAGTACGAGTCTCTGACCTGCATGCAGGTTTTTTATATGTTCACTTTGTATTATTAAGTGTGTGATTCGAGATTGTCTAGGCAAAATAACTTGATGCTTATGAGCAAACGGTATGGAGGCATTTTCTAAGCGCCCACCTACTCTTATTAGACCATTGGCATCAATGAAAGGACACAATTGTCTTAAAGTACCTTTTGTACTATTATTACATTTTAAATCCTTAATAGTATCTTGCATATATTTTTGCTGTTCATATTTAACAATTAGTAACAATGAGTTTTCTAATTCTTTACTAGTTAGATAATTTAATTTATTTTTATTACAGTTTGACTTAAGGTTATCAACAAAACGCAGTATATAGGCTAAAACACGTTTCATTTTATTAATATCAGAAAATTTGTCTAAAAAATCTAGACACATATATGCTTCGTTTACCGTACACACCATAGCGCGTGAGAATGCAGAGGAGGCCTTAACTTCAGGTAAGTCAGGAGGAGAAATCTCTGTTTGAGTCCCTATTTTATACTCACTATTATGAAGAAGCCTTGGGCCAGACCACCACATAGCGTGGCTGTGCAATTCATGCGGTAGGATGCCTCTGCTTAAGCAATCTGCAGGATTATTCTCAGTACCTATATACGACCAAGTATAGGACTGGGTAAGCTGAAATATTACTTTTACTCTGTTAGCCACATACACATTCAATGTGTTTACATTAGTATTAATCCATGCTAAAACAACTTGAGAATCAGAGTGTAAAACCACTTTATCTATTTTTAATTTAAGTTGCAATATTCTGTTCACTCGAGCTGTTAACTTAGCAAGAAGTACTGCCGCGTTAAGTTCAAGCCTTGGTACGGTTAAGCTTTGACTAAGGGGATTTACTCGTGACTTGGAACACAATAAAGAAGTTTTTACATCACCATTAAAATCAGTAACACGCAAATAAATACAACAACCATAAGCAGTAGAACTGGAGGCATCACAAAAACCCATTAGTTCAATTAAGCGTGCATTTTTTAAATTAACATAACGCGATATTTGTATAGGCGGCATGATACTTAAGCTGCAATAGAACTCTTTCCAAGCATTTAGCAAGTGCTCAGGAGGCTGCTCATCCCATGATATGTGCGCTTGCCATAGCTGTTGCATGATCACTTTAGCCTTTAACACCACTGGGCCAGCAAGACCAAGCGGGTCATACATTTTACCAATAAAACTTAATATTTCACGCTTAGTAGCAGGCATATTATCATTATTATTAGCATTTCTTGTAGCAATAGCAAAATTATTAGTAGTAGCAGGCATATTAACGACATTATTAGGGGACGAAAGCATGAAGGAGTCAGTGCTTATATTATAATGAATACCTAGAGTTTTTAAGAAAGTTTTATCACTTTGTAATTCAATATCATCAAAGTGTTGCTGTGACTTAGGAATTTCATTTAATAATTCTGGACAATTTGAGAACCATTTGTGTAACTGAAATCCACCTTTGTTTAGGAGATCACAGAGCTGGCGCTTTGATTGCAATAAAAGTTCTGGGGTGCTTTGTGAAACAAGAGCATCGTCCACATAAAGAGAATTGTCAATAATGAAAGCAGCTAAAGGAAACTCATCTTTATACCTCATGGCTAGCTCCTTAAGGCAGCGTGTAGCCAAAAAGGATGAACTTTTAAGCCCATATGACACTGTGTTTAACTGTATACATTGAATAATATCAGTAGCATTGTCCCTCCATAGAATATTTTGAAGACTTCTGTGTGTAGGATTTAATGAAATTTGCCTGAACATGTTTTTTATATCTGTTATAAAAATATACTCATCAAGTCTAAAAAGTAGCAAAATGTCTAATAACTCGTTTTGAACCACAGGCCCATTAAGTAACATATCATTTAATGACACTTTTTTATTAGTTTTCATGGACCCATCGAAAACAACTCTACACTTAGTAGTCCTTTTATCAAACCTTAGTACAGGATGATGTGGTAAAAAATAGACAGGATCTGAATGGAGGTCATATTGACTGATGTCTATAATAGTACCATGATCTTGCTCAATGTAATCATGAATAAAATTTTTATACAGTTGGAAAACTAGGTCATCTTTTTGAAGTCTCTGTTCTAAGTTTAAAAATCGTTTTAGTGCTAAATTAAAAGAGTTACCAAGATTTTCATTAATAGATTCTAGTGGCAATTTAAGAGGCAAACTAACTTGAAATTTATTATTTTTAGTGTCTAAAGTTACTGTATCATTGAATATTTTTTCACAAGCATCATGTTCTGGCAAAGATTCAGAAAAATATTCAGGTATGCTTTCAGTATTAAAAAAATCAGTTAAACAGTCATTTAAAGTATTGTCACAAGTTTTGCAAAATAAAGAGGTTACTTGTTGTGGCCCTTGAGAGGCTGGCAAAGACCCAGCGATTACATAACCAAATTGAGTGCGAAGTACTGGAACAAATGGTGCACTAGGGCTGGCTTCCTCCTGTGCCTGCTCATGGAGACTGGCTTGATGCTCAGAAGGCAGCAACAGCTGGAAAAATAAATCAGCTCCTATAAGTATATGTATTACACTTGGCATATTAAAATCTTTGTCGGCCAGCTCAATGTTTGGGGGGAGCTTAAGTTTGCTCATGCTGATTTTTCTTTGAGGTAATTTTGATGTGATAGTATCTAAACCAAAACATGTAGCAGAGATTGCAAAGTCATTAGTGAGAGACTGCAATTTTAAATTTACTCGCTCTGTTACATTATAAATTTTGTTGCCAATTCCAACTACAGGAGTAGCAATAGCCTGTGGCTGTACACCTAATAAATTTACAAGCTCCTTGGAAACAAATGAAATTTGAGATCCACTATCTAAAAGAGCTTTTACATTATACTCAACTCCATTACTCGCTATAATTTTTACTCTAGCGGTTGGTAAAAGAACCTGTTTGTCGCTCACTTCTAAAAATAAAGTGACGGGAGATTGAATATTTTCTTGGTGAAGCAATTTGTTATGCTTCTCTTTGCAGATGTCACATTTGAAAAAGAATCTGCATTTATTATTATGCTTGTTAAGGCAGATTTTGCATAAATTGTTGTCTGCAACAAACTTTAGTCGGTCCACAACTGAAAGAAGCTGAAATTTAGGACAACTAAATAATTTGTGAGGTGACTTACATAATAAGCAGGCTGAGGTTGACTTCATGGAAGTAGCCGCCACACCTTTCATTGTAGCCACATGAGAGGCCTTTGGAACAGCATTGTATTGTACCTGTTGTTTCTCTGCATTTTCAAGCGCTAAGGCACGTCGCTCTAGAAATTCAATTAGAGAGTGGGTTGTGCGTTCATCATGCAACATTTGAAATTCCCTATTGCAATAATTATCTAACTTTCGAGTTAATATGCAAAGTATTAATGGATCCCATAAGGATACATCATGTTTTAAATTTTTTAAAGCACCTAACTGTTGTTTAATTATCGAGACAAACTGTCTAATGTTTTGAGCCGTTGACTTTATGACTGCTGGCATGTCTAATAAGATATAAATGTGTTCAGAAGTTATTTTATATACATTATCATATCGATCATTGAGTATTTTACAAGCCTCATCATAACTTTCAGGCAGGAGTGGTAGGTTTTTTATTAACTCAAGAGGTTCGTTTTGTAAACAACTACGTAGATAAAATAGCTTCTGAATTTTTTGCAAACTATTATTTTTATCAATTAAAGCGTTGAATAAGCTTATAAAGGGTTTATATTCAGAATATTTACCCGTAAACGATGGAATGTTTATTTTAGGTAAGCGTGTTGATGCAAACTGGTCTTTATTTGAAGACGCTGGATGCGGCGCAGAAGATGCCTCAACAGACAAACGCTTGATGATAGATAAAGTTTCAACATATTTGGCTTCGACAGCCTCCGAATCATCACTTGACGGCTCTAAAGCACATATTTCGAGATTAAGCGCCTCGTAATTTTCGAAGGACGATCGTAACCTTTCTTCTTTGACACTTAACATGTGCGGATTAATGTCGATATCCGCATTAGAAAAGAAATTAAAACACTTTGTTAGTGCCCCTTTCAGAACGGCACGCTTTCTAATTAAAGCAGATAGCTCTGCCTCTATATTCGTACTCTCGATCATATTTGCAGCGCACGCACTTATACACGTTCACTGAATTAATAATTATGACGCTAAAATAATACGCACTTGGCAAGACAGAACTTAAACAAAAAACTTAAAGTTTTTACACAAAGTTGTTGAAGGTAAAAATGGCGGGATGGCGTCCTGTCGTGGCGTTCGACGGCAAGATGGAAGATGGTGGCGCCACGCTCGCAATTACACGCAATCGGCAATGGTAGTGTGGCCAATGACGTTGAGGCGCGGCCGCTACAACAAAAAATTTTGACCAATACCGTGACTTCACTGCACACTGACACTAGTAGTGGGACACACAGCGCCGTGCAGCGGCGAGTAGCAGAAAGATCTCTTTCTTTCTGGAAACGCCGATTTTCTCCAATCTTCCTTTTGGCGGTTAAAATTGGAAGTTCCGCTGTTTTTCTTTTGTAGGTAATGGAAATAATATATGATGAGTATTGAATACACCGTTGACGGCTTCAGCTGTCGACGAGTTTGATCGGTAATCACTCACACGACGGCAACAGACGCACGTGGAGATTGTAACCGTTTCGGGCGTCGTAAAAACTGTCCTGAACAACGATCTTGCACTTTATTTGTTTACACTCGCGGTACCTCACCATTCGAAGGACCATGAAAAGAAGTTTAATTGTTTTTGGGGCTGGTTTAAATTAAACGAGGTCCGTGAGGTAAAAATGCGTGTATTCGCTTGTACCACAGTTAGGGAAGAAGTGCGGGCGGGGCCGCATAGCGTTACCAACACATAAAATATAAATCTTACACACTAATATACATGTGTACCAACACAGAAAAAATGTTGGGTTGCCAACAGTCCCCGATAAATTAAAAGAAGCAATAGTCAGACCGATACACAAGACAGGTGACTTTAGAAATACGTCTAATTATAGACCTATAGCCATACTTTCAAGCTTAGATAAAATCATTGAAAAACGTATCGCTAATCAGTTAAGCAAATATTTACAACAAAACAATATTAAAGATAATAGCCTACATGGGTTCCTAATAGGAAAAAGTACAGGTACATTATTCGGAAAGTTTACTGACGAAATTAATAATTATTTAGAATATAAAGAAATAGGCTAGTTGACAAAAAAAATTATAAGTCCGTCCTTTAGATTATTCAAAAATAAGCGATACGTATTTTTTTATTTGTAAATTAAACCAAAAATGACCAAGATATAGCTGATTAAAGTTACGTATAACGTCACGCCGTGCTGCATTTTTTTGCACTAGATGACGTCACACGTAACTTTAATGGGCTATATCTGTGTTATTTTTTATTTTTCGAAAAAAGAAAATATACATGTCCAATATTTTTTTATAATATAAAATACGGACTAAATAAAATGTAATTATTTTGACCCTGGAAACTACCCTATTGTTGTAATAATAATGTTCGACTAAAAAAAAGCATTTGATACCCTGCAAAAACATACCCTTCTTAATGCGATGGAGGAGTGCGGCGTGGGAGAACCACTGAACCAATGGTTCAGAGATTATTTCACGGGGCGCTCCTGCCATATTAAGGTGGGTGAAACACTCAGTGACAGGATGCTGGTGCGCAGCAGGGTGCCCCAAGGATCGGTAACTGGTCCTATTTGTTACCTAATGCACGTAAACAGCGTGTGTGGAGTGCTGCGGCATTGCTTGGCATACATGTTCGCAGACGACCTGTGCGTGCTGCGTGCTGGCACTGACATATACAGAACTATCCAATTAGTTCAACAGGCCATAGATGCAGTCGTTAAATGGTCGCACGACAACAGGATAGTTCTAAATTCAGAAAACACCAAATGATTAATCGTTCGCTCACCATATTTACAGCTTAATGTCTCTCCAACTAATTTGTTTATAATAATTTAGTAGCCTGCAATTGTAAACCTATAGAAACTGTAAAATCTGTTACATATTTGGGTGTAAAAATAGATCAAAGCTTCGCTTGGTCTCAACATATAGATTTTATTTGCTGTAAATTAAGAATATTACTAAGTAAGTTCTACCACTTAAGTTACAAGGTTCCTATTAATATATTAAGGTGTCTAGGTGTCTAGATTTAACTCTAGTCGAATCAGTGATAAGTTATGCTCTGGATACTTATGGACTAACGTTTAAAACTTAAATAGATAAATTAGAATCACTACACATACGATTTCTTAAATTACTAGTAACAGAAAAGACAAAAGAGAATTGTAGGGGCGACTACCGGAAATTATTCAAAATATGTAACATCCTTCCAGTAAGTATGAAACATAAATATCTTCTATCAACATGGTAAAAACGAGCATAACCTGTCACTGGTTACCAATATGCATAACACACGTCTGATGACCGCAGGTAAATTTAATTTTCCCAGAGTAACAAATTACTACGGCGACAGAACATTGAAAAAACGTGTACCATTTCTGTTAAACAGATTGCCCGCGGACATCAGACATGAAAACGATAAAATTAAATTTAAACAAAAACTAAAAAAAATATTTGTTAAATAACATTTGTTAAAATATGTATGTAAAATAGTATTATGACTTTTCCACAGTCAAACCGCTTAACCGGTTTTGTGGAGCACTACTTTATTAATATATGTATTGTAAAACTGTAATAAATAAATAAATAATAATAATAATAAAAGTGTCCCGTTTATTTTGGTATTAATTTAATTAATTATAATATTTTGGTACTTATTCTGCTTTTAGCCTACTTCGTATTATAATTTCGTTGGTTATTATGGTCTGACAATTTCCTTACCGATATTTTCGCACTTTATTTGTGTGAATTATTAATGATTTTTCTTTTTCTTTCACCGCAAGTAACATCCTTATACTATTTATAATGCATAAATTTGCTGCTTAAAAAGTCTTGATATTCAAACAAAAAATATCATCCGAATCTTAAGTTAGAACATATTATATTACAATTATCTTTATATGCATCCATTTTAAACATAACCCTTAACAAAAAAATACACTGAAGTTATAAACAAGTTTTATAATATAAACATTGTTCTCCTATTTGAGAATAGAATTGAATTGTGTAGCCGAATGATGTGTAGCATACATACATTTACAAAATCTGATTCGTACAATTTGTCCTCCCGAAACAGATATTTTAAAATCCGTAGCGCAGAATGTGCAATGGATATTATTCATTTGCGAAATGCAATTTCACAGGATGTCACGTTTGTTAGAAAAATGCCCCACTTCATATTCAATACGTTGCCGGTACCTGAATTACATATCCGCTGTGTTGGCGTGCTTGTAACTTGTATTGCGTTTTAGAAATTAGGGTTTGTACAAGAAACAGTTACAGTATATTCGGAAGAAAGGAGATGAATTTATAGCAATCTTAAAATTTAAATACAATTTATGTACGGGCTCTTGTCATTTTGATAAGATTTTTAGGTACTCAAAATTGTCTAGTTAGTGATGTTAATTTAAATGATGAAAACCTGTATGAATAAAGGTCTTATGACCTGTCTGACGCTGCGAATTTTCCAATAACACACTTACCCACAAAAACCAGCAACCCTAAAGGAAATCGAATTTTTAATAGAACACTATCGGTTTGTCCAATAAATCTCGTCTGGATTCCGTGCGGAGCCATATCGTGTTACCGTTGCCACCGTGGCGACATCTGGTGCGCACTGAAAATGCCCGAGAAGCTACCAATCGACGTAAGATACGACATACGGAATAAATTATGTTAAAACGTTGCCGGACGCGAATATCGGAAACCATCAATCCAATATTTAATCATCTTCGACCAGATGCAACCTTTGTTTTCGTTTTCAAATGTCAATGACGAGCAGATTTATGTTATTTGACCTTTAAATTTTGATTTATTGGAATCACGATCACGTATCTTCTTGTTTCTATGAAGGTTATACTTTTGATGGTGTTGTCCTTACCTTGTCTGTTCATGGAAATCATACAACTTTTACGAAAATAGGGGAACCGATAGCCATATTTTGGTTCAGTGTAAGAAAATATGTTACACACAAATATGCGAGTTATAATAATAAATAACGCTATAAATCGTTACAAAGCTTTTCCTTTTTTATAACTGTTATATAAATTTACCCCGGAGGGCTATAACCCTAGACGAGCTTTATTAAAAATAATGTGTTATATAACATAATGTAGAAATGGCGTTAAAGTGATTTAATGTTTACCACATAACATTACCGTTTAGTTCTCTACCATATAAAAAATGCCTAGCTTTTTTATACTGCTGGATAAGAAACAGGGCAAATTTAATTCCTTGAGGCATGAGATGCGCAACCCATTTTATTATAACATAACTCTTTTTTATTGCAATGACCTTCAAAAAGTGAATAACTTCACGTTTTAAGGAAACCACTTGAACGTGTGACCGTACCTATGTGTGTCGTTTTTAGGGGTGACCATTTAGGTGGTATTAGTTATTTTGTCCCAGCGCTAGAGAACCTCCACGGCCATTGGCCTTGGCGAGCAGGTAAACTAGAAATTGCTACGAATCACACAATAAGCCTTTGCAACTAAGCGACCTATATCCATAAGTAACCACGAAGCACGGCGCCACGAAATCGACTTGACACACCGACAGTTGTCAGTGCTACGTGTGTGTCAGTGTCAACTAGCCGCTCCTTGTCGTAGAGTCGGCGATCAAAGTTCCGACCCCAACCAGGACTAGTCAGGACCATGTCGTCTAGTGCGCGAGATCCTTCAACTGAAACAGATTGACCTGAACATGATGTAATTGGTATACCTTGTATTATATAAACACATTCACTAACTCCAAAACAAATATATTCAATCGGAAGCCATTACGTATCGGAATGCACAAGAGGGCCTAAATCGAGTTACTAGTTGGCTCAACTGCAACCTCCTATCATTGAATGTCGATAAGACTAAATACATAGCTTTCCGATCAAATAATAGGAACCCGCATACCGAGGCATCGCAACCCATCTTTGCACATCTATGTAATAACCGTAATGTTACCTCTCCATGTACCTGCAAGGAGCTACAACTAGTTGATACAATCAAATACTTAGGAATCGTAATTGATAAAAACTTAAATTTTCAAGCTCATATAGATATACTAAGTTCCCGAACTAGGAAACTAATTTACATCTTCAAAAATTTACGACATGTATGTGACAAGAATGTCCTAATAACAACGTATCTTGCCCTATGCCAGTCAATACTGATGTACTGCATTACGTCCCGGGGAGGTGCTGCTAAATCCATTATGATAAAACTAGAACGTGCCCAAAGAGCAGTGTTAAAGGTGGCACTTTACCTACCGTTCTTATACCCTACAACAGACTTATATCAAAAGGCCAATGTCCTAACAGTAAGGCAACTTTTTATTTTTCGACTAGTTATTAAGTCACACTCACTAACTAATTTCGATCCTCTAACTAATGCAGGGAAACGTAGGCAATATAAAATATATCAAACTGACATAATTTACAAAACAACGTTATCACATAGATTTTACTGCTTTTTAGGCCCGTACTTATATAACAAAATTAATGCTATTCTCTCTATTTACCCCCTTAATACATATAAATTAAAAAAAGTATTAACAGAATGGCTACAAAACCTAACCTATGACGATACAGAAAACCTACTTGTGCCACTGAGATAACAAAGCTAGCACATCTATCTATTTATTAAAATACATACTGACATACATACATGCACTTACTCATACATACACACACACACGCACACACACACACACACACACACAATCGCGCGCTCACACACATTTTGTTTTGCATTTATTTATATTTTATCTTTGTTTTATATTCAACTTAGACTAAGTACTTGTCATAGCAATGTGATCCAAGTTTATGTCCAGGAGGTGGCAGCCTGGTGATCTGTTACACAGGATTCTTTTCCTACCACAGACACCAGCATCTTAAAAAAAAAAAAAAAAATTACATTTTCTGCCACTTTCCGATCCACAGTAATAGGATTGCGCGTAGAACTACAAAAAGAATATTTTTCGTGGCAACATGTAAAGTTATACCCACGTAACACATGTTTGGTATCTTGATTAATTAGACTAGTTGATCAGTTGGCCTTTTGTTTTTGAGCAGTAGTCTGTTGTTTTTTTTTTCTCGCAGACGGAGATGATCTTGGGATGGAGTTTTACGACTGATGCTTTTATTTATTTGCATATATAAATGTTTAATAAAAGTTGATAATTTTTGCACATATATTTGGCCCTAAGTTGCAAAATGTTTCTATTTTTGTCACAGTAATAATATATTACTAAAGAATATGACATCTCCACACTACTATACAGTTCAGTTGAAGTTATGGCACTTTTGAATATACTTCGGTCCTCAATGAAGTTTTCTAGACTTTGCCCTGTTATTTGATTACATTTTTCTTTATGAGTTGATAGAACTGTTTTTTTTTGGTTGATCTATCGAAGACAAATTGCCTAACTGAGAAACGAAATTACACATATTTATCATCTGTGAAAATGGTGCATAGGGTTCCCACCAAGAACTTAGGGTCCCAAGCCAACCTCACCTGCAAGTGGTGCACCTGCCGATCAACGGACGAGGCTCTGGCAAACAAAATGTCCCAATAAGCGGCAATAGGCTCGCCACCTATTACGTGGGATCAAAACACTGGCGAAAAGTGGGCGTTTAATTTGCCTCTGCCTACCCCTTCGGGGAAACAGGCGTGAGTCTATGTATGTATGTGAAAATTATATTACGTAGAATCGTATATTCCATAGTTCAAAGACCTATGACATTTTGTGATATTTAACAGAAATCCATCGAATGGATAATACATCTTGTAGATTCGTATGAAGCCTAGACTGTAATTGAATATAATACGTTATCAATCTTGTAGATTCGTATGAAGCCTAGACTGTAATTTAATATAATACGTAATCAATCTTGTAGATCCGTATGAAGCCTAGACTGGAATTTAATATAATTAATTGATGCCCAAAACACTTTGACAAAAGGAAAATTTCCGTTTATTTCAACTTTGACATACCGCTCATTTGGAGCGACAGTGACACAAGTGCAAATCAGTTAATTTTACACTACGCCATATTTAAGATTATTTAGGAACACTAATGAAGATTCTTACCTATTCTTACAGCTAATGAATATTTATTTATTTTTTTATTGTAGTTTAAACCTTGGGCTTGAAAATAGGCGCATGTCTTTTTCAATACCCAATCCAAATCGACCCGAAAAAAATAAAATACATTGTAAGACTTACAGTTGCGTCGTTGTTATCCTAGGAAAAAAGAAATCGTGTAGTTATGACCTTTATTGACTTTTAAAAAATGAAACCAAATTTAATCAATAAACAAAATTAGTTTTATTTGAATTATAATAAACAATGACAGCCACTGTTTACATAATTAGGGCTCTTATTATAATTTAAGAGAATTATATATAATTTAAGATAAGTCATTGTAGTCCTAAAATTATAGTCATTTCAAGTTAATTATGTCATATAATACAGTTGCGTCGTTGTAGCACCAATATTGGATACCAACATTTGTCATATTTACCTTAGTGGCGATGTAGCTCTCAGACACGTGCACACTCAACGTGGTCCCCCGCGCAACTGTCTGTTCGGCCGTTGTCGCCCGGTATTCGTGCGCCAAAATGGAATATTACAACAACGTCTTTTGGCCCTCTACCGGCTGTTTTTTAAACTTACAAATGTAGCGTTTTCACTCCTAACGTCCATGACTATGGGGATCATTTTGGTATAATTGGGTCAATTTTGCATTTTTTTGCAGATACGTCACTGTCGCTCCAAATGAGCGATACATACAAAGGCCTCCAAAATTACAGGGATTCATGACTGAAAATTGAATACCATTAAAAACGGTAATCAACCAAACCATTATAAAACGATAGGTACGTTTAGTCACAGTAAGTGGTACCTTCACATTTGAATTTTCCAACGTTTCGACTACTTATCAGTTGAATCAAGGTGTCCTGTAATTACCTTGAACGCCGTTTGTAAATTTTGTAGGCATATTTTCGTACATTTGCTTCCTTTTTCTAAGTACTTAAAATACTGTATTTATTTTATCGCCATAAAACTATCCAGTTTAAAACCGGTTAGTGCTGTGTATCTTATAGCAAATTATTTCAAAGGAAGTAATTTAAACGTATCACATACGTCTTAAATTTTTATTTGCTGATGTTTATGGTAAAAATGATATAATGTATCTGCCTAAACAAAACAATCACCGTGAAAACTAATCAATCATAAAAGTAATATCAAGACGGTATCTGTACCAAAGAGATAAGAGCGAAATATAAAACACGCAATCTTAGAAAGTCACTTTCAAAAGACGGAAGTGCTTACTCGGCGGCGCGTCGTAGCAGTTTGATTTATTCGACCCAGGCGCCATTGAATATGAAGTTTCAGCCGCTGAGGTGGCCGCTCAAATTACTGATGAAAATTCCAACAAAAATCTGTGTTAAATATTCCCGCATTTCAATGCTGATCCGGCCTGCGATGAAATATTATGTCATTTTTATCTGGAAAAGGAAAGTGTGCCGAAAATTGTTGCGCGATTTTGTATACTGGTTTTATCTGAGCTTTGATATATTGTATATTTTACTAGCTTCCACCAGTGGTTTCGCATGTGTGGGACTCGCTTTTTGAGATATAAATTCCATGTAATATTCTAAAATATTAGGTACTGCAAAGTTTTATCAAAAGTCGTTGGGTTGTTTATGCATGAAAGACTAAAAAATATCCATCCATCATAGAACTATAACAAATAATTCTAAATCCTATTCCAAAGCTTAAAAATACGCAGTCTAGAATAACATTATTATTTGATATTTCTCTGTAGTTTATGGTTTTTCTACTTCTTGGTAAGGAAATATTGATAACATACTTACTTCAAGCATAAAAAATCCTACATTAGAATCACGTTGTTTCTTTCACGTAAAGACAAACAAGCAAGCAAACTTGTAAAATATCTATTAAGTCTTTAGAATTATGTTTCTGCAAATAACCTCATTAAAATTTCACTTGAAACTAATCTGAACCGTATTTGCATGGAGATTTATGAACTTAGTGAAGCTATGTGCAGTTGAAAACTATGTAAACTATTAGGCGACGTTAGTGCCAACTATGGGATTATTGGTGAGGACTTTTATCAACACAAATCCAACGATAGTTATTAACTTTCATGGTTTCGATCTTTGCAGAAGCTGAGATATATACAGAGTTATGTCTCATGACGTATTTAAGAATACATCATAAACAGATTATTATCTATCGCAATATAGATTACTAGAGGACGTCAGCAGCTACGCCTGCATTTTTTTTAAAATACCCGTTTTGGGCGATCCCGTGGGAATTTCGGGAAATCCCTTCTTAGTG
Organism: Euclidia mi; assembly: GCA_944739405.2. Classification (NCBI taxonomy): domain Eukaryota; kingdom Metazoa; phylum Arthropoda; class Insecta; order Lepidoptera; family Erebidae; genus Euclidia; species Euclidia mi. The sequence goes on from OX123190.2 coordinate 56,675,569, forward strand.
CATCCCGACGGTCCCCAAGGAACACACATGTCAAATTTCAGCTTCTTGCGCCCAATAGTTTCGGCTGTAGCGTGTCTGTCAGTCAGTCAGTAACGCACGGATTTTATATATTAAGAAGATAACGTCTTGATAATTTGAAATTTGGAATATGAACTGTAAAACTGTGATTTCAATTCGTATGTTGTATATTTGGCTAGGTAAGTTCCTTGTCATTCGACAGCAGAAATACTAGCCCCGTGAAGGGTGAATTGACATTTTCACAGAATACCTTATAATAATGGATATTACAGAGTGGTTATTTTAACGTCTTCCGTCACTTACGTGTGCCATTTGATATTTGCTATGAATATGGCGCCCATGTCGATGGACGGATTTCCGCTATGTGGGGCTCCTATTTCTGCCTTACGGTTCACGAGAAACCTAACAAACTTAACCTTACATAGGAAATCGGGCTGAGATTTTGTATATTTACCTACCATTCTGAGTGGTTAAATTTCTGGTTGAATCTATACTAATATAATAAATAAAAAGAAAAGATTTGTATTTTTGAATTTTTTTATGTTTGTTACGAATAAACTAAAAAGATACTGGATGAATTACATAAATTCTCTCACCATTATTGAATTCACCAAATTGATTGAATGCTACATGATCTCTGAGTAACATAGGCTATATTTATAACTAGAAAATATTAGGGATCCCTACTAAAACTTCAATAATGCAAACCAAAGCGTAAACACTTTTGCCAGAAAATATCTTTTATCGCTGCTAAAACTATGAATGATATATAAAAATGATTTAAAACATTATTAAAGTACTCATTATTAGCTACAAAAAAGGCTGCGATGGCATAGGTCCATCTCTTATGAAAAATCCCCAGTAACCATATTTATCAATAACAAATTACAACAATATTATGGGTTACTTTTGAAACTATTTTAAATTATACAGTTTTATTTCTTATCCAATTAAATACGCTAGATATGATGTGTATTTAATGCTCATAGAAATTGTCTTTTACATTATAGCATTATAATGAATATCTAAGAAGCTATAACGAAATAAAAATAATGCGTGAAATAATAAATTGGCCGCCACATATCGCACACCGATATGCTACCGCTGCACCGGGACGAGACTCTCTTGATGCGATCGATTACATAAATTAAGAATAATATTTGTATTATTAAAATTGAAAGGGCCATTCAAACGATATTACAAATCTAAAAGTACAGAAGAGGGCCGTGCATCAATTGAAAATGTAATCGCGCTAGAAATTAATTAGGTACCTAAGTAGGCACCTACTAACATGAAGTCTTTCGTTCGCAGTCTAGGTACTGCTACCGTGATGCCCATATCTAGCAACTGCTAGATATGGGCATCACGGTAGCAGTCAGTTAATAGGAAGACCCGTCTGGCCAGCGTGGTTAAAGTGAGTCAACCACTTTACACCGCTGGCCGGACGGGTAAAGAGTAAAGGAGAATGCCGGTTTTTGTATGGAAGCCTGTACCGTTTGCTTTCTCATGAAATGAACATTTTTAGCCAGCTTGTAGTTTAATATTACCGTAGGCATGAATCGTTTTTGTTTTCAAATCCGTAGTTCTGAAATTTTCACATAACCATATTTAAAAAAATCCGCACAAATATTGTAAAGGAAGGAATTTGTCCTTGATTTCTAATTGTTTATAACAATTTCAATAAGTGAATGATGTTACAAGTTAAAAGAAAGGTAGTTTCGACCCAGAGGAACAAACCTCAACTCAACGGATAAAAACAAAATAATAACACAAACAAACACGATCGATGCGTAGGCGACGTTGTGTAGGGTTGACATTTGACACTTTTGACAGTTGCTCAAGTTATCAAATGGTACCCCGCAAGTGTTGCTATCTCGATTCAATTAAATCTAAAATCGATATCACCTAAAAACAATCGATTTATGAATAAATTGCTCAACCAAAGACTGAAATCAAGTTAAGTAGCCAAATATGTATTTCTATTTAATAAAATCACACAGACCACAGTTTTTTTAATTCACTATCATAGTACCTTCTATTGAATCCAAATTCATTTAATCGTGTAAGCAATCGTTAATATTGAGAATATTATTACACTCGATTTTTTGTCGCTCGGGATCGACTTTTTTGTGCTGGCAATGTATGCATTCGGAAGTTGTTGATCTAAGTTCTACTTTTTTATAATATTTCGTAAACGCGGATTTTATGTTTCATAATTAAGTAACGGCATTCAAAATGTGTCAAAGTATTACGAAAGCAATTGGTACAGGTTTTGGCATTCTCCTTTCCTGCGTTATTACCAACATAATTAGTAAAAAAGGCCACCCGTGCGAAGCCGGGACGTGCCGCTAGTATGATATATATCAGCAATTAGTTTTCAAAATACAAATTCTAGCTATCCAATATTCGGTTCCTTAAATAAAACTAAGTAGTTTTATTGAATAAGTCCTACTTTGAAAATTGATATAATATATTATGAAATTGTCTTCAGAAATTATATTATTATAAGGCCCCATGTGTGTACAATTTCGTGTCGTAAGAGCCGACAGAGGGAGCATATTATGCAGAGAACAGCACTGTAAGAGGAGGCAAACTTGATACAAACCCTATACCAAACCGTTTGGCCAGCGTGGTATAGTAGGCCAATTCCTCCTTTCAAAGGAGAGGCCTGGTCCAGCAGTGGACTTTTAAAGGCTGATGATGATGATGATGATTTCTGTGGAGCAATTCTAGGAAGCAGAAAGGTGCCTCGGGATGTTTTGGTGGAATAGTAATTGGCTCGTACCTAGGTAGCTTGAAACTCGTCTGTGAACATTGTAGTATACCAGGTATACCTATTTTATATTGAGAAGTTCTACATTATGTACCTAAGTATGGATCTAACGCAGCGACTCACGTGGGCGACAAAAGATGACAAGTGTAGGGACGACTTAAAAAACTGAGAATTGTTTTAGAGTAGGAAAAGTGTATAGTTCACTGTTACTTGATGTTTTTGTAAAACGTCATATCACATCGATACACAAATTTGATCTTGTAATCTACGCTAAGACATCAACAGCAATGAGTCGATGTCTCCTTAAGTTTCATTCTCGTCTCAGATGTCAAATGAAAGGGATCCCAATTACACCAAGTTACGCGAATTGATTACAAGAAGAAACCGAATCAATGCGCGGAGAGGGAAATTTAGAATTCACCCGCGTAATATAGGTATTCAAACATTATTATGTAGTGTGTTTTTCATCATTCATCATCATCGGCTCTGTAAATAAACTGCCTCACTGCTGGGCACGGGCCTATTCTCACGTCACGTCACTGTGGCCTAGTGCGGATTGGCTGTGAGTTTTCAGCTGAAATCAAATTTTAGTATATAGTTTACAAAATGTACCGACCTACTACTACTGTCTATGTTGGTAAAAAAACAAAAAGCGATATGAACCCGCGCATTGAATTATCTTTATACTACAATACATTAGGGGGACTGCAGACCTTCTAGAATATTTCAATAATGGTATTTTACTAAGTGAAATAAGCATTACAATTTCTTTTATCATTCATTTTATTACTTATTACTAAGTATATACTATAACTTAAATTGGCATGACACCGCGATCAGATTACCGTGGTTGAAGATTTAATTTCATGCGACTGATCGTTACAATATTCTTTTATAGCGAAGCGATTCATTTATATTTAATACAACAATGAAAAGTATTATCTTTTACAATACTCATTGTAGTAACAATGAGCGGTGTTATCTTTTACAATATTAAATAGGTCGTATTTAAGACCACAATAGCTGGTGGAAACGTTTTGACAAATGAGTGTTAGTTATCTACACAGATTTTGAAAAGTATTGTATAATTTTACGCAGTAGGCGTAAAATTTTACAAGCATGATTTTCATCCATTTTATCAGACAAGTAGTAGTCTAAAAAATAACAATTATATTTTCAATTTGTGTTGATGTTTAGGAACGCTGTTTGCAAGAGTTTATATATTAAGGATGTAATATTTTAATTTATCAGCTAATCAGTGTCGATAACCTCTAGATTATTTTGCAACACTTTACAGCAAGTGTCTATTCATTGCCTATTACCAAACTCGTACATAGCTATGAGAAACTCACGTCCTTACACCGTTCTATGTAATTCCATCATTTATTAACAATTTGGAGCGTAACCCCAGAAAGCGGTATTAAACCAGAGATTTTCGAGATGTTTTGAATTTCAATCGTGAAGTTAAACAATTAAGATGATTAGGAATGTGAGCCATATTTTATTTTGTATATTTTATTTTAATTGTGATATTTACCATGAACATATCGTCTGAATAGTTAGATTTAAGGTTTTGATTCTTCTACTAATTCTAAGACTCAGCATTATTTTCTAAGTTTAGAACAATGTTGTACACAAATACAAATTATGAATTTTACTTGGTTGGAGCAATATAGGTATGAGTCGACTGTATTTTATATATATAGTATGCTTACAGCGCGTGTCGTAGTTAAGTTTATGTAAATAATAGATTTTTGTCATAGTTTTTTAATTATTATGCAACTATGGTGTATTTTAATTATAGCTTGGGCCTAGGTTAATTTGTATTTCATATCAAATTAATTTTTTTAATCAAAATCGCGCGCGCTGGAAACGTTCCATTTCATCTACGGCATCAAAGTAATTGCCATCATCAACACGAGTGCAAAGCACTTCAACTTCATACGTACGATATCTCAGATTAATCAGCCATTATATTCTAAAATATCTCTTTAGCATACCATTTTTTTTTAATTTTATTCTTTAAATTTTCCTTGAATATAACATGTTTTTTTTATTTTCCAAGCCTTTGTTTTGGTCATGTTTTTAAATATTTTTTGTGTCGGGTATTTGATAGATCTTTTGGTGAGAATTTGTCATGTTGTGAATATTGTGATGTCTTATTTTCAAATATTCTGCTTTTTCTACTAATATTTCTACTCTTTTGATCTGGCCTACTTTCTTCATTCAACTGTTGAACTCATTTGCAATCGGCAGTACTTAAGGTGCTCAAGATAATATCAACAACACTACAGAAAAAGGAACCAGACTTAAGTCGTATTTCTCCACCGCATTTAAACTTACTTCCTTTAATAGTTATATTCAACATTCTAACGTATTTAAAATATTTATTATTCGTGAATAGTTTAAATTTTGATTAACAAAACCGTCTTAAATCGTTTCATAATACAAACGTACGACTGTACTGCAAATATATCCTTTCGTGCAAATACAATGAATATTGAAATAATGGTTTGTGGCAAAGACCCTCGCTGGTCAGAGCAACTCTGTTGGAAGTTGACAAATCACCTGGCTTATAATCAATTCATTTGTGCGTTCTACATAATTTGCCTGAAAGCCTGTCAATCAAAATAATACCCGTGAGGATATACCTAGTCTAAAGTGAGCCCTTTGAGAAGTTACGTTTCAATAACATTAAGGTGGCAGCAAAAAAGTAAATGAATATTTTATACCAATTTTGCTTCAAAATCTAAGTTTTATAAAGCTTAGAAAAATACTTGACACCTTGTCACTTCACAAAAATTATAACGTCGCTCAGAAAATAGACAAGAAAATATCAGGATTAAATATTCACCTGTATTCTCTTCAAAGATAATAATTTTAAGTAAACTTTGCACTAACAGTGCTAGTGTTTAGAAGTGACTTAAGAAATATGAGTCTTAAACGCCTAAGTATTAGAAGACAAACTTTTAAAATTATTTACTTTTGACAAACTGTGTTTATAATTTCAGTAACTAATCTCTTACACACGCACATTATATTATTAAAACCATAACGTGGACGTCTCATCACCAGCAAGAATAATTAAATTTCACTCATTAAAAACAGCCAGATATATTCTTACCCATTAGCTGTAGTACTTTTGGGGAATTGGAGCGCAAATGAATCTCTCTTTTATTTCAATTTAAAAATGCACCGCACCGTACGGACGTGTATAATATCGTTGTGACCAAACTGGAAGTACAGGTAGGGGCCAGTACTGGGGGAAATCGACTTCAATTAATACCAACAACACGAGGGCACGTATCTGTTTATCGAACTTTGAGTTTCGTATTCCGTTATTGGTCTGAAAAGGACTAAAACAACGGTACGGTGAATTCTACTGGCAACTTCACTTGATGTTTCGACCAGGTCCCAGCGCAGTTGTTACACATTTGGGTCCCTTATCAATTTCAGAAGTCTCAATATCAATAACGATAAAAAACATAGATCCAAATTCAAAGGGAAAGGTTATTTGATCCACAAACGACACGTCGTCGAATCCTATTACAGTTAAAGTGTATTCTCGAGAAATTCTACGTCTAATACTTTGAATTCATTGACATTCAATAACATCAAATTTAATGACACAGCAATGCTGTATGTATGCAAATATTAAATTATTATATTATTTTTATTATTTGGCAGTATAAGCCCAAAATTTTCAAATATGGTTGGTTTTCGATCCAATTTAATTGTACAGGTATATGAAACTTGAAAAGTTTTTCGCATCTACCCATTTTTACTCGTAGAATATTAAGGACACCGATGGCTGAAATACATTAATGTTTTGAAGTGCCGACGTGAAGACGTTGTTAATGACGTAAATGAAAATATTTTTGTTATTGCAATGAATTTTTAAGGCACTAATGGACTATTTTGATGTTGCTTTTTGTTTCTTTAAAATATTTTCTTATAATAATTCAAGCAAGTGTGTTTTAATACTCGAACTTATGACAGTATAATATAACTATTTTAAAACAATTCATATTGTCTTAAGACAAAGTAATTATGTTAATAATGAAATGTTTAACTGAAGTATTAATTATTTATTAACATGTTAAACTGGTTTATTTTTATTAAAAGCTTATTATTTTTCCGAGTGACTAATAACTTAAAAGATGACTAAATGTTTGTAACTAATAAAATAAGTTGCTAGCGATTAAATACTTTCGCGACTATTATATTAAATAAGATTCAAAACTAAGGGTGTTATAAAATCTTAAAACTAGCAGCTGCGTTTAGGTAGCAAATAAACTATACAAGTCAATTGAAATAATAGCCGAGGAGCTATAAATAATGATTTGGCGACTAATAATGTTAGTACCTACCTACTAACATTATTAGTCGCCAAATCATTATTTATAGCTCCTAGGTTATGTTAGGTTTTCTTGAGACCATGTACCCAAAAATAGGAGCCCTGCGAAGCAGGGCTCCGTCAACTTGGCTAAAAGACTGAAGCGTCTTATTTACTTATACGAAACACTTCATTTAAGACAAAATCATTTGCCAAATATTGAAATTTGTATTATTTATGAATGTTCATTTTCTATTTTTTATTCATCATCAAGTTTCCGCATAGATACTAATTCAGTTCCCAAAAAAATAAAATGCTGCTAGTTTAAATTAAAACGAAGCTTATCACTGACATATTAATAGGCTACATTTTACTTATTACGATACTCCTTATTAGCTGCCAACCCATTATATATGGTACCCACTCTAATTATTTTTTAAACTTGTATTCGCTTTACTTAGTCACCGCATTAAATACATGCCTTTATTAAATATAATTTCGGATAAAATTATCTTTTGGAGTCAGTATCACAATCTAATTAGATATCAGTTGAGAAAAATTGCGTAATCCAACAGCTATCTATGGCATCATGTATTTCTGCCAATACATTTAAGATTCAGATACAACATTTTTTGCAAGATTACTTTTTTGTTATGGAATTTAATAGCCGCCACAGTTCAACAAACTTTTTGTTTTTAAAATACTTGTACCTATATTTTGTTTTTAAAATAGTCATATAACGAAGTACAATATCTTCGGCTGCACGGTCGAGAGCACACCGCACTGCAAAGGTATACTTATAGAACCCTTCTCAACCGACACGAGTGCGATAAGAATTAATGCTATGTTGAGACAACATCATTTTACTGCCGCACTACGCTCGACGCATTGATTTTTATAGTTGATAGATAAAATTCAGTTTACAAATTATACATGCATTTTGATATGTATTCGTACATATTTAAACATGCCCTGCTAGTTAGTCTCAATGCACACCGTTTTTTGCTCGTAATGAGAAGATTTTAAGGTCTAAGGCCGCGCGCACTTTGGACACGAATTCATATCGTATAGTATATGTACGATCGTGGTCGTACTAATTGAGTGCGCACACTGTATACATTTTTATTAGTCAAATGAGCAGTGTTCTAGTGATATCTGATTTGTGAAGTCTGCTTTGGTTGGAGCGCGGAGCAAATAATCTACATCTTCACGACAATTCTCTTATCACTCGAAGACTGCTGTGGCGTCGTCGCTATCGTAGAACCGAATTGGTGCGTGAAATATATTAAAAAATACATGATTTTGGTGAATTTCATCATATCATGGAAGACTTATAACATCACTTATACAATCACTTTGGTCCCACAAATGTTCGTGAATCAGGTTTAATTAACTTTTCTACATCAATTTCTTATGTTAAAACGAACGAAACGGCCTAAGTCTGCCACACTGGTCAAGTGCGCGTTTGGTTTTACATGACTTCTGAGAACATCATGGAGAAGTAGTAGAACTCTGAGACATGCAGGCTTCTTCACGATATTTTCCTTCACCGCTTAGCTCGCCATAACTAATTACATGTTTGATCGTTTGTTGTGTTATTGTATCCTATAAAGAACAACTCTATACTAAACAATAAAAAATACTTACATTGATTTTTCATCAACTTTTCATGAATAACAGTAGGATTGTCATAAAGCTCTCTATCTGCAGTTATTGCTAAAATCAGCGCGTAAATCACGTGCGCCGGCTTTACGTTGTCAACACAGGACTCCGTAAATTTAGATCCACAACTTTTCACCACAATGTCGTTATGGGTCGAGGCCGATTTGTTTGAACACATTTTATAGTTATATCCTTTATTTTTATTTCCGGGCATCAGACAAACGTGCTTTATATATCTACTAGGCGACTTGTGCTTTAAGCACAAATCCTCTGGTCTGGAACCCAGAGGCATCGCAATGTCTGAAGTCTGAACCGATCGGAACACACGCTTCTGATTTCCTGTATAATTTTCAAGTGTTCGCATTACTTTGGTATATACTGCTTGAATTTTTGTGGTCAGTATGAATGTGTGAATCGCTGTACAGTAAGTAGTCAATATGTATCTATTTGTTTAAACACATTTTTATTAGTTGACTTGAAATTTAAAGAAATATAATATCCAAATTCTTAGTTCGACTAGTAATTAACATGGGCTAGATCAGTACTTTGATTGAGTTTTCAAAGGCTCACTAACAATTTCGACATTATACACACTGAACTATTGCTAAGCGATTTATTTGAATGTAACGATATTTTACGCATTTAAATGTGGTTGGAAGAATAGACATTACTACATTTTACGCTAAAAATATTACCTTAAGGCTTGTAATATTCTTGAGTGAAAATGGTACCTACGTTATAAGTCGATTGCTTTTCAGTACTTGGTTATTCAGATTTCTCGTGGGAAACTTCAGTTTTCTGAAGTTTTCCTTCAATCGATTTACTAAAAGGAATGCTTTGAAACTGAAGCTGACGTTCCTTTTAAGCTTTTAAACTTTGTCTTGAATATAAGGTACAGTCCACCTGGTAATTATTTTACTTTGTTAGTTGAAATCGACAAAATAATTATGGGGTGTAAAGCGAAACTATCATGTTTCCTAGTTGAAATAAATTTGTAATTTATAATTTCAAACAATTGTTTTTAATATTTATTTTTTACGCCGCACAGTGTTTTATGAAGACCATTATTCGGACACCGTCTTTTTATTAAAGAAGCTAATAGATATATTCAATAAAAAGAAATATTTCGTATCCCCATTAAGCTAGCATCTCTAGATTTTTAGAAAAACTTTTTTGAAAATCTTCATATTTTAAAGCGGATATTTAGAAAAAAAGATATTCCTCTTAAACTAAGCATGATACGCAATAATAATGTTACAAGCACCGATAGCGTCTCTTACACTGCACATTTTACAGTTGAAATGAACCTCATAACTTTACTAGAATCAAATTTAGGCGAGATTTTGGATTTTTAGATTTCTTACTTTTCCCGAAGATTCTACCAAAAGTGGAAAAGTTATATATACAGAAAGGATGCTCTTTACTTTCCTCATATGCTCAATAAATTTCAGACCCCAAATCCATGGAATCTAGAAGTTATTCCATATAACTGTTTTTGCTAGTTTTTTTCATATTTATATTCTGGATTTTAATGATTAAATTTTTATTTGATATTGATTTCTTTACAACATGTAATTTAGTTATAAAATCAATATCGAATAAAAATTTTATCATTATAATCCGGCATACAAATGTGAAAACCCTACCAAAAACAGTTAATTTAGAATAACTTCTACATTCCATGGATTTGGGGTCTGAAATTTATTGAGCATATGAGGAAAGTAAAGAGCATCCTTTCTGTATATATAACTTGTCCACTTTTGGTAGAATCTTCGGGAAAAGTAAGAAAATCTTAAAATCCAAAATCTCGCTTAAATTTGATTCTAGTCAAGTTATGAGGTTCATTTTAACTGTTAAATGTGCAGTGAAAGAGACGCTATCGGTACTTGTAACATTATTATTGCGTATCATGCTTAGTTTAAGAGGAATATCTTTTTTTCTAAATATCCGCTTTAAAATATGAAGATTTTCAAAAAAGATTTTCTAAAAAACTAGTGATGCTAGCTTAATGGGGATTCGAAATATCTCTTTTTATTGAATATATCTATTAGCTTCTTTAATAAAAAGACGGTGTCCGAAAAATGGTCTTCATAAAACACTGTGCGCCGCTTACTAAATTGGTTTCAAAGGTTGCTACTTATGTCCAAAGTATGTATATGCGGGGTTTTAAGCAGTAAATTGTAAAATATTGCTGCTGTAGAAGAGGGGAAAATCTGTCAGCCTCGGCAGAAAATATTTACACAATGTGTTTCATCATTATAATTGTTAAAGCTTCTTTATAAACGACGTAGATACATATGTACGACAATTATTCATAAAACATTTGTTAATAACATAAATCCGAACATTCACATAAGTCTGACTGCGCTCTAAGGCGGACGTGTGTCGCGTAAATAAATTTTATATTATTGTTCCGCGCGGCGCGAGCCGACGCTCGCAATTTTTATCGCCATGAGTGATAAACTTGTGGTGAACGAGCTGCTGGCGCTCCTGCAGCAGAAGCTGGATGTCGTGGACGAAGTGTTGGCTATCCAGATCTGTGCAACGAACTTCAGCGAGGAGGACATTGCGGCTGCCAAGCTGCTTGTGTACAGGTCGCTAAATAAATGTGACCAGATGGTGTCCCGCAGGCGTGACGGGACAAAGAAAAGCCTACAAGACATCATCACGCTACTCAAAGAGACCGATCCTGACGACGTGCCGACGTTTGTGGCGAGGGACTTAAACAAGTTACCTCCTGTCACTATCGACCACGTCAATGTTACAAGCCTTTTGAAGGACATAGTTTTTCTGAAGGCAAGTTTAGCGGATGTACACAAGAAGTTGGAGACATCTGAAGATACCGTCGTACTCTTGCGCACGGAGTTAGACGACTTACGTAAGGTTGTCGATTTAAGTGGGTCACCGGCGCGTAGTAACATCAACACGCGCCGAGGTGCATGCGTCAATACATCGGTCGCAAGCTTCGCGTCAGCAGTTCTGTCGCCGCGTAAGATTGTGACTGCTGAGTGCGCTACACAAGCGCCCCGCAGCCCTGCCCCTGTCCCCGCGACCTCTCCGTGTATCGCCGCGCGACTTACATCAATAAAGGCTCAGCAGGAAACTGCGAGCACCCCCGTAACTGCGAAGTCCAAGCCGGAAAAGGCGAAAAAACAGGCTGCCGTAGTAGATGATGGTTTTGTGACGGTGCAGAGGAGGAAGCGTCGTCAGAAGACCGTCAAGAACTGTTGCGGCACGGCTCCTGTGGAGCCTGGTGCAACCCTGCGCGCTGCCGCGCCGAACACACCCGTGTACATCTCTCGCCTGCACTACACCACTAAAGCGGAGGACATCGCGGAGTACGTGCGCCAAAAGTCGAACTACATGCCGAGAGTACAGCTGCTGGAGTCGCGACGCAACGTCAACTTTAAGGCGTTTGTGGTGCGGATCCCGACGTGCTTTCTGCCTGTTGTTATGAAGGAGGACTTTTGGCCGAAAGGTGTGGTGTTCCGTCGCTTCCGCGGACAAGTGCCACCAGAGCGCACAACATTATCGTGGCCGTAGATAAGTGAAGCAATTTTAACATAGTATATAAGTATATTTATATTATTTACTAACAAAAATTGTATATCGTATGTATGTTAGTATGTAAGGTATGTATCTAAATAAAAAATATGTATGTCAAACCATTGTCTAGTACCCATAACACAAGCTCTGCTTAGTTTGGGACTAGATGGTGATGCATGTAATATATGTATTGTGTATTTACTAATTTAAATAAATTTGATTTGATTTGATTTGATTATGAACAAACGGAAAAGTTGAAAAATTATAATTAAGAAATATTTTTCCTTATTGACGTCAAAAAACGAATTCCCTGTTCGTCAACGGCATTAAAATTGTGGCTTTCATATTTTCTCCATACTTACGCCAGATGTTATCGTAAATAAATAATTTAAGAAACATAAGTAGGGAGAAAATATGTCGCGTTTGATACATTCGTGTCTGAAATTATTTCAACATAAAACAAATATATATTTGCTTACATTTGTTCTGCCGATTTCTCTGAAGTTATTTCATCATAACATTCACATTTGTCTACATTCATCCTACCGAATAGATATGGCGGGCAGCGGATGGACGCGGATGGCTCAAGATCGGTTCACGCGGAGAACATTTAGGGAGACCTATGTCCAGCGATGGAGATGATGATGATGATGATGATGATGATTGTACTCAATAACATTAAGCCTTTTACTACCACTTGGTAAAATAAATGTTTAGTGAATGCTTAAATACATTTTATAACACATCTTCATTACATCCTTGATCATATAGATACACAGCAATAAGTCATGATTTTTCTGTTTCTATAAATTATATAAAGTATAAATGAATCTATATAAATATAGAAAATAAAAAATACAATCAGGTTCTTGAATACCAAAATTGAAAACTCATTTACTAAAGTAACGTGATGGTTAATTTAAACCATTTGCAAAGAGAAGATGTGCAAGAGAAACGAGTTAAATTACCAACGACGTGTACTCTACATCGTAAAACGCTAGTCACGAGATTCTCGACAATTGCACGTACCTACATCAGAAATGCAACAGCTCAAAACTGGAGATTTGTAAGGTAATCGCTTTTAAGCGGATAATTAATTTAAATGTGTAAATTATTCACCGGAGTCAAGGCTGTTTGATTAATGTTTACTTAGCTTCGGTATTTCAATCGTCAGATTTATAATTTACCGGAATAATAAATCATTTGAAGTTTCTTCTGGTCACAGTAGAAACTTCAAATGAATTCCCAATTTTCTGGTGACCTGCAACGCAGATATGCAAATGCCTATTACCAACATACACATAAATATCAGAATCATTAGGAATATTATTGTAGTAATAAACTAATATTTACACACATGTACCTATGTATATGATTTTGCTATGTAAAATATTTTGTTGGAGAAAGTCAGTAAACTTATTATAATTCCATACGATGTATAGTTTCTAACCTAAATGTACTAAAATGACATCTATGTCATGTAGTAATTATAGTTGTAATGACTTCAAACGAACCAGCAATTTCATTCAAATGAGAGTACCGGAACTGATTAGGCACATTCAAAGCCTCTGTCAATACTAGAATCGTTTATAGATAATTTGTCGCTATTCTTGTTAAAATATTACTTATACAATATCGAAATAGTCATGATACATATTTATAAAACAGATCATTCTTCAATACATACTAAAAATGGATGTCCATTACGAAATAGCTGAAGAAGAAACAATGATAAGTGTAACTAGAAATGAACCAGATGGAAAATTTTCCATACCCGTGTAGTAACTACATTATGAGGTCAAAATAGTCATGATTCATAAAACAGATCATCCTTCAATCAAACTATACTAAAACTGAATGTCCATAATGAAATAGCTAAAGAAGAAACAATGATAAGCGAAACTAAAAATGAACAGGACGGAAATTTTCTCCGTACACGTGTAGTAACTACCTACAAAGGAAAGTTAGGTAACACGCTTTAACGATTGCTCCTAACTCACCAGGTGAATCTCGAAAACCTTTCATTACAGTCACGCCGATGTGTCCTTGACGACGGAAACTTCCTCCACTATTCAATGACTGGCGATCAATTAAAAACTAAGTGTTGAGCACCCTACAGTTTGCTCAAAAGTTTCTTATATCCGACAGTTTATATATTGAGCGGTTTTGGAGAAGTCTCTCCATCCCCTTGTACTTTAGATAAATTGTTGGTGGATTAACAATTTGTTACAGTTTCTGTTCGCTAGAAGAATAGGGAATGAATTTTGTAAGTATGATTTGTTTATAATATAATATTCGCTTACATATTATAGTAAGTACATGTTATGGGTACTGAGCATAATCGATCTTAAGTAATAAATATTTATTAATACTGAAATAAATAACTATGTGTGATTGTAGTAATTACATGACTGTAACAACAGTATTAATATATAAATTGACTTGAAAAAGACTATTTTACCCGTAATCTATAGTAAATCTTCCTAAAACACTAAATAGATCATGTAGAAAAACTAAATAAACGTTGATCTTTCAAAATGTGAATGAGGTAGTGGTATATTATATGGTATATGGTCTAAAACTCCGACACCAGAGTTGGCCCCACACTCACACGAAAAACAAAACAAAACAATTAGTATATTGACTTCGTACAAAAGATAATTGTAGAAATATTTACATAAATCAAAAGCTTTTCAAATGCCACGTCATACATCTTTGGAAAAATAAATAAATATCGAGCGAAAAAATCTGGCAGTGTAAAAACGAACGAACCGTCGGCGTCGTACCTAATATTCATCGGTAAACATATTTCAGTCCTAAACCGTTATTAATCCAATGTTAAGTCAATTAGGCGCCGACTCCCTTATTAAGGGGCGGATGTAGGCGGATATGTGCGGATATAAGTGCTTCGGGGCGCGTTGGGTCGGAAACTAAAATCGTGGCGCGGTTTGCGCCCCTGGTCTAATGGGCCCGCCGTAACGAGGGATGGTGAGGACTCTCGAGACCCGACCGATCGCCGAGCGAACACTAGGTACGGCTCTAAAACGAGTTGTGTGTTTCCAGGGTCATAAGAGATCGTTCTTTGAGTGCTCTATGTTTTTTTTTATGGTAATAGGCGGCAAACGAGCAGACGGATTGCCTGATGGTAAGCAATTACCGCCGCCCATGGACACAAGCACCACCACAGGAGTCACAAGTGCGTTGCCGCCCCTTGGGGTTGGGAAAAGAGATAGGATGAGGAGTGGGATCAGGGAGAAGGAATAGGGGATAGGGCCTCCGGCACTCTCACTCACCGAACGAAAGGCAGCAGTTTAGGAACTGTTAATTTACGTCGATTTTCTGTGAGAGGGTAGTAATTCTCCGGTCGAGCCAGCCCATTCATGCTGAAATCAGCAAGGCTCTACTACCTATATAAAGCCGGCTAAGTCGTGATGGGGTTACTACTAACCCTCATTGTTTATTATACGGCCGTAACATTAATTCCTGTGACACTATGGACATGTTATCGCTTTTATCTATTTCAGTACAATACCATAGGAAATTACTGTAAGCCATTAAATTTATTTTGCTTTGTCAACAGATTTGGATCGTTTGAGAGACAGCTTCTATCATAGGTACGAATTTTAACTTATTTAAAACTCATTCATTGTTATTGAAAGTGATACGTCAGCATTAAAAAAGGCAAATGTACACAGTTCTTTTATTCAATCACGTTCATTAATTCAACTTTGTAGTGACGTCACATCGGCTACGGGTTTAATAAATTGACCCGGCCGACGTTGAACTCCATTTGAGAGGGAAGGTTCCGAATCTGAAAGCCCTACAATCATTACTAGGTACATTATTGCCAGTAATAGGGCAGCCCTTAGATTGAGATCGCCGATAAAATTAATGGAACTATCCAATAATGTACCCAAGATTTTCAATTACTAACCCATATCTGTCACAGATAATAAGTAACGGGCATTTTGATACGCTTGTAATTAAAGGCAAAAGATATCGGCCTCTGTGCTGGGACATTAATAATAAGCAAATAATTCCAGACGTCCATGTATTTGTTACACAAAATAAATATTTTATTCCAATATCATATTCTATGGCTTCGCACAAAAGAGTAAATCTTTTGTGTTTGAAACCTATATTTATGATTAGGTAAATTTATCATCTCGCGTAATTGAGACTGGGTAATGAATAGTTTTCACGGATATAAAGAAAAATGTTTTCTTACTTGCTAAAATATCTAATTAAAATTAAAGAATACAATAATGATGTTTATTGCTATGAGCCTGTCTTCAGTAATTTCTATTCAATTGTTAGCAGATATTGTGAAAACATTTGACTTAAATCTTACATACATACATACAAATAGGTACTCACGCCTTTTTCCCGCCAGGGTAGGCAGAGACAACAGAACGCCACTTGCTTCTATCCTTTCAAACCTCACGCGTTTCCTCTACACTCATTACTCTTTTCATACATGCTCGCCGATTTTGGGTACTTCGGACCTTGCCGTTTTTTAGGACGTCCCCAAATAATATCCTAAATCTTGATGCTAGTAATATTAGATTTAAAAGCCAGGGAATTATTCGTATTTTAAAACGGTCATCAATCAATTTTATATATCTGCTTAATGAACTAAGGCCGTTGATTGAATATCCACTGAGCACCCAAGACAAAATGAGAGTGATAAGTATAATTCACGTGGCTGATACGTCAAGAAAAGGTCACCCTTGCCCTTTGCAGGATGTCAGTGCTTATTCTATTACTACCGCACTGACTTTTTTATTACATTGGATTTTTATTTAGTGATTCAAAGTTTGATAAGGTAATGTATTCTTGCCCAATACTCGTATATCACCGTTGCGTGACCAATTTTACTCATACGAATTTTCTATTTTCATAGAGTTGCTAAATTTATATTTTCAATCTGGGCCGATACTACAGATCATGTAATGGAGAAGCTTGTTAACTCAATTTACGAGAAATATCTTTAATTTAACTTTCCTCGTCAAACAATCTGGATGGCAATATATTCGCTAAAACATTTGTAAAGTACGTCGTAAAATTTGCGATATAATATGAAATAATAATTGGATCGGCTGTCACCAAACGGTACAATGGAGGCATATATAAATGGCCTTAAGGCCGTTCGACGATTCTGATGATTCTTAATGCGTTACGTGACCAGATATTACAAAGCTATAAAAGCAAGTGGTAAGAACAGAATGTGAGATCATGATAAAATTGTGCCATAAAAGTTGTACATGTCGAAAGCACCGCTACTGCAGACGCGTTTAACTGCTAATCGCGGTGCGAACGATAGCGGCGGACAGCTCGTAGTTACTGCAACGGTTTGCACTGGGACCGTTTGCGGGCAGCTTGCACTACTGGACTGATTGCTCTATCCACTCATAGCACGGACTTAACACACACGTAGCACAGTTTTCAGTCCGACGTACAAAATCTAGTTGGATATTTTGTTCGCATCAAATGTTGCGCGTAATTGGATTGTCACGTTGTCCGACAGTGATACGCAGATATGTTAAAAATTGAATTGAATGTTGGCTGTGGAAACATTACTAAACATTGTTTCCGTGCGGAAACTGATATAGATAATAATGACAATTGTATCAACTATCATGTAAACGTATGTACTTATATGACGACCTATGAACACTCTTCAATGCGAAAAGTGGCACGTGGCCAGCATTAGAACAGTTTATAATGTATTATTACTTTTACAGCCTCTGATAGAAAAAATACATAGTTCTGCATTTTGTCTAGAATGCTAAAGACCAAATAAATAAGGCTTCTGAATGTCGTGCAATATGGCTTGTGTACAAACAGCTGATTTAAATTTATGAAAGCGAAATTTGACATCGAAACGTTTAATCACATCCTCAATGAATATAAAACTGTCAGTGGATTGAGACAAGCAATATTTATTGCTTGTTTTTATTCAAAAAGCTACATGTTGTTGTCGATTTGGTGCATATATAGGTCCCTGGTGTACTATTCATGGCAGAGCGACCGCGTAACTACCAACATTTAACTTGATACGTATGTGTATGCTATTGTAATAATATGTCATATTGTTATTATAATCCGAGATACGAACTTTCAGTTATTCCTCTAAGGACTTAGTGCCGTCGTAAATGTTTGCTTAAAATGTATATTATAAGCAAACATTTACGAAAATCTTAATTTTAATACATATCATTTTGTTTATCATTATCTTTATCTGATTTTTCTCGTTTAAGCAAATTTTCATTTTTATTTTTGTAACGGATGCCAGGAATCGAACCTTTGCTAGTCCGCTACAGTGCGCTGGTGGTGTGCTGCTGACGTGTGCCTACGACGATGCGTGTTCTTCTATGTGTGTGGACTGTATGGCTTCGATGTGTAAGGGCTTCAGAAATGAAACATCTTCATACGTTGAGAGCGATGCTGTTCAGGTGTGCGGTGCTTGATGGTTACATAGGTCACAAGATGGTGGTTGGGACGCCAACAACTGGCCGAATACATGGTCGCTTAAGTACCTCGAAACTTTACCTTATCGACGACCATCGCACCGTACACGTGCACAGAGAATCTTTCGTTTATTTTTATTTCAAATACAGTACAAATGTTACGTATGATTCGTTCCTATTATACATATATACATGTTCTATACATCGTTAGATAGGTCTCATTAAGTTCTATCTATTGGTATACAATACCTAAACCTAACTACTAGCGTCACTAAGTTATTCCATAAAAACTCCCAAAAAATGCTGCCACACAAGGGCCCGCCCACTATATTTTCTATTGAAAAACTATTGTATACTAAATTTATATATATAATTTTGGTAGGCCGTTGTGTGCAACTATATGGGGCATCTATTAAAACAAACACCATGAAAATATGTTTATTCAATTCGAACCTATTACATGATAACTTTTGAATCATAAAAAAATTACAGAATTTCTTAAGTAAATACTATCGTAAGTAAACAAATTTTATGATAAACATACGAATGTTTGTTATTATGCTTATTTTAACTATATAAGGTAATAACTAGCAATAAAAAGGTATCTAGACATGATTTCAAGTCTATATAAAGCCAAAAAACACTTATAAAACTATAAAACGAATATGTAAACAAACAGCTGTTTTATGAAGTATTAACTCTTATCTGTCACTACTGATAATGCTATTTATGATTCGATATCTAAGGTCCCTACAGTTAGCACAAGTTTGAGACTAATGTTCATGTATTACATAGTTGTTTTATATTAACAATCTAACCATTTACACAATTTTAGCTATTTTGTAACGTTTTGACACGTCCGGGAACCGAACCCGGTGTACCGCACGATTCGATAACACTGATTTTATACGATTTTCACTCGCGGTTTCGAATACACTATTCATTGTCATAGTTTTAATGTCTGTCGCGAACATCTCACCCGCCGTGCAGCAACGCGCGTGATCCGTCGTGTGGCGGTGCTGCAGAGCACGCGGTGAGCGACGCCTCGTCACTTGGGCAGGGGGACCAGCTTCTTAGCCGGCCGTTTGAGGACGCCTGCTGCTGTGCGCACCTCGACAGTGCGTATGGCGCCGTCGGCGCCCGGGTAGACAGCCACAACTCGACCGCGCGGCCAGGTATTGCGCGGGAGTTGGCCGTCGGCGATCAGGACGGGGTCGCCGACCTCGAGGTTGAGCCCAGACCCATGGGGCTCCCGCCGGTGTTGCAGCTCGGGTAGGTACTCGCGCACCCAACGGCGCCAGAACATGTCGGCGAGGATTTGGGCGCGCCGCCAGTGCTTGCTGCTGTTGAGGTCAGCCTCGCTGAACTCGCCCAGCGGAGGGAGGCGAGCAGAACCACCGAACAGGATGTGGTTCGGGGTGATGGCCTCGCTGTCTGCTGCGTTGACGGAGACGTGTGTGAGGGGTCGACTGTTTACTGTGTACTCGACCTCACACAGTAGTGTAGCTAGGACTTCTTCGTGCGGATGGCGCTCGTGAAGGACCGTATAGAGGGCGGTCTTCACGCACCTGACGAGGCGCTCTCATGCGCCCCCCATGAATGGCGCTGAGGGGGTGATGAAGCGCCATATGATGCCACGGCGACTTGCTTCTTCGGCGACGGCGTCTCTCATCTCTCGGTCGGCACCGTGCATGTTGGTGCCGTTGTCCGAGTAGATCTCTGCGGGGCAACCTCGGCGCGCTGCGAACCTGTGCTGCGCCAAGATTGCGGAGTCGGCGCTCAGGCTGGCAGCGACCTCCAGATGTACTGCCCTGGAAGTGAGACATGTAAACAGTGCCACATAACGTTTGTGACGCTGTCTACCGACGGTTACGGAGAGCGGCTCGAAATAATCGAGACCCGTGTAGGTGAAGGGCCTCTGATGGTGAGCAAGGCGCGTCTTCGGATGGTCCCCTGTGGCTGGCTCAGGCGGCTGCGTTTTTCTAATGCGGCATGGTAGACATCTATGTACTATTTTCTTTGTAGTCGGCCGCAGACGAAGAATCCAATAGTGTTGGCGTATTTCATTGATTACCAACTCTGTACCGCTGTGATGTAATTTTCTATGCGTCCAATCTATGTATAGCTGTGTAATACGATGATCGCCGTCTAAGATCGGCGGTCTCTTTGTTTGTTCGGAGATTTCTTCTGTAGCTATTATACGACTGCGTAGAGTGATCATTCCGTTGTTCATCTCCACGGGTAACGAATACAGGCGGCTGTCTCTGGCGACACCTCCTCCGCGCCGCAGCTCCCGAAGGTCGACGCCGAAGGAGTCCTCTTGTACCGCCTTCACAAGAAGGTCCTCGGCGCCGCGGGTGTGTTCTGCGCAGAGAAGCACGAAGTTTCGGGAGTCGGCGGCTGGACGAGGTGCCGCTCTGCCCGACTTGATGTTGTGCTTCGTCTTCGTCACGTGACGCCAATCTGGATCCTTCTGTCTATTTTTCTGCGTTCTTTTATATAGAACCTTCTCTGCGGTTTTCTTACATAATGCTATAAATTGTAGAACTCTTGCTGTTGCTCGTAAGAGCCTTTCCCATTTGGAAAATCTATACGGGTCCGGTACGGCTTCTATAATTCTATATGTTTGACGTTTCTCTACAGCTGTCAGAGTGCGCTCTTCGCCTGTCGCGTCAGGGGCGATGTGCTTCTCCACGGGCCATAGTGACGGGTCTTCGTACAGGAACGACGGTCCGGTGTACCACTCGTGTTCGGAGTTAAAGCTGTTTGGCACGTCGCGTGTAGCCGCATCCGCCGCGTTCATCTTCGTAGGTACCCAGCGCCAATCTTCAACTTTACTATGCTCTTCTATGGCGGCTAGGCGGTGCGCGACGAATGGTTTGTACGCCCGTGCTCCTTTTCTTATCCACGTTAGTACGGTCTTGCTGTCCGTCCAGTACACGACGGCCTCGGGTTTGACGCGATGTTCTTCTATTACCGCTTGAGCGACTCGCGTACCCATGACAGCGGCTTGCAGTTCGAGTCTCGGGATTGACACCACCTTAAGCGGTGCCACTCTCGCCTTCGCCATAACGAGCGTCACGTGCACACGCCCATCTGGTGTAGTCGCTCGCCAGTACACCGCTGTTGCGTAGGCCGCTTCACTGGCGTCCGTAAAGACATGTACTTGGAGTGTACAGGCGTCACTATACCCGGGGTAACACCGCGGGATGCGTATCGACTTCAACTGTTCTAAGTGCTGTATCCACGATGCCCATTGCACTCTGAGGCTTTCGTCAAACTTCTCGTCCCAATTTGTACCGAGTCGCCAGGCTTCCTGCAGTATCTGTTTGGCTCGAGCAGTCACGGGCGATGCGAGGCCGAGTGGGTCGTATAGCGACATAACTATTTTCAACGCTTCCCGTTTCGTAGGCGCTTCGGTGCCGATGAGGCCGTCTGGAAGCCGTGCGAGTGTAAGGTTGAAGCTCAGCTCGTCCGCGCTCGTTTTCCACATCAAGCCGAGAATTTTCTCTTCTTGCCCCTTGCTGGCGAGGCCGACTGTCTCCTGGCGATGTTGACTTGGTTCTATTGCTTCGATGACGTTTCTAGAGTTCGACACCCATTTCGTGAGGTGAAAGTGCGCTTGTCTGTGTATGTCTCGCACCCGTGACGCTATACTCCTGTTCTTCCTGTTCGTCCCTGAAGCTGTCCAGATAGTCATCCATGTAATGGTTATCTATGATGGCTTCTGCTGCTTCCGGGTACTCTTCTGCGTGCTTGCGAGCGTTCCAATTCTTCGCGAATATAGCTGTACACGGTGAGCTTGCCGCGCCGAAGATAATGGACTTCATACGGTATTCCTGGGGCGGTCCCTCCCGCCGGTCACCTCTCCACAGGTAGCGCAGCGCGTCTCGGTCTTCTGGGCGTACTTTCACCTGCATAAACATCTCCGTTATATCAGCTGAGACGGCAACGCGGTGTCGACGGAACCTCATCAACACCCCCGGCAACGATTGTAGCAAGTCAGGTCCCGTGAGCAGGTAATCGTTGAGTGACATACCTCTGGTCTTCGCGGCGGCGTCGTGAACTATACGAATCTTCTCAGGCTTCATGGGGTTGTGTACATCGAAGTAAGGCAAGTACCAAGTCTTCCCTGGCGTACTATTCATGGGAGCTTCTTCTGCGTATCCCTTTTCTATCAGCGAGTTCATCTGTTCTGTATATCTTGTTTTCAACTCTATGTTTCTATCTAATTTTTTCTCTATGTGTGCGAGCCTCCTTGCCGCGTTCTCGTAACTATCTGGCATGACGATGTCTTCTTGTTTCCACAGAAGAGCCGTCTCTATATGTCTATCTTCTAATTGTTTCGTATGTTTTTCTAACATATCTGTAGCCCGCTTCTCGGGGTCCGAGTTCGGTCGACGTGGGTTCACTATGAGCGATTCCAGTGCGAAATATTCTTTCAGTTGCGCTTCTATGTTTTCATCTATAGCGGAGAGACCGTTGACGAAGTGTACGGTGTTTCCCAAGGTGCGTGAGCGTGCGCCGTGCAGCACCCATCCCAGCGACGTAAGCGACGCCACCGGTTGATCGTTGGGTCCTCTTCGTACTGCGTTCGCTATGAGCAGGTGCCAGTTGTCTTGTCCTATTAGCACCTTCGGCACGCCTATGTCGTACACCAGCTTCTTCTTGATGCCTTCGAGGTGTTTGCAGTCTATCAGGTCCTCTTCGGCGATCTTCTGCGGCGACAGGTGTAGGCTGGCTACGGTGCGCGCACACAAAGGCACTTGTTTGCTGTCGGCGCCGGATCCTCGTATTTGTATGTCTACGCGTCGCGACGTTGGCATGTCGATCGACGTATCGCCTATGGCACGGATCGTAAACGGGTCCAGGTTCCCTTCCGCGCCGACTTCCTTGGCTATGTCTTCGTCTATGAGCGATACGGTGCTTCCGTCGTCGAGTAGGGCGAACGTAGACGCCTCTCCCGCCGGTCCGACTATCTGCACGGGCACTATCTTTAAGTATGCTTGAGCCTTTGCACGTATGCACGAACTGGCGACCGTTTCTTGCTTTTCTATGTTCACGTCTTCGGTCCTATGGGCTCCTCTATCGTAGTGAAGCAACTGGTTGTGTGTAGCGCGGCATCCCTCTACACCGCACTTCTTGGGCTTGCACGAGTGTTCTATTCGGCGTATGCGTAAGCAGCGAAAACACAATCCATGCTGCTTAGCTAGCTGCCATCTCTTCTCTGCGTTGGCGTTACGAAACGTGCTGCAGGCCGACGAGTAGTGTCCTTCGCGTTCACATATCCTGCACTTCGCGTTAGACGTGTCCGTATGCGTTCGCTTCTCCGTCGCCGTCGCAGTGTACGTCCTCTGCACGGTACGTCTGCTTGGCGGCCCATCGGTGATGTTCTCAGCCGGCGCGAACGCGCTACAGTAACGCGCGTACTCTGTCACGAAGTCACTGAATCGGCTGAGGTCCGGCTTCGACTGGCACTTCTCGGTGTACGTCTTGTACCACTGCACACGTAGCGAGTTCGGTAGCTTCGCGGTCAACACGCGCACTAGCTCCGCATTGATGAGGTAGTGTTCCTTTTTCAACGCACGAAGTGTGACGACGCCGCTTCTAATCTAGCTCGCGAACGCGCATATGTCCTTAGGTGCTTCGCTACAGCGTGGCAGGGTCCTCAGCTTGTCCGTCTCTGCCTGTGCGATCGAGTCTGGTCGTCCGAACTGCAGCTCCAATTCCTTCATAATCTCATCTGGTCGCGCATGCCCAATCAGTTCAGAGCTAACTGTTTCTAACGCTCTTCCCTTGAGACTTCTTCTCAGTCTCGCTGTATTCTCCACGTCGTTGAAGAAATTCTTGGTGGTGTCGTATATCGCCTTGAACGACAGCCACTCGGTGTGCGCGCCGCCGAACTTCGGTAGCGTCATGATGACTTTCGAAACCGCCGGGTGTGGTGCAACTATCTATGTGTTCGGTGGCTTCCTGTCGGCGAGCGCGGCGATCGCGGAGGTGAGATCCGTGATGAACGGCTTCAGCGAATCACCTCCCTGTTGATGAACGTCCATCTTCTGTGAGGAGACGTGGTTCATCGCGACGCCCTGTAACGGGCGTGCAGAAGCTTGTTCGGGGCAGATTAGCCCCCCGCAAGCGGGTTCTTTCTCCCGCCCTTTAATAAGGGCAGGTCCTGGGGGCGGGCAGTAGTTGCCCTTAGGCGGTTGGACCGAAAAGGCGTATACGCGCGTGCGCGCAGGCCGCTAGATCTTCACGCCGTCCGGGCGGTCAACACGAGCCGGGTGAGACCCCCGGCGAACCGAGGGAGGCCCAGCTCCGTGAAGCCAGCGACACGGACGGCGACTTACGTGCGGCCTGCGGAGGTCTTGGTGGTGTGGTGGTGGTGGTGAAGTGCCGGCGTCTGGTTAGACGCCGACGTCGTGGTTAGGGTGTTTTCCTTGGCGTGCGCTGTTGCGGTGGTCGTCCGCGCGCGCGCATGATGCGCGTATCATGCAGCGATACGCGCAGATGTCGCGCGGAAAGGGGCGGCCACCTGCAACAGAGGGCTAAAGGTTGTCAGATTAGGGGTGGACGGCGGTTACCCGGGGCAACCGGCTCGTCCGCAGCGTCGTCGGGGGTAGCGATGAGGTCGCGAGGCAGTTTCTTCTTGTCCGGGGGGCGAGCGTGCCAGGGGGCCAGGTCCCGGACGTGGTCCCAGGCCGAGGCGTCGGCTCGCTCAAACATCCCCACGGACAGACGGCGGATGTAGGCGTCCAGGCTCTCGATGTGGGTGTCCCGCTGGATGACTTCGTTCCTCACGTAGCGAGGAGCTTGTACGGCGGCGCGCAGCGACAGTGACTGCTGCGCGCGGAGGCGAATGCGGCTCGACTCGCTCGTGAGGGCGAACCAAGCGGGCGCGGCGTAGGTGAGCCGGGTGCGCACATAGGACTTGTACACACCCAGCTTCGCTCGTAGTGGTAGGTGTGAGGAGAGCACTGGACGCAGCAGAGCTCTGGTAGCGCGTACCTGTGCGACGACGTTGCGGACGTGCGGCCTCATGGAGAGGGCGCGGTCGATGGTGACCCCCAGGTACTTCACCGTCCGGGTCCAGGGGATGAACTCACCCTGGAGTTTGAGCGGCAGTGGATGGAGCTGTTTGCTGCTGATGAGAATTGCCTGTGACTTACCCACGTTCACCGACAGTCGCCACTGCGAAAGCCAGTGGGGGAGCAGGTCGAGGGAGCGCTGCATCTTCTTGGCGGCGTGGGCGGCGTTGACGCTGGTTGCTATGTACGCCGCGTCGTCAGCGTAGAGCGCCAGCTCGGCGCCCTCGGCGACGGGGATGTCGTCGGTGAACCTGGTGTAAAGCACAGGCGAGAGGCATGAGCCCTGCGGGACTCCAGCAGAGATGGTGCGGCTGTCAGACAGCTCCTGTTCCACTGCCACTCGGAAAGTCCGGTTGTGCAGGAACGAGGAGACCACCTTTACTACACGGCGAGGCGCTGTGGAAGTCGACAATTTGAACAGCAGACCGGAGTGCCACACTCGGTCGAAAGCTTTCTGGATGTCGAGGAATACTGCTACGGCGTGCTCGCGCTTGTTGCGCGCCGCCGTTATCCGATGCAGTACCCTCGACAACTGCAATGTCGTGGAGTGTTCAGACCTGAACCCGAATTGTTCCGGTCTGGGTGTTATGTGCGGTGTGAGATGCCGCAGCAGGAGTCTCTCGAACACCTTCGAGATCGTGGGCAGGAGAGTGATCGGCCGATAGCTCTCCGGCTTCAATGTGTTCTTGTCCGGTTTGGGCAGCACGATGATGCGGCCCTCCTTCCAACAGGCGGGGAAGGCGCCTGTGCGGACGATCCCCGTAAACAGGCGCGCTAACGCTGCCACGGTACGGTGCGGCAGGTTGCGCAGCGCTGCGTTTGGTATCCCATCCGCCCCAGGAGCCTTCCGGGGCTGGGTCTGCCGTATGGCGCGCTGCACCATTCCGGGGGAGAAGAAAATTGGGTCCTCCTCGGGAGCTATCGGCGTGGCGAAGTATTCCCGAAGGTGTGTCTCTACTGCTGCGGCGTGTTCTGCGTCCACAATCGGGTTAGGCCTGAACTGGCCCTCGAGGTGGTCGGCTAGAATAGCTGCTCGGTCTGCTGCTTTGTAGCGCGGTGTTCCGTCGGCGTGTAGTAGCGGTCGCACCGGAGCTGGGGTGTTCGTGAGGCGACGACATAGCCGATGGATCGACGGCCAGTCGTCGCGAGAGTCCTCGATAAGTCTCTCCCAGCTCTCGGCGGTGTGAGTTCTCAACTCGCCCTTCACTCTCTCCGTCAGCCGGTTGAGTTGCGTCTTGAGGGTTGGGCATCGCGTTGTCTGCCACTGTCTGCGTAGGCGCCGCTTGTCAGCTATGAGCTTCGCAATGTGTGCCGGCAGAGGGGGTAGCCTCCTCTGGGTGTTGGTGGGTGGTGTGGAGCTGACAAGGGCGGACTTGATGGCGCCGGCGAGTTCAGACGCGAGCGCGTCGACGTCGGCTGCGGAGCTGATAGGGCGAGTCGGTGTGGTGGTCTCCATCGTGTCCCTGAATTTGGTCCAGTCCGGTTTTGGACGTGGCGCTTGAGGGACGATGCGGGTTGGCTGCTGTTGTACGACGACGAGTACCGGTTGGTGATCCGACTGTAGCTCGTCGTCGAGAACTTCCTGGTGGAGGTGTGGTTGGCAGTGCGAGTCGTTATGCACGACGATGTCGAGGACGTCAGGCATATGGGTTTGCGTGTCCGGGTAATGTGTGGGTACCTCCGGACCCGCAACGATGTAACCGTGTGCTTCGGCATCGTTAAAGAGTCGTACACCCGGTGCGTTGGTGGTCGTCGAGTTCCACGCTGGGTGCTTGCAGTTGAGGTCGCCCGCAATGACAACCGGGTGAGGTGCTTGGAGGATAGTCCGTAGTTCGGTGACGTCAATGTTCACTGCGGGCGGCTTGTATGCGGCGTAGAGGTGAAGATGTGCACCGCCTAGGTGCAGCTCTACACCCAGCGTGTATAGTGTGCTCTGCGTTCGTACAGGTAGAGGCTGGTGTACGACTCTTCGCCTGACTAGCACTGCCAGTCCGCGGTAGCGTGTACCGTCCGGCGTAAGTTCGTCCCTCCGATAAATGAGGAAACCCGGGAATCGTAGTTGGTCTGCAGGTCCCAGGTGCGTCTCACTTATCAGCGCCACGTCGATGTCTTGTTCCTGCAGGAGAGGGCGGAGCAGGGCGGCCTTCTTGTTAAGGCCGCGGGCATTCCAGTGAAGGATCCTCAAGGGCCTATTCATTGTCGTGCATGACGAGGTCCGCCAGGCCCTTGAGGATAATGGACACGATCGCCTGTTTGTCGCGCCCGGCGCTTAGGGCGGTGAGCACTTCGTGCAGCACCTTGATGGCCGCTTGAACCGTTGAGTTGCCGCCGCTCCTTGGTCCCTCACTTTGTTGTGGGGCCTTCGCCTTCTTGCCCCTGGCCGTCGTTGGTTCGGCGGGGGTGGCGACCGGGTGAGCGGACGGCTGGGGTGCTGGTTGTGTAGGCGCCGGGTCGCGCTTCGGCTTCCTTGGCTTCCTCGGGCCGCCCTGGGTTGGTGGTGGGTCCTGTTTCAGGGGTACTTCCGCGGCGGCGGGCGCGTTTGCGCCTTCCTTCGCTCGCCTGCGGTTTCTCCGCCCTCTCTTCTTCTTTGCCGCGACCGCGGCTCCGCGAGCTGTGGGATCATTCGCCTCAGCCATGAGCGTCGCGCCTTGCGCGGTCTCTCCCTGTGGCTGAGGGTTTACCGGTGCCGGCACTTTGCGCGGCTCGCCGGTGAGAGCGACAGTCCTCTTCAGATCTTCTGTGAGGGCGGTCCATCTTCTTTATCTATCTTCTGTGCCCCGTCGACGTCCCTCTTCTTAGTGGGCAGCGATACCACTATATCTATATCTTCAGGGCCGGGCTGGGGTTCCGGAGCCTCTTCCAACCACGAACGTATGTAATCTTGCTTCGACTGTCCATCCTCGTCGTAGTCATCGGAGTCCGCCTCCTCTTCAGCCTTCTGTAGTGCTAACTGTGCTAACTGTAGTTTTATCTTCAAAACTTCTTCTCGAGCCAACATCACATTTCTATTGGAGCGTCCCGTAGCTGCTGAGCGTTGGTCGCGTTCCCTCGTTGGCTTTTTTCTATCTCTATTTTCTATTATACTATGTTGCGCTGTACAAACGCTCGATCTATCGGATGGTTGCAACGTCCTTTCCTTGCCATCTTCATTTTTCGACTGCACCTCTGCTCGCTCCCTTGCATCTTGAGTGATGTTTCGTTCGTCCCTCCTCGCGGGGCTGGGCGGGGCCGGCGGCGGCGCGTCGCTCCCGACTGTTGTCGACGGCGATCGCGGTGGCCCGTCGTGACGGACGACCGTGGCGGCTGGGTTGCGGGCAGCGGCGGCGCGGGCAGGGGTACTGGAACTAGGCCCGGCGCCGGCCGCTCCCCCGGCGACCTCGGGAGCACGACCTCTTGAACGCGTCGTAGGCATTCTTCAATCCGGCTCGAAGGACCAACAAATGTATCGGATGCCAGGAATCGAACCTTTGCTAGTCCGCTACAGTGCGCTGGTGGTGTGCTGCTGACGTGTGCCTACGACGATGCGTGTTCTTCTATGTGTGTGGACTGTATGGCTTCGATGTGTAAGGGCTTCAGAAATGAAACATCTTCATACGTTGAGAGCGATGCTGTTCAGGTGTGCGGTGCTTGATGGTTACATAGGTCACAAGATGGTGGTTGGGACGCCAACAACTGGCCGAATACATGGTCGCTTAAGTACCTCGAAACTTTACCTTATCGACGACCATCGCACCGAACACGTGCACAGAGAATCTTTCGTTTATTTTTATTTCAAATACAGTATAAATGTTACGTATGATTCGTTCCTATTATTTTATTTTATTTTATTTTATTTATTTGGGACAAACAAACAGTAACACATTATATCTGCGCACATAATGTAAACAAAGATATTATTATAAATGTGAAACCCACACCGTTAGCCACAGCATATACAATTCATATGACTATATTATACTATACTATACTATACTATACTATACTATACTAATGAACAATCTATGCGAGTAAGACTACAAGAATTTTTAAATAACTATACATCGGAATCCTTAAGTTTATTTAACAAAGCAGAACGAAATCTATTTGCTGACACTGAGAATAAATCTAATTCTGTAGTTTCTGAACAAAAGTCGTTATAGTTTTTGCACAAGCGACGTAGAGGCGCCCGCAGACCAGCATTGGTGCGGCAATGGGACACAGCAAAAAGAGGACGTGCGCATATCTCTCGTCTAATAACAGTTCTTGGGACACAGTAGCATTATACATACATACATGTTCTATACATCGTTAGATAGGTCTCATTAAGTTCTATCTATTGGTATACAATACCTAAACCTAACTACTAGCGTCACTAAGTTATTCCATAAAAACTCCCAAAAAATGCTGCCACACAAGGGCCCGCCCACTATATTTTCTATTGAAAAACTATTGTATACTAAATTTATATATATAATTTTAGTAGGCCGTTGTGTGCATCTATATGGGGCATCTATTAAAACAAACACTATGAAAATATCTTTATTCAATTCGAACCTATTACATGATAACTTTTGAATCATAAAAAAATTACAGAATTTCTTATGTAAATACTATCGTAAGTAAACAAATTTTATGATAAACGTACGAATGTTTGTTATTATGCTAATTTTAACTATATAAGGTAATAACTAGCAATAAAAAGGTATCTAGACATGATTTCAAGTCTATATGAAGCCAAAAAACACTTATAAAACTATAAAACGAATATGTAAACAAACAGCTGTTTTATGAAGTATTAACTCTTATCTGTCACTACAGATAATGCTATTTATGATTCGATATCTAAGGTCCCTACAGTTAGCACAAGTTTGAGACTAATGTTCATGTATTACATAGTTGTTTTATATTAACAATCTAACCATTTACACAATTTTAGCTATTTTGTAACGTTTTGACACGTCCGGGAACCGAACCCGGTGAACCGCACGATTCGATAACACTGATTTTATACGATTTTCACTCGCGGTTTCGAATACACTATTCACTGTCATAGTTTTAATGTCTGTCGCGAACAATTTTGTAATTGTTCAAGTTGTGATTCGAATTAATCCGTCTTCTGGGTAATATTACCTCGAGCTTATTAATTCACCGTTTCCTTTTGTTCTAGCTCAAACTCTGGGATGCTCTAAAACACGAAAGTGCCATTTAGGGTCTTTCGCTCGCCGTGTTTGCTTTAAGACTAGTTTTTATTTACTTACACTTGCTCTTTAAAAGTACGCCGGAGCCAGGAGCTCAAGTAACTCTTAATGCCTTAAGGACGCGTTTACGCTTGTATCAAAAAACCACATATTTCCGGTACATTTTACGACAATTTTGGATAATAACTAATAAAACTAATGATTACGATAAATTGATTACTTATTTATCTATAAATCAATTTGAAAATAAATAAAAAATATTTAATTAATATTAATGTAAAATCGATTCGAAACGGCCTCTTAAATCAAAAATAGGCATATACTGCTATTTTTGGGTACAATTTTCTCTCTATTTTTACATTTATTTAGATTTTCAAAGAAAGAATAGGGTAGTAAATATAGTCAACTCAAAAACAATTAGATTTTTTTTTTCAAAATATTGTAAATTGACTCAAAAAAAGCAAAAAATCATCTTACATTTTTCTTCTATTTTGCTCGCATACGTGTGTCTTAATTTGTGGCAATAAGGTTCGTTTTATTTAGCCACTTTCTTGATTTATATATCCAAATTCTGCAATGAGATCTCAGTCTGCGCTTGAGCGCCGTCGGGAGTGGACTCTATGTCGCTTGTCGCTGCAGCCCGAAGACAAAAAAAGCAATATACGAATACAAAATATTCGCTAAAATCAATTTGATACTTCTCGTATTCTGTGCGAATTACGTACAAGTAAATTTCTTTTGTATAAATGGACATTATTACTTTATTTTCTCCGTTATGTTGAGTCAGGATATATTTCGGTATTTAGATATTATTTTGTTTCTTGCGTTGAAATCTGGTAAGATTATCTGGACTGATGGTATACCATCCCGTTCAAGTGTTGCGACTGGAACTCATAAAAGAGTAGACCTAGTTATGCCAGGTTGGGGCTCATTTTATTTGTTTTGGTGAGACCCTACCACTGGTACTAGTGAAGTAACCTTCCAAGGTTATTCGATGAGTCTTGCTGGTACTCATATGTGAGTAAAGCTACGCATGCCGAGTTTGGGCTCATTTTGTTTGTACATAAGAGACCCTACCACTGGAACTTATGAAGTAACCTTCCAGGGTTATTCGATAACTCTTACTGGTACTCATATGTGAGTAGAGCTAGGCATGCCGAGTTTGGGATCATTTTGTTTAGACATAAGTATGCCTAGCTCTTCTCACATATGAGTACCAGTAAGAGCCATTGAATAACCCTGAAAGGTTACTTCATAAGTTGCAGTGGTTGGGTCTCTTATGTACAAGAAAAATGAGCCCAAACTCGGCATGCCTAGCTATACTCACATATAAGAACCAGCAATAGTCATCGAATAACCCTGGAAGGTTACTTCATAAATTGCAGTGGTTGGGTCTCTTATGTACAAACAAAATGAGCCCAAACTCGGCATGCCTAGCTCTACTCACACATGAGGACTAGCAAGAGTCATTGAATAACCCTGGAAGGTTACTTCATAAGTTCCAGTGGTATGGTCACTTATGTACAAACAAAATGAGCCCAAACTCGGCATGCCTAGCTCTACACACATATGAGTACCAGCAAGAGTCATCGAATAACCCTGGAAGGTTAATCCATAAGTTCCAGTGGTAGGGTCTCTTATGTACAAACAAAATAAGCCCAAACTCGGCATGCCTAGCTCTACTCACATAAGAGTACCAGTAAGACTCATCGAATAACCTTAGAAGGTTATTTCACTAGTACCAGTGGTAGGGACTCACTAAAACAAATAAAATGAGCCCCAACCTGGCATAACTAGGTCTATTCTTTTATGAGTTCCAGTCGCAACACTTGAATGGGATGGTATACCATCAGTCCACATAATCTTACCAGATTTCAACGCAAGAAACAAAATAATATCTAAATACCGAAATATATCCTGAATCAACATAATGGAAAAATAAAGTAATAATGTCCATTTAGGTATTTAAAAATAAGAAACTTATTTGTACGTAATTCGCACAGCCAGGCCTATAACACATAGATACATATCACAAAAAATTCTAAGTCTCAAAGTTATTTAGTTGAACTACATTTCCGCAAGTTACCGTACGTAGTACGTACTGTTGCCGCCGTGTCGCTGTAGTGACGCGATTTTGTACCTACTAATTTTGTAAACGCGTCCTTAAGTATATTGTAAACTTCTTGGTTTTTCTTTATCATAATTTTTACCTCATATTATTTTTATACGACCAAGTTAAAGCTTTTTGAAAGCTTATTATTATGCATTGAATTAATAATAATTTTGCATCCGTTATTTAACAAAACTTATGAATAACTTTATCTATATCGGGCACTGAAATTTTTGTACCTACTACAAAATGTGAAATCATTTTGTATAAGTTGTGACTTTAATTTCAAAGTAAAATATATCTACTATAGATTAAATTATACTCCCGGGTCCCACAAATTGTTATGCTACAAAAGATTAATTGTTAGGTATGTGTTCTGTTAGTAAATTATTTATTTTAAAATGTATGATGTTGATGATTCATTATAACAATATTCACATACGATTAATTCGATATAATTAACTATTTTACTGAGTCGATCTCAGACGAAGAAAATGTTAGTATTACTCATTCGAGTTGAACAAAGCTTAATGAGAAATTTATTTTTCAACAAATGATGCAAAGCAGAAATTTTATCGTGGCCTTGAGAAGAGTGACCTATGCTGCCCAAAAGTTCCTTTAATCGAGTGATGAGTAAGCCATACATCTGCTTCTTGTACGTGAGATCCGTGTTTGCATGACGATTATTCGCCACAATATTTGTTTTAAACGCACGATCTTATTTTACTTTCTGTTTGGGTTTTTCATAGGCACTCTGATACTAGGTTATGCATTGCGTTATGTAGATTTACCCATTGCGTTTTACATTTAATAAGTAGAGAGTACCTATTTAATTACTGAAAGCGATGTAGGTTAGTAGTTTAATTAAAATAAGATGATTATTGATGATGATGATGCTTTCCTAAACCATCTTAATTCTATTAATAACCAAATACAATTCACAATGGAATTAGAGGCAAACAATTCTTTAGCTTTCTTAGATGTACTTGTCATCAGGAATAAAAACAACTCCTTAAGCCATACTGTGCATAGGAAAAAGACCCATACAAACTGGTACTTAAACAGTGAATCTCACCACCATCCTAAACAGTTAGCTACTGTAGGAATCTCTCTGTTTCAGAGAACCCGCGGGATCTGTGACAAGAAACACCTGGACGCTGAGCTTCAACATGTCAGGCAAGTTCTGCAAGACAACAAGCTCCGACCGCCGCGCCACTGTCACAGATCCCAGAAGAAAGAAAAACCAGCCACAATAGAAAGACATCCTGCTGTCCTCCCATACATCAAGGGCGTGACAAAAATAGACAAAATTGGCTACATCTTGAAGCGAGCTTCTATCAAAACTTACTACAAGCCGCCAACGAAGATCAGTAAATTATTACCATCTGTCAAGTGTCAGTTACCCTTGCAAGAGGCCGGTGTCTACAAAATTGACTGTGAATGTGGGCTCTCATACATTGGACAAACCAAGAGAAGCATAGGCATTCGACTCAAAGAACATATAGCTGACATAAAACATAAAGGCTCAACAAAGTCTGCTGTTAACCAGTAGTTGAAAAATGTTCGGGTACTTTGAGATAACTTATATATTAAAGAAAAAGACAAATATCACCTCAGTCTGCCGTGAACATGAATTCTGTAAAGAATTCGAAACGTCGGCTAGTAATAAATTAAAAATATAGTTTTCTAGATCATTCGTTTCAAATGTAATAACTTAGTGAAACCAATACATCGCGATAAAATCCGTAAACTGTAGTTTAATTTCAATCTTTAAATATTTATTTATAAAAACTAAGACCAGTTAAATAAAGTTGTATGTTAAAAAAACGAAAATCATTCGTAAGACATGCTGATATGATAACACACGAATATCCAACCAAAACACGGACGTTACTTTTTCTTACCATCATCCCCTTATCTTATTAAATCTCATCAAACGGAGCAATCTTCTTAAATCGGTTCAACCCAAAATGGTTACAAAATATGTTTTGGCATGGCTATAATCGAGTAAAATATAATCTCGAAGTAATACACGCCTAAAAGCTGTTTATCTTGCCTAAGGCTGAAGGTCGCTATCTCTTCACTGCAATGTAAAATATTAAATGCGGATATAAATTTTTGCGGCCGCCACTGTAAATTTCGTTCGTACGGCTTACTCACCACATTCTATTTTATACAACAGAAAGACATCTGACTGTTTTCATGAATAGAATATATTACGTACTTTTTAATAACCACTCTGGTGTACGTATGAAATTCTCATAACGGTGAACGTAAATAAAAAGGACGGTTTATATCACATTTTAAGTGAGAGTTTGAAGGCGAACTTGACTCGTATATTTGCTATACCGAGTTTTTTAACTAAGATATTGCTCTGTCTTAGACATGTTGAAGAAATTTCATGCTCATTATGTTAATCATTTGAACTGGTTTACGAGGAATTGTGACGGTCAGACGACTTTAATTTATTGATATGTGATTGTTAAATATTATTCTTTGCAAGCTTTGTCGCCATACAGTAAGCTTCATAAATTATGCAAGTTATGAAGGGCTACACTTGAAGAAATGTTTCATTTCGTAAAGTTTATATTCCACTAGCGCCACCACCCCCGGGAGTCATTGTTAACCACCACTAGCAGGCACACAATTAAACCGCAAACATTTACTGACTTAAAAGAGTAAATAGTTAAAATTTTATGATGTCGTTACTTTAGAACTGTAATATGGTCCAAGCAAAAAAAACACCTCTAAGCACGTTCAATTTCCCAGAACACAGAATTTTATTTCAAAGTTTTATATAGAACGCTATTAGCGACGAAAAACCCGGTATAAAGTGTCCTTGTTAAACGTTTAACTGCGCTATTTAGATGCAGCCCTGTATCGCTGGTGCAATACAGCTCAACTAAGCTTCTGCCAACCCTGGCAATTCGTTGTGGTTAAGTTGTGGTCACATTAAACCCGTCGAAACGCACCGCATCATTTGCGACAAAGAATTTTGTACAATGTTGAATGATGTCCACACCGATAGGACGTGGAGTGTAATCAACTTTATTTACATGAGTGTGTTGAGTTGAATTTAAATGAAGTTATTACTACGCAGTTAATTGTTAGAGAGATAACGAGCCAATGTATTTGCTAAAAAATTGTGTTTAAATAAAGGTAGGAAAAAAATTGTAAAGTACGATGTGTAATCTGCTTACAATGCCGTGTAAGGTGTCGGAGCTAATTGAGGGAATTGGGTTACAATGGCACGCGTAGCCCGTGCGCTGAACAACATATTGCGTTAATTACTCGCGGCACGATTAATTGGCGATGGTTTTCCGATACGTTTAAATAGGCGACGATTAATTTGTTCTGCAGATACAAATTGACAAGCTTTTGAATTTAAGCGGTCAAGGCAATGGTTCTGTAATATTCGTAATAGACTGATGCTAAGCCAGACATATCCTTAATTTGGTTTAAACGCCTAAACTTAATGGTAATGGCCATCTTGCTTAAAAGCGATAAGCTGTTTGAAGACGCGATGTCACAATGTCTCGCTGGTTGTAATGTATAGCTGCGTCACTTTGATGTTCGCCGCTTCTATTGGAAGGCTAGATAATCTGTGGTACTCTGTACGAAGCCTTCTGCAGATAGATTTCTAAGTTGCTTAGTCTATCAAAGACTATAAATATTAATTGTGTACGTTTTTACTGACTACCACTCGTTGCATTAAATACTTATGCATACATTACAATACATTGATTTTATTATATATTAATCGCTGAATCAATGCAAAATCTTAATGCATAATAATACGATTCAACCACAATAGCCTTGATGGAAAAGTTACACATTAAACTTATATACATATCAACATACGACTATTCTACTACGCAGTGCTGTCGCTTTACCAGTCAGTTAGTCTACTTCTTATTTATACCGAGTCCATATTGAACTGTAGACTATGCCACTACGTAATAATTTAAGCAATAAGCCAAGCATGGCCGACCGTAGGCATAGGTCAAGGAACAAGATGAACCAAGCATTTCAATAAAAACGTTGCAACAAAAAAGCATATCTTGATTATATTAATATGCGGCGCGAGATAAACGGTCCATGTTTGAAAGGGATAAGCGCTCGTCCTTGCATCGCGCAAACACACTCGGTCCGTTTTAATCGCACACGTTTAATAATGCCAAGGGCGTTCATCGCGGCAGTCCCCCGCTTTGCGTTATTACACGGGACACTGTTTCAATTAATGAATACGCCTGTTAGCGGTACCCCGCTGTGATATACCGTCTCATTACTCACGTTGAATATAAAAATACAAGAATTCATAATTACCTTAACCAGTCACGTGGCGCTACTTGCATGCTGCCACCCCCCGCGTCTGGCGGGCCCTGCGCGCGGGGTAACCCGCGACGGGGGGGGCCGCTCCATTCTGTTGTTGATTACTCGGTGATTTTTATGAATTTCTGCTAACATATATATATATATATATTTAGATTCTTCATAAAGTTTCCTACAGATTGGTATATAAATATCCTTACGTAATTATACATTTTGATCATAAAACTGCTGAAAATAAAGAAGGAAATAAAAAATGCGATTATAACGATCGACCGATTTCCGGCCTCTCGCCAGTCAGGCACTTTTTTGACGCGGCCGATTCCCGGCCTCTCACCAGTCACGTAGTTAATGCTATCATGAAAAATTATGTAGTTCTCTTGTTTAATTAAAAGTGACTAGCTCCCCGACTATACGCCAACTAGAGTACGCTATGGTTTTACGTGGGAATGCGTTAAAGAATTCTGTTTTTGCGACTACTGTTTTCAGCTCTATCGATCTTATAAGCCTGGTGTAATATGAGGAACTGAATTTAACTTTATTTATTGTTTGCCGGCAATATAAAAACAAATTTAATATGTTCTGAAGAATAAGGCCTCCATGCGGCAACATATGCTATATTCTTTAACAGCTTTAATAAAATCGCTTGTGTTGTTCTTAAACTTATACACAGCGCCAAAATTCTACACGCGACTACTTAAATCTTTCTACTTTGTTTAATCTTGTACATTCTCGATACTAAGATAGTTGGCTTTCTAGCTGAGATTTTATTCGAGTAGTAAAACATTTTATAGGAGGTGTTAGATGAATACGAGCTTTAACTACGTATCGTAGGCATGACATAATCCTTGTTTGTTTCGACAATCACACTGTATCACTGAAGGCTATTGCGGCACTTTCGTTTCATTGAGTACGGTACGCAAGGTGAGCAATGAAGGTGCATCTAAAATATAACTACTTGTTTTACACATTCCCCTAAAATTATCCCCCATTTTTACGAAACTGCTGATTTTACTACGCAAAAAGCTCTTAAGCAAGCACGTTAGCAAGATGAGGAGCGGTAAAAACTTCAAACATTACCGTGGGAAACCCAATAACAAAATCTTCTCGTAAATCATTGTGCCCAAGCAAACTAGTAGCAGTGGCAAAAAAATAAAACGAAAACAACGCTCTATTAGTTTTTGTTTCGCGCACATTTTCCCATCTAAGTCCTGGCATATTACAAATAAAATCGCACGGGAGAAAAAGTAATTTAAGTCGTGTCAAAGACAGGCCGGTAGTCACCTTTATAACGAATGCATTAGCACGCTGCGGCTAGAAGCGTGATTTCTGAACGTATTATAAGTGCATAATGGTTTTCATATACGTATTATACATGTGTGTGCTTAGCCTTTCGAGGATTTTTCGCCAGGATTAAAATTTAATAATAGCCGACCTTCTTGACTAACTAAATGTCTAATTAGTTACTAAGCTTTTTTATTAAAAGTTTAATATACTGGACGCTATATATTTTGTCGATTCGGATGTTTTGAAGTAGTTTCAGAAGAAAGTAATGAAGTTGTCATTATGTCATCATTTAGACTGCAACATCTTTTTAATGGAAATACTAGTTGAATAAAACAATATCAATAAGAGATGTAACTACACAGTGACGACGTTGTTGAGGTTAAGAGAGTGTTTTTTTGTAGTTTGTGTGAAACATCATGCAAAGTTCAATGCAGGCGTTTCAATCATACTCGTACTACATCTGTTTTGGTAACAGCTTCAGTTTTGGTAAAAATAATCAAATTTTAATAAAACCCACTCCCAATTAATAGGAAGTGGCAAAAATATAAAAATCTATGAGGATCATATTGACGCTAGTCTGTTTTAATTTGATTTGCGATACAAAAACGCGTGTCATATTTTTGTCATAAGATTATGCACATAGCCTTAAACGCAGCGGAGTTTTATAGCAATGTAAGTAAAATAAACAAATATAGCAATGTAACAGAATATATTAACTTCAACTATGAAAGCTCATTCGTTATTTTATTTACCTTTAACTATGCTTGAAAATATACTTACCAAGCAGTGTTTATGCGGTTCTAAAACGTGAACACATAATTATTTCATAGCAAAAGGTAGTAGGTAGCTTTTCTATCTATTATAATAATATTATATGCTGAAAATATTACTCCCGGTTGATCTTTAGTGCACTATTTTTATATAGGTACATACTGCGTTTCATCATCATCTCAGCCTCCATCTCAACATCTATTGCTGGGCAGATAGGCATAGATCATAGGCCACATAAGCCTCCTCCGAGGCTCTCCACACAGTCTAATATGTTTATTCTGAGTAATTAAACATATAGGGTAAGTGTATGTAAGACACAGGCTGCGCAGGCTAGATAGTTCAGCAAAGCGCGTGTTTTTTAAGAAATCTTATAGAATTCACCCTATTTGAGATTCATGTATGCATATAGGTATAGTTAAAGCTGTGCAGCCGTGTGCTGATACGCCATCACCGTCTCAGTTTACGCTTAGAACTGTTTCACACTACGTCCGATCTAACCCGTGAAAATACAGTTCTGGAGATCACACACTAAATTCGATAGAAATTGGATGACGAGTGTTGGATGTAGTGCATAACCCCGTTATTTTCATGGGTTCGGAGTTCGGATGGGATGCTTATCGGACGTAAGCGGCCATCCATAAATTACGTCTCACGATTCTCATAGTCCAAGATCCCAGAGCCGCCAGACCTACGTCATTTTAGCAAAGCTGGATTTTTGAGGATTATTAGTATAATCAGACCTGCGCGGATATTTGTTTAAGCAACACGTATCTACATCACGAAATCCGTTTCATAGATCGTCAACCTTTTATTTGGAGTTTGGAGTTTCAACCGTATTAATCGTTGATCATCATGAAGTGCGATGTGTGCAGTGCCAATTTTGCCGAGGGTGTGCAGTGTGCCTCTTGTGGGAAATACATGGACTTTAACTGTGCGGGGGTAACAGAGTCAGGCTGGAAGAAATTGGGAGCTGAACGCAGATCAGCATGGAAATGCCAACCTTGCAGAACACCTTCACCTGCCCCCTACTACGTCTACTAAGTCTCAGATAACACTGATGAAGGAAATTAGAGACGTTAAGTTGCAGCTTAACGCATTGCCATCAATAATAAATGAAATAAAAGACATAAAGGAGGGGTTCAAGGAGCTTAAATCTGCCTGCCAGTTCGCCAGTGACAAGATTGACGAGTTCAGTCTGAGGCTATCGAGTGCAGAAAAAAGGATGGAAGATCTTGAAGTTAGATATACGGCGTTAGATTCCGGTTTATGTGAAACAAAACTTCAGTTGCTGAACAACGAACAAAGGTCACGTCTAAATAATGTGGAAATAAAAGGCATCCCGCAAAAGAAAGATGAAAATTTGTTCAACATTGTCGAAATGATTAATAACAAAGTTGGATATTACCTAAAACTCAAATTAATTATATATCGCTAGTGCCCTCTTACAACTCCAAAGAGAAATCTATCATCGTAAGCTTCCGCTATGTGAAAGAAGACTTTATAGCATCAGCACGAGCATTCAAGATACTAAAAACTAGTGATATTGGGTTTCAAGATTCCACCCAACGTGTTTACATCAATGATCACCTTAGCTCTGAGTCAAAAACGCTGTTAAATAAAACAAGAGAGGCGGCTAAGAGTAATAGCTATAATTTCGTCTGGGTGAAATTTGGTAAAATCCATGTTAGGGAAAATGAAACATCCCGTACGTTCATAGTAAATAAGACCCAAGATTTAAACAAAATTGTATAAACTTTTGCTTAAAATATCTTTCTTTAAGTTTAATTTCTATATTTACAAGTGAAAATTTTAATTATTTTTACTCGCGGGTAACTAACATAATCAATGTAAAAGTTTGTAAAAGGTTTAGTATCTCTGTTCAAAATCCCTTCATTATAAATATAGGTGTGCAAATTATATTTCGCGTGTCTGTTCATTTGTTAGTAAAAATGCATTATATTATATGGTTGTCTCGCTCGCTCCAAGAGAATCAATATTGGCGATGTTGTGTTGGAAAGGGAAGTCTATGTATGTGCATGTCTACATGCTCACTTACTTATTTTATTGTTATCTACCCTCACCTTTTTTCTCTAAAATAATAATTATGTGTCACCGTCACTTTATTGCTACGTGCAAGGACCATGTTTTTAATATAATAATTTGTAAACTGTTTTTGTTAGCGTATGTGATCAATGGCTGCTAATAGCTTTATTTTATGCCGTCGCGATGAATTAAGTGTTTATTATCAAAATGTACGTGGACTTCGCTCCAAAACAAACACATTTTATAGAAATGCATGCATTGCTTCATACGATCTAATCGTTTTAACGGAGACTTGGTTAACCGGCAGTGTGACAGAATCGGAGTTATTCGATAATCGTTATATTGTGTGGCGTCGCGATAGGGACTACGAACTTACAAACCAAACCCGTGGCGGCGGTGTGCTTATTGCGGTGCGGAAGGATCTTTGTGCTAATTTACCTACTCATTTTAATTCTACGGCGGAAGATTTATGGATCTCGCTTCCTATCAATCAATCTTCAGGTGAGTCGCATATTAAACTATACGTATGTGTACTATATTTGTGCAAACAAAACTTAGGTTCATCTTTTTCAAATCAACTAAAAAATTATCTGTCAAAATTACATGAAATAATGATAAATAATCCGCAGGATAAATACTTGATTGTTGGCGATTTTAATTTAAGTGGCATTTCGTGGCAATTGGATAATTCTGATTTATCATTATCACCTTGCAACAACAATTATACAAACGATGAATATATTTCTATTGATACTTTGCATACGCATAACCTAACGCAGTATAACAACATTTGTAATGTGAACAATAGATTACTGGATTTAGTATTATCTACTGACTATTGTTCTGTGTCGGAATGTAATTATCCCCTGGTCCCAATCGACCCGCACCACAAACCACTCTTAATAAAATTGGACAAAGTTGATCTCACGTACTTAAAGAACGCGCCGCGTACTGGATATCAGTTTAGAAAAGGAGATTATGGTGCTATTAACTCGGAAATACGTAGCATAAATTGGCTTGAGAGTTTTTCTGGGCGGAATGTGGAAGAAGCTTGTATTTATTTTTACACAATCATCCATCAATTAATAAAGAAATATATACCTACATCAAAAACTTCTAAAAATAGTAGCTATCCGAAATGGTATTCGTCATCATTAATTAAATGAATTAAAGAGAAGTACAAGTTTTTTCGTAAATATAAGACTTACGCTAGTCGTTCGGATGAAGAAACATTTAAATTATTGCGAGATAGAGTGAAACGTCTAGAGAGCGAGTGCTATTGCTAGTTGAATCGTCTTTAAATAATAATCCGCAACATTTTTGGTCGTATGTAAAGACACATAGGAAAACAGCTGGCATACCCGCCTCTGTTAGGTACGGTAGCACGATTGCTAATACTGGTGACGCCATATGTAACGTATTTTCTGAATATTTCCACTCTACATATTTGCAACCTTGTCAATCAATTGCGCCAATCAATCAGCATGAAGGATGTGACTCACGAGCTGACAAAGCAAATATTCAGATATTTGAATCAGAAGTAAGCTCTCTTCGTAAGAAGATTGATCTCACTAAATCAACTGGGCTGGATCAGTTGCCTCCTACCTTCTTGGTAAATTGCTGCGATACTATATCGGTCCCCGTGGCTCTTCTTTTCAGAAAATCCCTCTCTGAATGCATAGTACCCGCAATATGGAAGTCGGCATTTATAACGCCAATTCACAAAAAGGGGTCCAAAGTGGACGTTATAAACTATAGACCGGTCTCAAAATTATGTGTATTAGCCAAGCTATTTGAAAGAATTGTTTATAAACAATTACAAGCAGCGTTAAAAACATCTTTTAGTGCCTACCAGCACGGCTTTATGAAGGGGCGCTCTACTACATCCAATTTAATCGTTCTTAATGAATTCATATCGGAAGCAATGAGCAAGGGAAATCAGGTTGATGTTCTTTACACAGACTTATACCAAATGTTTGGCAGAATTGACCACAACACGCTAATCAGCAAATTACAACTCGCCGGAATAAGAGGAGACCTTCTTCGGTGGTTCTCGTCTTATATCTCTAACAGGTCACAGGCTGTTGTGGTTAATAATTACATTTCCAGTTGGGTAGTTGTCCCCAGCGGAGTGCCACAAGGCTCTCTGTTGGGACCGTTGCTGTTTCTGGTCTGTGTAAATGACATCGAGAAATGCTTCCGTCACTCACAGATATTAATTTTTGCAGACGATATGAAAATGTTAAGGCCATATCGTCAGAGGCCTTTGATCTGCAATCGGATCTTACTCGCTTAGAACGCTATTGTACGGAAAATAAGCTTGAGCTCAATCCATCTAAGTGTTCGGTTATTACCTACAGTAGAAAATCTAAAACCCTCATTCGAATTATACCTTACACGGACATATTGTTCAAAGGTGCACTAGTACACGTGACCTTGGCGTCATCCATGACTCTAAATTATTGTTATTTGATGAACATATAAATTAGGTTATTGATAAGGCATCGCAATCACTAGGATTTGTAATGCGTATGTCCAATAACTTTAAGGAAGCAAAACCTTTCAAAATATTATACTGTACCTTTGTACGAAGCATTTTGGAATACTCTTGCCAAGTATGGAATCCTCGGTATGATAAATACATTTTGCGTATCGAGAATATCCAGGTAAAGTTCATCAGATACTTGTGTTATCGCATAAAATATCCCTATTCATCCAGCGACTACCTAAATTTATGCGCGAAA
This sequence comes from Euclidia mi, assembly GCA_944739405.2. NCBI lineage: Eukaryota > Metazoa > Arthropoda > Insecta > Lepidoptera > Erebidae > Euclidia > Euclidia mi. Next base: position 56,719,923 of record OX123190.2, read on the forward strand.
TTTCACATTCTACCGCTATCAAAGCGGCGCGAAATAGCAGATATAGTATATATGATCAACTTAATATCAGGCGGTGTTCACTGTCCTTACCTTCTATCTAAAATTAGTTTTAATGTACCTAATAAAGTTGTGAGGCACTACACTCCTATACATCTTCCATTGGTCTCTAGCAACTATCGTCAAAATTCGTTTCTGTGGCGAGCGAGCAAAGCCATTAATAATGCATGTAAAAAGCACAACTTTGACATATTTGACACTAAGCTGGATTCGGTGAGACGGATACTAAGCCTTGATTTTTTCTCTAAATTTATGTAATTTGATGAATTGTAATTGTAAATATTTATGTAGGGATTATTTGTTTTTTTGTGGAGCATCTTTGGTCTTCTAAAAAGTTGTCAATAGTGTCTACTTTTTTTAATATGTTAACTAGACTATGTCCACGCAATTTTATAAAATCTAAGACTTAAGCGTGAAAACCTTTCATTGGCTTTCTGTGTCTTAAAAATACTTCTTTTTAATGTCAAATTGTAAAATAGCTGTTGGTTTTGCAAATAAAAATAAATAAATAAAATATTGTTAAGAAGTATGCCGATCCACTAGCTTGAAAGCCGGGCCATTTCACAGGTAGCGCGAAGTAAAGGTACCAAAAAAACATACTCACCTACGTTAAAGTAGCAAAGCAGGGGGCTTATTCACTATGACCGTTTTAAAGTCTTAACGTGTTTTAACGTGCTAGTTACCCACGTCGGCACGTTATTGGCTTTGACGGTATTCACTATGCCAACTTCAAGTTTGACAAGCACGGTAGCGCACGTTTCGGACACGGTTTTAGTTGTCAAAATTCCGTGAGCTAAGAGGTCACGTAACATGCACGTAACGCGTTTATTGTAAAACGATAGAGGATAAATAAGTACTAAGTTTATTTGTTTCATATTATTTTCAGTGTCCGTTAGTGGTTAAATGCTAAGTTTATTTGCTTTTTTATTTACCAGTGTCCGTGTCAAAGTTATTTAATTAAATATTATGTTTTATGAAAATTGACGCCTGTCGCTGGCGCCAGCGTCTCACTCGTCTTCGGATAAATAATAAATCCATTATGATTTATTAGATTCTGTTAGAATTGGGCTATTTGCTGCACTAACCGCACTTATATTTTTTTATAATGTAGCGCGACTGCAACTGTCCTGTCTGTCATCAATGTCATCATTATGTTTTCGTTCAAAAATTGACTAAAGTACAAAAGATGAACTAAACTTTGAAGATCAATTTTTTACTTTGAGATTGTTCCTGGCGAAATTGAACTAAAATAATATAATTTAAGTTTTATTAGCCTTTTCTATTTGTACTGTAGCTTTTAGTGAAAATTACAAGTTAGTAAAATTATATTTATAAAATCGAAATGGAGCCGGCAAACCGGCATTAAGATTTATGAACGAATGTTGTGAAATTGATAACTAGGCATAGACAAGCTGTCGTATGGCATATTGAATACAATATTTTGATTGTCGTGGTACGTCACGTTACTGAATCACGTTTACGTCTAGTGCACGACACGACGACACACGTCTTGAACATGGTATTTCAGTGGTCATAGTGAATAAGCCCCCTGTCTGTCATCAATGTCATCATTATGTTTTCGTTCAAAAATTGACTTAAGTACAAAAGATGAACTTAACTTTGAAGATCAATTTTTTACTTTGAGATTGTTCCTGGCGAAATTGAACTAAAATAATATAATTTAAGTTTTATTAGCCTTGTCTATTTGTACTGTTGCTTGTAGTGAAAATTACAAGTTAGTAAAATAATATTTATAAAATCGAAATTGAGCCGGCAAACCGGCATTAAGATTTATGAACGAATGTTGTAAAATTGATAACTAGGCATAGACAAGCTGTCGCATGGCATACTGAATACAATATTTTGATTGTCGTGGTACGTCACGTTACTGAATCATGTTTACGTCTAGTGCACGACACGACGACACACGTCTTGAACATGGTATTTCAGTGGTCATAGTGAATAAGCCCCCTGGTATTCAAATATGTGTTAAAAAATACTGTCTAAAATTGAAATTCATTATTGCCAGACACCTGCCGTGGGCCATTACTTCTGCCAGACGTCTTAAAGGTTAGGTACTTAAAAATGAAGTAAACTACGTCATATTAGCAAACCTAAATTTGATATATGTTACTTAAGATACTATTTTAAGACCCTTCGTACGCAGCCAGACCAATCCGAAGGGCCAGTCTTCCAGCCAGACGCCATGAAAATTTCCCTGTGAGTGCGAGCGTGCGGCCATTATTCATACGCATGAATGCGTGTGAGTACACTACATTGTCCCAAAATACTGTAGGAATATTATTTTGGGTATTATTAGATAAATGTGAATGTAGAATAAAAGTGTAAAATAAATTTTTCACAAAAATTGTATTCATTTCAAATGTCATTCACATTCACATTAGCATCTGTATATTTATTGATGAAAAGCTGCAGCCGGGCAGCATCTACATTGATTACCTATTCTAGAAACTTTATATAATTCGCAGACAAATTTTTGTATTGTATCTTTTTTTTTTGGAACTTTTATCTCCCGCACTAGGGCTAAGTTTCATGGCGGGAAAGTTTCATGGCGTCTGGCTGGACGACTGGCCCTTCGGGTTGGTCTGGCTGAGTACGAAGGGTCTTAAAATAGTATCTTAAGTAACATATATAAAATTTAGGTTTGCTAATATGACGTATTTTACATAATTTTTAAGTAACCTTTAAGACGTCTGGCAGAAGTAATGGCCCACGGCAAGTGTCTGGCAATAATGAATTTCAATTTTAGACAGTATTTTTAAAAACATATTTGAATACCAGTTTTGCTACTTTAACGTAGGTGAGTATGTTTTTTTAGTATCTTTACTTCGCGCTACCTGTGAAATGGCCCGGCTTTCAAGCTAGTGGGTCAGCATACCTCTTAACAAGATTGTATACGAATAATCCTCAAAATTTCAGCTTTGCTAAAATGACGTAGGTCTGGCGGCTCCGGGATCTTACTCTATCATGACTTTTTGACCACGCCCCCCCCTTGCCACAATTATCTCATACATTCTCATTTTATTCTTCATACAGTGTCACACTTCAGCGACCCCCTACCCTCCTCTATATGTGTGACGTAATTTGTGGGTGTCCCCTAGTGGGAAACCGCTCTTAGGCTGTGGATCTATGTATACTATAAGTATAGATCCATTAAAACCGAACATTCTATACCTAATTATAGTTTAGAATAACTAGAAGGTCCTAATTACACCAAATCTAGGTAGATTTTGTGTAACTACGTAACTATTGGACACTGCTCATAATTGCACAAATGGGTCTGCTTGTAAGGTTTTAACGACACTGCGACGTGATGAACAGGTTTTGCTAAAATTTTATTAGCACGCACTTCCAGCTGTGTGAATGAACTATAGGTTATTTAAAACGTATATGTGCGTAATTAGGTACTAACCTTCATTACGTAAGTTACTGCAGCTGGTATTTAACCTCAGCATCCCATTAAAAACGGTAGAGAGCGGGAGCCAAGTTCATTATTAATACAAATTTGATTTGATCCCAGTATAGGTCTGTAGATAATGACATTGACATTTATTTAGAAGAACATTAATTTGAAGCTCAATTTTGTTTCGTTTTCTTAACCACAACAATGTTTGCTTGTTACTTACTTTTGAACAGTCGAATTATTCATGCAAACGAGATAACTAGAGAAAAATTTACATTCAAAGGCCAGTCTAAATAAATCTAATTTGGTAACCTAGTTTATATTGAAACGATTTTGAGTTATAGAGCATTAAAGTGGCTACAAATCATTTCAAACTTTAAAAACTTTATTTGCTTTGAATGAAATGAAGGAGCTTATTCATGTACATGTGTACATGAATAAGCTCCTATAATATTACACTCGTCGTCAGTTCAATTTCTTTAACTTGAACCTGGCGTGTCATACTGCCATGCGACAAGATACTAACTTGTACTAAAGCTGGCTCATCTTCAAGTTAATAAAGCTTGTACTTTTAAACTCTGCGTGAATATACGGACCTAATCTTTAAAACAATAAACAATTGGAGGGGCCATGATTTATAGTGCCAAGAGAAATATGTTGGTGTCTCGCGTCTTTGTCTATAATAAGTTTTATCTTGTTTCTGACTATGATATAATCACGACAGACGTACCGGACGTTTTTTTTAAATATTCAAAATCAAAATCAAAATCATTTATTCATCTAGGCCACTAAGTGACGCTTATGAACGTCAAAATTTAAGTTAATTACTTAATGATTCTACATTTACATTTACTGCCACGTTCGCAATGCATTAGGTAGAACCACGAGAAAGAACGGGCAATAAAACTCATGGCCACTGTTTTCAAACAAATATAATGGTGGTACATTTTATTTTTGTAAGGAGCTGCAACTGTTTCACATTGTAGACATCTACTAGTAAATTTTTTAGTAGCTATTGATATCATACTCAAGCAGTAAATGATGTTCATATGGTAAGCCTCCCAAAGTAAATATGGTGAAACAGGAGCATCCACTTACGTCTTTTTAATGTAGGCAACTCGCGAACATGGTCAGAACTATGGTAGAAGTGAATGAAGCAGAAAGTAACGGTATTATGAAACCAAAGCAATCGACAACCTATTAGTTAGCCCATGACCACGAGTTACCCACATTTTACAAATCCGCAAAGTTATAATGAAAGTGTGGAACATGAATGCAAAATATAGTATGAAATGAGAATATCGTAATTAACTACACTATAAAATAAAACTACTAATTATTGACCTAGTCAAAAGCGAAGAACTACTTCCAAGCGCTCCTATCATCAAAATAATCCTTCAAACTGTAATATGTCTTATTTATAAGATTCTTTTTAACTTCTGCCTGAAACGAACTTAATGGCAAGTCTAAAATATAAGTTGGTAATTTATTGTATATGCGAATACTGAGCACAATAAAAGAGCTATGCGTTTTGTGCAAACGAAAATTAATATTTTGCTGATAAGAGTCGTGTGAGATGTTATTTTGATTTATTCGATCAATAAAAATAAGCATGGTTTTAGACAAAGTATGGTTATTTTAAAACATATTTTTTTACAATTGGTTTGCCCCGATTGCACATAATTATACATACTTTCATAATATTTCTTCGGTTGAATGTACATAGTACAGTTTTATTAATCTGTTCAATCAATATACTATCGATGGTATAATAATTAGTTGTTTTAAGTTTTTGTTTAAAGTCATTTTTTATTAAAAAAAATAATCAGCTGAAAATGTTTAATAAAATTCATTTTTTCTGATACTGTCACTTTAATAACATTGTCACGTATTCAAACAGCCTAAATGGAAACTCAAAAGCTATTCAAGAATTATTGGCAAAAATGTTTTACATTGTATGTCACTAGGGCAACTGAGCACGACATGACTTATTGCCATTGGCAACCCTGAAGATAAACAGTCGCAGCTACAGCTTGTGTAAGTTTTATAAAAAACACGTAATAAAATAAATTACATCGGTTTACAAGAGTTTTTTTTATTGGATGCCAGAATGAAGTAACAATTCTGCTATTTTATTTTTGCTCTGCCTAGTTTCTACTTCTACAAAATAATGCGCACAAACGGACACTATCAGCGACACATAACGTCAAGTAAAACCTACGCTTTAGTAAAAGAAGTCCTGGTAATCGAGATAAGGAAAACATACTAGAACATTGTGGACTATTTGTCCTAATAAAGTATAAACTTTGTTTCTTTTATGTTCATTTCTATTCCTTGAAGTACCATTACTAAGTTCGCATGAAGTGTAAATCTGCGTTAAAACTACTAGATTAATGTGCTGTGTGCTTAGAAGTGCGTGAACGGTGAGACGTGGTCATTTCGCTATAGCTACTTAAACTTGTTTGAAATGAAGACGTCTATGTTGTCATGCCAACTATGGTTGGTTGAGCCGGGTGCCTCGACTAACATGTTTTCTTTGTTGGTAAATAATACAGTACTTTAACTATTAATCATATTCATATTCTTATAATACCGCCGCGTCAGCGCCGTGTGGCTGACGGCATAGAATACAAGTGTAACCACCCCCTATCTTCCCGTGGGTGTCGTAAGAGGCGACTAAGGGATAACACGATACAAATACCATCTTTGCGTAGAGACGGAAAACTCGACATCAAACCCTATACGACTGCCTCGTTGGTCTCGCGGCATAAATATGCACGTGGGATCGAGAGGTCCCGGGTTCGATTCCTGGGTCGGGCCGTGTTATTGGGTTTTTCTGTCACGAAATTCTCAGTAGCAGCCCGGAGTCTGGAAATATGCCCGGTACGGCAATAAGCTCGCCCCTTATTACGTGGTACTAAAGTATATCTGGCGAAAAGTGGGTGTAGAAATACACCACAAGTTCAAAAAGACCGTACTGATGACAACTGGATCGCCTATAAGGCTGCAAGAAATCGGTGTAATCAATTGATACGCAACACCAAACGCCGATTTATCCTTAGCAACATAATTTTCTCGTCCCCTGCCAATACCTGGAAGTTCTTGGGGACCCTGATCTTCCGTGTATTTGGATCAGCACACTGAGCACAGTCACACTGTAGATTACGTAAATAATCTTGCCTGCTTAAATATTTACCCTTTTGAATTTTCTCCGGTGACACCAGCAGAAATCAAAAAGATTATCCTCTCCATAAAGTCAAATGCTGTGGGCTTAGTCGTAAGATGATCGTCTCAATCTTAGACCATCTGTTGGCACCATTAACCCACATCATTAACTTTTCCCTAACCTCTGGCTCCTTTCCGTCCTTATGGCAAAAGGCTTTTATCCTACCACTGCCTAAAGTAACCAATGCTTCCCTCCCGAATCATTTCCGACCCATTTCTATTCTCCCTTACCTTTCTAAAGTCCTGGAAGCCTGCGTCGACAAGCAATTGTCCAGATTTGTTCAAATTAATGAGCTACTGAGTCCATACCAATCTGGCTTTAGATCTGGACATAGCACTGTATCCGCTCTGCTTATGGTGACTGGCGATATGAGAGCGGGAATGGAGGAAAACAAGGTCACAGTACTGGTCTTGGTGGACTTCACGAACGCTTTTAATACCGTCAGTCACGAAATCCTTCTATCCATCTTCTCCCATCTAAAGATCTCCCCGGTGACACTGGATTGGTTTTCTAATTATCTTCAGGGACTACAACAGTCGGTTCGCCACGGTGAGTCTTCATCTAATTGGGGTAACCTTCAATCTGGAGTTCCTCAAGGCGGAATTCTTTCTCCATTGTTATTTTCTATCTTTATCAATCTTCTCACTCAAAACTTTCAGTGTTCGTATCATTTGTATGCCGATGTCTTGCAGCTATATGAGCAGGCCAAAATAGACAACATATCTGCTGCTATTGACCGAATAAACATGAACCTCATCAAATTGAAAAACTGGTCAGATAGCTTTGGTGTCAACGTGAATCCAAACAAATGCCAGACCATTATTGTGGGGAGTCAACGTATGGTCCAAAGAATTGACATTTCGTCTTTCGAACCACTAATATATGACCAGTCATCAATAAGATTTAGCCCTGTAATAAAAGATCTTGGGTTATACATTGACAACAGGCACTTAACTGGCAAGCTCATGTGACCAACGTTAGCCAGAGAGTCACAGGAACCCTGCGCGCTTTGTACCGCTTAAAGAATTTCCTACCATGCAGCACTAAGGTAATGCTGGTGCAGACGTTGATTTTTCCTATCATAGACTATGCTGATGTGTGTTATTTTGACCTGAATGCAGATCTTCTCACTAAATTAGACCGACTTCTCAATACCTGCATTCGATTCATTTTCAATCTTTGCCAGTATGACCATGTGTCTGCTTATCGCACTGAACTCAACTGGCTACCCATTCGTCAACGCCGTAGTATGCGTGCTCTCGCTACTGTTTTCTCTTTTCTTAACTCTCCAACCCCTCCTTCTTACTTGTCGTCCTATTTAAAGTACTTGTTTTCAAATCACAACAGAGATCTTCGCTCCTCTAATAACCGCCTCCTGTTATGTCCTTCTCACTCAACTAACTTCGTAAACTCCTCTCTCTTTGTTCAGACTGTTCTTCTTTGGAATGCGGTTCCTCTTGAGGTCAGGATGATTGCTAATCGGCTCTCTTTCAAGATAAAAGTTCGAGAGCTACTTTTACGTAAAATGGCAGAATCTTCAGCACAATAAGATAATTTATCTATATAGTTGTATATATATATATATTATAACTTATATATGTTTTTCGTATATATACCTTTATATATTAGTTTATGTTTGTATTATTGGTATTTATTTGTTTATTGAAATATTAGTACGTATTTACATATTATCTAAAATATTTAATTGATCTTATATTTGTTACTACAAAAGTTCGGAACGCACCTACAACTATCATCTCTGCATCACCTTAGGTTGACTGTTAGAGAATGCCTTTGGCATTAAGTCCACCTATGTACATAATTTATTTGTGCAAAAAGTAAATAAAAAAGAAATAAAAAATTCTGAGAATTGACATCTTGTCCAAACTCCAATAATGGGACGACAACTTAACGTGCCTACACATTAGCGCTCTGATGTAAATGCCACACGCGGCCATCCTAGTGGCGACCTGTGCAGGCCTTGCTTAGCTTACTACGAACGGCAAACCAAGTCATGTTTTTCGTTGTAATTGATACCTAAAATGTAACGTCTGATAGGAAATGTCATAATTATATTAAAAAATTTCGATATTAGGCACTACAATAAGCTTGCAAACTTATAATGGTAACGAAGCATTAATCAAGAATGCTGTTAATGATTTGCAATTTGTTTTGTGTACAATATTTGCGCCGTTTTTCTCCTGTAATTTGTTGCTTTTACCGAGAAATAGAAATCTATAAGCATTTAAAAAGTTATAACGCCATAAATGTTTGATTGAAATCTCTTAGTTAAGAGCGAGCTCGGATTGGTTTTGACTCTTTTGACCATTGTTTAGAAAACGAATAGAGTAAATGCATATAACTCACTTAAAACTAATCGGTAAATTTTGTTGTAAAAATCTTCACAGAGCTTAATTGTTTCCGTTACTTTCTGAACGGTCCAAAAAGAACAAGAGACAGATACTCTGTCAACATTATTTATATCGTACACGACAGAATGGCTCCTCTGGAAAACTCTACCGACACTAAGCAATACATATTTTAATACGTAAATACATATTTTAATACAAGCTCAGCCGGCAAAGCTTGCATGTCAGTTCCCATACGGATCTCAAGAGCACGTTAAGCCAGTCCCGCTTATTATGTACACACGTATGAAAGCCGTTATGGACAGTCAAGGAGCCTGAAAAACTAGTTTAACCTTACATTACCAAGAACCCCGCTCGATGACTTGTGATGTCTGAGGTCAAGTAGCTGGACCGTAACTGTACCTAGTCATTGGACTAGAAAACGTACTAAAAGTAGAAAATATGTTAAATTAGTCATTCAAAATAAAGCGTCTTCTCTAACCTTCAAAGCTGGTTTCATACAGGTTGAATTAATAACTCAAAACAGCTTTGGCATGCATAATGTATGATCACAAATAAGTGTCCCAATATTTATTTGTCACCAGGTATCAGCTTAAAGATTTTTCGTTTTTTACACGTCTTGTTATGCGATCTCATATATAGATATAGGAAAAGTTAGAGCCTTGACAATCAAACAATTAATACTTATAAACACACCTACTTATATTTCTATTCATAATATATCAGCCAATTACAAAATTCAAATACATTACAAACATTTTTTTGCCCTGGGTGAATCCAGGCCACTTTCTCTTCTCTCTTTAGTCGTTTATCTCACTGTTGATGATCCTACGTGTGTGATCCTTTTGAGTCTTTCAACTAGCTGTCTACATCGGCTGCGGTCTGCTGCGTTATACAGAACAACACTTGACTCAAATACTAGTAAAATAAAAACCAATTTGTGATTAAAGACTCAAGTATAAAGCGGCAACTAAATCTATTATTTTTGCTGTGCAATTCTTATTTACAAATAACAAACAAAACATTTCATCGCGAAGTTTGTGATGGCATGTATTAGGTTTAGGACCTCGCAAATGTCATTAGCAGGTCTCTTAGGGGCCAGGTGTGGGGTAGGATTAGCGTGGGGGTCGGTCGGTGACCCCTGGGCCCTGACCGGTGCAGCCGTTTACATTTTACCCAGCACATGCAATCTTACTTTATGTGCCTGCACTGATGACATTGTTTCTAGTACTTAGTGTTATTTTCTTTAGTTGTTCTGCAATTGAATTTACTGTGAAAATAAATGACTTAATTCATGTTTTTTGCTTTGCAACTTATGAAATTGTTATTGTTTTACAGGTTGGCTAAAACCTTTCGATGAATTTAGTATATTTTGCTCCTATTTTACATAATCTATTCAAATTACCTTGTAGTTTATATTGAAACATCTTATTATCATTGTGCTAAAAGACTTTCCATCTTTATTTTTAATAATTACGCCATGGAGCCATATTTATTTATATATTTTCTGTCTATTTAGCTAAAGAAGCCTAAGAATATTCCTTAACTGTTTTGTTTATTGTTTGGTTTGGTGGCATCAATGAATACAACAATAAAGTTTGCCTTCCTTGGAGTTAATGTTTGTCCTTGATATAACGCTTGATTTATCTGTCGCATATTTTGTCGAGAAATCAAAATAATTATTGTATAGCTAGCTGTACGGTCTTAATCACTTTAATTCAGACGAATCATAATGTCTGAGAAGGCAAACTATTTGACAAAGTCTAAAATAGATATTTCACCCGGCGAGCATGAGGTGAAAAAAAGTTACATCAACAATGAGGCAGGGTGTGACATACCCAGAACATAAAGTACCATAACATTAATCCTATTATGTTTCATATAATTGTATTAATCATATAGTGCAGTATATAGGATCACTATAATGAAATTAAACACAAAAGTTTTAAATTATGACATTATTATTTCTTATTCATTGTTTTCTTATACAGTCTAATTATAGGAAAAAATTTTGGAGATTTAGAAAAATCAACACTTATAAAAAGAAAATCGTTTTTAACATTTTAAATCAACATAAACATAAAGATTATAAGATCTTCCATCAGAAAATACAAATATTTTTACAAACATAAGTTACTAGTCACTACTCTCAAAATCAGTACAATTTTTACATCCGAACTTAGCATACTCCATACATATAGGCTTGGCGAAAATGTTGCAGGAATACTTAGTTTTTCTATCTTTCTTGTTTGGGCATTCAGTCCTTTTTTTCTTTTTTTTTTTTGGTGTCGGGTTGGAAAATCCTCATGGAGTCCCTCCGCCCTGGGGGAAGGGCTAAGGGGACTGTCAGACTCTCATGACTAAAAACCAACCCGTATTCCTCACGTACCCGTATGTCGGAGGGTCGGGTATCGCTGAAGCATTCCTCGCTACCCCCCGACGGGTATTGGCCCGCCAGATGGTCAGGCGGGCCCCGAACAACACCCCCTTGGCGGCGGATGAAGGTGTTGGGCTCCGCCGCCAAAACACTCAGCGGCCGCAGAGGATAGGGAGGACGGCAACGCAACACCGCATCTCCTCTTCCTCTGCGGCCCCACCGCGACGCAACGATGGTGCGCCTCCATTTGGTCGCGGGAGATAGGGCGCGCGGCAACGCAACACCGACACGCCTCTCCTCCCGCGACCGCACCCGACTGCGAGGGACAGAAGAACTGTCCCTCGCACCCGCCCCTTTGGACGCATCCTGCGCAGGCCTCCGTCAAGCCCACGCGGAGCGTCCCCTCCTGGATCCCTCTTAGCTTCACCGCGGGTGTTCAATCCACGGTTCCCCCACCACGACAAGGTGGAGATCCCACGGGGGAGGGGGGGCATTCAGTCCTGACATTTGACATATTTGCAGGTTCAGGTGATGGTTCACCAAGCTCATTCATGATTCGCTGGCGTATAAAAACTGGAATATTTTTCATGCACTCTGTACCATCTGAATGACTTAAAACAATTAAAATAATAAGTCGTTAAACTAAAAAACCACGAGACATTACCTGATTTTAAAAACACACAAAATTGAACAAAAACAAAGACAAAATAATATAAAGCAATAAAAAATACATTACTTAAAAAAAATACGTTAAGCATGTGGCAGGGTATAACGTACCCGAAACAAGTTAGCACACCAATATTCCAGCCGACGCTCGACGCCAAACTGCGATCACGCCACTATCCCCTCCCGCAGTCCCCCGGCTCCAGCTATTCCGTGTGCTAGTGTTGTCAGACGTATATTTACAAAATACACATCTTTAGAATTGCACCAGGGTGTGACATACCCTGCCTCATGCTCGCCGGGTTAATATTCATATTGCCAACGTAAAATGGCAGCATGCATTGTCTTTTAGAACATAGAAGTATAGAATTTTCAATCACAAATCTTCAAAATGTTCTTTATTATTATGAACGAATACCTACAAAACCCAATAGATTGAATTGATCTCTTGTAGCATTCTTGTTACAATTTTGGAAATAACATTCACCAAGAATGATGTCAGCAGTTAAGTTCTATTGACTACGATAAAGAGAAAAATGAATTCTCAAGAGGGATTGCCAAATTAGGTCATTTTGTCTTCGTTGTATTCGAGGTCCCCAACGATTTAGCTTCTGACGCGCCATTTTTTTAATTTTGTTCTCACTCGGGATGAAGTAATTGGTTTATTATTAAGACTAATCTCTGCTAGGGAAATATCCATCAGCCGCTTCGAGAGCGATTTATTACACGATCAATAGTCATATTTTAAAGCAACACATACCAAAGAATATAATTGAGGGTACACTTGTAAATATGAAACATTTTTTTATTAAGATGAATGTTCTGTTTTGTTCTTATTGTCACTATTATTTATAATGTAATAAAAAATCTAAAGCAGCTAAAGCTGTCCTTTTACTTTTATCGTTATCCTTTTCCCTCTTATTCATCCAGATTTCTATAATAGGTACCGGATCGCTGTGGCATTAATTAACATTTAACTCAAAGTAATCTTAGTTAATCTTGGTAAGGCGGTTTGTTCACGGCTATTAATCTGTATTTTGAAGATCCCAAATGTTTAGGTGCTTTGTTAATTTTAATAATATTTTACCAGTTTTAGAATACAATTATGATCGATATTACTGTGTATATACTGTCAAGATTATAGGTATTAAGTACCTAATCATATTTATATCGCATAAGATTTCGCCTGTGGCTTTTTTTTATTCTGATATATAATATAGAGAGCGATAGCCATAAAATAGACATCGGAGATACCAAAAATCTGTCATGTGGAAGGTATCAGATCAGAAAACTACGGTGCATACTACTGACTTTTCGAAGACCATGTTAAGGCGTTGCTGGTCATGAAGATCTTTGTCATTTTGGGGAATCAGTACCTTTAAATGTGTAAAAAAAGGGACTTATATTTTAACACATTTGGCTTGGCTCCAAGTTGAAAGTCTTGGATGCAACCGGAATTGATGATGAAAATATACCTAATAATGTTAAGTTTCATCATAACTTGTTCATATGTTTTTGCGTGTAGTTTCACGTCCGTTCATATATCCTCACAACTTTTTGCTTCTTTATAATGGGACAATGGAATTAATTGTAATTTATTATAGAATTTAAGATTATTACAGGATATACATTCAAGTGTTATTAAACAACAGCATTTTTAAATACCGTAGTACCTATATTAGAAAACAAAAGTTTTCTAGATCTCAAAGCCTGATTAAGGTAGTATGTTTCTTCCAAATTTGTAATGATTCCTTATAGAGAACGGCGTTGCCATATCCAGAATTGCCTCGGGGAAAAAGTCTGCAGCATTCCGTGCACGTTTACCTTTCTTAATAGGTCGGCAACGCACTTGTGATCCTTCGGGCCTTACAGGTGACTATGGGTGGCGGTGATCACTTACCATCAGGTGACCCGCTTGCTCGTTTGTCTTCCTATGCAATGAAAAAACTGATAGTAAAACGGAACAATCATTCATCATGCTATTGTTAAGGTGATGACTTTTTCACACTTCGATGTATTTAATCAAAGTGTTCTTGCACTAAAGACAGTCAACAAACCGTAATCATATAACATGTTACTTGTACGCAATTTTCGAAACACGGTCATCTATTATTTGTACGCGGCTATAATAAAACAAAGGGCTTTATGAAGTAAATTAGCAGTTGCACATCAACTCGTGACTGAAGGGTGGGCGCCACCGGGTTCGCTTAGGTCATGGCTGCGCACACGCACTGTAGACTGCGGCCATTAAACCAATGGTTTTGAGACGAGACTTCTGATCTTTATTGGATGTGTAGTCAGAAGTCTTATACTTGGGCGTGGAATATGTACATGAATCCTAGTGCTAAAACGTATATTTTAGCATTCACGGCAATATACACTTAAATTCATAAATATTCCATATAAAGACAACTTTGGGAGAAAATTTGGTATTGCAGGATCTTGACAAATACTCAAATAATAATTAAGCTTTGTTCCGTTTAGTGGTTGAACTCATTGCGCTGAAGTTCAAGACGTCCGTTTTAACCACTAAGCCAATCCTAAAGTTTAGTTACTGTGATGCAACTAAAAAAATCACTAAAATAATACCAAATTCCGGGTGATTTTTTTAAATTGATTAATAAGTAAAATTTACATTCATATCAACCATCCAGTACAGTAAAGTACCTACTGATCCTGTTGATTTGGTTTCTAAATTTCTCTTCCGCTATATTAGTGTAGTGAATAATATGCATCACTATAATAGCTGATAGGAACGTCCCAAACCAGTATCTATTGTCCCAAGGAGCTTGGTCATTGTTTTACCTGTCAACAAACTTACTATCCGCTCAAGCTATGGTTTCAAGCACAACCAGTTTGCAAACTCCCGCAAAATAATTTAAATGCTTAACTGAAACACTGCACCATTATATTGTGACATCGGTTTAAACTATTTAATTAAAATTGTTCTTTGCAATCCTAATTAGTGAGACAAGCACGGTTGACATGCTTTACAAATGCCATCTTTTTATGTCGTATGATATCTTTAATTTATGTGGCCAATGATAATATGTTGAAAACGATGCGTCCACTTGGTTGAATAAATGTATTACTCCGCAATCCTCTTTTATTGTTTGAAGTGCCTGAACTAATATATGCTTTTAAAATTAAATACGCCTGGAATATTCATAATAAAGTTCATATTTTTGAACATAATTAAAATTTTGGCTTCGATTTCGTTTTGAATATAATAAAATCCAGTTTATATGTCTAGCAAATAGATTGGAAAATTGTATACATTTAAAGTAATTGGTTCAAAATGTTATGATAACCTAAAGTTTGCCCTAGTGTAATATTATTTTATATACCTAGTATTTTTATGAGCCCGTTTATAAAATGCGATGCAAGAGTAATTTGTATTATTACTATAGTAACACGGAAACAATGCATATTTTTCCATTGTAGCAGTTTCTGCATTGCGTATTGTACGAATAACGTATTGTAGAGACATTTTGTGTGACAAAAATGCTCGATTTTTTTACAAGTGAAAAATCGTTTGTCCATTTACTTCTCAGCATATTTATCTGACTATTTTCTACCTACCTTGAGTATTTACTGTTTTTTGTTGTATGTTTTTGAAGGTCTTTATTGGAATTGGATTAAGCAGATGTTTTGACTAAGATAAACATCACGTGATAATAGGCAAAGTCTGCTTAAGTGATAGTCCAATTATGTTAAATATTGTCCGTAGGTACTAGCTATCGACCTGAACAACAATAGTGTCGATTTCATCATGCTCATCATCAGCAGCTGCAGTATCGTTTTAGTATATGTCGGCGATACGCCAGGGTTATTCGTGTCCAGACTCCATTATAATAAAAACACTCACGTAATATTACTTGGTTTATTTTCAGACGATTTCCAGCACAGAACTGCATTAAAATATGAGCTACAGTCCTTTTTATAAACTTACCGTCATTACACTTAATGTTTAACAACTGCCACTTCCTTTTAAACATATAATTGAAATTACTGTACAATTAATTATTAATTATAAAATACAAATAAAAAATCAACATTAATATTGTGATGAATTTTGCACAACACCAAATGATTTATTTTACACGAATAACAAATGTATTTTAATAACCAAACGCTGCTTTACAACATTGTCAACAGATGGTGCTATCAACAAGATGTAAATATAAGCGCATGTTATTTATTACCGTTAACATAAAAATAAGTGTCAGAATAATGCTATTTAATACTAATTGATTTTACTTTGAAAGTTTCTGGAGTTATCTTAATAATTAAGCGATAAATTATAAATACCCAATCTTTATAAAACAGTGAAGCAGTCGATACAGTGTCTAATATTCTAAAGTAGTGAAGTTCTCAGTTCTGTGTTCACAAATAGTTATTTAAATATCAATCTTAAATATTATTACCATTTCGTAACAAAATAATCATTGTATATTAATTTGCGCCCATATATACGTCATATAGAATAAGTCCGTATTTTTTATTAGACAAGCGAAAAATGATATGAGTAAAATTTAAGATTGCATTTGTGTGATGATTTTTAAATCACAAAAATGTCGCAAATATGTTTTTAACGTAAACCATTCCAATAATATCCATGATGAACTTTTAAAATTTATACCAATTCGGCTAAAATCGCTATAAGCCCTCGGGAGGAGTTATCTCAAATTTATTACACCAGACGTCTCAGACGTTCAGATATTTCGCCATTTGGAGATATTTACGTTAAATTTGAAACCGTAAAGATTTTATCTAATTTATTGCTTGTATTTCGACACCACTCTTTGGGTAAACGTATCGAAATTGACGCATCTGCCTCCTTTGCAAGAACACCGCTGCTACGAGGTAAAGTAACACTTTAAGATGATGCAAAACTTGTAGCTTTAATTAAAAAGTTAAATTCAGACTTGGATAACATTTGGGTTAAGTGTGTGCAGTAATATAAAAGTTGAGGTCAGATTACCTAAGGAATCTTCGTATTTTATTCTCATTTCCATTTCACGTCTCGACGAGACCTACCTATTGAAATTTTATTGAAATGCTTTTTACTTGCTGAATAAAATATTTTTTAAATAAGATAATGCGATAGCCGCCTCCGCTTTTCTTCAAATGTTTAAAATGGATTGAAAATTGTGAATTACGTTGGTACTTTAAGTAGAAATTTGAAACTGGCGCCTTGAGAGTTTAGCATCAAACTGATACTATAACAAGTTACAGCGTAATTTTATTTCACAGCGTTGATTTAAATTTGTCCTCATAATTTATATACGTAATAACTTTATCATACTTTTTACAAAAAAATATATATTTACTTTCATCAGACATTTATCGTTCTATAAATAAGACACACAATTGAGTTAGTATTAAACTTAATAACTTTATTTTTAGCAGTATAGCTTTATTAGATAAGAAGGTACATAAACTTACAAGGTCTTTAGACCAACATTATGCCGCGAAAGAATTACTAGAACGCATTTTTTAAGCCCGTATCGTGCTATATTGCCGGGCTGGTCTACAAAATAGCTGTGTGACCACTTGAAAAATGGCACAGCCAGCTAGCCCCGATAATGCACGAAGCAGAACAATCCATCAGTCGCAAGGCGGAAACCACCACCTACGCCATACCACCGGAAAAGGGCTTCATTGTACATCTTTAGTGGTACGGATTCGAGGGCTGCTAAACCTTTGGTTCGACGTTATAATTAATGTGCCGGCCGTAACTAAAACCCTTTAAAAATAAAATAACGTTTAGGCTTCATAGGATTTTTAAAGGTGCTTTCGCAAAATCAACGCTTGATTTTTAATCAGCCTTTATATTTATAATTATATTCGTTTTTAGGATATTTTTTAATAATGTCGGTATTGTTTATATTAGTATGCTTGATATTCTTTTAATAAAGGGGAGCCTAAGACGAACGTACGTTAAAAATAGGTGCCATATTGAAAAAGGGCCAAATCAAAAGTAGGTACCTTGATTTCGGATAACCAAAGAGCATGCATGATGAGGTTAATAAATGTCGAAGTAGCTAAAAAGGTGCGTTTGAACAGGAGCGTTTGACGCTCCATAGTCGCGGCCTACCCCAATAAGAGGTTGACGTGAAGATAGATACATAGATAGATATTTCACAAGCTTAACTTTATTATTTATAACTAGCTTTTGCCCGCGGCTTCGCTCACGTTAAATTCGGGGTAACACAAAACTTCTTCATCGTCCGATAGTAATTTTCGTTTTAATTCTAGTCATAGGGGCTGATAAGAAATATAACCGCAATAAGTATTTAAAACATTTCTGTAAACAGTATTTTTAGAGTTCCGTAGTCAAAACTGGCTAAACACGGAATCCTTATAGACGCGCTGTCCGTCAGGCCGTTGTCACAGCCTCTTTATGCCGAAACTATTCAGTTTACACATTTGAAAATTGGTAGGTAGACGTATTCTGTAAACCACCAAAACCAAAAAATATTGAATATTAAGGATATATAAGATAATTTCTTCAAACATGGAACTGATGTGGAAAATGGGTCGTTAAAAATTACTTTCAGGTTCCTTAAACCATTGTTTCTCAAAGTCAATCGTTTGAAAGATATACGGTTCCAAAGTGGTAAAATGGGTGCGAGGGTCCCTCTAACTTTTAAAGTAAGAGAGTGACAACTCTATAAAAAATATATACTGTAGATCGTCATAAAAACTTTTAACGAAAATTTATTTGAACGATATGTAGTCAGCAGTTTTTGAAATAAAGCACACCTTAAAAACTGCAAATATAGCTTTGTCGTTAATACAAATACTATACTACTATAATAGTTAGTTGAAGATAATGGCCATGGTAAGTGGATACTTGCACTACGGAACCCTTCATGAGCGAGTCTGACTCAGCAATAGCTAAAAGCTTTTATAATGTTTCATCCTTGGTGTTACTTGTAGCTGTTTGTCATTACAATGCTTTAGTGCATTAAGATTCCACATCAACAGGACTGGATCACCAACGTTCGGTCTCAAGTTGCGTGAAGGTACTCCTGATAACTGTAAGGAGTTCAGAAACTCTATAGGGTACCTTGAAGTAACTTGGTCAGAATTCATGACAATATCTACCAAAAGGTGCACCAACATCACTTTGCATACAGTCAAATGTCAAAGCCATGGTCTGCTATATCTCTAGACACACTTTCGCATCTTTGAGTAGAGAATAATATAGGTCCAGCCGGTTTAGCGTGAAATCGGTAGATACATACATAGGTACACATTTTCGCATTTATACCTGATATAAGTAGGGATTAGCCAAAGCTGTTACAATAATTATTAGTTTATATGTGTAAGCGAACAAAGTAATGACAGTGCACTATAGGACAATGTATAATGTGACAGTACTGACAGATATACGATAGCCCATATAGCGCCAGCGTTCTTACTGTCAATAGGTAGTAGGTTTGTCCCTACAAACTTCAACCCTCTCTTAAATCCCTCCCAGATTATTTTTTGCAGCTAGTTGTATCCTATGTGTTTTTCCTGGTTCTGAGCTGCCTCCCCACCAATTTTCAGCCAAATCGGTTATGCCGTTCTTGAGTTTTAAATAGTGTAACTAACATGACTTTCTTTTATATACAACGTGTAACGGAAATAACGCACATCCTCAGACACCCCAATTAGAAAAACTTGTTATTATCATAATGCATGCATTGAAATATTTTTTTTATTAGCCTAAACATTGTTTTTGATCGAAAGTATTAACTTCATTATAAGTAAAATGCGTGGTCACTACAAACCTGCGCACGCACACAATCACACGAAACGTTTGCTGTGATAAACAAACGACAGCGAAATACGATACGGTCTATCTTTTTTTAACATCGTTAGTGGCTATTGTAACTATCTTAATTTAATCATAATAATCATACCTAGTTAGCATTATTGATACATTAGAAATTAAAGTAAAAGGGTATCAATGAGAGAATTAAAGAAGAACGGCGTGTTTAAAGTTGTGAATCATAATTTTTTACAATAAAAGAATAACCAAATTACTCACAGGCTTATTGTCACTTGTTCGGCGTCCTCTTTTTAAAATGCTGACATCAGGTGTCCACCACCCGGCTTAAATATTCCTTTAGTTCACACACACAATGTTTCTTTTTACTGTTTTAAAAGCAGCTGATATCTTATTTTAACTCCCCGGCACTTGTTGTCTCGACACAATCATCTAGTGGTTTAATAGGTATGTCCCCATAAAGCAAAAGTCCAGGGGCGTCCAGTCAGGCGACCTAGGAGGCTACTGGACAGGACCGACGCGATCGATCCAGCGCTCCTTGTATTCGACTTCACGATGATCTCGAACGTTCTACGTAAAACGCGCGGGGGCACCATCATGTTGATAATACACATTTTGTAAATAAACAAGTAAACTTGTTAAACATTTTTTTTCACTACACTCACAGAGAATCCAGGTAGATGACTAATTTTATTTATCTAAGCGCAACAATGGCCGCCCGGCCGGCGCTGTACCTACCAGCGCGGGCGACCGACGCGACGGTGACAAGTGAGACACATTACGTCTCGCTCTTTCCCGCTGTTAATACGTAAGCGAAAGAAAGATGATAGATATTTTGGTGGTCAATTGTGTGTTATTGTCTTGTACCGGCTGTTATGTTGTATTAATGTGTGCGTTCCTGTACGTGGAACCACTAAACAAATGCATTTAAAAAGAAGCCGTTCTACGTTGACTTAAGGTTTATTTTCGTATATTTCGCCTTTTCAAAGCAATGAGTGACTATAATTTACGTAATTTTAATTATTTTAGGATAAAAAAAAAATGATATTAAAAATGTCAGAAATGGATTCAGTAGCTGATTCTGAACAAAGTACTTTCAAGATGTGCATTAAACTTGTTACATGTTGTATATGTATAGATTATATAATATATATCATTAGAGAATTTCTTTATTTTTTTTATACACTCACGCCTGTATCTCCGAAGGGGTAGGCAGAGGTGTTATATTACACCCACATTTCGCCTTGAATTTTTAGGTCCCACGTAATAGGGGGCGAGCCTATTGCCTAATTTCTTTATACACAACATTATCTGTTTTACCACCATGAACAGAACCACATTAGAACATGTAAATTATTTTTACCGCTTACTTGTGAACATGCCACATATAACTGACCATGTGAAAAACAACATGTTCGGGAGTCGATTCCAGCTGTTTCAAGTCTGTCCCTGCGATTTATTTAGAAAATACACACAGGGCTACGAATATCCAGCCCTGCCGAAAGTAAGATAGCCCCGTTGAGTTACTCAAGAGGTATCTGAATTCAGGCCTCAGTCTCCCACCCACGGATTCCCATGTACGTGAGGTGTGGGAATTTGGGTATAATGTCAGCTGTATAAGTACAGAACACGATCGAACGAAAGAAACAGACAGACAGGCATAAATTCTAAAAATTATCAAGTATTGCTTTTTAGCATTTTCCTAGATTTTTTAGCTAATTTTCGTCAAAATATCTTTAATGTACCTACAGACTTTTACACCTCTACATAGTTTTACTATAGTATAGATAGTTGTCATTAATTTTGACACAAAGACTTTTTGTTTATGAAAGTGCCGAATATTATACTCTATTATTTTTTAATAACAGAACGATACCCGACACATAATTATTGTCTTTTTTGCAAGAAACATTAATTTTGATAGAAAATGATTTGAAAATAGTGACATCTATCTATCGGTCGGTAAATAGCCATAAAACACTTTGAAGGTTTCTATTTAGACTAACTATACTTTTACTAACAAACTTATAATGATCATAGATGGCACCACATATATAACCACTTTTGGATGATCCCTGTTTTGTTTGGGACTACGTACAAAGGAGAGGTCAAGCTGTACACCGAAAATCACTCAACCGATTGTGATGTAACATATACTATTTTATAGGTTTGAGTATCCTTTGTACATGAGTGTAAGTTTTATTGAAATCAATTTGGCCATTTTAGAGATCTTTAGCAATATAGGAAAAGACGTCGGACAGACAGACAGACAGACATAAATTATAAAAAATTTCAAGTATTGCTTTTTAGCATTTTCCTAGATTTTTAAGCAAATTTTCGTCAAAATATCGTTAATGTACAGACTTTTTCACCTCTACAGAATTATTATTATTTATTATACTATTGATATTGATATATAAACTTATTTACATATCTACATAATTATCCTTGATACAATCGATTTTTTGTAAGTACTTTTATGTTATTTAAGCTTAAAATTAAATGCCATAATTCCAAGTTAAAAACTATATATGTGGTAAACGGATTTGTATAAAACGAATTCGTTAAACCTTTGCGGGATTGAGTTACAAATATCCAAACACCACACCCACAATCTTTGAATATTTTAATGTTAGTGAGTAGGATGATTATAATAGAAGCATTTTCAACATTCATTCCATTGAAAACAAGAATAATACGTACTGAATCCATTCCACATAATGGTTATTTTTATATAGAAGTATCTAAGAACCTATCTATTCATAGTTTTATATAAAAGCCAAAGTTATTAAACCTTATTATTTCGGGCTGAATAGGTATATTTTTTGTAATCACGGTATCCAAGGTGGAGAGCCCCTAAAAGGGGCCTTCCGACACAATTACCTTTTCAGTAGCCACCGGCGGGGAATTGGTGAAAAATCGCCTGCCATAAATACAGCTATGCTTAGAAAAGAACATCAATCATAATTATGTGTATTTTATTTACGTAGCTTGATAGAGTGTGCGTGTACGTTATTGATAAGTAACAATTTTGTTCACAGGACTCTCGTTGAAGAATATGTATGATAAATCATGTTCATTGAAGAGTTGGAAATGAAACAAAAAACAAGGAAGAAACTCATAAATAGTAAACAAACTGAGGCGAATTTGTAGCCAAAATATTCACCAAAGTCATGTAAAATAATTGTCTATCAGCGCAACTGTCATATCGAAGAGGCACATCTTGTGACAATCGTAAAAATACAAATATATTATCTCTCATTATTTTATGCTAGTCACCCTTTTATGTTTATAGATAGTGTAAACATTATTGCCCAAATTCTGTTAAGAAGATTATTTGATTTAAACATCCTAGATATTAATGAAGATAAGACTAAAATAGAAAAGTTTCAAGAAATGTACTGAGTGAATGGCATACACTTGGTAGATTTATTCAGTCTTGTATAAGTAATAAATTCTGTCAAATGAAATACTACAGTATGTTTTTCCTACGGAGGCGGACATTGATATTAAAAGCTGTGCTCATACTGACAGCTATCTGGTTTATGGTAGCGCTGTTGACTACCAATGGCGGTTCAAGGAATGCAATTGGTGCGCTACCGCTCGAATATGAAGATCCTGAGGCAAAACCGTTGAAAATGGCAAAGCCAACAGCTACAAAACGAAAGAGTGAATCCTATGGCAATAACCTATCTGATGGTGAGTACGTTTGTTTGCATTGATATTGCATGAGCTTGCACGGTGTAGGTGTTAATACTACTAGTTCCCGATATAGCGATACGTTCTTACATTATTTGCACAGTATAACAAACAGATTAACTATTACGATAATTTTAATGATTAACGCTTACGATAATTTTGCAATAAATAAATCTGAATCTGATGAATATAAAACAGTGACTGGGATAAATTTTATTAGGTACGTTTCGATAAGGAAACCTTTCTACAGAAATCAAATTTAGGATCGCGTCCCCCGAGATCCAAAAGGAAAGTAAAAAACCTCGACATTCTCCGTTTCTTATTTTTTTAGCTTCGAAACAGCATTCCGTTTAAATTATAATGGCGTTAGTGCTACTGTTTGCATTCATAAATATTTCCTTAGTGTTTTGTCTTCGGTCGCGATTTTCTTTTACCTAACATATATGCAATAGAGATGGTAATCGCGACTGACGTAACGGAATAATAAAATGGTTTTCTAATTACGTTTTCCTTAGAGCGATGTAAGTAGAGTCTTTCACTTTTATTGAGGGGAGACATTCAAAGACTTTATAAGGACTCATAACGAATAGGTCGATAAATTACTTCAAAATTATATTATTATAATATAGAAATGTTAAAAACAGTTAGTTAAGTGAACTTCAAAAATCTAAATCTAATATCATAATATAAATTTAGTTACATAGAATATAATAATAGCTAATTACAAACACTTTTTCTAAAATTTGGCTTTGACGGCCGGTTTCAATATTCGATCTATCGATTTTAAAATTCGAGATTCGTGTTTGACATATTTTGTATGGAGCTTATGTCAAAAACGAATCTAAAATCTCAAAAAAATGGTTAATCAAACAAGTTTTATTTGCAAGTTAATTAAAATGGTAAATACACAAACACGTGTGCACATAATAATATCGTTTTAGTTATCTGCATGACGTAGTTGTGTTAGTTTCTTTTTTATTTCAACATTTGCATGATAATGTACGTTTCTCCGTCACAGTACGTATCCGGGTCGATTGGATCAGTCGGCTTTCGGGAAATGAAGGTAATTTTTGAAGTCCTTTGTTCCTTGATACCTACTACACGTACAACTTGTAGATAGAGTTGTATTCTTCATACAGTGTCTTACACTGCGTGGTTTGGGTTCTAGAGTACTAACATTGTTGTGTATCATAATTAGTGTAATTTGTAGCACCTAATGTGCTGGTAAATGTAGACAATTAGCCGAATACTAATTTGCACTAATGTAGCAGTAAACCTCAAACGTAGATAATATATTAATTACTAACAATTAATCACATCACGTCATATACATCAGCAGAAACCATGTCTTTAAAATCTTAATCATTATTTTCCCTTTTTATCATATTTTACTTCAATCATACTGAGTTATATTAACTTTCTAACATACCATCGATGCAATAAAACGTGTACAAGTATAATTCTAAATAATAGTTTTTTTAAGGATATTGGTTATAATAGTTGTCATCCCGTAGGGCTGGGCGTGATAGCGGCACCGGGCTCGGACAACGCACCCGGTGAACTGGGCAAACCGGTTGTTCTACCGAAAAATATTAGCGAAGACACTAAACAAGCCGTCCAAGAAGGTTGGAAAAAGAACGCGTTCAACCAATATGTTAGTGACCTGATATCCATTAGGAGAAAGCTGCCAGACCCAAGGGACGAATGGTAAGGAAACGATATGAAATCCTTATATATATCCCGTTAGATGAGATATAATGACAATACAGCTCAAGAGATTTTGGGATTGCCGCACATATATCCTTTTTTGTTTTTTATCACAATATTTCGGGTATTTATTTAGTATTAGTAAAGGAAAGGAAATGTTAATATCGACATTTCATACTTATAAGCAGTTTCTCTGCTGTTCTGAAATTTATTCGACCAGCTAGCTATGTTGCCAGTAACAATAATAAAGCCCTTTTAAAGTTACTAAGAAACATATCAATATTAAATTGTATTTTTGTAATTTATATTAATGCATTTCCACAGGTGCAAGCAGCCCGGAATATATTTAGAAGACCTACCGCAAACTTCAGTAGTGATTTGCTTCCACAATGAAGCGTGGTCGGTTTTACTCAGGACGGTGCATTCCGTACTCGATAGGTCGCCCGCACATCTCATTAAAGAGATTATTCTTATCGACGACTTTTCCGATATGCGTACGTACTTACAAATGAGAAACAGAATCAAATCCACGAAATTGCAAACAGTGTAAAATAATATTATATATTTTTTTATTGTTTATTTTAGCGCACTTGATGCAGCAATTAGATGATTATATGTCATCTTTACCTAAAGTTAGGATAGTAAGAGCTACACGACGTGAGGGTCTCATCAGGGCTCGACTTCTCGGCGCTCGATACGTCACGGCACCGGTCCTTACATATCTTGATAGCCATTGCGAGTGCACCGAAGGTAAAATTGTTTAATTAGTCTAACATAAATACTCTTTAACGAGCAGTCATTAACTTGAGCGATTTTATTTCAGGATGGCTCGAACCATTACTAGAAAGAATTGCCCGTAATAAGACTACAGTAGTCTGTCCCGTAATTGACGTCATTGACGACAATACCCTCGAGTACCATTATAGAGATTCAACTTCAGTCAATGTTGGTGGTTTCGACTGGAATCTCCAGTTCAATTGGCACCCTGTACCTGCGAGGGAACGATCGAGACACCAACATACCGCGGAGCCTGTATGGTCTCCGACTATGGCTGGTGGTTTATTTGCAATCGATAAGGAATTCTTTGAAAAACTAGGGACTTATGACAGTGGGTTTGACATTTGGGGTGGCGAAAATCTGGAACTTTCGTTTAAAACGTGGATGTGCGGTGGAACTCTCGAAATAGTTCCCTGCTCACATGTCGGTCACATATTCAGGAAACGTTCGCCATACAAGTGGCAAACAGGTGACAACGTGCTAAAGAAGAATTCTGTTCGATTAGCGGAGGTAAGCAATTTTACCAACACGAATTAAAATCAGATGCATTATTTCTTGACAAACTAGGTTATATATTCTTTTTCTTTCGGTATAGGTATGGCTTGACGATTATGCGAAGTATTATTACCAGCGGGTGGGTAATGAAAAGGGCGATTACGGTGATATCAGCGGACGAAAATCATTGAGAGAGAAATTGGGATGCAAATCGTTTGAGTGGTATTTGAAGAACATTTATCCCGAACTGTTTATTCCCGGCGAGTCCGTTGCTCATGGCGAGGTACATATGACTTATTTAAACCGAAATACGTTTATTATGTCATTATGATAAATTGGATTGTTATTTAAACTCATAATCATTGAAGTATTGCCAATATGTTTACGAAGTTATTCTGTACAACAATGAGTGCAAATTCATTCATATGGTGTTCTTCAAAATTATTACTTGTACAGATCCGAAATGTCGCCTTCCAAAAGATATGCTTGGACTCTCCAACTCGCAAGTCAGATCACCATAAGCCAGTCGGACTGTACCCGTGTCACCGTCAAGGAGGAAATCAGGTCTTCTGTCGATCTTATTTTGACTGACAGCGGCAGTACCAATTTGCAGGAGTTTTAGATCTAAATTTAACAATATTTGTTTCGGTTCCGTTCAGTTCTCCATTATTGCACTCTTTTTATGCACGTTGGACAGCACGGTTTTCTTTTATAGCACCTAAAGTTACTGTTTGCATTTGATTTTTTATAACACCGCTGATAGATTCGAAACTATGAGGTGTCAACTCACTGCCTCGATGGTCCGACACTCCAAGACGACCTACAAGATAAAAAAGATCTTGCAAAACTAAAGATACACAAGTGCCACAGTATGGGGGGCAACCAGGTACTCCTTACACGTAAAAAGAGCTGTGTGACTTTGGGCTGGATTTGTTTATTTTTGGTTTTAGTGGTTTTCATTACATTTTGTGATTTCGAAATTCATAAGGAATGATTGTTGCATTGTTGATCTTTAATGTTTTCATTTTCATTATCATAATATACCAAGGTCATCATTGGACTGATATCGCGTCCACAACACTAAATATATTTTCAAATACCTATGTTGAATGATGACTTTGGGCTAGCACGCTTGCTTTTGGCACGCCTTTTTAACTAATGGATGGCATCAGATCGCGAATGCTGAAACGGAAATGTGCCTCGACTCACCTGCGGGTCCTGACGACATGAAGAAAACAGTCAACGTTTGGCCATGTCACGGGGAATACGAAAACCAGGTTTATCTAAAGGCCGCCAAATTGATCATTTCCAATGCTTTCGCTTTCTTCAGTAGTTGGGTGTTGGTTTCAATTATCATTTGTATTGTTGGTAAGTTTGATACCTGTAGCAGCTTCTTTTGAATAAACGAACGGATTTAACATTATCTATGCACTGTATGACGGACTAATCGAAACAACATTTGTGTGTGTATTTTTCATATGTTACACGAATGTTCTACATACATCCAATTCATAAATTTGCTGTACTAATGCAATATATTTTAACAGATTGTATGTACTTGTATTTAATTCGTAAATATCACATTATCTTCAATTTGCAATGTATGTAGACACTGGATTGTCCCAAGCGTTTTTGAGGACTATTGGCCCTCACACCCTTACTATGTTAGTAAGGGTGTGAGAAGTAGTCTAGATTCCAGTGAGTTACTTTAATACTCTTTCAATTACGGTACTGCCGCTAGGTAAACTATAATTTTAAATGCTTTTTGATACTTATGGGTGTTTTGTAGTAAAATAATGTTTACTGAAGGTGCGTTTTTACTTTTTTGTTGAGTATATATTTTTTAAATAAGTAAATCATGGGACTCATAAGTATTAATAAGCTTAGTATGTAAGTTATACATTCTTTTAACGCCTTTATTAATTTTTACATCATCGTTATACTGATCTTTCTTATGATTGTTATGCTGCATCTATGTATTATTTATATAGATGGTTTTGGTTAATCGGGACATTTGGGTTTATTATAATATTATATACATTTTAACAGTTATTATATTTAAATTATTTTGTAGGTACACGATGAAAAGAATCATTAATAATATTATTATGTACAGAATTATATAAAGTATTGTGTCTAATTCAAGTGATTGATTTTCTAAATTCAGTTAAATTAACTAATAATTTGTGATTTCATTACTATAACAAATAATAATCTGACGTAACAACATTTACTGTAGAAATTATACTCAACAAGAATAAGTGTAAATCGGTTTATTGCTCTTCAACCATGACAGTAACAAGCATAGACATGCAATAACAAGTAACCAGAAATTATATAAGACCAGTACTCAGATTACCGTGTAAATAAAACCTACATGTTTACTATTCCAACATCCTCCCTTAAACATGTATCAATCCCATCTTAGAAGAACATTGAACTAGCTTTGAGTGTGGCGTTCCCTTGGTAAGTGCATCAGCAACCATCATGTCTGTCTGTATGTATTGGACATCAATGGCCCCTCCAACAATGTTGTGGCGTACAAAGTGGTGCCTAACATCAATGTGTTTGGTCCTCGAGTGATAGCCAGCAGTGTTCACAAGTTTTATAGAACTTTGATTACCACTATAAATTAACATAGCTATATTCTTCAGTTGTGGCCAAAAACTTTCTTGATATTGCCTTAGCCACATAGCTTCTTGAACGCAGGATGATAGAGACATATACTCCGCCTCCGTAGTCGACAGAGCAACGGTGGGCTGGCGTCTAGAGTTCCAGCTGATTGCTCCACCCTGGAACAGGAACGTGTAACCTATACATGAACGCCGATCGTCATCTGAGCTTGCCCAGTCTGCATCACAATACATTACTTTGTTGAACTAATTCAATTTATCTTTTAGGAATATACAGATAATCTTCATCAGAACATTCAATGGTATGAAAATAATCAGCACTTGTCGCACTCGATTGAGAATTATTCTGTGAACTTTCTTGTAACTCAGAGTTCATTGATAAAGACTCTTTTCCACTAATTGTATTATTATTTTCAACCAAAGTTAGAGGCACTGCTACTTTTCAGTTTTATTAGATTTTCCATAAATACAACATCTGTGCTTATTATCACTTTACATGTTTTTGGATCTATTAATTTGTACCCTGTGGTAGCAACACTGTAACCAATAAATGTCATCTTACTTGCCCCGGAGTCCAGTTCTGTAACCTTTCTTTAGGCATTTTGACCAAGGCTTTACAACCAAAATAAATACTCTGAAATGACTCACTTCATCACCATAATAATTTTTCCGCAGGTGTAGCATGTGACTTGCAACTGCTTCTGCCCAGTACGGTACATGTTATGTATTACTGATGTGATGATGATGGCTTACTAAACTTTGTGTAAAGTTCGGTAGTGTTGGCATCGGTAGATTTTACTTTCATCTTTAAGTCTATATCAGCACTAATCTTTACACCAGAGTTTTCAATGCGCATCATTGGCTTGTAACTATCTCAATAGTCCGGAAAGCATTAATAACCACTCATCATCAACATTTTCTGGTTAGTCCGTTGTTTTCGAATGCTTTGTCCACATTATCCAGACTAGCTTCATATTTGTAGCATCTTCTGAAAAATTCTGAAAAAATAAAACAAATGCGAACCGGTAGCGATGGCTATGTACGCAATATTTTTCTGCTCATTTTTTCATTTTATGCATAAATATTATTATTTTCCAGTGGCTTCACATTTTTGCGGAATTAAACGGCAGATTAGAGCCATAGACTAATATATTATACCTGGAAAATTAGAGCTGCCTGGGTCCATAACCTGTGGAAATTATACTCAACAAGAATAAGTGTAAATTGGTTTATTGCTCTTTAACCATGATAGTAACAAGCATAGACATAGAATAACAAGTAACCAGAAATTATATAAGACCAGTACTCAGATTACCTATTATATAAAACCTACATGTTTACTATTCCAACATTTACAGTACTGGATGTACTCCAAGAATGGAGAAATTCGCCGTGATGAGACTTGTTTGGACTACTCCGGGCAAAGCGTGGTTTTGTACCCGTGCCATGGAGCTAAAAGAAATCAACTGTGGCTGTATGATTCCAAGGTAAGTTGTCTGCCACCACTGTTTCATAATTCCTAGGATATTCCGATACTATAGAGTGAATGACTTCTTCAACCTTTTATTTTTTCGAAAGAACACTGGTCATTGTCCATACATGCCAAGGCCTGACTACCAAATCACGCGACCAT
The DNA here is from genome assembly GCA_944739405.2 of Euclidia mi. NCBI lineage: Eukaryota > Metazoa > Arthropoda > Insecta > Lepidoptera > Erebidae > Euclidia > Euclidia mi. The sequence continues at coordinate 56,750,766 of OX123190.2, forward strand.
GAAAGATGTATGCGTGAATTGGTTAATCTACAGGCTATCAATCTAATACTGAAAAGGAAATATTTTTAGAAAGCAGAGTAACATAGCAAAATAGGAGTTTGCATTTGTATTTTTTAAGGTTATGATTAATTTTATGTGTAGCTCTAACAACCAGATTTGCTTGCTATTTCAATAAAATCTAGCTATATATTATCTACTTTTACTTTTGTGTTTATACACATCGGTTTATTTATTACCTACAATAAAAAAGCTGATCTGTATAAACACAAGTTACTACTACTATTAGGTACTTACCAGGTAGGTAGGTACACTACTAAAAATGTAATATCTTGAGACAGATCTAGCTTCTGCTGATTTGATAGGAATGCTGATGACAATAAAGCTACATTTCATAATAGGAAACGAAGAAAGTAAAGGAATAAATAAAAACAGTGATTGTGCATTATTCCCGTAAGGAAAAGTAGGTAGGTAGTAGTAATACTACATCATCTAAGTACTCAGCAGGGGGCCCATGCAAGGTATCACACCAGCGTGCAGCGTCATCACATGAGCACACACACATCCAACTGTGCGACGACCTACCAAACAGTTACAACCATAGATTTATTATACTAACGTTAGATTGGCAATGGAGTCAGTAAAGTGAGACCGAAACAAGAAAACAGTAGTGTGCGTGTAATGAGCTTGTATGCAAGACAAATAGTGTTGGGCAATGGCATGGCTTGCCTAAACTATGATTATCGATAATATGGGCGCGGTGTCATATTGCCGGATTTAAAGCATGGTTCAAGTAATGTCAATATTTGAGAGAAAATAATAATAAAACTACAAATAAAAACAGTGTTTTTTTTATTTTCACCCAAATAAAACTAATTTATTATAAAAATGTCACAAACTTTCCTTAGAAGTATTCTGCAGTTTTGCTTCATATTTTATTCAAATTGTTAAATAAATTTCAATTATTGCTTTTATTAGCAAGTCTTTGTGATTAAACAATGCTGGTGAGTCATACATGTGATCGTTAAGAATATCATTTACCAAAGTTTTAAATAATTAATAATAATTCGGTAATATTTTTTCCTTTCATACATCTACGGAACACTAGTTCAGATTGGATACCTGTTTCATAAACATCCTTTGTATATATAAGTCAACCGATTTTAATATCACCGTTAAGTACACTCAGACAGGGTTCATTTAATTTACTTTACATTTTTTTTACCACATATCCACAAATATATTCAACAATGGACTTGATTATATTACCCATTCCTTCAGGCACCCACGGCATAGATGACACGAAGTCAGAATCTACAACGATTTACTGAATTTTGCAAACAGCGACATCGTCGTGTGGTGATTCACGTAATCACCACACGACGATGTCGCTGTTTGCAAAGTTATTGAAAATCTTGACATTTATTGATTATTATTTTGAGGAAATCTGAAATAAGTATTTTAATTTATTTTTATTATATTCATAACAACGACATTTGGATAGGGAACATAAAAGTAAATCATATTTATTTGTTAAAACAGTATGGAAGGTGTGCAACCTTTGTCAGTCAAGTTACAAATCAATATTTTCTTATCGATATGATTTGACATTACGTCAATCCCTCTGAAATTTTGGATAGAAATAGTAAAAATTCACGTATTTTATATTATCTTTAATCTATTTTTTTTGCATTCAGAATATAAATATAATAAAATGTGATATTATAACGTATCCGTTTGTGCATATATTTCTTTTCAGAGATGTAAAATATTGCAATATGAACATAAAATCTTTCAACGGTACTTACGTATGAAATGAGTAATTCTGGAGATTTTCTCTCTTACACAAGTTACATCCGGGTACTGCACACGTTACCATACTTGTTTTTGTATGTATAATACCTGTATTTCACTAATAAACACGTTATTTTGGAAGAGTAAGCAAGTTTTGTACCGTTCACAATTAACGTTGGGCCAATGCAGCCCAATAGCGTGTACGTGAATGGTCTCGCCTATCTATCTCGCTCTAACATACTAGTTTCTATATTCTTTCTCTTTCGCATCACCGATCTATACGTTAGTATATAATAAATCTATGGTTACAACAATACTCTGCTATACCTAATCTATTATTATCAATTAAAATATATACATAATATTGCTTTCTACATATTATGTGTCTACATTTTATTTTTCCGCGTATCAAAGTATTGTCGTAACTTCCTCTTAGATTGTATCCATTAAAATCAATATTTTCACTCGCCACTTCAATCCTATACCCCCCATGAAATCTAACATGTTCCCCATAGCAAAGAGCTCTGTATTCATTGCCATAGTACGAACGTACTTGTGTTATCTGATAAGAAGGACTAAGGAAGGACTGCGCGGTGCCGCGGTAAAACTAAAATGTAAACAAACGCGGTTTGACAGTAGTCGTATTAAAATACGTTTCGTTTTATGAAATAGTTCAAATTGTAAAAATGTTCAATCATTAAAACCTTTTTGAAGCAATCATTAATATATATTTTATTACTTAACAAACACTGATTATGATACAAAATCACCGTATTATTGTGTGAAGACAAAATTAAGAAATTCCAGATTTAAAAAAAATATTCTGTGTAAAATGAAACACACGTCACAGATTATGTCAGAAACGATTTGGATGTTTCGTTCCAAGTAAATGAAATATAGAAAAAAAAGGACTTTTTTGATATTTAATTATTAAAATAATCCGGTGTCGATAAAAAATTAAAATGCCTGGTAGCGCCATCTACCTTCCTATCGACAACTAATTACATCGACGTCAATCGTTCCACGCTTGCTCGTCCAATGCGAGCGATCCTTTTGTCTCCTGCGCTCCCCTCCCAAGGCACGCCTATAGAACAGTCTAGAATAATCAGAGTCGCGACGAACGCATGTGCCGCACCGCCGTCATTTTACCGCTCCCGCTTTATACCAAAAACTCAACAAACCGCCCGCGAGTGAAGTGATTTGTGTAGTTCTGGGTTGGATCCAGGCGGAGTGATCAGCGTACAGCCCGACTCCTCGAAGATACCAGGACGAAGACACCAAGGGGCCGCCATTTGTCAAGGTAAGGCGTGTCCTTAGAATGTCCTATACCCACTCACAATCCTCTTCCCTTATCCTTTCTAGGCGAGCAAAACTCGCCCTAATACAGTCCACAATATTAATCCTTCTCCAAATCGCCTAGAACATTCGGTTCGCCGAAACAATGCCCATAATTTTAACATTAATACCAATTTTTTGAGCGAACAATCATTGATGGTCGTGTCGAAATTTAGTCAGGTCATAAATGGCCATTGTTCTTTATTGTCCTTATGTCTTAGAGTTCGAACGGTCTCAAGAACACACTGTTTTTAGATATTTAAGAGTGTAAATTGCTCAAACACTTATATCCTAGATAAACCGCAAAAAATATTCTTATATTTTTTACTATCGGCGACATTTCAATATATGTAGAAATATACCTGTTAGTTATTTTATCGCCATTTGTCAGTGGATGTAATGAAATATTTCCATTTGCATTCAGTGTATTCAAAGCTATCGTTGAAATTATTTATTTTTACTATGGACGAAACAACAAAGCTATCATGTTAGCTTTGTTGTGTCGTCAATAGTACTGACAACAATACGTGTAATGTAGCTTAGTGCTTTGATAATATTATTATGAAAGCCGTTGTTTATGTAACTAATAATTTAATTTAGAAATAGTTTTCAAACAATAATAGTACAAGACACGTGGTCAATATTAATCTTAAATAGTGAGCATTAAAGTCATAAAGATTCTTATTCTGACGTATTTTTATATATACGCAATTACATACACAGATCGTGGCTAGTTCTTCTAATCCATTAATTCAACTTTAAAATACAGAAATATACTGCGTTAGGCATACGGTCGTAATAATAAAAATAATTTTACCAACATAAGCAGGCGAAATACTACATTTTAACATCAATTAATGATATCCCTTTATGAGTTCTAACTTACATACTTAACAACGCTGGCGCAGTTCAAAACCTACCTAATTAATTCCCACTTCGTTGCTAGAGCTCTATTATGTTCTTGTCATAGTTCGTCACCAGAATTCCATATTTAGAAAGACAAACTGGAAAGACAACCAGTATTGTATTTTATTTTAAATGAAATCAAATTATTTACAGTGTAACGATTTCCATAGTATGTATTTTTGGCCATTAAAATGCTTTCGTCGAAATTAGATGATCACAAAACGCAAATAAGGTTATGTTCCATTTATAACAAAATAAAAACTAATTTCATTACAGACTAAGTTACTGAAGCACGGTTCGAGCGAGAAGTGCATGGCAGTAAACCGAAACAAGGACAAAATAGTAATGGAGACATGCAACGAGAACGAAGGCAGGCAAATGTGGAACATGGAGAACTTTAACGCCGACAGATTATCCCCGGAGTTGAACTCTGAGTAGCCGGAGGCTTATGTCGAATTGCTGTTCATATAAACAGCGATGACCTATAGTTAGTTCCAATGGTTCACTTGTTGTCTGACGCAATGAATGCTTTGTAGTAAATAAAACGTGTATTTTATTGTATAGTGGAGTACGGAGCCGCAGCGATAAACGATAAGGTTTCACGTATGCAGGCTTGTAAAATTTCAAATTAACCCCGATGCAACTCGGCCTATTCATGACTGATGTGTTGTTTTAGTTTGCTTGAATGCCATTTGTTTAGTTCCTACTGAAGTTCGCTGTGTGAAATGAAACTGAAGTGAAACTGATGTTGGTGGTAGTTTTGTGTTAGTATCAACAAGAAATAACTGTAATATGGATGGTGTTTGCCTGTTCGACTCTGATTGCGGATTATTTATTACTACTCAAATTATCAGTCTCGGTGATGATTTTGTCTTCATGGTGTTTGAAGAGGTGTCTTGTTTTGTTGTAGCTTCTTTTCAATAATAGTGAGTAATCAGAAACTTATTTAAATACATATCTTGAAATAACAACACTTAATTTGACCTAGGATGAATGTTTATTGCCGTCTTTTTATGGAGTTAAAAGTGTTTTATTGTAAAAAATAATGTTGTAATAGTATTCTTTACGGAGTATTATCTTACTGGTTAGGTTTTAGTATACACTTACAAACTGTACATATCTTTGGTATTTGTGTGCTTCAATATATTTATTATGTATTACGAAATATGTAGATGGACGACCTAAGGAATAGGACAGTGTCAGAGTATGTAAACATTCCCTGAACAGTCCAACGTCAGCTGTGGACATAACCATAGGGTATTATCACATAATAATAATGACTTTAATTTAAAGTAAATTACATTTATTGTGATTTATTACTATAACGATATATTTCAAGATATAGTTAATCGTTTTGACATACGTCGTAGATTGTATAAAATTAGTGAATTTGTATTTTATATGAATGATAGATTTTAAAAATATGTTATTAAAGTAAATAAATATTTTTGTACTCATAAGTTACTGAGCGAATTTATTTGTTAGTCACATAATTATTTGGTTCGAAATCATTCTAAAGGTGACAATTTTATTACAAGTGTTACAAACAACTTCAATAGTGTTATTTAATTGAAAATTTTAAGGTTATGTTATAGACTGATTTCATATTTTACAAGCATTTATTTTAGTTAGATTCCAAATCTATTGATTTCAAAGGCCAAATTCTGTACATTCCTTATAGCAATTTTAACTTACCTTTGAATCTCTCTCTTCAAATATGTTTCATTAAAAATTATTACAGTCCTCTTTGTGATCGAATTATCATTTTAATTAATGCTATATTTCAAACAGTTACACGATATTTTTTGCTTGAAATGAGCACCAAGTAAAATGAAATATTATTTTGTTTTAATTATCTATCTTGTCTTGTGTTTTATATTTCTTCTTTGTTTTTCTCAGCCACTTTTAAAATAATTATAAATACTGCCAATTAGTCTTCCTAGGTGTTTGTGGTTATTTTAGTCACTTTTATGTTTTCGTTTTTCAAATTTTATCGTCAGCTCAGAAGTACGTAAAAATTTGACTGAATATTATTCTGGAACATCTTTGATCATGTAAAAATAAAACGTTTGTAGAGAAAAATTATCAAAGTCATTTTGTCTATAGGTAGCCTTTATTATACCTAACTATATAAAAAGTAAAAATTGTAATATGATAATATTGAACGTCTTTTTATATCGGCCATATTGAAAAATTGTATGTGACCCTTGATGACACTTCATTTCTATAGGGTATTTATTCAAGTCTGAATACGGTATTTTTTAATATTGCAATCGAATTATTTTTATGAAGATATTTTTAGAATACTGCCGATATTTAAGTTGTTTTATTTCATTGAAGTGTCACAATTATTGAATGATCGCAGTAATTCCTTTCATATTTGAATTAAACTGATAAATTGACATACTATCCCATAAATTGTAAATAGCTTTTAATATAATATTGATATTATGTCATTTCTAAAACGGTGTAAATTTAATGTAAAATTATTTCCACAGAAAAAGAATTGCTAACTTGTTTTTATTTTGCTATTAGATTAGTGATTAAAAACAACGTATTTATGATACTGTATTATTTAATGATAAGTTATTATATAGTTAATTTTACACCATGTATGTAAAAGATAAAAATGTGCGTTCGCAGTGTGTAGGTAGATAATTATTAGAGTAATAACAAATAGGTATGTAATGAAATGTTTTAATGTGCCTTATAACTTAACATTATTGAATGTTGAAAATTTCTGTATATAATGCGGTGTCTCCAAAAGTAATTATACTTGGTACGTTTTAGTGTTACGTGTAGACGGCGATTAAATAGTATTTGTAAAATAAAGCATTATGTTGGATTTGTATGACATCGTTTTATTTTTGACCTAACCCTGTAGTGGATGTTTCATATTAGTCAGGATTAGTAGATTGCCCAAGAAATGCTGGCATGACGTCGTGTTAATCGACTAGCCAGGGATGCCAAAGACCGTGCCAAGTGGAAAAGGTACAGCCGGAAAGCGGATCCCAGGCTTCGAGGCGAAAATCTCGGATCGCAACTGGGACAGCGATAGGATCATGATGAGAAAATTCGTAGATACAGCTGCACGTACTGTACTCCTATATAAACCTGTAGGAATGGACGGTAGGGTCATAAGTCAAACATAACATGTCTGACGATATAAGATCGTTATGGAATAATAAAGTTCCTATATCATCAGCCTTCTTATGTATCATTCGATGAATACATGATTCTATAGGCGGATGCCAATGCACTTCATACGTAGATGTGACCTTAGGTATGGTTTTCGCAGACGCCTTGCCGTTTTACTGTACCGAGTGTAGTGGGTTCGATCCCCATACCAAACAACACTCACTGATTGCTGTTTCAAGTTTGTAATGTGATTTACTCTAGTGTAGGAGTTGTGCTTAAAAAAAAAGATTCCAACGAATTGAGAACCTCCTTTTTTTTCAATCGGTTAAAGAGGCTTGATGTCCCGTTGAACGGCTAATATTATAATTAGTTTACTCAAGCCTGACGGACTGACAATCTTGTTGGGATCGCGGGCAGTGGAGGGATGCGGGTGGCTCAGGATCGGTCCGTGTGGAGAGCCTTGGGGGAGGCCTATGTTCAGCAGTGGACGTCTTTCGGCTGTTATGATGACTCAAGCCTAATGATGATATCAGACGTATGGACGTATAGTGCATGCGCAATTCACGAGGATAAGCAACTTGACTAACTTCTGCTAGTTAAACTTGTAATTTAACTGAGCTAGCGGTTACACCCGCGTTATTTTGGGCTGATGTTATAAAACCTGTAGTCTTCCTTGATAAATGACCTATTCAAAATTTTAATTTTGGCATGGATTTATCTTATTATAGTAGTAGACTAAGTAATTAACAAAAGTTCTTAATTAGGTACACTTGTACCGTCATGAAATTAAATCAATAGTCATCAGTCATCGAATCACATCTGAGAAGTTCGTAAGGTACAAAATGTTACGTGTCGTACATCCAACACCGAGATTAGCGATTGGCAACGACTGAGCTCAGGCTCAGTCGTTGCCAATCACTCCTGAGGATGCCTCGTGCAGAGGCGAAACACGTGTCGAAGAATAGTCGGCGCATACAGCGGGATACTGCAAGTCAGGTATCTTCCTGGAACCCATACCATTCATATATCCCTTATCCTTTTAGAGGAGTTCGGTATTGTCAACCTTTTTCTATTGCTATAGTTGGGGTGGTCAATCCGAGGGTGCGTGGTGGGTGCCTCTTTCATTTCATAGAGAAGCCCTGCTTTTAAAGAATCACTATATGTAAACTAGAAAAATATAGGTAATATTTGTGTTTACTTGCACATGGGCGTTACGATGATTTTTGGATAATCGATCGTATGTACTGAAGCCTCTTCTTATTGCATAATTATTTTATTTAATACCATGGTACCACGTTCAAAATGTATAATTGGTTTCCACTTCATGATAATTATCTGCCTAGAAATAATTTAAAATAATGTGATTACGTCCATCCGTTGATACCTTTTATGTAAAATCTAGTAAACGGTTTTTTAAGAAACTTTTCAGGAATATAATAGCTTAGACATCAGAATAGGATATGAAATACCTTCTTCTTAGCGTTTTGCTAGCAAACACCAACGGCAACCAGCCGCTGACCTGAATAGAATAACTCATGTCCCGATTAAAAGATTGAATTCAAAAGCACACGCTCACAGTTGCATGAAGAAGGCAGTCAACGTTGAAAATGATATCTCAAGTTTATCTCACAATTGTAATGGAATGCTAAGATTCAACACAAAGTGTTATCATCTTTATGAGGTCTGAGCAAAGATTAGCTTAGATTTCATCATCATAGTCGCGTTCTTCATTACTGAAGGTCGTGCCTTCTTTGGAAGTCTTCCGTCGCCTGAGTTGTAGTCTGCCTCCAGGATTGTCTGTCTTCGGCATGCTTTGAGGCTACCGGTACTGACAATCCAGTCGGTAGTCATATCTGGTCTGTCCAGCGTACAGGAGACCTGCCTTTCGGTCGTTTCCCGTCGCCTTTGCCAACCACAACCAGTTTTTCGAGGTTGTCGGGCTTCCTACGCATAATGTGACCGAAATAGCTCAGGATTCGTTGATAACACAAAGTGGATAGCCTTGTTTTTACCCTTAGTTGTTCAAGAATAGATATGTTGGTTCTTTTTGCGGTCCATGGCGGATACGAAGCATTTTTCGCCAACACCACATCTCAAACGCGTCAATTTTTTTCCTTTCTCGTGAGCGGATTGTCCACGACTCTACTCCGTATAGGAAGATAGAGAACACGAGTGATCGCACTAGTCTCATTTTCGTTTTGTTAAAGACGTTTCGATCTTGCCATATTTTTGTAAGCTTGCTCATAGCAGCTTTGGCCATCTGAGTGCGTCTACTGATTTCTTTTTCACATCCACCCTGGTTGGATAGTAGGGACCCCAGGTATATAAAGTCTGAGACAACTTCAAGGTCTGAGAGTTCATTAGTACGTGTGAGTTCGATCGACTATCAGCTAATCAGCTTTGTTTTTGATTTATTGATATGTAAACCTACCAACTCACTCTCTCTTTCCAATCTTCTAAACAGCTGGGTCAGCTCAGCTTCTGAGGATGCGAACAGGGTGGTATATATTAAAAAGAATGGGCGATAGTATACACTCCTGCCGCACCCCCTTCATTGTTTTAAAAGGCCCAGAAATTACATTGTTGATTCTCACCATGTTCTCTATATCTGAATATAAGTTAGAGATCAATATCAATAGGTGTTCTGGCACGCCTATTTCAATTAGCACTCTCCATAGACACTCCCATCTCACGCAATCAAAGGCCTTGGAGTAATCAATGAAGCACATTAGTATAGGCATATTAAACTCTCGGCTCTTCTCTATCATCTGCCGTGTGTTTACTATCTGCTCTTTAGTGCCATGTCCTTTTACAAAACCTGCTTGTTTGCATGGTATTTGCCATTCCAGATAAGATTTTAGTCTGTCATTGATTATATAGAGCATAATTTTGTTTGTATAAGATATGAGGGCTACCGTAATTGCTGCACGCTTTTGTTGAACCCTTTTTGTGAATGGGGATAAGTACCGATTCCTTCCAATCACTTATCCACTCTCCTGTTTTCCAGATGTGGTTACATATATCACGGAGAATACGGGCCCCTTTGGTTCCTCGATGTTTTAGGTCCTCTGCAAAGATTGAGTCTCTTCCGGCTGACTTATTCCTCATCAGTTTTTGTATGGCTTTATTAATTTCAGACTCTAAGATTTCGGGTTCCATAGTTGTATTGGAGGTAATGCATGGGGTTGGTGTAGCAACCATTTCGTGGTCATCCTTGTAAAGATCCTTACAATACGATCTCCATATCTTGGTTACTTGATTGATCTCTGTCAACAGTTGCCCGTCTTGAGTTTCTATAGCTCAGGTTTTTGGCTTAAAGTCACGAGTGATAGATTTCACTTTCCTGAAAAGATCTTTTGCGTGGGCGTTTTGGGGATGGTCTTCGATGTCTTGACAGATAGACTTTAGTTTCTGTCTGAATCCAAATTCCGGCACAGAAAATCTTTCTTTCATTTATGACTTGCCAGGTTTTGTCAGTCATCCATAAATTCTTAGGGGAAGTGCGGTTGTTTTTCTGGACCTGCTCTCGAGTGGATATTATTAGATGTTTTAGGCTATTCCATTTTTGGTCAACATCGGAACTGTAATATGCGGTAGGTCATCGATTCGCTTGTCAAAGAGTGTTTGAAACTCATTTAATTCTGTAGAATTTAGCCTCCTGTGGGGTTTGTCTTTTGGGCAATTGCAAATTTTCAGCTTTATTTGAAATTCTGCCACAAGAAGTATGTGGTCACTACCGCAATCAGCACCTGGGTAGGTTTTAGTATTTTTGATGCTGGATCTCCATCTATTTGCTATTGCTATGTAGTCTATTTGATTTCGAGCTCGATCACCAGGCATGGTCCAGGTGTAAAGGCGTCTCGGGTGATTCTCGAAACAAGTATTCGTAATCGTGAGTGAGTTTTCTGTGCTTAGATTTAGTGAATGAAGTATTCGTAATCGTGTGTGAGTTATCGCGAGTGAGCTTAGATTTAGTGAATTACTTAATGCATGAACTAACAGACCGTAAAAGTAGATATATATCTTTGTTTACTAAACTATTGTTTTTGATAACATTCAAATTACAGTGTCTAATGGTCACGGATGGTTGAGAACGTCTTCGTAAATATAGTCATACAAATAATAATTGATATCATGATATACCTACTAGGTATCGACAAGTTTATAATCAAAGTAGGTATCATAGAAATTTGACATGATGAGGCTAATAATTTTATGAGATTAATTGTTTTTATTCACAGGGAAATCTTCAAATTAAATTAACGGTTAACAAGGATTAAGAGATCGAGGGAATTAATATTTACATAAAATGTTAACGAACATTTAGTTTTGACGAATAAACGTAAACTAATACGTAGTTTAATATCATACCTCACATCTATATTCGTATCAAAAATGAAGCTTCTACACATAACATTTCACAATATTTCATATGGTAAATACACCATATCGTATCACAGCGACACGACATTCCCTAAAAGAGCTTTCATAAATAAATGCTACGCATTTTGAAATGCACTTGAGACGGAGGATCTCAGGTAGGATGTCGGGGTTCGAGAGAAACACTGCTAGGCTGAACAGGTTCTTTATTATGTCTCACTACCGCTTACATACAGTATGACCGAACTAGGTAAGCACTGGCCTGAGCTGGCTGGAGTGTAGACTCCTGCTGCTCTCCGACGCTCGCAGGGTAGCTGCTCGAAGGATCGCCGATGAGCTGGCCAAGGTGCGCTGCGCAGGCAGCTCTGTGGTCGATGTTCAGGCTGAGCGGGTCTCAGGCGGTGCAGCCGATGTGGGTCGAGCGGTCAGGCTCAGGCGTCCGTGGCCTGGCTGTAGGAGCTCGTAGGCAGGAACGGAGGCTTGGGTGGCAGCTGGCTAGTAGCGGCACGGCGCCAGCAGCTCGTGGCTTGTAGCCCGTAGGAAGAACGTCAGGTGCAGTGAGCCCGTAGGAAGAACGTCAGGTGCAGTGAGCTCGTAGGGTGAACTGGAAACAGCATAGAGAATACACAACAACCGGTCAGGAACAGGCTGTCCCTAGATCGGCTGTTATGCTTAGGAGACACAGATACTTCAGACAGAACATATAGGCACACAGACAACTAGAATATGCTTACCCCCAGCGGGACAGTAGATAGGAAGTAGAATGTAGAATAATCGCGAGGTGTAGCGGCAGCGTTCCGATGTCTAGGGAAAGTGACCATTCTACAACGCGCACACATCTTATATAGGCATAAACCTATGACTCACAACTGCCTTTGGCTAGTGAATATGACCATATTTGGTAATATTGCGAACGATGTCTGGCTAAGCTGGCGTTAAGCGCCTGCGAGATATTATAACGCAATACGTGTAGTATTACGTTACACACTCTCATCTAACAAGCCAACGGTTTTTAAACGTAGAACGATGAATGTTAAAATTTTTACAGCTACCTACCCGCCTCGGACTTTCTGCTCGGAGGTTTACTGAAAGCTTTTCAATTTTTATGCCAGCCTCTGTACCCACGAGATTAGTGTTAGTTCGGCCATTTTTACGACTAAGTTTGTACTGGATTGTGCACAATAAGTGAGGATTGTGAAGTGTCCTGCTTAGTGATCAAAGAGACTTGGCAAAGTAAAAATTTGGTTAACGCTGCAAGAGCATTGCCATAAAATGATTTTTTTATTCATTTAGAAAAATATTTTTAACCCTTGTAATTTAATTATTCGTCAATGATCTGCTGGGTAAAATTGATAGCGAATGTTTGGCATACGCTGATGATATTAAAATTTTTAGACGTATCTCTGACCCCTGAGATTGTGAGGTACTCCAAGCGGACTTAAATACTGTTGTCAAATGGTGCGATGAGAATTATACGTCGCTAAATATAAAAAAGTGTCAGCAATATCATTTACAAAAAATAAAAGTCCACTCAATTACAGCTATAACATCAATGGCTTTGAGATAGATAAAGGTAATTTGCGACTTAGGGGGGTATTCTTCGACTCGGCTATGTCTTTTAGACCACATTACGATCATGTTTGTTATAAGGACAACCGCATCTTATCTTTTGTGCTCCGTAATTCAAAACCTTTTAAACAAACTAGTTCACTAACAACTCTATACTATGCTCTAGTGAGAAGTATTATTGAATATTGCTTAATTGTGTGGACACCGATTTATAAAGATCATATAGACAGGATAGAGTCTATACAGAGGCGGTTTGTTAGAGCTCTATGCATGAAATGCGGCCTTAGGCGAAAAATACCTGGATATGAAGCTCGACTTCGGTTCTTTGACATGGTTAAGTTGGAAAAGAGGAAATGGATAAGTGACATGTCTACCCCACACAAAATCTTGAATGGCTCATTTAATTGTGATCTTTTAAGTCGATTACATTTTCAGGTACCCACTCGATCTCTGCGTAATCCGCAACTGTTTCGAATACCCACTAGCAATAATAATGTGTACCAAAACAATCCAGTATTTTGAATGTGTAAACAATATAATGATATTTGCTCTCAAGTGGATATATTTGTGGATAGTGACAGTAGATTCAAAGAATCCTTGCGCAAATTGAATGCACTGTGAAACATTTTTCCCATTTTTTTCACTTACTTGTTTCCCACTATTTTATCTGTAATAATTTCCTCCTTTTTTTTAAGTCAACTAACATATTTGAAGTATAACATGGATGATGTATACAGTAGTAATTGGAGTACAGGTTTAAAAATTATGTGATGTAAAATTAGCTCTAAGTAATTGATCTGTATTCTGTCATTGTAGCTGTAAATAAATAAATAAATAAGTAACTATTTGTGTATATACATGTTTATAATCGATTTTAAACTTTCGCGATTTGTATAGGTACATCATACAATGTTGTGGTAGCGGAGGGACAGTCCTTCCGCGACCAAAACCGTTGCAAGCCGGTAGAAACGTAGGAGAATAACAGAGGTATTTATGTCTTGAAATAAGTAAATTATCGCGACTAAGACCCACTAAATAATATTGTATGTTGTATACATATTTATGTTCTTATTTTCTCTTCCCAACTCTCACTTAAAATGCTATGAGTCTTTTTCCTGAATAGAGAAACTATCCAAGCACTTTACAGACATTTTCCAGGCAACTAGCCTTTTATAGTATAACGAGATGTAGACCAGTTTACTCGAGAGGAACTTGGGTTAGGGACAGTTAGGAACACACTAGTGCACCGTGCATCCAGCACGGTGCACGGAGTTTAAGTGGACGCTTTATAAGGGACATGACTATTGTTCTACAGCGTGTTGCAGATGGTGGCACTTTCGTCCAGGACGCAGCTAAAGGTAAAACCTTTAGAGCCGAATGAAAGTGGTGAGACAGGCGGGATTGATAGCGAGGCGACCGGACCGCTCTCCGCTCCGCCTATCGCTATCGCTGTCATTGAGGATAGGATTCAATAAATGTATGCCTGTTAAAATATCGCACACTTTCTCTATCTTACCGCACATCGCTTACGACGAGGATGCGATTTTCTTAAAAACAATCGTTTTAATATGGTTAGTGGCGGGCAAGTGGATCACCTGAATATGGTAAGTGGTACCCGAGATTCGTGGATGTGGTTGTGTTTGATTAGCAATTTAGAACCAATGCCAAGAAGACACACCCTAGTCGTTATTTACAAGAGTTAGTTAGTTAGTACTCGTTAGTACGAGCGAGTGAGAGCATTGACTGAAAAAATGTACTTCCACTTTTCAATCGAAATGCAATCCTAACCTTCTTAACCTTTAAATATTGATATTTGACATAAATGTACTGTGAAAAATTCCACGTTATCCGAAAGATGTTGTAGAACGCATTTGAGTAAAAACGAATCCAGTTTTCAAGTTGTAATTATGTACATTCAATTATTCAAGGTTCAGCTAACTTCAAGCATAAACTCAAGCCAAGTCATTTAACAGCTAACTTGAGTCTTAAACAGAACTCGACATTTAAAAACAGCTCAAGTTTTCAAGAAAATCTCGAAGCCTGAAAACAAATTCTGAGCTCGAAATTATTCGAGTTTAATTTCGTAGTAAAAAGAAATTTGTGGTATAATTATATTGCTAAAATAAATATTTTCTCTGACAGAACTTCAACTAGGTATTTAATTATACTTCGTAGTAGCGGTAGCCTGTGGCTTATTTAACTCCTTAGGAGTGGCACATAAAAAAAACCTTCCTAAGTTTTAACAAAAAAATTATTATGGATCATTCAAGTTGTGTCTATTTTCGGGCTCAAGCGTAAACTATGTGCTTTTAATTATAATATTTGAGTGTAAAAGCGTGGGGCGCTGGAACAAGAAATAATTTAATAATTTAATTTATTCAATGTTTTGATTACATGTCTAACATAACAGTAGGCTTAAGGTTAACAGTGTATAATCATTTCGAGTAACAACTAATACCTATGCTAAGGTAAATAAATATCTTGTATTATAGGCATCAGCGCCCTCCCTCAAAGAAACAAGTACCCTTTTGTAACAACTATTGATAATAAATTTACAATTAAGTGTAACAATTTTAGTTAATTAGAAAGAGTGCGTGAATGCGTGCATGTGTGCATGTGTGTGCGTGTGTGTGTGTGTGTGTGTGCGCATTTGTGTGCGCGTGTGTGTGCGTGTGTGTGCGTATATGTGCGTGTGTGCGTGCATGTGCGTGTGCGTGCGTGTGTGTGTGTGTGTGTGTGTGTGTGTGTGTACTATCGTGGGATTGTTAATAAATTTTCAGTTAATCGTAAGTCAAAGATAGGAGCCAGTTTATTAGGATTTGCTTACATTCTTTCAAAGTCATATTAGATATTTTAAACTTTTTGTCAGCTATGTTATATATTCTGGGCCCAAGAAATAAATGAAATCTTTGGGCAAAAGATGTCCTACACATCACTGACCTTTGTTGGTCGTGGCGTCTTCCAGGTCTTACCAGGCACGGTGCTTTTGTGTTGCTGTTTACTGACCATATTATGTGTTTTAATAATAATAGATAATAGGAATAGCTGACGCACTGTTAGTACTCCACATTCCTTATATAATTCTGTAGTTGCCGTGTATTTGGATTTAAAATAGGAGATTTTTAATTATGCCCTTTGAGCTCTTTCCGCAATTATATTGTAAGCTTTTGCAGCTCCTCCCCAGCAAGAAATACAATATGTTATCACTGATTGACACAAGGCATAGTATATTGTTTTCATAACGACGGAATTTGCACAGTGTCTAAGTTGTTTAAATATATATATAAGTTTCCTAATCCTACTTGAAACATTTTCTATATGCTTTTTAAATTTCATGTTTTTGTCAAATATAACACCTAAATATTTAATAGAATCTGCTGAAGATATTATAGGACAGCAGCAACGGCCATCGTCCATAAGACAAGTATGAGCAGCTATATGGTGTGTGTTATCTAAGGGCTGTGGAAGGTTTCGAATGGAGAAAGGGATATATTTTGTTTTATCTATATTAAGCGTTAGATGATGAAGCTTAAGCCATTGAGTAACTGTGTGGAAGCCAGCTTGTGCTCTTTGATATACGTCGTGCCAAGAGTCGCTATGGAATGTCAGAGTAGTATCGTCAGCATATGAGACGATTTTAATTACAATTACCTATACTAAGAGATGTGAGTTCATTAATATAGGCTAGAAATTGCGTTGGTCCTAAGATACTACCCTGAGGCACACCACGGGAGATGGACATGTTGTCACTTACATAATCACCAATTTTTACTTTTTGGCTTCTCCCTTTCAGATAATCTTGTAATAGCTTTAGTTGATTTCCGCGTATGCCTAGTCGGTGTAATTTGTCTTCAAGTGTGGGAATAGAAACCGCGTCAAAAGCCTTTGCCAAATCCAAGAAAATGGTAAGGCATTTCTTTTTTCCAGCTAACGTTTTAACTATATGTTCAGTAAAGTCACATAGAGCAGTTTCTGATGACTTTCCAGCTCTAAAACCGAATTGGGCATCAGAAAGTAACTTGTACTTTTCTAAATATTTGGTGAGTCTTGAATTTATAATTCTTTCCAGGATATTTGATAAGGATGTCAAAATCGATATAGGTCTATAATTGGTGACGCGGTTTCTATCGCCACCCTTGAAGATGGGATGAACTATTGATCTCTTTAGAGATCGGTTTCGATTCGGAAACACTCCCTTATTTAAGCACATGTTGAATATATGGGTTAGTGGTGATGTGATATGATTTTTTATAATTTTGAGTACGTTGGAAGTAATGCCATCATCACCAGCGGCACAGTTACTTTTTAAATTTATGATGAGATTATCAATTTCTTGCTCATCCGTATCCAACAAAACAAAGGAATAGGGTATTTTACCCCATGTTAAAAAAAATATAATAACGTATATTTAAGATAGTATTACCGGAAAACATACGGAATATATTAGTTACAGCTCATAAAATGAATAAATAGAATTTTAAAACCATTTTAAAGAATTCCGTTTTAGTATCTGTGATTTAATCACGCAAAACGGCAGCCGCCATGACGAATGTCATTAACGTCAAATGACGTCATAAACTTAGTAGAATTTTAAACAACTAAACCACGTGACTGTCAAAAATGGAAGCATTATACGTTGTTTACTAATATGTTGCGTAAGCAAGATGGCTTCCAACGTTTTTATCTGATAAACCGCGAACATTTAAAATGTAAATTTAAAAGTTGTTTAAAAACTGCTTATCAACTGAATATATTTTTTGTAATTTTTCTACTACTTTCTTGAAGTCATAGGATCATCTTGAGACACTTTTAAAAAAATGGTGTAATACCCTATTACTAGGTGCGTCTAGACTATTTTGAAGAACTGTGTCTGGGTGAATATTACTATCTAAATTATCTACAATAGTGGTAAAAAATCGATTGACGGCGTTGACTAACAAATGAGGTGTGGATTTAATTGAGAGTAGTTCAACCATGTCATCATTCTTTCTATTCCTGTAAGTGATATTATTGATTGATTTCCATAGATGTTTAGTATTTTTACCTGCTTCATTTAGTTTATTTTTTTCATATGCGCGTTTAAGTTTCTTTGTAAGGTTATTAATAAAGTTTCTATGTCTTTTGTACGTAATTTCTAATGTTATATTATTTGGATTTTCCTTTAATTTTTTGTGCATACGATCCCTATTTTGAGTACATCTGATTAGCCCAACAGTCATCCACGGTTTTAATATTCTAGATTTATTTGATATCTTTACAATTGTTGTATTACAATGAATTAAACTACTAATTTTGGATATAAATAAGTCCATTGCACTATTTGGGTCAGTAGCGTTATAAACCGTACTAAAATCAATGAGAGCTGCTGAATTTATAATGGCATCGTAGTTAAGTTTTACGTTTTGAAGTCTCTTAGTCTTAGAGAAATGCTTTAATTGTGCACAACGGAGTACTGGTGCATGATCAGTTATAAATGAGTCAATTATAAACGTAGTGATTGGTAATTTTGTTTTTAAAACAACATGATCAAGGCAGCTGTTGGCACGGGTGGGAGTATTAAATGCAGGCAGAAATCCGTTCATAGATAAAAAATCTAGGTAATCTATCAGAAATCGATCGGAACTGTTATTCGCTATATTTATATTAATGTCTCCGATAATAAAAACATTCTTAATAGACGATAAACTGTCTATTAATTTTTGCGTGGAGTTTAGAAATATGTCAATAGTTTTAAAGCAAAAAGGACGGTAAATTGCTACAATAGTGACATCGCGGTTTATTTTTATTACAATACAATTTGCTTTGCAAAATACAGGTTCTTATAGAATAGCATTTATGCCATCTTTTACAAATACTATGATGCCGTCGTTCTGATTATAATGCGTTGTTGTGGATTTGCACGAATATCCCTCTAAAGCAGGTAGATTTTGAACGCAAGACATCCAACACTCTGACAGTATTATAATATCATTTTTAAATTTGAATCTATGTAATAATATCTTTAGGCTATCAAAATTAGCATTAACACTACGAATATTTTGAGAATTTTTTTTCAAATATCGATTTGGATGATTTAGGGACGATGCACAATGCTCTGGCGTACAGGTAAAAGATTGTGCTATTGAAAACTGGTCGATATCATTAATTACCTCGCTATCGAATTTGTTAATTGTAATCTACATATGCGAAACACAATAGGTGAACCTATTAGACTTAGTAATGCTGAGACCAGTAAATAAGCAAATAAATTTACCATCCAGGCAATAAATAAGAAAGAACGATGGCAGAATTCGGTCTGGGTTTGTTGTGGCGACCTTAAACTTCATATGAACAAAACAAATTGTTTTTTTTTTCAACGATTTTTAATATTTTCACTTTGTCTCGTTAAAGCTGGAGTATTATATGATGATAAAAAGCATTCCAATTGATTACGAACTAGGTACCTACTTTATTATTTGATTGTTGCCATAGACAATGGTGTGACAGGAATAGACGTGAGTGCTATTGATCTGTTTCGATTATTAAGACATAATTATTACAATGCAGTTATTTAAACTTTAATTAACATTATATCAATAAGCTAATAATTTTTGAAGCAAGACAACTTTTAAATCAAATAAAAACGTCACAGCATCATATTAATATTGTATCGATTTCACATAAAATCTGCAGATTTAAAATGTGCAGCTCTGCTTTTGTCTTTGGCTGTGACAGTTAGATGCTACAGAATACTTCGGCGTTTTGATGTCAATCTGACATAATTTCATTTGGTAATTCAAACGTACCTACATTGTTCATTCTTAACTAAAAACTAAAACACCGATATCATATTTTTCCGGGTTTCCCGAGTGAAAATAGAATCATTTATAGATTCTGTTACATACGCCGAATTTTTTGAAATATTTTTATTACTGTGCGCTTCAATTTAATTTCAGACATTTCGATGTATGGAGATCTGCCATTGTCCTTTCGCCATTGTATAACTAAGACACGTTTACCCACTCTCTTGAAACACGGGATTAATGCTAATGTGTATGTAAGTATATGAATGCATGTATTTTGTGTATTTTATAGTTAGTCTTGTTGATGTTTTTTGTTTGAAATGTGTAAGATGGACAATATGTAATGTCTGTACAATGATAAGTGTTTGTAAGTATTGTATGATATGTGAATTTGGCTATAAGAGTCATTCAGTTGATTAATTTTATAAATGAGTATCTGTGAAAATAGTAAACTAATTAAATTAATTAAAGATAAAATAATGTAGTAAGTGTTCGTGCAACATAAGCTAAATGTAATTATAATTAAGTACTCGTTAGTCCCGTTGTGGTTTGAGTAGTTTGTTGAGGCATGCCGATGTTCTGACTGTGATAGCTTCAGCGCCCTCCTTCTCACGTAGAAACAACTTGCCATTGCGTGTCCAGCAGAACTTATAGTTGTTATTTCTTGCAAAGGTTGGCACTTCATGAAATAATCGTCTTTGAGTGCCAGGAAGATGCTCAGCGATAAAGATTGGGCTGCGAGGACCGCTTATTCCTATACTTTCTGTATTGAGCTTTTCGTTGGGGGTTCGATCTTTATTAAACGTGCAAGCTGCGTCTAACATTTTGTGTTTCAAATGTACTGACGTGAATTCGTAGACTATAGGTGTAATCGAGCCTTTTTTCCCTGGCATTTGGTAGACGTCGCGTAAGTCGGAGGCATCTATCGTTGCTTGGATTGTTTTGCATGTTTGAAGTACTGTAAATGTAAGTTCATTTATGGATTCATTTTCACGTTTCGGAACATTTCGTATTTCTATAGTTGATGAACGCGAGCTGTTTTGCAGATATTCAATCTTCTTTTCCAATGTTAAAATATAGTCACGCTGATCCATTCGCTCTCTGTCCAACTTCTGTATTAACTGCCTCATGTCTTCATAGTTGCTGTTTATAAATTCGATTGCTTTCTCAATCTCATTGTTTGTGTTGTGTATTTTAGTATTTTGCTGCTTTACCTCAGCGATATCTGACGCCAGTTTTTGCAAAACAATATCTTGGTCCTTCTTCCACGAGTTTAATAGGCTCATTATACGATTTTCAAAGGCCGTAGTCCCATCGGTATCAGGCGAAAGGTCAGAGCAAAAGCGCTTATTCCTTGCTGTTACATTGGAAAGCTCCATATTGGGTGTAGAAGGCGCTTGTTCTCGCTCCGTTGTTGAGTTAGTTGATGGTGAGTGCTGTACTCGCGGCATCTTAATTTATTTTTCTGTTATTTACTTGAGATTTAAGTTATAGAAATTTATTTTATTTACAAAATATTTATCAATTTTCTTTTGTATTAGCCTTATCCTTGAAATTCAATTAAATAATATTAAATTATGCTGATTAAAAACACAAAAAGTAGTAGGCGAACACCGCAGGATTTGAACTCGGGTTATTAGGATTAACGACCCGGTACTGTTCCAATCGGACCACCGCAGCTATTGTGAACAGTGTCAGAAATTGTTATCTGTTTGCGTCAATACACATTTATGGAGCAGAATGTCCAGTATGATGAGTAATTTATCGACTTGTACGCACTGTGGCGATGGCTGAGTGGCGTAGCACGTCGCGTCAGCGGTGTTGTGGTGGTGGCCGAGGTATTGAATCCGGGTAGTGCGCCAATCAGAGTCGATCCTTGGCGATGGGTCCCGATGAAAATGTCTCTATCACTGTCAGTGGGCGGTGGACTTTCTAACAATTTGTTCTACGAAGAGCGAGAATTGAAAATAAGCCAAGTCGCCAATCAGAGACATGCAAATTGAACTTATTAACACGGAAGAGCGAGAACAGGTAACACGACCGGGCGCAGTGGCAGCCTCGAGAACACTGACGCTGTTACTAATCAAATATTATAATTAAAAGCGCATAGTTTTCACTTCAGCCAAGAAATAGAGACAACTTGAACGATCCATATTTTTATTTTTTTATTGCACTTATAAAAGCGTGGTTTTCTAGTGTTTTTTAAACTATTTATTTATTTATATTTATTTAAGTAACACTGAAAAGGCGACCACATACCGAACGACGCAGCAGGGGTAGGCCTCCCGCAAGGTGGACCGACGATCTGGTTAAGATCGCGGGAAGCGGTTGGATGTGGGCGGCTCAAAATCGGTCTGTGTGGAGAACCTTGGGGGAGGCCTATGTCCAGCAGTGGACGTCTCTAGGCTGACATGATGAAAAGTATATGAAAATTATATTTATATGAAATAACAGCGCCTACTATATTTAATAGTTGGCATGTATGTTCCAGGAGAAATGTAAGGGAAAGTCTAAGATAGGATATTTCCCCGGTAAGGCGAAGAAAGTCCCAAATTTACCATGCCACATTTTGTAACGGTCGGTATTTCTCATACTAGTACGTTAGGTATACTCTAAGAGGCGAGATTTTATAGTCTTTTTGTACTAACTAGTAGAATTCGATTCAATATTTTTACATTATTCCTGATTGCACCTCGCTAGACTTATATTTGAACGAGCTCGTACGGGGCACATGAGAATACAAATCTCTTTGTACGCTCCAGTTATCTCCTTTTCACGCGATTTTTGCTAGAAGCCTCTTCGTATTTCAGGCTTAATTTTCTCAGGACAATTTTTCTATAATACTCGAATATTTATTCGATGCAAAGTAATAATATATACTGGCTGACGCGGCGAACTTCGTTCCGCCATAGGTATGTATTATGCATATAAACCTTCTTTTTGAAGCATTCTATCTATTAAAAAAACCGCATTAAAATCCGTCGCGTAGTTTTAAAGATTTTGCGGCGGAGCCCAACACCATCATCCGCCGCCAAGGGGGTTTCATTCGGGGCCCGCCTGACCATCTGGCGGGCCAATACCCGTCGGGGGGTAGCGAGGAATGCTTCGGTGAAACCCTACCCTTCGACACATGGGTGCATGAGGAGCACGGGTTGGTCTTTAGTCAGTAAGAGTCTGACAGTCCCCTTTGTCCATCCCCCCAGGGCGGATGAACTCCATGAGGATTTTCCAACCCGACACAAAACAAAAAGTTGTAATAAGTCATCTTTTAAACTAAGTTAGGATAAATATAATTAAATGTTGAGTACCGGCACTCTCTAAAGCTTCTTGTATTTAGATTTATTCGGCTTGTTTTGAGTACGTTGGTTTCACAGTTCACTGACTTTACAAATAATTTTACAGCTCCTGTAGTATCTTGTGTAGTTTTAATTTATTTAACGAACCAAATAACCTAATTATCAAACCATTTAATCGTTACAATTTTCAATTTTTCTTTATAATGATATTATAAAGGTAGATATTGTTATGAAACTTTCTGGGAATCATTCATCCATCTATATTTCTGAGTAGGACGATGTTACAGAGGTACGTATAAAAGTTGTTAAAATTTTAGGAAGTTATTGTTGGGCCATCAACGAAACACCGACGATAATTAACAAGCAAAGAATGTAAGTATACGTGTACGTTTAGCATATCGTGGAATGGAAGCGTGACAATCATGGCATAATGAAATAAAAAGTGAAGAGAAATTTCGGGCTCCATAGGACAACTAAACAATTATTATCCAATTTTATTCCACTGAGATATTCAACTTGGAGCATCGAGCACAAATTATTTTAGTTAATAACTGCAAAAATAGCTGCGCCAAAATAATATAAAACATAAAAATTACTTAAATATATTGTTCCACATAACAAAATCTAGCACTACATTGATACATAATACATTGACCTTATACTACATGAATCAACGATCTTATTACTAGGTACATACTTTGTACACATCAACATCTCAAAAATGCAGTTTCTAATCCACCACATAGCGCATTTTGTTTCAGTATATAATACACATAGCTACCTTGTACATTTCTTTGAGCTACAATTTCAATTGAATCGTCCCGTGAAGCCAACGTCATGACCGTCCTTATTGATGGAAGACTTCGTCTGTAGATCGCTTAATGCATGTGGCAGGCGGATTATTGAGACCGATGTAGTTGCCAGGAGAGCTTAATGTGAACACACACAATGACGGCAGCCTACATAATACCTATATTCTGAATGTATAACGTAATAAAGATACGAAAGGCTTATGGTATTATGTTAAAAAATGTGAATATTTTGAGAGCTCAGCGATTTGATACAAAGAAAAATCTTAAGATTGCTCACAGTCTCCTGAATAAATGATAGCCTGTCAAGTATCACAAAGTCAAAAGCCAGTAATCCGGGAGGCGAGCAATTCCCTTATTTTTCCTTATATGCACGTAGATTGTATGTACTTGTGTGTCAGAACTCTTTATGGTTGTATTGTATGTAAGTTTGCACAAATGGTAAACAGTGTCACCTCGTTGCCTGTTCGATCCACTTATCGAGCTAAATTGTATGTGTTCCGTGCACAGCTCTGTCTAGCCTGGGTATCGAGTCAACAGTTTGTAGTCTACTGCATGTTATAGGGTACGGGCATTGCGTATTGTTCTTTGTAGGATAGAAGGTAGAATATCAAAGGATAATATATACGAGCCTGAATAAATATTAATGAGTAGACTTTTTTAATAATATACGAGTTATGATAACCAGGAGACTTTTTGTCAAAGATTGTATTCCGATCAAAATTGTGATTCCCTGGCCGAAAACTTTTCCTGCCGTCTCGCTAAAGCTGAATGTAGGCAGATAGACAAATTAATCAACCACGTTGTTTGTAATCCCATAAAAGGTTTCTTAAAAGGGTTGAATTGTACTTGCACTAATGTAACGAATAATCCCGAATGGCAAAAGTTATAGACAATGGGACTGTTTGAAGGATCAGCAAATTAAGATAAAATGACAACGCACTAAATAAGCCTGTTGTGTTTTCCTTTTTTATCTTTCCATTACTGAATTTGCATGGATTCATATTTATATTCAAAGTTGCTGTTTGTGGTCACAGTTATATAAAATTGTGTTTCGCGAATGCGTAATACGCGGCAAAGAGCAATATAGACTTATAATATGGTAGCACATCTTCTACTGCGCTTGAAAATTACCTTCTAGATTTTTGGTTGTGAAACTTCCTTAGAATCCTTGTGATTGCAGCTTGATGTAATGAAAATCTGCCACGATAAAAAGAATGGGTTTGAGAATGAGATAAAATACATTACACAGTATTTTGGGTTGATCGGTAGGTCGATTTTCCGGTATGTCTTTTGGTAGATCGGTCTTTCGGAGAGTCAGTCAGTCGGTCATAATCCCGCAGGTTATTGTTCTGAAGTTATGTGTATGAATTGCACATACAATTATTAATTGTATTCTTTTTAGCTCGAGTCTGTTAAGCGCATGGCTTGGTCTAATATTTAATTTAGCAGTTAAGTTTTTCCGAATTCTCAGTAGCAGCACGGAGTCTGGTGATGTGCCCGGTAGCGGCAATAGGCTCGCCCTCTATTACGTGAGACCTAAAAATTCATGGTGAAATGTGGGTGTAATATTACTCCTCTGCCCACCCCTTCGGGAATACAGGCGTGAGTCTATAAAAAAAAAACAAATAGAAGTCATAAGCAAACAGATCGGTATTAATTCCGTGAATGTGTTATTTGTCGTACAGAGCAATGTAGAAATATTGAATTTTTCAGCAAAGTTTTTTACGTTAGGTTAACTGAGCGACGAGTTTCCAGTGCAGCGAGCAAGTCATATCTCTTTATTATTTAATTTTATCTAAGGCGCTGCTATACCATATTTTATCATACCAATATATGTATGTAACCGTCTATTTGCCCAAAGGCTACAACATCCGTAGTCAGAGTATGAAATAATTTATGATTTATAATTTTCTAGGGCAACAAGCCTAAATCTTTATATGTGTGTTTACAGGGTGTTGATATGTATTTGATACTATTTTCAAGAGTGAACATACTACTATAACTGAACACAAATACATAAAAAATACTCACTAAAACTTTTCAAAAAAAATTTCATAATCATTCATTTTAAACATCGGCTCGGTGTATTGGCCGAGCTGATCGCTGCGAGCTTGCACACTGTTTGAAATAATTTTAGGTGAATAAGTATACTGCCTATATTGTTATATTGAAATATTTTGCAAATGCACATCAACATATAACGTACAGGGATGCCTTTTTATTTTTTAGGGCTTGAAACTGGCGGAGGACGCGGGCGGGGCATATTTACTAAAACCACCGCGGTGTCCCTACGGGTCCCGTGTAGTGGCGGGGTCACTGTACAGGGATGCCTGGACGTTAGAAAATATCCCGAAAAATCAAAAGAATATTCGTACTTATAGGATCTATTCATGAACGTATAAAATAACTTTATATTCTTGGCATTTGTTGCATATAATTATGTATATAAGAGCAAAAGGTTGCTTACTAAATTTACTCAATCACTAAACACGAAATTTCAAAACCGAATTGAACTCTGAAGTTGGAATTTAGCAGGTAGGTTGCATAAAGATAGCCAGATGTGAATGTAATTTACAAAACGGATGAATTAGACACAATAGGTGGCGCTGTTTACCGCAAGAACCAGATACTTAGTGCATTTATTTTTTTATGTATTATTGGCGGCAAACGAGCAGACTGATCTCGTTATGGTAAGACTCAAGCAACACCACCCGAGTCACAAATGTAAAAGTAAAAGAAATAGGAGAAGGAGTGGAATGGGGGAGAAGGCACGGTCACTCACCGATCGAAACGCAACAGTATAGATATTTACTGTTACTTTACTTCGATAGTCTGTGAAAGTAGTACTTCCCTGATTGAGCCCGCCCCATTCATGCTGAAATCAGCAAGGCTATGCATAAAAAAAATATAGCCAAGTTATTTGTTATCGATCCATAAAAGCACGTGTTGATGAATATATGCACGGTGACTCTATATTAAAAGCCAAAGTCATAACTATAATAATTCTTGAAGGTTGTTTGTGTTCACATAAAAACAATTTTCGAACGCTTTTAAGCTAATGAAATCAATTCTCCTTAGTGTGTTTATTTGAACAATGGTTCGTGAGAACTGTTATTAATCAAAGTGGTAATATTTTTGGTTGTACCGCACCTGAATATATATATATATATATATATAGTTTATATGAAAAGTCCACTTGAGAAAAAATTGACACGTCAGTTACTAAACTGTCAATGTTTTCTGGGTACGATCGGTTCACGAAAGTTGACCACAAATGGCGGCCGTCGCGCATATGTACATTCGTGCACCAATGGCGTGGCTCCATTCTTACACGAATTTAGGGAATGCGTCAAGAACGGAGCCATGCCATTGGCATTCCATCCGCGCCTCACCCCGCACCTCCACGGGGACCTAAAAAATGATTTCTGCGCAGTGGTCATATTTCATGAACCGACCTTATACTAACCTTCAATAGAGTGTTCTTATTTTATAATTAATGTAAAAGCTATAATAATTTACTTCTGTCTTGTTAAAAAATTGTCATTGCGACAATAATGTATGGCATTTATTGTGCTTCGAAATGTTCTAGAGTTATGTAAATTGGCATGTGTACCATCACAACATAGGGACAAAGGCCATTGATGTCTTGGTTTAAGTTGAAACCATAGTGTATTAAGGTGTGCATTTTGTACCATATTGTTGTGAATGTACCTATTTAGTTACAAGTAGATATTCAAGAGATTTAGAAATCATACTAGAGCAGATTTTGAGGAATAAATATTTAATGAAAAAACTCAAAAATTTCTTCAACACTTTGTAGTATTATATATTACTACTAGAGAACCTAAAATATTGCCAGCCTACATTCTACTAGTATTATATAATAGTCGACGTTAAAGCGTTAAAGTTAATAAGCGCATGGTTTATTACTTTTATTTTATAGAGCTGTAAAAAATATCAGTTATGGTTATGGACATCTTCGGTGATATACAACTTAAATAGGATGATGGAGTTAACATACGTACCTAACATGATATCGGCGTAATTTATAGTATAAATATAAATTTATCGCTTTGTCTAGACAACTAGTGATTACGACGCATGCAAGTTGATTGAAACGGTGGGCCATAAATAAAAAATATTCAAGTTTTAACGCTGCATCGAACCACGTACAAGTATATAATATGTATAATAATAAAGTTATCATTCCTTTGAACAAAGCATTTTCATGTACCAAAATATAGATACATAGTCGCAAGATAGTTCATGAAGTACGAGAGCTTGTAGTGACGTCTGCTTACTTCTAAGGTCAATGAGTGAACACAAAGCAACTCATAATTTAAATAAGGCCACATTTATAGTACTAACTGGCTAATACCTACATTAATCTTCAAGTTTTCATTAGGAGGTTATGGCTCAGTCATATTATTCTCAACTCGATTTTATATGCCGTCAACTTAATGCTTAGACATGAAGTAGTTAGACTGGATAAGTTTATTCACGCTAATGATTATTAGAATACAACCATATAAGTTACTACCTAACTCATGTTTAGTTTATTAGCAATTTTGTTATAGTTCAACTTTCTAAGAACACATTGTTTCTTTTAGTATAGTTAATGTTACTTTATGTTGATTTGATTTTTTTTTACTTAAGGTGGAGGGTATATAGTAGTGCCACATCATAAAAATGTTAACTTCTGGCGACGTAGGTTTCGACAAAACCTTTATAAAAGCATCATGTTCCGTCACATCTCCTCAAAAATAGACTGCAAAGTCCGTATTGAATAGAGTTGTCCAAGGCAGCTGAGAGGTTGTTAAAAATCATAAATACCTATTTATAAATATAATATCTGGGTAATAAAAATAAACTGTTCGTAAAAGGAAATCTTTGAAAATCCGCATGGCAAATTCTGGCAATGTTTACTTCGTATACGAAAAGAAGAACTAACGACTTATATATATTTACAAGATTCTAAGAATCCTTTGGTTCGTGCAATTTCCGATTTCACTCGGTCAACCAATAATCGGAGCAGTCCAAGTCTGAGAAAGTTTTAAATAGTACCGCCTCTGATTCTACTTTATTCAGTTGACCGTGCCTCGAATAAAGTATTTCACGATTTACCATTTAATTTTGTTCGGTTTGATAAATCTGTTCTTACTATGGACCATATTTCTAGAAACGATTCTTGATTTTTATGATAGAAATATTAATATGGTAGGTATTTGTAATTGTCATCGATTATTTTTTACTGACGCAGAGTAAACTCAGATTTGCAAACTCACAACATTTTAATTCACAAAAATACTAAATTAAATACCTTAATGTTATATCTCAAACATCTAACGCCAAGCATACCAGAGATTTCTTTGAATATCTTATATAGTATCACGAACTCTAAAATTAAGTATGTCGCAACGCGTATCAAGATGTTACCTAAACTGAGCACTAGATGTCGCTCGTGAGAGTGCCTGTGACATAATCAGCCTGTCACTTGTCAAGTTCGCGAAACGTCAATGTCAATGTCATTCGTGAGCACATTCAGCCTGTCATTTGTCAAAGTGCAGAGGCGATGTCGATTAAGTCGGTCAGTTGGGTCGACACGTGCAAGCGAGAGTGAGCTCACGAAAGGTATCCGTTTCCATCCTATCGTTTGGTGAATATTTGTGATTGGAGATATTCTAAAATCAATATAGAAGACATCTACTATCTATCTGTGGTGTTATTTCGCGTCCCCACAAGATGCAAGAGGATAACCATGTACCAGATGACTGCAACTCTCTGGGATCCCCGTCATCAGAAGTCGGATGTGATCCACGTTCCCCGGTGCAGCCTACGATGGAAAATAATGACGATAAGTGGAAATTGATATTAGAACAGCAAAATCAAAACTTCCTTGCTCTTATCCAGGCCATGAAAGGTTCGAAGTCTAGCGACAACATGCACCTACCCACTTTTGATCCCGAAAAGACAAGTGTTGACGCATGTGCTTGGCTATCGACGGCCGATATGTGTATGGCTGATCAGCCTCTATCCGGAGCACCTTTGATGATAGCGTTAAGCAAGGCGTTGAAGGGACAGGCCTCGGCCTGGCTATCTCAGGTGTCCTTCCCAGGTATGACGTGGAAGGATTTTCAAGAAGCTTTCACCGCTCGCTATGACGTATCGGAAACGGCTGCCTCGACACTTATCAACCTCTACCACAGCAAGCCTAAGGAAGGTGAGTGCCTTGCAACTTATGCTGCAAGTCAACTGAATATTTTAATGTCTCGTTGGAAGAAGTTAAGTACGGAACAAATCGCTATTTCTACTGTGATGGCCCATATAGCCCAAATAGAACCTCGCGTTAACCGTGTCGCTTTCACTACCGAGATTGACAGTCGAACTAAGATGCAACAAGAACTAAGAGCACTGTCTTACATGAAAAGAAAGGCTCCAATTAGTGATCACAACAATGACCAGCCTGACCCAAAGCAACGTAAGCTTATGATGACCCCCATTGTTAAATGTACACACTGTGGAAGATCAGGACATCATGTTTCTATGTGCCGCCTCAAGAAAGATAATCGCTTTTCCGGAATGTCTCGCGGCGAAACAAGCAAGCCTGCAACGGGTTCGAAGCAGGCCGCTCCAGATGTGACCTGCTACAACTGTAAAGGCGTTGGACACTACTCCTCAAGGTGTCCTCGGGCTACTATCGCGGATATGAAGACCACTGCTCTCCAGTCAACAACCAAGCCTACGGAACGGCGCATAGACGCCGTCACTGTCAGCGCTCCTATGGGAACCCTAGAACATTCCGGTGAGTTCTTTTCATTTTGCTTTGACTCAGGAGCAGAGTGCTCGTTAATTAAAGAATCAGTTTCAGCCAAGCTTAAAGGTACACGTACTACTAGCCTAGTCAAAATGACTGGTGTTGGACAAACTAGTGTTTACAGTACTTGTCAAGTGATGGCTGAAGTTAATGTTAACGATATCGCTCTCAATATTCTATTTCATGTTTTACCGGATGAATGTTTGTTACATGATATCATGATTGGACAAGAAGTGTTAGCGCACGGGTTAGAAGTATGTATTACCCTCAACAAAGTGATTTTTATCAAAAGTTCGATTATAAACGCGTGTACAGCTATTCCTAGTGATAATAATTTTGAAATTATCAATACAGATATTCCTTTAGAGTTCAAGCCTAAATTGTTAGATATCTTGTCTGAATTTAGGGGCCACTTTGTTTACGGTACCCCATCAGGTCCTGCAAATACTGACCCTGTAGAAATCCGACTTATCGACCCCTTTAAGACTGTTTATCGACGTCCTTACCGGCTCAGTCCTCAAGAGCGTAGTGTAGTCCGTGAAAAGGTAGGCGAATTGCTTACCTGTGGTGTCATTCGTCCTAGTTCATCTCCGTTTGCTAGTCCTATTCTTCTGGTCAAGAAGAAGGACGGCACGGATCGTATGTGTGTCGATTACCGCGAACTAAACGGAAACACCATACCCGACCGGTTTCCCTTACCACTTATTTCAGATCAGATTGACCGTCTTCATGGTTGTTACTATTTTACCACTTTAGATATGGCTAGTGGCTTCCACCAACTACCCATCCATCATAATTCGATTGAGAAGACGGCGTTTATAACTCCAGAAGGCCATTACGAATACGTCACGATGCCTTTTGGCCTTCGTAATGCACCCTCAGAATTTCAACGAGCTGTTACTAAAGCGTTAGGTTCTCTTGTCAATTCCTATGCAATTGTCTATATGGATGACATTCTTATTATTGGAAATTCGGATATTGACGAATCTCTAGACCGAATTCGAACTGTTTTGCGAGTTTTAACTGAAAAGGGGTTTTCTTTCAATTTGAAGAAGTGTTCTTTTATGAACAAAAGGGTAGAGTACCTTGGGTACGTAGTTAGTTGCGGCGAGATTCGTCCAAACCCTAAAAAGATTGAGGCCTTAGTTGCCTTGCCTCCCCCCAAAAGCATTACACAATTGCGACAGTTCATAGGGCTATCATCCTACTTCAGAAAATTTATACCGGGCTTTGCACAAAAAATGGCTCCACTTAATGCTCTCACTAGCCCTGGCAAAGGTAACATCGAGTGGAAGCCTGAATATGAGACCATTAGACAGGAAATTATTGCGATACTGACTAAAGAACCGGTATTAATGATTTTTGACCCCGATTGCCCAATCGAACTACACACTGACGCTAGTGCAATTGGTTATGGCGCTATATTGTTGCAGACCAAGGAGGGCAGACAGTTTGTAGTTGCCTATTTCAGTAAGCGTACTACAGCGGCAGAGTCTAGGTATCACTCATATGAGCTAGAGACTCTGGCGGTTGTAAATGCCATCAAGCACTTTAGGCATTACTTGCACGGAAATAGGTTTACTGTAGTAACGGACTGTAACTCCCTGAAGTCTTCTCGCAATAAAGTGGATCTTACTCCTCGCGTACATAGGTGGTGGGCTTTCCTACAAGCCTTTGATTTTGAGATAGAATACAGAGACGGTAAACGTATGTGTCATGCCGATTTCTTGTCCAGAAACCCCCTTCCAAGTGAGCCTTTTGATAAAATTGAGCAAAAACGCGTAGATCTTACAAATTTGCCTGATAAGTGGTTGCATGCTGAGCAGCAGCGTGATCCCGAGATCACAAAGCTGATTGAAAGTCTCAACAACCATAGTATTGATGAAGAAGTTGCTAAGACTTATGAAATTAGATCTGGTGTACTTTACCGAAAGGTTCAACGGAATAATCGGTCTCGATGGCTGCCTATCGTTCCCAGAGCTCTACGCTGGTCAGTTATAAACTCCACTCATGAATCGCTCATGCATGTAGGTTGGGAGAAAACATTAGAAAAAGTTTACGACATGTACTGGTTCGACCATATGTCAAAATTTGTTCGCAAATTTGTTGATAACTGTGTGACATGTAAAATATCAAAATCCCAATCTGGCAAGATTCAAACAGAGATGCATCCGATACCTAAGACTCCTATACCATGGCATACTTTACATATCGATGCAACTGGTAAACTTAGCGGCAAAAACGACAGAAAAGAATACGTGTTCGTTTTAATAGACGCCTTTACAAAATTTGTTTTATTACAACACACTTTACGTATTGACTCTGCAAATAGTATTAGGGCTCTTAAGCATAGCATTTCCTTGTTTGGTGCTCCAAGGCGTCTCATCGCTGATCAGGGCCGCTGCTTTGCTAGCTCTGATTTTAAAGATTTTTGCCAGTCTCATTGTATCGATCTACACTTAATTGCGACAGGTAGTTCGCGTGCTAACGGGCAGGTTGAAAGAGTTATGAGCACACTTAAAAATATGCTCACCGCGGTCGAGGTCAGCAAGGAAAAGTCGTGGCAGGATGCTTTGCCAGAGGTTCAGCTAGCTCTTAATTGCACGATTAACAGAGTCACTAGATCAAGTCCTCTCGAGCTATTCATAGGGAAGGTATCTAGGCCTCTAGAACTTTTGTTTTCCAATGATAACGAACCTGAGATTGATATGAATGCCATACGTGAGCGAGCTATTTCCCTTATGCATAAGAATTCCCAAAATGATAAAACCAGATTTGACAGCACCAAAGCTGCAGTTAGAAAATTTTCAATAGGTGATTTTGTTCTTCTACAAAACGAAGAACGTAACCAATGCAAACTCGACCCTAAGTACAAAGGTCCCTTTCGTATCATTGAGGTTCTAAACGGCGATAGGTATGTGCTTAGAGCGCTTAATAACAACCGGACTTACAAATACGCTCACGACAGGCTCCGTAAGATGCCCCTTGGTGAAATCCCTGAGTCTGACGAAGGTGATGTCGAAAACGACACTGACTTGACTAGTCCTTTGACCATTTAACTTTCAACCTGATTACCTGACTGATTGAACTTGATGTTGATAGGGTAGGTTTGTATTCGTAGTTCTTGTCACTCTAATATGCCCCTGGTTAAGGGATGCCCCTGGTTAAGGGATGCCGCTGGTTAAGTGATGCCCCTGGTTAAGGGATGCCGCTGGTTAAGTGATGCCCCTGGTTAAGGGATGCCGCTGGTTAAGTGATGCCCCTGGTTAAGGGATGCCGCTGGTTAAGTGATGCCCCTGGTTAAGGGATGCCGCTGGTTAAGTGATGCCCCTGGTTAAGGGATGCCCCTGGTTAAGGGATGCCGCTGGTTAAGTGATGCCCCTGGTTAAGGGATGACCCTGGTTAAGGGATGCCCCTGGTTAAGGGATGCCGCTGGCTAAGTGACGCTCTTGGTTAAGGGATGCTAATTATGTGATGTCCCTGTCTCAGTGATATCTCATGATCATATTACCTGACCCACGATTCACGCGGTCAGGTATGGCCGAGCAAAATATGTAGCTAGATATATTTTCTGTTTCAGAACACTTACACGAGGACGTGTAAGGCGCAGGACGGCCGTGTCGCAACGCGTATCAAGATGTTACCTAAACTGAGCACTAGATGTCGCTCGTGAGAGTGCCTGTGACATAATCAGCCTGTCACTTGTCAAGTTCGCGAAACGTCAATGTCAATGTCATTCGTGAGCACATTCAGCCTGTCATTTGTCAAAGTGCAGAGGCGATGTCGATTAAGTCGGTCAGTTGGGTCGACACGTGCAAGCGAGAGTGAGCTCACGAAAGGTATCCGTTTCCATCCTATCGTTTGGTGAATATTTGTGATTGGAGATATTCTAAAATCAATATAGAAGACATCTACTATCTATCTGTGGTGTTATTTCGCGTCCCCACAAGATGCAAGAGGATAACCATGTACCAGATGACTGCAACTCTCTGGGATCCCCGTCAAGTATATATATTTTTGAGATGTGATACGCGGACTCTTCCTTAACGAAAATTGGCGCTTCGTTATTTTTAAACCTCTATATTAAAACAAAGCAGACTATCTAGGATATAAAAAGCTCAACCCATTTGCGTAGGTTCCTCTGGTGAGTTCCTAAATCGGAATCCCTATTATCCCCAATACGGAAAATCCATGGATATTAACATTTTATACCGCTGCTTAATGTTCATACGCAGTGACAGACGCCCTCGGAATATTTAACTAAGCCGAGTCTCGTCCATACTCCAACTCGTAATTTTGGTTCGATTCGAAAACTTTCGGGTTTACCAGTATTTTGGCGGTGTTCGAATAGTCATTGAATACAAAAACTTTTTCATTTACGCTCTCGGACGCAGACTGAATAATATATGAACTGATGGCGGCGAGCTTACAGAAATACTTTGGCTTTAAGGATTTTTTAGCGTCTCAACTGAATTAATGACATCTTATTCGTCGTTCAGAATAAAAGCGGTAGATCTTGCTACGGCTATTTCCAATATTCGACATCATAATTCCAGAAAATCAATAGCTTCTCAAAATCAAGCACTATGCTGACTTGGAATATCAATTTTTTAGTAAACAACTAAGTATTCAGCTTCGTCTATAAACAACTCCATTGTTGAAAATAGGCCTCTTCTTACTATGGGAAGAGTTAGACTTAGTCCTCCGCTGGCACAGTGCGGATTGTCAGGTCATGCTATGATCTTAAGATACTAGTATAGTCGGATCATGCTATAATCTTAAAATAGTAGTAAAGGTGTGAAGTTATGATAAGTGAGTATAGTGAAACGATAGGTCAATATAGCTGTAATATCTATAGCTATAATATCTATTAATACCGTAATAATTGCGTACAGATGGGCAAATAAATAAAACAAGGAAGTTAGAGCAGTTGCTAGCATCTATAAGGCTAGAATCGTCTTTTATCTTAACCTAGCATTATCACGCTTTAGTAAATCTTGTACTGTATAAATATATGCACTCTGTAACCCAGATTCTATATAAAATGCTGTCTTACTTTATTTGTACGATTTTTGTTGTATTTATGATTGTTTTTATTTAGATTTTATTCCAGGGTGCTTATTAAACGCATATTTGATGAGTAGAATTGCAGAATAGGTATGTAGGTAGCTGAGCGCAACGAGTATACTAGTTGTCTGAAACCGATATTTTACCGGACCTATTTCAAGAAAATGTTCGATCCAAAGTAATATTTAATTACAAAAATAAAATAAACATCATAACATAGCACCATCGAATAAAAGTATTACCACATATTTGTCAATATATAAACCATAACAACTTATGTAGCAGCAGCTAGATGTTTTCAGCCGCGCCGATGATGAATAACACATGAGATGTCTTCCTTTATTTGACGACTTGAAGTAGGAGTGAATTCAAAATAGGGCGAAGCCAATCATTGCTTAGTCGTTTGGAACTTTTCGAGTTATTGTTATGGTGCTGATACATTTGGGCATTCACCTGTAATGAACATTCTGGTGAATGTTACAAAACAAAAAACAAACGAGTGTGTTTTAGCGACCATACTTACGAACTTTCTGGCGAGCATTCTAGCGAATTGAAAGTAAATTTGCTTTGACGTTTTTGCTGATTGGAATGTTCGCTAGAAAGATTGTGAAAATTTTCTTAGCAATGTTAGTTGTTCAATTCGACAAAACAAAAAATGGTGAATGATAGCTGTTCTGTAACAAGTGAATGCTTAGGTGTATTAGTACCATTACACTCTTTTAGCTTAAACCGATACAGTTCTGAAACACATTGAATAGATTTTTCCTAAAAGTTTTGATTAGTTTGTAATACCGACGTTCTTAAGCTTTTAAGTGATCTAACCGCTTTATCTACAACAGTATGAATTTGAAATATGTGTTTAATTATTTGATACAAGTTATTCTGAAAGTTGTGTAATATATAAACACGGTCTTGTTTTTAAAGGCTATTGATTATATTAATTCAACAGAGTTTTGATAACACTTTGAAGTTATACTTGTGTTAAGCTTTATTAATTCTCTTTGATATATAACCTTATATTTTCCTGGAAATATTATTATTCTATGTTAACGTAAAAATTAAAATCTAGTTGGACTGTTATGTCTGGATAATCGTATATATACTGGGCACAGACCTTTTAGAAGGCAGCGATAGCCTAGTGGAGATACCAACGGACTGCCATGCAGAGGGTATCGGGTTCGAATCCACGGTGCGCACAAATGACTTTTCGGAGTTATGTGCGTATTGAATTGATAATAATCGCTTGTCTCGCGCCTTCGAGGGCAAGTTAAGCCGTCGGTCCCGGCTGTCATGAAGATCTTTGACAGTCGTTATACGTACCTCTAAAATAAACTGACACTAGTCTAAACCTTGGAATATCGCTATCCCTTCGGGTTGCGGAGGTCAGACAGGCAGTCGCTCTGTGGAAAAGCTAACATTCAGCTAAATCCGGTTAGACTAGTAAGCGGACCCCAGTTGAAACTGGAATAACGCTAGAAGGATGATGACTGGACACAGACCCTTTCTAAGTGGTCTGTGATACTGGATGATACTGATGAGAAGAATGATGAAAGAGTTGACGTAAATTCATTGTTATCTAGGTAGTATCAAATATATAAATAGCATCATCATCATGTTATCCCGGTAGCATCCAAGATTTACGCCTTGAAATCTGAGGTCTGTTTACTTGTCATATCTGATTGAATGAATATGAACTTTTCCTCAGCGAATACCGTCTGAAAGAGATAGTATATTCCGTGGCTTAAGCCAGTTTGTTCGAGGGTAGGTACTGACTGCTCATAACGACTCTCAAAGATGTTCGTCACAGCCAGGACCGTCGATTTACGGCCAGTTTCAATCTCTGATCTATCCATGGATTTACCTACTAGAACTAGAAATACACATTTATGTCAAAAGTCGTTAACGCCAAGGCACGGAGCAAACGATAACACTTTAATATGCGTATGTTACTCGACCTATAACACAAGCAGCTTGTTAAAAAAGAAAACCACTAACTACATTCTTTTCATTTTATCTTTCACTAATAAAAGACCACGTGCAGGAATCGTGCATCCTATTACCTCAGAAATAATTTCAAATCTGAAAATTCTATACCCTATCTTCTATCTCTTAAAAGCTTTTCCAAATATCTGACATGAATCTCATCATACTACCTTAAATCTTGGCTATGCTTTCACATACTATTAGTCTAGACATTGTAGACAAAGAACAGTGAAACGTGAAAGGGTCGGTACAAAAAAATCATTTCCCCAGAGAGATTACGATGCACCTGGGCCAACATTAAAGGATGCCAAAGCTTTGAATATCGAAGTTTTGTTCAGTTTTATTTTTACGTGCCTGTGGATCGAGCTCTCACGTTCGAGGACGGTGTAAGTATGTTTTGTGAAGTGGTGGTAAATACTTGTGTACAAGGTGTTGAGTGTTGTCGTACTATCACGCTTTAGTTAATATAATTCTGCATCTAAAGCAAAAGCACTGTGGCGCCCATAGCTGAAAAGGTGAAAGGGAGTCGATTGGCCTGGTATGGACATGTTATGCGGAGAGATGAGATGTATGTAGGTAAAAAAGTGATGGATATGCATGTAGAAGGACGAAAAGGGAGAGGACGGCCAAGGAAGAGATGGATGGACTGTGTGAGGATGGATATGAAAGAGACAGGGGTAAACGATCGGATGACTGGTGACAGAGAAGTATGGAAGCGAAGGACATACTGCGCCGACCCCAAATAAATTGGGACCAGGGCAAGACAATGATGCCGGAACGCAGATCTACAGGAGACACAATAGCTTTTTAATTGTGTCTGGCATTCCGGCATACAAGAGGTTAAGGCTTCCATCCAATTTTAGTCATGGCAACATTTTGAAATTGCAGCTTTATATCCTAGGTATCTTACAAGTAATGGTTAAAATTAACTATGTGACAGCAGACTTACAGACAACGAGCAGCAACGCAACTGCTCAGCAACACAACTGGTCGGCAATACAGCTACGTCATCTAATACAATACATATGAGAAACACGGTAGCTAAATTGTACGACCCAGTACTGAGGTAAAGGAAAACACTATTTGGCATTACTTCGTAAAATTCCAGTGTCTCAAAGCACTTGACGTAAAACCAAGCATAAAAGTGACGTTTATCAGATCTGTAGTTATCGCAGTCATTATCATTATCTGCCCTGTATATGAACTGCCCACTGTCAAGCCCGTGCTTCTTCTCACTATGATTAAGTGAGGCTATAGTCCACCACTCCATCCAAGAGCGGGTTAAGAAACATTACATGTTTGTTGAGAATAGTATGGTAAAATCGCAGATATCCAAGTCACCTCAAGATGACTTCCTTCACCGTTTAGCTAGCGAAAATACGCACTTTGACTCCACTTAAGAATATAATTATATTATACGACTATATTCTTTTCTTGGTCATCGGTAAATATTTTATGAACTGCACCATGATTAAAATGCATATTCTAACCCAGTTGCAGTGCATTTTCCCTAAAAATAAATTACGAATGAATTTCAGTTCCGCGAGTCACAGCGGATTAGTAGTTCACTGTTACCCAAAACGTAACGATTCATTGTGACCCAACGGCGGTTGTGGAATAAAAATATCATTAAATAAAAACTAGCAATTGCAAAGAAAAAATACAAAAATCACATAAGACTTAGGTTATAACAAGCCTACGACACAATAAAAACATTAAGATTTCTTATTCACTCAGATATAAAACAAATTTCAAAACCATGTGAAAATTACTGTTGTTACTTACCTACTAAGTGGACTATAGCAGCGCGACTTCTAGCTTTGACACCGCGTTGACGATTAGTACGTTTGGGAG
This sequence comes from Euclidia mi, assembly GCA_944739405.2. NCBI lineage: Eukaryota > Metazoa > Arthropoda > Insecta > Lepidoptera > Erebidae > Euclidia > Euclidia mi. The sequence continues at coordinate 56,790,493 of OX123190.2, forward strand.
GGGGATAGACAAGCAGCGGCAAGAACAAGTTTGTTTGTATTCCTAAGCGTAACACATACCTACTGAGTTATATTGAAATATCCCCTGTACCCCGTGATCCACTGTTACCTCCATAAATATAAGGAACTGACCTCCTCTCGCAATATTAACCAGCACGGCAGTCTTCTTCATCAGCTTGAGCGTGTTGGCATTGATGAGGTGTTTGGTCTCCGGCGTGTAGGGACAACAAAGGCACACAAAGTCACTCTCTCTAAGCAATTGCTCCTGCGACACTCGCTCCGCAGCAAGAGCTTTAGCTGAAAGATAAGAGTTACTAAATGGTTTACAAGTTATACTGTCTTCACCATAAAGGACCCATTTTAACAGGAAGCCAATAAGCTTGTGCCTTTCATCACACATATTATCATCATCATCAGCCTCGTCATAGCTTTATCGCGGTTGCATCAAAGACCTCGGTTTGCAGCCTACTTTGTTTAAGTCTTACTACAAGGAATGCACCTCAGAAATCACTTTGATACAGTCGCCACCAAAACAAGCCTTCCCAAAACGAAATTCTGAACTCGCCATTTTCTTTTAGTTACCCCGTAATGATAAACATAATATCTGCTATGATATAACATGTCCTTATCTCGATTGTATCTGAATAATATGCTGTTTGATAACACAGTTTTATATCACAGATATAGCGATAATGAAGAAGCCGATGACGTCATACAGATGTATGATATGAAATACATTGATATGGAAATTATTAATAGATTTACACCTGAATTAATAGTAAGAGATCCCTAGAAGACTGACCTTCTCCGATCTCATTAGTATAAAAAGTATTTTTATATATCGCGAATGGGTTGGTAAAAAATCCTGCCCAGTTTTAAAAAAGGCGGCCAACCGCTTTTCATGATACGTTTTTCGCAGCAACCCTAAAATTACCTTCAGGTTTATCAGTTCTGCCGCTATAGATGAACCGTGCGACGTCAAACCCCCGCAGTCTTCTGAGCACTGCCTGGCCTACGCCGCCGAAGCCGATGATGCCGACGGTACTGCCGGCCACGTCCAAAAACCCAGCATCCATTGCACACCGTACTTCCATTCACCACTGGAAGAAGCATTCGTTATTGGAAAGACCATGACACAAGTCATTAGTGTGTTTTAGTCCCGTAGTTATAATATATAGGGGCTGTGACAGTCATTTTTAAATTAAACTGATTTGATAAAACTTTTGACAAACATCAACATTTCAGTTAGAAAATATTGCGAAAAAAAGTATATTTATCTCTCAAGCTGGCCAAGATCTTACTAAATTGCAATTACAAGTCACCCTAAGAAGATCGTCTCATTATCGTGACGTACTTTTACAAAGTTTATAACTTACTAGTCAACGCCAGCGGCTTCGCACGCACAGATTTTAAAATTTCCCGTTTTGCCCGATCCCGTGGGAATTTCGGGAAATCCCGTCTTAGTGCACCCCTACGGTCCCCAAGGAACATACATGCTAAATTTCAGCTTTTTGCGCCGCGTAGTTTCGGCTGTAGCGTGTCTGTCAGTCAGTCAGTAACGCAAGGATTTTATATATTAAGATATTCAACTACCTACAGCATTTGTTACTTCACTAAACACCTATATGCATCAGCTTTGGTATGTGTTTCAAGCGACGAGCGCTATCATTTTGGTAAGTAAAAAGGTATTTCTTATATATGATAGAAGTAGTTCGATATAGTTTCTAATCTCAGTCATCTCTTTACAGGAACCTAAGACTAAACAAAACATTTCTACCAGGATTCCTAAGCGATTTTTTGTTGATTGCCCGATTTAGGATTTGGAGTTTGCCTAAATTACATCTGTTGTTCGTTTGTGCTATAACAGTAGATTGTCGCGTAAATCATTACTGATATTCTATATGGTCACTAGCTTTTTCCCGCGGCTTCGCTCGCGTAAATTCGAGGTTCTCTAGTATCATCTATGGTAACACCAAACACAAATCTCCTTTAATGAGCGGATACTTCTCCAATTGTCGTTTTAATTGTTTAAGAAATATAACTGCAATAGTTATTTGTGCAACAAGACAGCAAAGTTGTTTTTTGTTTCGAGTGCTGATTTTGAGTCCCGAGCAAGCGAAGGATTCTATGATTAAGTTAGTTATATCCTGAGCGTAGTGAGGGACTCAACAGCACGAGATGCAAAAAGCTTTGCTCTCGTGTAGCACACATAACTTTTCACCTCAGCAGTGAGAACACATATTACTTAGGTGACATAAAAATTAACAGGAATAAATTGCATTAACAATAACAATCTCCCCTACCTACAGAATGTATACCGAAGTGCCTTGAGTTTGGTATGCAGTAGGTTAGGTGGGTACCGAGCCTGACGCTCGTAGGTATAAATCGCGTTCCGACTTCCGACCGTTTGTATTTAGATAAAATACAGTACCTATAGTTTTCAATACCGTGGTTAGGTACACAATATCAAGTCTGCCTCTGTGATCTTGCGGTAGTGTAAGCGGATCATGAGGTCTCGGGTTCGATTGCCGGGTTGAAACAAATGTGATATTGCCACCAAATTCCGTACAATGTCGAGCTAAATTTCATAAAAAGATCTCAGCTAATGTCGTCTCGCTCCTGGTCTACACTGGTCGCGACGGCGAACGCGTGTGCCCGTGGCATGTTTTTCGTGTCGCGCGAATTGTCGCGTCGCCGGTCGTGTCGCAGGTCGCGTCGCCGGTCCCCGTGGCCAAGCCGTAAGAAAGAGAAGCGCGACGACGACGGGACGTTCAGAACGTTAAAAAAAACATGAAATAAATTAATTACAGAAAATGTATTGATTGGATTAAAAAAATAAAACAGTATTTCGTTAGTATGTTGCTTGTTGAATAATTTGTCAAAAAGCAGAATGATTGTATGAATTTTATATGGTTTTTACTCGTTAAAATATTTTTTAGAGGTATTTTTGTGATTTTTTTCTATCGATTAAAGTGAGTTGTATTATGTTTTCAACACAGTACTTAACTAGATTATATCCTTAAGAATATCATATATTTTTCTGATTGTGTTAACTGCATTGAATCATATACTTTAAAGCATTATAAAACTCGCGTTTAGCTCTTGTAGTGTAGTCCCCTTAAATTGGCACTGGCTTCCCAACGCGTGAGACCCATTAACAGATAATTTATGAAGGTTCTGATACTAACAATTTCTAACTAATCAATTTACTACGCAACAATGTTTACGGCTTGTGGGTCCTGCGATCCTTCGGTTTTATGTTTGTAGAAGTCAGAACAGTCGGGTTTGGTATTTATGACGGAAGGCCCCAGAATGTTGAATAATTTAATGTTTATATTACAGCGTGTACTTTAAGTTGTCTATTTACAAAATCACAAAAGGTCTAAGTTTAATAATTATAAATATTACATTACAAATATCATAAATGTTTTGTTTATTATTATACAAAAACCACATTAATTTTAAGTCAATCTGCTGCTATGAGTATGTATTTTGAGATATGATATGCCGTTATGATGAAGCACAGTCGCACTTTGTTCTAATTTTATGACATGGTCTATATGATTTGGATTACTCATATACCTACCTGATAGGTATCTGCATCTATCACGTTTTCGTTACATCGCAGTTACATTATTTAAATACAAACAATAGTCTGGCGAAAAGTGGGTGTAGAAATACACCTCTGCCTACCCCTTCGGGGATAAAAGGCGTGACGATATGTATGTATGTATGTAACAGGCTAGTTTTCAATTCCTGAGTCTTAAAACTCAAAATTGACTACATTATAACATTCCAAGTACACTATCGCTGGGGTATTCATAATAGGTCTTAAGATAATCATTGCTTATAAATATTAAATCAGTATTCGGTTTCCGGGACTGCCCTTTGATCATTACGCATAATAGTAAGAGCATGTTGCTATTTAGATTTTACATTTGTAAGAGATTATAAATGGTTTTAACTTTGTAAGTAAGCTATGAAAGGGTATAGAGAGAAGATTTGTGCTTTTAAACAACAATACAATACTCTATTTGAGAAACATTACAGTATCAACTTATTGCTCCGAGAAGGATATCCAAGAATTAATAGGTATAAAATGGTGAAATAATATAGAAGCTTAGTATACAAATATTATACGTCATTAGTGCATTCAATTATATGTACAGTACAAATATATTCCACTATTTAAACCTATTATCAAAGGTTAGTATAGCATAATCTTGAGCGCCTGATAAAACCTAATAGCTAATTCGTATCCGCAACATAATAAAAATGGTAATTTTATAAAAGCTTGATATTGTAAAAACGACTCATTGCCACAGAGAAAATCAGATTGAGGCAATTTGACTTCAATTCATGCTCCTAGTGATAGCATAAAGTAGTAAGGCGGTATCGGTTCTTTAGAAGGTAATGTCGTTTATTACTTGCTATCCTGTACTACTTAAATAGATTCATAAGCTGGTTGGAGATCGTAACGGCGGTAATTTTACATTGCATTATTTATAAACCGTGAACATGTATTATGAGCTAGTCGAGAGCTTAACAAAGGTGCTTTCAACTTAAAACTCATCAGAAAATATCGGTCGTATAAGCTTGTGATCTGTATATATAAAATCCTTGCGTTACTTACTGACTGACAGACACGCTACAGCCGAAACGACTGGGCGTAAGTAGGTGAAATTTGGCATGTATGTTCTTTGAGGAGTGTAGAGGAGCACTAAGAGAGGGTTTTTGAAAATTCTTCCCCTAAGGGAACCCATAACATGTTGTCATAGTTTGGATGAAACTTTTTATTCCTTCAATGGATTAACTCTAAACTTTGTATATTGGTTCCTCAAGTGAAAGAAATTAACACTTAGAAACATTTTTCGGAAATTCTTACGCTAAGGGAGTAAAAAGGGCAGTCAACATTTGTTTGAAACATTTATATTCCTTCAAGGGATTAATTTCAAGATTTGCATATTTGTTCCTCAAATGACTTTTAGAGACAAATATGCAAATGACACTGACATGTTAGTAAATTCACCCCTTGGATGGGGGGCTCAAAACAGGGGCCCTTATTTTTATGAAATTTTTATATATTATTAAAATGTCGCTGTAAGTTTGTATGAATATAAAAACAATATTCATCAAATTTGTTTGACAATTTGCATTGCTAACCAAGAGGCGCAATAGTTGATACAAAACATTTTATGGAATCGAAAAAGCTAGTAATGGATAAAATTAAAATCAAACGTAAGTATGTAGTTAGTTAAAAGACACGTCATTGTAAAAGGCGGAACAGTATTGCACAACAAAACAACAATACAATTTAAACTTGATCATCTCAGTCATTTTTATATTACTATACTTTAGTTTTTCTTGGCAATGCCAGACATTTGCTGCGAGTTTCCTGGTATTTGATACTAGTTCATTTCATAAATTCTTCGCCTTCCATTCATACTCCAACGGACGTATATAATAACCTTGATAAAGTTTAGCGAAAAGCTTTCAGTTATAAAGGATCTTTCTAGGAAGCAACTTCGTCTGCAGTTTTATACACATTAATTGCCGTAATCGTTATTGTACGCCAAAATAAAACTTTTGTTCTTATCTTTAAGTATTTAGAGGCATTTTTTGAGAACAAGAAGGCTTAGTTAGGTCCGCTATATACAGATTCTGAAATCATATATATACTGTAAAATTATATAAACTAACATTAACAGTTTTATAAACTTGAATGGTCGCAGAAGCAGAGGTTTGCATAAAATACTAACGAACGAGCCTACAGTATTTGATCTATAAGATGTCCAAATATATTAAAATTATTTAAGGTGAATCTTTGATTATCGTGGTTCTTAAGAATTACCGAAATTTGTTTCAAGAAGTTGGCGTGGCCAGATTTACCCTTGTAGAACTGTATCTTTGATAATTATAGTTTTTAAACTTAAGGTACCAACATATTATATAATTCTGCCCTGGTAATAAAGAATGCAGTCATAGACATTTTTGCGATTTTCACTTTTTCCGGAAATGGGGTCCCAAGGGGATCATCTACATGGAAAAAAAATATTTTCAAAAAAAAAGTCACTAGAAGTATGTTTTCATGTACTTGCATAAAAAATATATATCAACGATAAGAAGAAGTGCAGCATAAAACATGTGCTAAAAAACAATGCAGTACTCGTGCAGTAATAACATTCTTGTAGCATTTTGACTAAAAATCCATAGAGCAATAGCTAAATTAAAACGCAGTACTCCTTATTACTCTTTGAAGTTACAGAGCCGGCAGAATATATTTTTTTTATGTTTACAATATTAGATATTGTTGGTTAGGCTCACGTAACTATTAATTACATAGCTATTTTCAGCGTTCTAAAACTAAAAAAATGACGCAGTAGTCAACATGGGCTAGATCATAACGCAGTAATCTGCACAACTTCTGCATTTTGTTCAAGTATCCTGAGTTTCTCACACGACTCAATGCTAAGGCTAAACGCAGTAATACGCATTACATATGAATATGTTGATAAATTTAATAAAGGAAAACTACCTTCGAGAAGCTTATTTTTTATATATATTATATGTCCAATAAAATATGCACATCTTGCTCAGATCTCAAAAAATATGTTTATCGCGTTTATCTCGAAACCGCTATTTGGCGATTACTGAATTCTTAGTTATGACGGCAGAATATACTGTTATGAAAATCCACACATTTGACCATAGAGTCAGGGAAACGAGAGTAGGCCCAATGATGTTTGCACGTATACTAGTACACTATTATAATTATCTTCTTTGCCAACCGGCTAAATGCCGTTACGACGAGACTCTGCAGCTAAAACTAGGTCCGGAAGACATCATTATTATTATTTATATTATTTAAGTTTGGAAGTAGAAAGGTCGAAACGTATCAACCAATGTGAAAGCTTTAGGGGTGCCATCTGTACGGTAGAAGGCAATTAATAGGTCAAGTGAATTATTTATACGACTAACTGACTGATCAAAAAGGGTGACTATGAACCTCTATTAACTATTTCATACTAAAAAAGAAACTAATGTTAATTATTGGTTCTTCCAAACACGAAACATTTCATATAGCAATACAAAGCTGCATTTGTTCCACCAAAGGCAAACTTTGAGCAATTAGGTACTATACGTCCAGAACTAAAAGGAAACAGCGCCAACTTTGCCGTTCTTACAGATCCATTCGACTTTACCGAACCTATTGCACCGTTAATAATCCCGAACCTTGTTAGGGTATTACAACACTCTTTCGTACAATACGGTTGTGCCGAAGCAAATAAAGGCCGAGACTTTGGTCTGCAAAGCCTGAACGCCCGGCTTACTTACTTTCGACCTGGCTCTCAGTCCGGTTCCGCTTTCTCAGCGCCTTTGCCTTTCAGTCTCAGAGCTTTGCTTACCTTGTCCGCAATTTTTATTCACAAAAGCTCCTGTGAGGTTTCGTAGAAGCTTTTTAGTTTTCGAATCGATGAATTGATTTTTCTTTTTAAGGTTTGCTTTACATGTTTCGAGACGAGAAAGATTGGTATTTTGGGTTCTCGCCTAGTTTTTTTAAATTGATGTAATGCTTCAAATGAATAACAGCGAATAACAGATGCAGGTTCAAGTAGAATTTTATTTTATTTATTTATTTATAATCTCACGCCTGTATCCCTGAAGGGGTAGGCAGAGATGTAAATATTACACCCACATTTCGCCATGAATTTTTAGGTCCCACATTATAGGGGGCGAGCCTATTGCCGTTATCGTGCACATCACCAGACTCCGGGCTGCTACTGAGTATCCGGGAAAACCCAGTAACACTTTTGCCCGACCCGGGAATCGAACCCGGGACCTCCGATCAGCAGTCGCATACGCTATCCACTGGACCACGGAGGCAGTCAAGTAGAATGAGGTAATTTTATCGAGAAGACGAGTAATATACTAGGTAAAAATGAAAATTGTTTAGGAATTGTAGACACTGATACATGCTATGCTTCAAGAATTAAAGTTTAGTAAGTAAAATACTTACTTAGTAAACTTTAATTTCTTGAAGCATATAGATTTTTTACTACAAAGTAGCTGTGGTTTAAGTCGTTAAACTTTTGAAATTTTATACTCACCTGTTCACCAATTTGTGTTTTAAAGTATTTATGAAAGTGATCACGTATTACTCCCCCAGGCATCCGAATTATCCTAGGACTTTTTATTGCAACAGTGGTTACTTTTTTCTCATGACTACTTTTACTAGCCTACAATTGCATAGTAGATTCAACAGTAATAATAACGTATAACACATAACGTATTCGCTACATTCATTACTTGGTTGCACTAAAACGTATAGCCAAACAACATCGCAACAATAAACCCACTATTTCTTTTAGCGAGAACACGCAAAGTGAAATCGTAAAAATATATTTGAAACTGAACAGCAAGCCTAAAAATTCAGGTATACCACACAACGTGGCTTACTAAAGTATTTCACAGTTCGCTACAAAGTAACATTGAAAAGGCCGTTACCTTGCCAACGTTATGTCCTTCGCTATGATACTTGTCCCGATGTTTACATTTTTAACTAGACCGACGTCACTCGGTTATTTTTATTACAATTTTTCTTGCGTCTTCTTATTTTTATATGCATAAACCACTAACTCTAAAAACAATAGGTTTTTAGAGTTAGTGGTTTATGCATATAAATAAGACGATTGAAGGAGTCTTTCGAATGACAGTACATTATATAGGTGAGACGGGGTCTCAGGTAGGATTGTCGGGGTTCCAAAGAAACACAACTAGACTGAACAGGTTTTTTTATTTCGTCTCACTACCGCTTACATACAATATGACCGAACTAGGTAAGCACTGGCCTGAAGGCTGGAATGTAGACTCCTGCTGCCCTCCGACGCTCGCAGGGTAGCTGCTCGTAGGGTCGCCGGTAAGCTGAACGAAGTGCGCGTTGTATAGACAGCTCGGTGGTTGGGGTGCAGGCTGAGCGGAGGCTCAGGCGGTGCAGCCGATGTGGGCCGAGCGGTAATGCTCAGGCGTAAGCCGGTGCAGTCAGGCACCAGTGGCCTGGCTGTGGAAGCTCGTAGACCGGAGCGGATGCTTGGGCGGCGGCTAGTAGCGGCACGGCGACAGCAGCTCGTAGCTTGTAGCCCGTAGGGAGAACGTCGGGCTCGTAGGGAGAACTTGAAACAGCACAGAGAATACACAACAACGATGTTATATATATACGATGTTCTGTCTGTAGTATCTGTATACTACAGACAGAACATATAGGCACACAGACAACTAGAATAGTTATGCTTACCCCCAGCGGGACAGTAGAAGAATAATACTTGGTTGTCACTACAACCATCAGCAAGGCGATGCGTAGGGAAATCGACCGATTTAGATCGCGCACCCATCTTATATAGTCATACACCAATGAGTCACAGACAGCCTGTGACTCGGTACATGACCATATATGGTAACAATTCCTAGCGAAGTGCTCCTCGGACAAAGCTGGCTTTAAGCGCCTGCGAGATATTATAACGCAATACGTAGTATTACGTTACAATATATTACAAGTTATAAAGATTCCGTGTCGCAATAAAAATGTTCTTTAAACTCGCTTAGTTCTCGCTAGACTTTACAAATATTTAATCAGTATTCCGTGCGGTGACGGATTAATAATACGGAATGTCACCACCCCATATTAGCCCATGGGTGTCGTAAGAGCCGACAGAGGGAGCATATTATGCAGAGAACAGCACTGTAAGAGAAGGAAAACTAGATACAAACCCTATATCAACCCGTTTGGCCAGCGTGGCATAGTGGGCCAATTCCTCCTTTCAAAGAAGAGGCCTAATCCAGCAGTGGACTGTTAAAAGCTGATGATGATGAATCAGTTTGTCTATCCGACAAGTTGTTGCCTCGGTGGTGAACCCCATCACACTCGGTGCAGCGCCAAAGATGTGGTGATCGCTTAAACTACTTCATCCTTGTAATCAGTTCTTTAGAAGCAAGTTCAGTATATTTACGAGTAGATCACACCTGTTATCCGATCTACTTACCTAAATGCGTTTCTCACTATGATTCTCGCTACAGGTATCGGTTTTCACTGCCATACACATTTTCCAGAATTTATGCTTTCAAAGTTGCCATGTTATGATAATTATGGTTCCTTAACAGGTTTCCCTTCTAAGAAATTTAAGATTAGGTTGAACAAATCTACGCAAAATTAACCTTCGTTTTCTCGGTAGTACAACGTCTTTAACACATTATTTTATATCTTTAAAGGGTACTTATACGAAATCAAATTCTATAATAAAAGGAAGTAACGCATTAAGTAATAGGCATATTCGAAATTGATTTATGATATTACAGTTAAAAAGCTAAAATTCTTATTTCCTCCTAAAATCATCGTGTCCTTGTCAGGTATTGGCTCGAAGTAAAGTGACAACAGCCGGAATACTACGGCACTACCCTCAAACATTCTGACACTGGTATAAATCATATTACAGCTATCCGTTGGGTTGCGCAGATCTGACAGCAGTTACACTGTGCGCCAGCTAATACTCAAATCTGGTTGGACAAGAAAGTAGGCCACTGTTATTCAGGTGAAAAGTCCTGAATATTACCAGTTTATTGTTTAACACTAGTGTAGTTCCATGATAATGATCAACGTAAGTATCTATTTCAGCAGAAGTACGTTTAGCTTTTCAATTTCTTGAAAAATATATAAGATTGTAATTTACGACGCCTGTTTGACACTCTGCCCGTATTTTAAGAATGCATTACAAGGATTAAGGATTTTTTCTTTCTAAACTCGATGCAAACGGTCAACAGGAGCACGACTCTAATTATATACCTCATATTGAGTAGCAGATCTCACATATCCTACAAGGATAAGAAACCTGTTTCACATACTTCACCACGATCGATTTTCAATAAAACACTTAACATATTGTAGCCATTTTTATTTTGACGTGTAACACATAAGTACACTCTTGAAACAAAGCCTTCTAGGGATATAAAGTGAACGTAAAACAGTGACGTTGTCTATAAAAATGTCAACCTACGACAGTGATGTACGCGCCTTGCGTGTCCAGACGCGATATATCAGAGAAAAGGGAAATACGGTCCTGTGCTTAAGACATTAGGTACAGTACGAACAATACTTTTAAGCTTTTGTTTGTATTGTTTTGTACCGAGTTTAATGTAGATTGCTGTGTCATGTTTAAGGCCATTATGTATTCAATTTACTAGTTGCCACCTGCTGCGTGGTTGCGTAGTAAAACTACGCCTATTAATCATTATTAATAATTCACACCAAACCATACCCATATAATTGTTATTAGTTGTATGCATATGCAGATTAATAGCATGTTATTCTATCCTATTTCAGCATTGGACGTCTTTTGACTAAAATTCCGATAATTGCTAATACCCGAAAACTACAGCAAAACCTGACACTGAGAAAGAATATCAAAGGTTTAAAACAAATGGGAGTTCACTCCACTTGACTTTTTCCATGCACCCTTATTGTGACCGTTAAAAGTATCTAGTCTTTGGGGTGATTAAAAATATACTTAATAAACCAGGTCGGACGGACAGACAAAAATAGACAACAAAGTGGATCGCTTCGTTATCCATCCTCTTATCCTTTCCATTTTACCTTATGGGTTAAGGCACCTATATAGTGATAAGAACTAACTACGACGAAGAGGGTCTTCAGCCAGTTAGAAGCCACGGCGCGCATCACCGATTTTCCGAAGTTATGTGTAAATTAAAATATCAATCATCGTTTAGTAATCAAACGGTGAAGGAAAATATCGTGAGGCAACCTGAATATCTGAGAGTTCTCCATAATTTTCTCGAAAGACATGTGGATTCTGCCGACCCGCACTTAGCCAGTGTGGTTAAGGCCGAACCCTTGTTATATTGAGATCAGGCCTCCGCTCAGCAGTGGTACAAATTGTAAACCAGGGTGATGGTCGTTACTTTAACGTTGAATGGCGTAGTTAGACTAGAGTATTTGTAACAAATGATCAGAATACATTTATTCAGACGACACGGGCAAAAAAGAAACTCCATCACATATTTCGCTTGTAATATTCAACTATATATGCTAAGGCAGGCGACGTCTAACGTTGCGCTTTCACACGCTCGCCACTTAAGAGCCTTTCTTGGGCCGACGAGCCATATAGCCGATGTATTGGAGACTTTGGATGCAAGCAACACAATATCGATTGTTGTTGAAATCTATGGAGGTGTCCCACATACTGTCGCAGTCGATTTAGCTACTTGAATTTGCTGCTGACAATCTTGTTATGCTGGTTTCACACGATATTCGGCTTTATACATATGTATAAAGCCAAATATCGTGCATGTGCATAGCTTATAGTCCAACATCAAAGTCATACTGACCATAATATAACGTAAAGGAAGTTTCAACTAAATTTCATCAGCACTTTTTTAACAAATATTTTTTAATTTTCAGTCCTCGGTACTATGGAAATTTTACAACGTGTGCGGACAGAAGTACGCATGTTATATTGACTGGCGTACTAACTTCATTGAAAAATAATTGAATGTACAATTTTTTTGTCACAGGTAATATTCATTATTCTCTTAAACATGATCGAATATTAACATGCGAACATGCCTATTATAAAATCCATTTTCTATTTACTTTTAAATCATATTAGTTGTTGGCACTAGCATTAAATTCTTTATCGCTTGAGACTTTCTAAGAACAATTTTTAATCACATAAAATGTAGTCTTGCGTAGAAATCGAGCATGCTATACCCGGGGTAGTATTAAACAGCAGCGCAGTCGCTTAAACCTTTACGCCGTCAAAGCGATCAAGTATACGTACTATAGTACCAACAAAGTTTGACAAACGCTGCTAAAATGATATATTTGTAACTGAACGAAAAATCATTCTACATGTACCAAAAGTTCCATATTATAATAGACACAAGACCAACAGTTTAGTCATCTGCAAAGCACACTTGCTACACCTTGCAGCTAGTTAGAAAAATAAACTATTAAAATTCTGTCGAACACGCTGCGATCCTTGGAATAATATCGTAAGACCATACAGAAGATAGTAACCATAACCTTCAACCATGATACTAAACCGGTAAGAAAGAGCACCTTGTATTAGTTGAATAGAACCGATTCTTATTTTATAAAGTCGTCTTGTGACGTAGCTTAACTTAGAAACCAGATTGGATGCCCTTTGAAAGAAAATATTTGACCGCACCGACAACGTTCTATCAATACATTGGGTATTTTGTGAGACATTTTTCAATGGAAATTTCTTAAAGCTGCAGCAAGTTCACTTCCTGAATGACTTCGTAGGAACTATGGTTGACAATATTTTAATGTAACGGTTTTGATAATTTTAAAATAACTATACTATTATTATATTTTTCTTTTTATTGTTAATAAGACTCCAACCGCGTCTACGCCTGCATGGTTTGTACACCTAAACTACCTCAGGAATCACTATTGGTGAAAATCATAAAAAAATCCGTACAATAGATTTCGCGTCCATACAGACGGATATGACGGTCGGGGAACTTCATTTTATAATAATTATGCATAAATAATAAATCCTTTAGTCTGTTGCATTAGGTAGTTCTAATAATATGGTAAAGTATCCTTAAGGCGCTGTCCTAAGCGACTGTTTTGGTAAATGAGGGGGTGAAGCAGGGGAGGTGAAGGGAGCTTAGCTCCGTCTACTGCGGGGCGCCCCCCTTCATTCTCGTCGCGTGCGGCCATATTCTGGTGACATCCGTATTCCAATATTTCAAAATCGAAAGCAAAACGTTTTAGCATATTGAATTGAGATACTGATATTAAAATTTATATTACATACATCAATCTGTTTGTACAATATAGGCATAGCGCAATTTTTGTTCTCAGTGCAGCCATGAGCAAAACTGGTTTACATTAAACGTTATAGGTATTAAATTTTGACGGAAGTAGGTAAATACCTACGTGCCGTAACATGATAAAAATAATTAAGTCAGTTCCATGTATGGAGAGGCCATTATTATGTTTGTTTTGTTTTTGTATAAAAATAGTGAAGCAGTTCATAGAATCCCTACATCTAATTCCATTCCTGCCAGGTTTCAAATCTGTTTTGCAATAAATTGGCTGTGACATACGGGCGGACAGACAGACAGACATTGCGAATCTATAAGGGTTCCGTTTTTACAATTTTTGGCTACGGTACCCTAAAAAACACAATACTGCTCTACTAAACGCAAAAGCCGTATCTCAACTAAAGCGAGCTACGAGATAACTGAAGTTTAGTAAAAGTTGATTTCTTTTATTTATTTATGGATGTTTATTGTTATTATAGGTATAATTATTATGGTAAAGGTTTCGAAATACGTCGCCATTTTTAGGGGTTGTGAGTGATTGGAGAGGGAGCAGGGGAGGTCTTGAAACCCCCTTCACCATTTTCACTTGCCGGAAATACTTGGTTTCCTCTGAAAAAAAAATCTCCAAACATCGGTGTGTATGGCACTGCCAACTTCCACATTCATCACACTAGTTTAATAAACTAAGGTTGTCGGAGCCCTGCGAAGGGCTCCTGTTTTCGGATTAAGGGTCAAAAGAGAACCTAACATAACCTATTTATTTACTTATTACAGTCGCACCTAACCCAAGGCGCTCGAAAGCAATGACGCACAAATTTGACACTAGCTGTCAATATGATCATTCCAAGATGGCAGTTTTGCGTTTCGTTTCACGTTTTTCACATAAAACCTAAAAATTTAATTTGTAAAACTGTACTAAAGTATAAAAACTATGTGCCGTTTTGCATAATTGCCGAAATATTTATGAAATTTTGGAAATTGTTTAAAACTATTTAGACACAACTCCGGCAGCCAAAATTACTTTTAGGGGATTAAAACAAACTACCTTAAGCCCCCTACACTACCAATACCCTCAAATTTAGGCGACTCGTTTCGAAACCCAACCCATTATTATTTTTCAAAATAGATGAAACATCTAAAATATATGTGGATATACCTTATTCATGAGATACTGCTATGTCGCTTAGAAAATTATAGAATTAGAATTTGAGTTATTGCTTTTTCGTTAACTCTCGTCATACATGTTTGTATGGAAAAATATAAAAAATTTCTTTCGCTTAAAATATGTGTTGTTTCAAAGAAAATAAATATTAAAAGATATTTATTTATATTCATTTATAATTTATTAACGAAATACAGAGTTTACAGCTCATCAAAAGTTAGCTGTCTGCTACAACCCGGCAGGTTTTCTTTATTCTCATCGAAGGCAGTGTGTGAGGTGATAAGGCTTTAATACTTATTATTTGCTGTTGTTTACGAGGCACAGTTTCATTTACTTTCCCTTTACGGCTTGGTATTGTAGAAATTTCAAGCACTGATGAAACATTTTCCTCTCCGTGATCTCGCAATGCCATCCCTTGAGCTTGATGAGAATCAACAATTTCAGGCAACTGCCAATTCATATAAAACGCCACAAGCTTCTCCCAGAAAACATCATCTCTTTCTATAATTTCTATTTTTAGTGGTATATTTTCGCCACTCCACACAGCAAATAAACACTTTTGTTTGCGTGTAACGTGGCGTTGCCCCTGAATTTGGTAATAACAATTACAATATTTGTTTAGACTAGTCAGTTCACTTTTTTATCATGTTTCCATATTTGTATTTTATTTGCTCTTATACTATTCTCCAGGCCATTCTTATAGGCAACTTTAGAACATTAAATTTCCACAATCGTGTTTGGACCTATTAATCCATCTGGCGTGGCACCAATAATCGAATAATCAACAAGGTTCGATTGTTACATTTTCTTACTTCGCCAGTTGTTGCAAAGCCAGTTGTTCATTTTAGATTCCATGCGCAACTGATTTTACATTGCAAATATTTTATTTGTACAAAATATTTTTTACTAAGTTGGCTTTACTGCTGTTATCTCTTCTTTTTACCACTATACAAAAATTTCAATCTGTCAACATATTCTTACGCAATTCGAACCAGTCACTGCTATCCCTCTTGTAATTTTTGCTTATCACTACGGAATTTGAGTCAAATTTGTTAAAAAAATTGTTTGGCATTTCTTGGCTAGCTCTTGAACAGATCGTGTTAGGAATTACTGAAGTCAAATGTGTGTAAGACGATGCAGAACTGTTATCTTTAACTTCACTGTAATTACAATAATGATAATTAGTTACGTACTTTATTATTAAAAATGTACCATATCTTGTGTTATAGCAAACAGAGAAATTACCTTCTTACTTATAAATGATTGATTTTAGAAATTAAAAAGATATTAGATGTACTGAGACATACCTAATAGTTTATGAATAATCAAAGTTTTACCCGATGTACCTAAAAAGGTTTATGTTCAAAACACAATAATACAACATTCGTTACCGCTTGTGTGCGGATTGCGGAGCGCCATATTAGCGCTGTCATCATTATTGTTCGCCGTGGCGGCATCTTAGCGCTCCAGGCGCTCTGACAAGCTAATGAATTTGAAATATAGGTATATAAAATGATTCGATTTTATGTTATTATTTTTTCAAAAATTGAAAACTGTGGCAGCTATGTATTGTGAGAATAATTTATATAATTATATTATGCATAATCGATAATATATAAGTAACATAGTTAGTCATAAAAGACTTATGAAAATAATTTGTGTAAAAATGTTACATATTTCATAATCACTTGGCCATGGATGAATTTCTATTTTATTACGACGCTTTCTTGTACAAATCCTGCGTAGAACTTCATTTCTCTAATTGTCCATATTTTATTCTTCTAATTATATATTTATAAGCACAGAAACAATAACACATTAAACGCAACAAGAGTATAAACTTAGGTCCTAATTATATGTGCCCATAGTTACATGAAAAGCCTATTTGATTCAAAGTATTCAGTCTATAACATAAAACATGAAATTACGAACTCAAATCGGCGTATTATAATAACAAACAGGTTTACGTAAAATTTCGTGCAGTGGAGACGCAAGCGACATGACCTATCTCTCACAGGGCTCATAGCCGAATGATGAGGTCTGGGCGGGGCGTAAACTATCAACTGACACTCAGTACGCCGCTTATGCTAATAAGGTTTAAATTGCTGAAGTGTTTGATATTGATGGGATCTACCGAGCGTCAAAATCATAGACGTTTGGCAGATTTTATTTAATTTTACAAAATATACACGTATAATATGAAAATAAATAGGGTAATTCTTTAGTTCATTAGATTTCCTACAATATTATCAAAAAAAATATGACAGCTTACGATCAAAATATTGCAAACAGTGAGACGAAAGATTATTTTCTGCCTCGATTTTGTGATTTTTTTACCGTGATTCTATTTTACGTACATAAAAAATTCTTTCAAAAGTCTTTTGTTCAGACTTTTGACTTTAAGCTCAAATTTTTGCTAGTTTTTAATATGTACCGTTATGGCTAGATGCGCGACGAAAAATTAGGTGTTTCACGGCTTCTGAGGTATAGCAGCACCTTAACGCTCATATTATGGGTTTGGGGAAACAGTGAGTTTCATAGTTAAAACAAGCGATAGCTAACTATGAGAATGAGCTTCACTTCGGAGACTGCCATGAAATCAAGTTTAAGATAGTTTTCGGGTCAGGTTACAATCTCATTCTTGCTGTACGAATTTCCGCGTGTTTATAGGGTTCAGTAAACTACAAGGACTCTTAATTTTTTCTCATGTTCATCTGATCGTCCGTTCGTAGTTTAACTCCGAGAGTACTGGCACTAATAGCTGCGATTTGGCATGGCCTCATGGTTCACCTACACCTTAAAAGCTGTGAAAATTATCAACTCGATAATAATATACTTCTTAGACAGACAGTTTACTTATAATAATGAATTCAATTTACACTTGAGTTAAGACTGTGCTCCGTAGTTTGTCTTAGACTTCAAATGCATAATACAGCACATGAAACAGTTAAGAAAAAACATTCAGTTTTAGATAGTAAATGCAGCAAAAACCATATCACTATTAAGTATTACATCAAAATGGAGATTGACATTTGTAAATATTTTTACGATGGCACACTATGCCATAAAATTTAATACTGCGAGCTTTACTGTCATGTGCCTTTTACGGCGTCTTTAGAATCAAATAAACATGAACATGGTCCTCGTTGTGAAATAGACACTTCTATTTTATATGTCACGGGATAGACGGAGCTATAAAAGCCAACCTATTTGTGTCACCTGACTTGGAATCGTTAAATTTAGAGTGAACACTTTCCGTTTAACTTTATGTTTGTTGCTACTGGATCAAATTGTAATGGATGAATAAATTGGTAAATGATTTTGATTTAAAGCTTTCTAATTTTATAAAAGTTTGGAGTATTAGATGTTCTTTTCAGCTGGCTGGCCGGTAAGGATTATCCTCGCAGAATATTAAAAAAGTTGTACATGATTATCTTCACGAGCTTCGAGCTGCATTCTTCGCCATACAAGTCTGCTGTCAACAGTTGCCTATAGTAGAAAATTTACGGGACATGTCCCAGCATTCTTCTGAAAGCATTAGCTTGTTATCACGCAGTAAACGCGAGACGAGAGTTCCTAACAACAACGTATCCATCCGGCAACGAGTCTGCGCGTTTGAATTGAGGCCCAAACAGTTTTCATACCCCTACCATTGCTGCCTTAGTTCATCAATTACATCCTGTGCCTCAATCACCCTTGTTATTTGTTTCCTTCTTACTAGCAGACAGCCTTGGTGTAGAAATATCATAACCAAGAGAATTATCCAGAGTTAGCTACTGCTTAGCAGCAGTTGCATGGTATTCTGCCACTGCACTGGCAGCAATAAAAAAATATCCCCAACAGGTTCCTGTTTACCATAATTAGGGCTTATCATGCCAGTCAGGTGTAATATCACTTGAAAAATTTGATGTTTTGTTTTCTCAGTGCAAGTTTAACTATCATTGGTAGTGTATAAAATTCTCGTCTATAAAGCTATAATGAATACTAAGTTGCATTTTCACATAATATCTATTCAACTTCACTATTCACTTTCAAATGCGACCATACTTTTTTGTTATATTCTGTATAATGGCTTGTACTTAATTGTACTTAAAAATATTTATTTATGAAAAATATTTAACACCAAATTTACCAATGCGTCTGTCGGGCAATTAACATGAGCGTTGATGAACCTTATTTACATTTTACGATTTTAATTTTCAGTGTTATTTGTGCCACTTTTACGTAATAAAGTCTATCAGATAGCCAACTTTATTCATATCTGAAACTACCGTGAAATAACTTTTAATTTTTATACTTAATATTTTTTTAAGTGGGCAATTTAAATACTACTAAGTACTTATATGTTTTTTAAATTCTGTTTATGGGTTTTAATTCTAGTAATAAGAGGGATAAAATGTTACTTTATTCTATAAAGTGTAACAGTTTTGTATTGTAAAAAACGGGCACTAATCAATGTGTGACTTGGTTACTCGTACAATTTCATTCTACTACCTAACTAGATACTTACTGACAATGCGACCTTGCAGTTCGGTTTATTTACTCATGTGCTTGCAGACAGCGAAATATATCCGACAATGGAGTACTTCAAATTTTTGTATGATGTGTTTAAAAAGTATTGAGTTACTTACATTGCTTTTACCTATTATACGGACACACATTCGTAGCTGGCGGACTTTAAAATATTGAAATAACTGACACAATGCACTCTAGGTTACTAAGAAAAATATTCAAACAATATTACAAGCAGTTTTCTTATGAACATTGTGTAGGGAAAATAAGAGTGTAGGTATGTTAGTTTTCACAAATTAGTGTAAATTTGGATGATGAAGATAAGTAAATGAATTGAGGGAAATTAATGAACACTGCATATACAAGTATCGCGTTGCAAATACCTGTTTTAATATAATTACAAATACGTAAAAACTATACACAATACATTCTTTACTCATATATACATTATCCTTATATAGTTATTTCCCGACGTGACTACTTCTGATTTGTGTTTCAAGGAATTGGATACGGATCATAAAATTCATATGAAGCGTCAAGGATGAAATATATTTATTTTTAATTCTGCTTGTCATGACCACGGTTAGAAATATTGTGTAGTAAACTTCAATAAATGTAGAGAAATGTAGGTAAAACCATTTTTAAATGTAAACGTTGAAATATTGTTTAAAACTAATCTTACACTTAGAATACTAAACGCATATTTAATACGAACATATTATTACTGTCTTTTGATTTATATAGGTAACTGCACTATCGCAGCTCACGAAATAATCACCACAAAAATATCGATCTCAACATCTTGACAAAATTTTATTTAGATTTTAAATACATTCGCTTTAATTTATTCCACTATGTGCCTACTTTATTGCTTATTATTCAATAAGGAATGACCTAACTATCTAACACATAACAACAAGCGTTGTCCAAAATATTCGTCGAGGAGAATGCTCTGGAAAACTACGCAAACCAGTATACGCAATGCGCTTGACATTAATAAATTACAAGCAACTTTTCTATTTGATACTGGCATAACTTTTATTGTTGTTCGTTTGGGGAATGTGTAATGTTATTTGTACGAACAAAAGGTGGTAGGTATTTTTACATTTAACCTTAAGAACTAGTTAAAACTTAAGCGAGTTCTAGGAATCGTATATAAAATATTGAAACAAATTGGGTTCTACGAAATATAAGCCAAATCGAAATCGAATTGAATATTATTCTTAAATATAAATATGATGATCCATAACAATTTGTCAAATGAATAGAATTATCGTAATATTATCTAGTTTATTGACCGATGTGTCGTCCTTTCCAACCATGGAATGTGGCCTCCCAGTAATTATTAAACTAGTAAGCACGATTAGGCATCTTGTATACATAGACAGTTTTTCATCGCTCTAGTTTCGTGATAAAAGTGCCAATCTCTGCCAAGCTATATTCATCTACTTTATGCTAGAACAGTTGTGTTACTGTGATCGTAGAAAATACTATGTGAATTTTACCACCATTGCCTTGTGGTTGACGGCCTAGAATACAAGTGTCACCACCCCCAATCTTTCCGTGGGTGTCGTAAGAGGCGACTAAGGGATAGCACGATGCAAATACCATCTTTGCGTAGAGACGGAAAACTCGACATCAAACCATATACGACTGCCTCGTTGGTCGCGCGTCATAAATGTGCGCGTGGGATCGGGAGGTCCCGGGTTCGATTCCTGGGTCGGGCAGTGTTATTGGGTTTTTCTGTCACGAAATTCTCAGTAGCAGCACGGATTCTGGAAATGTGCCCGGTACGGCAATAGGCTCGCCCCTTATTACGTGGGACTAAGGTATATCTGGCGAAAAGTGGGTGTAGAAATACACCTCTGCCTACCCCTTCGGGAATAAAAGGCGTGACGTTATGTATGTATGTATGTAAATACGACTAAATATTTTCCTATCTAGTTTTTTTTATTATAAACTAGTGGATGCCCGCAGCTACGTTTGCACATATTTTTTAATATTTCCCGATACCGTGGGAATTCACGGTCCCCAGGGAGCATTCATGCCAAATATCAACTTCTTGCGACCAATAGTTTCGGCTGTGCGTTGTCTGTCAGTCAGTCAGTCAGTAAGGGAAGAATTTCATATAAGTATACATACAGATACAGGTAAGTATGTTGGAATAAAATATTTTATACTGGTAAAAAAAACGATATTCAAACTTTTATTTTAATAAGGATCCAATAATTGGAAAGTAAGTTAAAATAAAAAATAAAATAATAAATAGAAACTGGTTAAATAAATAAAAACTTCTGCCTTGACCCATTTTAGTGTTCAACTTTATTCAATATTTATTTGTTTCTTCTCTCGTGAATATTTTAGAAGGCCAGCGTTTCACGTGACTTTGTCTTGCATTTCTTTGGCTATAAAAGCGATACACAAAAGCAACGCTTGTGAATGATGTATCCATCCATCTTATCATCGTGTTAGAAGCTTTACGCGTGTCAGACACGGCTGCGTAAACTGGAGAGCAACGATATCTTATACATAGAGTTAAAAAACAAACATTACGGTATTTAATACATACATAGTAGCTAGTTTAAAACAAAATGTCTAATAACTAAGAAGATAACATTATACACATTAAGAAGTCATGAGGGTTTCTTGACAATGCTGAGAAACTCAATAACATTTTACTCAATCAACAATATACATACAATCATTTATTAACGTGTTTTTTTTATATTTTTTATGCAACACATTGAACCTGATGCATATATCCATGACCGTCTTCTTCTTTCTCTTAGCGTTATCCCAGTTTCAGTCTGGGGTCCGCTTTCAAGTCTAACCGGATTTGGCTGAATATTAGCTTTTCCACGGAGCGACTGCCTGTCTGACCTCCGCAACCCGAAGGGATAGCGATATTCCATGGTTTAGACTAGTGTCAGTTTATTTAGAAGGTACTGACGCCCTGTAACGACTGTCAAAGATCTTCATGACAACCGGGACCGACGGCTTAACGTGCTCTCCGAGGCACGGGACAAGCGTAAATTAACAATTCAATACGCACATAACTCCGAAAAGTCATTGGTGCGCGCCGTGGATTCGAACCTGATACCCTCTGCATGGCAGTCTGTTGGTATATCCACTCGGCTATCGCTGCCATATGTCCATGACCGTGAAGAGGAAAAAACATAAAACTAGAAGAAGATTAAATAAATCTTTTAGCCTTAGGATAGGATACATTAAACAAAGGAAAGAAAAGTTCTTATCTACTTATACCGCTACGATAAATTGCCGTTTAGCACCAATAGGTGCTAAACGGCAATTTTCTGAAGCTTTCCAAATCAAGGATTCAACCATAACAAGTAGAGAACTTGAAACTTATAAATCACCACAACAAGAATAAAATTTTGCAGTAGCTAAGCTTAGAATAGAATTGAACCATAATAGCCTTATCTTCAATCATGTCGTGTTATATGCAAATCTCTGCCCGCATCCAACAATTTCTTACTCTTTACGCCGGGTATTGTTTCCCAAAGTAGCTCCTCCCGTCACTATAGGAGACGCGTCGAGCCCAGCGGGACTTCGATAAGATTCGTCAATGCTTCGAAGAATCGTCGCACCGCAAAAACAAGGGTAACAGGCTAACATTTTAACGGCTGACATTTTGTGACGGAAAAACGACAAGGGAAATCATTGATACATTTTGTGCCGGATTAAAGTATATTTTGTAACACATTTCAATATTGCGAAATTGTTTGGTATAAATGTAAAAATATGTTTGCAGTAAAAGTAGATTTGAATAATAAGAAAAGAGCTATTCAGGATTTGTTCGTAATTTTGTATAATTTATAAATCCTAAACTAGATAACTTATTGAAGGCGACATAAAGTTATCATCAATTATCAATAATACCCAAAATGACAATCTATCGTAATAAAGCAATGAGCACTAAGAACCGATTATATATGTATCGGCAGAGACTAAGGAACGCCATTTGCAACGACCCATACTTATCTCCCTTGCTTCATTCACTCCCACAAAGTATATACAAACTCCAATATACACTGTTTATACACAAAAAACCATCGTGCTTCAAAACAATACAACAAAAAGCTAATAAGTCAAAGAAACCAACCAATTCTAGCAATCGAGTGAACGGCAAAGAACACAGATCAATACGATACTAGCGCAGTCAACCCGATTAAACAGTGTAAAAAGCTTGAAGCTTTGCAAAAAGCGAAACAAGCTGGCTTAGACAATACGTCGAGTTAGCCGCCGGCCTCAGGCACACAACTTTTTATCTCCAACCATTTGTGTTTTTTTCGTTTTTTCAATTCAAAGTTACACAGTACTGTCGGACAATCAGACTCGCCTAGAGGGAAGCGGTGGAAAATGTTGCCAACGCTCTAAAGGTAGATTATGCCGCAAAATTACCGGATTTATACATTAACGTTAATTAAGACACTGGATTTTTTAGACAAAATTCAGTCTAATTTGATAGCGTTGCTATAAGTGACGCTGTTTTTCAAACACCTACACACTTAGCAGGATTAACAAGGAAAAAAAGGTGTAAAGAAAAAGACCAGGCTATCCAACCAATTATGTCCCTCATTTTCCTGCCACTGTCCATAAGGTAGAGAGAAAACACGCAAGATAAATTATTTTAATAATGTAAAATGTCCGGCTCTCAAAAAGCATAAAAAATATAATTTTTTTTATAGAGAACGTTTATAACGCGATAAAATTACATCCCGCCTTAAAAATCTACTTGAATTTCGCGCCACTGAGCTGCTAGTATGTAATAAAGAATTTTCTGTGAGAGGAAACTTTCAAGGAAGAATTATGCAAGGCTATCATTCAATGAGACATACTCCTATAAGCGCTAACACACACGGGAAATGAATACGTCTGTACAACTTACATAGGAAACGGCAAACGTCATTGAATCAGGAAAATGGAGGTAGCACAAAGAAAAAGTAGTTTACTATCTTGGTGACTCTTTTACTGGGCTAAAAATACATGGAATTGTAAAATTATTGTACAATTACATTTATAATTTATAAAAGAAGTTCATCTTATATTTTGATGTGCATTATGGTTCACAAGTAATATGAAATATCGTCGTAGTCCTTTTTTTTTTTTATCGTGTGGAAAATGAGTTACCTCATGCTCATCCGACCGGGGAGCGGTCGAAGGGGGTATGTCGGACTCCCACCTGGGTTACCGACTAAAAACCACACACCGGTGGCTCCGTAGCTCGACGCCTTGCAGGTACAGCGGGAACTGTGTTGTATTGCTCCGCTGTACCTGTCGCGTCCGTCCCCTTGCTTGGGACGCGTGCCCGGGGAAAGGCGGGGTGTGCAATGCCTTTCACAGCAGACTGCGCCACACAGTCCGCTGCCTTCTCGGGTCCGCTTGTGGTGGGTCATTAGAGGCTCCCCCTCCAACGCCCGCAGACCTGAGGAAGAGTCGAGTTCAACGGCCGCTGCCGCCGCCTCGACGCCGCCTTCGCCTGCGAGCGGGGTTGCGTCGTTCACGCTCCCGCTCGGCGGCCTCCTTCTGGAGCATTACAGCTTCACAGAAGGAGACCATTGCACGCCAATTGTGGGTGTCCTCTACCATTGTCGCTACTACGGCTGGTAGGGACAAATCCCTCCCGATTGTAGCGACCAGAGTACTCCGCTCGTCCGCCCACGCGGGGCACACCTCTAGTGTGTGTTGAGCGGAGTCCAGATCGTCATCGCAGTGGTGGCACTGTGTCGTCTCCTCACGGCCGATCCGACTCAGATATTCACCGAAGCAACCATGCCCGGTAAGTATCTGAGTCAGCCGGAAAGTAGTGCACTCTTTCGTCTCGAGCCAGGCGTCAAATATTGGCAAAATCGCACCGACGATGCGTTGGCGCGTGCAACGCGGTAGATGCAGCCGCACGCGCCACTCTTCATACGCACTTCGGTGCGCATTTCGCCGGCACTCTTCGAGCGTTTCACTCGACGCCTCTCCGCCTACCCGACGAAGGCGAACCTCGTCATAAAGACGGGCATTCACCCACGCCAGGAGGTCCCACGGCGGGAGGCGCGCAATGAGCGTCGCCGCCTCATGGGATATCGTCCTGTAGCCTCGTGCTACCCGAATGGCCACCAACCGCTGCAGACTGGCTAGGATAGCCCTGCAGCGGGAGGCGCGCGTAAGACAATGATGCCACACGGGCGCCCCATAGAGAACCATGGACCGCACGACGCCACAGTAGAGGCGGCGAACTTCCTCGCGTGGCCCACCAAGGTTCGGGAGCAGGCGTTGAAGCGCGCCCGCCGCACCACGAACTCGGGGGGCCAAGCGCTCGAAGTGGTCTTCGAACGCCCAGCGAGAGTCCAAAATGAGGCCAAGGTACTTAATAGTACGCCCCACCCGGACTTGTGCACCACAAATTGACACCACAGAGCTGGGTGGTTCCCGACCCCGAGGAAGGGCATGGAACCATAGCGCCTCAGATTTGTGAGGCGCCACTCGAAGGCCCAGCTGGCTGATCGCCGAGACGACCAGTGCCACGCCACGATTGGCGAGAGCCACGATACTGCGGAAGCCGGTTGTCCCCCGCGCCAGCACCAACGTGTCGTCCGCATAGCAGACGACGCTGACATCAGAGGGGAGACCGATACGCAGGACCGCATCGAACGTGATGTTCCACAGAAGGGGTCCTAATACGGACCCCTGTGGAACTCCGTTTGAGAGCTCCCTCGTGAGCAGAGCTCCGTTCCGACCTTTTATCCTGATGGACCTCCCATTTAGGTACGACCCGATAATATCACGCAGATAGGAGGGCACGTTATGATAAATCAGCGCCCTCCTAATTGACTGCCAGGGGAGGGAGTTAAAGGCATTGGCAATGTCAAGACTGACCGCCAACGCAACGCCTCCCTCCCTGAGCACCGGCTCCGACAGGGAGCGGACGCGACGGATTGCGTCTATAGTCGAACGCCCCTGCCGGAAGCCGAACTGGCACTCGGACAAATCGGGGCCCACGTTCGACAGGTGGTCCTGGAGGCGGGCAGCAATAATGCGCTCAAAGAGCTTGCCCACCTCGTCCAGCAAACAAATGGGTCGGAACGCTGAGGGAGAATCGGCAGTCCTGCCGGGCTTTTGGATTAAGACCAGATCAGCCTCTTTCCAACCGGAGGGGAATACGGCACAACGGAGGCAGTCGGTGAACAATTGCCTTAGCCTGTCCCCCAAGATTGCGAGCGCGAGCACCCACGCCCGACCCGGGATCCCATCGGGACCCGGGGCGGTGTTGCGGGCCCGGAGCCGTCGAATGGCTGGGTCCAGCTCGTCTTCCGTCACGTCAAGTTGGTCATCCCAAGGGACTTGGGATGACTGTGACGGAGGAGGTGTCGAGTTGCTAACCTCGGCCCGCGGGAAGAGGGTATCGACTACTCTCTCCAAAAACGGCGGGTCCAGGGTCGACGTGATGGGAGGGACCCACGGTCTGAGCTTGCCCATAACAAATTTGTAAGGGCGCCCCCATGGGTCCCTGTCCAGTCCATTGACTAGTTCTTGCCAGGAACGGGCCTTGGCCGCAAGGATGGCACTTGAAAGTGTTTTCCCGACGGTCCGATACCGCTCATATGCTCCAGCAATCTCTTCAGCAGTGGCTCGCCTTCTTCGTCGGGCTCGTAAGTACTGGCGCCGCGCCGCGATATGATCAAGGCGAATGCGCTCGATTTCGCGCGTCCACCAGTACTGCGAACTGGGTCTCCTCGGACTGGATCGGGGCATAGACGTGTCGCAGACAGATGTCATAATGTCCCGAAACCAGTCCGCCTGTGAGTCGGGATCGGGCGGGATTCCCAAATTGGCGGCCTCCCACTCGGCCACGTGGGCAGCGGCTGCTAACATATCCCCGTCAAGTTGTCGAACGTTCCAGCGACGCGTCGGAACCGCGTTTGGGCGCTACGGGATGTCGCGGGGTGGGCGGAAGGTCACGCTGAATTCGATCAATCTGTGATCTGACAGCGTTGTCACATTCTCTGCGACAAACCACCCCAAGACGAGACGCTCGGCAGAGGGAGTCGCCCACGAAAGATCGACGATCGACTCTCCCTGCCAGCGGACGCATGTACTAACTGACCCCCGGTTTAAAAGCCGGAGGTCGAGTTCAGTCGCCCATTCGAGCGCCGTCTCTCCACGCAGGTTGTCCCGGGTGTCACCCCACACGCTAGAGCGTGCGTTGAAGTCACCCAGGACAAACACCGGACGGGACTGGTAAACCCTGATGTGGTTCGCCAGCCCGTCGAGGTAGGCCTCAAAAGCGGCAAGGCCACTGTTTGGGGAGACATAGCAGCCGACGACGATCGCAGGACCCCATTCGACAACGACGAAACCCGGCCCCTGATGGAGCAGGCGGCAATGGGGCTCTCTTTCCCCCCCGCCCAGTACACAGCGACGGAGCCATCTGATGCCCCGAACCAACGAGGGTGGTCCGGGACGAAATACGGCTCCGCCATTATTGCCAGGGCAACCGAACGCTCTGCAACGGTCTGCGCAAGCAAAGCTTGCGCAGCACGGCAGTGGTTTAGGTTGCCCTGAAGAACGACTAAAGGGGAAAAGAATTTTAAGCCTCCATAGCCTCCCCAGAGCCGGTAGCCGACTCCAACAACCCAAAACCATTGCTGGTTTCGGTAACCGCCGTGGCAGGAGCGGCGGTAACCGCAGGCTTACTTCTACCACCCCTCTTCTCAGGAGGGGTGCAGGCTTTGGTGCCCACCCGGTGGTTGGCCGGACGCCCCGCATCCGTGCACACAGGGCACCGCGGAGCACTCTCCTCACAACCGCTTGCCTTGTGGCCAGCTTGGCCGCAGACAAAGCAGAGAGCGCTTCGGTCCCTGTCACA
Source organism: Euclidia mi (assembly GCA_944739405.2). Lineage (NCBI taxonomy): Eukaryota > Metazoa > Arthropoda > Insecta > Lepidoptera > Erebidae > Euclidia > Euclidia mi. The sequence goes on from OX123190.2 coordinate 56,818,907, forward strand.
TGTGCAGCGGGCGCGCACGTGCCCCTTCTCCAGGCACCTGAAGCACTGTAGAGGTCGAGCCGCCAGGGCCTCGACACGGGCGATGACCCAACCTACTCGGAGCTTTCCCGCGGCCACCAGCTCGCGGGCAGCTGTGAGCGGGCATCGAACCCACGCAGTCCCCAAGCCCGCCGCGGAGGAGCGAATTTGGCCAACCTTCACGTCGGCCTCATCGCAATTGCCCTCCGCGGAAACTGCTTCGGCAATATCTTTAGGGACTACTGCGTCGTCCAAGTCTCTCACCCGGATCTCAGCCATTTTTACGGGACGCGCCACGATCGCGCCCGTTTCGGACAATGCCGTCTGAAGGCGCCTTTTAAGGTCTTCCGCCTTTTCCGAGCCCTGTTCACCGGGAATTTTAAGTATAAGTCCTCCGGTGATGGCCCGTTTCGGACGGAGGCCCTCGGTGAGCCCCAGTTCGTTGAGGTCAACCCTCTCCCTGGCCAGTCTCATCACCTCGGCTAAGGTGGTGTTGGACCCCGGTGGAAGAGTCACTGTCACCGCCGACGTGGACGGCACTTTGGGCAACACTGGCTTCTTGGTCTTATCCTTTCGGGCCCTGGCCTTTGCAGGGCGGCTTGTCACTGTGGCCCAGGAGGCACTGGGCTCAGCTGCAGGTGCCTGCCCAACAGTATTGAGGGTTGACAATGGGGCAAGTGCGGGTGCAGGCGGCGCTGTCTTTCTCCTCCTTTTCTTCCTGCTTCCGCCACCAGGCGTGACTGCTGCTGCAGTAGTGGACGCGACTGCATGACTGTATTGTCATTCAACCAGCCAGCGACGTATTTCTTACATATATGTACTAGGCCAGTGCTTATTGTTGGTATTTTCATTTCCTTTTGCTCGGCTCAAACAAAACTGTGTTTAGGTAATGTACTCCCATATAATAATAACGTTTTGATTTGACGCACTGAAGACACATAAAGCAAATGATCCGATATATAGGTCTATGATAATGATGTATATTGTAATGGTTCACAAATAAGCATGTTAAACACGTTTTTAAATTTAAAATTGTCTCCTAAATTATTATTGTTGGTTTCCACCATTGTCACTTTGGCTTGGCGTCTAATTCCAACTTTTAAACTCCGCGCGATCAGCGCGTGCACAGATAAAAAAGAGACATGGACGTGCCGTGCACGCCCAAACCAGAGACAGGTGACCATGGTGGAGGCTTACAGATTGTCCAGTCATGTATTTAGTTTTAAGATTTAACTCACTTGTGCAGCATGTATTTTTTATGTTTGTGTCCGTAATATACATATTTATTTTATTTATTATTTATTTATTAATACAACGGTCCCAACAGAATACCAGCGCCATCTTGTGTCTCAAGACGGCAATATGCTGAGTTGGGAACCGATTCTGTTTATGTTAATAGGATGTTAGTTTTTATATTTTATATTTCTGTCAAAAACTTAAACAGAATAAATTGGTTTTTCTTTTTCTTTCTTTCTTTCGATGGCAATCGCGACGTCTGGTGCAGCTATGGGTGCGACGTTATGTGTCGCGGCTATTGGCTGCGCGAGTCGCGGCCGTGCCACACGGTCCGGAAAGATCTCAGCCCGAAGTTCTTCGAACTTGCGATCCATCTGGATCGCAAGTTGGGCCGAGATCTGCGACGCCAGGTCCGTATAAGTAGAGCCATCGTGGCTCACGCATGGATAAGGTGCCGCGACAACTTGTTGCTGGACCCGATCGCTAGTCTGGGCCCGGGCGGGGTGGAAGGGAAGAGGAGGGAACTCCTCTCGGCGAAGTGGGCCCCCACTCCTCGGAGGCTTCTTGGCTGGTGCGCTCATTGTCGGCTGCCTGGCAGGAAGAGGAGGTAACCCGGACTGGGGAGGCGCGCAGGTCTTCGTCGTTGGCGTTCGCGGTGACTGAGCAGCTGGATATGTCAGCGGCGCACTCTTACGGAGCTGCTCGAGCTCCTTGGACATCGCGTCCATCGCAGCCTCAAGGGAGGCTAGGCGGGAGTGGAGCTCGGCGTTAGATGCCTCCTCCCGCCCGATGCGCTCAGTTTGAGCCGCAATTGCAGCAGCAATGTCCTGAGCGGCGTCTATCAGGGCCTTACCAAAGGCCCCCTTCAGGCTGCGGCTCTCTTTGGCCACTCTCTCTACAACCGCAACAGAGGAGCGCTTTCTCCTGTATTGCGGCTGTCGGTTGCCCGCGCAGCTCCTTTAAACGCTGCTCGATCTCGTGAGCACGTTTTGTTGAGTCGGACGAAGAAGCTAACGGGTCTGACAATAACCTTAGTTCTCCGTCCGAATCAAAGACCTCCGCCGTCCTTGCCCTAACCCGGGCCACTCCCTCATCCGGTCCCTCTGGGTGACGTTTCACGGCGCGTTTTCGTGCACCTCGGGTCGAGACCGATGCCACAGACATGGCGGAGCTATCGCTCTCACGCGCACTGTCCGCGGCCCGCTCAACTGACGACTCCGGGGTATGCGCAGCTGGATCACCCAAAGCCTTCTTCTTCCCCGAGCGGGTTACGCGGCCTCCGCCATCAGAAACGTCTGGCGACGCCCGCCCGATCCACCCAGGGCCTTGGGCCCCAGGTAAAGTGGTGGTGGTGGTCTTGGAGACCGCCGCGGATATGGCAGTGGCTGGTACCCGTGACAGCCCCGGGCAAGGGGTGGCTGAACGAGAAGGACCTGAACGCCCCTGGGATCTGCCCAAGGACCGAGAGCGGCCCCGGTCACAGGCTGCAACACCAGGTAAAGCTACCCTTGGTAGTGATGGATCCTCCACCTCATCATCAGCGTCAATATTGGCGCGAAGAGTGGAGCCAGAGTTTAGTGAGCGTGGCTCTTCGCTCGAATTAGTGGCTTGCGAACTATACATTTGGTTCCCACGAGAGTGGGGGAATAGATGGTCCGCCCGGGTGGTGCCCCCTGTACCCGGGTAAGCCTACATTTAGTATTCTACCAGGGGGACGGCCTTTGCCCTGACTGGAGGAGCGCTCGCGACTGATCTTCCCATCAGCCATGCATCCATTGGCGCGCGCCAAACCTTGGAGTTGGGGTAATTTTTTATAGAGGTTTTCTTCCTCGCGGCCCGGGCGGTTAAGCCAAGACCTTCGCTCCCAGCATTAGGTCACAAAACATGACTGCGACTCAATGCCGGGGTTACGATTTGCCACGGTTGGCAGATTTGCCTGTCCAACCACTCGTTAAACGCGAGTGCCTGGACCCGTCGCAGCCGTACCCCTCCGAACAAGGGGTACAGCGGGATATCCTTCACTCCTCTATGAGAGGAGCAAAGGTGACTGCTTGCAGTGACAAGTCACTGGGCGATGGGGTCGTCACTGCCCGACGCCGGGATCGTCGTAGTCCTAGAACAATGACGGATCTAACAAATGGATGATAAAGTATTTAAGTCTCTTTTCTGACAAAGACATTTATTACTGAAACTGTGTGCATACATAGGTGTTTACATAATATAATATATAGTTTCAACAGCCCACCCAATCGGGCATTGTAATATTATACTTATAATTAACACATATTCTATTTTACAACATTTATATATTTTATTACATACCTACTTAAGACTAACATTTATTTTGGAAACATTCATACATATTATAAAAAACTTTTTTAATTAACCAACGTTTTAAGGCCCCTTTAAACTATTGTCCATCTAGTTTCTTAATATCTACGGGTAAGTGGTTAAAAACTAGGATTGCAGGTACATAAGTGCTTTTGTAATATATAACATTGTTGATCAATGTTAAATTTAAATTGTATCTATATTTATTGCGCACGTTAAGCTTAGAAGTGCACTTAAGATTAAAGAATTGGATATTATTTTTTACAAATAAACATAATTCTAGTGTATAAGTACCGGTAAGTGGTAAGGAATCCCTTTTCACTAAAGAAAGATCTAAGAGAGTCTATACTTTGCATATTATAGATAATGCGGAGACACTTTTTTTGTAGAACAAATATGGATTGTACATCACATGAGTTGCCCCAGTATATCACTCCATAGGTTAACAATGGATATACATAAACAAAATAGGCCAATTTTGAGGTATTGACAGAAGTTGTTTCGACAAGTACAGATAGGGTATTACTGTTTTTCGATAACGTTTTTTTTATTTTTTCAATGTGATGTTTTCAATTTAAGTGATGGTCTATTGTCACTCCAAGAAAATCTATTTGCTTTACCTCTTCTGTATGTGCATCCGATTCACGTATATTGAGCAATGATGGCTTATTTTTATAATTCCAAAATTGTATCAATTTTGTTTTTGTAAAATTTACTGTTAAATTTATTGATTTAAGCCAGCTAGTAACGCTATTTAATGTATTATTTATTTCAATTTCATATTCAGTGTCATTTAAGTTATCGTTACATATAAAGATTGTAGCATCATCTGCATACATAATACACAGATGGTTAGTTAAGTTAGGCAGGTTATTTACGTAAATTAAAAATAATAATGGGCCCAATATGCTGCCTTGTGGAACACCTAGTAATACCTTTTCGAACCTTGATTGAATAGGCACTAATATTTTAGTGGTCTTATCGAAACTATTGATAACAGTGGTTTGCTTCCTATTTTCTAGATACGATTTTATTAGCTCTTTCGCCACGCCTCTAATACTTATACTTTCTAATTGATTTAATAAAATATGAAAATGCACTCAGTCAAAAGCTTTTGACATGTCGAGGAATAAAGCTGTGCATCTCTTCTTTTTGTTCATATATTCCCAAATACTTTGCAATAGTTTAAATATGGCCAACGATGTAGTTTTATTTTTTTGAAAACCAATTTGATTTGCACTCAGTATATTATAACAATCCAAAAATTTTGTTAGCCTGGTATGTATACTACATACACATACATATATATCGTCACGCCTTTTATCCCCGAAGGGGTAGGCAGAGGTGTATTTCTACACCCACTTTTCGCCAGATATACTTTAGTCCCACGTAATAAGGGGCGAGCCTATTGCCGTACCGGGCACATTTCCAGACTCCGTGCTGCTACTGAGAATTTCGTGACAGAAAAACCCAATAACACTGCCCGACCCAGGAACCGAATCCGGGACCTCCCGATTCGCGCACATTTATGCCGCGAGACCAACGAGGCAGAGGTATGTATATTCTGTGACTTTTTTATTACTTTTAATTATGATAATATTTTTATTCGTATTCTTTATCATTATAAATGACGAGGGAATACAGGCATCTAATAGTATTACCTGATGCACAATGTGTTGTACGTATAGCTATTCAAATTCAAATAGCGCCCGTTTATATCAGAACGCAAAATTCCGTTTTAACGCTTTTATTCATGCTAACTTTCTGAGTAATATCTGAAATGACCTTTGCTCTCGGCAGATGTGCTACGCGCAATATTTATGCGAAATTAAATTGTTCATAGAACACGTAGGATGGAGATTGAAAGAGCATGGCTTAGTGGTTTAAGCACCCGCCTCACTGTTAATACTGTTCCGAGTGCCGTGAGTTTTAGGTTTACACGGGGCAACACTTTTAGTGATACACAATTCGTTGTTGAGCTTAGGTTTTCTTGCTGTCCGTCGGCTAAATTAAAAGACCCCGCGACAACAACCATTTATTCCATTTATCCATAGGGGAATTTATCTTCTAGAGAAAGGGCTTGTAAAAAATCACTGAGGTATGCTATTTGTGGTAATAATGAAGACTTTTGGCTGACTGAATATTCTACGATAACACAGACATATCAACTACATTTCAGAATACCGTAACATCTTTGAGTCGCGACGTTCACATTATAGTATGTCTTACAAACATCAAAGTTCGTTACATACTTGTAGTTCTGCTTTATACCACTATCAGCAGGAGACGTTAGGCGCAGTTGTAAAGACGTTTTTAACACGCTTTTATTAGGTCGACATGTATATAACTATGTAATGGAATCTAAGCTAACTAATTTAACCATCTTTCAAGGGTCGCAACGTAATGAAAATTGGCAGCTGTATATAGTTCTAATGACAATACAATAATATGGTACTGTCGAACTGATCTGATGATGGAGCCGGAAGATATGAACTGGAATTTCATGATGGAAAATCGTATCATAGGTGTTTTAGATTTCTTAGAAAAGTCTTGTAATGAACTTTGACCACGATTAGGTTTCAAGGTCTCATGATGAAGCCGGAAGATCGGCACTGGCATTCCATGATGGAATATTGTATCATAGTCATGTTGACACTTGTGAGAAAGGCCACGTAATGGACTTTGAACACGATCAGGTTTCAAGGTTAAAACAAACCAATTATATATTGTAGACCATGCAGTGGTGTACTTAAGGTCGCGTACTTCTGCGGCTGGTCAAGCGTATGAGGCCCTAAGTACAGTAAAATCACTTATTGGTCTCCAGATTGAATAGCTAGATTGTTTTCAGTTGACAGACAAAGCACCATGCAATACAGACGCACTGGCAAAGATGCGGGCTCATTCGCCTACTTAAAATAAATGTATACTTAATTCTTTTTCGTGCATTTATAAAAGCGTGTTTTGTCTAGTGTTTTTTAAACAATTAATTTATTATATCAGTGTCAACATGGCACTGATATAAAAACGTCTTTAGTATTTCATAATCTGTGTTTACTGACCTTTCATTATCTTAGAACTTTGAGTAAAGCGATAGTAACTCAAAGTGAGTTCTAGCCACCTCTCATGTTTTACTGCTTAGCAGATTGCAAAGTAGTAAAACACAGGTTTACTCTGAAAATTTGAAAGGAGAATATAAATGTTTGAATAGAATAGATACACAAGATGGTACAGGTAAGTTGTTTTGCCTCAAATAGTATAGTTTCATTACTGCTCCTCCTCCTGCCTCCTACTCGTACTAGTTGTACTGCAACTCCACTTAGAGCGCCAATCTGTGTAACCTGTTTCCCGTAACATCTGTTCACTTGATTTTTGAACAAGTTAAACAAGAACGTTTTAGGCAAGACAATAAAGTCTTTCCTGTTCCAGCGCCCCACACTTTTACAATCAAATATTATAGTTAAAAGCACAATTTACACTTCAGCCCAGAAATACAGACAACTTGAACGATCCATAATTTATTTTATGTTTTGTGTCCGGATTCGCAGCAGGACCCTATGTTTAATTCGATTGAAAGTTAACTTTTTACGTGCGTGGTATTCAGTACTTTTCGAAATGTATAAGTAAAAAAATAGTACCTTCATTGCTACAGCGAAATCTTGAATTATTACCCAGCAGAACCCTTCGCTGTTTGAAGGTTTTCAGACCAATAGTATATGTCACCGTTTAGCGATGTATTAGTACCTTTAAAATGCCTTGTTTTCATTTTAATATAATTATTAGTGTATGAGGCAAGCGCCTGCAAAACTTTTATCATGCCAGTAGGACCCTTTTTAGGGTTCCGTAGTCCACAAGGAACCCTTATAATTTCGTCATGTCCGTCCGTCTGTCCGTCCGCAGCCTAGCTCAAAGACGCCTGGTTCTAGAAAGCTGATATTTGACATGAATATAGACATAAAATATTGCAACAAAACTGTAGAATAAAATTTAGAAAAATATTTTTTTAAGGGTATCTCCCCTACATATATAGTGGGGTTGAATTGTTTTTTGGTTGAGTACCCCATCATGTGGGGTATCATTGGATAGGTTTTAAAAAAAATATTATTAGTTTGCTCAAAGCTTTGAAGTGAAAAAAATTGTTAGACTCAAGTGTCCCCCCCCCCCTCTGCCGGCTAAACTATTAATTTGGAAGAGGTGAAAAAGTCACAAATGTAGTACATATAACGAATTTAAAAGGAAAACTATCCCGGCTAAGTAGATATCACTAGTTTACGAGTAATCGTCGGTTAACTTATAAATACCTATTTCTGTGAGTTTACATTGGGCGCGCTGGCTTAATCTTAACGATATACGTACTTTGGTAGGTAATGTACTACGGTACTACGTATGTATAGTAGTAGTATATCTTGGAAACCACATTTTATGTTTACAATACATAACCGGATACATACCTAGTATTTTCCTAAACAAAACTTAGGTTCTTATAATAGTGTTATTAAAATTATTTTTTCAGCAAAATAAACAGTCGGATTTGTTGTACATTAATACCCTTTGCAGCAAGTCATTATGGGCAACTACGGAACCCTACATTGCGCATGGCCCGACACGCACTTGGCCGGTTTTTTTGTTTTGACGCTTTTGGACCCGACAGTCATATTTCTTATTAGCATTTTAATTATCATCATCAGCCTTTAACAGTCCATTGCTGGACTAGGTCTGTCCTTAGAAAGGAGGAATTGGCCTACTATACCACGCTGGCCAAACGGGTTGGTATAGGGTTTGTATCAAGTTTTCCAGCTCTTACAGTGCTGTTCTCTGCATAATTTGCTCCCTCTGTCGGCTCTTACGACACCCATGGGATGATATGGGGTGGTGACAATCTGTATTCTTAATCCGTCACCACACGGACGAGCATTTTAATAGTACTTTTCAAATAACCTTACGTGTAATTAAAATATTTTGTATTATAGCAGAAAAATTGTTTTAAAACTTTAAGTATTTTTTCAGCGACTTAACGTTTAGTTTGGCCGATGTATGAGCTTTCATAACTTTTAGCATGGTGGCGTTAATCACCCCCCCGTGGGATCTCCACACATGGGTACATGAGGAGCACGGGTTGGTTTTTAGTCAGTAAGAGTCTGACAGTCCCCTTCGTCCTTCCCCCCCGGGGCGGAGGGACTCCATGAGGATTTTCCAACCCGATACCAAAAAAAAAAAAAAAAAAAAACGGTGGCGTTAATCAAAGAGATTTTTGTTAATTTAAACCAGTCTTTTTAGATATACTTATATATTTTATTTTATGAAAACAATTTAATAAAAATCCGTTATGATATGATTAATATTTATTACCGGTATACAATTAGAAAAAATTATAAAACAAGGTTGATTTCTATTTTATTCGATCGATTACAGCTACAAATGGCTATAAAAAGTTCTATGAATATAATAATTGTAACGTTTGCCGCGCTTGCAGCTGCGATCAACCCCAAAGAACGGAAATCTATTAACCTTTAGGAACGAGTCATGTCATAGGCAATTTGTTTTATTTTCACTTTTAAAATAAGTAAATGCTCTATGAAAAACATACAAAATATTATTCTTTAAATGGCTATAATATAAACAAAATAATAAAGTTGGTATCTATTTTATAAATATAATTTATCAACGCTGCCGTGTGGTTGACGGCATAGAATACAAGTGTCACCACCCCCTATCTTCCCGTGGGTGTCGTAAGAGGCGACTAAGGGATAACACGATGCAAATACCATCTTTGCGTAGAGACGGAAAACTCGACATCAAACCCTATATGACTGCCTCGTTGGTCTCGCGGCATAAGTGTGCGCGTGGGATCGGGAGGTCCCGAGGTGGGTTCGATTCCTGGGTCGGGCAGTGTTATTGGGTTTTTCTGTCACGAAATTCTCAGTAGCAGCACGGAGTCTGGAAATGTGCCCGGTACGGCAATAAGCTCGCCCCTTATTACGTGGGACTAAAGTATATCTGGCGAAAAGTCGGGGATAAAAGGCGTGACAATATGTATGTATGTGTATGTATAATTTATCAACTAAAAAAATACAATGCAAACATAAACCCGACAACTGAAAAATCACGTTCTAAAAAGTATAAAATGACCGGTACTAATGTGTGCATGCATACAATCATACCAACATAATTACGTAGTCGGGTAAAGATCATCAACTTTCTGTATATATCAGTCAGTGTCAATATACAAGTACCTTCCTACACATAAAAACTATTTACATAATTATGACCAAATCATTTGGAACTATGGGTTGGCAAGTGTGTAAAAAACAATGTAGGTACCTAGTACATCTATAGTAGTAAGGAAAAACAATACAAATTACAGGAATAAAAGAACGATTACAATGTTATGTTTCTAAAAAATGCGTCATTTAATTTTTATTAATGTCTAATATGTGTGTATAAAACACAATGTACTTTTATTTTGTCTGTAAAGTTACTACTAGTCACGTTACTGCACAGGTCGTCATAACATTCCCACTGTTTATCTTTTCTTAAACAGTGGGCCCGATAGTGCCCGATTGCATCATCACCACCCGTGCAATACTGTATTGCAGAAAGCAATCTATACATTTCATCTTTAATAAATAAATTTTGGGGTATATCACATAATGATATCATACAAATTGTAAGTCACCTCAAGAATACCATCACAGTCATCTTGGATGCATGTCGTACTAGTTTCATGAAAATAAATAGCTTTGTTCAAAAACTGAACTCCTTTTTGAGTCAACACGTCTGTTAAAGGGATCATAGGGATTAGCCGTTGGTATTGTTTATTAGTACACTGATTGTTGCTGCAAATACTTTTGCAAGTCGCACTGTAAATATCATGAAGAAGAACCTTTTCGAACACGTGACATACATTGCATAGGCAATCTAAAGTAATAGGTCCATTTAAAATTGATCTAGCAGCACTACTGTAATGCTTTGCTAATATTGTGAATCTTTATGAGTCGATGTCACATATATAATCATCATTGATCAAACACCGAACAAAATAAAAAAATATATCATTATTGGGTTGGTTTTGAGCGCGAATATTAAGATAATCGTTATCGATAGACGCTACGGCTATAGAGTGCGTAACTGTATCAAACGAACATGTGTTGTACAGTAAGTAAGGAACATAATCGATTGTATGATAGCCACAGTTTCTCAAAATAGTAACAGGCTGAATATTTTTTACTCAAGAATTTAAATTAACTGTAATATTTTTCGTCTTCTTTTTTGATGCTTCCTTATTGTCCGTTTGTAGTTTAGTAGATCTGTGACATGTTTTGGATCTCTTTATTAACCCTCGCCAATTTTCGCAATCAATTGCGGTAGCGCCATCTACCTTTCCATCGAGAATTAATCACATCAACGTCAATCGTTCCATGCTTGCTCGTCCAATGCGAGCGATCCTATTGTCTCCTTCCCTCGCTCCCAAGGCACGCCTACGAACAGTCTAGAATAATCCGTGTCGCGACGAAGACAAATCGCACTGCCATATTTTTATCGCTCCCGCTTTATACCAAAAACTCAACAAACCGCCCGCGAGTGAAGTGATTGTGTAGTGGAGTGATTCAATGCAGCTTCAGGATTCTCGAAGACACCAGGAGGCTGCCATTTGCAAGGAAAGAGGACTGACTTACAAGGTAAGGCGTGTTCCTACACCCCGTCTATTCGTCTCCTATCCTTTCCATGAACCCATTATCATTCACTTCCTCATTTCCGAGTCGATAAGCACCCAAATCCTACAGTCCACAATATTAACAGTTTTCCCAAATCGACTAAGAACATTCAGTTCGCCGAAACATTTTTTTGATCCATACGAGTCGGATTCATTTATGTTTTATACGTAACACCTCGTTATATCTCTAAACCTAGGCAGTTATAGCACCTAGCTATACTCCTAGTCCATTTACATAACCGTCACATGGTTATTTTCACACGCATCAGTAGGTAATATACTTTTATGTAGCTACCTACTTACCCAGTTATTATTTCTAGAACTATCATAGTTGTCGTGTAAATCTCATATTTCAAGCACCTTTTAATTCCACCGCCTTAAAGTGTTGCCTACTTAGGTAAAATAATACGTACTTTAGGTATTCTTATTTTGTTTCGGTCTCATTAGCTTATACTTACGTTAGCATGTCACAACAAAAGAAGCAACGCGTGTCGGAAGACAGAGAGTCACTGACAATCTTAGAAGCAAAACGCAATATTTTATTTGAGCGTATTCAAAACATTTACGAGCGTTCAAAGACCGCCGCCGCTTCTGATAGTAATAGGAAGTCATTTCTCAGTTATTGTATGACATTAGATAGTATTCGAACAGATTTTCATAAGTTGTTAGACGATTATAACGCAAGATTGCTTTCTACTAATCCTGATGAAAAACCGAATTATCAGGCGTACACTACAGTTTTCGGTAGAAGTTAACTGCATCTGGTGCCGTGACCAGGATTTGAAGAAACCAAAAAAGGAACAAATTGAAGCACTGACCAAGGAAATAAGGAGATTAAGGGTACAGGGAAGAGAGAGTTAACCAAAAGGGAAAGTTACAAGCAAATTGGTGAGCCCATTCCTTTTTTTCCTGCCTACCTACTTCGTTTTCCTTGTGCCGATATTTGAACAATTTTGTGGTAAAGTTTCGGATATTCTGGTGTATTTTTGTTAAATCCTGGGGATTCGTTATTTTAGTACACAACGTAAAATTTGTCGTATTTTAAAATTATTGATCGGTCGCGCCGCCAATCCATAATCTTTTATAAATAAAAATTTAAGTAAAGAAGGTATATATAAAATGTCGTTGGCTACCAGAAAAAGTGCAGAGCCAATAAAAAGGCGCAGTTACATAAAAGGCAGATTGACAATTTTTAAATCGTATTTAGAGGATATTAACGGTCTAGAAAACCTATCCGATCAGCAAATTTCAGAGCTAAGATTAAGGTTGACTTAATTAGAAGCATGTTTTTCAACTTTTGACGATTTACAGTCTGAGATTGAAATTGAATCGGAAGATCCGGACGAACAAATGAAAATTCGTTCCGAGATCGAGAATCAATTTTACTCTTTGATTTCTCAAGGTCAATGCATTTTAGAAAATTTAGAAGCTAATGCTAAACGAAAAAGTATAGTACATCAATCCTTTAGACAATCTGGAAGTTTCGAAAGTGCAGATGGATTTAATTGTTCTATAAAATTACCCACCATTAAGTTACCCACCTTTGATGGCACGTATAGCAAATGGTTAGAGTACAGAGATACATACGATTCGCTTATTCATAAAAACGAAAAGATTGATACAATTAATAAATTCCATTATCTGCGGTCATCATTGGAGGGTAGCGTGGCATTAATAATTAACTCATTATCCTTTTGCTCAGATAATTATGTCCTTGCGTATGACTTACTGTGTCAACGATTTAATAATAAAAGACTTTTAATAAGTAATCATATGAAAGCATTATTTAATATGGAAAGTGTTACAAAGGAGTCTGAAAAATTATTGCGCTTTTTGATTGACAATATTACTAAGAATTTAAGAGGTTTAAAGACTTTAGAACAACCTGTAGAACATTGGGATACCATAATAATTTATTTAGCCGTAAATAAACTAGATAATGTTACTTCTAGAAAGTGGGAAGAATATAAAAGTTCTTTAGGAGATGTACCTACCCTGCAAGAATTCTTTAGGTTTTTACGTGATCGGGCTGACGTAATCGAGTCGAGCAGGTCCAGTAAATTAAATTTAAATAGTAAAAATGAAAAGACCGCGAACTTGATTGCGTCTGCTCAAATAAACAGTAATCGTCCTTTGAATTGTGTCGTTTGTAATCAAGATCATCGCTTGTTTCAGTGCCCGAAGTTTATTACTATGAGTATGGCAGACAGAAACGAAGTTGTTTCAAAAAATAAATTGTGTCTTAATTGTTTTAAACCGGGTCATCGAGCCTATAATTGTAAATCACCTGGCTGTCAAATATGCAAGTATAAACATAATTCTCTGTTGCATAGAAATAAGCTTCAAACCGCAGATATCAATGTAAATTCGAACAGCGGTGTGCATCAGGCGACAATCGAACCGGCAACGACTTCAATACCCGCCAAGTCGATCACTACGCCTCACGAGTTCGCACCGGCCGCGGCGATGCAGCTCGCCGCCAAACCGGTTTCGCTAACGACTGTAGCAACTAGGCACGTCCTTCTTTCTACTGCGCTAGTTAAAATATTTAGCAAAATAGAAAATTTGTGCCAAGTCTAAGGTCTCGCCTGTTAAAACCATTTCGGTTGCGAGACTGGAGTTGTGCGCGGCCCTTCTGCTGTCTCAGTTGCTCCGCAAGGTTCAAGACGCAGTTTTGCCCCACTACCCTATTAATAAAATATACGCATTTTCTGACTCCAAAGTAGTGCTCGCTTGGATTCATTCTTCTCCTCACCGCTGGCAGACTTTTGTCGCCAACCGCGTTAGTAAATTGATTGAGCTTGTCCCCGCTACTTGATTCAATCACGTCGCGGGTACTGAGAACCTCGCTGATTGCTTGTCTCGTGGTGTCACTTCACTTAATCTTCTGCATCATCCATTGTGGCACCGTGGACCTTCTTGGATTTCCCATGATCCGACAGAATGGCCCATGCAACCCTTTGACCACAGTGCAGAAGACGAACATGTACCCGAACGGAAGTCTGTTTCTTATCCCGTGATTGCTGAGGTTGCGGAGTCTCCGATCTATGCACTCGCACTACGCATGTCATCGTGGTCTAAGTTACTCCGCGCCATCGTTTATGTCTGTAGGTTTCTTAGGCACCTACCTAAGCGGACTTTTGTATCAAGTACTGATATCAAATTCGCAGAATGTAAGTTACTACGAGCTGTACAGGCTGTTCATTTTAGTAAGGACATTCAAAATTTGAAAAACAATGTACCTTGTTCTCCCGCTATCCTTAGACTCAAGCCGTTTCTCGATGAACACGGTGTCATACGCTTTGGGGGTCGTCTGTCAAATTCGGATGAACCTTATAACTACAAACATCCTTGCATTCTGCCGCGTCATGATCATGTTGTCGACCTTCTTGTTGATTTCTATCACAAGAAGCACCTCCATGCTGGTCCAGAGTTGCTTATGTCCTTACTAAGGCATAAGTTTTGGATTTTAGCCGCTCGACGAATAATTCGTCACAGAATACATAAATGTAACGTCTGTTTCAAATTTCGCCCGCGTCCGACTTTCCCTCCCATGACAGATCTGCCAAGCCAGCGCGTCAATCAGGATGATAAGGCGTTTACACACACCGATTGTGATTACGCAGGACCGCTGCAGTATACGCCAGTGCGTGGTCGAGGTGTTAAAAGCCGTAAAGCTTGGGTATTTTTACATGCTATGTATGCATGCATATTGTAGTTGCGACAGATTTAAGCACGATGTCATTCCTTGCAGCTCTTAAACGATTTCTCTCACGGCGCGGCCCTATACAGTGTTTGTATACGGATAACGGCACTTGTTTCGTGGGCGCAAGCTCTTATTTACGTGACCTCTATAAGTTTCTCAGAGAAGAATATCGTACTCGTCTTCAGAAAGAACTTTCTTTAGATCATATTGACTGGAAGTTTATTCCACCAGCATCACCACATTTCGGTGGATATTGGGAAAGCATGGTCAAAGTAATTAAAACGCATCTCTTCAAAGTTATAGGTCAACAGATCCTCTCTTACGAAGAGCTTTTAACTGTCCTTGCACAAGTCGAAGCGCTCATCAACTCGCGCCCGCTCACGGCATTGAGTAGTGACCCTGCAGAACCATCCGCGTTAAGCCCTGCGCATTTTCTGAACACAGTGCCATTATCGTCATTTCCGGCTCCTGAAGCAGACTCTTTAAGCTGGCTCCAGAGACATACTCTGCTGGATAAACTCGTGCAGTCGTTCTGGCGGCGCTGGCGTGCGGAATATCTACACCAGCTTCAGGCTAGATCCAAGTGGAATAGTCCTGCATCCCCTATACAGGAGAGTACGTTGTTCGTCCTAATACATGATAATGCTCCGCCGCTTTCATGGCCGTTAGCCATCGTAGAGAAACTGCATACTTCCAAGGACGGTACAACCCGCGTTGTTACCGTGAAAACCGCGAAGGGGAGCTACGTGCGCCCTGTTGTACGTCTCTGTCCGCTTCCAACTCAGTGAGATCTAGCCTGAAGTTGGATCGACCTCTTAGTTTAAGTATTTAGTTTGTAGTTTTCGCTATTATTGCGTTTATAGTTTTCGCTAAAGTTAATTTAGATTAATTTTATTATCATATCGCTGTCTTAGCCTATTGATGGGTTATGCGATAGTACACCCAACATAGCTAAGTTCAATTCTATTTCTTTTAAAGGCAACCCTTTAGGGCCGGGGGATATGGTAGCGCCATCTACCTTTCTATCGAGAATTAATCACATCAACGTCAATCGTTCCACGCTTGCTCGTCCAATGCGAGCGATCCTATTGTCTCCTTCCCTCGCTCCCAAGGCACGCCTACGAACAGTCTAGAATAATCCGTGTCGCGACGAAGACGAATCGCACTGCCATATTTTTACCGCTCCCGCTTTATACCAAAAACTCAACAAACCGCCAGCGAGTGAAGTGATTGTGTAGTGGAGTGATTCAATGCAGCTTCAGCATTCTCAAAGACACCAGGAGGCTGCCATTTGCAAGGAAAGAGGACTGACGTACAAGGTAAGGCGTGTTCCCACACCCCGTCTATTCGTCTCCTATCTCTTCATGAACCCATTATCATTCACTTCCTCAGTTTCTAGTCGATAAGAACCCAAATCCTACAGTCTACAATATTAATAGTTTTCCCAAATCGACTAGGAACATTCAGTTCGCTGAAACAAATAGGATTTTCTTTAAATACTGATTCATCTGGCAATGTGGTTTCATCATTATTATAAAAAGTGTTTTTTTGTGTTCTCCTTGATTTGAGTCCTTGAGTGTTATTTATGCTGTTTACCTCCAATGATATTACTCCTTTTAAAAAGTCGTAGTCCTCTACAAGGAAATCATCAACTCGCAGTCTCATATTGAATTTTTTCAACAAGAGGTTCTTAATAACGTTGAAAGCACTTTCACAGTTACTGCTACTTGGTGTAAAGTTGTTGTTATTAAAAAATCTACACATGACATTGGAAAACAGAGGAAGCCGCGATATAAGGCGTTTAAGCACAGCAACAAATTGTGGGAGATAATATGGATTGACCTGATCGCCATTTAACTCCAAAGTTAAAATTAGTTCGTTGCGGTTAATGAAATTGTTGAACCAATTAACAGATTCATCTTCATCTATTTCATTCACTAAAATGCTACCAGGCATTGATTTTTTGTTTTTATCATCCAGCCCTGTAGCATCTGGTATTTCAACAGCTAAATTTCCACCATAAATTAATGCTTTCAAACGGCTTATTCAGACGGAACAGAGTATAGACCAACCCTTTTCATCATTGCCGGTATATTGGTGTGACGACCGGTTGGTGTAGCGGGAGTTTAAGCGACTGCTACACCGAAGGTCGCGGGTTCGATTCCCGCTCAAGTCAAACATTTGTGTGCATGAACATGGATGTTTGTCTTGGTCTGGGTGTTTCTATGTATAATATGTATGTATTTACAAAAAAAAAATAGTATATATGTATGTTTATCCATTATCTAGTACCCATAGTACAAGCTCTGCTTAGTTTGGGACTAGATGGTGTTGTGTGAATGAAAAAAAAAATATGTATATATATCAAATCATTTCACATTTTTATATATTTTATACAGTTAATGTAAAACCATTTCACATTTGTCGTGACTCCTTCAAAACACGATAGCTTCGATAGAGTTTTGCAGAAGTGTGAGGTATCGAGTCTTACAAAGCACGATGGCACTTGGGACGTTACGTTTTCAAGTAATTTGAAGAATTTTCTATATAATTTTTTGTTGTGGGACATTTGGCGAACGCTTTTACTACAGCAGAAATGAGTGCAGCCGAATAATCTGTTATAGCTTCATTAGGAGGCGTTAAATTAGCAATCCACGCTTCCAGCCACCGACATATTGTTTCGACTTTCAGATGACTACTGTGTCAGTGGAACACTACTTCCATGAATGGAATATCCGAGGCACATGTAAAGAAACACAATACATGCTCGGAGTTGTCTTGACCTATGAAATAATCATCGTTTTTGTGAGACCTTTCGACATTCCTGCAATTTGATCCTGTTGCATCTAAAGCAACACAAATATGTTCTTATTTACGGAGAAGCTTTTTTATAATTTCAATTTGTTCTTGCAGCCAATAAGGTACGTAGAACGGTCGAGCAGATACTTGCCTAATGAAAGTCGAAAATGTTGCAACAGTGCTTAGCTTTACCAATCTCAATATGGGATTTATGTGCAAAATGTTCTCCTTTCTATTTTCATATTTAATTTGACGTAGCGTATGTAATTTTGGAAGAAATGGTGATACACTTTCGTCAGATGATAATAAATCATCAGCCAACTCTGATATAAGGGTTCGATTCCGGTGAGTCAAGAGAAACAACGTGATCACTTCAAGTATGATTTAATGCTCATTTAATTATAATTAGTACATTGAATAAATAGTCTTAATCTGGGATAACTGACATCATCATCACATGAGTCTTAATCTAGGATAACTGACATCATCATCACATGACTATTAATTTTCTTTGTCCTACATACACCATACGCCCTTTTTTTATTTTTTTGTATCGGGTTGGAAAATCCTCATGGAGTCCCTACGCCTCGGGGGGGAAGGACGAAGGGGACTGTCAGACTCTTACTGACTAAAAACCAACCCGTGCTCCTCATGTACCCATGTGTCGGAGGGTAGGGTTTCACCAAAGCATTCCTCGCTACCCCCCGATGGGTATTGGCCCGCCAGATGGTCAGGCGGGCCCCGAACGAAACCCCCTTGGCGGCGGATGAAGGTGTTGGGCTCCGCCGCCAAAACACCCAGCGGCCGCAGAGGATAGGGAGGACGGCAACGCAACACCGCATCTCCTCTTCCTCTGCGGCCCCACCGCGACGCAACGATGGTGCGCCCCCACTCGGTCGCGGGAGACAGGGCGCGGAGCAACGCAACACCCACACGCCTCTCCTCCCGCGACCGCACCCGACTGCGAGGGACAGACAGAACTGTCCCCCGCACCCGCACCATGGGACGCATCCTACGCAGGCCTCTACCAAGCCCACGTGGAACGTCCCCTCCCGGGATCCCGCTTAGCTTCACCGTGGGTGGCTTCTAACCCACGGTTACTGAGCCCCCCCACCACGACAAGGTGGAGATCCCACGGGGGGGACACCATACGCCCTACCAAAACAGAAAAAAATTAACTAACAGCATTTTTTTTATTATGAAACATTAAATAATTTTGACCTATTTTTATGTATAATTTCTTCTTTATTATTACGTAAGATTTTAACATTAGGATCAATATCATCTAATACCTTAAAAGGACCATCATACACATTATCAAACTTATTTCCAGTTTCATCATCAAACTTATTTCCAGTTTCATACATTTGTATCAAGGTGCATAGGGTTCCCACCAAGAACTCAGGGTCCCAAGCCAACCTCACCTGCAAGTGGTGCACCTGCCGATCAACGGACGAGGCTCTGGCAAACAAAATATCTCGATAAGCGGCAATAGGCTCGCCACCTATTACGTGGTCTCTGCCTACCCCTTCGGGGAAACAGTATGTTTGTATGTTCACAGTAATAAACGTATTTAAAGTATATTAGTTCATCACTTTTTAAATTTATTAAATTAGTATTTATATACTAAGTGCAAACATGTGTTTGTTTGTATTTTTCCACATCGGAACTTTCGCTACGTTGTAAGATTATCATCATAAATTATTATGATTTTTGTGCGGGGATAGAAATGAGGCTGGAGTGGCACTGTCTTTTCACTGCGATAACCGATTCGCAAGCCGGCTGTGAGTAAAGTCTATATGAGTATAATTTGTTCGAAACAATGACAAAACGTACACCAATTTCTTCAATCTATAAGAAATTACGAAATTAAACTATGGAGCAAAAAATTAATGCTCAAATATTTCTTCATTGAACAGTATTATATAATCTAATTAATTCATCTTCCTTATTTTATGGAAACATCAGACTTTCTAAGACGCTCCTAAAGTATGTTTTATTAATATTCAGTGAATAGAATAGTCTTCAATTAAATATTGCTTAATCTGGAACCAAGCTCCCGAATAAAATAACTTGTAATATTGTAACTATTTATAGTTACATTATATCGTATCATTTTCTTTGGGAAATTTACTGTTATTAATTTAGACGTAGATTTACCTTATTATCTGTCACAATACAACTACCTCAGTCAATTATGTACTATAGAAAATATTCGATGATCTCCGTTATGTGTTTGCTGAGATTCATATTTCGTAGCTCATTAGATAAGGAACCAAGTATTTAGCTAGAATTTCTATATTTTTATATTTTAGGTTATTTATTGGTTAATTCGTAAATATTTAGAAATCTGAAATCTATTTACTTTGAATATAGGGGAACCTAAT
This sequence comes from Euclidia mi, assembly GCA_944739405.2. NCBI lineage: Eukaryota > Metazoa > Arthropoda > Insecta > Lepidoptera > Erebidae > Euclidia > Euclidia mi. The sequence continues at coordinate 56,839,095 of OX123190.2, forward strand.
AAGGATTGCTAAATTGTTTCTTTTTTATGGTAATAGGTGGCAAACGAGCAGATGGATTGCCTGATGTTAAGCAATTATCGCCGCCCATGGAAACAAGCAACACCACAGGAGTCACAAGTGCGTTGCCGCCCCTTGGGGTTGGGAAAAGGGATAGGATGAGGAGTGGGATGAGGGAGAAGGAATATAAATATAGGGCCTCCGGTACTCTCACTCACCGAACGAAACGCAACAGTTTAGGTACTTTACGTCAATCTTCTGTGAGAGGGTATTACTTCCCTGGTCGAGCCGGCCCTTTCATGCTGAAATCAGCAAGGCTCTACTACCTTGGAATTTTTTTATTGTTTTTTTTAAATAGCCTTAACACATTCACTGTCCGACCGCCAGACACAATAGAAATTCAATTGTCCTGAGCCACATGTGGTTCATGGGACTGGGAATGGGTTAAACTATCCTCTCGCCAGTAAAATTGTCATCATAAGTGGTTCAAAACAAACAAAGGATGCGTGATCAAAATTCACAAAACATGTATAGCGCACCTATAGAAGAAATAAAAACTTTCTACGTTATTTCTTCGGTCAAAAGTAAATTCGATTTCAAGCAACAAAAGTATCATTCATTACGTCAAATCTATGTAACCCAAATATATAACCCTACGGGTTGTCCTGCAGGGTCTTTTGTGCTTTCCTCGAACTACATTTGCTGTAAAAGGAAATACAACACGACCAAATAAAAAATGTATGACTTGTAAAAATATATATTTCTTTTGCAATACATTCTGTTGTGGCAACCTGCACAATAGCCTACATGAAAATGGCATACCCTTGTAGTGACGTAGGTTCTCCCGAAGGTTTTTATTATTGATGTGTCAGTTTGAGTTATGTACTGAATGTACAACAGGTATCAACCAGACGAAGGTCTCATGGCTTGAATAAGGTGAAAAATGATAGGTAAGAAATTGTTGGGTTCGTATTAAATCGATTTAAATTGGAGTGACGCTTTTCGGAAAGGTTTTGGATAAGAGCAGTGATAATATACTTAGAACCAGGGTATTAAAATTATTTCTATTTAAGCAATGATTGCTACTTACTACGGAAAATCGATTTCTCTTATCAAATACAGTCTCACTCCGTAATTTTTTTAGATTAGATAGGTATGCTGTCAAAGAAAAAAATGGGGTCTTATTCAAAATGAGACTTTTACGAGTATCTTCGAAATTTTCTTAGAGAAAGTTTTGACAGAACCACGCAGAAAATTAGAACCAATGAACATAAACCGTCTCCGGCAAACCTGTACCAAGTACGTAGAAAATATTTGGAAAAATACTTAATTTACAAAAGTAATGAATGTGGTTAATGGTTTGGGAACCAGACTAATTGGCAATATCAATTAAATTCTAGGAAATATATATCATTCTGGTGTAATGAACTACATTTCTTGCGGACATTGGTGATATTGAAGCTGAATTCCTAGACTTAATGAAATAATAAATTGTTATATAATTATATACCAATACAATTTTTGGCTCCCAATGAACTCCTTAAAATAAGAATGATTTTGATATTTTGTGTAGGTATATTAGAGTGGGTGCCTGAACAGTTCAAATTCGCAATTGGACGCCATTCTTCCTCATCATATTTTCGTCATAGTTAAGTGATTAGTGATCATCGTTTATTACAAAAAAAAAGATGTACATAGGCTCTTTGTAATAATTCACATCTAGTTGATTCAATATAGTGGTTTCTTTCTAACAGCAAAAAAGAAAAACATACTACTATTGTTTTTCTAATTCGGAACATGCTTTGTTTAGTACAACTAGAAGGGACGGTATGTTCTCTAATGACAAGGGAATGAGATCGTGTGCCCGGCAAATGTAATTGTTATTAAACCACGAGTGATAAAATTTTTAAAAAAAATACACCAATCAAAAAATCAAAATGCTCCAGTAATTTTTTTTATGATAGGTTTTACAGCGTTTTATAGTACCTACATATGATAAGAATTTATCTGTCGATAAAAACAATCGAATTTTTATTGTATACACAAAACTCATTTTAATCCGTAACCGATACTGTACGTAGAGACCGGGGCTGGTCTTAACGGAGGTAGTATTAACAAGCTGATTCCTGCCAAACGTGAAGTGTTAAAAGTGTGATACTTGGCTTAGAAAATCTATATACACAGCTGAACATGCCCTGACTTTTATCAACCAGCCGTCACTTGTAATAGTTCTGCGTATCGACCTCGGATTGACAGGTAAGCGAAGTTTTTGGGCATTACAATACATTGATTTAAGATTTATTTATTCGCTAAAACCAATCATAGTATAATCTGTGTAACGTAATACTCCACGTATTTCGTTATAATATCTCGCTGGCGCTTAAGGGCGGTTTCAGATTAGCGTATTTTTCTGCGCGTATACGGTCGTTTTAGCATACGCGCTTACACGCGCGCTACAATACGCGCTTCAAAAAACCAGACTCACGTAAACGGGCGTGTTCGCTCGAAACGGTAGCGACGTTTTGTCAATGTCAACATGGATTTTGACGGCTCGTGGTTATACGAGCTTAGAAGCGCGTCAACGCTCATACGAGTTGCGCGTGTGCCAAATGGCGCGCCTATACGCGCCTACATGCGCTTCCAAAAACGAGCTTATACGCGCTTATAAAACGCTAATCTGAAACCGCACTAACGCCAGCTTAGCCGCAGAGCGTTCGCAATATTACCATATACAGGGTGTAACAAGACCCTTAACGAAAACTGAAACCCTATGTTGTACCAATCAGTACGAACATTTTTTACCTCGGCACCATACCTGGGAAATTACTGGTTCAGGAGATATTGAGGCTCAAAGTTAGTATGGAATTTTTCTAATTAGGTAAAAAATCTATGCATTTACCCCGGCAATATGTTCTTTATATGCCCTGTAACCCCTTGGATAAGTAGGTATTTCGAGCATTGCACTCGCGCGTTTTTAATTGCGGTTTAAAAAATTTGAAAACTCAAAAAAAAAAATCGTTTCCCAGGTATTGTTTTTGGTTAGTATGACTTGGCATGATGTCCGCAAAGAGTAGACTTTGGCTTGGTGATGGGTCTTGTGACACCCTGTATAGTCATGTTCAGAACCAAAGGCAGTCTGTGAGTAATAGGTTTATGCCTATATAAGATGGGTGCGCGATTTAAATCGGTCACTTTCCCTAGAGGTCGGAACGCTGACGCTAAACCTCGTGATTATTCTACATTCTACTTCCTATCTACTGTCCCGCTGGGGGTAAGCATATTCTAGTCGTCTGTGTGCCTATATGTTCTGTCTGTAGAATCTGTGTCTCCTAAGCATAACAGCCGATCTAGGGATGGCCTGTTCCTGACCGGTTGTTGTGTATTCTCTATGCTGTTTCCAGTTCTCTCTACGGGCTGACGTTCTCCCCACGAGCTGTCTTCTCCCTACGGGCTACGATTCTTCCTACGGGCTGCGACTTACGAGCTGCGGGCGCCGTGCTGCTACCAGCCGCCGCCAACGCATCAGCTCCTGCCTACGAGCCTCCTACAGCCAGGCCACGGACGCCTGACTGCACCATTTACGCTTGAGCCTTACCGCTCGGCCCACATCGGCTGCATCGCCTGAGCGTCCACTCAGCCTACACCTCGACCACCGAGCTGCCTGCGCAGCGTGCACTTCGGCCAGCTCACCGGTGACCCTACGAGCAGGCTACTACGCGTCGGAGAGCAGCAGGAGTCTACTCTCCAGCCTTCAGGCCCGTGCTTACCTAGTTCAGTCATACTGTATGTGAGCGGTAGTGAGACATAATAAAGAACCTGTTCAGCCTAGCAGTGTTTCTCTTGAACCCCGACATCCTACCTGAGATCCTCCGTCTCAGTGGCGCCCAGCTCTAATTGTCTCACTTCCAATTACTGCAGTTGTTCTTGTTTAGGAGGTCAGTATTTGTAAACGAGGAGGTGCAGACATCAGCGAACCGGTACGTACTATCTAACTTGTGTGTATCTGTGTATTGCTGTCTAGCTTGGATTTCTATTCTTGTATAACTATTATGTGTTCTCCTACTATTGTCTAGCTTAAATTTCAACTACCGATTCCCTACGTAACAGTTCGCAATTTGAAATAACGTTTTTTTCTTTTTGCAAGTCACTATCTATTGTTTACAATTTTACACCGAATCGTCGTAGTTTCTTTGTAAAGCAGAATGATTGCACACAGAGGGCTGTAATATACTAACGTTTCTTTCTTATCTATCTATCATACATTTCATTTCATCATGAGCACTAACCCTATCAAGTACTTCCTACTTGGTAAGAATGAACTAGCCTACGAGGGCGCTATTCGCGGAGAGGAGCCGGCTACCTCTGTTCTAGGTTTACGGAAGCAGCTACCTAAGCTACTCGAGCTGATTCCGAATGACGAAATCCTAGAGTCAGGCCTAGACATAGCAGACGATTTCAAGGGAGCTAGCGTGTCAGTTGCCGATTTAGATTCGCGAATCTCTGCCCTTCAGGAACAATAAGACTGCAACTTGGCGAAGCGAACTGTGGCCTTGCACAATCATGTCTAATACAGGTTGAGTAGATTTGATAATACTGATTCTAAATACGGCAAGAAAATATCCGAGCTGACTGAACGCTTTCGGATGCTGTCGGCAGAGCTATCTAAGATAGAACACTCGAATGTTCCGTCGACGGAAGTCGGAGTCACGATGACTTGCACGGATTCTACCCCTGCACAGGCAGCGTCGACTCCGGTAACTGTCCACTGTGAGCATTTGAGGGTTGGCGAACTATCGAAACTCAAATTCAACGGAACAGGCTGTGTTCGCGAATCTCTACAACGCGTGACGGAATTTAGGACGGTTAGAAATCTACTTGCCAATAAGTTACTCGATTACGCGTCCGAAATTTTTACTGGTAATGAGTTACACTGATTTCGGTGCGGTGTTAAAAATTCCATTTCTAGATGGGACGAACTAGCTAGTAAACTCACAGCTGATTTTACACCGTACGACTATGACTATAAACTTTTAGCCAAGATTCGTAATCGTACTCAAGGGCAAACGGAGGGTATAATCATCTACTTATCAATTATTTTCCAACTTTTTGAGCGATTTTCACCGAATACGTTACTAACCGAACATGAAAAATTAAATATATTGCTTCACAATATTAGACCGTGTTATTCTACTGTACTAGCTTCATGTACTACGGCTATAGACACTATAGACAATCTTAAAACACTTTGCCTAAACTATGAGAGGTTCCAGTGTTTAAGTTCACAATTTCACGAACCTAGTTACCCTACGTCTAACACAATAGCACCTGATTTAGCTTACATAAATAAAAAGGACACGCACGGTCACTATAATAGTTCACAGTACTATAAACCGTCTAAACTAAAAAACTACGCTTCCGTCGCATCTATAAAGGTTGAACAGAACGATACACCTGTGCCTAACCTACAACACTATAATGTCGACATGATATCTAAATCAGCTGTTCCTATGACAATGACTAATAAGAGGTCTGTGTTCTGCCCGCGATGCCGTTCAAATGATCACTCGCTAGGGACGTGCAAGCGTGAACGTTATCCTATATGTTTTAAGTGTGGCCTTAGGGATGTCACATTCGTAAATTGTCCTAACAGTAAAAATAAATCTTTTTCAAAAAACTAATTTACTCGGATCGTAGTTCGTCAAATAAGATGACAAACCCTTCCTTTTGTACATCTTCTGAACCTAAATATTTTGACAAAGAAGACTGGAAAAATTGGCTGTACACTCTAAAAGTGTATATTCTAGTTATTCTGTGGCTGCGATCCGTGATCAAAAACCTAATACTGATTTTCGACCCTACGTTAATGTAACCATTAAGAATCTACCCCTTACTGGGTTACTTGACTCAGGTTCTGCCGTGACTATATTGGGCAATAATTCTCATATAGAAATTATTTCTAAAACGAATCTCTCTTTGAATAAGTGTGACAACCCTACTATATTTTTTCTATCGGCGGGTGGTCATCATTTGACACCTATCGGCTATATCAACCTACCCACCACTTTTGAAAATAAAACTTGTTATTTAAAAGCGTACGTAATTCCAGAAGTTACTAGTTTGGTAATTTTAGGTATTGACTTCTGGAAAAGATTTAAATTGTTACCAAATAATATTTACTCTGTCTCTTTAGCTAATAATAGTAATTCTTTGCCTAATAAACCTAATGCTACCGTGTCGTCTATAGATATAAATACTGATAACGACACTACTATAACCTCGGATCAGTGGTATACTACAATCTACAATGGCTGTAAAACCTCACCTACATCTTTCTCTAATTATTCAATCAAAAATGATAAATTATATAGATATATGGTATCGAAATATTATATTGAAAGTATTCGATTGGAAAGAGGTCCTACATACCTCGGATAGAACTACCGCTATTAAAGATTACCATTCAGAACTCGCTGCGGGTCATTTAGGCATTTTTAAAACGTTTAGCGCAGCGTTATTATTGGCCTGGTATGCACGCTGACGTTGTTAAATTTATATCTTCGTGTGATACTTGTGTCGCACATAAACACCAAAACAGTGGTATTTTATATACACACACATACAACTTACCTTGTAAACCGGCTGAGTTTAACGTAGGTGATACTGTGTGGAAAAAAAAACCTACAACAACCACAAATCATTTGGCAAAAAACTAGCTCCTAAGTTTACCAAGTGTACTTAGTTCGGCGTTGCACCGAACCGTATGTACTAGGCGTGCCTAAGAAACCTACAGACATAAACGATGGCGCGGAGTAACTTAGACCACGATGACATGCGTAGTGCGAGTGCATAGATCGGAGATTCAGCAACCTCAACAATTACGGGATGAGAAACAGACTTCCGTTCGGGTACATCCTCGTCCTCTGCACTGTGGTCAAAGGGTTGCATGGGCCACTCTGACGGATGCCACAATGGATGATGCAGAAGATTAAGTGGAGTAACACTACGAGACAGGCAATCAGCGGGGTTCTCAATACCCGCGACGTGATTGAAACAAGTAGCAGGAACAAGTTCAATTAATTTACTAACGCGGTTGGCGACAAAAGTCTGCCAGCGGTGAGGAGAAGAATAAATCCAAGCGAGCACTATTTTGGAGTCAAAAAATGCGTTTATTTTATTGATAGGGTAGTGGGGCAAAACTGTGTCTTGAACCTTGCGGAGGATCTGAGACAATAGAAGGGCCGCGCACAACTCTAGTCTTGCAACCGAAATGGTTTTAATAGGCGAGACCTTGGACTTGGCACAAACTAACTGCACTGAGTAGTTAGAACCAATGCGAACTTGCAGATATACGACTTCGCCGTAAGCACGCTCGCTGGCGTCAGCGAAACCTATTAAGTTGATGGTACATCCATCTACCAACCCAAGATGACGCGGAATAGTAATTTGATTGAGCGCGGTAAGCTCAATACAAAACTGGCTTCAAGTGGCGACAATATGGTCAGGGGGTGTTTCATCCCACTCACACTTTGATAACCAAAGTTCTTCGATCAAGAGCTTGGCGTACAAATTTGTAGGAGCCACAAAACCCATTATGTCCCATAGTCAAGCCACTGTGGACAGCATAGTGCGTTTGGTGCACTTCTCGTCTGGCGGTGAGACGTCAAACCGAAAACTATCACAGGATTTGTCCCAGCGTAAACCGAGAACTTTATGCGGTACAGACTTCTCAAACTCAATGTCTGGAGAAGCTTTATGAGAATCAGGTATGCGTGCGAGAACCTCCTTAGAATTGCTAGTCCATTTGACAAGATCAAACTGGCTTCGCTTGAAAATCTGAATAAGCTCTTCACAAAGCGAAATTGCTAGCGGAACGGATATGACACTTCAGGCGATGTCATCCATATACAAAGCGGAAGTAGCAACAGCTGCTGCGGCGGGAAAGTGATCGCCTTCATCAGCGATCAACTGGCGAACAACTCGTAACGCGTGATATGGGCTAGACTTGAGTCCAAAATAAACACGATTGAACTGATACACGGATAAAGGTTCCTTATTGTCAAAACAAGAAAATCCGTTGAAATCTACGGTCAGATTCGCGAACGCCGATACTGAGAAACATTTGGCGGCAATCAGCTGATAGAGCGATTTGGAAATGATGAAACTTTTTTATGATTTATTTTATTTATTTAATAAACATGGATGACTTACAGCTAAAATATACATGTAATAACAGAATGGTAAACACAAAGCCAATAACAAGTCATCACGCATAGGAATTGTATAAAGAAGGTACCTAGTGAACATGCGTAGATCAGCTTTAGATGCTAGGTTAATGGTACAACTAACATTCTACTTTGGTAGCACGCATAATTATATAAGAAAAAAATAAAATAAACAGTAACATATATATCAGAACTATTGAGAACACAATCACACATCTATATTATTAGGTATCTGTAAAGAAAGTAAGGCTTAAGCACCTCCGTATCTGAGACACACTACTACAAAATGGGTCAAAGTTATGCTGTTTATGTAACCTATTATAGTTTCTACTTGAACAGACAATAAATGAATTTTGTCTGTAATTTGACGTGGCAAAAGGTATACGTATAGGTGGATTATAACGCGTAATCGAGGGAACATTAAGAGACAATTTGTCTAATAAACTAGGGCTATCAATGTCACCATGTAATATTTTAGTCAAAAGTACACAATTGGCAATCTGACGTCGAAAAGTTAAAGGCAACAGATGAAACCTTCTACAGAGGCTATAGTAATCACCTGGCTGATACGGTATCCCCTGATGAAAGGCTAGAAATCGAATAAATTTTCTTTGAATATTTTCTATGCGACCAACGTATTTTTGGTAGCATGGGTTGCAGATCTCAGACGCGTACTCTAGATTGCTCCTAACAAAGATACAATATAATATTTTTAATGTTTTACATTTAGTGAAACATTTCGACAGTCGCATAATCAACCCTAGAGATCTAGATGCTTTAGATACAATTGCATCGATGTGCTATTCAAAAATAAGTTTGGAGTCGTGATACACGCCTAAGTCACGAACAACGCTACATCTCGGTAGTACTTGACCACACAACGTATATGTGGAGGGTATTGTGGTCCGTTTACGAGAGTATGTCATCATTGAGTACTTATCGGGATTAAGATCTAGCATATTATTTTTACAGTTTTCCTCTAATCGCTGAAGATCTGTTTGGAGGGCAATAGTGTCCTCTAAAGATGATATTGATGCATCGAAGATCTTCATGTCGTCAGCAAAGCAAAGTAGATTTGATGACATGAAGCACAAATCGATGTCATTGACATAAATAGTAAACAAAAGTGGGCCCAACAAAGAACCCTGTAGGCAACCGCTGTGGACAGGGATCCAACTAGAAATATAATTATTTAGAGCTACAGCTTGCGACCTATTCTCCAGATACGAAGCAAACCATCTCAGCAAGTTACCGTGTACACCGATGTTGTACAGTTTTCGCAGTAGGATTAAATGATCGATTCGGTCGAACGCCTTTTTATAGTCGGTGTAAATTACGTCAACTTGTGCCCCATTATCCATGGTGTTTGTAATAAAATCATTAAGCAAGACGAGGTTCGTAGCAGTAGATTTGTCCTGTAAGAAGCCATGTTGTGATGGGCTGAATGAATTTTTTTAGTGTAGCATAGACCTGGTTATATACTATTCTCTCAAAGACTTTACCTATAATACATAGTCTGGAGATTGGCCTGTAGTTGGTAATCTCTGTTTTAACACCTTTTTTATAAATTGGCGTAATAAATGCCGATTTCCAAAGTTTGGGCACTATACAAGATGGCAAAGATTTCTTAAATAGAAGTGAAATTGGATAGGCAAGGGACAAGGCACATCGTACAAGAAATTTAGGGGATATATTATCTGGGCCTGCTGCTTTGCACGTATCTAAATTAGACAGTAATTTACTGACGTAATCGACGTTTATTCTAATATTACATATATCCGCACAACATGATGATTCAGAAAAAGAATTTTCGTCATAATCATAATTGTGAACAGTTTCAAGAAAATTAGAGTAAAAATAGGAAGAAAACGCCTCGCAGCTTGATTCGCCGGTATCAAAGATCCGCTCATTGTAAGTTATGGCATTTGAATTGTGACGTCTTTTACGAATGTCCAAAAATATTTTGGATTTGCTTTTATGGAGTAATAATAACAATAATAATAAATTACCTAGCAACACGTCAACAAGACGACATACATTTTTTCCTCGAATATTTATATTTGTTTTATATCAAAGTTTGGGATTCATATATTATTATATATATTTTTACTACAAACAGGACTTCTATACATGATAAACATATTACTAAATCAAGAAACCAAAATCAAGAAACCATTTAATTAATTAAGAAAAGTATCTACAAAACATTCAAGATGACAACTAACGTCAATGACATATCAACGAAGAAAATTGTTAATAAACACAATAATATAAATACAACGAGGAAATGAGATGTTGACGAGAGCTAGAGCTGCTGCTGCACGTAATAAACCCCCGGACTCGTCGCTCAGCTCCGCCTCGTAGCCGCCGGCACCTACAACAGAGTTGTCGGCAATCATAGAGGCGTCGAGCTCGTCGAGCGACGAGTATTTCTCCCCGCCGACGTCGCCAACACCCGTACGCCGCTGTGGGAGAGGCCTGCCACCGCTACGCTTGGGACCCCGAGACCCACCGGTTTCGAACAGGGACCCCGCTGCCGGTGGTAATGTGCACCGCATGAAATGGACTAAATCCATGAACGAAAACGTCATGCGGGCATATTTTGTGGCTACAGAGGGAGGTACCAACCTTACGGCGTATCGTGACCGCATGCTGCCTCTGTTTCAGGGCTTGGAACCGGCTGTCAACGTTTCGGTACAGCGACTGTCGGATTAAGTGCGGGCTATCCAGCGATGCCGCCTGCTGGATAACGACACACTTGAGAGGCTACGCTCTGGCTTACAACGTAGCCCTCCTATCACTTCTTCTACGTGTAGCGATACACAAGTTTCAAATATTGTCACAACGCAAAGGACTGTTGAAGAGGTGCATAGTAGGGATACACAAGTAAGTACCCAGTACATAGATGAATTAAGGAGTACTTTGGAATGCACTATATGGGAGTATCGTTTTTTGAATAGAGCAGATAGGCCCCGCTTACCACGTTCGCCCACGCACAAGAAAAATATAGCGCTGGTGTGTGCCCTGGATTCACTATTGTCCACGTATTTAGATCTTAGCGATACCCACTCGATTCTGTACTGTGCGGCTGTTACAGCGTGTCGAGTGGCAGGTATTAAAATACCAAATGGTAGTAATTCTGCCCCTCGAACCAATGCTGTAATGGCAGTGCAGGATTGAGCGTCGTATCGCTGAGACCAGGGCGCTCATCAGAAAGCTAATTTGCTTCAGGTCGGGCAATACAAGACCGAGAGTGATGCGTTTTGTGACTCGGGCGTTCTCTAGCACGGGCCTTAGTCGCCAAGAATACGAGTTACGAGTCACAGAACGCATCGACTACCTGAAGCAAAAAGTTTGTGCGTGGGCAAACCGTATAAGACGGTACAAAAAGCGGGTGGACCGATACGCCCAGAATTGGGCATTCCAAAAAGATGAAAGGTGGGTATATAGAAGTTGGGAGCAAACCAATTCAGGTGTGGATGATGGGCGTCTGCCAGATGTTGAGGCAACAAACGCTTTCTGGCGCAGCATTTGGTCGATGCCCATTAGCCACACTGAAGGTGATTGGTTTGGTGATGTTAAGCGAGCATGTGAGGGAATACCCCAAATGCAGCGCGTAGCCATAGAAACAACAGATGTAGCTTGTGCAGTCCGTTCGTTATCTAACTGGAAATCAGCGGGACCGGACGGACTGCACAACTTCTGGTTGAAGTGGCTACGTAGTGCCCATGCTCGGTTGGCATCCCAATTCCAGGCATCTTTGGAATCGGGCTCGATCCCAACTTTTATGACAACTGGTCTCACTCACCTGCTCTTTAAGTCAGGTTGTACCGCGGACCCCAAAAATTATAGACCAATTACGTATCTACCGACTGTATATAAACTTCTTACATCCATTTTGAGAACTAAGATGTTATCACATATTAGACATAATAACATCATGTCAGTGGCGCTCAAAATGGATGTAAGAATGGGGCCCGTGGTACAAAAGAGCTACTCCTCTTTGACATGGCCATTAGCCAGCAGGTGCGCCGCAACCGAAAGGATCTGGCGACATGCTGGATAGATTACAAGAAGGCCTTCGACTCCGAGCCACATACATGGCTCTTGAGGGTGCTGGAGTTATATAAAGTCGATATAACTCTATGCGCCTTCTTGAAGGCATGTATGGGACAGTGGAGTACGGTCCTACGCTATCCAGGATGTCGGCAGATTCGCGATTGCGGTGCTGGGTGACAGTTTGAGTCCCTTGTGATTTTGTCTAGCTCTGAATCCTCTCAGCACTTTGCTAGAGGGGTCTGGGTTAGGCTATGGGCTGCAGCGTAGGGGTCAAGTTATCTCCCACCTCTTTTATATGGATGACCTGAAGTTATTTGCTCCCTCCACTTTCCAATTGACAGCGTTACTAAAAGTAACTGAAACTTTTAGTAATTCTATCAAGATGGAATTTGGTGTGGATAAATGTGCGGTCATGCATGTAAAACGAGGTGGGATTGTGGAATCTGAGGGTATAGAGCTTTCAGATTCCACACAACTTAGATCTCTATCTACGGCCGAGACTTACAAGTATCTGGGTATATCACGGGCCTTAGATATTGCTGAGACTGCCATGAAACAATCATTGCGGGAGCGCTTCTTGGGCCGCCTCAAGAAAATACTGAAAAGTTTTTTATCAGGCGGCAACATGGTGCGTGCCTATAATGGTTGGGCCATGCTAGTCTTAGCATACTCCTTCGGCATACTCAGATGGACTCAATCAGAACTGGAAGCCCTGGACAGAAAGGTCCGTTGTCTATTGACTGAATATCGGATGCATCACCCGCGGTCAGTAATGAGGTTGTACATCCCGCAGAAATGTGGTGGTCGTGGTTTCTTAAGTGCTAAGGACCTCCACAACCGCGAGGTGTACAATCTTAGAGAATATTTTCTTAAGGCTGATACGGGTGTGCATCGTGATATTGTTGCTGTAGACAACGGACTTACCCCGTTGGGTCTGGCAAAAGAGAGCTGGCGCAAACCTGTTGTACTTAGTACTGAAGAGCGCAGGGAAGTATGGAAAGGCAAAGAGTTGCATGGAAGTATGGAAAGGCAAAGAGTTGCATGGACGTTTTTATTGGGCCTTGCATGGGCCCGATGTAAACCTCATGTCATCAGTAGCCTGGCTACGGTTTGGTGATTTATTTGCAGAGACCGAAGGTTTTGTTTGTGCAATTATGGACGAAGTTGTCATGACGAACAACTACCGTAAGTATGTTCTGAAGGATGGGACTGTTGACATATGTCGGGCGTGTCACCAGCCCGGCGAATCCCTCAGACATATAGTCTCCGGTTGTTCTCGTCTTGCCAACGGTGAATACTTGCACAGGCACAATCAAGTAGCCAGGATCGTCCATCAGCAGCTTGCCTTAAAATATGACCTTGTACCCTTTGAAGTACCGTACTACATGTATGTGCCCGATCCAGTTCTCGAAAATGGTCGTGCCACTATGTACTGGGATCGATCTATCATCACCGATAGGACTATCGTGGCTAACAAACCCGATATTGTGGTGATAGAGCGATCAGAACGCCTTGCAATGATCATTGATGTTACTATTCCCCATGACTAGAATCTCATGCAAGCCGAAAAAGATAAGGAAATCAAGTATTTGGACCTAGCTCACGAGATTGTCGACATGTGGGATGTGGACTCGGCGATCATTGTACCGATAGTCGTGTCAGTTAATGGTCTCATTGCCAAGAACCTCGACCACCATCTCAAGAGGCTCTCGTTAGACGGCTGGATCAAGTCCTCTATACAGAAGGCAGTATTGTTGGACACGACGCGCATAGTTCGGAGGTTCCTCTCTCTGGAGCCCTAACCACCGGTAGCTTGGTCCATGTACCCGATACCGATGGGTCTCCGTGGTCCTATTTTAAATGGTTAAATTTTTTATTTTTTTATTTAAGTGTATAAAATTCTACCATGAGAAAAGATGTAATAAAGAGGAATAATAATAATATTATTTATTTTGCAAAATATGGGTACAAAAAGATGTTACAATAAAGTGTACAGTATCGCCATAATCGGCTGTGTAGCATGCAAAATGAATAGGAAATATAAGAAATTTGATCATGAAATGGAATGTGAATGTCAAACGAACTCAACAACAATAATGATTACAATGTCAATTACAATTTCAAATGAATTCAATCATAATTATGATAACTATGTCAAACGAATGTCAAGAATGTTAGTGTAGATTACAAAAGAAAAAATAATTTTACCAAACAATTCACCTTAAATGAAATAGTAATAAATAATATAATAATACATAATGTCACCAATAAAAAAAAAAGAATATACTTATTTAAAAATATTAAAAACCTTTGCACGTCACAAAGCTTTATCTGATAGATATTCATTGATAGTGTAGTACCCTTTTTACAATAATAGTACCCTAACTTTATTTTTGAAAGTACAAAGATCTGAAATTTCTATGATCGAAGCTGGTAGTTTATTATATATCTTTGGCATCATACATAATATGCTGTTGTTAAAAAACGTAGTTTTATTATGCGGAAACCGTATTTTTAAATTGTGTCTGCGGCTGTTTAATTTTACATATGATACAACTTCAAGGATGTATATACATGGCAGAGTTAGTAGTTTCAATTTTAAGAAGTAGGGTCTACAACAGAACTATCAGTCTGTTTTAATTTGCAGATTGCTCTCACGCATCTTTTTTGTGCTACAAATGCTAATTCTTTATTGGTGGCATTGCCCCAGAACATAATACCATACCTTAATAGGGGTGTTACGTGATCATGATATGCCATTAAAGTCGTCGACATATTTGCCGATTTAGATAAATTAAAAAGGGCATACGAAAACTGATACAATTTTGAGCAAACCGACTCAATATGTGTCGACCATTGCATGTGAGAATCAATGTGTACGCCTAGAAACTTAGTTACATCTACTTGTTTAATATTAATGTCAGAATATTTAATTTCCATGTCAGTCAATTTGTTTAGCCTATTTTGAAATATCATGTAATTAGTTTTATCTAGATTAATTTTCAGATTATTTGATTTTAACCATTCAATCACATTGTGTAGTGTTGTATTTATCTCATGTTGCAGAAGAATACTCTCATTGCTGGTGAATATAATAGCACTGTCATCAGCAAATAATATTGATCTCTGACAAGTTACTTTAGGGAGATCATTTATGTAATTAATAAAGAGAAGCGGCCCTAATACGCTTCCCTGTGGGACACCAAATGTAACTTTCCTGTACCCTGATGATTATTTAGTGACAGTCTTCGTTGAAGGGCATAACCTAGTTATTTCGGTTGATTGAATTCTGCCGCTAAGGTACGAATTTATTAAATCGTGTGCATTGCCACGAATCTTATATGCATATAATTTATCTAATAAGATCTTATGGTCGACATGGTCAAATGCTTTAGTTAAGTCCATGAAAAGCGCGCATGATTGACTACCTCTATCTATACTTGTGATTACTGGTTTGAGGAAATTGAAGATTGCAGTATTTATACATTTATTTTTTCTGAAACCTACTTGTTCACTACAGAATAGATTATTGCAGTCAAGGAATTTATAAATGTTTTCATGGATGACCCTTTCGAAAATTTTAGACATAACCGGGAGAAGGACTATTGGTCGGTAACAACTTAAAACACTCTTATCATGTTTTTTGAAAAGTGGTTTAACTATGGTGTATTTATTTTTTTCCGGAAATACTCCATGTAATATATACAAGTTAATCAGATGGCTAAGAATGTGCGAGATTGTAGTTGAAATCGATTTCAGAATTTTGGCTGATATATCATCATAACCAGTGCTGTTAGTGTTTTTTACATTTAAAATTATCCTATTGATTTCATTGGGTGTAGTAGGTGCTAT
Organism: Euclidia mi; assembly: GCA_944739405.2. Classification (NCBI taxonomy): domain Eukaryota; kingdom Metazoa; phylum Arthropoda; class Insecta; order Lepidoptera; family Erebidae; genus Euclidia; species Euclidia mi. The sequence goes on from OX123190.2 coordinate 56,855,225, forward strand.
AAAAAATTGATTTTGTATTGTTGGGTATCGTTACTCTTTTGTAGGCATGCGATGATGTGACTTGGTCAATATAGAAATAGTTAAATGATTCAGCAATATGTCTGGGGTCACTAACTAATTTACCTTCATTCAGTATGTAAGGGATCTCGACCTTTGGTTTATTCATGGTTTTGTTCTTTATTATATTCCATATTGCCTTACATTTATTGGGTGCTGTATTAATGTAACGGGCGTTATGTGACTGCTGTGTAAATTTGATGACTTTCTTCAGCCTAGATGATAATGACTTGAATAGGCTTTTATTAGCACTGGTGGGGTTTTTACGGTACTCCCATAGAAGTTTTCTTTTGCGTTTACAACACCGCTTTATACCTTTCGTAACCCATTTAGGTCTTACTTTAGCTGACAGCTTGATATGAATTTTGGGGAAACAGAGATTACAGAATAAGCAAAACAAATCGTAAAAATTATTGAAAGCTTCATTCGGACTGTCATTATTAAAAGCATCGCTGAAGGTAAGGGAATTTATACACTTCCTGAATTTATTTATATTTTCAATACTATAGTCACGCTTTTCAGTATACCAATATTTTAATGAGCAACATTCTTTCACTGGGCATGTTAAAATAAGTGATGAATGGTCAGACAGTGCCCACTCTGCAATTTTTACTTTACAGCTCTTTATGTTGTATGCAAAGTTGTCTATACAAGTGCCGCTTGAAAATCTTGTGGCTTCGTTTATACCTATTTTGAGATTAAAGCTTTCTAGAGTGTGTATAAATTCTGTAGAAACATTGCATTTCCTGAGAATGTTGATATTAAAATCGCCACACAGTAAGATTTTCTTTTTTGTATAACATATTTTACTAAGTAACGAATGGAGTAGTGAAAAAATTGTTTGATATCTTCATTGCTAGATTTTGGAGGCCTTTATATATAAATAATAAACATATTGTGTGTTTTTAAATGAATACCTGAACATTCCATTATATTCTCATGTGAGTATTTACTTATTTCTTCCATTGGTTGAAATTCTAGGGACCTATGTACCATAATGCACGATCCGCCGCGACGGTTTTTCTATAAAAAGTTGAACCTAGTGTATAGTTCACCATTTTCACAATATGTCTATCAGCGCTTATCATATTGTGCTCCGTAATGCATAAAACACTAATATTTTGTCTTCTATTATCGAGAGATTCAAGTATAACTGTCAACTGATCAGATTTAGATACAAGTTCATTAATGTTTTGCAGGAGAACATGTATTCGATTATACACGAAAAAGATTATCTATCCCAGATGGTGGGCTAGGTACAATGTCTGGGTCTAGGGGAAAGGTATCAGTTTGTGTGCACCGGTCTATTAAGGTTGGTGATATATGTTCTGGATTGTCATAATTATGTCTGCAATAGTAATCGTATTTAATTTTATAGTCAATGTGCAGTATTTCTTTTAATAATAGCAACTGGCATCTATGTCGTACGATAGAACGCTGACTTGGTATAAAATTACTATAATTCATATCAACAAAAATAGCATGCTTAAATCTAGAACAGATAAATTTCAATTCATAATTGAGTTTATGTTCATTCAAGAATTTGTTGTACGGTACCTCCGAAATTATTACATTACAGTTCTTTAAATTATTTAAAAATTCTTGGATCGAGAACAGTGATTGATCCCGCCGTTTATCATTTATACCAGCTAAGACAATTATGAAATAGTCTTTTGTCAATTGAAATAGCTCAGATTTCATTGACGACAAGAGTTGATAAAACTGAAAATTTACGCATGAACTAAAAATTTTTCGCCAATAAGATTTTGTAAGGTCGATCGAAGTCTAAATCCTTGTTCATCTCCAATAATCATGATTTTCCTACGATTATCTTTAAGCGTCGTTTGTGTGACATCGTGCTTGTCTGTGTTTTGGTAGTGTTTTGTAACCAGGACTGGTGAAGTGTTTTCAGTGATGTCGTCTTTATTATTTATAGATATAACCTTACTAGTTTCAGGAGATGTTTGTTCTGTATGTGTATCAGTGTGATTTGTGAGGCTTAGATACTGAGGGGCAGTGGCGGCTCGTTCAAAGGAGCGCTGGAGCAGTGAACTCCCAAAATTATAAAATATATGTATATAAACTTTTTCTATAAACATGCTCAATATTTTAATACACACCTAGTCTCTTTTCTATAATGCATATCTACAAATAAGTATTTGACTACAAAACTGTTTATCATAATTTTGTCAACACTCTTGAAACATACATAGGTACTTTTGTTGAGTGGAGCGCTCATAACAGCGCTCTTAGTTGACGAAAGCTTAGTACAACGCTTAATACTGAAATGTAATGAGTGCGAAAGAGAGAGCGTTCTATGCGCTGGGCGCGTGAGACAAAAGATTTGTATGAGAAATAAGGCAAATACGGAGCGCCGCTCCTGGCTAGCTTGACGAGGTGCGCATGCGCGAATATATTACCCGACTAAATGATATGACCATTTGTCACGAAGAAAAATTAAAACGTATGCGCCGTTTTTTTTTAATAGTGTTTTGCCGGTATCATTTGAATGTAAACAAAAGCAAAACATTTCTCTGCAAGTGAGTTGGTAATTAGATAAAATTGGTGTTTAAAATATTGTTAATTGTATGTGATTGTGTGTATATGTTTAAGAAAGACAGTTAAATTGTGTAACTAATATGGAATAGGTATAACAGCGTAAACTTTTTAAACGGATGGATGAAAGAAGAAATACGAAAGGAGTGTATTGTACGAGAATGAATGGAAATGTCGGTAGGGGACGCCTTAGGCAGACGTACGCCGATCAAATAGGTGACGTACTAAAAATGGGCCAAATTAAAAGTACCCATAACCGACGCGCATGCATGATGAGGTTAATGAAAGTCGAGGAAGCGAAAGAGGTATGTTTGAACCGAAGCATGTGGCGTTCCATAGTCTCTGCCTACCCCAATGGGAGACAGGCATGACGATATAGATAGATAGTTAGAACTTTATGAAAAACTGTGAAAAACTTTAAAAAAAGACCAATATGATAAAACGCTTTGGTTATGTGGTTGCGAAAATGCGAAGGAAGTAAGAAGCCGTTTTCTTTTCCGTTTAGGTATTTTGTTTAGTGGCGCTGGAGTTGATACTGCGTGGACGGTTCAGGTAGGTATCGATGATTTAGCACATCTTACTGTTAATTGTAAAAGCATTCACAAAATAAATTGTAAGCAGTTTCATCTTCTTTTTTAGTGAACACTCAATATAATCTTGCACGAGCCGCCTCTGCTGAGGGGTGGAATCTGTAACGGATACGTCTCTCTTACTGTTTTCTTTTTCCGTACAGAGATAGGAGTTCTGTTGTAGTTTTTCAATGGGGTGTTAAAGTTTTTGTATGTTGCGATTAACTGAGTACATTTTTTTAGATCTTCTTTAAGGTGGAAGTTTTCACTATTTAGATTTTCAATTTCATTATATGCGCTGAGTAGTTCTTGACTTAGTACGTTAATCTTGTCATTTAGGTCTTTGATGATACGGTTGTACTGTGAATCATCCGGTAAGCTAGCCATCGTTGTGTCAAACAAGGAGGAATTATCACAAATTGTAGTGACATCATTCAAGGAACTAGTTCTTTGAGGTCGGCGTTGCGTAACATTATTTATATCCATTGTAAAGAAATATATTTTATACCCTGGTGTTTATTTTAAAATCAATTTCGTATTCTTATTCATAAATCAGCATTAATTATGCTGCGTGTAATGGAACGATTCCTATGTTACGTTCTGGCAACACTGTATAATTTTGTTCGACAGTCTAAATCTGTATACGTGTGTAAGGGGCTTTTTGTGTGAAAGCTTACTAATACTGAAGTGTCATTCAGTTGAATCGATCATTCTCTATTTTTGCTACAACTCTATTGAATTTTTCACATTAACAGCCATTGCAAGAAGAAACCAAAACTGGGTAAAAAATAACATAATAACATAACAGCAAAGTTTTCCATAACAGCTTGTAAATATGCGGGTGACATAAAAATAATAAATAGGAAGCGCTGTATGTCTCAGTATCGTTCACACTCAAACGGCACAATAATGACTCACTAGGTGAGGGACAAAGCAAGCAATAGCGTTTATGTTCACGTGTGACCGAAAAAGATTTATATAATGTAGTCGTTAGCGCTTTAAATAAACGTTAGGAAAAGTAAATATGTCTTTATAAAAATTTGAATACCCATTAAGCTTATTAGGAAATAAGGGGTGCTGAGAAGTGTACAAAAACTAGTAATGATAATGTAGATGCGATGTGATTGATTGAATAAATGTGATGAAAGCAAAACACAGTTATTAGATAAGTAAATTCTGATTAGGTAACATATCAAACAATTTTGTTTAAATCCGATTCTTTTCTAATTATTATAATTTTAGATGATTGATTCTTTAATAGGTGAATTTTACCATGCTTCACCCATATAAATTCGTAGTTTTTGTATTTAGCTATGACCTTTGCTCTGGTTAACAGTTTCTTGTATTCTACGCTTAGATGGTCGTTGACGTAAATACGCTTTGATGTACCTTCTAGATAGCCGATATCTGAGGATGACAACTGTTTGAAGGCACGGGCAGCGGCGACAAAATCTTCTTTCACGTACCTGTTCAAGAAGCGCATTATAACCGCTTGACCGCTAACGCCAATTCGCCGAATTCACTCAACCGCTCAAGTTCTAAACAAAATGTCGCGCCGCCGCCCGCCAAATGGGCGCGCTAACATAAACATTTATTGTTGATAAGTCGGTAACATGAGTAAGTTGATGTGATGTTTTTCTTAAACCTTATAAATGACTCTTTCAAGTCGTATGAATTCTTTGTTGATATTTACTTTCTAATTTATTATACTTAGCAGCGAACATTGACTATCGTTGAAAAAACACTTTGGGTATTTTCAATAGGATTATTTTAAAAAGTAAATCGATGACGTACATATTTATGAGTTTTCACTGTAGAGGGATTCTATCTACACCGAATTAAATAAAAAAAACATGTATCATAGTATAAAAATATTTAATTACACGCATACGATAAGCACGTAATCACGGTGCGCGCGAAACAAAGAGTGGCATTTGACATTATTTTTTCGTTCCGGGTTAACGATTTTAAGACTCGCTTCGTATTTTTAGCATGGAGAAATGTTCAATGATTTGAATAGAACAAAGAAAAAGAATTTAAAACATAACGTAATAGAAAGAACCAGTAAATTCAGACCGAGTATAGCACTGTAACCAAAAAGGAAAAATAGTCACTTGTGCGCGGTCTACGGCATTTCGAAAAAGCGAGAATAGTCACTTGTGCGCGGTCAAGCGGATAGTGAGTTTCTCATTTGAATTGAACATAGGAACTCTGGAGATGTAATTAATCTGTGTTTTTGGACAATTATAGTTGATTTTTCGGCCAATGGCATCTATAATTGCGTACAGGTTCTCTCCCTTTTTTATCGGTACTCCCTTTATCTCAACATTATTTATCTCAACATTATTCCACCAATTAAACTAGGAGGTATACCCCTAAACAAGGTTACGCGTTTCAAGTACTTGGGTCACTGGGTGACCGACAATCTGTCAGACAATACTGACATGGAGAGGGAACGCCGGGCGCTGTCCGTTCGGTGTAATATGCTGGCCCGTAGGTTTGCGCGCTGTACAAGGGATGTTAAAATAACATTATTTAGGGCTTACTGCCAGTCCTTGTACACGTGTCCTCTATGGGTCCGCTATACGCAGAACGCGTACAGCGCTCTGCGTATCCAATACAATAACGCCTTTAGGGTGATGTTGGGGTTGCCGCGCTTTTGCAGCGCGTCGGGGATGTTTGCTGAGGCAGGCGTGCCTGATTTTTATGCAATTATGCGCAATTGGATGGCATCCCTGATGCGGCGAGTGCGCGACAGCTCCAATAGCCTGGTTAGCACTGCAGCAAACAGGCTAGATAGCCCCATTATGTGGCATTGGATGACGAGTCATCGACCGTCATATAATTATATAAAATAAAATAACTTTAAGTAGGTATATCTATGGATTGTATGATCTGAAAATAAAGATTTTATTATTATTATTATCACCTTTATTTAATATTTATCTCATACCATATTAATACATTTTTAAATATAAAAAAAAAATACATTTAAAAATATAAAAGTATGTTATGGAAACCCACCAGTATCGGGAACAGGCTCCAAGCTACTGGTGGTTAGGGCTCAAGAGAAAGGAACCTCCTCACTATGCGTGCCGTGTCCAGCAGTACTGCCTTCTGTATCAGGCCCCTGACCCAAGGTTGCAACGCGAGCCTCCTAAGATGTTGGGTGAGGCTCTTGGGTATTAAACCGTTCACTGTAACGATTATCGGCACAATAATTGCTGAATCAACATCCCACATGTCAACAATCTCGTGAGCCAAGTCCAGATATTTTATCTGCTTGTCCTTCTCAGCCTTCACGAGATTGCCATCATGAGGGATGGCAACATCAACAATTATTGCGCGGCGCTCTGATCGATCTATCAACACAATATCAGGTTTGTTGGCAACAACAGTCCTGTCTGTGATGATAGATCGATCCCAGTACAACGTGATATGACCATTATCCAGGACAGGCTCCGCCACATACCTGTAGTACGGCACCTCACCATCTACAAGCCTATATTTCAGAGCAAGTTGCTGGTGAATGACCCTGGCTACTTGGTTATGCCTGTGCAAGTACTCACTGTTAGCAAGACGAGAACAACCGGAAATGATATGCCTGAGGGATTCACCAGGCTGGTGACACGCACGGCAAATATCAGTAGTGCCATCCCTCAGGATATATCTCCGGTAGTTATTCGTCTTGATCACTTCGTCAGCAATTGCACAGACAAACCCTTCGGTTTCCCCAAAGAGGTCACCGAAGCGTAGCCAGTTCACCGAGGCTAATAAGTCTACTTCCGGCCCATGTAGAGCCCGGTAGAACCTGCCATGAAGCTCCTTGCTCTGCCAAACAAGCTTGCGATCGTCAGTGCTAAGCACCACAGGTCTGCGCCAGTTGTCCTTCGATAAACTGAGCGGGGTTAATCCGGCGTCCACTGCAACAACGTCCCGATGCATATCCACGTTCGCGTTGAGAAAATATTCTCTGAGGTTGCATACTTCGCGGTTGTGTAGAGACTTGACATTTAAAAAGCCATGACCTCCACACTTCCGCGGAATATACAACCTCATTACGGACGAGCGTGGATGATGCATCCGGTAAGCTGTCAGCATTGTACGCACCTTTCTGTCCAGGGCGTCTAACTCAGTCTGAGTCCACTTGAGTATGCCAAAGGAGTACATCAGAACCGGCATGACCCAACCGTTGCAAGCTCGAACCTTATTGCCACCTGACAGAAGACTTTTCAGTACTTTTGTCAGGCGGCCAAAGAAACGTTCTTGCAACGATTGCTTCATGTCTGTCTCGTTAATACATAAGGCCTGTGACATACCCAAGTATTTATAGGTATTGGTTCGCAGAAGTGATCTGAGGTTAATGGAATCTGAGAGTTGAATCCCTTCAGATTCCACCATCCTTCCTTGTTTCACATGTATCACTGCACATTTATCCACACCAAATTCCATTTTGATAGAATTACTAAAACTTTCAGTAATTTTTAGTAAATCCATCAACTGTGAATTGGTGTGAGCAAACAGCTTCAAGTCATCCATGAACAACAAGTGGGATATGACCTGACCACCTCTGCGTAGCCTATAACCTAACCCTGAACCCTCTAGTAATGTACTAAGAGGGTTCAGTGCTAAGCAAAACCACAACGGGCTCAGACTATCGCCCTGGAAGATACCCCGCTCAATTTTAACAAGTTCGCCATTTCCCTGGATCCGTCGGCATCCTGGATAGCCAAGAACCGTTTTCCATTGCCCCATACATGACCTTAAGAAGGTGCGTAGAGTTGTATTTATTTTATACAACTCCAACACCCTCAAAAGCCATGTATGTGGCACAGAATCATACGCTTTCTTGTAGTCTATCCAACATGCCGCCATATCCTTTCGGTTACGACGAACTTGTTGGCTAATGGTCATATCTATAAGGAGGAGCTCCTTAGTACCACGAGCCCCCTTCTTACATCCATTCTGAGTGTGCGACATAATGGAATTTAGCTCTATGTGTTTTAATATTTTAGCCCTCAGAATAGACGTAAGAAGTTTAAAGACCGATGGCAAACATGTAATCGGCCTATAATTACCGGGCTCTGTGGTACTACCTGTCTTATGGAGCAAGTGGGTTACTCCAGTTGTCATGAAATCTGGGATCGATCCAGATTCTATGGCTGATTGAAATTGGGATGCTAATCGGTCATGTGAACTACGTAGCCATTTCAGCCAGTAATTGTGCAGTCCATCCGGTCCTGGAGATTTCCAATTGGATAACGACCGGACTGCACTAGTGACATCTTCGCCTGAAATGACTACGTTATCCATCTCTGGAGTATGTTCACATGTCCGTTCAACATCCCGAATCCAACCACCCTCAGTGTGACCAATAGGCGCCGACCATATGCTACGCCAAAACCGGTTTGTGGCGTCTGTATCCGGCAGCTGCCCATTAGCCACATCTTGGTCTGGTCGGTCCCAGTTTCTATAAACCCACTTTTGGTCCCTTTGAAATGTACGATTCAACATATATCGGTCCACGCGTTTTCTATATCTGCGTATCCGATTTGCCCATGCATAGACTTTCTGCTTTAGGAAGTCAATGCGCTCTGTGATCCGAGATGTATATTCATGAGGACTGATGCCAGTCCCCAAGAAGGCTCGGCGCACAAAGCGCATGACCCTGGGACGTGTATTCCCAGACCTAAAGCAGATTAGCTTACCGATAAGTGCCCTTGTCTCAGTAATACGCCGCTCAATTCTGCACTGCCACGCCGGGACAGCAGATCTTTGTCGCATGACAGTATCATGTTCTTGAAACTTGACACCTGCCATACGACATGCCGCTACGGCGGCGCAGTACAGAATTGAGTGCGTATCACCAAGATTTTCACTATTTTCTAGAAAACTAGTTAATAGCGAATCAAGGGCACCTACCAGCGCCATATATCGTCTATGCATTGGCAACCGGGGCAGGCGCGGCCTAATTGTTGGTGACATGTACCGATATTGCTCAATCGCACATTTCAAAGCATCCATAACCTCCTCATTGTACTGAATACTTACGATACAAACCATATCATCCACCTCCACATCGGTATTATTACCCGTCCGCGGTGTATTTGTGTTTACGGGAGCACTAGCGGGTTGGACGTGAACGGCCTGGCTCGTAGGTAAGTAGTCTGAGCGTAGCCTATCAAGTACGACGTTATCCAGCTTATTACTACGCTGGATAACTCGCACCTGATCCGACAATCGTTGAGCGGTAACGTTGATACCAGGTTCCAAAGCCTGAAACAGAAGGAGCATGCGACTGCGATACGCAGTGAGTTTAGTCCCCCCCTCTGTAGCCCCAAAATATGCGCGCATGACGTTTTCGTTGATGGATTCTGTCCATCGCATGCGCTGCACATTACCACCAGCAGCGAGGACCCTGTTTGAGACCGGTGGGTCTCGTGGTCCCAGGCAGGCTGGCGGCCGGCCTCTGCCTCTCCGACGCACAGGTGACGGCGACGACGGCGGCGAGAAGTACTCGTCGCTTGAGCTCGACGCAACTGCAGCCGCTGGTGATGTTGGCGCGGGCCTCGATGGCTGCGAGGCGGAGCTCAGCGACGAGCCCGGGGTTGTTGTTTGTGCTCGTAATTGTTTCTTGGCATTTCTCGTCAACATTTTCCGTTATTTATTTGTATATTATCTTGTTGTTATTTCTTTTGACAGTTTTAATGTCATCGTAACTATATATTTTTTCTAAATGTTTTGCTTGTGGTGTAATAGACATATTTTTATTTAGATACTTATTTCTTTGATCTTTCTGTAATTCGGATTGATTTATAATATATGTATTAACTTTGATAAATTATAAAAAATCAAAAATATAAACAACAAAATTTTAGACCCGGTGTTGACAGCTGGGGTTGCCACTTATTATTATTATTATTATTATTTAATCTGGAACGTTGCTCCATGGCCGTGTAATCAAATTTTATCTTGTTAAAATCATCCTGCAGGCTAACTATAGTTTCCTGTAACTTTTCGAGCTCGAATACTTTGGATTCCACCGCTGTTAGTATAGAGCCATATTCTTCCAGCTTACTACCGGTACACTCACACGTCGCCTTAACTTGTGATAGCTCATCCTTGATAGCTTGGACATCATTCACTAGCGTTGGTAAACTAAGTAGCAGTATATCTTTAATCTCGGATAGTATCGTTTCCAAAGAAACTGAATCGTGAGCAGGGGGGGGCAGGGGATAAAATCTTGCATGTAGGGCATCTCCACTGCGCCCTTCGATCGGGCCCCAACTTCTTCCAACCACCTTCGGAAATTCTGGCACATCCGAAATCCATACAGTTGTTGCAGCTAGTGCATTGGACACTGTCAGTAAAATTGATGTGACAAATTGCACAAGTTTTCATTATTGTTATAATAAACAAGTTACTTCGCTTAATAGATATGTATGTATCAAAAAGTTGAGGGTAAATGTATTTATTTAGAGCGACACGTACTGATCACACAAATGTTCACGAGCAAGTGATGTTAAATAAATCACCCTGTAGATTAGGGCCGGCATGCAAAATGTCATTAATCGACTGACCCAATGTAGTCCTACAACTAACATCTAAAACCACACGAAGTTTAGTAGAGGTTTTATCTTCGCGAACTACGCCGTGATGCGGGATATAATATGAGGGAAGAGAACTGCCCTCATTGTTTACAACTACACTCAAAAACCCTTTATTTAGGTAGTCACGAATGACGTCATTATAGGCGCCGCGTAACTTAAGTGATGCATCAAGTTTACGTTCTAAACAATGAAAACGTCTAAGCGCAACAGCGTACGAGTCGCCTAACGAATAAGGGTCACCATAGAATGGCAACGCCACAACGTATCTGCCACTGTCGTCACGAACAGTGGTAGCGCGGAAATGTTCTTCACACTCGAGATCCTTACGGCTCATTGAGGGTGGTGCAGTAATCTCTTCGAGCTCCCAAAATCGCTTGAGAGGAGAATAAATATTATTTTCTTGAAGAACAGAACAACAACAAGACGTAATATAATGATAAGTATGTAACGTAGGTACGGTACCCATAATCACATACCCAAATACCGTCTCAATAGCGAGCGGTAAATTATATTGCTCACTACGTACAACTTTAGGTAGTAACAAGTGCGGAAATATTGAAGCTCCGATCAAAACATCAACGTCTGCCGGATTCGCAAATTCCGCGTCTGCTAGCGGCAATGTCTCGGGATGTGTGAGTAGCGATACGTCCACATTAGCGTTCGGCAATGTGTCCGGAATACGCTCCACGACAAGCGAAGAAATGTTAAAATTAATATTCCTATCAAAACGCGAGTGTATTTTAATATCTACGGAACCCTTGCAATGTTTTTCTGACCCTCCGATCCCCTTGACTACCAAGTTAGTATTTTTAAAGTTATTTCACAGTCCGAGGCGTTTGAAACAATCAGAAGTAATAAAGTTACTCTGTGATGCGCTATCGAGTAAACAACGAACTATGTGCGGTGCGTTATTAATATCATAAACGATAACTTGCGCTGTTGCTAATAAAACCGTTTTGGATGCAGTATACTGCGGTTTAGCATCGCGCTGAGCATGACAAGCGCGCGAGGGTTGTCCGCGTGTGTGCGCCGCCAGCGCAATGGACGTCGTACACAACGATACTTCGCACTGAGACGCGGAGGGGGAAGCCACCGTGGCGGCCTGCACCTGCGACGTAGGTGGGCTAGAAATTGTGTCAAGGTTACTGGATTGACCCGACAACGGATAACTTTTATCAAAATGTAATAATGAGTGATGTCGTTGATTACATGAACGACACTTCGTCTTACTAGAACAATTACTTATTTTATGTTTTATATTTAAACAATTAACGCAAGTTTTGTTTTCTTTTACACATTTGAAACGAGCAGTCGGGTTTAAATTACGAAAAGCGGAACATTTATAGAAATGGTCGTGTACTATATTACTGCACAGACACTTCTGTGAATTATTATAATTAGATTCCGAGCATGCTACGTAAGATTGCGGATTAGGGAGCGAGTTATTATTGCTATTTCGCGATTTATTCGACTTTTGTTTGCTATTATTATCATTAGACGAGCTAGATGAACTAGACTGCGTATTATGAAATATTCGACACTGATCTTTGATGAAAAAAATAAAACTATCTAGTGTAGGTATTTTATGATTACGTTCAGCCATCTCGAAAGCACGAATTGTTTCAGTGTCAAACTTTTTTAAAGCGAGTTGAAGAAACAAAAAGTCGGAAAGATCTTTTAATTTTAAGTTTTTAAGAGAACTAACTGCGGTAACAAAGTTGTCTATAAACAGCTGGAAATTCGAAACAGACGCGGCACCGGACAGTTTAAGATTTGAAGCTTGATCAAAGTAAGTAGACGCTAGAACACGAGTATCTTGATACCTATCAAGTAGTGGACCTACAGAAGCGTGCGGAAGTAACCACGTAATGGGTATGTAAATGGACTAGAAGTATAGCTAGGTGCTATAACTACCTAGGTAGGTACTTCTAGAAGATACCTACGCGAGATAAACGAGAGGTTACGTATAAACGCAAATAAATCCGGCTCGTATGGAACCAAAAAAATGGTTCGGCGTTGCACCGAACCGTATGTACTAGGCGATTTGGTGATATAGAAAAATTATTAATATAGTGGACTGTATCAAGAATGGCTGGTAAATCGCCTAGAAGAGTGGGTGAACTTATGAATATAGGATATTTATAGGAGGCACGCCTTACCTTACAAAATGGCAGCCGCCTGGTGTCTTCGAGAGTCGGGCTACAAAACCGATCACTCCACCTGGATCCAGTCCGAAGCTGCATAGATCACTCCACTACACCCGCGGGTGGTTTTGTTCTCGTTTATAGTATAAAATAGCGGTAAAATATTGCGGTGCTGCATGTGTTCGTCGCGGCGCGGAGCTGCGCCAGGACGCAGCCGGTCAGCGGGACGGTTGATTTTCAACTCCGTCGCAGTGTCATTGAATTCCGCGACCAATTAGAGCGAGGCGTGCCTTTGGGAAGGCCTTTGGGTTGGAAAGGGATAAAAGATCGCTCGTTTTGACACTGCGGTATGCAAAGGAATTTATTAGCTAGGTGTTGACATAATTAACTAGTAATGGAAAAGATAGATGGCGCTACCAGTACTATTATTGCTAAAAAGTCACCACTAGTATACGAATTAGCGGATTCGTCGGGTAAATCTATTGGCAGTTGGCACATGAAAGATTTAAAACTAATTAACTACACTGATTCCTAACCTAATTAGATTCTTTCATTGTATCTACCGGCAGTTTGAGTTTCATAGTCACTATCTACTTAGCACTGTCTACAGAAGTTCAGAGGACTTAGTTAGACGGATTTTTCTTCTCTAGACATGAAAAATCCTGCTGTACAGAGCGGGGTATTGTAACGTAATCCTCCACGTATTGCGTTATAATATCTCGCAGGCGCTTATCGCCAGCGTAGCCGCAGAGCGTTCGCAATATTACCATATATAGTCATGTTCAGAACCAAAGGGAGTCTGTGAGTCATAGGTTTATGCCAATATAAGATGGGTGCGCGATCTAAATCGGTCACTTTCCCTAGAGGTCGGAACGCTGCCGCTACACCTCGTGATTACTCTACATTCTACTTCCTATCTACTGTCCCGCTGGGGGTAAGCATATTCTAGTCGTCTGTGTGCCTATATGTTCTGTCTGTAGTATCTGTAACAGGCCATCCCTAGATCGGCTGTTATGCTTAGGAAAGCATAACAGCCGATCTAGGGATGGCCTGTTCCTGACCGGTTGTTGTGTATTCTCTATGCTGTTTCCAGTTCTCTCTACGGGCTGACGTTCTCCCCACGAGCTGTCTTCTCCCTACGGGCTACGATTCTTCCTACGGGCTGCGACTTACGAGCTGCGGGCGCCGTGCTGCTACCAGCCGCCGCCAACGCATCAGCTCCTGCCTACGAGCCTCCTACAGCCAGGCCACGGACGCCTGAATGCACCATTTACGCTTGAGCCTTACCGCTCTGCCCACATCGGCTGCATCGCCTGAGCCTCCACTCAGCCTACACCTCGACCACCGAGCTGCCTGCGCAGCGTGCACTTCGGCCAGCTCACCGGCGACCCTACGAGCTGGCTACCCTGCGAGCGTCGGAGAGCAGCAGGAGTCTACACTCCAGCCTTCAGGCTAGTGCTTACCTAGTTCGGTCATACTGTATGTGAGCGGTAGTGAGACATAATAAAGAACCTGTTCAGCCTAGCAGTGTTTCTCTTGAACCCCGACATCCTACCTGAGATCCTCCGTCTCACCTGAATCAAACTCTATTTTATTGATAGTGACACTATATTATTTGTTTTAAATTATTTTAACTTGTTTATTTTCGGTAAATGATAAAGTAAAAACATTACCTTGGGGCTAAAATTAACATGTTAATACTTACCCCAGTAAGTATTAACATGTAAACACACCGTATGGATTTAGTATTAACAGAATCTATGGTATATATTTTCACAGAATGAGAAACTACAAAAGGAACTACAAGGGGATCCACGTCCCAAGAAATATTTGATCTGACAGCCAAGGAAGTACTGGAAAAGCCCAGAAAATACAGGCTGTCAAAAGACTCGTCACCAAGCCGAGTTTATCCGTTTTCCACGTCATGCCAAGCCATACTAAGCAAAAATAGTACTAGGGAAACTAAATATTTTTAACTTCTTTTAAATTGGGTTATAAAAATCCATGGCAGATTATCTAATAAAACGTGGTAATAAGGACTTCCGAAACCAAAGTTAAAACAAGTTCAAAGGCTGTAAATTACCATTTGTAGCCTAAAGAACTTTAAAACTGTAAGTGATCAATAAGTAGCTTTAAAAGATAACACTAAAAAGTAAATTTGTACTATTTTTTATACACTAATACTTTTAATATACACTAATACTTTTGTTAATAAGTATAGATTTACAAGAATTTACATACTATATTATTATTTTTAATTTCAAGTAAAATATTTAATATTGACTTTTATTTAATTTTTGATAGAATTAAATAATATGTACTTTAGGTATTCTTCTTTTGATTCGGTCTCATTAGCTTATACCTACGTAATCATGGCGCAACAAAAGAAGCCATGCATGTCGGAAGAAAAAGAGCTGACAATCTTGGAAGCTAAACGTAATATTTTATTTGAGCGTATTCAAAACATTTACGAGCGCTCAAAAACTGCCGCTACTTTCGATATTAATAGGGAATCATTTCTTAGTTATTGGATGACAGTAGATAGTATTCGAACAGATTTTCATAAGTTGTTAGACAATTATAACGCAAGATTGCTTTCTATTAATCCTGATGAACAGCCGAATTATTAGGCGTACACCTCATTCGAAGATCTTTATTGTATCATCCAGCGCATACAATCGCAATTGGAGGGTAGATGTTCCGCACAGCCCGTTTCTGTCGGACCGGCGGTTCGAGCGCTGAGATTACCGCCAATTGAGCTTATGTCATTTGATGGCGATATACGAAATTGGCCGTTATTCTATGCCAGTTTTAAGTCTACAGTGCACGATAATGGTTCTCTGACAGATGCTGACAGGTTGTACTATTTAATAGGTAAGCTGTCACCGAAGGCCCAGTCCGTATTTGCAGGGGTCACACCTAGTGCTGAGAACTATCAGGTCATATTCCAGTCACTACTTGATAGGTATCAAGATACTCGTGTTCTAGCGTCTACTTACTTTGATCAAGCTTCAAATCTTAAACTGTCCGGTGCCGCGTCTGTTTTGAATTTAAAATGACAAAAATTACCTTGATATATATAAAGATAAAATGATGAAAAATTACCTTGGGGCTAAAATTAACATGTTAATACTTACCCCAGTAAGTATTAACATGTAAACACACCGTATGGATTTAGTATTAACAGAACCTATGGTATATATTTTCACAGAATGAGAAACTACAAAAGGAACTACAAGGGGATCCACGTCCCAAGAAATATTTGATCTGACAGCCAAGGAAGTACTGGAAAAGCCCAGAAAATACAGGCTGTCAAAAGACTCGTCACCAAGCCGAGTTTATCCGTTTTCCACGTCATGCCAAGCCATACTAAGCAAAAATAGTACTAGGGAAACTAAATATTTTTAACTTCTTTTAAATTGGGTTATAAAAATCCATGGCAGGTTATCTAATAAAACGTGGTAATAAGGACTTCCGAAACCAAAGTTAAAACAAGTTCAAAGGCTGTAAATTACCATTTGTAGCCTAAAGAACTTTAAAACTGTAAGTGATCAATAAGTAGCTTTAAAAGATAACACTAAAAAGTAAATTTGTACTATTTTTTATACACTAATACTTTTAATATTCAACTATTGTTAATAAATATAGATTTACAAGAATTTACATACTATATTATTATTTTTAATTTCAAGTAAAATATTTAATATTGACTTTTATTTAATTTTTGATAGAATTTTAGCCTCTGTTAATAATTGCCCCTTACGTTAATTCTTACCCCAAGCTCGTTAAGTACGGTTAGTATTAACGGATACCCAGATACAGGGTATGTATAAGAAAATGTTTTTTTTTTTGGTTTTGATGACTTTATTTCTGAAACTACTGACCTGATTGTTTTTGTCACTAATATCAAAACTGAATAACCAAAGCATGCTATGAATGAAAAATTAAACAAATTAGTTAATTATTATTGATAACATAAACCATAATATTAAATTTGTTAGTACCAGCCCCGCTCCTCCCTACAGGATTTTCCAATACAGAAAATTTTATTACATCATAGCCATCATTACTATAAAAAACAATATTTCTTTAGGTATAAAAAGTGAAAAATGTGCCACATTGAATATTAAATATTCAATTTTAATAACATTCACAATGTGCAAAATAAGAAAGTAATCTGGATTGCATCCGAGCGCAAAATTGTATTATGAATTAAAGATTTTATTGGTGTAGAAAGTGGTACATACTTCTAATACAATATTATTTCAGATTCTTTTAAATATTCAGTATTGGTTTAAGTCAATTTAATGCAAAATGCAAGTGCATTTACACTTTATCGCATAATTAATAGTTTTACTTTTTCCACAAATGTCAATTTTATATCTATGGATGGGCGGATAGTTATCATTAACGATAATTTTGACACTTATATTAAGAGTGCAGTTAAACTGTTAGTCCAATGACAACTATGCAGTAGTCGTTTTACTAAATCTTGAATATTTTAGAAGAGACATTTTACTATGTTCTGAGCCTTCCGTTTCTCGTGCCAAACCTGTGAGCCGTGCTCCATAAGTACTTACGTCAATAATAATTTAAAGCAGGATATGAAGAGGCAAGATACCCCACGTATCGACTCACAGCTGAGCGCGCCCGTTTTTATTCAATAGGCTCCCTCTACTGGAAATAAGTCGATGTATGGGACTTCTGTCACACGTTCCGCTTTCGTTCCCGTTTTGTTTTCATACGTTTTGTTTGTTCTTTATGTTATATTTGTTATTTATTTTGGTATGAATTTTATTATTTTTGAATATTTTAAATAAGTTACAAAATGTTCTGACTGAACGATGACTGGTGATGAATTAGCGGAACAGAACTGAAAACCTATCTAGCTGAAAAAGTTATCAGAACTATCTTATCGTGATCTCTAAATTGGTGATAAAAATGAAATAGCACTTTATTTAAAAAAACGTAAATATTTGTAATTGCGATATTAAATTAGAATTATATTAGCAATATCCTAAGTGAAAATTAGTAACTGATCACAAATCGATTATTAGAACATATTGTAGTATGTTAAATCTCATTCAAGTAAAAAAGAAATCTTATGGCAGGGACTGAAAAGAAAATAAAACACTTTATAATAAAAAAAAAAAAATTTGCCATGACTATAAACTACTTCAGAGCTTATGTACGGGGACAGAAATCTATTAAAGAACGTAAAAAAAGAGTCCAAAGATAAGTACTTAGGCCAGTAAAACTCTACACAAATGAAATCGTAACTAATAGATCGCGTGTAGACTTAATAGTAATTATATTTTCTGCTTACACAACTTTATCGTGCACGAAGTTAATAATTTATTTTTACACTTTACGTGGCAGACACGCTACGTTCCTAGAAACTGGCTTAGTTCGAAACAAGTCGACAAGTTCTACTAAGTTCCAAGTCGCAGATTGTTTCCGCACGCTTGGTAACGAAACCAACAGTAAATGTATCGATTTAAAATGAACATTTCTAGGCAAATGGACTCTAAAATTCAGCATGATATATTTAAAGTAACTGTTTGATTTCACTTTACTCTCATTATTGCACAGACCATGATGTCATTGTAAGAGTTCATCTGTTCCAACAGGTAACACTCAAGATTAGAACGTTACATTTTCAGAATTAATGTCTATGAAGCAGCTTCATTGCTGCTGATATGCACCTAAAATGCAATGACATGCCTTTTCGATAACAATATTTAACGAGAATTAATTTACACAGCAGGCTATGATTTGCTTCGGAACACCACTGATCTGATCAAAATCTGTGAACAACTTAAATAATGAAACTGTTTTCTTGTTTCCGATGGGACCAAAAGTGAAAAATGTGTAAATAAAATTAAGGCAACCGAATCCAATGACGTAATGGAAAATTCTATAATTATGTGACTGAAAGTGTAGATTATGTTACAAATAAAACTCACTAATGTGTTTAGAATCGTTTCTTAATTTCTAAAAGTTCATTCTAGTGAATAGAAAATACAAATCTTGGCTACTAAGTAGTTTGTACTATAAGTATTGTTTAGTATATTTATACTAAACTAGAGGACGCCAGCAGCTACGCCTGCATTTTTTTTAAATTTACGCGTTTTGGCCGCTCCCGTGGGAATTTCGGGAAATCCCTTCTTAGTGCACCCCTACGATCCCCAAGGAACATACATGCCAAATTTCAGCTTCCTGCGCCCAATAGTTTCGGCTGTAGCGTGTCTGTCAGTCAGTCAGTAACGCAAGGATTTTATATATTAAGATTACTACCTATTGATGTATGCGTCGTTTTAAATACTCAATTGTTCATGACGCAAAAGAAATAAACGCGTACCTATGAAATACGGAACAAACATTATTTTTTTTTGTTTTTATGGCTGTTCTTGACACAAACACTTAACACCAGCTGTATCAAAAAAATTAAAAATGTTAAATTTATTTTAACATTCACTAACACGTCGTATCTCAAACATTTGCCGCTCCAATTGTCTTTGTTATATCAACCATCTTAACATCCGTGTTTAGCTCTGCACAATCCTCTCTCATCCGGCGTGTTTATAGGCCACCATTCCGATTCATATATGACGGAAATGTTATGTTTTCTAAATAGAATTCTCTCTTTACTGTATTTTCATTGCAAAATAATTACTGAGAAAATGACAGACGAGATAAAAATAACCTTAAAGAAAAACAACATTTCATTTGCATTGATATTGTAAAAGTGAAGGTAAGAGAAGGCGTGGATTGAACTCGAAGTATTAATATCTTTGTTATATTACAATGTTCTAGACTTTTCCAGGAACTTGGATTGTCAAAGCTTTCAAGCTTATTTTTATTAAGTTTAAAATATAATCTATCTGCCATTGAAGAATTTTTTAAGTCAGAGGTTTTACTTTGTTAGAGACACAATTGATACATCTAGAATCTGATATTTACTCGTTTATATTATGCTGACCTTTTTTTTTCTTTTTTTCTTCGCTGTGGAAAAATGCATTTACGCACGCTGTGGGACTCGACGGCTAGAGTGCAAGGCCGTAATACCAACTAAAACCACAGCGCATACTTCAACGCTATTTTGGTGGCGCCAGGGGGTCGCGTTAGCGTTCTAACCTGACACCCCGGCGGATAGGATAGCCCGAACGCCAAAATCTCCTTGGCGGCGGATGAAGGTGTTGGGCTGCGCTGCCAAAACACCCAGCGGCTGCAGAGGATAGGGAGGACGGTAACCTGAGAACACCGCATCTATTCTTCCTCTGCGGCCCCACCCCGACCATCTCCTCCCGCGACCGCGCCCGACTGCGAGGGACAGACAGAACTGTACCCCGCACCCGCACATTTGGACGCTACTGCGTAGGCCCCTTCGAAGCCCACGCAGGGCGTCCACTCCCGGGATCTCTCTTAGCTTCACCGCGGGTGTACAAGCCACGGTTACTATGCCCCCCACCACGACAAGGTGGGTATCCCACGGGGGGATTACTTGCTGACTTGGAAAACTTTGTTTAACTGCGAGTAGGTATAATAATATGGCATGGTTATTTTTTTGATTTAAGGCACTGTCCTAAGCGACTGTTTCGGTAAATGAGGGGGTGAAGCAGGGGAGGTGAAGGGCGCTTAGCTCCGTCTACTGCGGGGCGCCCCCCTTCATTCTAATCGCGTGCGGCCGTATTCTGGCGACATCCGTATTCCAATATTTCAAAATCGCAAGCAAAACGTTTTTGCATATTGAATTGAGATACTGATATTAAAATGTATATAACATAAATCAATCCGTTTGTACAATATGCGCATAGCGCAATTTTTGATCTTAGTGGAGCCATGAGCAAAAGTGGTTTACGTTAGACGTTATTGGTATTAATAGTTGACGAAAGTAGGTAAATACCTACGTGCTGTAAGATGATAAAAATAATTAAGTCAGTTCCATGTAGGGAAAGGCCCTTATTATTTTTGTTTTGTTTTTGTATAAAAATTCACCATTTTTATACAAAAACAAAACAAAAATAATAAGGGCCTGCGGTCATAGAATACCTACATCTAATTCCATTCCTGCCAGTTTTCAAATCTGTTTTGCAATAAATTGTCTGTGACATATGGGCGGACAGACAGACAGAAATGGCGAATCTATAAGGGTTCCGTTTTTTAAATTTTCAGCTTCTAAGCGCAAAAGCCGTATCACAACTAAAGTGAGTTACGAGATAATTGAAGTTTAGTAAAAGTTAATTTATTTTATTTATTTATGGATGTTTTTTGTTATTATATGTATAATTATTGTAGTAAAGGTTTCGAAATACGTTGCCGTTTTTAGGGGTTGTGAGTGATTGGTTTCCTCTGAAAAAATAAAATCTCCAAACATCGGTGTGTAGGTATGGCACTGCCAACTTCCACATTCTCCACACTAGTTTAATAAACTAAGGTTGACGGAGCCCTGCTTCCCAGGGCTCTTATTTTCGGATTAAGGGTCAAAACAGAACCTAACATAACCTATTTAGTTACTTATTACAGTCGCACCTTAGGCACTCGAAAGCAATGACGCACAAATTTGACATTAGCTGTCAATATGATCATTCCAAGATGGCGGGTTTGCGTTTCATTTCACGTTTTTCACATAAAACCTAAAAATGACATTTGTCAAACTGTACTAAAGTATAAAAACTACGTTCCGTTTTGCATAATTGCCGAAGTATTCAAGAATTTTTGGAAATTATTTAAAAATATTTAGATGCAACGCCGGCAGCCAAAATTACTTTTATGGGATTAAAACTAACTCCCTTGAGCCCCCTACACCACCAATACCCTCAAATTCAGGCGACTCGTTTCGAAACCCAACCCATTATTATTTTTCAAAATAGATGAAATACCAAAAATATATGTGGATATACCTTATTCATGAGATACTACTATGTCGCTTAGAAAATTATAGAATTAAAATTTGAGTTACTGCTTTTTCGTTAGCATACATATACATAATTATACATGTTTGTATGGAAAAATATAAAAAAATCTTTCGCTTAAAATATGTGTTGTTTCAAAGAAAATAAATATTAAAAGATATTTATTTATATTTTTTATCATTTACTAACAAAATACAGAGTTTACAGCTCATCAAAAGTTTGCTGTCTGCTCCAACCCGGCAGGTTTTCTTTATTCTCATCGTAAGTTAAAGGCAGTGTGTGAGGTGATGAGGCTTCAAACAACAGTTCACGAGGCACATTTTCATTTACTTTCCTTTTACGGCTTGGTATTGTAGAAACTTCAAGCACTATGAAACATTTTCCTCTCCGTGATCTCGCAATGCCATTCCTTGAGCTTGACGAGAATCAACCATTTCAGGCAGCTGCCAATTCATATAAAACGCCACAAGCTTTTCTTTCATTGTCGTCTCCCAGAAAAAATCATCTCTTTCTTTAATTTCTATTTTTAGTGGTATACTTTCGCCACTCCACACAAATAAACATTTTTGTTTGCGTGTAACGTGGCGTTGCCCCTGAATTTGGTAATAACAATTACAATATTTGTTTAGACTAGTCAGTTCACTATCTACTATATTTATCATGTTTCCATATTTGTATTTTATTTGCTCTTATACTATTCTCCAGACTATTATTATAGGCAACTTTAGAACATAAAATCTTCACACTCGTGTTTGGACCTATTAATCCATCTGGCGTGGCACTAATAAACGGATAATCCACAAGGCTCGATTGTTACATTTTCTAGCTGCGCCAGTTGTTGCAAAGCCAGTTGTTCATTTTAGACTCCATGCGCAACTGCTTTTACATTGCAAATATTTTATGTGTACAAAGTAATTTTTACTAAGTTGGTTTAACTGCTGTTATCTCTTCTTTTTACCACTATACCAAAATTTGAATCTGTCAATATATTCTTACGCAATTCAAACCAGTCACTGCTATCCCTCTTAATTTTTTTGCTTTTCACTAGGGAGTTGAGTTAAATTTGTTAAAAAAAATGTTTGGCATTTCTTGGCTAGCTCTTGAACAAATCGTGTTAGGAATAACTGCAGTCAAATGTGTGTAAGCCGTTGCAGAACTGCTATCTTTAATTTCACTGTAATTACAATAAATATAATTAGTTAGGTACTTTATTATTTAAAAAAAATACTATTACTTGTGTTATAGCAAAGAGAGAAGTCACTCTCTTACTTATAAACGATTGATTTTAGAAATAAAAAAGATATTAGATGTACTGAGACATACCTAATAGTTTATGAATAATCAAAGTTTTACCCGATGTACCTAAATAGGTTTATATTTACAACACAATAATACAACATTCGTTACCGCTTGTGTGCGGACTGCGGAGCGCCATATTAGCGCTGTTTATTGTTCGCCGTGGCGGCATCTTAGCGCTCCAGGCGCTCTGACATGCTAATGAATTTGAAATAAAGGTACATAAAATGATTCGATTTTATGTTATTACTCTTTCAAATGGCGTGAGGTGAGCGGTGTCATTTGTGACCCCAAAATGCCGGTTAAGCTCAAAGGACAGGTCTATAAATCCATCATTAGACCTGTCCTGTTATATGGCAGTGAGACGTGGCCTGTGCTTGAGCGACACAAGCAGAGTCTGCGTGTCACGGAGATGAACATGCTGCGCTGGATGTGTGGTGTCACGCGGAAGGACCGCATTAGGAACTCCCGCATCCGGGGTAGCCTTCATGTCCGTGACATTGCTGACAAACTGCAAGAGTGTCGTCTACGCTGGTATGGCCACGTCTTACGTCAACCAGCATCTTACGTGGGTAACAAATGTCTTGCCATGCTACCTCCACCGGGCCCCGGTAAACGGGGAAGGCCAAAGAAATGCTGGCTTGACGTCGTAAGGGATGATATGCGTGCCAACCAACTAACCACCAGGGATGCTGAAGACCGTGCGAAGTGGAGGAGACATAGCCGGAAAGCGGACCCCGGGCTCCAAGGCGTGGGTTTTGGAGCGCAACCGGGACAGCGCCAAAAATAGAAATTAAAGAAAGAGATGATTTTTTCTGGAAGACGACAATGAAAGAAAAGCTTGTGGCGTTTTATATGAATTGGCAGCTGCCTGAAATGGTTGATTCTCGTCAAGCTCAAGGAATGGCATTGCGAGATCACGGAGAGGAAAATGTTTCATAGTGCTTGAAGTTTCTACAATACCAAGCCGTAAAAGGAAAGTAAATGAAAATGTGCCTCGTAAACTGTTGTTTGAAGCCTCATCACCTCACACACTGCCTTTAACTTACGATGAGAATAAAGAAAACCTGCCGGGTTGGAGCAGACAGCAAACTTTTGATGAGCTGTAAACTCTGTATTTTGTTAGTAAATGATAAAAAATATAAATAAATATCTTTTAATATTTATTTTCTTTGAAACAACACATATTTTAAGCGAAAGATTTTTTTTATATTTTTCCATACAAACATGTATAATTATGTATATGTATGCTAACGAAAAAGCAGTAACTCAAATTTTAATTCTATAATTTTCTAAGCGACATAGTAGTATCTCATGAATAAGGTATATCCACATATATTTTTGGTATTTCATCTATTTTGAAAAATAATAATGGGTTGGGTTTCGAAACGAGTCGCCTGAATTTGAGGGTATTGGTGGTGTAGGGGGCTCAAGGGAGTTAGTTTTAATCCCATAAAAGTAATTTTGGCTGCCGGCGTTGCATCTAAATATTTTTAAATAATTTCCAAAAATTCTTGAATACTTCGGCAATTATGCAAAACGGAACGTAGTTTTTATACTTTAGTACAGTTTGACAAATGTCATTTTTAGGTTTTATGTGAAAAACGTGAAATGAAACGCAAACCCGCCATCTTGGAATGATCATATTGACAGCTAATGTCAAATTTGTGCGTCATTGCTTTCGAGTGCCTAAGGTGCGACTGTAATAAGTAACTAAATAGGTTATGTTAGGTTCTGTTTTGACCCTTAATCCGAAAATAAGAGCCCTGGGAAGCAGGGCTCCGTCAACCTTAGTTTATTAAACTAGTGTGGAGAATGTGGAAGTTGGCAGTGCCATACCTACACACCGATGTTTGGAGATTTTATTTTTTCAGAGGAAACCAATCACTCACAACCCCTAAAAACGGCAACGTATTTCGAAACCTTTACTACAATAATTATACATATAATAACAAAAAACATCCATAAATAAATAAAATAAATTAACTTTTACTAAACTTCAATTATCTCGTAACTCACTTTAGTTGTGATACGGCTTTTGCGCTTAGAAGCTGAAAATTTAAAAAACGGAACCCTTATAGATTCGCCATTTCTGTCTGTCTGTCCGCCCATATGTCACAGACAATTTATTGCAAAACAGATTTGAAAACTGGCAGGAATGGAATTAGATGTAGGTATTCTATGACCGCAGGCCCTTATTATTTTTGTTTTGTTTTTGTATAAAAATGGTGAATTTTTATACAAAAACAAAACAAAAATAATAAGGGCCTTTCCCTACATGGAACTGACTTAATTATTTTTATCATCTTACAGCACGTAGGTATTTACCTACTTTCGTCAACTATTAATACCAATAACGTCTAACGTAAACCACTTTTGCTCATGGCTCCACTAAGATCAAAAATTGCGCTATGCGCATATTGTACAAACGGATTGATTTATGTTATATACATTTTAATATCAGTATCTCAATTCAATATGCAAAAACGTTTTGCTTGCGATTTTGAAATATTGGAATACGGATGTCGCCAGAATACGGCCGCACGCGATTAGAATGAAGGGGGGCGCCCCGCAGTAGACGGAGCTAAGCGCCCTTCACCTCCCCTGCTTCACCCCCTCATTTACCGAAACAGTCGCTTAGGACAGTGCCTTAAATCAAAAAAATAACCATGCCATATTATTATACCTACTCGCAGTTAAACAAAGTTTTCCAAGTCAGCAAGTAATCCCCCCGTGGGATACCCACCTTGTCGTGGTGGGGGGCATAGTAACCGTGGCTTGTACACCCGCGGTGAAGCTAAGAGAGATCCCGGGAGTGGACGCTCTGCGTGGGCTTCGAAGGGGCCTACGCAGTAGCGTCCAAATGTGCGGGTGCGGGGTACAGTTCTGTCTGTCCCTCGCAGTCGGGCGCGGTCGCGGGAGGAGATGGTCGGGGTGGGGCCGCAGAGGAAGAATAGATGCGGTGTTCTCAGGTTACCGTCCTCCCTATCCTCTGCAGCCGCTGGGTGTTTTGGCAGCGCAGCCCAACACCTTCATCCGCCGCCAAGGAGATTTTGGCGTTCGGGCTATCCTATCCGCCGGGGTGTCAGGTTAGAACGCTAACGCGACCCCCTGGCGCCACCAAAATAGTGTTGAAGTATGCGCTGTGGTTTTAGTTGGTATTACGGCCTTGCACTCTAGCCGTCGAGTCCCACAGCGTGCGTAAATGCATTTTTCCACAGCGAAGAAAAAAAGAAAAAAAAAGGTCAGCATAATATAAACGAGTAAATATCAGATTCTAGATGTATCAATTGTGTCTCTAACAAAGTAAAACCTCTGACTTAAAAAATTCTTCAATGGCAGATAGATTATATTTTAAACTTAATAAAAATAAGCTTGAAAGCTTTGACAATCCAAGTTCCTGGAAAAGTCTAGAACATTGTAATATAACAAAGATATTAATACTTCGAGTTCAATCCACGCCTTCTCTTACCTTCACTTTTACAATATCAATGCAAATGAAATGTTGTTTTTCTTTAAGGTTATTTTTATCTCGTCTGTCATTTTCTCAGTAATTATTTTGCAATGAAAATACAGTAAAGAGAGAATTCTATTTAGAAAACATAACATTTCCGTCATATATGAATCGGAATGGTGGCCTATAAACACGCCGGATGAGAGAGGATTGTGCAGAGCTAAACACGGATGTTAAGATGGTTGATATAACAAAGACAATTGGAGCGGCAAATGTTTGAGATACGACGTGTTAGTGAATGTTAAAATAAATTTAACATTTTTAATTTTTTTGATACAGCTGGTGTTAAGTGTTTGTGTCAAGAACAGCCATAAAAACAAAAAAAAATAATGTTTGTTCCGTATTTCATAGGTACGCGTTTATTTCTTTTGCGTCATGAACAATTGAGCATTTAAAACGACGCATACATCAATAGGTAGTAATCTTAATATATAAAATCCTTGCGTTACTGACTGACTGACAGACACGCTACAGCCGAAACTATTGGGCGCAGGAAGCTGAAATTTGGCATGTATGTTCCTTGGGGATCGTAGGGGTGCACTAAGAAGGGATTACCCGAAATTCCCACGGGAGCGGCCAAAACGCGTAAATTTAAAAAAAATGCAGGCGTAGCTGCTGGCGTCCTCTAGTTTAGTATAAATATACTAAACAATACTTATAGTACAAACTACTTAGTAGCCAAGATTTGTATTTTCTATTCACTAGAATGAACTTTTAGCAATTAAGAAACGATTATAAACACATTAGTGAGTTTTATTTGTAACATAATCTACACTTTCAGTCACATAATTATAGAATTTTCCATTACGTCATTGGATTCGGTTGCCTTAATTTTATTTACACATTTTTCACTTTTGGTCCCATCGGAAACAAGAAAACAGTTTCATTATTTAAGTTGTTCACAGATTTTGATCAGATCAGTGGTGTTCCGAAGCAAATCATAGCCTGCTGTGTAAATTAGTTCTCGTTAAATATTGTTATCGAAAAGGCATGTCATTGCATTTTAGGTGCATATCAGCAGCAATGAAGCTGCTTCATAGACATTAATTCTGAAAATGTAACGTTCTAATCTTGAGTGTTACCTGTTGGAACAGATGAACTCTTACAATGACATCATGGTCTGTGCAATAATGAGAGTAAAGTGAAATCAAACAGTTACTTTAAATATATCATGCTGAATTTTAGAGTCCATTTGCCTAGAAATGTTCATTTTAAATCGATACATTTACAGTTGGTTTCGTTACCAAGCGTGCGGAAACAATCTGCGACTTGGAACTTAGTAGAACTTGTCGACTTGTTTCGAACTAAGCCAGTTTCTAGGAACGTAGCGTGTCTGCCACGTAAAGTGTAAAAATAAATTATTAACTTCGTGCACGATAAAGTTGTGTAAGCAGAAAATATAATTACTATTAAGTCTACACGCGATCTATTAGTTACGATTTCATTTGTGTAGAGTTTTACTGGCCTAAGTACTTATCTTTGGACTCTTTTTTTACGTTCTTTAATAGATTTCTGTCCCCGTACATAAGCTCTGAAGTAGTTTATAGTCATGGCAAAGTATTTTTTTTTTTATTATAAAGTGTTTTATTTTCTTTTCAGTCCCTGCCATAAGATTTCTTTTTTACTTGAATGAGATTTAACATACTACAATATGTTCTAATAATCGATTTGTGATCAGTTACTAATTTTCACTTAGGATATTGCTAATATAATTCTAATTTAATATCGCAATTACAAATATTTACGTTTTTTTTAAATAAAGTGCTATTTCATTTTTATCACCAATTTAGAGATCACGATAAGATAGTTCTGATAACTTTTTCAGCTAGATAGGTTTTCAGTTCTGTTCCGCTAATTCATCACCAGTCATCGTTCAGTCAGAACATTTTGTAACTTATTTAAAATATTCAAAAATAATAAAATTCATACCAAAATATATAACAAATATAACATAAAGAACAAACAAAACGTATGAAAACAAAACGGGAACGAAAGCGGAACGTGTGACAGAAGTCCCATACATCGACTTATTTCCAGTAGAGGGAGCCTATTGAATAAAAACGGGCGCGCTCAGCTGTGAGTCGATACGTGGGGTATCTTGCCTCTTCATATCCTGCTTTAAATTATTATTGACGTAAGTACTTATGGAGCACGGCTCACAGGTTTGGCACGAGAAACGGAAGGCTCAGAACATAGTAAAATGTCTCTTCTAAAATATTCAAGATTTAGTAAAACGACTACTGCATAGTTGTCATTGGACTAACAGTTTAACTGCACTCTTAATATAAGTGTCAAAATTATCGTTAATGATAACTATCCGCCCATCCATAGATATAAAATTGACATTTGTGGAAAAAGTAAAACTATTAATTATGCGATAAAGTGTAAATGCACTTGCATTTTGCATTAAATTGACTTAAACCAATACTGAATATTTAAAAGAATCTGAAATAATATTGTATTAGAAGTATGTACCACTTTCTACACCAATAAAATCTTTCATTCATAATACAATTTTGCGCTCGGATGCAATCCAGATTACTTTCTTATTTTGCACATTGTGAATGTTATTAAAATTGAATATTTAATATTCAATGTGGCACATTTTTCACTTTTTATACCTAAAGAAATATTGGTTTTTATAGTAATGATGGCTATGATGTAATAAAATTTTCTGTATTGGAAAATCCTGTAGGGAGGAGCGGGGCTGGTACTAACAAATTTAATATTATGGTTTATGTTATCAATAATAATTAACTAATTTGTTTAATTTTTCATTCATAGCATGCTTTGGTTATTCAGTTTTGATATTAGTGACAAAAACAATCAGGTCAGTAGTTTCAGAAATAAAGTCATCAAAACCAAAAAAAAAAGCGGACATCGAGCTTCAAGGCTTAAGTCTCGGATGCAAACGGGAAAACGCTAGGACGATGATGAATAAGTCCTTGGTCTTACGTGCCTTGACTGTATTCGAACGCGTAACAACCAAACGTTTTCCTCTTATTATATATATTCGAAGACGCCTTATTTGGTGTTCTCGGCATACTTCAATATTTTAAAAGTCCAGTTATTAGGCTAGTGTACTACGTGTTCAGCGTAATAACTGCTACTTCGGGCTACATTGATGTGATTCGTGAGAGCAAACGAATGAATGAATTTATCAGTCTATAACATAAAACCTGAAATTACGAACTCAAATCGGCGTATTACAATAACAAACAGGTTTACGTATAATTTCGTGCAGCGGAGACGCAAGCGACATGACCTATCTCTCACAGGGCTCATAGCCGAATGATGAGGTCTGGGCGGGGCGTAAACTAGCAACTGACACTCAGTACACCGCTTATGCTAATAAGGTTTAAATTGCTGA
Source organism: Euclidia mi (assembly GCA_944739405.2). Lineage (NCBI taxonomy): Eukaryota > Metazoa > Arthropoda > Insecta > Lepidoptera > Erebidae > Euclidia > Euclidia mi. The sequence continues at coordinate 56,885,256 of OX123190.2, forward strand.
AGCGTTTGATATTGATGGGATCTACCGAGCGCCAAAATCGTAGACGTTTGGCAGATTTTATTTAATTTTACAAAATATACACGTATAATATGAAAATAAACTAGGTAATTCTTTAGTTCATTAGGTTTCCTACAATATTATTAAATAAAATATGACAGCTTACGATCAAAATATTGCAAACAGTGAGACGAAATATTATTTTCTGCCTCGTTTTTGTGATTTTTTTACCGTGATTCTATTTTACTTAAGTTTTGACTTTTGACTTTAAGCTCTATTTTTTGCTAGTTTGTAACATGTACCGTTATGGCTAGTTGCGCGACGAAAAATTTGATGTTTCACGGCTTCTGAGGTATAACAGCGCCATAAGAACAATGTGCGGTTTTGCGCGGTCGGCGGCCATCAATTAATTTAATGTGAAATGAAAGTACTGGTAATTGGGAACATCTTTTACTATAGGCGTTAAACTGCATTTCATTTAGGAAAATAAATATTTGAATGTCAATATAACCTAATTGCATAGATAAACATTTTGTGACACGGTAACACCATTAATTCATTCATTCGTTTGCTCTCACGAATCACATCAATGTAGCCCGAAGTAGCAGTTATTACGCTGAACACGTAGTACACTAGCCTAATAACTGGACTTTTAAAATATTGAAGTGTGCCGAGAACACCAAATAAGGCGTCTTCGAATATATATAATAAGAGGAAAACGTTTGGTTGTTACGCGTTCGAATACAGTCAAGGCACGTAAGACCAAGGACTTATTCATCATCGTCCTAGCGTTTTCCCGTTTGCATCCGAGACTTAAGCCTTGAAGCTCGATGTCCGCTTACTAGTCCAACCAGACATGACAGAATATCAGCTTTTTCACAGAAAGACTGCCGTCTGACTTTCGTAACCCAAAGGGATAACGATATTCCATGGCTTAGACCAGTATCAGTTTATTTGAGGGGACTCCCCGCTACAACTTTCAAAGATCTTCATTAAAGACGGGACCGACGATATAATGTGCTCTCCGAGGTACGGGGCAAGCGATAATTAACTATTTAATACGCACCTAAAACTAGGTAAGTAAGATCTAGGACTTATTATTGAAATATTATTATTGACCGAAGAAGAATTATTCTCAACAACAAAATCAGAGATCTTACTTACCAAACGTGGAGCATTCCATTCTTGTATGCAGTGGAGAATTTGTTCATCTTGTAACATATACAACAAGAGGCTGAGCCACAGTTCACACACACAATAAACAATCAAAATCCGAATCCATGTTAGCTTATCAAATCCGTGTACGAACGCCAAGATGTCGTTCGTAGGACCATAAATCACTGCCAGAGGTCAATATTTCAAGAGGAAATCAGTCCGTTGTTCTAGCGAAGTCATTATTTATACAAACACCAAAAGAAACTCGGAAAATCGAAAACACTTAGACGCAGCGACAAGCAACAACATGAGTGAGAGTGAGATCGACGAATGATTGACATGAACATGAATGTCAAAAGAGCAAGTCAAGCGCTTTAAGCCTGGCCGCACACATCCGTTTTCAGGCCCGCTTTCAGATCAGTTTTTCAGGACCGTTTTCAGTTCATTCCGTGAGCAAAGCGATTTTCATTTATTTTCCTTTGGCCTAGACATGGGTTATATAGGTAATTGAAATATTAGGTATCACATGATTGTGATTGAATTGTTTGCGTGAAAAGTACCTGTGACAAAATACTAGGTACCTATTAAATAATCCGGACAAGTGTATATCGAGCCACGCACAATGTAGGGTCCCGTATTAGCCTTTATCTAGTGTCGTAAGGATAAAAGAACTCAAGCACACTAATTATTAATTTAATCGCTTGTAAATGTAAGTTTGTGTTAATTGAATATTACTAGTTAATAGTAAAGCCTAATGAGCCCTTATAATTTTCATTGAGAGTGCTTCATGTTTGGTTAATTATTCACGACACGGGAATTAACGCGATGTTTATACGTATTTACATACCATTTATGTTTGACGTTTCGGAACGGTTGCACGTCCCATGGTCACAAGCTGACTGGCGCTGCGATTTTACTACGAAATTTTATTGCTTTCGGCGATGTCAGACGAGCCAAGGACCCACGTGATATGGTAAGTGGTATCCGTGGCTCATACTTAGCTGTGTTTACTTAGTATTACAGGAACCATGCCAAATAAGTACAACCAAGTTGCTGCCTACCGGAAGGAAGAGAAGAAGGAAAAAGGATCAGGATGGGGACCGGGAAAGGAAAGGTGATTGGGCCTACGACGTTCTCACTCACTGTACATAACACAAACTAACAGATACCGTTGCTTGACATCGATCTTCTGTGAGAGCGTAGTACTTCTCCGGTCGAGCCAAACCATTTGTGCTGGAATCAGCATGGCCCTATTACCGACAATTTGTGAGTTGTGCCTATTTCCAGTAATATGCATGGCAGAGAAGGTTAAACGCACGGATAATCAACCTGCTTGCCGCAAGAGCCGCATAATATGCTAGACCAGGAGTGATTAATCATGGAAATCATTAGGCATATTGTTAATTTCAGATTGCCAAACACCCCACTCCTACAAGATGTGATGTGCAGATTACTCACATTGGTTGTCAGAGCTTGAATATAAATTGAGCAAACACAGTGATCCCCCCCCTAACCAGGTACGGCCAGTCGCTCACGAACGTCTGGAAAGAATTGGTAGAGGGGGACGGCCTTTGGTTGATGTATTCCAACGAAACTGCTATTCGTCGAGGAGGCCTACGTAGACATTGGCGTGCTGGTTGAACAACCTAAGCAGTTTATTTCTATCACGAGGTGCTAGGAAATTTGAATCCATGCTTTCTCGTATGGTATAATCTATTTAGTAATCTGTGATAATACATTGATGCACGTTTGTGGACCTCAAAATCAACCGAAAGTACACCTGCCAGTACTGACAAAGCTTCAGTGCTAACTGAGCTTTGCACAAAAATTTAAAATATCAACGTAAGATGTTGACTCTTGTAGTGATTGCCGACGTACAGCACCGATAGTTGGCCTATCGGCTCATACAGGCGTACACATACAATCTAAATATTTTGCATCATTTACTTTTAAAGTTGTAAAATTACAGTTCTGAATGGAAGTCTCCATGTTGCAGGTGACATCTTAGACAGACCGTAAAAGAAATTATTGTGTTGAACAATACTCGTATATGTATCAAATATAGATAAGTATTATAAGTAGATGTCGATACTTCAAGTATCGAGTACTTTTCTTAGTCCATACCCTAAGTAAGATTCGAGCGCGACGCGTTGCGTTAATTGTCAAACACATTATTGTCAACGCAGTCATAGGTCACAATTTGTTCGACACGCAGAACATGGGCTAATATGCACATAATTATATTTCACGACAAGACAATCAATGACGTCAGTTCACTTTCGATAGATCTAACTTATTTTACCTCGATATTAGAGAAGTTAATTCTTCTCCAGTCGGACCAGTCTAAGTATTCGTTCTAAAACTAGTGTGGCCTCAATGCTTTTAAAAATATAGTAGATTTCTTGCCCAGTATGCTAACAACTATGGGTACCAATTATATTATTATAAGATAACTTTGCCATAAACATGAGGCGTAAGGTAAATTTTTTAAAGTAGATAATTTGTAAGATGTAGGTGCGATATGTAGATAATGCCTAAAAATAAATGATCCCTGGATATGAATGGCACACGAACGTTGCAAATCGCAAAATCAAACAGAGACCTATATCTAACAGTGGATGAAATCGGGCTTTGGATGATAATAATAATTCGATACGATACTTGCCATTAAGTACTTATTGAGTAAAAGCATCGAATGCAAAGTATCAAGTAAGTACAAAATTATGGATATCGAAAGGAAAAATACTCGATACCACAGAGTATCGATATTTTCCGTGCGTTGGTTAGTATAGTATTATACGTATCAGCAACGGAGGAGAGGACGTGTTCGTCTTGAGCATCGGTCGCATGAAGCAGTATAGACCCGCTACGATAACCCCATTTAATAAAAAATAAAAAACCTTTTTGCTATTCGTTATTAAAAACTTTTTAAAGGTTTAGATTCTCTCTTTCTCTTCCTAGCTATAAATCCCACATGGTGGTGGGGTCAGCTTTCTTCACGTTACGCTTCCACTTCGCTCTATCCATGACATCATCATCAGTGACCTTGCATTCCCTCTTGTCCTTGAGCACTACATCTCGCCACCTTGTTTTGGGTCGTCCTCTAGGTCTCCGACCAGGGAGGTCGAGCTGTAGTGCCAAATTACCGACGTAGTCTGGTGGCCTCCTTTTCACATGACCATACCATCTCAGCCTACTTTCCTGCATTTTTTCGGCGATGTCGCGTACACCAAGGCTTCCTCGCACGTACCCGTTGCGGATTTTATCGAGCCTGGTTACGCCGCACATCCATCGTAGCATCTTCATTTCAGCAACTTGGATGGTATGCACGCTCTTTTGGGTTACAGCCCATGTTTCGCTGCCATACAAAAGAACTGGCCTTATTATGGTCTTATAGATCAAACCCTTGAGTTTGACAGGCATCCTCTTATCGCATGTAACACCAGTCACTTCTCGCCACTTAAGCCACGCTGCGGCTATTCTGTGCTGGATATTGCATTCTATATGCCCAGATCTGTGCATCATATAACCAAGATACTTGTATTGATCGCACATGGTTACAAGTTGGCCGTCGATAGGAATTGGACTATTGTTATCTGGATCTGGGTCATTAAAAGACATGTACTGGGTCTTTGCAACACTCAACACTAGGCCACCGGCCTGTAACTGACGTTTCCACGACAGAAGCGCCTCTTGCAACTCTGCGCGGCTCTCGGTGCAGATAGCAACGTCGTCTGCGTAGATGAAAGTCCACGAGGCTGAAGACTGTGCTGCTTCAGTGAGTGCGTCTAATACCAAGCAAAACAGGAAGGGACTCAGTACTGAGCCTTGATGCACACCTTCTGCAACCGCTATTGGTTTTGTCTGACCCACTACTGTTCGTACCATTGATCTCGCACCCTTGTACATGTCGGCTATGATATTAATATAATGTTCGGGGACGTTCTTCATGCGAAGACTCCACCAAATCGTATCCCTTGGTACACGATCAAATGCCTTTTCCATGTCCAAGAATGTGACATACAATGGTCGAAGTTTCGCTCTGTACTCTTCAGCGATCGTGTTTAGAGCAAACATAGGATTGGTAGTAGATAAGCCCGGTACAAAGCCATAGTGATTTTTGGACAGCGAACATTCTGATCTTAAGCGACTGTCAATCACTCTTTCAAATAGCTTCATGGTATGGCTTAACAGCTTGATTCCGCGATAGTTATTACATTCGTATTTGCTGCCCTTCCCCTTATAAATTGGAACTATGGTGCTCAATCTCCATGCCTCTGGCATTTTGGAGGAGAGCAACACACAGTTGAGGAGGTCGGTAAGCAGTACGACTCCTTGTTCGCGAAGGCACTTCCAAGCTTCGACTGGAATACCGTCAGGCCCTATGGCTTTGTTGTTGGCCATCTTTTTTAGCGTCATTTTGACCTCACTGGGATGTATTGGAGGTATAAGTCCCATGTTTCTACCGGTGTTTTCGAGCTGTGGAGCAGCTTGAGTAGGGTTGAGTAGCTGTCGATAATACTGATGCCAGGCTGATAGGACATCTTTATCTTTGTACAGCAGCTCACCATTTGGGCTTTTAACGGTTTTACATCTAGCGGGATCCTTTGTGCTTTGACAACGTTGCTTTGCGAGCTTGTAAATACATTTTTGACCTTCTTTGGTCTCTAATTGCTCGTATATAGTTTTTTGGGAATTTGCGCGTTCCACTGCTATAATTTTTTTGGTCTCCTTCTTAACTTTTTTATTTTCTGCCTGGTCTTCGGAAGTTTGGGTAGACTGCCAGGTCCTAAAGGCATCTTTCTTTCTTTGAATTGCATTTTTCGCTGCTTCTGTCCACCACCAAGACTCTATGTAATTTATTGTACCACCCTTTGTACGACCAAGAGTAATATAAGCGGCTTTTAGAATGGATTTGCTGAGATAATTCCATACAGTGTCACCGTCCGAATCAGTATCAACTTTTAAGTTGTGTAAGTGGTTGCAGAATTTGGGAATGTTGTCTCCTTTTAGGTTCCACCATTTAGTTATTTCTGGCGTCTGAGATGGTTTCGTTTTAGGTGTTTTCTTAACCCATTAGAAGTCACCGTACTCATTTGAGTACAGCTATATTTCTTGGCGCAAATTCCAGAATTCGTTAATTGTGCGTGGCATACTTTATTATTTTAATTCATTGTAAGACCCTTTGAGTGTATTCATAAATAATCAGTGGGCAGTGTGACATTTTTTATTAAAAAGTGCCAGTTGAAGTTGTGTTACGGAAACGTCATCGACGTAAGTAAATGATTTTATATTTTTTCAAGTAATTAATGCTTGTAAGTGTTTTATTTCGATTTATTTCGATGCATTAGATGTAAAAGAAAGATATTAAAAACTTTTAAATAAATGACATATAACTTAAATCAAACAAGAATCTTGTAAATGTAACTGTACTCAGTTGGGTACACTGACAACATACGTAACTAAAATAGCTGTGTTTATTTTTCAGATACTTTGCAATGAAGAAACAGCGATTCACAGGTCAAACAAGTTACCGTGGGCTTCAAGAAGCTATCGAAGCTGTCTTACAGGATAGCGTAGATGACGAATGTGACTTGGCTATCATACCACCTTCTTTTTTTTTGCGGGGAGAAATCCTCATGGACTACCTCCACCTGGGGAAAGGCGGAGGGGCGTGCCGGACTCTTACCGGCTAAAATCACCCCGGTGTCTCCTCGCCCGTGCGTGCGGGGCCGCGGGAATCCAAATTCTTCCGCAGCCCCGCACTAGTGCTGGCCGGATCTGTCCGGGCCTCGTCTCCTGCACGGGGTAGTGAGGTGTTGAACTACCCCGTGCATCGCCTCAGGGGGGCGCTCAGACAACCGCGCGCGCCTGCGCCTCGGGTCCATCGAATAGAGGGCGAGGACTTCCCCAAGTCCCTCACCCCTGGACTGGGGGGCGTAAAAGGGCGTTGTCCGCCCGTTCTTCTGCACCCGGTGCGCCTTCTGCGGCTGGGGAAGAGAGTCGAGATCTCCCTCTCCCTTTCCGCAGTTTCCTTCTGCGACATCACGTCCTCGCAGAAGGACACCACCGCGTCCCACGACTCTGCGCTACCGACCATCCTCCGCACTACGGCCGGCAGCGACAGATCGCCTCCTATTTTATTTGTGAGGACACGGCGCTGCTCCTCCCAAGCTACACACTCGGCAAGCGTGTGTGTTGCGCCGTGTCCACCCCGCAATGGACGCAGTGGTGGCACTTCTCCCGAGCCAGTCATCGAGTACTGGCCGGATCGCCTCGACGGTAGCGAGGCCTGTGGTAGGGCGCAGAAGCCTTTGCCGCCACTCCACCACCAAGACCTGACGGAGCTCCTCTCGGCGCAGCGCGATCTGCCGCTGCACCAGCCTCGAGCCACCTTGTCTGCTCTTCCTCGCGCCATCAATATAATGACGCGAGTACTTTCGCCTCTAGGTCCCAGGGCAGGGATCCGGCTAGGATGCAAGCCGCCTCTTAGGAAATCGTGCGATACCCGCGGACGACTCTGACGGCCATCGCCCTCTGCGGTTTGCGCAGAATGGCGAGAGTGCTGGCCGTCATGTCCATCGCTCACACAGGGGCCCCATACAGGGCCATGGACCGCACGATTCCCACGTACAACCGCCTACAGGCGGCGCTCGGGACATTGCACGATTTTATTTACGCCAGGGTGAACAACGAAAATCAAGGCAAGCTGCATCAGTTGTCGAAGGGCTACCTCAAGATGGAGTAGGACATTATCCCCTCAAAATTGTTAAAACGCTGCGGTGTGTAGTAAGCAGTTAAAGAGTGCGTTGGCAATGTAAGAAGTGCCTGAAAACACTTTGTGTTGAAAAAGCATGTTTTGAAAATTTTCATACTTAGGCGGTCAGTGTACTCAATTGAGTACACCCCTATATTTTCGTGAAAAACAAAATTTTCCATAATTTTTTTGATTTATGTTTTCCTTTGTAGTTACTTTAATACGAAAATAATAAAAAAAATAAGAAAATATTTGTAGTTTTTATTTGACCTTTAATGGGTTAAAAAGCATATCCATTACAACGATACGATGTTGAGTAACAGCGCATTCACCCGGGATGACCTTGCAATTTGTTACCCGGCCAATGTAAGCTCGATTTACTAATAAATAGTCGATCTGCGATGATGTTCGTCCGCTTTTGTATGTAATTATGTGTTCTGGCTTCTTGGCAAAGAAAGAATTAGTTATAGCAAGATCGAATGCTGCAGCTGTAGAAAGAATAACTTTCCCTCCTTCGTTTATAATGCCATATCCGTGACCTCCGTGCACTCTTTTAAAAGCATTGTTTTCATCCCCTATGTGACCATTTAAGTCCCCTCCCAGCAGTATCATTTCTTTTGAGGGTATTTGTTGTAGATGGTCTTCCAGAGTTGTCCAAAATGCGTCTTTATCGGCTTTGCTACATCCCACCTGAGGAGCATAAGCTGAAATTACATTTAAAACTTCTCCTTCAACAAGAGCTTTTAGAGACATTAGCCTATCGTCAATTCGATTTACCTCTAAGATGTTATCGAGATGTTCGGCACTGACAGCGATTGCTACACCGTTTCTCCCATGCTTAGCTCCTACATACATAAGTTTATAACCCTCTCCGATGTTACGGGCTTTTGCACCAGTCCATCTTGTTTCTTGAAGACATGCGAAATCTACCTTTCTACGCTTGAAGAGTGAAGCAAGTTCTTTAGTCTTCCCCGTTAATGTTCCAACATTCAAGGTAGCGAAGCGGACTTTTGAGTTACAATTTGGGACTAACGTCGTTAGCCGAGCCCGTCCGTGACTCGGTAGCCCTTGCACACTGTTCGCAGATGTAGGGCGATATGTCTGCGCGTCGTTTCGCGACGACGCCCTATCCGTTATCCTTAAAGTGTTATGTAACCTGTCCATTTTCGTTCTTATAAATTTGGCAAATTGTTTGGGTTTATTAATTTAGTACCGATTGCCATCTGACGTACAAAAACCTACCGTTTGAGGTAGGGAAACCCCCAGGATAGCTGATAGTTCCGGGTACAGAAATTTTATCCTGTACATAGCGGTTGTCTGGTTATTCCGCCAGAACTCCGGTCGCCAGAGCCTCGTCCGTTGGTCAGCAGGGTGTACCACGAGCAGGTGAGGTTGACATTTGGGATGGTAAAGATGTTAGTTCCATACCCCTTACAGCCCTTACAGCCCTTTAAAGGTTTAGATTATTTATGAAAAATATACAAGTAGGGTATACCTTATCTGTATAAAAACCTGTCAAGTATGCGTCAGAGGCAAAGAGATTGGATAATATCAGAGGTATATATAAACAATTTTAGGTGGACGACACAGAAGAATAACTAAAGCAGTGGACGACTATACTAAAGCTTTTCATTATTTTTAAAACATTTAGCCTTAACCAAACTTAAACCCCTTTGGTGGGTTCTATGATAAGTTTTATAATTTTTGTATGGCGACGGCGCGTCGCAACCCTGTCCATCAGAAACAGCCACGTCCATTCTGACAAGTGTCTGATTTATGAAGAATAAGTTTTATGCTATTGTCAAAAAATTGAATGTCTGAATGTGAATGCATAAAACCATACAATTTCAAAGCAAACAATAAATGAGGAATATGAATTGTTTACGTTCTTTAATTGTTTTCATCTCGCATAGAGTATAATATATGTACCTCTCTACCACTTTTATATACACGTAGAGAGACAAAAGTTTAAGCAGGAATGGTTTTCAGTAGAGAATATGAACCTTTCACATCACAAATTATTATGATCTAACGAAAATGATAAAATAACTTATATTATTAGGTATACTTATTATCCTCTTGTCTGTATCTGATTTTGGCGTAAATTTGAAGTCCCAAGACAAGGGTATAATTATATACGTCTACTACCATCTACTACACCAAAGAAATATAACCTTATTAGTCCAACCTCTCTGTACTACACATACATTGTCGTGTGATTCTGACACATAGTATTATAGTATTTGTATACTCCTTAGACAAATGATTAGAGCGAGACCAATCATTAGTCTATGGTATACTCTTTGATTCTGACAAAATAAACTTCAAACCAATGCTGTATACTAGGATCGTATGATGTATTGGATGTATCTATATCATCGATACATGACAAGATGTACGCATGCGCTAAATTCCGGTATGACGTCTCGCGTCGACGATCGCGGTGACCAATCGAAAGGCAGTGCCTCTTCCAGGGAGTGGGATAGAGAGGGACGGAATTATGGTATCGCTCGCACTAGACAAGCGTGGAACGATTGACGTTGATGCGATTAGTTATAGATAGGAAGGTAGATGGCGCTACCAATATATGATAACTAAGCATATTTTTACATTTGCAATTTTGGTATATATTGATTGACAAAAATATAAGTTAATTATAATAAAGTAGAAGTTCTTATAAACCTCAGTATTAGATATCTGGTTAGTAAAAATAATAGGCACATATTTAAGAAAGAATGCAAAACTTTTCTTTGAAATCCTTCTTGATAACAAGCAGACACAAATGAAGCGAACAAAGTTTAGAAGAATTGGACAGATGCCATTCTCCCATTCTTATATTTCGGACCCAATTTCGTTTCAAATCTTCATTATTTGGAAATCTCCAAAACATCACAATGAATAACCAATTATTCAAATTATAATCTTTCAGAAACTGGTTTTCCAATTGACAATTGTATTACAACACTGTCCTCATATATTTTATCGAAATATTTATATTATATTTATTTCATTGTGAATAATGGAATAAAAATATGTGTCAACGGTGGTCATTATCTTTATCTTTAAGTATTGTCACGTTTATAGGACGTGAACAAAGAAATTATAAGAAATAAAACTAAGTTTTGAAATTATAAAAAAAATTAAGGTATATTAAAAAAAATAGTAAGGTTCGGCCTAGGTCGTTGCGCACTTGTCTAGCCTTCCACACTTCCCTGGCGAGGTCCCGTCCTCCAGGCGTAGTCCAGGTCAGCTCGGACACTCCACTCAGGCGATGAAGGAGACTGGGAATCCGGTTACGACAGTTGAACCGTGACATAATTCCTAGGAACAAAGGCCGAATCATTAAGCTGCCGGTATAAGGGGCGCACGGGAAACGCTAGGATGCATGGCAAGAACTAGATTGGCAATTTAGGGCTTATAACGGCGGAAGAATTCTAAGTGTGAAAAATCTAAATTAATAGTAAATGTAAGCAAGCAGAGACGGTTACAAACGTTGAGCTTTGAAAGTTTAAGTATAACATAGTAGAAGAAAGGCAACTATAAGCATTACACACAGGATAGAATAAAGCTACAATATTTAGTCGGACTGGTACCTCTAAAATTAACACAGAGAATATAATACAACAGGTAGGTAACGGCCGTTAGAAATCTTTATAAATAAATGTGCACAACTTACCCAAGTTTGGGAATCACAGTCACTAAATTAATAATTACAACTGTTTTAAGTATATGGAGAAAGGCAATCCACTCTTAAGGTATTAAAGTTTTAATATATTCGTAAATAACTTTACGTTCAAAATTGATATTTCGCAATGACGGCAAAACAGTGAGAAAATTAGTCACAGCGTTCGTGCCTCGAGAGGTTCGGCTATGGCATAGCTAGGTGCGCGCGCGGCGCGCGGCCGCTGGCGGGTGGCGATGAGGAACCGGTACTTCCGTATATATAAAATAATGTGGTTATCCGCATTGCTTGTCGTTTTTCTTTTTTATAGTTATATTTAAATTGTTTATTATGTAAATAGTTTAAATTAATTTGTTTATTTTGTAAATAGTTTCAATTAAATTGTTTATTCTTAAGTTGTTTTTTTTTATTGTTTATTTTAAAGTTAACTTTTTTTTTAATCAGTAGTAAAGGACATTTATGTACACTATGTTACAATAAGCTTTACAAATATCATTGTAGATTATTACGGCAGATATCTTACTTATTATGACTTACTGGTGGAAGCATATTTTTTGTCAATTTTCCGTCAATAGTCTTATTTGACTTTTACATCCGACGGCACTACAAACTATTGTTATTTTTTATGTCTGAAAGTAATAATATTCACAAAAATAATATTTTCTAGCAATTAAAATTGCAGTTTATCTTCGACACGGCTTTCACTCCAGCTGGATGAACATCGACAAGAAATAACATTTTTTTAGGCATATGTCATTCAAGGCCGTATAAAAGCTCTATGGCTATCTCACTCGAACATATGCAGTTCTGTTATTAGAGAGAATAGAGATGCATATACGATTTCTACTCTTTTTTAAATGCTCTCTCCATATATACTTGCTCCTTGTTAAACGGTCAATAAACCGCAGTTTCGCTAAAGCGCTGAAAATGCTAAGATATTATTTTGTTTTTATTTAAAATGGCCAGCGGGTTTAATAGGATACGATAACATCAACGGTCATACTATTTAAAATGTTTATGAGAATCTGAAGTGTCCGTTTTATACTGATGTTTGATTAATATAGCAAAAAAATAGTTAATATTTATGTTTATAAATTGCATGCCAACGGTGTTGGGGCCAAAATTATACATTGTCCTTTGCCCATTGACCTTTGTTTGGTTAAATAAAATTACAGAAAAATAACTGTATGCCAAATCATTAGAAAAATAAAAATTATCCAAGAAATAAAAAAAGAATAGCCTATCGGCTATTTTGTGACAAAATTCTCCAATATATACTCAAAAATCCTCTTAAAAATCGGTTATTCCGATTCGGATGAGTTCGGTAACAAACACTGTGACCCGAGAATTTAGTGTATTCCATATGTTTTATAGGAAGGTACATTGTGTATTCCAAATATATGTACATCTGGTTATATATTCAGAACCTTTTGTTCGTTGTTTTCAACAAGTATTTACAAATTTTACGTTGCTAAGGTGATGTGTTATTGGTATTTTAATTAATAGTTTACTGTAAATTCATACAAATGGTATTTATAATTTAAATAAAAATACATCCGGTTATAGGTTTTTGGAACATCCAGGTTGCGCATGGGCGTTTTCGGGTTTTTCCGCAAACCGATACAAATTCGATTTCAGATACTGAAATCGATTTCAAAAACCGATTTTAGAAATCGATTTCTGTAGCGGATGTCGGAGCGACGACGAGCATTGTTACTAGTTGCTTAGACAAACGCAAACAATCGAATTCTTATTGTATTGTCATGTCATGCGTCCATATTTCGCTTGGTTTGCATGACATATTGAAAAAGAAAACCTACTAACTACCTAAAACTAAGTGTTAAAAACTCAGTCGCCAAACAAACTAAAATGACACAACACGAATTATTGTTTCTATTTATTTACATTTTACAATCCTAACCTACTAACTACCTAAAACTAATTGTTAAAAACTCAGTCGCCAAACAAACTAAAATTACACAACACGAATTGTTTCTATTTACTTACACTTTACAATCCTAACAACGTAACAATAAAACTTTTTATATCCTAATATTATAATATAACTTTCACGAAAACCAAATATAGGTAGATACTTAATTATTATTACGCGCGCACCGCACTGCACGTGTCACCTAGGTCAAGTGAACAAAAAAACATTGATCAAGTCAAAACTCTCCAAACATAAATCCCTAATAACTATTAAAACTATTTGCAATTTGCAAAACAAACATTTAATAGTTGCAATCTGAATTAGATCTTATCGCCGCGATGTTTAGTTTTATTTTTTCTATTCAATCTGCAATTCATAAAACCGTCAAAATCCATAACGCACGACTACGAGTTACGACTGGCTTGCTTGGCTACGATCGATTCGCTTCATCTCTTTTGCTCTTTAAACGGATCACTAAGTAAGAAAGAAAAGGATATGAAATTCGCTCTCTCTCTTTCTAACTAAGTAGTCGTTGTGTAGAGTGAAAGAGACCGAATGAATATGAAAACTATCGAAAACGTAAGCTTTAGATTTACTTTGTAGTTTGGTTGCGCTTGCACCGTTTCCGTTTGGTTTGGATTGGATTGTTTGCGTTATCGTGATATTGTTTTGCGTTTTCTAAAATTGGTTTCTCATATTGGAATATCGATACGATACGATTTCTGACTGCAATCGGATCTCAGTTTCGTTTTGATATATCGGTCTCATGCCTAATCCAGGTATTGGAGAAAATTGTTTAGAGTTTACCAGCATTGGGGAAATATTTTTTAAACATTTAAGCCTTGGAGAATAACTGTCTGAACATCCTGGTCTTGGAGAATGATCTCTGGAATGTATAGCCTTTGGAGAATAGTTTTCGGAAGATACAGGTACAGCTATAGATTCGTCATCAATCCAAGCAACTCCATCCATCATTGCCTTATCATTGGAAACAAGATCCATCAAACGATTAAGGCAGCCTCGACCAGCCATTCTAAAACAATAGATACTTATGTTTATTATAACATTACATCAAGTAACCGCGATATGAAAGTTAGGTAGGCAAGTCGAAATCGAAGCATAAAATGTGCCAATTACGTAGGTAGGGATAGAAATATAAATTAATGTGACAATTTTACGTACTTATCTATTTAATTATACTATAAAGCGTAGTTAAATATGTCTGTGAGGTTGACTCCCTATAACCATTGTTATTGTACTGTTTTTGTGTGAAGACTTTACTAACGTACATACAAAAACAAATAAAAAATCAATGTCTCCTCTTCATAATAAGTTAAACCCTATGCCAACCCGTACAACGGTAACTAGACGGGTTGGCATAGGGTTTGATGTCGAGTTTTCCGTCTCTTCCGTAAGATATTATTTATGTTATTTCTTTACGACACCCACACTGAAACGGGGTAGTGACACTAAGTATTCCTAATGCTCGCGGATTTACACGGATTATAGAATATGTTGTGATTTAGATATATTTTTGTGCCATGTCCAGCAGTAGTGATGATATTTTTATTAGGTACTTCAATTATTTGTTTATTTAAAATTTATTTGCCGTTTTGCCGTGTGGTGTCCGGCGGAGTAGAATAGCCCTCCCTCACTCTTACCGAGGTGTCGTAAAAGGCGACTAAGGTACTTTAACGCTCGAAATGTCAACTAAAAATAATAAATATTGACGTCCCCAGTCTTAGAGAAGGAAAACTCGATATAAACCCGGAAGTCTGTTCCGCCGTTAGGGACTTGACTGTCAAATACACAGAAATACCTAATACAGTCTAACTAGCGACGTGATCATGGCTGTGGGAAATAATACTGTATATGTACCCCAGGGGTTACCGGCGGAGCCGGAGAATCCCCTCCTCGCCCTATATCTACAGGAGAGGCTGCTCCTCGTATTCTGGGGGGAGCAACCTTACAGCTGCAGGCGGCGATGATATTTGCCATACGTCACGCCGAAATCACCACCATAAGCAAAATTGTTCACGTCGGGGCGGAAAGTGGACATCGGAATGTCGATTTGCGACGTTGAATGTAAGAGGAGGAATAGATGAGAAACTGGATGATGTCTACGAGTTAATGAGTGACAGAAATTTGGATGTATTGTGTATGAATGAGACTAAACGCAAGGGGGAGGAAATGCTGACGCGCGGCCCGTTCACTGAAATATGGTCAGGGGTGGTAACCCCTTGGTAAATGAACAACATGATAGTAAAGGCGTCGGTATAATTCTTTCAGAGCGAATGGCAGAATGCATGCGAGGGTATGAGTGTGTTAGTCCGCGCCTTATGTGGGTCCGGATGAAAGTAGGTCTGACGCCTCTATTTTTGATAGGGGTATACGCACCGGACTCTTCCCACAATAAGGCAGTAAGAGAGGAATTTTGGGAACAAATGAGAGAGGTTGTGTTATTGCGTAAGTGGAACGAACGTATTGTCATGCTTGGAAATTTTAATGCAAAGGTTGGAGTGAAGCGCGATGGATATGAAAATGTACTTGGGACGTTTGGAGATAAGAGCGTGAATGAAAATGGCGTATACTTGTTAGATGTATGTGTGGAGATGGGTCTGTCTGTGATGAATACGTGGTTTCAGCACAAGTTGATACATATATATACATGACGAAAGAAAGAAAGACATGGTATGTTAAGGAGCATGATAGATTTTGTGATAGTCGATGAAAGAATGAGAAAGAAAGTAGTGGACACTAGGGCATATCGTGGACCAGATATTGGCACAGATCACTATTTGGTAATTACAAGAGTTGGTGGTATGTTTAATCGCTGGCGGTACAGACCTAAAGAGCCTGCTACCGAATTAGAACGTATAAAATTGGAAAGATTGAAAGATCAGCGCGTGAATGAGATGTACAAAAAGCAATTGAGTGAACGGCTAGATAAAATCTGGAGTGATGTAAACGAGGAAAGTGTGAGTGATGTATGGTCGGTATTTAAAACCAACGTAGTGAAATGTGCTGAAGAGGTATGCGGTTTGAGTAAAAGAAGAAGTAAGAAATGTGAGAAAGCTGACTCGTGGGATGATGAAACTTGAATTATGATTGAGAAAAAGAAAAAGGTATGGCTGAATATCCTAGCAATAGAAGTAACCAAAAGAGCTAGTGGTGGTATGAATGAATATAGTGTTAAAGAAATGAAGGACAAATATAGGTGTGTGAAAGCTAAGGTTAAGGCATGTATAGAGAGGAAGAAGAATGAGAAAAAGAAGAAATGTGAGGAACAATTCGGCTTAAGTTTCCGAGACAATATAAAATTGTTTTGGAAACTCGTGAAAGAAGCGCGGGGCAAAACCATGAATGCATCAATGAAAGTAATTAGGAACGAAAGAGGTGAAGTCATGAATGAAGAAATAATGATACTAAAGTGATGGAAGGATTATTTTGAGAGCTTATTCAAGAACGATGTGAGTGAAATAGAGCCAGAAGAGACGATTGATATGCCTGTAGGTCCGAGTGATGAAATTAGAGTGGATGAAATAATGAAAACACTAAAAGGTATGAGGTAAGGAAAGTCTGCATTGTGTGATAAGGTGAGGCTGAAATGTTAAAGGCTGGCGATGGACTAATAGTAAACCTGCTGCATATCCTTTTTAATCTATGTTATATACAGGGCCAGGTGCCAGATGACTGGACGAAGGCAGTGCTCGTCCCAATTTATAAAGGCAAAGGTTCGCGGCAGGAATGTCATAATTATCGCGGGATCAGCCTTCTTAGTGTGGTAGGAAAAATGTATGCTAGAAAATATTCTGGCATACATTTTTTTGACAGAGTAATAAATGATGATTTACAGAGTAATAAATGTGACTAATGACAAGATATGGGATGTGCAAGCGGGATTTCGGAAGTGAATGGGATGTACGGATCAAGTCTTTTCCTTGAGCTGCGTAACCGAAAAATTTCTGGCAAAAAACCAGAAGGTATATAGCGCGTTCATAGACTTGGAAAAGGCTTATGATATAGTGGATAGAAAGGAATTATGGAAGGTGCTATCTATGTATGGGGTGGACAATTTTATAATAAGAGCTCTGTAATCTCTGTATAGGGGTTCTAGAGCCTGTGTAAGGATTAAGGGTGCCTATACAGAATGGTTTGATATCTCCAAAGGTGTCAGACAGGATTGTGCAGCCTCGCCCTGGTTGTTCAATCTATTCATGGATAGCTGCATGAATGATATAAGAGAAAGTTAATGCGGGATCGATATGGTAGGATTGCGTGCTAAGTGCCTCTTGTACGCCGATGATCAAGTCATTCTTGCGTCCTCGGCGAATGAGTTGCAGCAAATGATGGACTGCATGAACGAGAGCTTTAAAGCGAAGGGTATGAAATTAAATGCGGGAAAGACGAAAGTGATGGTGTTTGAGAAGGATGAAAGTGTGACTGAGTGTAATATTGCGATTGAAGATGAGCATGTTGAACAAGTTGAAGAATTTGTATATTTGGGTAGCATGTTTACAAGAGATGGAAGATGTGAAGGAGATATTGAAAGGAGAGTGACTGCGGGAAACTGTGTGAATGGAGCGCTGCACGCCTTTATGAACGATCAGACTGTGCCGAAAGACGAGCGACTGGCGGTTCATAATGGTGTACTTGTGCCCACACTGATGTATGGTAGTGAGTGTTGGGTATGGCAGAAAAAGCATGAAAGCAGAATTAACGCAGTTGAGATGCGATCACTGCGTAGTATGTGTGGGGTGAGACTGATTGATAGAATTCCGAATGCAGTAATACGAGAGCAATGTGGCCTAAAAGAAGATGTTGTGACAAGAATTGAGAAAGGAATGCTGAGATGGTTTGAACACGTGGAGCGAATGGGTGAAGAAAGAATGACGCACCAAATATATGAGGCAAACGTGTATAAGCAAGCCGGTCGCGGCCGACCTCGTAAGACATTCGTAGACCAAATTGGTGACGTTCTGAAAAACGGCAAGGTCCGAAGCACCCAGAACCGGCGAGCATGTATGAAAAGAGTAATGAATGTAGAGGAAGCGCGTGAGGTTTGTAAGGATAGAAGCAAGTGGCGTTCCGTTGTCTCTGCCTACCCCGACGGGAAAAAGGCGTGAGTATATATATGTATGTATGTATGCATAATAAGTTACGTAATGGAGTTTTAAAATAAAAACTCTGTGTAAAAGGGTACATTTAGACAAAAATCTAAATAACAATACTTACACTCTAAAATAATTTACTAAAATATGTGAAAAAGGGTACAACTTACCCGCGCAATTATCGATTTTCTGCAGTGCATCGACACAGGTTCCCCTCAATAAAGTGCGTGAACGACTGAAGGAGCGCGGGCGCTGCGCGTTCTCCACCCACCCGCACCGTACCCCGTATCGACCAATTGTATCTATTCTCACGAAAAATGGCAGCGACTTTTTGGTATAGTTTTAGATATGTCAAGTTGCAATTGTTAATATAAATAGTTCATACGTGAAAACTGATATCAAAAGACTTATTCTGGATTTTTATATTTTATTTTGGTGAAAACGGATTTATTTCAAGTGATATCGTTACTCACTAAACAATTTTTAAGGAATAAGTGTACTTGTGCCGGTATTCACCAAATGAATTGAAGCTCTGACAATATATGTTTATTTAGACAAAAATACACAAAATAAAAAAATCATAGTTCTGTGTAAAGAAATTTGAGTGCACTTATACCCCAGTTTTGCAATATTTTTAGTGTTAGTTAACCTCTTTTGCACACTGCTAACTTCCTTATTTTATAAATCATGTTTTTCTGAACATTTTGGTAAACTTAACTCATTTTCGACAAAATCGGACTTATACCCTTTTTCACTAGAGGCACAGATATAAACTGAATGATATATCAATAATTAGTTACTTAGTTCAGCTTTATACCTGTAAAATTTCAGCGTAGTACATACAATAATTAAAGAGATAATAAAATAAAAGTCATTAGGCGGTGCAAGCCCGTGGTAACTCGACCATATTTAGATGGTCACAAAAAAGTGACCGCGTCAAGTTGCAACATTTACGTCGTCTAGACAACTAATTATATAGCCAATATTTATTTCAATACTCCCATTAAAAAAGAAAATGTCTGGCTGCGGTAACGTTACCCCAGCAGGAAAAGGTTTTGTGAAATAACTAAAAAACTACAAGTGCAACAAATTTAAAAATGTTCGCAACAATTACAGAAGCTGAACAACTAATTATCTATAACATTTAAATGACCATTTTCGACATTTTCTGGCTGGGGTAACGCACATGTCTTGAGCATAACTTGGAACATGTTACAAATAATCATAACACCCGATCGATGGCCTCTGGCAAATATATTGTACCAAGAGTGTTTAATTATTACGGTGGTAGAACTTTAAAAACGTTTGCCATATCCGCCAAATACTGTCCCAGAGGACATAAGGAACGAAAATAATGAAACTATATTTAAAAGGAGACTTAAGCAATATTACTTAGATAAGTGCTAGAATTTAAGAGTGAAGTTAGCTATAAGTAGTTATTGTAATTTTATCTATGTAATCGTTCTAATTTACTGTACGGAGACTGGATCCCACAGTTGACACGGTTTTGTTTGACACTGCACTATTCCTGTATGAACGCGTGAATTACAAATAATTAAATAAATAACAAATATGCGACGTATTACGGTCGTTGCGACGAGAGTTATGCCGTCGGGAACTCGGTCGCCGACGACTCCGTTGCAAGTTGATTTCCTCTTCCAAGCGCCCGACTCCGTCTCGTTCTCTCTCCGACTCAGGATCCCCGTCCCGGATGCTCCGGCTGCAGACGCCGCGATGAGCAGGGCCACGGCTCCGATAGCGAGTGCGAACTCCAAAGTCCACCTCGCTGCGCAGTCGACTCCCGCCCAGCTCCTTCGCCATCGCGTCCCGATCCACCGGGCTCCGGCGTCTCCAGGCGTCAGCTTGGTCCATTCCCACCTCGCTCCATTTTCTTTAACTCAGAGACGAAAAGTTCGGTTTGAATTTGTATTTTTAAATAGACGGTAAATTAATATAAAAAAAAAAACTCGTCTATCTCGAAAACGGTGCGCGTTAGCGCAAAAATAATTAAAATTTCATACCCCTTCATAAAACCCCGCAGCATATTTCTTAGAATCCTTTTCTGACCTTAACATGACCTTGACCAGCCCAGCTCCTTCGCCATCGCGTCCTGATCCACCGGGTTCTGGCGTCTCCAGGTTTCGGCTTGGTCCATTTCCTTTAACTCAGAGACGAAAAGTTCGGTTTGAATTTGTATTTTTAAATATACGGTAAATTTATTTAAAAAAATCGTCTATCTCGGAAACGGTGCGCGTTAGCGCAAAAATAATGAAAAACTCATACCCCTTTATAAAACCCCGGAGCATATTTCTTAGAACCCTTTTCTGACCTTAACATGACCTTGACCCTGGACCTCCGAACCACAACCAATAATAATACAATTTATTTAATAATAAAAATAGACGGTCTTGGAGCTTCCTCCTCAAGACCATGGTTGCACCTTAATATGACCTTGACCCTACGTTCACGGCACAAGCTAACCATAATCAAGTAGTATTCTTTTCGTAATTATTCGTTACATATACACACAGTCTCCCTTCTATATCCTCGAAGAGCTAGGCAGAGCTAGATATTGCTATACTCACTTTTGACCAGACCTAAGAAATCCCAACAATACATTGCCCGATCCGGGCATCGAACCCGGGATATGTCCAACGAGAAAATTTATGCCGCGAGACCAACGAGACAGTAATAATCCGTTAGACAATTATTACACTATGAAGAGGTACATTTTACGCTGGTAACTAGTTTTCTATTCCAATATATATTTAACAAAAGTTCAAAACTAGGACGAATACAAAATGCACACGTCAAATCATAATTTGAACTAAAACGAATATAAATTAATGTGAGCATGTATTTACCACTTCTGATTTGTAGTAAAACTCCAGTTACATTTAAATACATTTTATTAGAATTTTATTTAATTTTATTAGAATCTTCAACATTGATTGCTCGAGCCACGCATTTTGTATAAGTGTAGGATTATAAGGTTATCAATAAAATAACTAGAGATAACCTATCCTTGGAACCTCTCGATAAAAGTGATTTAAGAGTAGGTAGTAACGTAGATAAAAATACTTTCAACCAATTATATGAACTCCTCCAGTCGTGTCGCGATTGTTTTGCCATGAATCTAAGTGAGATAGGTTGCGTACAGGACGTACAAATGTCAATTGAAATGCTCAGGCAAACGACTCCTGAAGAATACCACCTACACTCATACGAACTTGAAACGCTGGCTATCGTTTGTTCGCTTAAGAAATTCAGAGTATACCTACTTGGTATACATTTTTAGGTCGTTACTGACTGCGGGACACTAAGAACAACTCTTACCAAGCGTGACTTAGTTCCTCGCATAGCCAGATGGTGGCTACAGATCAGCGAGTTCACATTTAATATCGAGTATAGGCCGGGTACGCAAATGAGTCATGTCAATGCATTAAGCCGTAATACGAAATTGTCCGACTTAGTTGATAATTCCACTTTAGCGGTATACTCTATCGAAAAAGATCATTGGCTACTATCGTTACAAACGACGGATCCAGATATATCGTACTCGATATATCTGGATCCGTCGTTTTCGTTGTCGGGATTCTTAGACCTGAGAATGACGTAGAGTTTAAGGATATTAAAGCGAATTATTCTTAAAAAAGTAATCAACTGTATCGAAAGGTCGATAGTAAATTACTTCTTGTTGTCCCACGTTGCGCGCGGTTCCAAATTTGTAGAGCAAATCATGACGAAATAGGACACTTAGGCACTACCAAGATGATTGAAAGGATCAAAAGTCAATTCTGGTTTCCAAAGTTACGGCGCTTTGTACAGAAATATGTTGATGCATGTATAGAGTGCGCTTATAATAAAGATAGTAATAGTAAGAGGAAGTCTGGTTATTTATACCCAATAAAAAATCGATATTCTATTTCACACCACCTTGGGCCTTTTGTAAAAAATAAACATGTTAACGCGTATGTTTTAACTATTGTAGATGGTTTCACTAAGTACCTGTTTGTCGAACCTAGTCGTTAAAGTTCTGGAACGAATATTTTATGATTTTGGTATACCTTCCCGAATAATTTCTGAAAGGGGAAGCTCATTCACGTCTGCGTCATTCAAAAACTTTTGTAGTCGTTATGATATAAAGCATGTTTTGAATGCTGTCGCTGGTCCCAGGGCAAATGGTCAAGCTAAACGTTTCAACCAAACCCTTTTGTATGCAATGGCAAAATATAACTTGGGTACGGAGGAACGCGAGTGGGACATTTGCCTTGGTAGAATTCAATGGGAAATTAATAATACCGTCAATGCTACAACTCAAAGAACGGCAGCGGAGGCTCTTTCCGGTATAAGATTTCGTGATGAATTAACTAATAAACTTGATATTGACCCAAATGAACAAAGTGTAAATATTAAGTCAATAAGGGATGAAGTAAACAAAAATATTGAGGCGAATCAACAAAAAAGTAAACACGATATCGGCAGAGCCCCTGCTTCCCTCTACAAAGAGGGTGACCTAGTAAAAATAACGTGAACTAACTATCAGGGTGATAGTGTAAAATTGTTGTCAAAGTTAATAGAACCATTTAAGATTGTTAAAGCTCTCGGTAATGACAGATATAAAATTGCAGATATCCCTGGATTTAGCAAAAAGAAAAGACTGTTTGAAAGCGTCGTTGCAGCCGACCGGATAAGACCACGGATTCACATGAAGTATTCAGAGAGGTCTAGCGGTAGTACATCATCAAATAGCGAATCTGAAGACGATCTTTCTGTCGGAATTGCGACGACGGCGACGATGCAATCAAATAGACGGTAATTAATTTGTTAACTTCATCGTACGAGCTATGTAATATAATTATGTATAATTTTATGGCACGAATGTCGGGATTAGATTGTTTTGATATATTGTTATGGCTATGATATATATCATAAATATTTACTAAATATTACTACCATACAGTATGATTTCTACTTTGTTTGTGCAATTTTTTTTAAGATGTTCAATGTGTTACCTTCTACGGTTTCTACTTTGATTGTACTATTTTTATTGTTAAGTTGTGTAAACTTCTCTTTTTAAGTGACCTATGTAATTGTTATTAATTGTAACCTCCATACTGAAAGTATACTATTTAATGATTATTATGCATCAGGTTTGTGACAAGTTAACATAACATTCGTTTTTTTTAGTTCTAAAATTGATTTGTAACATTGTTACTGACTATTTAATTATATTGTGCACCGGGAGGTTGCACGCGGTTGGATTGCCGAATGTCGTGATTCGATTTTATTTAAATTCAATTTATTTAAACTGGCAATATTTGGTCGGTAGTCGATTCGAAATTTATAATGTTGGCGTACATTTATTATGTTGGTACTTTTAGGGGCGGGGATTTTGGGGGGAGAAATAAAAAAATATAATTAAATGGTCAGTGCGGATTCATTCTTTTGTCAGCAGCTGAAGTTGAAAGTCGTACTGGAATATTGTAAACCGTAGGTATCTGTGATCATTGTACTGCAGACAGTTTCACCTTTATATTATAATTTTACAGTAGCAAAGTTTGTTATTTATAATAGAAATACATATAATTACGAGAGAGGACAACGACTTGTTTTTTCCTTTACAAATAAAAATAATTAAAATATTAAAATACAATACAATTAAAAAATATTTATTTTATACCAAAATTAATTTAATTTTGTTAAATAATATATATAACTAGCTTTTGCCCGCGGCTTCGCTCACCTTATATTTGGGGTAACACAAAACTCCTTCATCGTTTCATAGTAATTTTCGTTTTAATTCATAGGAACTTTAGGGACTTATAAGAAATATAACCGCAAGAAGTATTTAAAACATTTCTGTAAACAGTATTTTAGAGTCCCATAATAATAGTATAAAATGGCTAAACACGGAATCCTTATAGACGCGCTATGCCTGTCAGTCTATCCGTATGTCACAGGCACTTTATGCCGAAACTATTCAGTTTAAACATTTGAAAATTGGTAGGTAGATGTATTCTGTGAACCGCTTTACGACGTTATAGAAAATAAAAAAATATTGAGTATAATATATAAATATAAAAGCGGGGCTCTTCATACATGGAACTGATGTGGAAAACTGGTCGTTAAAAATTACTTTGAGGTTCCTAAAACCATTTTTTCTCAAAGTCAATCGTTTGTAAGATATAACGGTTACAAAGTGGCAAAATGGGTGTGTGTGTGTCCCTCAAACTTTTAAAGTAAGAGAGTGACAAATAAAAAAATATATGCTGTAGATGGTTATAAAAACTTCCAACGAAAATTGGTTTGAAAGATATGTAGTCAGCAGTTTTTTAAATAAAGCACATCCTAAAAACCGCAAATATAGCTTTGTCGTTTATACAAATACAACTAATAGTTAGTCGAAGATAATGGCTATGGTAAATGGATACCTCCACTACGGAACCCTTCATGAGCGATTCTGACTCCCAATAGCGAATAGCTTTTATAATGTTGCCGGACGGTGAGAGCTAATGTTACACTTGGACACACTGTATACAGAAAACCGAAACACATTGAGATACCTGTCTTGGGCTTGCTTCTTTCATTCTTTCTAAGAAACGGTGGTGGCGACCTGCGGGACCGTGAGTTCTCCTTGTCATTGTTCCCAAAAATCGTGTTAAGTTCTGCAATTGGATAACGTGGTGGATTGTAACCCAATCCTTCTTATAGCAGCAAGGGGGTCATGCTCAGAGAAACATAAACGAGCTGATATTATAATAGTACAACAATAAACGATTTAAAAATTTTGCGTGTTGTGTAGGTATGTTATTATGAGACAGTTAATAATACCTCTGCTAAAAAATATTTCAGCTTTTATATCACCGCACAGATACCTTCTAAGCTCTAAGGAATTCTGAAAAATGAAAATAACGCTCGAACAAAGAGCCTTATACATGTAACATATTAAACGCACTTCCTGAAAGTAGTTTGTTCAGAATCGGCTACTGAATCCATTTCTGTCATTTTTAATATTGCTTTTTTTTGTTCTAAAATAATAAAAATAACGTAAATTATAGTCACTCATTTGTTTGAAAAGTTGAAATATACGAAAATAAACCTTAAGTCAAAGCAGAAAGCCTTCTTTTAAAATGCATTTCTTTAATGGTTCCACGTTGGGTCACACGAACGCACACATTAATACAACACAATAGCGACAAAAGTCAATACCACACAATTTACCACCAAAATATATATTATCTATCTTTCGCTTACGTAATAATCAACAGGCAAGAGCGAGACGTAATGTGTCGCCCGCGCTGGCCAATGACGAGCGCTGGCGATGCGCTTAGACAAGTTATGATCTTATGACAAGTATCTAGTCATCCATCGGGAATCTGTTCAGCGAGAGTTGCGAAAAAATATTTTGAAAAGTTAACTTGTTTATTTACAAAATGTGTAATTATCAACATGACGGCGCCCGGTGTGGAACGTTCTGCATCATCTTGATGTTAACTTGTCGCCCCCGGACTTTTTACTGTGGAGAAATATTTAATCACTAGTTTATTGTGAGGAGAAAACAAGTGCCGAGGAGTAAATAAAGATATTAGCTGCTTTTGAAACACTAAAAAGATGTGATGTGTGAGTAAACAGTGAAGTGTTAAGCGGACTAAAAGAATGTGATTTTATCCTGTAAGTTATTTGATTATTCTATTAATGTTACTAATAATTCACAACTTTAAATACGCCGTTCTTGCTTTTTTCTCTCATTGATATTCTTTTACTTTACCTATCAATAATGCAAACTAAGTATGATTAAGTTAAGATAGTCACAATAGTCATTTACGATGATATGAAACAATAGATCGTGCATGTATTAGCAAACAATAAATAATTTCATACCAAGTCGACTGTTTACTCCAAAGCCCAAAAGTGTGATGGAAAGAAATAGTCATATCTTTGGAAATATCAACAGTAGCTGAAAAAGTATTCAAACATCATTTTTGAAAACCACACTCTATCAGAGTGTTGTAAGAAGACTGAATTTGAAACATTTTGTTTATATCGTAACGTATTTCGTTCCTATCAGATCGCTGTCGTTTGTTTACCATAGCAACCGTTTCGTGTGTTTGTGCGCGTGCGCAGATTTATAGTGACCACGCTTTTCACTTTTAATCGAGTTTATACTTTCTTCAAAAAAACAATATTTACGCAAATAAAAAAAAAATTAATGCATGCATTATGATTGTAACAAGGTATTCTAATTAGGGTGCCTGAGAATGTGCGTTATTTCCGTTACACGTTGTAAAGTAAGACGTGACTTTTTCAAGATTACTAGCGATTAAGTTTGTAGAATCGTAATGTTCAAGTTCTTCTTAGAAATATACCGAAGTTGTATATGTGTACTGAAAGTATATAGGTTTTAACGAAAACATGAGGTTTGTTATTTGTTCGGAACACTGAGTTTTCAGACCACATAAAAAAATCCTGGTTCGGCACAACACAAAAATATTATGCTTCCTTCGTCCTAAAATATAATTTTAATAAATTGTTCCCGCTTTGTCCTATTTTATGTTCTTTGTACAGCCCATATATTTTTTTGTATAGGGTTTACATGCTTTTTGTACTCTCAGCAAAAATACCATAAGGGTATGGCACTACGTTTGCCATAGACAGGTGACAATGGTGGAAGCACACCGATTGTCCATTGTTGTTTATATATTTAGTAATTTAGGATTTAACTTAAATGTACAGCATGTATATAGAAATGTTTTGCTCGTGTCCGTAATATATTTATTATTCATTTATTTATAAAAACTAAAAACGGTCCCAACAGAATACCAGCGCTATCTTGTGTCACAAGATGGCAATATGCTGAGTTGGGAACCGATTCTGTTTAGGTTAAGTTAGTTTTTAAGTTACTTTCTGTTACAAACCTAAAAAGAATAGACGAGTTTTTCTTTCTTTCTTTCTCTCTACTAATATTTAATCTAAATAGAACATTGTTTTATTTGGCAGTGTGCTTATAATAAGGGTGGAAGACTCCTTATGAAGTACACATAAGCTAGCTACAATGAACATATTTGAAAGCTGAAGGAAGTTTAAATGACTTTAAAAATGTTAACCAGCTTGTTTATACGTGACTAACTTCTGTATGTTTATGCTACCCAGGTACTTTTTAATTCCAATTCAAATTATTTGATTATTGCACAATTAAAGAAAAATCAGAGAGTGTACTTTATATTTTAGCTAAAATTAATATATTATAAAGCTGACGGAAATTTACTTAAATGACTTAAAAAAATATATCCAGGTCGTTTATAGGCCACTATCTTCTGCACCTTGATGCTACCCTGGTACTTTTCAGTTATATCCAGGTCGTTTATAGGCGACTATCTTCTGCACCTTGATGCTACCCTGGTACTTTTCAGTTATAATCCAGATTAACCAAACTATCAACTAAGTGAACAAGGGACACCTTATTGACGCAAGTTAAATTAGAAACCCCCCAAATTTACAACTTTCTTTGGCAGTGCTACAGGCATCCATCAAAATTAATATACAAGGAAAATCTTTTGGAGTCTGCCGTTGGCTGTCAACAAGGCGACCCTCGACCACTCATTTTTAGCTTAGCCATTCATCTAGTTATTAATTAGCCAGCTAAATTCTAAATTTAACATCTGGTACTTAGATGACGGAACTCTAGGAGGCGACGTAGACACTATCTATCAGGACCTGGCACTTCTAAAGACAAAATTTTCATCTATCGGCCTAGACCTTAATCAAAGTAAGTGTAAAATTTTTATCAACGATACTTTAGACCAATCCGCAATTCTTTCCAATTTTCAAACCTTCACGCCCATTATAACCCATATTCATAAAAATTCTCTTCGCCTTCTTGGGTCCCCAATACTAGACGAAGGTTTTGATTCTTTTATTCATGAAAAAATTCAAAATTTTAGTGAAATTTCGGACCGCATGCTCAAAATTAATAAACATTCGGCTTTCACTATTATTCGATACTGTCTTTTTGTGCCTAAGTTCACACACGCTTTACGTTCTTCGCCTTTTTGGAAAAACCCAAGCCCTAGTGGGCTTGGGTTTATTGACTAGTGTCAATATTGACAAAATTTTACAAAACACCCTAAGCAACATTTTAAATGTAGCTCTGAACGACCGAGCATGGCTACAGGCGACATTACCGGTTCGCCTGGGTGGGCTTGGCGTACACAAAATTTCCGACGTCAGCTTACCAGCATTTCTGTCATCCAATCCAATTTTCTTCCAATCTTGAGGCTCAGAAGGTCGAGAAGGAAAAAAGAGTCAGTGGAGTTGGCCTGCCTTTTGTTTGGCGATGCATTTTATGCTTTGTCAGTTATCTCCTATGATTTTATAGTCTATTTTAAAGGAAAAGTTTCAAGTCATTTCTGGATCATCGTATGCGCAGCACCTAATACTTTTAAGATCAGAAAAACCGACATCCAAATGCTTGTATTAAACTGTTTCATATCACAAAATTATATTGTAAAAGTTGGAAGTATCAAAGTTATAAATAGGTATAAAATCACAAACATGTATTTATACCTACACGTAGTACAGGCGCTCTAAAACGATCTTGTGTTCCTACGTGCAATTATAAGTGCATTCTTTGCTTGCGATTGCTCCGCTAAAAGTTCTCGCATAGCACAATAGACGATGAAACAATAACGAGGAAATGTTTCGCATATCGGTGTTTCGATATTACATTTATACGATACGACTTTTTGCTAAGATTTGCAGTGCAAACTTAGTTCTACGAGATCAATTAATAAAATTGAAAATGCAGTTAAATAGGATAAGGCTGTAAGTGAATGAATCCTCATTTTATTGAGATTTTTTTAAAGAATTAAGTTGATCCAAAGTTACTTGTATGTGATTAATACTGTTACGAGCTGGGGTTAGGTGATAAATTAAATACACTATGCCACAAAACTGTACTTTATTTAACACACAACAACAATTATACACACTTAATTCTCAACACTAATAAAAACACACTTATTTCACAACAAAGAAACACCACTAAACACTTCCGACTTCCTTAATCTTCGCACTTCTTCGCTTCTTGATCGCTTTCACTTATTTAATTGACCTGTCCTGACTCGCGCGTTCACGCGGTGTTTATACCGGCCGAATAACAAACTAGTTCATTCTTGCGTATTCCCGAACATTCTCGCAAAAATCTAAACATTCTAGCGTTGTGGCATTGTTCTAGTAATCAACAGCAACGCCATCTATTAGAGGATAGATGAAACACTGATATATCAGTTCTCTTCTAGTTCTCTCATTCACCGATAGATGGCGTTATTTTCAAATAACGCCATGCGTAACACTGCCTCCCTCTTAGACGTGTTCGTCTCGAAGATCGTTGGACCCATAGTAACGAGCCAAACGGTCCACATAAACTATCTTCGGTGCACCTCGCGGCCCCTTCTAGATTCGATAGGTGACGTCGTTCATCCTGGTAAATATGCGATATGGGCCGTCCCATCTGGCTTGTAACTTAGGCGATTTACCTTTGCTTCGTACTGGGTTATGAAGCCACACCAATGACCCCTCATCGAAGCCTTTGTTGTTCGCCTTCCGGTCGTAGCGAGTCTTCATCTTCTCAGACATCTGTTGTCCTGACTCCCTGATGTGCTCATATACATCGTTCATCTTGTTGCGTAGCTCAGTCGCGTAATCCGTTATATTGCGTGGAGATTCTGGTGGAATACCGGTGATTAAATCTGCTGGTAAACGGAGTTCTCTTCCAAAATTGGCAAAAGCTGGTGTTATTCCTGTGGTTTCGTGAACCGCACTGCGATATGACAGGAGAAACGATTGGATGTGCTTGTTCCAATCTCTTTGTTTGCTCTCCACGACCTTCGCCAGGTACCTTTCCAGGGATTGGTTAAATCGCTCAACCATGCCATCTGATTGCGGATGATAAGCCGTGGTCCTGGTTTTATGTGCACCCATCACGCGTCAAGTCTCCTTGAACACCTCAGATTCGAAGTTCCGTCCTTGATTGCTGTGGATTTCCAAGGGCACCCCGAACCGACAAAAGACTTCATGCACCAGCATCTCGGCCACTGTGGAAGCTTCTTGATTTGGGATTGCAAACACTTCAGGCCACTTCGTGAAGTAATCCATCACAACCGAGAAGTATTTGTTTCCGTCCTGGCTCTCCGGAAATGGTCCAGCGAAATCTAATGCTATGCGCTCCTATGCAGCTCCTACATTGTACACCTTCAGCCGCACAACTTGTGCATTTGCGGCACCAATCCTCAACGTCATCCCGACAGTGGAGCCAATAAAACCGCTCTCGGATCTTAGTAAGCGTCTTTTTAACTCCCATGTGACCTCCAGAAGACCTTAGTTTTGGGCACTACTATTTGCAAATGGCACTGGTTACCGCGAGTGTTTTCCCATTTGTGACACAAAACTCCATTCTGGACAACCAAGCTTTCCCACTGTGCCCAATAACTCTTGGTGATAGGGCTCTTTGCTGCGATATTACTCCATTTGGGCCTAGGAGCGCCTGATTTCTTCCATTCGAGAATCGGCTGTACGTCCTTGTCATTTTGCTGAGCATTCTGCAAAGCTTCTTTCCATTCGTCGCTCAGATTCCACAGTCCGTCTTCCACATTCTCACTAGCGCTGCCGGCTTTGCTTCCTGTCTTGCACAGTGTTTGCGTTGATCGGGGTAAGCTTTACGCGCCAGTGCATCTGCGCTTCCTTGCTTTCAGGTACGTCAGGTGACCCCTTTGGTGGAGACAGGGTACCACCGTGCCGCTTACGCTTTGGGCAGCTCAAGCGGATATGGCCTCTTTCCCCGCAGTTGTAGCATCGTGGTGAAGAAACAACTTCCCTGATGCGGTGACTTCGCTCGTCGCGTCTTACTGCTTCCACCTCCAGAGCGTGGGCTAAGGCGTCCTTCAGGTTCTTGAAGTGCCCAAGTCTTACCGCTGCTCTTACCTCCAGGTCCCGGATCCCATCCGTAAATGCCTGTACGATGTTCCCATCTATCAGTGCAGGCGACGACTGGTATGTCTTCCTGACCAGCTTTCCACCTCCAGAGCCCACTGCTGCAGAGTTTCTGCGGTCCGTTGTGTCTTGTCCTTCAGCTGAGCACGATAAAAGTGTTCTAGGTGCGCGTCACCGTATCTCGCCTCCAGCGCCTCCAGGAACTTTTTGTAGGTGACGTCTTGCCCGAGTGCCTCCAACACTGTCAAGGCCTGGTCGCATATCATATCATATCATATCATAATCATTTATTGCTGAACATAGGTACATAATTTTATACATTGCAAGATGTTGAGTGAATGCGCAGTTCACTATGTTCTACCACTATAGGCATGCAAAGTTTTTAATAAAATTCAATCATTTCATCAATAATAATCATAAATTGCTTTTACATGGAATATAAAAATAGAATATAAATATAAAAAAAAGAAAAATATGAGAAAAAGAAATGTCATTATCTATTAATATTATTATCATTTAAATATTCGTTAATTGAGTAGTATGTCTTATTTACTAATATGTCATGTACTTGTTTTTTAAATATTTTTATATTGTCGCTTTCTAAAACACATGATGGTAGTCTATTATATATTTTGGGTGCCATACCTAAAAAGTTCCTATTATAAACCGATTTTTTATGTGGTCTGAACCGTATCTTATTTCTATGACGTACGCTACGAAGCGTGTCAAATAAATTAAAATTGTTTTTTATAAATAAGACTACTTCTAATATATATAGGCAAGGCACTGTCAATATACCTAGACTCTTAAAATATGGTTTACAGCTGTCAGTGTTTTTTATGCCGCATAAAGCTCTTAAACATCTTTTTTGAGACCTAAAGACAATGTTCACATTCGTGGAGTTGCCCCAAAATATCAAGCCGTAACGTAAAGTAGATGTGACATATGCGTGATATGCTGTAATTAATGTTGTACGATTAACTTTTTGTGATAGTTTATGTAGAGCATATGAATATTGACTTAGACGTTTACATACACTATCAGTGTGACTTTTCCAAGAGAAGTCTCTATTGAGTTAAAGCCCTAAAAATTTTGTAGACGTAGTTTCTAAAATTATTTTGTTGTCGTATCGTATGTCAAGTTTTCCATGGTTAGTTTTTTGTTCAAATGTCATGATTTTGGTTTTGTCAAGATTAATTTTTAAATTATTGGAAGGCCCAAGGTTAGTTAGTTAGTTGTTTTTTGATCCACCCATTCGATCGCATCACAGCCTCAAACTGGATCTTGTATGCAGACCATGATGACGAGCCATCAAATGGTAGAACCTTAAACCCACGAGGTGAGGGCGCTTCAGTCGCACGCAATCTCCTCTCCACTTCTGCGATACAGGTCTCGTGATGGTCGTGTACATGCTTCTCTATAGAGCCGACGCGAGTCTCAAGCTGGTCGTGTACCAGCTTCTCCACGTCGCTGATACGAACCTCGTGCTGCTGGAGCTCCTCCTTTACCACCTTCAGGTCCTTCCCTACAACGGCGCTGAGGTCCTTCATAAGCACCACCTGCTCTTCTAGACGGCGCGCGTGCTCCTCCTTGTTGCGCTGGAGCTGTTCTTCTAGGCGGCGCGCGTGCTCCTCTTGACGGCGAGCCTGCTCCTCCTTGTCGCACTGAAGCTGTTCCTCCAGGCAGCGCGCGTGCTCCTCTTGACGGCGAGCCTACTCCTTCTTGTCGCGCTGAAGCTGTTCCTCCAGGCGGCGCGCGTGCTCCTCCTGACTGCGGGGCTGCTCCTGCATGAACGCCATCAGAGCCGCGATGTCGGGGACCGACGCGGAGTGTGTTACGCTTGCAGGCTCCACTACAGTCGCGTTGTCACCTGCTCCACCAGACGATGGAGAAAGAACGTCTCCGAAGCGTCTCTGGTCCAGGTCTTGCTGGCGCTGGTTCCCTCAACTTCTTCCTTCGGCATAACCGGCATAATTTATCCCTTTCTTCTGACACCAATTTGTTACGAGCTGTGGTTCGGTAATAAATTAAATAAACTATGCCACAAAACTGTACTTTATTTAACACACAACAACACTTATACACAGTTAATTCTCAACACTAATAAAAACACACTTATTTCACAACAAAAAAACACCACTAAACACTTCAGACTTCCTTAATCTTCGCACTTCTTCGCTTTTTGATCGCTTTTACTTATTCAATTGAACTGTCCTGAAAAGTCGAAACATTCTAGCGTTGTGGCATTGTTCTAGGAGGATAGATGAAACACTGATATATCAGGTCTCTTCTAGTTCTCTCATTCACCGATAGATGGCGTTATTTTCAAATAACGCCATGCGTAACAATACTAATTAAAGTAAACTATACTAATAATAACGCAAATAAAGATACGTTACTACAACCATTCTCAAAGTGTGCTCCGCGGAGCCCCAGGGCTCCACGAAGCATTTCTATGGGCTTCACGAAGGTGTATTTCAGTAAAATAAATAATTTTAAAGTGCACATAGGACTCGGCTTTGGTTTATTTAAGGGCTCCGTCAAATATTTGGTTATCTAAAAGGGTTCCATCTCTAAAACAGTTTGAGAAACACTGGGCTACTAAATCGATATTTATACACCGTTAGCAAGCTTTATACTGTATCTGTAAGTAATCTAAACCTGCAAGATACTTCATTTCAGTAGTCTCAAATGAGTAAATAATATTCACAGGTGGACAAAAGCGCACATTCAGATTATCTGTATATTTAAAATCCTTGCGTTACTGACCGACTGACAGACACGCTACAGCAGAAACTACTAAGCGCAAGTAGATGAAAGGACCATGCGTCAAATTGGGCTCAGTGTCCAACAAAGTTATTGCATATGCCATCGTAAAGGATTTTGTTCGTACTAAAATTGTTACTACCGGCACCACCTTCAATTCCATTGCAGAAAAAGATATGCACTTAAATAGATTTTGTAGAAAAATACTATTGTTAGTCATAAAACTGTTATAGTAACATTATATTCATACTTTAATAAAGGTAAACAATAGATGCCCTTGCGCCCGTGTGATTTACAACACTCTCCATCCCTCTCACACCTCTCGGACGCCTGCCCGGGTGCCCGTCTGCTCTCACTGCTCTTAGTCAGACGACTCGTGATTCTCACGGTGTTAGCTGTGTGTTTTCGTTAGTGATGTTCTGGATATCCGTATCCGCGGATATCCGAGGAAGAAGAAAGATCCGTATCCGTATCCGTTACTTTTCTCCCGAAACCTTTACGGATCCATCGCCTTTTTAATTTTTAATCGAAAATATTTATAGCAGAATAACCCCATGGATTCTTCGCAAAAATGAGTTTATATCTTTATTTTTAGTGCTTTACAAGTATATTCAAAGTGATCTCATCTCTGTTGGTGGGTGAGCCCAGGCTTCATACATTTTTGCCCATGGTCCTTTGGCATGTATGTTCCTTGAGGAGTGTAGGGGAGCACTAAGAGAGGATTTTTCGAAATTCCACCCCTGTCACTTTTTTTTTTCCTTCAGTGAATTAACTTCAAACTTTTTATATTGACAGGATGGAATGCTATAGGTGGTCAGGTAAAATTAAAAAACGATTAAATTCCATTCAGAGTATTTTTGATATAATTTCAATAAAAGTCGAAACATGATCTATCTATTGTTCCGGTGGGCGTACGTGACGTCAACTATCGTTTCAAAGTCGCGTGCACCGACATCGATTCAGTAAGAAAATAAAGATCCGTATCCGTATCCACGGATCTTGACACCAAACATCCGTATTCTGATTCGTATCCGCGGATATACATTCTTAACGATCCGGCACATCACTAGTTTTCGTGTATCCTCTCGGCACATAATATTTAATCCACCGACAGGTCATCTAAACGATATTATTATTGACTAGAGGACGCCAGCAGCTACGCCTGCATTTTTTTTTTAATTTACCCGTTTTGGCCGACCCCGTGGAAATTTCGGGAAATTCCTTCTTAGTGCACCCTTACGGTCCCCAAGGAACATACATGCCAAATTTCAGCTTCCTGCGCCCAATAGTTTCGGCTGTAGCGTGTCTGTCAGTCAGTCAGTAACGCAAGGATTTTATATATTAAGATATTGATTGAAATATTAATAAAAATATTTTTAACTGTTAGCAGCTGTTTTATTTTGTATGTATTCTTTGCACCTGGAATTAAAACTAGTTAAAGATGTCAAACAACAAAAACTAAGATGCCATAACAGCATTACTTTGTAGGATTATAGTTTATTTATGGTAGGAGAAAAATATTACAGCAGAATAACTCCATGGATTCTTCACAAAAATGAGTTATATCTTTATTTTTAGTGCTTTACAAGTATATTCAAAGTGATCTCATCTCTGTTGGTGGGTGAGCCCAGGCTTCATACATTTTTGCCCATGGTCCTTTGGCATGTATGTTTCTTGAGGAGTGTAGGGGAGCACTAAGAGAGGATTTTTGGAAATTCCACCCCTGAGGGGATAAAGCAGGTTGTCAGAGTTTGTATGAAACTTTTTTTTCCTTCAATGGATTAACTTCAAACTTTTTATATTGGTTCCTGACTGTATAATTTTTGAGGAGTGTAGGGGAGTTTGTACAAAACATTTTATCTAAGTGAAATTAATGTGAGCGAAGCAGCAGGCATAAGCTAGTTAAAAATAAAAGCTTAAAGTACTATCGTAGATTTTAAGTAGACTTTAAGTGTCGTGAAATCACTTGCGTTTGAAAATGTTGCACTGCTTTAGATTTTACTAAATCGTTTTCACTCGAGCAATTTCTTCAAATCTATAATGGAAGCACATTTGACTCATTCCTCGGTGAAATAATGTATTATTTGAAATACATAAACAAGAGTCGTAGACATAGTAAAATGAACTATCCATAATAATTCATTTTAAAACTTACAATCCATACTAAATATCTTCAACTTAAATACCGCAGTAGTGAGTTGGAATCTTGAAGTTTGAACGTCGTTTCTTTATCTCCTTTTCGCCTAATCGTTATACCATAACATTTTCAATACAGGTGCTCACTTTACCCCGTCCTTATAAGTTACCCCACTCAAACACTTACACTCACAAAACCTCTCTATTATTAGATAAAATCACGCTACGCTCAGTTATCCGAAAAAAGTAAAGTGTAAATAGTATCGTCGCCATCAAAAGTTCAGTGGCTCTTAGCGCCATCGATACGGGAGTGTAGTCGGGCACTTGAAAGCACTGTGTACATACGTACTGTCGCGAACACATGGCTAACAGTGACGAAGCCATTTTGAAATTGGCTATGTTGCACAGAGTCCAGTGATGAACACTGCACAAAATAAGGACTAAAATCTCTTCGCCAATGTGAAGTGATTTTATTTCTTCATACAGCTCTGGGAGTTCCGTACTGTTTTATATTTTCACCATTAAATGCATACGCAGCAAAAAGCCTTAAAGTGGTTACTAAACAAGTTATGACCTTCTCCATGTTATGTACTACCTCATTTCCAGAATGAAATTTTATAGACGACCATAATTTAAGATTCGAATCATAAAATATTAGTTCAACAAAGGTTAACGTTGAAAACTCTAGCTGTATTAACTTCAGAATTTCAATTTTATAACTCTATTATAGTACAGCATTATGAGGAAAACGTAATTGGCATGAAGACCTTGAGTTTTCTTTAAAAGTACGATATGAAAATATTATGCTCATAATGCTTTTTTGTTGTCTGTAAATATTACAGATTCTTATAAATATTTTAAAAATCTCCATCCCAATTATACGTTTCGATTTTGTGATTGTGAGAAATATTGATGTAAATAGAAAAAGATTCAGAATGAAAGTTATTCACAAGGGAGTATCTCAAAATGAGATCTATCATCTGAACACCTAAGTGCCGTTAACAGGAACAAGAGCTATAGTAAAATATTGGCTGAGAAATAGCCGAGATTTTAACAAAAGCGACGATATTTTTAGAAAATATTTTACAGGGCAGGTTGACTTACCAAAGTTATAATATGTTTATTATATTCATAGTTCAAATCATCATTCTTTGAGTAGTAAGCTGTTCAACACGACTGGGGTGGTTTAACCAGAAAATTACTATCTACCCACTCTGAAGATATACCTACTTACGTAAACTAACAGTATCCATAGAAAACCTTCGAGGTCATAGACACGATAAATAAAATATCTATGATGATATAAGCTTATGCGTGATCATGTTGTTTGCAACGGAGTTGAAATATCGCCACCTCAAATATATGGTACGTAGTATGAATTCCGATAGACGTTTTATTATTATTGTAGTATAATATTTACCGATGTAATTCGTTCACTGAGTACAGGCTATCATCAAACTGCTTGATAGTGCTATCTTTACGATATCCACCACTCAGATGCTTTAATAATAATTAGTAAAATTACTAGTCATAAAAAAACAGCGGTACGAAAATGCATAAAACAACAGCTACTTGAAATACGAGGGATAGTAAAATTTTAATCAGTATAAAACACGTTGCAAAATATAACGATGTTGCCTTTTTAGAAATAGAAAAAAGGAACGAGAATGTTTTACGACTTTGCTTAGCTTATGGCGGGAAATTAGTGGAAATGATTTCCAGCCCTGTTGTTTCGAGTTTTGTAGTGAGTAAGCTTAGTCATTATATAAGTAGATAAAGTCAAAACATTTATTCATCTAGGTCACAAGGTGACGCTTATAAACGTCAAATTTTAAAGTAAATTACTTAATGCTTCTACATTTACATTTACTGTCTCGTTCGCAAAGCAATAGGTAGAACCACGCGAAAGAACGGCCAATAAAACTTGTGGCCACTCTTTTTAATCGCCAGTGTTATGGTACATAATTATTTTGTTTTTGTAAGGAGCTGCAACTGTTTCACATTGTAATTAATGACTTGTAAATAGTAATTAGGAACATACATAATACTTAAATAATTAATGCAGTTACCAGATTAAGTGCTGTAGTAGCCTTCCAGTGTGAATCTTGTGTAACAGGAGCATCCAATTACGTCTTATAATGTAGGCAACTCGCGATCATGTTCAGAGCTATGAAGGAAATGTATGTTACAGAAAGTGACGGTAGGTATATGAATACACAAAATTTACAAAGATGTTAGTGTACAGCCCATGATCACGAGTTTTTTTAAATTAAATTAGTGGAACAACAATGCAAATGTAAATGTAGTAAGTTGAATGACCATACATGGATAGTTATTTAAAAGAACTAGAGATATTATATGAAAAAAACTGAAAAGCAAGGTATCTATATAAATTCTGAATAAGTACAAAGATCAATAGTTGGCTAATGTAAGTGACCATCTATCCTTATCACTGAAATAATCATTAATGGTATAATAACCTTTCCTAATAAGTCTTTTATTTTACTTTTAAACGTACTTAATGGTCATTCTAAAAGACTAATTGGTATTTAATTGTATATACGAATACCTAGCCCTACAAAAGAATTATTAACTTTATGTAAACGATGATAAGGGGCATATAACTTATGACTGTTTCGAGTATTTATGTTATGTATGTCACTTTTTGTAGTAGGTAAATAAACCTATATTTTGCCTAATATACAATATATTAGCAAACAAAAATTATGCGAGGCTACTGTAAGAATCCCTATAGACTTAAAGCGTTCCCTAAGTGTATCTTTTGCACCTAACATGTATATTGCTCGTACCGCTCGTTTCTGTAGAACGAAAATATTTTGAATATCCGCAGCTATGCCCCATAACAAAATGCCGTAGGACATGACACTATGAAAATAGCTAAAATACACTAAACGAGCCGTGTCGACATTAGTAAGTTATCTAACTTTTCTAACAGCATACGCAGCAGAGCCGAGCTTTCCTGAAAGACATGCTATATGTGAACCCCATTGTTACTCACTATCTAATGTAATGCCTAGAAACACTGTCGAGTCAACTGTGTCAAGTTCTTCCCTATCTAGCATAATATTAGGTCCCAGTTGTCTAACGTTAGGTAAAGCAAATTTAACGCATTTAGTTTTTTTTTTAATTAACTACTAGGTTGTTTGCTGTAAACCATTGTGTAACCTGTATAAGTGCGTTATTTACATCCTCAAATTGATTCCTATTCCTGTCTACTTTAAAAATAAGTGACGTATCATCTGCAAAAAGTACAACATCACAGATGTTTTTTTTAAATAAAAAAGTGTCATTAATATATACAAGGAATAGAAAAGGGCCTAAAATTTAACCTTGTGGAACGCCTAACTGTATAGGTAATTTAGAGGATTTAGTTCCATTTACATCGACGCACTGAAATCTCTGCCGCAGGTACGACTCAACAACACAAAGTGCGGTTTCCTCTACACCGCAGTGGCGGAGCTTACGCAATAGTGTGTCGTGATGAACGCAATCAAATGCTTTTGAGAGAGTCACAGAATACCGATACCGATAGCATTTTTAGATGACTCCCAAGCATTATAAACGTGTTTTATGAGAGCAACACCCGCATCAGTAGTGGATCTACCTTTATAAAATACATATTGATCTTTGTGAAGCAGACTATATAAATTAAAGTGTCTTAATAGCTGCTTTAAAAGAATCTTTTCAAATATTTAACTAAATGCTGGCAAGATAGAGATGGGCCTAAAGTTATTTATGTCATTTTTACTGCCAGATTTGAATAAAGGTATGATTTTACTTAATTTCATAAAATCCGGAAATACGCCTAGGTCAAAACATTGGTTAAAATTATGGAGAGGCAAGGCGCAACGGTCTCAACTATAGTATCTAAAATTTTTATTGAAATGCCCCAAAAGTCGCCGGTATTTTTGATATTAATTGAATTATATTTGATATTAATTGAAATATATAGAGAGAAAGAAGAATGAGAAAAAGGAGAAATATGAGGAACAATTTGGCGCAAGTTTCCGAGAGAATATAAAACTCTTTTGGAAACTCGTGAAGGAAGCGCGGGGTAAAAATATGAATACATCGATGAAAGTGATTAGGAACGAAAGAGGTGAAGTCATGAATGAAAAAAAAAAGATACTAGAGTGCTGGAAGAATTATTTTGAGAGCTTTTTTGAGAAAGATGTGATTGAAATAGAACAAGAAGAGATGACAGATATGTTTGTGAGCACTAGTGATGAAATTGGAATGGATGAAGTTATGAAAGCGTTAAAAGGTATGAGGTCAGGCAAGTCTGCTGGGTGTGATAGAGTGACGACTGAAATGTTGAAGGCTGGTGACGGACTCATAGTTAACCTGCTGCATCGCCTTTTTAATCTAGCTGGAAACAGGGCCAAGTTCCAGATGACTGGACGAAGGCAGTGCTTGTCCCAATATATAAAGGCAAAGGTTCGCAACAGGAATGTCAAAATTATCGCGGAATCAGCCTTCTTAGTGTAGTTGGAAAAATGTATGCCAGAATTTTGATTGACAGAGTGGCAAATGTGACGCATGACAAGATGTGGGGACGTGCAAGCGGGATTTCGGAAGGGAATGGGATGTACGGATCAAGTCTTTTCCTTGCGCTGCGTCACCGAAAAATGTCTGGCAAAAAACCAGAAGGTGTATCGCGCGTTCATAGACTTGGAAAAGGCTTATGATAGGGTGAATAGAAAGGACTTATGGAAGGTGTTATCCATGTATGGGGTGGACAGCTGTATAACAAGGGCTCTGAAATCCCTGTATAGGGATTCTAGAGCAAGTGTCCGAATAAATGGTGCCTATACGGATTGGTTCGTCATCTCGAAAGGTGTCAGACAACGGTGTCCAGCCTCACCCTGGTTGTTCAACTTATTCATGGATAGCTGCATGAATGATATGAGAGAAACTGAATGTGGGATCGATATGGTAGGATTGCGTGTTAAGTGCCTGTTGTACGCCGATGATCAAGTCATCCTTGCACCATCGGCGAATGAGTTGCATGAAATGATTGACTGCATGAATGAGAGCTTTAAAGCTAAAGGTATGAAAATTAATGCAAGAAAGACGAAAGTGATGGTGTTTGAAAAAGATGAAAGTTTGACAGAGTGTAATATTACGATTGAAGATGAAAAAGTAGAGCAAGTAAAAGAATTTGTATATTTGGGTAGCGTGTTTACAAGAGACGGAAGATGTGAAGAAGATATTGAAAGGAGAGTGACTGCGGGCAATCGTGTAAATGGAGCACTGTATGCCCTTATGAACGGCCAGACTGTGCCGAAAGAGGCGCGATTGGCGGTTCATAATGGAGTGCTTGTCCGCACGTTGATGTATGGAAGTGAGAGTTGGGTATGGCAGAAAAGGCATGAAAGTAGAATTAACGCAGTTGAGATGCGATCACTGCGTAGTATGTGTGGGGTGAGACTGATCGATAGAACTCCGAACGTAACTATACGAGAGAGCAGTGGTCTGAAAGAAGATGTCGTGACTAGGATTGAGAAAGGAATGCTAAAGTGGTTTGGACACGTGGAGCGAATGAGTGAAGAAAGAATGACGAATAAGATTTATAAGGCAAATGTGTGTGGGCAAGTCGGTCGCGGCAGACCTCGTCGGACATTCCTCGATCAAATTGGGGACGTCCTAAAAAACGGCCAGGTCCGAAGTACCCGAAACCGGCGAGCATGTATGAAAAGAGTAATGAGTGTAGAGGAAGCGCGTGAGGTTTGTAAGGATAGAAGCAAGTGGCGTTCTGTTGTCTCTGCCTACCCCGAAGGGAAAAAGGCGTGAGTATATGTATGTATGAATTATATGCGATTAATATATCTCGCGGGGTAACGTGCTCGAATCTAAACACGCTCTTGCATTCAGGTACACAGCTAAGCAAAATGATTGTAAAGACGATTATTGTAAAGAGCTAGTAGTTGTTATAGGTATGTTTGCAAATAAACTATTGAATATTTGATAGTATCGGACTAAGGGATTTTACACGAAAAAAATGAAAATAATTTTTACTTAACTTCCCTTAAGACGAGACACATTACATATTTTGTTATAAAAATGAACGTTACTCAAATAGGATAGAGGACTAGTATCACATATTGGAATAAACTATAATTGCATAGTAACAAGATGCCGCCATCTTTGTTTTGATATACAAGCACTAAAATCTCTAACAAATGTTCTGTAACATTTTTTAACATTTAACACATTGACATCAGAAATCAATCCTTTGTTCATAACACCGAGAATCGCAAAGAGTGAGTTTGGCCAACGTGCGACATTGTAATTTGTCATGCGGCTAACGACAGCTGCCGTCCTTTTGTCTCGCTCGCTTCGACATGTATACCGTTTCATAGATTTATTGTTTTGACGTGGCTCCATACTAATGTTTTGAGTCTGATCAATTTTTACCAGAGTAAAAAGCGCTTTGGTTTATAGTGGTTAGAATTTTCTTGCCATTATTATTTATTTCCAGAAAATAAAGATTAGTGTAGACGAGTATTTTAAACAAGAATCAACTGATTAAAAATTCACCATTTTATTATAATTATGTTTAACATTTGTAACCGGTCTCTAAACCTACATACATATTAGATCGATGTTTTTTAGCTTTTTAACCATTTACGCAACGTAAGCATCAACTCAAACGAAGATGTATTAATATTAAGAAAATGATATTTCGCGAAAACATAGAAGTTCTTATTGGGTGACGGAGAAGTTATAAAACTACTGATCAGAACATGTCTATCTTTATAAATAACGATATGTTTTATAAAAAAATAGTCTTCATTTATCAAGATCAGAAATATCACATCGATCCATTTTCATACAAACTACACGTATGGCAGTATTAAAAGTTCCAAGGCAATAACCCTTTGATTAAAAAAATGTCTCAATGCAGATTAAAACGCACTTCTATTACCTAAAAGAGCTATTAAAAAAGGTACGAAGACCCCATTGAATTTTTGTGGCGAGTAGTTAAAAAGAAAGGTAAGAGGAAAAACACAGTAAACGTTCTGTTTACGAATTCTGTCCACGTTGCAAGTAAAATAAAGAAGTTCAATAAACAAAATCCCGTACCGACCACTCCAGGCCCAGGCACAGCATTTTATTTGTAAGTAAGAAGACCATATTTTGTTCCTACGTAATTCGTATTTATCTCTTGTCTATTTAATACCAATATATGTCACGTGAGTGATACTCGACAGTTTTCATAATTCATTACTTAAAGCAAAATTTTATAACCGTAAATTTCCAATAGCCTATAACAAGTAATAGTATCATACAAAATTTTAACGTTGCAGCTATCTAAACATTGTCACAAAAATCTCCTTCAATATTTAAAATATGACGATAAACTGGAGAGCAATACATCACTTGGCGACGTCGAAGTGGATAGTCTACTGGCGATCTCTATTGATACAGTCATTA
Source organism: Euclidia mi (assembly GCA_944739405.2). NCBI lineage: Eukaryota > Metazoa > Arthropoda > Insecta > Lepidoptera > Erebidae > Euclidia > Euclidia mi. Next base: position 56,929,241 of record OX123190.2, read on the forward strand.
ATCATACCTTGTCTCGACGTGAATCTCGGCGAATCTGCCGCAAGTTTTCAGCTCTGCAGACTTTATTGAGTAAATTTGTGTTATGTTTTATGCTAGTGAAGTATCAAATAGCTTATCAAGTTTGTTGGTTTTAGATGTGGGAGTAAATATTTTGTGATTACCCATAAAACTTGTTCTAAGTACAGATTTGACAGAGCAACTTTCTTTTCTATGTACAGATTCTCAACGTTCTCCCAAAAGGAGTCATGAAACATCATGAGCAAAGAGACGTGTATCCTAGGGATATTGATCATGCTAAACACATTATTATATTTGTTAGACATAAGGTATAAATTATATTCCTCATCAAGTACTAGAATAAACCTCTGTTGAACAAATCCATTACTTTCCTAAGACATAAATTGTCTACCAAGTACCTATCTCATACTGCACCGTCAAGTAAAACAATTCCATAATCACATTTCCCTTACCCCATAAACCTTCTACAGAAATAACTCTACGAAAGTGTTGGTCGTAAATCGAGGAATACCTAGTTCTAGTCATGTGACAGTTTAACAGATATCCCCGTGTTGTGGGGAAGAGCTCATTTAATATACCACAGGCTCGGCTAAGCGCGGAAGCACGCAGTGGTACGCTCGAGGCTTTCACGCTATTGAAAAGCAACAGAATTTGTGAGACTCTTTTTAATAGGTTACTTGGACGTTTAGATGGTTGGATATTGGTCTTAGTATGTTATACAAGGCATTACGATTCGATCTCTTAGACTTTAACAGTTGAGCTATGAAGTCGATTTTATAAGGCCACACGAAAGATCGATTGGCATGTGCAACTTCAAAGTACATTAACCTGTATAATTATATAATAAATGAGTAGTTTAAAAAACAATAGAAAAATACGCTTTTATAATAATTGCAAGTAAAAACAAAAAATAAATTATGGATCGTTCGAGTTGTGTCTATTTCTGGGCTGAAGTGTAAACAACGTGCTTTTAATTATAATATTTGAGTGTTCAAGCGTGGGGCGCTGGAACAGGAAAGACTTTCTTGTTAACAAATACTAAAACTAACTTCCTGGCGGAAGTTGCATGAGATGGCACAAGAACATAACGTTTATGCCACCAAGGGCTTACCAAAGGGAATCAAAGATATCTCGTCCAAACAAGTACTGTACATTTTGCCACTGTTGACGCATTACCATGGTCAGTCGGTGTTGGCGGCCTACCTTCGGGATTCTTCGCATCCCCTGCCCCGCTGTTACCATGTCCGCCGTCTTGGCCAGGAATAGCAGGGTGACCGGGAACTAGGGGCCGTTGCGTAAGCGTGTGTGCCATTGAGGTTTTGCCCGTAATCACCACGCTGGGCATGCGTGTTGGTGATCACAGGGCGTAGTTTCTCGCACCGGTGACGCTGCTGCCCGTCACCGATCTATTATATTTAGCTACGCCTATTTGCAATTGTTATACCGCCGTTAGTCGGTCACCAGAGCCTCGTTCGCTGGTCGGCAGGATGCACCACGGGCAGGTGAGGTTGGCTGGGAGCTCTAAGTTGTTGTTGCGCTCCCATGCATCCCAATTCTCTCATTCTCATTCTCTGAAGGATCGAATTCGTAATGAAGTGATCCGACAGAGAACTAAGCTAATCGACATAGCTCAGAGAATTAGCACGTTGAAGTGGCAGTGGGCTGGTCACATCTGTCGCAGAACCGATAACCGATGGAGTAGCCGTGTTCTAGAGTTGAGACCGCGCCTTGGCAAACGTAGTGTAGGACGCCCTCCGGCTAGGTGGAGTGACGATATACGCAAAGTGGCTGGCAGCGACTGGACACGAAGAGCCGAAAATCGGGCTCAGTGGCGTGCCATTGGAGAGGCCTATATCCAGCAGTGGACTACGGCAGGCTGATGATGATGATGATGATGACGCATTACCCTTATGTACTTAATTTCCTGAAAGAAGAGGCGTTAAAAATGTCGGTGAAGGTCGTCTCTCCTCGCTGCTGGCGCATGTTTTGTCTGAGTTCGACAAACTGGTACTATGCTCAGACTGTTTAATGTAGAGCCACCTACTAGTCGTGCTGCAACTCCAGTTAGAGCGCCAATCTGTGTAACCTGCTTCCCGTAACATCACTGTTCACTTGATTTTTCAACAAGTTTAACAAGAACGTCTTCCCTGCACCAGCGCCCCACGGTTTTACAATCAAATATTATAATTAATAGCACTTCAGCCCAGAAATAGCGACAACTTGAACGATCCATAATTTATTTTTTGTTTTTACTTGCGTACTAATTATAAAAGCGTATTTTCTTCTGTTTTTTAAACTATTAATTTATTTTATACTTTTTGGTCTTTGATAATGAAATGTTTTTAACATTTATACATTTATTTGTTCTAGCTATACAAAAATAGACATGACAGGTCTTGAAAAAAGCACTCGTAATACAAATTTTGCCCAGTTTAGTTTTATGCCGACGTTAACGAATCAATCTCTTACCTAATAGCTTCCATACAGTACTCAATTAGAAAAAACACATACACAGTAACATTGTCGCGAAAATATAGGAATATAAAGCCATGGATTACTCCGGGTCTTCTTCGCTGTATTAGACACAGAGATAATTTACCCATAAAAGTTAACCCTTAACCACTGATATAGGTCTGACAGACTCCCATACCAAATACAAACGTTCACTGTCTAGCTCTAATGAACGACAGAGCTCCGTCCGTTCGAGTACCTTCTATGCAGTAAGCAAAGAGTTGTGAGAGGGTGAGGACGCTGCGCACGAGTTTTAAGGTATTTATCGATCTGTAAATATGTAACTTTTTTGAGATATGTGATTTTACTTTCTAGAATGGATTCAGAGCAACCAAGTATGTCACAGTAACCTGTGATAACGTGATAGAAATTTATCGGCCTCCGATACAGCTACTACTTTAGAAAACTGGATTTTCAATGAGTAAGACGATAGCTTTAGCGATGATTCAGATGCTGACGAAAACTATAAATCTTCAAACTGAAAAATTGCTCAAAGGGAAATATTACACTATATGTGATTATAAAAAGAAGAGAAAGACACAATATTTATGCGTTTCATGCAAGTTAGCAATATGTTTGCAGTACTCAAAACCATTATGTGTAAATTGCATAGAAAATAAATTAAACAATGCTTAACCCATTTTTAAATCATTATAGAAAAAATATATATTATGTGCACCTGGGAATGTAATAATTACGAAAGAATATTTGGATTTTGTTGATTTTAGTTAGATTTTATCAATTATTATTTTTTATGAGCAATTGAAGAAAAAAGTGCTATTTAAGTAATAACTGATAGAAACTTCCTAAAAATAATCGATATTGTTATTTTTTTAGTTCTTTTTTATTTTGAAATATTTTATTGTAAGTTACTAAACATAACAATAAAACTCAATTGAAAAAATACATTGTGTTTTAATTTATTTTTTTTCCTATAGGAGTCTCCCAGACCTATATCAGTAATAATTTCACAAAATTGAGTGTCAGTGCTTAAGGATTAAAAAGGCACCTGAAAATGAGATTCTGGCTATAACATATAAGCGATATAGAAACTTTTGCAACAAACTTCTTAAAAAACTAAAGGTCGAGTACGATAAATCTTAGCTGCATAAAGCAGGTAACAATACTAAACTAGTATGGAAATTCTTAAAAAGGCGATCATTTACTTTAAAATCATTTGAACAACCCTTAGATTTGCTCAAAATCCGATCAAATCCTACAGCAGCACTAGATGAAATCAACACATTCTTTTCCGATGTTGGCAAAAATCTAGCAGACAGAATCTCTTTTCCCGATCATTCATCTACTAACCAGGCTTCGATCACCTCACCTATTTCTAGGCTTAAATCTTTTGTTAAGCTGGATACCGATTTAGAAGAAGTTATACAAGTCATTACTGGGTTAATAGATACTTCTGCGATGGGATGGGATAACATCCCCACGAACATAATTAAAAGATTTAAGCACATTCTTGCACCGCCACTAACACACATATTCCAGATATGTATGTCTGAAGGAATATTTCCAAAATGCCTAAAAAAGGCTATTGTGATACCTGTGCACAAAGCAGGCGACAAGAGCTGTGTAAATAATTATCGGCCTATTTCTATATTACCAGTGTTGTCTAAGATATCAGAGAAAATAATAAACAATAGACTAATAAAATATCTTGAAACCAACAACATTCTTTCAGACCGACAATTTGGATTTCGGCCTCACAGGTCAACAAGCCAGGCAGTTGAATAACTGACTGAGCACATTACATCTAACTTAGATAGTGGACAGCATGCTATTGGGACATTTCTAGACCTTGCTAAAGCTTTTGACTCTGTATCGTCTTCTATACTGCTAAAAAAACTTGAATCTGTCGGTATACGAGGTAAACAGTTAGCACTGTTTACAGATTACCTATCTGACAGGTATCAATGTGTAAGAATAGGCAACAACATAAGTAACGATGTCCCTAGCACTACATTTTGTGTACCCCAAGGAAGTATATTAGGGGCTACTCTGTTCTTGATATATATATAAACAACCTTTGCAACCTAAAACTTCAAAATGGTGTCATTATGTCATATGCAGACTATACAGCATTTATTTTTACTGCAAAGTCACTCAATGAGGTATATGAACTGGCTCAACTTGGCTTGAACACCGTCAACACTTGGCTATTTAAAAATTTGCTGATCCTAAATGCACATAAAACATAGTTCGTTAATTTTACAATGAAAAATGATAGCAGACACATCTCATCTACCTGATTAGTGGCTCACAACACGTTTCATTCAAATGCTGACACTGCATGCGCTTGCCCTACTTTAGTAAAAACGTCATGAAATTCCAGTTCATATCGTTCGGCTCCATCATCAGATCAGTTTGACAGTACCATATTATTGTATTGTCATCAGAACTACATATATCTGCCAATTTTCATTACGCTACGACCCTTGGAAGATGGTTAAATTAGTTAGCTTAGATTCCATTACGTAGTTAGTTACATACATGTCGACCTAATAAAAGCGTGTTAAAATTATTGCGTTACTGACTAACTGACAGCCGAAACTACTAGGCGCGAGGAACTGAAATTTGGCATATAGGTATGTTCTTTTGCGATCTAAGAAGTGTACTAAGAAGGAATTATTCGAAATTCTTACGGGATCGTGACGAAAAGGTTAAATTTAAAAAAAGTTATGTGCTTGCGTAGCAGGGGGCATCCTCCACGTATGCTATAATTTTTAGTAAGTCAATCTGTACGAATTAAATTACCTTATGTCGGTTTTTATTAATGCAGATCAGCTGTTGTTTCACCACCATCTAAAACTCTCCCCAACAAAAAAAAAAAAGAAACCAAAAAGATATTAAATACAAAATTGCGTTTTCCATCAATCATGAAAATACTTATTGCATTTCAACATTAGCATGCATGCACATAAAACATTTCCAAGCAATTTACAATCAGTACAATGTTAAATAAATTCGGTTATGAAAAAATCGACCCGTCATCATAGCATAACTAAGTTAAACTTCACATAAACATGGTCGCAACTTCCTTTCAGTAGAATCAACAGTTGAATAAACTTGTAAATTGATTTTAAGCGTGTATTTTATACAAAAATTGGTAACAGGTTTATGAATAAAAATTTTATTCAATTTTGTTACACGGGTATATTATGTTGCGTCTCTTTTTCCGTTTTAAATATTTTTTAGACGTACATTCTTAGACTTTTTTTTTGTATGCAGTTGCTCTTTATCTTTTGATATATTTCTTTAGAGGCCCACCGAGAGCCAAGTGGAGACACCAAAACACTGATACGCAGATCTTCAGTTCGGACCCAGGGTACGAATCGACTAACCTTAAACGTATTAAATAATGAATAGCTTGCTAAACGGAGAAGGCACATGGTGAAAAGTCATACATTTCTGAAAATCCTCTATTAAGTCAAGTAACCTAAACATAATCAGCGTAATGGATTATGTATTTACTCTACTTATGGGAGAAGAGGTCCGTATTCAGGAGCAAACGATTGTACAGGTCTGATATTAGATACTAACGATACTTATTTTGAGTTCTAATTAGTTGAGTTGCCTACCCCAATGGGAGACAGGCGTGACGATATAGATAGATAGATAGATTAGTTGAGGAAAGGTATTAACCTTTTCGCAACTTGCCTATAGATATAATTATAGTGTTTGGTAATTTGAGCTATTCTTTAGGATATTGGAGTTCATTCGCAACAATTTGACCCCACCTTGCGTGAAATCTTCTACTTGTGTTAAGAAATCGGCTCGTATTTTTTTCACTGTTATAAAAGTGGACTAATAATTGTACCATTATCGAAAGGTAATGAACCCTTGATGTTTTTTTTATTAATTTGTATGTCAAGTGTAGTATATATTTTTTTGAATAAATTCATTTTAATTTTCAGAAAATCTTTATTTCTAAAATCTTGAGATATTTTATCTGATTTTTTTTATTTAGTACAATCGCTAGTTAACAAGCTTTCCAAAAAGGAACAATTTAAAACCAAGTGACTTGAACATTTAAATTTCGGTTATTTTGATGACAAGGTGAAAAATTTCAAAACAAAGTCTTTAAAGCTTGATGTCTCAGAAAACGTTAATTTTGGACCCCTAGTTGATGGGGTTCAAATTTTTGCAAATGACTTCAAATATGAATTATAAGAGTAAATACCGAAATTAAAATAGTTAAAAGTAACTTTCATGCTGCATTTTTATTTTACACTAGCTTTTGCCCGCGGCTTCGCGCGCGTTAAATTCGGGCTAACACAAATCTACTTTCAGTCTCAAGTTGTGTGAAGACACTCCTGATTATTCTAAAGTCTTCAGAAACTCCATATGTTACAAAATAGCTCGGTTAGTATTCATGACACTATATAACGACGAACAAACATCGCCTTGCATACAGTCAAATGTCAAAGCCAATACATGTCCAATATATATCTATAAACACTTTCGCATTTATAATATTAGTAGAGAAAATCGTTTCAGCCGTTTAAGTGTAGTATATAATTATTAGTTTATATATGCGAACAATGTAATCACCGTGCACAATATGACATTACGCATAATGTGACAGTAGTGACAGATATACGATAGCACATGCGCACTCAATTATTACAGCGCATGCTTTTTTACTTCCAAGAGGTGAATTTGTGCCAAACAAACTTCTAGCCCCCCTACAATTCCTCCCAGATTATTTTTTGCATTTTATGGTAACCTATGTCCGTCTCCATGGTCCAGTATATCTCTATATCAAAATTCAACAAAATCAGCTTAGCCGTTTTAGCATGAAAACGGAACATTCATGCATACATAAATATAAATATACATACATACACACTTTCAAATTAATAATATTAGTAGGGATTTTATTTTGCTGGAACCTATGTCGAGCTCTACACATTTATACCTTCATTTTATTTATTGTGAAGTAAAATGCAGATTTGATCAAATCAACCGGTCGTCCTTTCATGAAAAATATTGTTTCGCTGCACGTCATAAAGCCGGTACCAATATTTGATCTATCTATAGATTTGGTTACTAGAGATTCATTTAATACTGGAGGATGCCCGCAGCTACGCCCGCATACTTATTAATTTAACCGTTTCTCCCCGAACCCGTTGGAATCTCGGGCACCTCTACGATTCCCAAGGAACAAAATAGTTTTGGCTGCAGCTAATAGTTGTGGCTGTAGCTTTTTTGTCAGTCAGTCAAGAATTTTATATATACAGATGACATATTAAGATCAATTCAAAAATATGTTTAATATATAGTAGATATATCTAGTTAGCGATAGCCTAGTGGAGATACCAACAGATGCAGAAGGTATCAGGTTCGAATCCACGGCGCGCACCAGTGACTTTTCGGAGTTATGTGCGTATGGAATTGTTAATTATCGCTTGTCCCGTGCCTCGGAGAGTACGTTAACCCGTCGGTCCCGGTTGTCATGAAATGAAATGAAATGAAATGAAATGAAATGAAATGAAATGAAATGAAATACTTCTTTATTTCGTGTAAACTTTGAAAGTACTTACGAAACGTCATTAAAAAGAAATATTTAATACAATTATTTTTGTGTGTCGAATTAGAACAGCTCAGTCCCAAGCGTTTTGGTCGTCTTTATAGTCAGATATTTTATAATAGGCTTTTGAACATAATTTCGCTTTTACAATAATTTTGAACTTATTTATAGATAGGTCTCTTATATTATAAGGGAGCTTATTATAAAAGCGTATACATTGCCCCATAAAACAGCTACTTATTTTGTGGAGACGAGTGCTATGAACTACGAGATTATTTCTGTGTCTTGTATTTACAGAATGTATATCACATTTTTTACAAAATTTGTCAATATTTTTATGTACATATAGCAGATTTTCATAAATATATTGTGATACAACAGTTAGAATGTTTATTTCTTTGAACTTTTCTCTTAGAGAAACTCTTGGACTGAGGTTATAAATTCCCCTTACAGCTCTTTTCTGCAAAACAAATATTGTATTTAGGTCTGCAGCATTCCCCCAGAGAAGAATCCCATACGACATTAAGCTATGAAAGTAACTGAAATAAACCATTCTAGCTGTTTCTAAATCTGTGAGGCGTCTAATTGTCTTAACTGCATAAGCTGCAGAACTGAGTTTGCCCGAAAGCCTTTCTATATGTGGACCCCATTGTAGTTTGGTGTCCAGCATAATACCTAAAAACATGGTTGTCTCGACGGGCTCAATCCTAGATTCATTAAGTTGTACATTGGTTGGCATATGTTTAACATTGGGCATTGAAAATTTTAAAAGTTTAGTTTTCTTATTATTAAGTAATAGATTATTAACATTAAACCAATTGACAACTTTAGAGAGTGCATTGTTTACTTCGTCAAAGTTACTCTGTCGTCGTTTAATATTAAAAATCAAAGAGGTATCATCAGCGAACAATACAATCTCATGATTATTCTTAACGTAATAAGGTAAATCGTTAATATATATCAAGAATAGAAATGGTCCATTTGATTATCATCTGAAAATTTTTAAATTGTTTAAGAACATCATCTGTAGTAACAGCAACAAATTCAAAGGCCGTAACACATTCCGGCACGCAGTCTTTAAGCAGCATTTCAGCAGACATGGAAGACGATTTGAGTGACGCTGTAGTTACAATGGGTATATTAGCAAAAAACTTTTCAAATTCCGTCGCTACTTCCAAGTCCTCTGCAATACTCACATTATTGATATTTAGTAGGTAGTCGCAACTGCGTGTTTTGGCTCTACCAGTTTCGCTATTGATCACATTCCAAGTTGCTTTTATGGTATTTTCAGCGCTTTTTATTTTATTTTTCAAATAAATTGATTTTGCAGCATAACAAGCTTGTCTAAATGTTTTTGAGTATTTTTTTACATAATTAATAAAGGCTGGACTATTATTAAAAGTTTTTTCATTATAAAGTTCATATAACCTAATCCGACTTTTATGAATGCCTTCAGTTGCCCAATCACTAAACATCAGACGGTCAGTTACATTTAATTTTTTAGGTTTAAATACAGTAGAAAATTCATCACTAATCAATTTAAATAATGAATTATATAACTGATCCGGATGGTCATGAATAGGCAACCTACGCATTTTATTTGATAGATTATTTTTAAAAAGTTCTAATCGGTTTTCATTTATAGGTATAAAATTAATGATTTTACTCTGAATCTTAGGGCTTTTTCTTGGACAACAGACTAACTGCCCACAGTGATCAGACTGTAACATATTAATTAAGGATTTTTGTAAAGGCTTAGTGTTAATAAATATATTATCAATACAGGTAGCACTTGTGGCAGTCACTCTAGTTGGTTCTAAAAAAGTATGACTTAAATTATAAGATTTAAATAGATTTAAGAAATCAATTGATAAAGAACATTTCTCTAAAATGTTAATGTTGAAGTCACCACAAATAGCAACCGTTTTATGGCAATTATTAACTTTGCTTAGGGCATCCTCCATAATTACTAGAAAACTTTCAAAATGTGCACATGGAGGCTTGTATACACTCATAACAATGAACTGATCAAATTCGACACAAGATATCTCTATAACTCGCTCAACAGAGAGGCTCACAATATCAGACCTTTCTTTAAATTTTAAAAGTTTATTTATTATAATTAACGAGCCTCCTCGAATAAATTTTTCTCTGCTGAATGAGCTTGCAACCTGGTGGTTGTTGAAATTGAAAATGAACTGGTGGCTTTTTAGCCAATGTTCTGTAATACATAAAATATCAATATTGTTACAGTTCATGAACAATTCCAACTCTAACTCCTTACCCATCAACCCTTGTATATTTTGATGCACCAGGTTAATACAATTTTTTAAATTATTTTTTGTACAATGTGTGGTTGATGAAAGTGTGTTTTTATTACTTATATTTAAATTTATCAATGTCTTGTCTATGTTATTGCCAGAGATTGACTCTATTGTCTCATAACTTAATTTAAAGGATTTGGAACAGATTCCAAGCTTATATTCAATGTCAAGTTAGACTGCTCAATAAAAGCAGTGTTATTAGCCAAATTTTTGGCTGTGTTATTAATATAATATGCTAGCGATGATGCTATTTGTCTTTGAATATATTGAGATAGATAGCAACTATCACATGTCAAATAAAAACTTCTAATGAAAGCATTAGAGTCAATAAAGTCAATAAAATCATTGTATAATGTCAATGTATGTAATTTACAATTTAATTTATATCTATAGTCATTTTCGGCCTGTGGCAACAACTTACTGTAGGGAAATGCAAGTAAAATAATTTTTCTAACTTTTAGGTGTAATAATTGGTCAAAATACCTTTTAATAGTATTAAGATTTGTATTACCCCTTCTCCCAATAAATATGATTATTGTTGAATGAGGACAGTATGTTCTACTCAAGATGTTTTGTAAAATATGTGAAAAACTTGCTCCAGGCATACAAAAGTTGGTAACGGTTTGACCTGTCCTTTGTCTCAACAATTGGCTCATGTTCCTACCTATCTCATCACTAAACATTACTAAATTGTTGGTGTTTGTCTTTGTATTGTGATGTGAGAAGGAGGTGCTATCATTAATGAAGCTGTTACTCATCACCGCTGACTGAGATAACATTGCAGAACTATCATTCAAAATGGTAGGCTGAGAACAACTTTGTGGTTTCAAGCTAGGTTCACTGATCTGATTATTAGTAGTAAGCGATAAGAGTCTTAGCTCATTGTATTTACACAAATCCACTAAGTCATCCATCGCCAAGATATGTTCATTAATTTGACTTTGTGATAATTGATATTTCTTTGTCATATTAAGTAAAGAATCCTGTAAGCGATCAATCTCTGTCTGCAGGCAATGAATATCAGCATCATATTTTAAAAGATTATTATCTAGTTGAGTAATACAAATAGACATATCTTCCTTTAGAGCTATATACTTGCGGCAATAATTGACATTTGATTTTGAATTTTTATATTTTCTTAATAATTTTTCCTTTTTCTTAATTTGTTTATTCAACTTTACATACTTTTTCAGTTTATTGGATGAGTTTATGGTTTTACTTGATTGAATAATTGAATTGTCATTAGTTAAGTCAATTGTAATAACTTTGTTACCTTCATTGTTTGAGTTGGCAGAAACCATAGATGGAGCGCTACCAACCAGCTCATCAAACAGTGATTGTGAAGTGGCTGCTTTGATGGACCGGTCTGCACACTCCAATCTATTAATATGATTATTAGCCTCACTTAGGAGGCCCTCTAACTGGGTGATGCGCTTGAGAGCGGTCTCAAACTCATTACTACAACTGTCAAAATTGTTTACTATTGATTGTAACCTATCGCATTCATCTAAAGATGTAATCAAATGAGAATGAATTTCTGCCATCTCAGTTCTTAGTTGAGAATTTTTCTCTAAAACCTGTAACATCTCCCTCTCATTATCATCATGCTCCCTTTGTAGTGTCTCACACAAAGCCTTGTATTTCTTAAGTTCTATAAGCGTTAATTGAAATTTTTCCTCCTCTTGACGCGCCCTCCTGGTCATCATCTTGTTAATAGATTAAAAAGATCGCAAGAAACTTATTAACAAAAGACAGAAATAATAATTACTTGTTACTATTGTAAGTATGACACTTAGGTTTGTGTAAGGCACCAACCAAGATGAGCCGGCTAATCAAGATATGTTCACTAGGTGTTTACTACTTATGTAAATAGTTTAAATGTTCGATATTACGTAAACTTACCTCAACTGCTCGAATATTAGAAAAGTAATGCAAAGTATTTTAAATTATCTAGTTCGTTTGTTTGACAGATGACTTTGCAAAACTTTTACTTTATGTTATTCACCAACATTCACTTCTAATTATGAAATTATAAAGTTAATTATTAATATCACACACTAATAAGAGCTTAAAACACAAATAATACCTAATAAAGTTAATTAAATCAAATAAAATTAAATAAATATTGGGAGAAGCAACAGTTTTACGTCTTAATACCAGTGTTGCCAGAGACCAAAAATGGAATGAAGATCTTTGACAGTCGTTACAGGGCGTCAGTACCTTCTAAATAAACGGACACTAGTCTAAACCACGGAATATCGCTATCCCTTCGGGTTGCAGAGGTCAGACAGGCAGTCGCTCTGTGGAAAAGCTCATATTCAGCCAAATCCGGTTAGACTAGTTAGCGGACCCCAGATTGAAAACTGGGATAACGCTAAGAGGATGATGATATAGTAGGTATATCTAGTTGCCAAAACATGGATAGGTCAAATATTGACACTAGCCTACAGCAAAAGTAGACGGATAAAAATAGAACTGGCTATACTTACTATTTTCTGAAGAACAATCTCTAAGCTTTACATCACGTCGCCTCTTTTCGCTCACTCTGAGGAGACAAAACTGAAACTAAAATGAAACTCACATCGTAGGACATTTGACAAAAGACAATTTGTTTCAATATGTTCACAGATAGAGAAAATAAGGCTTTTGTAAGTATTCAATCAGCATCCAACATCTGATATCTAATTTAATATAATCAAATAAAAAATAAAATAATTATCTCCACCTAAGAGAAACAAAAAGATAAGATTGAGGAAGATATCCCCAGGGATGCTTAAAGCCTGACATTAAATTAATTCTGTTTATCCTTGACATAATAAATAAAAAAGGCTGCAAAGGTTAAGCAGGTGGGACCAATTTAAATGGTTGCTGTTTTTGTGATACTTAATTAATAATGTACTGACTGTGACTGTACAGAAATGTAATTACTTGTCAACTATCTAGAACATGTACCGAAGTTTAATAAAAGATAAAGTTAAAGGATACTAGAAGAACAAGCGTATTCATTATGGAAGCGCCCTAAGGAAAAATCGTAGAATATAATCATCCTTTGGCATTTTACTTTATACTATTTAAACAAGGTAGTAAAAAGACCGCATTAAACCTTATTATTATTGTTGTTAAATTTGTAGCCAACACCATCAGCAGAGATGATATTTGGGAGTCACTCATCAGTCATTATCATCAGTTTGCACCGGAGACACCAATATGCCAGAAAGAAATAAAAAGCTATACGCGCAGTAGTAGTAGTATATTAAACCGTGGTGGTAGTAAGTCCAGGCCAACCGTGACCATGAACGATGTAAAGTGTTCGAAAATGGGTAAAACTGAGATATTCCAATTAATATTTATTTTTATTTATAGTTTCACGCCTGTATCCCCGAAATACCAAATATTAACATAACATTTGTTGCTGTGCTTACGCATAGCCACACAGCAGTTGAACCCAGGGTCTGATATGTGTGTCTGAATATGATAATTACCGAATGCAAAACGATGAAGGAAAAAATCGTAAGGATACCTGCATCTCTGAGAGGTCTCCAGAATATTGCCGAACGACTTGTGAAGGCTAGCAATCTGCACTACACAGCGGATTAGCACTGCACTGGACAGCGTGGTTGGCTTTACTCTTCTCACAGTCAGAAGAGATCCGTTCCTATTTTAGTATAAATATTCATATTCATTCTTATATTCATATTTTAAATAGTTATAAATTGTATTTTCAAAATAACTTATGTCAAACCACAACGTTTACATAAAACTACAAAATTTGATATTCAATTGCGACTTCCCACTTGAAAAGACTCTAGATGCTTCAGAATCTGGATAGATAATCCGTCCCAGTTACTGTCAAATATTGTAGAGAGACGTTAGACCGCTTCGTTAACTTGAGCACTGCTGGGGAAGTACCTGCATTCCGATACGTAGGAGGCACCTAAATGTTGAACGATGAAAATATGCTCTAGTAATATCACCTTATTAGTGAATCATTTTCATCATGTAATATGTTTTTATCCAGTGGTCCAGTGGATAGCACTGGATCACGGAGGCGAGTAGTATTTGAATTAAATAGTTCTTAAATGCGATTTTCGTGCATATATGGTGTAACTGACAGCAAGTTCTCAGTAAATAATTTTAGCTCACTGACCCGACGCAGGATTATAAAACCAATTTAATTTAGTACTATCTCTGTAGCTAGCTATAGTATATGCGTCGCTATCCACTGGACCACGGAGGCAGTGCTGATCGGAGGTCCCGGGTTCGATTCCCGGGTCGGGCAAAAGTGTTACTGGGTTTTTCCGAAAGCTCAGTAGCAGCCCGGAGTCTGGTGATGTGCCCGGTAACGGCATCAGGCTTGCCCCCTATTACGTGGGACCTAAAAATTCATGGCGAAATATGGGTGTTATATTTACACCTCTGCCTACCCCTTCGAGGATACAGACGTGAGACCCTTAATAAAAAAATTAAAAAAAATAGTCAAATCAGTTTAGATGGACCCTGGGTTCAACTGCTGTGTGGCTATGAGTAAGCACAGCAACAAATGTTATGTTAATATTTGGTATTTATGTTACTACCACTACTAACATACACATGTGTATATTTGTCCTCACTAGAATATCAGGTATGATACGGTGGGTCTGTAATCATTGGTTGGCTAATCCTTCATACTATATAACTAATACGAACTATTAGAATTGAATTACATTACAGGTCATTGAAATCTGACGACAGTAAGCTTATTGTCTAACAATCTAATCTATTTGCTATGTTGTACAGTCGATTGACGATACATCATTAATATTGGATGTACGAGAATATAGAAGTAAAGAAAATTTTAGTAGGATGTAAATGGTGATGAATATACGCAGCTTTACTATTTTTCACAATTCCCTGCTGGACTTTTAAGCCTTGCTTCAGAGTATCACTGTGAGCCAATAAAAGGGTTAGGTTTGTTATGCCACGCTGGTCAGACGGTTTGCTATAAGTTTTGATATCGACTCCGTCTCTCCACAAGCATATTATTTGTTTGTTTCATCTAATTTCCTTAGTCTTCGTCTTACGACACCCAAAGTATTAAATGGGTTAGTGAGTGTCTAGAGTTTAGCTAGAAAGGACTGGGATTATTCGCAGCAGATTGGTGGAAGCGTGATTATATTCATCAGTCCTTGTCAGCCACAACAAATCTCAGACATAACTGTACTGTGTTGCACAGTGATGAATAGAAATCCAAATTACAACTAATCAATATTATATTTCAACTTACCTGATATCTTCACTGATGTCAGGCTTGAGCTAAATTAGACACATTCATACAAGTATATTGGCCAAAATAAATGAATGAAGTATCTTACACTTAGCTATTAGGCTGCAAACGCGACGTTTTCAAGACACGTTGGCACGTGGACGTCGATACCGGATTCACAATTTTCGCAAATGTCAATCAATAGTTCACAATGTCTTTTATCACGAATGAACCGATGCCGGCTGATCCTTTGATCAGCCGGCATCGGTTCATTCGTGATAAAAGATACTCAATCGGGTTCCAATTTTATTACAATATTACAAAACGGCGCGAGCCCAAAGCCAAAAACGTCTGTCCAAGCAATTTTCAGAAAACGGAAGTTGACAGTTCAGTGTGACCATAGTCAAAATTTACAATAGACTAAACTAAACGTTACTAAATCGATATAATCGACTTGACCTATCATAAAAACTATTTCTATTCAAACAGTGAAGTTTTATATTTTTAACGCTTAACTACACGGAGTATATGCAAAATAATAAAAGGAGATCACCCAGCTTCCATACAAAGGACAATGGCAGATCTGCATACATCAAAATGTTTCAAATTAAATTGAAGCGTACAGTAATAAAAAATACATCATAAAAATTCGGCGTAAGTAGCAGAGTCTACAAATGATTCTATTTTCACTCGGGAAAGCCGGAAAAAGAAGATATCGGTGTTTTATTTTTTGTTATAAATGAACAATGTACATTTGAATTATCAAAAGACATATGTCAGATTAACATCAAACAGAAACTGAAGGACACTGCCAACTGTTACAGTTAAAGACAAAAGCAGAGCTGCACATTTTAAACCGATTTTATGTGAAATTGATACAACATTTAAACGATGCTCTGACGTTTAGTTCCATTTTTATATGATTTAAAAGTCGTTTTGCTCCAAAAATATTAGCGTATTGATATAATGTTGATTAAAGATAAAATAACTGCATTTTAATTATTATATTTTAAACCATTCCAACCAATCAATACGGATTAATAGCACTCACGTCTATTCCTGTCACACCCTTGTCTATGGCAATAATCAAATAATAAAGTAAGTATAGTTGGTGCCACGAGAAGGTAGACTTTTTTTAAACACACATTCAGGGCTTCATAACCTTTGTTTCAAACAGTAATGTTTGAGATTTTATGCTGTAGTGAACTTTTATACTTTTTGAACAGTTGTTTCTCTTTTCAATGGTCAATTATGCTACTATATATTCGAATTTATATTTTATTATAAAACAAACACATTTGATTATGTGCTAATAATAGAGAACCATGTATGTCAATGATAGAGTACAAACATGGTACTCTATTTTTGACTTGATTTTTTTAATCATAGGCAATAAAAGTAGCTAAGCTAGCCTAAAATATTTAAAAAAATACCAAAAATGAATAATATTACAGACAGATAGTACATTGCATTAAAATTCTAAGCATGGAGATTTTACGTTGTGTATGAATGAAAACGTCAGAATTAAACAAAATCTATTAAAAAGTTACGGTAAAATTACATTTGGGGTTACCTTCGTCAGAAAAAGCTTTTTATTTTTATAAGGTGTAAAGAATCCTCTATGCGTCTAATAGTTTGCCATCTGCAATTGTGCACCCGCTTTTCCGAGATACCGGCCGCAGGCAGGACGAGCGTTTCGACACCACAAACTTGCATTTAACCTTAAACTAACCTCTTCTTGACCCAATAAATATTTTTATCCTCTGATAAATGCCCGCTAAGCCCAAGAATGTAACATTTCAATGAATTACACAAAATTTTGACGTTTCAAGAATCATCTGACATGTTCCAGTACCACAAAACAATGTTGACAGCGCAAATATCGATAAAAGCCCGATCAATTGACATATTAATTTACAATGACACATATCTATGTACCGTTGCATCTCATTGGATTTGAGATTATTTGTTTTTGACAGAACTGTCGCCAAGTGACTTAGTTGAAAATGTTTGTTTACAAAAAGTCGATGTCCTCGTGGCATGGACTATAGTTACCTAGTTGGTAGTCAATTGGAATGCTTTTTATCATCATAAAATATTTCGACTTTAACGATACAAAGTGAAAATATTAAAAATCGTAGAAAAAAACAATTTGTTTTGTTCATATTATCGACGGTTAAAAGGTAATAAGCGACAATTTTACCGAAAATGACTTTTAAATGCCATCCTACTAAAAAAAAAAACACTTTTTCGAATGCGCTAACTCCCATGGCTCTACGATGACTTTTTTGTCACTTATGCCCTAGTAAAAAACTGCGTTTTAGTAGTATCATTTCGGTATAACCAACCGAATTTTAGGCCTTTATTACCATAGAGGCGCTTATACCCCTGGAAAGATGGCATCCTTTTTGGTTTATTGTCGGTAATATACTTTTACTTCTTATTGGCGTAGCGATTTCAGGCGGTAACGCCTCTTTACCATTAGCATCTGTTTTGTAAGGTTGAATTTATGTCTTTTTACCTTTGTCATCAAAAATATTAAGCGTCGGTTATACCTCACTACTGTTTATAAGTTTACAATGCAGTTGTTGCTTATACGCAATTACTAAAATCTAATTTCTAACTGAAATGTCGTTTATTCCCTACTACCAGTTAGGTACTATTATAATACAACTCTGTCGCTTACGCTGTATTATATGTATGCAATTCCTTAAGTCTTACTTTAAAGGAGAACCACGTTGATTGTTATTATTATTATTTTAAAGTCATGACATTTAATGCACGTTACCATTTGTCCAGATAATACTGTGTCCACTGTGTGTAAGATGTTCTCGTTTTCTTCTTGATAGATAAAGCTTGATCTGTGGAAGTGCCACGTTACCTTTTTTTAACCCACATGCGTTGTCGCTAATCTCAATATCCTTACGATGTTTTGCTAAGCAGTGTTGTCAAAACGCTTTTGACAACATTTGATACTCGACTTTCTTTTATCCGTCTAAAGCCATTTATTCGTCTTTCTGTTTGTTAGTGTCACTTCTACCAGTTTTCTCTCCATTGCCCTTTGAGCTACTTCATGTTTCTGGTGAGCTGCCTTTGTATTAACATAAGTTTCGGCTCCGTAGGTGAGCACTGGCAGGACGTACTGGTGAATATTCTTGCTTTTTGTTGCTTCGTTATATTCATAGCAAAAGCAAATGCCAGTTTGTTGGTTAGCTTTGCCTATCTGTATCTCTTGCCCTAGGTAAATATATTTTTTGGTGAATTCCAATGGGGTACCTCTTACTGCAATTGTTTGTTCCGCTGGAGTTTTAGATAGTCACGTTTCGAGTTGGCCTTGAACTGGTCGTGGCAATTGTTACGTCCTACCCTCACTCCCTGCCCTGTCCATGGTCCGGTGCGTGATAGCTTCGAACATCACAGTCTCTTTCTGTAAGGCAGTAATGCCAATCAAGGTGACAGCGAAGCAAGAGAGGGAGATGATGGCAGCCATAGGGTCCGCTCTCCGTCCGCCAGTAGGCTAAGGCGGCAGCGCTGTGACCACGTGCGCCACCAGAAATATTGATTAACAAATATGACGTGGCCCGCCAGCATCCAACAGCGAGCCGAACCCTGACAGGCTCACGGTGTACAACGCGATGCTGATCGCAATTTGCGTGGCCGCCGTCAAGGGATACCGTCGTGGTTATAGTGAGTAGACCCAACCACGCACCAAAAAAAAGGTGGTTTGCACATCTAATGTACCACACAATGCACATTACATGGGACCAGCAGTCGATAGCTATTCTGCCATTAAGGCATACTGAAAGAACAACAGAAAGCAAGCAGCGCACGCGTTGAGCGCAGTGCGAATCAGAGCTCTTGCTCTGATTCGCACTGCAGCGTAACAGATGCTGCGTCTAATGTAATCTCACTCTTGGCTTAGTACCTGCCATTACATGATGCCATTTAAATTGCAACTTGCACATTATTTTAGGCAAAATATAACAATAATTACGATTTATTTCACTAACAGAACAGATTCTTTGAGCTTGAATATAATCTCACAGACTACACTTAGAACCTTAGTGTAGTAATAAAAAGTGTTTATTTCGTACTATTCTATAATAATTTTAAGTTCATTTTAGTTGGCCGGCACTTTTATAATTAGCCCAAAGAACAATGGCAGAATTTGGTCTGGGTTGGTTGTGGCGTCCTTAAACTTCATATCGACGGTTGAAAGGTAATAGGGTATAAGCAACAAAAACTAAATTGTCCAGGAGAGCAATTTAAAGTTTGAAATTGAAGAAAAATTGACATAACTTTTATTTATTTTCATATCGAGAAAATGGCCACACCGCTGGAATCAAGAAAAATAGGGCATTTATTGGCTTTTTTATTTATTTGATTAGACATTGATTTATTTGATTTTATGTCGCTTAGATCAATTGACCTTATTTGCAACATGCGGTAATTCGGCATAAATTACATAAACGCAGAAAAAAACAAAGATAATAGAAGACTTAGCTACATTTCATCTCCTCATACCAAAAGGTAATATGGAATAAGTCACATGTCTGTAGAATAACTAAAATGGGTAAAGGAGGATAAGTGAAGATTCGCCTCATTATGCCGGAAGGTAATGGAGCATAAGATACACTGCTTAGCAAAACATCGTAAGGATATTGAGATTAGCGACAATGCATGTGGGTTAAAAAAAGGTAACGTGGCACTTCCACAGATCAAGCTTTATCTATCAAGAAGAAAACGAGAACATCTTACACACAGTGGACACAGTATTATCTGGCAGAGGGCCGGATATGTAGCCAGAAAACCCGAAACATTGTGCAAGCAAATATTGAAATGGAGACCATGGGATTGTTAACGACCAGCTGGAAGACCTCAAATGAAATGGAAAGATGACATCATAAAGATAGCAGGCAGTAATTGGTTGAAGACCAAAATAGAACGGTATGGAAGTTGTTGAAGACGCTTACATCAAAATAGTCACGAATGGCTAAAGATGATGATGAGTTTTGAAAAATGATTGAAAATTGAAAAAAAAATAGTTTTTTTGAGCCCACTGTACTTTAAGGTTCACGTATTTCAAGTGAGGCTGAAAACGTATAGTTTACCTCCTTTACATCTTTGATTTGTCACTTTTTACAAAACACATCGCTAGCGTGATCACTTGCGGTAGGACGAACTCGCGTCCTTTTATCTTTGTAAACATGACATCGAAAATGGTCAAGTGTATTAGCTGTAATGTAGTATTCGACGAACTATAGGCGTTTATAATGAACAAAATTAATGTGATGGACCAAGAAAGTTTGGTGCGAGAACTCCAAAAAATTATTGTTTGACTCCATTACGACAGAAATAAGGAATATCAAACAGAAAAAAGGAGATGCTAAATTACAAAGGGACCTAGAAGAAATTATTATGGTGATACAAAGTACAGAAAGAGAGAAAATTCCATTTTTGTGGCCCAAGACCTGCACAAGTTACCACCGGTAACTTTTGATCACATTGACGTTACGGCATTACTAAAAGACATCTTGTTGTTAAAATTACAGTTAAACGAAGTAAAGAATAACTATGTTACTAATAAACAGTTATCAGAATTTGAAAATAAGCTGTGTCATAGAGAAAATATATTGCCTATCAGTGGCGGTATTTACGATTTATGTGCCAACAGCGGGTCGCCGAAATCAGCTGTCTCTGAATCAGCTGTGAGCGTGACACAAGGAAGGAGTGTTTTGTCCTGTTCGCGTGATCGTTCATGCGCTGGAGGCGCGGGTATTTCGCCAGAGACAGATCAAACGTCATCAACTGACATTGACAAGAAATTAGAAACGCCGCTTAAGAGCGTGAGTGTGAGGGAGAAGGCGACACAATAAAGCAGCGAGTGCGAATGAAACGATATGCAATACATGCGGCATAAGTGACGTTGCTGGGTGCGAGGAACTTCGCTCAAACTCAAATGACAATGATAAACAATAAGAAATGTAGCTTCGATTGAGAAAAAGTCTTTCGCATGTGTTGCGATAAGTATTAAATGCCCCCAACGAGCTAATCAAGATAATGAGGATTGGATTACAGTGCAGAAGAAAAAACTAAGAAACAAATTTGTAACCAGTAAAGGTAAAGCTTGTTGTGAGGAAAACATGAAGTTCAAGGTAGCTGATATGAAAATACCATTGTTCATTACACATGTGCACAAGGAGGTATCAGAATCAGACATTGCAGAGTATGTGTTTACTAAAACGCAAGAAGAAGTAGCTCCAATACGAATAAAAATGTCAAGGGAACGTAGCTACAGCGCTTTCAAGCTATTCGTAAGTAAGTGTAATCTGGATAAGTATCTTGATGAGAGTTTTTGGCCGAATGGGATATCCTTTAGGCGTTTTGTTAATAATAAAGGATTATCTACTGATTACAAGAGGCAGCCTATAGAAAAGAGCAATGGATGAAAGGTACAACACTAGATTCATTTCTTACAACTGCAAGTCTCTAAAGCGATCCATGGAAGGAGTTAGGTATCTCTGTAAGATTGCAGATGTGATTGCCTTACAAGAGACTTGGCTACTGCCACATGACTTGACACTATTAAATGAGGTACACAGTGATTTTGTTGGTGTTGGATGCTCAGCTGTTGACACGGGTGCCGAACTGTTGAGGGGAAGACCATTCGGTGGAACAGCAATTCTATATCGAAAGACTGCTTTTTAGTCTGTGACTGTGATAGACTGTGACGATGTTAGAATATCAGCTTTGAAATTAGAAATTAATGCTAATTATTTTATTGTTTTCAGTATATACATGCCCACTGATTGCATCGACAACCTTCCTGAGTTTACACAGTGCCTAGGTAAAATTAGTTCAATATTGGCTGAGAACCCAGACTGTGCTGTGTCGCTCTTGCTGGGAGATTACAACGCACCGCCAGATACTTTGTTTTGTAACCATCTTTTGGATTTCTGTGACGATCAGCAGTGGACCTGTGTGGATCTTCTGGGTAAGCCAGACACTTTTACTTTCATTATTAAAGCCGATAGATTAGATTGTCCGATCCAACACAGGTGGACGCAAATCACGATGGGCATGTAGTTAAATTATTGTGATTTGACTGCACAATATAACATACATTTGCATTATTTTTACAATCTTTTTTTTATTATTTTAATTTTATTTTATAATTTGTGACATTGCTCTTTGATTAATTGTTGTGACATTTTAATTTTTATTTGATTGCTGATTTTTATAATTATTTGATTATTTTTGAAATTTGTATATGGAAATAATTTCTGACATAAAATCATATTATTATTATTATTAAGGTACTTTGGGACGTACATTCAAACCTGAGTATTGTCTCAAAGAATTGACTTAGAAGTTTGATGTAACATCAAAATATCACAATTTTATTAATTAGCCGGCAAAATAAAAAAAATCCCAATTTGGGTGATCTCCTTTAATTTTCAATGTATACAAGTCCAAGATACTAATGTTACATGTAACAGCCTTGGTTAAGGGAGCATTAAGAAGGGATTTTTCGAACTTCCCATCGGATAGAGCAGAAACGGTTAAATTAAAATAAAATGTGCGGGCATAGCTGCGGGCATGCTCTAGTTTATTATAAAGTAGAGTATACAGTAGAACTAGTTACTAACTACTTGCATTGTTATCAATATTAAATATAATAGTTAAAGCTAGCCAGAAAATACATAAAATCAGGAATCCTACGATTTTTTTCTTACTTTAGTAATTTTCTTTAACAACATTATTTATTTATAATATCGTCGCCGACTCCACTTCATGATGTTTTCGAAGTTACCTGAAGAATTATTAATGTCAATTAATATACCAAATAACAAACTATTTCACGGCACGTATTTACTAATTTAACTACTATCGATATTTTTTTCGCTCAAAATATCTGCCTAATATACTTTGGTTTAAACGTCAAGCAAACGTCGTAATATACCTTGGTTAAACAAAAACATGGCGGATGCGTTACGTAGACAAAACTGTATAATAGCTACGCATGTTATAGTTAACCCACAAGGCCTTCAAAGTGTAACCACATGAGCTACACAATAAACTTAAAACAACCTAAAGTTTGTTAATATAACACAAAGGTTTATGTCAATTAAAATGTTCTGTCTGAAACCCAGCGATTTCTTGAAGGCAGATAATTACAAAACCAAACTATTGTACTAATATTTAGTTACAAAGACGATATTTGTATAATTGTTAGTTAGTTTAAATGTACTAGAAATAGATCTAGACGTACTGAAAATAGAGAGATGTGAAATAAACCATAGAATTTATACATCGAAGAAAGAAAACACTTTTGTTAACTTTTGATAAAGTGTCCATAAAAAACCCTTTTATAAATCCTGGTTCTTAGAGTATACCAAAATGATACTCTCTAGAAGGCATTGTGATTTCGGATAAGTGTTGAATAATAAATATCTGTGAATACCATGAGCTCTATTTTGAAAATATATTTACGCTTCGGCAACTGTCAATTCGTCCAAAGAAATCTATGGATGAAGACATAAAGACATAAAGACATATTTATTTCTGCATTTTGGTTGTTTACAACACTTATACATGTCAAAACCCTATTCTAGATGAAGCCGGATGAAAGTTACTAAAGGTATCCAAAAAATTCAAGCAGGCCCATTTTTTAATTATTAAGTAATAAAAAATAGAAAGATAACACTTGTGTTAAATTATCATAGAATTACTATATTGCATAAAAATTCAAATAGACGTGCATTTATTCGTTTAAGTATTCGCGTAATACGAAAAGCGTGCAGAAATGCGGCGCAAGGAGGTTTGTAAAAACCTTCAAATTATATGGGTTGTATTCAACGATGTTACAAGTAAAAAGAAGTAGATACTTTATAGGCGTACCAAACGCGTACCAAAAGCAGGACGCTAAACATCATCCAGTTGGCAAGTCTGACATACGAGTATGTGTGTGTGACGTCGCGAACCGGCGTCATAGTGAAACTGACACATCTTGTCAACCGAAATTAAAATAAAATATGGAGTTATCGATGTGTGCGTTAGTGTACCGTTTCTACGGATTGATTACTACGTAGGTAACGTATCTACGACTTTTCTAATAACATTGGTGGTAATTATATCAAGTTAATGGCAGGCTTTTCAGGCTATAATCATGATTGAACGTTTACTTAAAATAAAAAAAATATTCAGAATTCATAGTATTACAAGAATTTTTACAAAATGGTAACATTTAATTGTTAAAAGACTTGTCTAGAAATACTTAGTCTGGCCATAAATACTGTTTCAATTAAAAATAAAAAATATTACATTTGAATTTGGAATCTGATTTTTATACGTTTGTTTATCGTATTTTCTCGTTTTGGCGCCAATACATTGCACAAAATTTTGCGATATTAAAATGGAGTGGGGTGATAAAGAGAACCGAATCGCTGTGACTGCATTACACAAAGTAGATATAGAGCCAAAAGCAATTTTTAAAACTCTCCATACACTTGGTATTAGTCAAATGTTTGTGTACCGGGCTATTAATACGTACAATGAGACCTTCTCTGTTTGTGACAGAAAAAGACCTGGCCGTTTACGTAGTGGTGGTGGTCAAAGCAGTAAGGGAAAGAATTCGAAGAAATCCTGTCCGAAAGCAAAAGATTTTATCTCGGGAGATGAAGATAGCACCTAGAACCATGTCGCGTATTTTAAAAGCTGAGTTAGGACTTGCGGCCTATAAGAGACGCACTGGTCATTTCTTAACTGATAATTTAAATAAGAATAGGGTGGAAAAATCGAAACAACTACTGAAGTGGTACGCCAAGGGGAGTCACAGAAAATTTTGTTTACGGATGGAAAAATGTTTACAATTGAGCAACATTTTAACAAAAAAATGGCCGTATTTATACTCAAAGCTCTAAGGAAGCTTCCCAATTAGTCAACAGAGTGCAACGTGGGCATTATCCGACTTCAGTGATGGTTTGGTGGGGTGTTAGCTATGAAGGAGTGACTGAGCCATATTTTTGTGAGTATGGTATGAAAACATCGGCACAAGTGTATGAAAATACCATTCTTGAGAAGGTAGTTAAACCCCCTTAACAATACCATGTTCAATAACTAAGTATGGTCCTTCCAGCAAGACTTGGCACCGGGTCATAAAGCTCGGTCCACGCAGTCTTGGTTGGAAGCGAACGTTTCGGACTTCATCAGAGCTGAAGACTGGCCGTCGTCTAGTCGCGACCTTAATCCGCTGGATTACGATTTATGGTCAGTTTTAAAAAGTACGGCTTGCTCTAAACGCCATGATAATTTGGAGTCCCTAAAACAATCCATATGATTGGCAGTGAAGAATTTTCCCATGGAAAGAGTGCGTGCTTCTATTGATAAATAGTCTCAACGTTTAAAGGACTGTATTGCAGCCAATGGAGACCTCTTCGAATGAGCTTTTTATATTTTAAATTGTTTTATATTTATGTATTAAACTAACACACTGTAAAAGTAATAAATGTTATTTGTAATTAAAAAATATTTTTTTCTTTGTTAGAATATTTATAGCAAGACTAGGTATATACCTAATGTTACTGAAATATTATATTGACCAAACCCGTTTTTGGTTTTTCTAATCAGTATAGCGCATCTTAGTATCAGAGTACTCCACGAGGTTTGACTCTAGTGAATTCCTATGGATTGTTACACTGGCTAACCCGCAATAAAAAGAGTCTTTGTAATTGAATGTAATTTTACTGCGAATTTGAAACCACTAGAAGTAAACAAGCACTATTAAAACCGAAGGTGGCATTTAACAATGATAACCAATTAGAGCACTAAAACAAAAACCAGTAATAAAAAGTCAAAAGTACACGCTTAAACTTCTTATAAATGAACACAATAATTTAGATAAAGCCATGAAGGTATTAAAATTTAACCTTTACTTTGTCAACAAAATGACTACCCTGGTCTTTGCCCTATCGGATAAAGCAGGGGCATATATTTAGTGATAAATGGCGGCCAGTTTATGAGATCGCCTTTATATGAGGTTAATAACGGGGCAGGGGTTAAAAACTCTAGATTAATATCTCATTGCTCGGGTAAGCCATACGTAAGAGCTTATTGTGGTATTGTGAATTCAGTAGGAATTATCTTGTGGGTGTTTTGTTTGAATTCAGATTTCGGCCAGGCTTAAGTTGTTTTACACAAACGGATTATTTATTCATTTATATTTTATGAGAGAACGGCTGAACTATAAAAACTCCTTTTTACGTTTCAGGCTGATGTAAGATGTAGAGGATTTTATGTTTACCTGAGAGAATCTAACATGTGTATGAAGCGTATTT
Source organism: Euclidia mi (assembly GCA_944739405.2). NCBI lineage: Eukaryota > Metazoa > Arthropoda > Insecta > Lepidoptera > Erebidae > Euclidia > Euclidia mi. Next base: position 56,956,214 of record OX123190.2, read on the forward strand.
CGTGCTTACTTAAAATAACCACTCCTACGTAAGCGATCGGAGTTATTAATGGAGAAGTATTTACTAAGTAAGTTTGATTCGATTTGAAATCGCCAAACTAGGTATGTAAGTACTTGTATAACCGCTCTACAAGGACGCGTTTACGCATGTATCAAAAAACCACATATATCCGGTACATTTTACGACAATTTAAGATAATAACTAATAAAACTAATGATAACGATAAATTGATTACTTTTTTATCTATAAATCAACCTGAAAATAAATAAAAAATATTTGATTATTATTAATATAAAATCGATTCGAAACTGCCTCTAAATCAAAAATAGGCAAATACTGCTATTTTTGGGTACAATTTTCTCTCTATTTTTACATTTATTTTGATTTTCAAAGTTAGAATAGGGTAGAAAATATAGTCAACTCAAAAAGGTAGGGTCTCTGATGTACATACAAAATGAGCCCAAACTCGGTATGCCTAGCTCTACTCACATATGAGTACCAGCAAGAGCCATCGAATAACCCTGGAAGGTTACTTCATAGGTTCCAGTGGTAGGGTCAATTATGTACGAACAAAATGAACCCAAACTCGGCATGCCTAGCTCTACTCGGATATGAGTACCAGTAAGAGTCATTGAATAACCCTAGAAGGTTACTTCATAAGTTCCTGTGGTAGGGTCTCTTATGTAGAAACAAAATGAGCCCAAACTCGGCATGCCTAGCTCTACTGACATATGAGTACCAGCAAGAGTCATCGAATAACCCTGGAAGATTACTTCATAAGTTCCAGTGGTACGGTCACTTATGTACAAACAAAATGAGCCCAAACTCGGCATGCCTAGTTCTACTCACATATGAGTACCAGCAAGAGTCATCGAATAACCCTGGAAGGTTACTTCATAAGTTCCAGTGGTAGGGTCTCTTATGTACAAACAAATGAGCCCAAACTCGGCATGCCTATCTCTACTCACATATGAGTACCAGCAAGAGTCATCGAATAACCCTGGAAGGTTACTTCATAAGTTCCAGTGGTAGGGTCTCTTATGTACAAACAAAATGAACCCAAACTCGGCATGCCTAGCTCTATTCACATATGAGTACCAGTAGGAGTCATCGAATAACCTTGGAAGGTTACTTCATAAGTTCCAGTGGTAGGGTCTCTTATGTACAAACAAAATGAGCCCAAACTCGGCATGCCTAGCTCTACTAACATAAGAGTACCTACCAGTAAGACTCATCGAATAACCTTGGAAGGTTACTTCACTAGTACCAGTGGGAGGGTCTCACCAAAACAAATAAAATGAGCCCCAACCTGGCATAACTAGGTCAACTATTTTATGAGTTCCAGTCGCAACACTTGAATGGGATGGTATACCATCAGTCCACATAATCTTACCAGATTTCAACGCAAGAAACAAAATAATATCTAAATACCGAAATATATCCTGAATCAACATAATGGAAAAAATAAAGTAATAATGTCCATTTATATAAAAAAATAAGAAACTTATTTGTACGTAATTCGCACAGAATACGAGTATCAAATAGATTTTAGCGAATATTTTGTATGCGTATGTATATTGCTTTTTTCGAAGTTTTTCGCGTCTTAACATCATTACATTTATACGACACCTACAATATAATAATAATATTCCTGGCCTATAACATAGATACATATCACAAAAAATTCTAAAGTCTCAAAGTTATTTAGTTGAACTACATTTCCGCAAGTTACCGTACGTAGTACGTACCGTTGCCGCCGTGTCGCTGTAGTGAAGCGATTTTGTACCTACTAATTTTGTAAACGCGTCCTTAAGTGCTTCAAGCGAGCTTGTGGGCATAAAGCACTTTTAAACAAGTCTTGTCTACGAGTAGATATACCAGCAAATATTTGCCCACGTATTTTAATTTACTTTTGTTATGGTTAAGAAAAGACTAATCTAAACAATCACTTCTTAAATAAAATGCATAGACTAGGGACTTTGTCTTCGAAGCAAATATATTATGATGTTTGATTTCTTACTAATACAAATAAGTATTTATTCATAATGCATGTTTGTTACCCTTGATTTTCTATTTCTAAAAGAGCCTTAAACCGTTTCAGTTTGACTTGAACCGTTTTATTCACGCGATCAAGATCAAAATGGCCACCGCTGTTTACATATGGACCCCTACGTGCCTCAGAGTGCGTTGTGCCGTCAATCCCAACAGTTATGATCAAAACGTCGCCTGTAAAGGTCAGATGGCAGTCGCTTTGTGCAAATACTGCTAATTATACAATGGTGTAAACTGTTCCTTTTTTGCTTTAGATGTTGAGAAGAACGGTTGAGGTATAAACAGGATGAAATGGAGGATAGAAATAAGAATAAAGCTTTGTCATTGATTCTAAAATGAATTCTAGACTGTTACGGATAAATCTGCAATAAGAATGTAATTTTGTCTTTTTAAGTTTGCCGCGAACAAATTTGTTTATAGGTTGTTCTAACGTGGGTAGTTCGAGATGTCTAGTGTCAGTATATCATCATCAGATACACAGTTTCATAAGCCGTATTTGTTTTTTATTTGCTGGTCGAAATAGGAAAATATATTTCAATTTTTTATGGAATCGTAATTTTAATAATATATTTAGACTAGCGGTCCGTCCCGGCTAATATTTTCTAGAAATAAACATAGCCTATGTCACTCAAGGATAACGCTGCATTACAATGGTGAAAGAATATTTATAATCGGTTCAGTACTTTTTTAGTTTATTCGTTACAAACATACAAAAATACAAATCTTTCTTCTTTATAATATTAGTATAGAAGTATAGATAAACCGGCTTCTCTTCTGGTAAAATATATATTTTGCTATGCCTGACAGGTGCGTGATTGTTACGTACATGTAAATAAGGCACATCGTAGCAAGCAATAACAGAGAACTGAAACCCTTTTCCTGGCGGATTTAAAACCATTCTAATTGTACCGAAGATATCGAAAATCAAGTAAATCTTAAACAGTGTTTCAAACAAGTTTAAGTTCAAGTTTTCTAAAATATAATAAGAAAAGTGAACTACATATTAAAGCCATCCACTTTTAAGTCGACATTCGTCGGAGTACGCTTGAACAAAACTACCGTGTCGGCTTGTTTGGAATACAACACGAGCTCATTTGGTATACAGCTCAGTGGAATACGATTAAGGTTGCCATATAAACCGGGAATTGGAGAGAAAGAAATGGGTAAAAGCATTTTTCTACATAAATTATAATAGTTTTGTTTACTAATTGAAAAATCGACTCGACATCAATAACGAAATGGGCTTTCTATTCTAATGCAACCACTTACTTTATTGTAAATGAAGTCAGAAATGTTGGCCTCGAGGCTGCTTTGTCGACCAACAATAGCTTTAAAAAATTAAAACGAAAATTTTAACTTTGTTTTAAAGTTGACATAACTTTACAGTACCATAAATTGCATGTTTTATTATTTTTTCGTAAGCATATTTTAGCTGAATATATCATGTTTACCCATTAAATGAATTGTGAAATACGATGAGACTGGCAACCCTAGTCTGAAAGTTTAGGCGGAACGTAGTTATACTGGAATCGTTTCTTGCTACGACAGGGGTTTCCTGACCAAGGATATATTGCAATTTTCACGTTCACCATCCTGGTTTACCTGCTTGTGCAGAGGAATAAAATATCTGTTGGTAAAAGCTCATATAGTAGGTACTGGTGGTATTTTAAGATGAATTATGACAAATACGATGTAGAAGATGGTATTAAATGCTTCAAGTACCTTAGTTATCGTGAATAAGACTCGCTAAATGTACTTGAATAAGTTAATATCATAAGTAATTGAAAAATTAGGAAACAGGCGTGAGTCTATGTATGTATGTATGTTATTGAAAAAAGGTTGTGTTTCATTAGGATTATGATACGATGTTTTTGTAGACAGCTGGATAACCAATTAAATTAAATGACAGACTACCAATTAAATAAAATTTAATATGGTGGATGACTTGCTGAAGACTTCAAGTTTAATTATTCCACACGAAAGCGATCAATGATGTAAACATTAAATTGCTGCTAACATACTCTCTCGTCCGTACAACTTCAGCATTGGAAGCAATTTGCCGTTGACCAAAGCCGACGCCGTATGGTCAAAGCGTAGATCACAAATAATTAATAAGATATTCTGTAAATATGCGCTAGCACAGCGGTTTCGTTCCTCGTTCAACCATCGCTTGACTACTCTTTTCCTTTATTTTTCCTTATCGATAAACCGCAGATTGTGTCTTTGCCATTACTGCCCTTATTTTACTGTGTGTACTACAAAATTGAGCTGTCTATGCTACCAAATAGAAACAAGTAATCCAACAAGGGCATTTTTTAAACGACTACCGCGGCGAATCCAAAAGGAAGAGTAATGTTTTTGGCGGTCTATGTATGTATGTTTGTATCTTCCACGGTAGCGCCTAAACTATTGAACCGATTTTGATAAATGGGTGACAAGAGATTCGTAATAATGGCCCGGGTGACATAGGCAATATAAATTTTGTCTACATTTTGTATTACGAAATGAATACCTCAGATTCATATATACATACATACATATACTCACGCCTTTTTCCCGTCGGGGTAGGCAGAGACAACGGAACACCACTTATTTCTATCTTTACAAACCTTTCGCGCTTCCTCTACATTCATAACTCTTTTCATACAAGCTCGTCGGTTCCGGGTGCTTCGGACCTTTCCGTTTTTGAGAACGTCACCAATTTGGTCGACGAATGTCCTACGAGTTCGGCCGCTCGGCTTGCCCAGATTCCAACCTCACAAATAATTAAACTGAGATAATCATTACGTGTTTGGTATAAAAGGAAAGGAATTGGTGAGCACATTACAAATATGTACATACAGACTCACGCCTGTTTCTCGGAGGGGTAGGCAGAGACTACGGAACGCCATTTGCAAAGATTTTGACATATCAAACCGGCTTGCAACGGTTACCGACCACAACCATGCAAGCCGATAGAAACGTAGGAGAATAAAAGATGTATTTATGCCTTTAAATAAGTAAATTATCGCGACTAAGACCTGCTAAATAATATTGTATGATGTATACAAATCGCGAAAGATTATTTTGACATATCTCTCTTGCTTCATTCACTCCCATCAGATTCCTCATGCATGCTCTTCTATTCAGGGTACTTCTAACCTGTCCTGTTTTTAGGATGTCTCCAATCTGTCTTCCCCTTCGTCCTGTCCCATTCACACTTGCCTTGTATATCTGCTTGGTCAATCTTTCGTCATCCATCCTCTTCACGTGCCCAAACCATCTTAGCATACGTTTCTCGATGCTTGTCAAAACATATTCTTTTACCCCACAACTCTCTCTTATCACGCAATTCTTTACTCTGTTAGTTAAAGAAACATCACACATACTTCTCAGTGCTCTCATTTCTACAGCATTTATTCTACTTTCATGACTCTTCTGCCATACCAAACTACCAATATCATACATAAGAGTAGGTACTAACACCCCTCTATGCACAGCCAAACGTGCCTTTTTAGACACGTTTTGGCTATTCATAAACGCCTTCAGAGCACCATTCACTCTATTACCTGGATTAACTCTTCTTTCAATATCTTCTACATTCTTATCATCTCTTGTAAACAGCGTACCTAAATATACAAACTTATTCACTTGCTCCACTTGTTGTCCATCGATCATAACATTACAAGCCGTAACGCATTCCTCCTTTTCAAAAACCATAACTTTCGTTTTACTTACATTAACTTTCCTCTCTAACGCATCATGCATGATTGTTACCATCTCCTGCAACTCCTCCGCTGAAGACGCAAGTATAACCTGATCATCAGCATAAAGGAGGCATTTAACAAGTAATTCATTCATCCTTAATCCACAATCACTATGTTTCAAATCCTGCAAACAACTGTCCATGAAGAGGTTGAACAGCTATGGCGACGCTACACATCCTTGTCTAACACCTGTGTTGATGGTAAACCAGTCAGTGTATGCCCCGTTTATCCTCACACAAGCTATAGAATCCTCATAAAGGGATTTCAGAGCTCGAACAAATATGTACATATATGTACTGCTTGAGTCAAAATATAAGTTTAAAACGCGATAACGCGCGTACTTACAATTCGCGCGGTGAAGACGCTTTGAGTTACCTGTTTTTCTTACTTTAAATGTGAAACACCTATAACCCGACTACGTAAAAAAAGGGAGACTAAAAGGTACGAAACAAGAAAATAGCTCATTCAGAAAGAAATCCAGAAAAGTATAAGTACAGAAATGCTCAAGCTAGAACCGTAGTTTAACCTACTGTTTTATGCAGGTAATTACGTAGTCGGGTTATTTATTATTTTATTTTTTTCATTGCACTAAATCCTGAATCAGTGCCTTATCTCGTCTGATTGTCGACCGTGACACCAATTTAGCCTTAAATATCTTCAAAATACATAAAGATCCGCTGTCACAAAGCAAAACACAATAACGGTCTTTGAATTTTTACAGGTAGACGAAAAAAAACACGTATCGCTTATACTGAACGAAGTTATGACATTTTAGCCACACTGACTATTACGCCGTGAGGGACAAAATTCGATACGCGAGTATTTAAAAAAGATATTTACTTATGCTGTCTGTGACCTTAAAAATTTACATAGACCCTAAATTACAAACAGAGAGGGATAAATATTATCACTAATATTTTAGTATTACACTTGCCACGTTCTCCACATTTTGAATTTGTTTCCAGGCCAATCACCTAAAATAAACCTTTAATTATTCTTTAATTCTGTATTGTACACACAAATTACATGAAAATACTAAAAAATAAATTTATAAATTATATGTACAAAGGCGAGCTTAACTCAACACTGAGTTTTCTACCAGCAAACCTTTGAGACTAGAGATTCGATGTGAGAGGTAAGGGTAATTGCGTTGTACAAAATTATATTTAAATAAATAATAATAAAAAAGAATAGGATACCTACCAATAATATATATAAATAAATAAATATACATACATACATAACGTCACGCCTTTTATCCCCGAAGGGGTAGGCAGAGGTGTATTTCTACACCCACTTTTCGCCAGATATACTAAAGTCCCACGTAATAAGGGGCGAGCCTATTGCCGTACCGGGCACATTTCCAGACTCCGTGCTGCTACTGAGAATTTCGTGACAGAAAAACCCAATAACACTGCCCGACCCAGGAATCGAACCCAGGACCCAGAACCCGATCCCACGCGCACATTTATGCCGCGAGACCAACGAGGCAGTCGTATAGGGTTTGATGTCGAGTTTTCCGTCTCTAGGCAAAGATGGCATTTGCATCGTGTTATCCCTTAGTCGCCTCTTACGACACCCATGGGAAGATAGGGGGTGGTGACAATTGTATTCTATGCCGTCAACCACACGGCAAAAATAAATATATAATGTGCAATAAATATCATAATGTGCTAGAAGACCAAAACAAGGTTTCTTTTACATAATATAAACTATTTAGTTCAAAAGTACTCTTGAGCCGATGAGCGCTCTTGAAGCACTTAATACAGCATAAAAAGATGTTATACACGTATTAAGTAGTTATTTTGCTATATCCCTTTAAGTGTGCTTAAATAGTTATTTTAGAAGCTTGGAGAGCATATCTAAGTTATAGAAATATATTATTTACTGTGTTTTGTTTCGGTACAACAGAGTGGTATCACCTATGAAAAAAATATTGATTAATTGTAAAAGCCAAATTGATAAAATGAAACCCAAGTTAAACATTCACAGATTCGCAACACACGGTCTTCATATGAGTTCATTCAAAATACATTCCGTGCATGTGCCGTTTAATGAGACCAAACTAACTTTAACCGTTGCGAAAGTCCCGCTTCGGATATGTCCTGTGTAACTTGTGTTTAATATTGACAAAGTTATTAATTATATTTCTTTTTAATGTTGGAAGCAAAAATATTGAGTGGAATTTATGACTTTAGTGACTTGGTTATTGGTTGAGTTTAAAACCATTTCGGATATTATAGTATAGACATGCTCATGTTTGTTTATTTAAAAAAATATTATTCTTCCAGTAATAATATTAGTTTCAATGGATGCGCAAATTCTTGTGGCACTAGGGCTAGTACAATACATCAAAATAATTAATGTTATGGAGTCGGAATCCAAAGCGCATCGAATGTGTTTCACTCGCGGTGGGTAAAGGCATAAAGACATATTTATTTCTGCATTTTGGTTGTCTACAACACTTATACCAGTCAAAATCCTAATAAGAATGTTAATCCTAGATAATGCCAGCTTTTCCTAGGTAAATTACTTCTTGAGAATAAAAGCCGAAACAAACTCAGATACATTGTTTCTTTTTCTGTAATTTGAGGTAGAAATCTGCAGTACAAGTATTCAGAACGATTGAACTGTTTATTCAGAAATAATGGGATAAGATTCCGAACGGTCTTTAGTTTTAAGTAAAATAATATAAGTGCAAAATGAAATAAGAAAAAGATAATTTTATTGGCAAAAGCGTTAGTACCTTTAGATTCAAATAAATTTGTAAAAATTTGCGGTGCAAATTTATTTTGAAAATAAATGCAACTACGCCAATGATTGAGCGCCGATTACTTTTTGTGATAAGCTAAAATAATTGCTGTACTACGCTTGTAATGTGAAAATGTCAAACGTCAATGTCACGACCTTAAAGAGCTATGGCAGCATCCCATACATCATTTTAGTTAATCACCAAAGTTAGCATTTATAAATAAAATATACCTTGTTTGATAGAATATATATTGCTGATTCTAAAGGTAAAAAATCGTAACTATAGGAGGCCATGTTTTTGAGTTATTATGCTTAGAAGTTTATAGGTTATGTCAATTAACCATCTATTTAGTATATTGCTGCATCGAATAATAATTTATTGGTAAATAAAACTGAAGGAGCTCGATGGCATGATACTATTTATGCCCACTAGTAAACAATATTAACGATAACGCAAGTTAAGCTTGGCCAGGTGTGGACACTTCTTGGATTTGTGACCACAAAATATCATAAGCTCCTCTGTGCATAGAAAGACAAGTTATCTGTTATCATCAAAGAGGTTGGATGCCTTAGGTTATATTTCTTTGGTTATCATGACATACATAGATATGTCGTTAAAATGAGATGCTCTTATGCAGCTTTAAACATCTGCTATCAATATTGACTATTTATTTCTTTACATACTGAACGTTTTTCAAAAAAACATAAAACACGACTGATTTCCCAAAAAGTACATAGCCTATGTCACGTGAGGATTCTAACAATAGCCCACTCATCGAAATCGGTTCAGCCATTTAGAAGTTATGGGGCCATAAAGAAACTCACATACATGAACTCTAAACCCACTTCGATGAAGCATGTTGCTGATAATTCTCTGTGACATTTTGACGAAGCCTTTTGCGGATTACCGTATCTATTCTTTATTTTATGGTGCATGAATAAATGAAATACGATTTATGATGATACAAAAAAAAAATACGCTACCTTTTTGGGCAGTCGTGTAAACTAGCAGTAAATCATGAGCTGACGACGGTTTCTTAACGTGTTACTTACATAGGATTACCAAGGATAAAAATATGTTTCAGGTTCCTTAATATGTATGGAAAAAAGGTAGGGTGGATAGTAAAAACACAAGATTTCATTTTACAATATTTTATTCTTCATCATCCTCTATCACATCACCTGAAAAGGCAGCTGGTGCAAAGATATTTTCTTGGTGTCTAGCCCATCTCAAATATCAAACGATGGTCATTACATGAGCGTAATAGAAGGGTTATTATATATATGTGTATAGATACAAGGTATATATATATGTAGTATTTTAGTCATATTTGTCAATGGTTTGAAAAATAAAGGAGACAACTATCAATTCTTACTTTCATTTATTCAGTTTGTCACAAGAATATATCTTAGATAAAGATACATTTACATTTACCGCCACTCTTAGCCATTCTTTTAATAGTCATTGTTTATAAAAGCAGAACAAACTATATCATATTTATAATATTGGGTAGCAAGGTTGTGGGTAGTTCAATATATATCAAATATAACATTAATACAATGGATTAGCAACAATATAATTCATTTAGTAATATTGACCACAGGTACATCTTTTATTATTATTCTAGTTATATTTACGATGGATATATTCTATATTTACCACTGTAATATTCACCACAGGTACATATAATTGATATAGCTTATTTCACAGCATATGAATCGATTCTATTATATGATATCCCAAGTTCTAAACTTATAACATCTCACAAGTGACAAAACCACCCACAATATCAATTATACAATAGCTACACTATATTACGTTGCTTCTGCATTATTTATATCTACGATACTCTATATAACACCACAGAAGCAATATAGAATTGTGAAACACAATAATATAATAGTCAGAATTATATCGTACCTTAGTTAGCCGTTGCCGGAGCGAAACTGAACATTGAGCAGAGTCTGTTCATATTTTATACTCTATTTACCCGTTTGACAGTGTCAACTGTCAAACGTCAAACCAATTTGTCTATTTAGAATTGGGAACACTATAAATTCAAAACATACAATCCATTTATGTTCATTAACTATATGTTTAGGCTATACATAGTTAATGATACAATATATATGGTTATATCTTGTTAGAGACATATGTGAATAATTCTAAAATCGATCTTATTGTAACAACCTAAAACTCGACGTAGAAATAACAATGATATAAATTCTAGCCAGATTTATAATAGTTTGATATCCGAGCTTTTGCTGGGATGATAAATAGGTACTTACAAAAGGGACACACATACTTTAGACGTACTTACTTTGATATATTTTTGAATATCTTTACAATATATTTCAACAAATCTATCAAGCGCAACATCCTAGCGTACGCATGTTACAGTTAACACATAAAATCCGTGTGGTCATAAAGGATCTGCCGTGGCCACGACCACGACCACTCATTTTGGCTGTAGAAATCGGGTACAGAACAATATCCAAGAAACAGGGCATTATCGGAATCCTTAAGCACCTACAAGTCACAAAGAGTATCAGAGTCCATAAACAGTCCGAGTCATATAACAAGAAGCGAAAACAGAGTCCTTGAGCAGACCAGGTCAAAAAGTATACAGAAAACCGGAGAAAAGCAACGCAAACACTCAGAACACCACAGAACACAAACAAACAAGCGCAGCGGCGCTAGCGAGTTGTGAAAAATCGAAATGTCAAATGACATGTTGTATTTTTTATAGCTCTGAATGGCAGTCTTTTAGTCAGCGCCCAGTCCTACTTTAAATGTCGAAAAGATTTTTTAATAATGTACTTTATTTAAAATCCACATAAAAATAGACGTAACAAGCAAAAATAGTATTATTCATATAAATAAACAATTTAAATCTCTTAATCTATAAAAAAACATTCCTGATTCTATCTTGGAAAGATAATTATTTACTCTGGCAAGCTTGTGGCTTTCTGACAGAGAGGTTGGGTATATTATATAGTCTAAGCTTTCTGACAAACCAAAGAAATGGCCATTACGAAAATCCGGAAATCAATTAACATAATAGCTATTTTTAATTTTAATCTTGTTATCTAGCCTAATCTAAATTCGACTAAAATAGGAAAAAGTAAAAAAATATTTCATGAATTTTGGTTGTAATGAGTTTTTAAGACGCTTTTGGTGCACTGAACTAAAAATCTGCCATAGCTCTTTACGCAGAAGATTTCCTTTGATACAGACACAGTAAGCAAGTTTACTGTGTCTGTATCAGAGGAAATCTTCGTCCCAATAATAATAATGCACAAACTTGGTTCTTTCTATCGAAAAGTTTATCCATCCAACAGAAAAATTATTCGAAATTGGTTAATCAAATACAACTGAACTGTGAAACACCTTTTTGTAGTTGGTTATCAAAAGACCAGATGTCGCAAACATGGCATATCCACAAATTCAAAACTGATAGCTTAAAGTTATAAATAAATTAACCAGTCCTATGCAGTTAAAATACAGTTTATAGAGATAAACTAATTTCAAAGTGGTATATTTTGTGAGTCGAAGCGTGGACAAAAGGACCAGTAAATCACTGAACAATTGACCGCACTATGACTACGCCTCGATTGCATATTATTGATATTATGTTATAGAAGGTGGTTTATTGAGTTATGAATTTTGTTTGGCAATTGAGACCAAAGATAGGTTTCTTCATATAGGTACTAGACTTCGTCCGCGTGAATTACATACCTAAACCTTCTAATGTATTGTTATTATTTATTTTTTTAATGACTCACGCCTGTGTCTCCGAAGGGGTAGGCAGAGGTGTAACATTACACCCACATTTCGCCATGAATTTTAGGTCCCACATTATAGAAGGGGAGCCTATTGCCGTAACCGAGCACATCACTAGACTGCGTGCTGCTACTGAGAATTCGGAAAAACCCAGTAACACTTTTGCCCGACCCAGGAATCGAACCCAGGACCTCCGATCAGCAGTCGCATACGCTATCCACTGGACCACGGAGGCAGTCTACATGTAATACAATGATAAACGCTTTTCATAATAACAGCACTCTTAAACAACGGTAGGTAAGTAATAATGATATATCTTATATCGTAACTTGAAGATTATAGAAAGATGAAATTAACGAAAGCGCTCAGTAAGTACTCTATATAAACTTGAAGATTATAGAAAGAAGAAATTAACGAAAGCGCTCAGTAAATAGACTCTATATAAACTATAAAATATAGCCTTTGATTTTATATACCGATTTAAATTTCTCAGTTTTCATATGCACTTTTCAGGTTGAGAGAAATAGTTAACCAATCCACTTTATTGACTGCCTATTATGGATATGTTGCCTCTACGTTACGATATGGAGTAATTTTTTGGAGAAATTCATCAGAAAAAGAACGAGTGTTCATTGCTCAAAAACGTTGTATTCGAAATATGTTCCAGTTACAACAAACTGATTCTTGCAAGCCATATTTTAAGAAATTCTGTCTTCCATCATTGCCGTGTCTATTCATTTACGAAATTGCAGTTTTAGTTGAGATAAATATTGATAAATTTGAATACCGAACTAGAAGTCGACACAATGATCAATTATCAATAGTTGCTAGCAAAACGCAGTTATTGCATGAGAGTGTTTTTGTTTGGGTCCTCGTATTTATAACAAAATACCATTAGAAATACGATTAACTGAAGATATAAATAGGTTTAAATGTCTTCTGCACAAATTGCTGGTGGAGAAATGTTATTAACTTATTACTCACTAAAGGAGTATTTAGAAGATAATGTGATTTATTGATTGAATGTAATTAATGGAAAGGTTTCTGCGTAATTTATTTTGTATTGAATTGACTGTAATTTATTTAAATGATATGTTATAATTTATATTTTCAATTTATACTTAATCTGGCATGAATGTATCCCATTAAATGGGATACATTCATGCCAATTATTGAAATACGTCAACAAATTTTGTTGACGTATTTCAATAATTGTCAATGTCATCAATGTACATCTATATAACTTATATAACATTATGATAGAATAAATGTACCTAATTATTGTATGCCTAAATGGCGGGACATAGCCTGTTCAAATAACCAAACATTCCAATTTATGTACCTATGTTACACAATAAATACTTTTGAATTTGAATTGAATTTGAAATACAATGCCGCAAATGAACATGCTTTTGTCACCAGTACTTACTCTACTAGTTATTATAATTAATATTATTATGTAAGTTAACTTACCAACTAATGTTTGTTCGGTTCTGTAAAAGAGAATGTACAGTCATTAGCACACAACATAATCACATTCTGATGACTACAAAATAACAAATTTTACATCGCAATTGAAGTTAATTATTAGTTTGCTACTGTTATTTATTTATTTATTCAAGTTACAGGGATTCGATTTACAGCTAAGATATACTTGTATTAACAGAATGGTAAACATAAAGCCAATAACAAGTCATCACGCATAAGAATTTATTAAGTAAATAGTAATAAATTTGTTTTAGTTGAGGACTTTGTGGAAAAGAATTAATTATTTTAAAGAAAATAGTAAGATGTCAAAGTTTACTGTACGATAGTACAGTAATGGATAGCCCATCCACACATATCAGGGCCGTGTCCCGGACGGGGATGGACTTCACTCCATCAGGGGCTAAAAATATCGATGTGTACAATTTATTCCACACATGGCCGTGTCCAAGCTAGAGACAGGATACGGCGGCTAAGTACGGCAGGAGCTAGCTCCACATAAATACCGGTCGCGGTTCGGTTGTGTATGTGTAAATAGACATTTAGGTAAAGATTTCTGACTAATATAGGTACTTGTGATCAGCGATATTTAAGTATTAGTGATTAAGTTTGGTGCGGGTTCCAAGACAGTTAACTGGGTTTTTTCTATTATAATAGTCACTACTGCTAAATCAGGTACGCGACAGTGTGTGAGGGCAGAGCTATATCTATGAAAAAAAAAAGTCGTATAAAATTGAACGTCACACATTTTAGACATAGCAAGGTAAGTATATGTTTCAGTTAAAGGCTAGGCGTCTCTGATAAGAAAGAAGCTGGCTAGTTGGATTAGTAGTAAAAACTGGTAGCTTGTGATTGCACAAAGAGGCGTTTGTAATTCGATAATGCTGGAACTGGCAAATTTGTCACGATAACTCATAGTCAATCATAGCGTCATAGTCTTTAGGTATGATATTTTACTTAAGACGTTAGAGATATATTAGTATTAGGTACCGAGTGATTCAGGTGTTATGGAGAAATAAAAAAGGTTTTGATAAAAATATGATCAATCTTTATCCGTTACGTACAAGTAACTATGTAAAATCCTGCTACAAATACGATCAACAAAGTTGTTTCTTAAAATAGCTCTATACCTATTCCTTTTTGTTACAAGCATTTTCTGTACTTCATAGTTTACATGACCCGCTACATGCATCACGCAACACGTCTAAATAGATAGATTTTTAAATAATAGATAAAATACCTGAGATATACTATAACATTAATATTTTATTTAAAATAATAAATAGTAACGTAGTATAAATGAGACAATATGTTTAGATATATAGAGCTGTCATCTTTTTTTATTCTATATTTGCGATAAAAGAATTGATCGATTGATTGATAACACACACTATCTTTTAATAACGGTAATTTGGAGAGATCTGCAAAAGGCTGTGATGTACCATAGCCGCAAATATTTATATTGTCATCAATACGCAAATATCAATTTTGCTAATATGAAAAATAAAATAAAAAAACATAAAATAAACGACTTGAAATAGGCAACATTAAATATGCATTGTCATACAGACACAAAGCTAAATAAATCGCTACGAAATCTGATACTGCATATCAATTATATTATTTTGAATACCGATGACAGTCTATCAGTGCATGAACGATCAGAAATGCAATTTTGCTAGTTTAGTAGTTTAGCTTACTGCAAGTAACCGCATTCGATGAGTTATCTTGTCAATTGATTTCCACACCAGTTATAAGTAGAAATAGATACTTTAATTCTGGTAAGTCTGGTAAGTCCGCATTTACATTTGTTTTCTTTCGTTTTTCCACTGTGCCGAACCACTATAGACCAATATCCATCCTCCTATTCCTATCCAAAATCCTAGAGGCTTGTGTTCACAAGCAGCTTTCCAGATTTATCCTTTCCAACAACATCCTTAGTCCTCTCCAATCCGGGTTTCAACCTGAGCATAGCACTGTTTCCGCTCTACTCAAAGTGACTGGCGATATTAGGGCGGGCGTGGAAAAAGCCGAGTTAACTGTGTTAGCTTTGGTTGACTTCTCAAACGCCTTTAATACCGTCAGTCACGACGTTCTCCTGGCTATCCTTCCTCACCTTAATATTTCATCTGAGGCTCGGGATTGGTTCTCTTCATATCTTGGTGGACGCCAGCAGTCGGTTCGCATTGATGAAACATCGTCAAATTGGTGTGATCTGGATGCTGGTGTTCCACAAGGCGGAATTCTCTCTCCACTTCTATTTTCATTGATTATTAATCTCATAACTCGTGAAATTCAGTGTATGTATCACCTGTATGCTGATGACTTGCAGCTTTACTCTGAGGCACGGGGAGACAAGCTGTCAGATGCAATCGGTAAAGTTAACCAGAACTTACAAGCAATAAAGGTGTGGTCTGATTTCCTCGATTCGGTCTTTGCGTGAATCCATCCAAATGCCAGGCTATCGTTGTAGGAAGCTCGCACATGATTTTTAGAGTAGACTTTATAAGCGTGCCATCGGTCACTTTCAATGGATGTGTAATACCATTTGCTACAACCGTGAAAAATCTTGTTTTACACATAGATTAAACTCTTGACTGGCGGGCTCAGATTGCAGCAGTTAGCCAGAAAGTTTTCGGGACTCTTCGCTCTCTTTATCGCCTGAAGATCTTTCTCCCTTCAAAAACTAAAGCAATGCTTGTGCAAACTTTAATCTTCCCCATAATTAACTATGGTGATGTTTGTTATCTCGACCTGAATGCAGATCTCCTCAATAAACTTGACCGACTTCTCAATTATTGCAGTCGATTCGTTTTCAATCTTCGTAAGTTCGACCACGTCTCGAAATTCCGTACAGAATTAAAATGGTTGCCAATTCGTCAGCGACGGAATTTGCGTACATTGATGACCTTATACTCACTTCTCCACTCCCCTAATGCCCATTCGCCTAGTTTCCAATATCTCTGCTCCAACCATGTTAACTTGCGATCATCTAATAACCTTCTTCTTCTTTGTCCATCTCACACTTCCAATCTAGTTAATTATTCTTTTCATATCCAATCTATCCTACTCTGGAATACTCTCCCTCCTGAAATTAGGATGGCCACTACTCGAGACACATTCAAGTTCAAGGTTCGTCAGTTATATCGTGGATTGTCGGAAGCTTGTCAGTAGCAGCACTCACTTATTACCTATTAGCAGTTTTCATTTATGGAATATTTATGTTTATGTAAAAATTATAGTTATAATATTATATATATATATTATTTATTTATTTATTTAAGTATATATAATTAATATATTTAAACGTATATATTTATTCGTATGTATGTATGCTGTATGTATATATAGGGCGTTTATATTCGTAAATATGTATTACCTGGTATAATATTCTATTGTTATATTAAGATTTCTTGTTTGAGTCTCTAAAACACACCTGCCACTATCATCTCTGCATCACCCTAAGGTTGACTGGTAGAAAATGCCTTTGGCATTAAGTCCGCATTGTGGAAATTGTTTTGCAGGAAGTTTAATAAATAAATAAATACATTTGGCCTTGCAAAAAATATCTATTTACAGAAGCGCATTGTGTCGCAATAGTTGTATTCTAAAGTAAAACAGAATATGATAGGAATTTGCTGTAGACATTAAATTAATTACAACATCATAAAAATAAATATAAAATTATGTTTTAAATAAATATAAAATGGTAGTGAGACATTTCTAAACTAATTATTACGAACACAGAAAAAGTCATAGGCCTTATATTATGTCTTATTGAATCTGGTACATCAAAATATCTCAAGCATACTTAGACTTACTGGTTAACTGTAGGAATAAAGTTACATATGTTCTCGAACAAATGACGCTTACAAAATAATGTTAAGTTTAAAGTACCAGCGGTTACAATTAATAGTATTAAAGAGCAAATATTTAACCAGGTGAGCGTTTTAGCATAATTATTGAAATTAATAATCAATTCATTCGTACAATTTAGCGTTTAGTTCCCAACAGAAATGATATAATGCATATTCGATTAATTAGATCAGCATTATGTGTTCAGTACATTAGACGAACATAATTGAATACAACCTAATCCAATTATCGAAACTGGTACCAATTAATTGTTAAACGGGTGATTTATTGCATATGCATTACGTTATATTGACTAATCCTGGAACGGTAAGTTGCTACCGGTATATTACAAAGCAAATTAAGTTGATACAATATTTGGTGAATTTGAGATATACGGTTCAAGCTTCAATCCAAATCTAGATATAAGTAGTCCATAGATATTTAGTTACAGTATTATATGTTTAATTTAGCTTGTATTTTGTGTAGCGGGCAAAGGTAATAAGACTAAGTTTAGCTTTGTTTTATAATAGTGCTTTGAAAACTAATATTTGAGACTCACTGTGTGCTAATTAAAATAAAACATACTAATAAAAACCTCAAACAAAAATATCCTAGGATAACTTACATATGGTCAACTCAGCCAAAACTATGCAGAAAGTGTCCTAAAATAACCAGATAACAGAAACCCAATTCTCGTATTTTATATGACATTGAAACCATATTTTGAACGAAACGAGATTAGATTTTGAATTGACTTAAAATCGATATTCTGCTAATTGAATGTCATTATCGTTTAATTTGACTTCTATAGTACGATGTTGACACATTGTTCAATTTACGATCCAGTCACCATAACATTCCAATAACATTCAAATAACAGTTAATTTAGGAGAATACCATTAGTGACATGAGTATGATACTGACATTAGATCGAAACTGGACAACTGAAAAATTGGGCCTCAGGTGACAGAATTATAAACTATACCCAGATACAGAAAAATAATTGTGCTCGTTGCCCTAAGATTTGTTCTGGTGGGAAACGAGGCTATGACCAGCTTAGCAGAGAGAGTCACTAATCACTCATGCAACAGCAGATAGATAATAAAGAAAGCATAGCTTTAACTGAATAAACAAACCATTGCAAGCTTTCATTTCAATGTAATGTATAATATATGGATAAGACACAAGGATAAGGTGTCCCGTCTCCCTGTCCCAAGACCAACGCAGACCAGAGGCATTCCCTACGATCTGTTGTTTCAATTAGTAGATAAGCACTAGTAGGAAGTTTGTTTTTAAAAAAAGGTTGGACCCTGCGGCTTAGGAATTGCTTTGTATCTTTGTAAAGGCATTTCTTGCATAGTAAATTTCAATTCACTCTATTTTTATCGTATTATCCATTAATAATGTTACATTTTCGAACGGTATAAATAAAAGTAATGAACTGTGCTATAAACAAAGCTTAACGAACTTCATTAAAGGACGTTTATTGGTGGGTTGCTTGTATATATAGAGAGATAAATTAAATAAGTATTGTTGGTTAGAAAATATATTTATATTAGCAAGCTTTACACAGAATATAACCCGGTAGATAGTGGCAAGAGCTAAGACTCAGGGCAGGGTAGGCAGGCAGGCTGACGAGACTTCGGTGCTCCGAGAGAGAGAAGCACTTATCTTCAGCGGCGATGTCCAGGGTCCAAAAAGGGACTTGCTCAGGATTTTGCGTTCGAGAACTTTCGAGAAATAAACTTTAAGACTAATTAACGTTAGTCCACAGAATGTAAGGGAAGCAGATTTATCCCCGATTATATCACAAAGACGAAGTTTGCATGTTTGTGAACCAGACCAGTTTAATTGATTCAAAAATTTCTGATGTGATAATTGCGCGCTAACTTTTTGGAGATATGGAGCAAATTGAATTGGATAAATTTAATTAAATAAAACATTTTCTGTATAGATTATAAGGGCGTTTGACTTTCTTAGCTGCTGGTAATGATAAATCGTTTATTTAGTATTATTCTGTTTTATGATAATTAGTTAAAGGAATAGGTATCAGCATACAAAGATGATAATAAACGTTACAAGTTTATAATATAATAGTACTGTAAGCGGGATTCCGAAAGGGTATGGGATGTATGGATCAAATGTTTTCCTTGCGAAGCATAGTCGAAAAGTTTTTGGCCAAAGGTCAAAAGGTCAATTGCGCATTCGTGGATTTGGAAAAGGCTTACGATAAAGTGGTGAGGAATGAAATGTGGTCGGTGCTGTCAATGAATGGCATGGACAGCAGCCTCATTCGAGCTCTGAAATCCCTTTATGAGGATTCTAGAGCCTGTGTGAGGATAAACGGGGCATACACTGACTGGTTTACCATCGAGAAATGTTAGACAAGGAAGTGTAGCGTCGCCGTGACTGTCTAACCTCTTTATGGACAGTTGTTTGCAAGATTTAAAACAAAGTGACTGCAGATTAAAAATGAATGGGTTATTCATCAAATGCCTCCTTTATGCTGATGATCAGGTAATACTTGCGTCTTCAGCGGAGGAGTAGCAGGAGATGGTAACAAGCATACATGGTGCGTTAGAGAGAAAGGGAATGAAAGTGAATGTAAGTAAAACGAAAGTTATGGTTTTTGAAAAGGAGGAATGCGTTACGGCTTGTAATGTTATGATCGATGGACAACGTGTGGAGCAAGTGAATGAGTTTGTATATTTAGGACCGTTGTTTACAAGAGATGGTAAGAATGTAGAAGATATTGAAAGAAGAGTTAATGCAGGTAATAGAGTGAATGGAGCTCTAAAGGCCTTAATGAACAGTCAAAACGTGTCCAGAAAGTCACGTTTGGCTGTGCATAGAGGGGTGTTAATGCCTACCCTTATGTATAGTAGTGCTTTCTTCTTCATTTTGTTTTTATTTATCCTAATATGTAAAATCCTTGCGTTACTGACTGACTGACAGACACGCTACAGCCGAAACTATTGGGCGCAGGAAGCTGAAATTTGGCATGTATGTTCCTTGGGGACCGTAGGGGTGCACTAAGAATTTGAAATTTCCACGGGATTGGCCAAAACGGGTTAATTTAAAAAAAAATGCAGGCGTAGCTGCTGGCGTTCTCTAGTTGAATATATGAGCAAGTCTATAGCAGTCTTCTTCTAACCTGATAGAACTTTTAGCAAAAAAGAATATTTCTGTACTATTATCATTTAAACAACTATTGCAAAATGTACGAGTCGTCCTATTAAGTTAAAATTTACTATTATTAGAAATGTTGGCCATGAGACGATACTCATCACATTAGATGTCACAATACTCGATGCAAAGGTAATAATAGTGTCTTTATTTCATTGATGAATCTTCGTAGCATATTTTGTTAGCCAACCAAATATAATGTGAATCTTATTATTTTTTTATTAAGCTGGAAAATTTGCTGGTTAAATAATGAGATTCATAGCTTCTTCATTTCATTATATAAATATGTTTAAGCTCGGGTAAGCTTATTAGCATATCGTTCGAAAGCCGGCGGGTAAAATTCAGAAAATACGGCTACAAAATTCTCGGACTTATACTATTCCGATATAGAAGCATCCGGAATGAAATTTTGTAGTTTTGCTAACGTGGCTGTAACCACTTCATTTGAAATATGACAGCTTGAAATTGGGCCGTATGCGGGCAACATGTCCATCAAAATTAGATCTTCACGAGGCTATAATCAAACTACGGACCGCACGAACGAATGGTCACAGCATAGAAGATAAAATTAATTGGTTTTTGTGTTCGTTTAGCTGCTATGTTTATGGAGACCACTGATCAATAATATGTGGGATTCATAAACAGAGTTGCTACTACTTAATTTAAATTGTCTTTCAGGATATATACCACTTACCTTTGTTTGGAGTAACCGATATTTCGGCACTGTTGCAAGCGCCATGTTCACGGATGTATTGATGGTATTGCGGGTGGATGAATGTTTAATAAGTTTAAATGACCACGAAAGTTTAAATTCCTATAGAGTTGCTACTAGTTTAGGCGGCCTTTGTTGCTACGATGTTTTAAAGTTTTTTTTTTCTGTTTGTGTGCCACGTGTAGGTATATGACTTTTTCAAGTGGCATTCTTGTATTTACTGCAGGTTAAATACGATACTCTCACAAAAATCATCAACACATAGTGGCCGTAGCCACACTGATGCGTGGACATTTTTTTTATTATTCCCTTTTTTAATCATTCCCTATTTTTGTCGAAATCTTTCAACCTGTTTTGCATTCCTTGCGGTAGGACTACGTATATGTACGCCAAAATAAAAAGTTTAGCGAACATACTATTGCATAAGTTTCTGTGCTCTCTTGCAAAAATAAAATGAATACCTAAAGGAGATAATTACAAAGCCAAAAAAGAGGCATGTATGTGGACAAATAAACTGTTTTGTTAATCTACCAGTTGACTGAGTTTGGTTCGGCGTTGCACCGAGACCGTATATACTAGGCGATTTGGAAAATATATTAATATTATGGACTATATAGGGATGGGTTCTGATCGCCTAGAATAGGAAAAGGGAGTGGGAGTTGGGAATTATAGATACTGGGATTTGCAGCACACCTACCTCCGTTCTCTCGGCTTGACAAGATGGCTGTTGTCGGCTTCTTGCAGAATCGGGCTGTAAGCTGATCACTCCGTCTGGATCCAACCCAGAGCTACACAAATCACTCCACTTCACCCGCGGGCGGTATTGTTGGTTTATATTGTAAAGCGGTAAACTATTGCGGTATTTGCACGTGTTCGGCGCGGCACGAGGCGGCGTCGGGACGCAACCGGTCAGCGAGACGTTTGATCCTTGACTGTCTCGTGCGTCGTTGAGCTCGGCGACGAATCGAGAGAGAGAGAAAGGGAAGGAATAAAAAGGATCGCTCGTATTGGACAAGCAAGCGAGGAACTATTTACATTGATGTAATTAATTATCAATAGAAAGGTAGATGGCGCTATCATATCCCCCCAGCCCTAAAGGGTTGCCTTTAAAAAAAATAAAATTGAACTTAGCTATGTTGGATGTACTACCGCATAACCCATCAATAGGCTAAGACAGCGATATGATATTAAAATTAATCTAAATTAACTTTAGCGAAACAATTATGACGAAAACTACAAATTAAATACTTAAACTAAGAAGTAGATCCAACTTCAGGCTAGATCTCACTGGGTTGGAAGCGGACAGAGACGTACAACAGGGCGCACGTAGCTCCCCTTTGCGGTTTTCACGGTAACAACGCGGGTTGTACCGTCTTTGGAAGTATACAGTTTCTCTACGATGGCTAACGGCCATGAAAGCGGCGGAGCATTATCATGTATTATGACGACCAACGTACCCTCCTGTATAGGGGATGCAGGACTATTCCACTTGGATCTAGCCTGAAGCTGGTGGAGATATTCCGCACGCCAGCGCCGCCAGAACGACTGCACGAGTTTATCCAGCAGAGTATGTCTCTGGAGCAAGCTTGAAGAGTCTGCTTCAGGAGCCGGTAATGACGATAATGGCACTGTGTTCAGAAAATGTGCAGGGCTTAACGCGGATGGTTCTGCAGGGTCACTACTCAATGCCATGAGCGGACGCGAGTTGATCAGCGCCTCGACTTGTGCAAGGACAGTTAAAAGCTCTTTGTAAGAGAGGATCTGTAGACCTATAACTTTGAAGAGATGCGTTTTAATTACTTTGACCATGCTTTCCCAACATCCACCGAAATGTGGTGATGCTGGCGGAATAAACTTCCAGTCAATATGATTTATGGAAAGTTAAATCAATATTATTTTCTTGAAGAACAGAACAACAGCAAGACGTAATGTAATGAGAAGTATGTAACGTAGGTACGGTACCCATAATCACATACCCAAATACCGTCTCAATAGCGGGCGGTAAATTATATTGCTCACTACGTAACACTTTAGTTAGTAGCAAGTGCGGAAATATTGAAGCTCCGATCAAAACATCAATGTCTGCCGGATTCGCAAACTCCGTGTCTGCCAGCGGCAGTGTCTCGAGGTGGGTGAGTAATGATACGTCCACATTAGCGTTCGGCAATGTGTCTGTAATACGCTCCACGATAAGCGAAGAAATGTTAAAATTAATATTCCTATCAAAACGCGAATGTATTTTAACATCTACGGAACTCTTGCAATGTTTTTCTGAACCCCCGATCCCTCTGACTACTAAGTTAGTATTTTTAAAGTTTTTCCACAGTCCGAGGCGTTTGAAACAATCCGAAGTAATAAAATTACTCTGTGACGCACTATCTAGTTTAACTCGGCGACGAATCGATAGGCGATAGGCGTGCCTTTTGGGAGAAAGGGAAGGAATAAAAAGGATCGCTCGTATTGGACAAGCAAGCGAGGAACGATTGACGTTGATGTAATTAATTATCAATAGAAAGATAGATCAATAGAACTCTCTCAGTACTTTACTGGAGGGTTCAAGGTTAGGCTACAGGTTACAGAGAAGTGGTCGGGTCATATCTCACCTGTTATTCATGGATGACCTGAAGTTATTTGCCCACTCTGATGCCCAATTCATAGATTTACTAAAAATAACCTAAAACTTTAGTAAGTCAATCAATATGTAGTTCGGTGTGGATAAATGTGCTGTCATTCATGTAAAGCAGGAAAGGATGGTGGAATCTGAGGAGATCCAACTCTCAGATTCCATTAACCTAAGAACGCTTCTCTTAACTGATACCTATAAGTACTTGGGTATGTCACAGGTTTTAAGTATCAAGGAAGCCGTCATGAAGCAATCGTTGCAAGAGCGTTTCTTTGGCCGCCTGAATAAAGTACTGAAAAGTCTTTTATCAGGTGGCAACGGTTGGGTGTTGCCACTTCTTGTATACTCCTTTGGCATACTCAAGTGGACTCAGTCTGAATTGGACGCCCTGGACAGAAGAGTCCGCACATTGTTGACGGCATATCGTAAGCGTCATCCACGTTCATCCTTGATGAGGTTGTACATCCCGCGGAAGGGTGGGGGTCGTGGCTTTCTGAATGTCAAGACCCTACACAACCGCGAGGTGTGCAATCTCAGAGAATATTTTCTCCGGGCGAACGTGGACATGCATCGAGATGTTGTCGCAGTGGACAATGGACTCACCCCGCTCAAGTTGGCTAAGGAGAACTGGCGCATACCTGTAGTACTCAGTACTGATGATCGCAAGCGTGTATGGCAGAGCAAGGAGCTTCATGGCAGGTTCCATCGGGCTCTGTATGGACCCGATGTAGACCTATTAGCCTCGGTGAACTGGCTACGCTTCGGTGACCTCTTTGGAGAAACCGAAGGGTTTGTTTGTGCAATTGCTGACGAAGTTATCAAGACGAATAACTATCGGAAATATATCCTGAGGGATGGCACTACTGATATTTGCCGTGCCTGTCACCAACCTGGTGAATCCCTCAGGCATATTGTTTCCGGTTGTTCACGTCTTGTTTACGGCGAGTACTTGCACAGACATAACCAAGTAGCCAGAATCATTCACCAGCAACTTGCTCTGAAATACAAACTTGTAGACATCGAGGTACCGTACTACAGGTATGTGGCAGAGCCAGTTCTCGAAAATGGCCATCTCACATTGTACTGGGATCGATCTATTGTCACAGACAGGACTGTTGTAGCCAACAAACCTGATATTGTGGTGATAGATCGATCAGAGCGCCTCGCAATAATTGTTGATATCACCATTCCCCATGACGAGAATCTCGTGAAAGCCGAGAAAGACAAACAGATTAAATATCTGGACTTGGCTCACGAGATTGTCGACATGTGGGATGTGGACTCGGCAATTATTGTGCCGATAGTTGTAACGGTTAATGGTCTAATAGCCAAGAGCCTCGATAGTCACCTTAAGAGGCTCGCGTTTGGTACTTGGGTCAAGGGTCTGATGCAAAATGCAGTTCTTCTCGACACGGCACGTATTGTGAGGAAGTTCCTGTCTCTGGAGCCCTAACCACCAGCAGCTTGGACCCTGTGCCCGTTCCTGGTGGGATCCCACGGTTTTTTTTATATTTTTAAATGTTTTTTTTTGTTAGTGATATATTTAAAAATGTAAATTAAATTTGAGTAATGATGAATAAATGAATAATAATAATTATGCATTGATAAGGCTGGCATGAAACAGTCGTTGCAGGCGCGTTTCTTTGGCCGCCTGAAGAAAGTTTTAAAAAGCTTTCTTTCGGGCAGCAATAAGGTGCGTGCCTGTAACGGTTGGGCCATTGCGGTCTTAATGTACTCCTTCGGCATACTCAGATGGACTCAGACGGAATTGGATGCCTTGGATAGAAAAGTTCATTGTCTAATCACCACATACCGGATGCATCACCCGCGTTCGTCGGTGATGAGATTGTACATCCCGTGGAAGTGCGGGGGTCGTGGCTTCTTAAGTGCCAAGACCCTCCACAATTGCGAGGTGTGCAATCTCAGATAATACTTTCTCCACACTGCCGCGGGTGTGCACCGAGATGTGGTTGCTGTGGACAGCGGACTTACCCCGCTGGGTCTGGCCAAAGAGAACTGGCGCAAACCTGCCGTACTTGGTGTAGACGAGCGCAAGCAGGTATGGAAGGGCAAAGAGCTGCATGGACGATTTTACCGGGCCTTGCATGGGCCCGATGTAGATTTTCCAGCTTCGGTGTCCTGGCAACGTTTTGGCGATCTTTTCGCCGAAACAGAAGGTTTTGTATTTGCAATTATGGACGAAGTTGTCATGACGAACAACTACCGGAAATATATTCTGAGGGATGGGACAGTTGACATATGTCGGGCATGTCACCAGCCTGGTGAATCGCTCAGACATATAGTATCCGGCTGTTCTCGTTTTGCCAACGGCGAATATTTGCATAGACATAACCAAGTAGCCAGGATTGTCCACCAGCAACTTGCCTTAAAGTACCAACTTGTCGACTCCGAAGTACTGTACTACAGGTATGTGCCCGACCCAGTTCTTGAAAATGGTCGTGCTACTCTGTAATGGGATCGGTCTATCATAACTGACAGAACTATTGCGGCTAACAAGCCGGACATAGAGGTGATAGACCGATTAGAGCGCCTTGCAATGATCATCGACGTCACCATACCCCATGACGAGAATCTCGTGAAAGCCGAAAAAGGTAAACAAATTAAGTATTTGGACCTGGCTCACGAGATTGTCGACATGTGGGATGTTGACTCGGCGATCATTGTGCGGATAGTCGTGACCGTAAATGGTCTTATTGCCAAGAGCCTCGAACACCACCTCAAGAGGCTCTCGTTAGACGGCTGGATCAAGTCCTCTATACAGAAGGCAGTATTTCTGGACACGACACGCATCGTTCGGAGGTTCCTCTCTCTGGAGCCCTAACCACCGGTAGCTTGGTCCCTGTGCCCGATAACGGTAGGTCTCCGTGGTCCTATTTTATTTGGTTAATTTTTTTTTGTGAAGTGATTGATTGAAACTCTTTATTGTACACCAGAAAAACAGAAATATACAAGAATACAGTGATCAAATTATAAACAACTTAAAACTAGGTACAAGGGCGGTCTTATCGCAAAATGCAATTTCTTCCAGACAACCAAATGGAATACATAATTGAGTGATTGATAGAATGGGTAGCTAATGGTGTACTTAGAAGAATAGTGTATCCTAAAGAGCTCAACAAAACTAAACTAATAAGAATACTGTGTACTTACATAATAATATTACAACATACATAAATATGTACTTTATAAAATATATAAATAGATACTATAAATAAATACATACACACACAACGTCACGCCTTTTATCCCCGAAGGGGTAGGCAGAGGTGTATTTCTACACCCACTTTTCGCCAGATACACTTTAGTCCCACGTAATAAGGGGCGAGCTTATTGCCGTACCGGGCACATTTCCAGACTCCGTGCTGCTACTGGGAATTTCGTGACAGAAAAACCCAATAACACTGCCCGACCCAGGAATCGAACCCGGGACCTCCCGATCCCACGCGCACATTTATGCCGCGAGACCAACGAGGCAGTCGTATAGGGTTTGATGTCGAGTTTTCCGTCTCTACGAATTGTATTTGCATCAAGATGGTATTTGCATCGTGTTATCCCTTAGTCGCCTCTTACGACACCCACGGGAAGATAGGGGGTGGCGACACTTGTATTCTATGCCGTCAACCACACGGCTGATAAAAAAAAAAAAAAAAAAAAAAAAAAATACAATAGATATAAATACCTATATAAATAGACACCTTAAAAAAATACAATATCAGTGCAAGTTTAAAAGAGTAGTCACGGAAAATCTGCTAAGTAGTGTTTGGTGACAAGTTTCTTATATAATGTCAACGCTTGAGCCTGTCTTATTGTCTCAGGCAACAAATGCCACAATCGGATAGCCTGGACAGTAAAAGATTTGTCGTAGAAAATCGTAGAGTATGCAGGAACTTTCAACCTAAGATTCTCCGATGATCTTAAGCACTTTGTATGTGTATCATGGAGGTATTCAAAGCGAGTTTTCAGATACATGGGAAAAGAAGGGTTGTATAGAATATTATAGAGAAGGCAGAGAATGTGAGTATTCCGGCGAAGGCGGATTGGCAGCCACTTGAGCTTCGTGCGAAATTCAGAGATATGATCATATTTGCGTAAACCAAATATGAATCTTATACAGAAATTTTGGAGCCGCTCAAATTTATCAAGCTGATCCTTATTGAGATCGAGATAGCTGGCATTGGCATAGTCAAGAATGGGAAGAAGAATAGATTGCACAAGTGCAATTTTAGTGGCAGTCGGAAGGAAATTACGAGTCTTCTCAATGATGCTATGGTAGCAAAAAGTCGTCGGCTGATGTATTGCAGCTGGACGGCCCACGAAAATATTGTGTCTATATGTATATCCCCAGATTCTTAACATCTTTACGAAAAGGAATAGAAACACCTGCAAAAGACACCTGGGGAAGCACGGACCAGTTAATCCTAGATATCAGTCTAGAGCTGCCAATAATTATAGCCTGGGTTTTAACAGGATTAACCTTAAGACCATACGTTTTAGTCCATTCTGATATGGCAACTAGGTCCTGATTAATACTGGCGATGCCTAGAGATAAATTTTCAAGCTTCGCTTGTGAGTAGATTTGCAGATCATCTGCATAAAGGTGGTAAGAACTTTAAATAGAATTAGATATTGAATTGATAAAAATGGAGAAGAGCAGAGGAGAGAGAACGCCGCTCTGAGGTACACCCGCAGAATTGTCGCACCAGGACGAATAAGTTTCATCCAAATGGACACGCTGCCGGCGGCCAAACAGGTAACTACGAAACCAGTCAGTCACGGATAGAGATATGCTAAGAGAGCTTAAAATGGCAAGGAGAACATCAAAGTCAACGGTGTTGAAAGCATTGCTGAAATCTAGCAAACAGAGAATTGTGAGCTTGCCGTCCTCCATACCTGACCTGATATCATCCGTAATATTCACAAGTTGTAGTGGTGCTATGACTAGAACGGAAACCTGATTGAAAAGGATTGAGGATGTCATTTTTTATAAGGAATGAGTAAAGTTGGTTACAGATGAGACGTTCAAGGACTTTGGAAAGGAAGGGTAGTATGGATATGGGTCGGAATTCAGAGAAGGATACAGGATTGGATTTTTTAGGTAGTGGAATCACATGAACATACTTTCAAGCTGCAGGAAACACGCCACTGAAAATTGAGGAATTAAATATGTGCGTGATAATAGGTAGGATTATATCAAGGATGGCGAGGATCATATTACGGGTGATACCGTCACAACCAACAGCGTTGGAGCTAATAGATAAAATGCTCTTCTTAATATCACATGCACTAAACTGACTAAAGACAAAGGGAGTATAATCAGGAGTTGAAAGCGATGAAAGATAATTTATTGTATTAAATTTGGTTGTCCCGTCATAATTGGACGAAGCAGAGAAGTTCTGGTTAAGCATGTTAATATCAAAATTGTAAGGATTAATATTCTGACTTTGCTTTCCAACCCCTAATGATTTGAGAAATTTCCATACTTTCGCAGGATCTCCGTTTTCTACAGAACTGAGGATATGCTATCGTTGTGCATCCCTACACACCCTATTGCAGTGATTTCTGAGTGTTACATATTTTAATTTATTTACCTCAGTGGGTTTGGATTTTAGTTTTGATTTGGCCGCTGCTTTTTTCTGAATAAGTAGCCTTATTCCCTCAGTAAGCCAAGGATATGGCGCATGCTTTAATTTTATAGCGCGAACAGGCGCATGGGCATCTTAGAGGTCAATAAGATTTCTCTCAAATAATTCAATTTTACGGTTATCAGCATCTAGTAATGGTTTCCAATCAATTGCCTTAGCATCATCAATGAGATCATCAGTATTCATACCACTAAAATTGCGAAGCAAGAGAGTTCTAGACTTTGCCTTGGGGGGACGAATTTTATAGGAGAGATAAATCAAGTCGTGATAGGAAAAAGCATCTGCACTACATTGGCCATGTGTAGTGACACGGTCAAGAGATGAGACAAGAATGAGGTCTAAAAGTGAAGGTGTAGAATTTGGGAAGTGATGAGTAGCATTCAAAGTAAGTATATGCAGATTAGTGGAGACAGCAATAGAAGAGAGAGAAAAGGAACGTTAGTCGTTTTTAAGAAGACAGGTGTTAAAGTCACCCATAATTATGGTTTGACTGTAAAAGAGGGATAGATTAAGTAAGAGATTCTCAAAGGACGAAAAGAAATCAACACGCAAGGACGGACAATAGAAAACACCAAGGAGAATTTTTGTATGGTGCAGCTCGACTTCCAAGAAGAGATGTTCACCGGCATTGGGTGGAGGCGGTTGTGAAGACATGTTTAATATTGAATAAGCAATATATGAACGGAGGTAAATGGCAACACCACCGCCACCACTCCAAGTCCGGTCATTCTTAATAAGCTGGAAGCCAGGCAGAGTATACGAAGCCGAAGGAATACATGGCTTAAGCCATGATTCAGAGACTAGAATAGCATGGATGTTCTTACAGTCAAAACTAGCCAGCATATCTGGGAAATGGGCGGGAATACTCTGTTCATTAATATGGACCACATTAAAGTCTATCGAAACACCAGAGAACAAAGATTGTAAGTTGTCTACCAAAGATGGAACACTAATGTAACTGTCATTGTCACTACTAGCAGAAAAGAAATCGTCACTGTCACTATCCATGCAGTAATTATTAACATATATATATAATATATAAATAAATAATAATAATATATAAATAATACTTTATCTTGTTTATTCAGTACTAATATTTAACACTATTCAACAAAGCCCACCTGCCAGTTTATAATAGCAATATAAATACAATTAATCGCAAAATTCGGCGTATGGAAGAAACGTTTAAACAAAAAGAAGAAATATACACAATATTAACTAAATCCCAGGTAGAATGGCGGTTCAGGTTGTAAAAATGAACAAGGAGAATTTTTAAACTAAATAAATTAAGTAACAACAAAGTTAAATTAAATAAATTGAAGTGATTTAATTGTATAAAATTAGATTAATGAGAATGTAAATAAATAATAATAATAATTCTTTATTGATTCCAAAAGTTACAGATACATGGTTATAGGTAAATGATAAAAGAGTTACATTAAGGTAGGTAAGAATTACAATAAAAGATTAACATAATACTTTTTGAAACCCATTATTGTAGAAATCTATATACAATTTACAATCAATACTAAGTCATTTATTTGCATTCCATAGTAGTGGTCACGGCAGACTTAGAAGAGAGGAAGAGGGCTCTGCATAAGGGCAATTAGTAAAATGTTATATCTCCTTTAATTGTTATTACCTAAATTACTCAAATAATGTTTTGTTTAATATTATACTAGATAATATGAATAATATTATACAGTAGTAACCTCAACTAGCTAAATCATTTGGAATCTGATATAACATTTAATTGACCTTAATGAAAATAATGTATGCGCATGATTTTCATACTTTTTCTTGTTTCCAAGCCTGACATTAAATGGCTCAATGTATAACCATCTATCAGTACCTACTATAAAATCCCTATAAAACAATCACAGCCCATTAAACATAATAATGAATTGTCCTCGGAAAATGAAATCTGTTATTTTTTGTTGTTACGAGCAGTACGTTACCAACTTACTTAAAAATAAAGAAAATGGCGCGCATATTTTGAAAAATAATATTCAAAATTTTCTTGTACCCACAAACCGTAAAGTATGGTTAAAATTCACTTTTCAAAATTACTATTCAGCATACAGAAACCGTTAAATTATACTGAACTCGGCATAGAGACTTGCTCATTTAAATTGCAATACGTAAAAGCTACGCGAATTCATTAAAGCAAGGGTATGAAAAAAATCAAGAAAGGATAAAGGTAGTAGAGTACATGTGAATAGCGGTGCACCGGTCGGGGAAGGTTAAAAAATGCAGAAGCTCTTTACTTGAGTAAACATTGCTTTTGTTGGAAGATGCGACGCTGCGGTAGTGTGACATGCAGATATATATTAATTTTTACGTGATCCTTATCTTACCTGCTTTTTGAATGTAAGTTGCAATGGCTGTGTGTGTTCGAGCTAAGAATGCACGTATTTTCTTTTGGGTGTTATTCAAGATGTCATAGGAGTTTCAGTGACTTATTGTACGTATAAATATGTGGATAAATTTATTCAAGACAGTGAAACTTGTTCAGTATTTTTTGTGCGGTCAGAGATAGTAGAGATAGATGATAATCCTATTCAAGAGGTAGGTTAGCAAATTATTCTGTAATCTAAGAGGCATTAAAAAGAAAGAACTCGGTAAAATTTTGTTTAGTACTAAAATAATATTAAAAAATTAATATACTTAATTATAGTTTTAAGTATAAAATAAAATCCTAATTATGCTAGAAACAACATTTAAGCGCCAATACGTGGTAATATAATTCACGGTAGACCTCGCCAAAAAGAGACAAAACATAGAACAGTACTACATACATATATACATAGACTCACGCCTGTTTCCCGAAGGGGTAGGCAGAGAGTACGGAAAGCCGTTTGCAACGATCCTGACATACCTCTCTTGCTTCATTCACTTCCATCAAGTTTCTCATGCATGCTCTTCTGTTTAGGGTACTTCTGACCAGAGGCGGCTCGTGAAGGATTATATTGGGTGTTCACTAAAAAAGAAGATGAAACTGCTTACAATTTATTTTGTGAATGCTTTTACAATTAACAGTAAGATGTGCTAAATCATCGAT
Organism: Euclidia mi; assembly: GCA_944739405.2. Taxonomy (NCBI): domain Eukaryota; kingdom Metazoa; phylum Arthropoda; class Insecta; order Lepidoptera; family Erebidae; genus Euclidia; species Euclidia mi. Next base: position 56,989,132 of record OX123190.2, read on the forward strand.
ACCTACCTGAACCGTCCACGCAGTATCAACTACAGCGCCACTAAACAAAATACCTACACGGAAAAGAAAACGGCTTCTTACTTCCTTCGCATTTTCGCAACCACATAACCAAAGCGTTTTATCATATTGGTCTTTTTTTAAGTATTTTCACAGTTTTTTATAAAGTTCTAACTATCTATCTATATCGTCATGCCTGTCTCCCATTAGGGTAGGCAGAGACTATGGAACGCCACATGCTTCGGTTCAAACATACCTCTTTCGCTTCCTCGACATTCATTAACCTCATCATGCATGCGCGTCGGTTATGGGTACTTTTAATTTGGCCCATTTTAGTACGACACCTATTTGATCGGCGTACGTCTGCCTAGGGCGTCCCCTACCGATATTTCCATTCATTCTCGCACAATACACTCCTTTCGTATTTCTTCTTTCATCTATCCGTTTATAAAGTTTACGCTGTTATATTCCATATTAGTTACACAATTTAACTGTCTTTCTTAAACATATACACACAATCACATACAATTAACAATATTTTAAACACCAATTCTTTTCTAATTACCAACGCCCTTGCAGAGAAATGTTTTGCTTTTGTTTACATTCAAATGATACCGGAAAAACACTATTAAAAAAAAACGGCGCATACGTTTTAATTTTTCTTCGTGACAAATGGTCATATCATTTAGTCGGGTAATATATTCGCGCATGCGCACCTCGTCAAGCTAGCCAGGAGCGGCGCTCCGTATTTGCCTTATTTCTCATACAAATCTTTTGTCTCACGCGCCCAGCCCATAGAACACTCTCCCTTTCGCACTCATTACATTTCAGTATTAAGCGTTGTACTAAGCTATCGTCAACGAAGAGCGCTGTTATGAGCGCTCCACTCAACAAAAATACCTACATATGTATGTATGTTTCAAGAGTGTTGACAAAATTATGATAAACAGTTTTGTAGTCAAATACTTATTTGTAGATATGCATTATAGAAAAGAGACTATGTGTGTATTAAAATATTGAGCATGTTTATAGAAAAAGTTTATAATTTTGGGAGTTCACTGCTCCAGCGCTCCTTTGAACGAGCCGCCACTGCTTCTGACCTGTCCTTTTTTTAGGATGTCTCCAATCTGGTCAAAGAACGTCCGCCTAGGTCTTCCCCTTCGTCATGTCCCATTTACACTTGCCTTATATATCTTCTTTGTCAGTCTTTTGTCATCCATCCTCTCCATGTTTCCAAACCATCTTAACATGCATTTCTCGATGCTTGTTACTTCATCTTCTTTAACCCAACACCACTTTCTTATCACACAATTCTTTACTCTGTCGGTCAAAGATACACCACACATACTTTTCAGTGCTCTCATTTTTATAGCATTTATTCCACTTTCAAGTCTCTTCTGCCATACCCAATTTTCACTACCATACATAAGGGTAGGCACTAACACCCCTCTATGCACAGCCAAACGTGACTTTCTGAACACGTTTTGAATGTTCATAAAGGCCTTCAGAGCTCCATTCACTCTATTACCAGCATTAACTCTTCTTTTAATATCTTCTTCATTCTTACCATCTCTTGTAAACAATGTTCCTAAATATACAAACTCATTCACTTGCTCCACTTGTTGTCCATCGATCATAACATTACAAGCCGTAACGCATTCCTCCTTTTCAAAACCCGGTTGGCGCAGTGGTAGTGTAAGCGACTGCCACGCCGAAGGTCGCGGGTTCGATTCCCGCTCAAGTCAGACATTTGTGTGCATGAACATGGATGTTTGTCTTGGTCTGGGTGTTTCTATGTATGATATGTATGTATTTACAAAAGTATTTATGTATGTTTATCCATTATCTAGTACCCATAGTACAAGCTTCTGCTTAGTTAGGGACTAGATGGTGTTGTGTGAACGTGATAGAATATTATTATTATTAGAATATTAAAAACCATAACTTTCGTTTTACTTACATTCACTTACATTCACTTTCATTCCCTTTCTCTCTAACGCACCATGTATGATTGTTACCATCTCCTGCAACTCCTCCGCTGAAGACGCAAGTATTACCTGATCATCAGCATAAAGGAGGCATTTGATGAGTAACCCATTCATTCTTAATCCGCAGTCACTATGTTTTGATCTCTAAGTCTCTGACTCCGATCTCCGCCAATACAATACAAAATGTGTTCGTGAGGCGATCGAGCAGAATAAAGGATCCAAAGTGTTTCAGTGAGATCTGTCTGTTGGGCAGAGTCAGCTGACAAAGCTGAAGACGGAGGATGGCAGAATCGTATCGTCCAAGCCTGAGCTCTTGGAGGCGATCGAAAGGTTCTATGGACAGCTATACACCACTACGCGACAACCCGTAAGTACTCCAGCGTCAGACCCTAGAGCTGGATTGAACCGACACTATACCGAAGATATCCCGGACGTCAGCGTGCACGAGATTAGTGTGGCTCTCAAACTATTCAACTCCAGCGAGGGGTGAGACAGGGGGATGTCATATCCCCCAAAACTGTTTACCACTGCGCTGGAGGATGTTTTCAAGCTTTTGGACTAGAATGGACTCGGCATGAACATCAATGGCGAGTACATCACTCACCTTCGATTCGCAGACAATATCGTAGTCATGGCTGAGACCATGGCAGACCTAGGCACAATGCTCGATGGCCTCTGTAGAGTCTCCCAACAATAAGTTCTTCAGATGAACATGGACTGTCTCGCGCGGTGTCTCGTGTCGTGCGCACGCTTAAAACGGATTGCTATGACCAGTGAATATAAAACTACCCACAACAAGTTATTTATTGATAAATAATGGAAGAGAACAATGATGATGAAGACTTGGTGTTTAATAGTGATGAAAGCAATACAGAGATATTGAAGGAATGTGAACAAACGTTAAACAAATTGGCAGGAAAGGAAAATACTATTATGGATTCACAATCTTTGATGGGAGATTTGGAAAAAAAAGAAAAAAAGGAGAGGAGGAAAGTAGTGAAGACGGATTTATTACTGTAGCAAGGAGGAGAACTAAAATACTACGGAGTAACCTAGAAAATACGCAACACGAAAATGATGAAAAAATGAGGGTAGAGGAAAGTCAAAAAAATGAAGAAATATTTTATGATGTTTGTATATCACACACAGAGAGTCTGTCAAAACAAATCGCTTTTGCAAAGTTGTTGCAAGATGCAAATATAAAGAACATTATCCGGATAAGATATAAAAGTCCATATAAGGTGCTTATACGGTTTGAATCAATGGAAAATGCTCATTCATTGATAAATTGTGAAAAAATTGCGGCACTAGGATACAAACTTCAAATGGCGAATGAAACTACAAGATCTTTTGGTATAATCAAAGGTGTTGACATAGAATTAAAAGAGGAAGAGATTATGGAAATTCTAGAGTCTGAGTGTAAAATACTATCGGTTAAAAGACTGAAGAGAATAAGATCATAATGGAGACTGGATCGACAGTGAGACAGTGAGGGTGTGTTTTGAGAGTCCTACTCTGCCACTGTTTGTAAATGCATTCGGTTACAGATTCCAAGTAGTGCCCTTTATATTCCCAGTAAGTCAATGTATTGGCTGTTGAAAATTTGGACACTTTTTTAAGTATTGCCCTACGAAACAAAAGCTTTGCTTTTTTAAAGAGATAATTTAATGTCTTTATATAATGGCTTGTAATTCAGGCATAAACATTATTCAGTGGAATGCGCAAAGTATTAAGCCTAAGTTACTATGTTTTGTGGAGCTTTTAAACACTGAAAAAATACACCTAGCAATAGTAAGTGAAACTTGGCTAGAGGCAGAACAGACTATTAACATTAGGTCATAAAGTTTATTTAGACAAGACAGACTAGACACCTATGGTGGAGTAGCCATTTTTGTTCATAAATCTATTAAAGCGTACGAAAACCCAATTAGTATTAGTAACTCCGGTTAAGAAATATTGCATGTCAAACAAGTTAATTGCCCTACCTTAGAAAATGTTCTATCAATATATTGCCCCTCATCAAAACAAACTCGAACAACTGATTGGGAAGAAATATTCCAAATATTTCAACAAAAGTCTCTAGTAGGGGGTGACTTCAATGGTCATCATACGAACTGGTAGCCAATTATGGGACGCGTCATTAGAACATGGGTTTATTTCTCTCAGTAATGGAGATGCCACTAGAGTTAAATTAGTAGAAGGAATACTAAGACAAACATCACCCGACATCTCATTTGCTTCCATAGACATAGCCACAAACTTTTCATGGCAAGTATTAGAAGAAAATTTGGGAAGTGATCATCTTACTATTAAATTCTGCATGAATTATAACCCTAATAGGGGGAATGTTTTGGGAAAAGGAAATTTAAAATTAGCAGACTAGCATAAGTACAAGAGTTGTCTTGAGAAAGCTTTTAACATCGATATAATTAAAAATTGTTATCCTCATAACATTCCAGAAATGTATGATTATTTCATACAAGAAATTAACAAAGCTGTCGATATCAGTATCCCTATGATCAAAATATGTACTAAGCCGGTTTCCAAATTCTCACCAAAACCATACTGGAATCAGGAGCTATCTTTAGCGGTAGCAAGACGCAGGTGAGCCTTGAAAAAATTTAGAAAAATCCAACTCCAGAAAATTTAACACACTTTGATCGTCATAAAAAAAATGTTCTAAACTGATTGCCGCAGCTAAAAATTGAAACTGGCAAATATTTTGTAGCTCTATTAATGAATTAACGTCGGCTTCAGCACTAAGGATAAAATGCGAATATCTGTAAGGATACAGAAAATGTAACAATTACGTTCCCGCTACTAACCAAATAGACCTTCTACGTTCACTCACTCCCGACTCAGTTCTAAACTGTGCCCCAGATATAAAATCGCACAATAACATCTTAGGAGCTGATTTTTCAGTTCACGAATTTGAACGCTGTTTAAAGAAAGAGGATACTTTCTTGGGGGTCGATAACATCTCGTATTCTATGATATACAATCTTCCACAATATGCTAAAGAGTTCCTACTTAAACTTTATGATCTTATCTTCTGCACCGGTTTTGTACCAACGCAATGGCGAGATATTAAAATTATAGCAATACAAAAGCGCATTTATTCAAATGAACAAAAATTTCGGCCTATATCATTAACATCTTGTCTGCAAAATATTTCACTTAATGGTAGGCAAGCGTTTGGAATGGTATGTCGAAAAGAAAGAAATTATGTCTAAATATACTTTAGGCTTTCGGAAATCACAATCATGCCTAGACTGTCTAGTACGGCTGATTGCACAAATTTAAATAGGATTTTCGGAGAACACCCTAACCATTGCCTGTTTCCTAGACATAGAGAGTGCCTACAACAATGTGTCAATCACTGCACTAATTCAAACATTAGATCAAATTGGAACAGGGCTGGGGACAAAATTTGCAAGTACTTGTGGAATTATTTGAAAGAAAGTTATCTCACCATTTATGATGAGAGATGTCAACCAATAATGACAAGATGCACAATCAATGGTTTGGCTCAGGGCGACCCAATTTCACCACTTTTGTTCAACATAGTAACATATAAGATATGCCATGAGATAAGGAAGGTCACAGTATCCCAATATGCAGATGACCTTGTGTTCCACATCAGCGATAAAAATATAAATGTATGCAAAATAGGAATAGAGAATGCTTTGCGACAATTAGTACTTTTATTAGAAGAAATAGGCCTACAATTATGTACATCTAAATCTAAATTTTGTATGTTTAGTAGAGGACATCGGCGTATAGTTCCCGATATCTCTATTTCTGGTATCTCTATGCAAATGTCACCATGCGTAAAATATCTGGGAATGTGGTTAGACCGCACGCTCTCATTCGGCAAGCACACCAATGAAGTAGTTGAGCAAACATCAAAATTTATGAACATACTTAAGGTATTAGTGGGCCGCTCGTGGGGAATTCATTGGATCAATCACTCAAGGAGACTTTACATTTCATTATTAGAAGTCGAATGGATTATGCATGTTTTCTATATGACAGTAGTGCCAAAATCCATGTATCCAAACTTGATAAAATACAGAATCAAGCTTTACGCATTATCGGTGGATTTATTAAAAGCTCCCCAATACATGAAATGAAATGATTTATTCGCATAAGATAGGGTTATATAGGTGTTACAAATTTATTCTAGGTACATCATATCTCGCCGTTATAGGCATACGAATGTCAATGTTGTTATGAGTACTTTAAAAATTATATAATTATTAAATATGTTGAAAAATTGTTGTGTAGATTATAAAATGTCATTAATTATTATTATACATACAATTACAAATGTCAATTTCATATTTCATTCTATTAAAATTTATTATATTTTTATGATTTATTATATCTTACAATTCAAAAATTCCTGTACAGAGTAAAAACATCTTTCAGCTAAAAATTTAAACAACTGATTTTTGAATTTTATTATTATTAGATCTTTCAGACTCTGTGGGATATGGTTATACATCCTAATAGACATAACATAACTATTTCTACTAGATATATCGGTTTTTACATTTGGTAACACTAGTTTGTTAGGATATCTAGTATTAAAATTAAAAACACTTATTTTTGTCGTGTACATATCAGGGTTCATTTTAACAAATATACAGCTTTCGAAGATATAGAGACATGGCACAGTTAAGAAAGACAACTTTACAAACAGCGGTCTGCAGCTATCCCATGGAGCCACATCACATATAGCTCTTAAACAGCATTTTTGAGTTATAAATACCCTATTTATTTGCACTAAGTTTCCCCATAACATAATGCCATACCTAAGATTAGAGATAACAAAGGCGTGGTATGCCTTTAAGGCAGTTTCTTTGTTTGTGATTTTTGTAAGTCGCCATAGTGCATATACAAATCTGTTAATTTTTTGCAAAGGTGATCTACATGGGGCTTCCAAGTACAATGGGAGTCAAGCATCATGCCCAAAAAACAAGAATCATCAACTTCTGTTAGATGCTGTTCATCATATATAAGAACAAGGTCCTGTTTCTTTGCACCTTTGTTTCGAAATTGAATAAATTTAGTTTTTGAGATGTTTACACTCAAGTTATTATATTTCATCCATTTTACAATGTCACATATAGTTTGATTTAACTGTTCAGTATAATCTGTTTTGGTTGTTTTTCGGCACTACGACAAATATATCATCTGCGTAAAGAGTACACTGATAGTTGGTAATAGTGGGCAAGTCATTTATGTATATTAGAAATAGCAGAGGCCCCAATATACTGCCCTGTGGCACTCCCACTGTTATATTTTTAGTTTCTGACTGTACCTTGATTTCCTCTTTATGATCATTGTGAGTGGTTATTTCCACGTATTGCGTTCGATTGCCAAGATAACTCTTTAGCCACTCGTTTGCGTGCCCACGTATTCTATATGCTTCACATTTACGAAGCAACAAGGTATGTGAGACACAGTCGAATGCACGAGTCATATCGAAAAATAGAATAGTTACTGGTATTTTTCTGTTGACACTTCTTATAATATTGTCTACCAATTTAAAAGTGGCTAGTGAGGTAGACTTACCCTTTTGGAATCCGTTTTGTTTAGGGCAAAGAACATTGTATTTGATTATGAATGTCATTAAGCGTTTATGCATTATTTTTTCGAACACTTTGAACAGAACGGTATCAGACGGACAGACACAGACGGTATCAGAGCAATCGGTCGATAATTAGCTATCTCAGTTTTATCACCTTTTTTAAGAATGGGCTTAATGACAGCGGTTTTCAATCTGGTGGGAAATATACCATGTGATGGAAAGTGAGCTTAGCCTAAGGAGACAATATCTTGCAGCTAAATTCTGTCTTAAGTGTCAATCAGTCAATTCAAGTCAATCATAACCATAGAACTTGTAAGCAAATTAAGTAGACTATGCAATTTAAGTTATTGGCAAAAGAAAAAAACCCTGATCTCTACTGCGTATAATAAGACTCACGATTGTATGGTATAAAACTCATATCCTCTTCCTATGTTTAAGCTAGACGTATGGATGTCGCTCATAGATATTCGTAATGTAATACATTTCGAACTGGATTGTATTAATAGAAGTAAATCTGAATACGATAGCAACTCCTTAAAATACAATGTCATACAAGAAATCCATGTAAACTATACTGGGTGGCACAAAATATTTACAGACGGCTAAAAAAATAACGATAGCCTGGGAGCAGCGTTTGTCTCTGAAGAATATCAGGCTTGCTTTAATATGAAGACCAATATAACTATCATGACGGCGGAACTCACTGCAATATCATTTATAAAGCATTATCATTTATAAATAACAAGAATTGGAATAGGTCGGTAATTTTGTCCGATAGTAAGAGTGCTTTACAACACATGGCTCGATGCGCCTCTGGCCCCAGAGGGGTTTCGGTAGCCTACATTGTCCTTGAAAAAAGGGGTTTGGGTAAAGTTGGCGTTATTCTGAACTTTTTTGGCCATCAATGAAATTTATATATTATGAAAGATCAGGATGAAACAATCAAAAGTTATTATCGCCACATTTCTCTAAACCATATTGGATCTGAGATATTCGGTTTTACATTTCTTAGTAAAATCGAATAAGTTATCACACTTAATTACACTATTTTAGATTCTCTTTCGTAATCATTGATAATAACAGAAAAATCATTCCTAATCCTTTTAAATAGTTTACGTTAAATAGTTTAAATACTTTCGTATGCCTAATTATAGCAGTCAAAACCATTTAGGTGAATATGTAATTACGAATAATCCAAATAGAAGAGGGGTTGATTTTGAAATAATGAATGCAGAAGTACGTGGCCTATATGAATTTCCCATTTCTGTGAGTTCCGATGATTTGGTATTATACGTACTTGAACAAGTACGTAGAACGAGCGACAAAAAGCGACGGTTCATATCTGATTGAAGTATGCAACGTTTTTGTTTTACGAGGTGGAAAATCCCTTCGGATATCCGACTCTTAGGGAAATGAGAGCCGGAGTATGTGGTGTTACCACTAAAAACCACCTCGACTGCCAAACAAAGACGCCTTACGGGAGGAACACTGGGTACATGAGCTGTCTAGTCTTCCTCTTATAGCACAATGTTCAATGGAACCCGTTCTTAGGGAAGGCTAAACGCCCTCTATTACCCTTACTGGCGGCTTCCTGGAGCAACGAATCCTAATCAGCGACCAGAGCTCTCCATGCTCTGGGGGCCCGCGGCCCCATTGGCGGCTCTCTGTGACGCTGCCCTTGTCGTCGGGCAAGATCGGGATCTCCCGATCCCGATCCCGCTCTGCAGCCTCCTTTTGGAGGCCACTGCTTGCCAGCCTTCCTCGCTCGCCAGCATGGCAGCAATAACTGCTGGCGGGGACAGATTGTGTCCGATCTGGTCGACAAGGACTTCGCGCTCGGACACCCATGCCGGGCAATCCTCCAACGTATGCTGGGCGGAGTCCAGGTCGCCTGCACAGTGATGATATTGTGCCGTTCTCTCGCGTCCGATTCAATGCAGATACTCACCGAAGTACCCGTGCCCGGGATCATCTGAGTCAATCAGTAGGTGATGCGGCCGCGTTTCCGTCCAATCTACGCTTCAAAGCTTGGCAGAATGGCACTGACAGTGCTTTGCCATTGCTGCAGAGCCTGTCGGTGAGCATTGCGCCGCATTTTGAGCGCGTCCTGGACATCCCCGTTCGCTTCCCGGTGAACTGCGCAAGTCTGGTCATAGACCTTCGCGTCCATGTCCACCGGGATATCGAAAGGCGGGAAACGAGCCAGAACTGTCGCCGCTTCTGATGAAATTGTGCGGTATCCTCGTACGATCCGAATGGCCGCCACCCGTTGCACGCTATTGAGCTTGGCTTTACAGCGTGAGGATGCCGCTAGGCGTGTGGCCCATATAGGCGCTCCGTAAAAGGCCATGGATCGTACGACCGCACAATAGAGACGTCGAACTTCTTCTCAGGGACCCCTGAGGTTCAGAAGCAGCCTTTGAAGAGGTCCTGCTGATCCGCGAACTCAAGGGACCATACGCTCGAAATGCTCTTTGGAACTCCAGCGGCTGTCGAGGGTGAGCCCGAGGTACTTAATGTACCGGTCTACTCGGAACTCAACACCATCCACTCTAATAAGCGAGCTAGATGGAACCACACTCTGTCGTTTCCTGTGGAACCACAGCGCCTTATGAGGCGCGGCGCAGAGTAGGTCCAGCCCGCTTATCTGTCGGACGATACAAGCCGCTCCCAATTCCGCGAGTTGAATTACTTCAGGAAAGCCATACCCTCTTGCTTACACCAGAGTGTCGTCCGCATAGCAGACAATACTCACGCCGGGGGGTAGACTGGTCCTCAGAACTACATCTTATGCGTGGTTCCATAGCAGGGGTCCTAACACTGACCCCTGGAGAACCCCACACGTGACCTCCCTCCGGTGTTCAAAGCCGTCCTGATCCATACTAGTATACGTAATGGACCTGTCGCGCAGATACGTCCCGACGATTTTACGCAGATATGGAGGCACGTTGTGATGGAATAGTGCCTCCTTAATTGCTAGCCACGGAAGGGAGTTGTAGGCGTTGACTGTGTCAATACTGACAGCCAAAGCCACTCCCTTACGACGAACGAAATATACAAAGAATCTAACACAGATTTTTCAGAAATGATGACGAGCTTCAGTTGGATTGATCCGTGGCTTCTTAGAGGTAGAATCCAATCGCGACTATGTACGAGTATATACTCATCGAGAGAGCTGCGCAAGGGTTAAATGCGCTGTTACGGCATTATTGTTCATGCGTGGTTGGGAAACGGACCTTGGGCTGTTGTTCCCATGCAATGTCAATTATTTGGTACGTGGGATGGGGCAAGTATCAAAATAGCCTATCTCCACCGGCGCAATTCTTAGATACAATTATAAGACATGATATTGAGAATGAAATGTACGAAGATAACAAACTGTGTAATATAATATTTCAAAGTATGAACATATGGTTTTATTATTTCGTTTATGTCCTATTCCATTGATGTTATGTCAGTGAACGATCTTAAAACGTAAATAACCTTAAGTAAAACACTAAGCGCATCTCTCTATTAGTTTATATTGACGATATTCTGAAAATCTTTAAATGCTAAAATCTCAGCTCCGATATTACTTAGGACAAAAATAATTGAAGTTATGTATATATTTAATATAGTATTACGAAGTATTATTCAAATGATTCGTGGCCGCAGGAAAAAAAATGACGCCACTGGTCCATACAATGTTACCCAAACCCCTTTCAAGTTTACAAAGACAAGGTAAAATTCTGAAGTTGCAGTGGATTCCAGGCCATATCCGGCAACAAAGAGGCTGACAGCTTAGCAAGAAAAGGATGTACAAAAGGAATAGAAATAAAAGTTTTAGCTGATTATTCGGAAGTGTTACATAAATTTAAACTACAAAATTATCTAGATTGGAAAGAACATTTTAATGTGACATCAATTAATAAAGGAATTTGGTATAAAACCATGCAGCCGGAGCCTCTTCGAATACCTTGGTTCATAAATTGTAAGGAGAATAGGTATAGGGTTAAATTATTATTTAAGTTACGATCAGGACACATTCCATCAAAAAAATTTGCTTATTTAATGAAGAAGGTCAACTACCCGAACTGTGACTCTTGTGGTATGAAAGAAGATGTACAGCACGTTTTGATGGAATGTGTCAAGAATCGAGCTGAGAGACAAGCACTAGCGACTTAATTAAAAATAAACCTGTATGATGTTGGAGTTGTGCAAAGCATTCTATCAAAACCGAATTCAGAGGCAGCCAGATTGTTAAGTCAGCTAGCGCTAGTGTCTTAGTCTTATAAGTATATCTTGTAAGGTTTTTTTTATGTGATGGTCATTATGGGGCTGACTTATCCGCACTGGGATAAAGCCCCTAAATAAAAGATTTAAAAAAAAGATGAACATCGACAAGACGAAAATCATGTCAAACATCCATGTTGTACCTGCTCCTATTCAGGTTGGGAACTCTACGCTTCAAGTTGTCGACAAGTATATCTACCTGAGACAAGTAGTCCAATTGGGTAGGTCGAACTTCGAAAAGGAGGTCAATCGTCGAATCCAACTGGGTTGGGCAGCGTTCGGGAAGCTACGACATATCTTCTCGTCCGATATCCCGCAGTGTCCCAAGACGAAAGTCTTTGACCAGTGTGTGTTGCCTGTGATGACTTACGGATCAGAGGCGTGGTCGCTCACTATGGGCCTTATCAGAAGGCTCAAGGTCACTCAGAGGGCGATGGAGAGAGCTATGCTTGGAGTTTCCCTGTAGATCCGCAGTAGAACCAAAGTCGCCGACATAGCTCTCCGGATAGCCAAGCTGAAGTGGCAGTGGGCAGGGCACATAGCTCGAAGAACCGATGGCTGTTGGAGCAGAAAGGTTCTGGACTGGCGGCCACGTACCGGACAACGCAGCAAAGGTAGGCCCCCCACAAGGTGGACCGACGATCTCGTCAAGATCGCGGGAGGCGGTTGGATGCAGGCGGCTCAAGACCGGTCTGTGTGGAGAACCTTGGAGGAGGCCTATGTCCAGCGGTGGACGTGGTTTGGCTGATATGATGAACTAGTTCCTTATTTCTCTTTGTAAAGCTATTGATTTCGCGAACTTAACATCAACATTGTTGGGACACATTACTACTAGGCTAGGCTATTTTGGTACCTATTTATTTAAGGGTGTTATTTAAATGGTTAGCATAGCATTGGTATTTTTGTGAGCAGAAAAATATAATCTGTGAGCAGAAATAGCTAATTGATCAGCAACTTGTGGCCAAACATTTCAAAAGCAATCAGCAATTTATGTCATTCTGGATGGCTGTAATTATTTTTGTAAAGCATGTTAATTATATAAGCTGCAGTGAGCTGCTCCTGTTTGATAAAGTTTTGGTAAGCACTCAGAGAGTGAGCAAACAAATATAATGTAAGTAGACATTATGTCCATGTACCTAGTTTAATAAACTAAGTTGACGGAGCTCTGCTTCTCAGGGCTCCTATTTTTGGGTTAAGGGTCAAAAGATAACCTAAGATAACCTATTTATTTAGTTCGTCATACCTAACCCTAGGCACTAGCTGTGATAATAATATTTAAGTACTTTAAACTTTTTCTCTGCCGATCAATCATGAAATCTTGCTGATCAAGTAGTTATATTGCAGACTGAATGTTTATTATGCAAATTCATGTTATTATAAGCTGCCTATTTATGATTTAATTTTTGACCATTATAAAGATTATTTACGGAACAAGGATTGCTGCCTGATTTTTTTTATTGCAAATGAAATCTTTGTGTGCTGACCAAATTATTTAAATGCTGCTTTTTGTGGCTTACCAAATTTTATAATTGCGAAACCATTTAATTACTTCGCTGTATTTAATGTACGATCGCGTGATGTATGTGTGTATAACGTAAGGTGATGTATGTGTGAAGAAGAGATGACGGCTGCGTCCGTCACCTAAGTTATTCAGTACGAAATATACGGAGTTACGGGCAATACGTATTTTATTTCTACTAGTCACATATATTACCTAAAGTGGTCGCTCCGTTGAACATTTTAGTTGTGCAGTATAATAAATATTGACATTTTGGACAATGAATCCCCAAAGTGCATATCTACCGGCTAAACCACAGAAAACAAAAAGTCCGAAGTCCTTAGTGTCAACGTGCCTTTGGAGCCCAGGGTCCGCTGATTAGTCTATTGATTGGACTGAATATTAGCTTTACCTCAGAGTGACTGCCGTCTGATCGCCGCAACACAAAGGGATAGCGACTAGGAATAACGCATGACAAACCTGAAACCCTTCTGCATAGCAGTCTGTTGGTATCACATGTTAATATTGTAATACTGAGTTCAGAGCATCATTAAGGCTTCTTCAAAAGCCCATAACCAAACACATTAATACATAGTGTCCAAAATTCGTGGAACCGCATCTCAAATATCCAAAAAGTACAATGGACATTAACTTGTCACAACACCGGCAGCAAAGTCATCAAATTTATTCCGATGATTAAAATCACCAAATCACACAAAATTATAACCAACAACAGTATTCCAAATCAAAACAGATGTAGGTACCTAACTTGGAAACTTTCGGCGACAGATTAAGACAGTTTCCATTAAACGGTACGCAGAGTAAACAAACAAACTGTCCAATGTTGGCGTCTGTTATAACGTTCAGTTTGAAGTTCTCGACGCGGTCCGAAAACCAATTATTCTTGGTAACACTAGTGCCAACCTTTTGTGAGAAGTCTCCTATTTTTGGAGTTTAATAATTTTGCAACTGTTAAAGTAATTGCTGGTTAGCCGTTGAAATACGTGTGGTATGTTGGCCGAATGTTCGTTGTTTGGACTAAGTTGCCAATTTTCGATCAAAGTGATTGGTTCTAGCTGTCACTAACCATGCAGCGCTAAAGTGAAATTCAGAAACAATAATAAATTAAATTAATGAATTATTATTACCTATTCAGTTTGTCCGTGTGGCGACGGATTAAGAATACGGAATGTCACCACCCCATATCATCCCATGGGTGTCGTAAGAGCCGACAGATGGAGCATATTATGCAGAGAACAGCACTGTGAGAGAAGGAAAACTTGATACAAACCCTATACCAACCCGTTTGGCCAGCGTGGTATAGTAGGCCAATTCCTCCTTTCAAAGGAGAGGCCTAGTCCAGCAGTGGACTGTTAAGGGCTGGTGATGGTGATTCAGTTTTGGATTTTTGAAGAATTACTATCCTTATAAGTTCAACTTCTTCGCACTCTATCGTAGAGACAATCTTATTTACTTTTAAGAAAGAGGTAGCCAACTTTAGAATAACTTTTGGAGTACTCCTTTTGGAAAGACCCGGCTAAGTAAGTGCATGAGGACCCAATCGTAGTTCGCACAGTATTCATTTCATCGCACGCGAAATTAGTTTGAGGCAGACTCAGTTACTATAACTTGCAAGACCTATTTATGTAGGATTATTTTCATTACATGTGATTTTATTAAATATCGCAATGTTAATTAAGATACATTCATCAAAATCAAATACTATAGTTTTGTTTTGGTACTTAAGGATCCACAGCCTTAAGTACCAAAACATAACTATAGTATTGTGGTTATATCCTCACGGATATAACCATAATCATTATTATCGTCAACAGCCTTCCATAGTCCACTGCTGGTAATAGGCATCTTCTATGGCACGCCATTGAGCTTAAATGTTTGGGTCTTCTTGTGTAATAGGACGCTGCCAGTTACTTTGTATATATTGAGTTTCCAAAGACGCGATCTCCACTATACATAGCACACGTATGCTATAACGGTTGTAGATTCTGAGACACGTGTGACTAGCCTATTGCCACTTCAGATTGCTGATTCTTTGATATTAATAAAAAATATTTTCTTGGGTTTACGCGAATGTTACACATTGAAATTAAACTACAGTTTACGGATTTTATCGCGTTATATTGGTGGTTCGGCGTTACACCGAAACCGAATGTTCCTAGTCGATTTGGGAAACTATTAATATGGTGGACTGTAGGATGGCGGTTCTTCGGCGACTAGGAGATGAGGGAAAACGGAAAAGGTGATGTGGTTAGGAGCCTCTTACCTTGCAAATGGCAGCCTCCTGGTGTCTTCAAGTATATTGAAGCTGCTTGAATCACACCACTACACAAATCACTTTCACTCGCGAGCGGTTTGTTAGGTTTTTTGGTATAAGCGGTAATAATTATCTATGGCGGTGCGGATTGCGGTACACGATGGACCTGAGTTCTTTTAGCGTCTCGAATCTTCCATTCTTTTTTCGTCGCCGTTGAGCAGGGCAGCCAATAGCGAGGCGTTTTGGGAGGGGATTCATGAAAAGGATCGCTCGGATTGGCCGAACAGCGACGAACCATTGACGTTGACATAATTAACTAGCAATGGAAAGGATAGATGGCGCTACCAATTGGTTTCACTGGTTATAACATTAAAACCGAATGATGTAGAAACTACATTTTTATTACTAGCCGACGTTTCGAATTCATTACAGGATTCATGTTCACGGCAGACTGAGGTGATATTTGTCTTTGTCTTGAATTTAAAAGTCATCTCAAAGTACCCGAACACTTTTCAACTATTGGTGTTACTATCTATGCAGAATGTGCTCACTGTGTCTTGATGTCTTCTGGTGACTTTGTCCTTTTTGGGTTTCATTAGCCTGATAACAGGGTCGCAAGCTGGAGGAACATTCCAAACATCTTTCCTATTGATATTAGGATGTTTTTTAATTTCAATAGCTTCACGTATCATTCTTGGAATAAAGCGGTGTTCTTTTGCGAGTATCTGTGGTTTATCAAATCGCAGGTAACTCTTGGTTCCTTGTTCTACATGTTCACACACAGCAGACTTCGTCGAGCGTTTGTGTTTAATATCAGCTATATGCTCCTTTAGTCGAATGCCTGTGCTTCTCTTGGTTTGTCCAATGTATGAGCGCCCACACTCACAGTCTATCTTGTAAACCCCGGCCTCTTGTAAGGGTAACTGACTCTTGACAGATGTTAATAATTGGCTTATCTTCGTTGGCGGCTTGTAGAAAGTTTTGATTGAAGCTCGCTTCAAGATGGAGCCAATCTTGTCGGTCACGCCCTTGATGTATGGGAGGACAGCAGGTTGTCTTTCTACTGTGGCTGGCTTGTTCTTCGGGGATCTGTGACGTTGGCGCGGTGGTCGGAGCTTGTTGTCTTGCAGAACTTGCTTGACATGTTGAAGCTCGGCGTCCAGGTGTTTCTGGTCACAGATCCCCCGGGCTCTCTGAAACAAAGACATTCTCACGGTAGCTAATTGTTTAGGATGGTGGTGAGATTCACCGTTTAAGTACCTATTTGTATGTGTCTTTTTCCTATACACAGTGTGGCTCAAAGAGTTGTTTTTGTTCCTGATAACAAGTACATCTAAGAAAGCTAAAGAATTGTTTGCCTTTAATTCCATTGTAAATTTTATTTGGTTATGAATATAATTAGGATGGTCTAGGAATACATTAACATTATCTGTTGGTAAAATTGTAAAAGTGTCATCTACATACCGCTTGTAGAACCTCGGTGTGATGGTGGCAGTCTGCAGGGCTCGTGCCTCGAAGTCCTCCATAAAGATGACAGCAACAACAGGCGATACTGGAGAGCCCATTGCCACACCGTCTATTTGTATGTAGTATTTCTCATTCCCATAACAGATAGCCAATTGTTAAGCAGTGTTTCAACATTTCTGCATATTCCTCAGGCATGTTGTTCTCTATTAGCTTCCTTCTAGTTATTTCAATACAGTCATGTGCCGGTAAGCATGTGAATAATGACTGCACATCAAAACTAACCATAGTTTCCTTGTCAGAGAGATGTAGGTTGTGACGTCGTGCCTCGGCGCTTGCGAGCCTCGCTACGAGTGACGCACGGCGGTGGGGAGCCTCTCCCGCTCGCCGACCCTATATATACCGGCGACACACGTGGTTGGGCCCTCTTTCTGCTTGGAGACAACACGACAAAGCTGAGTACCCATCCGAAGACCTGTGGAGTGCCAACCTACTACCCACGCCCTGGATAATTGTCTAGTCGGTTAATCTCAAGTGTCAGTTCTTTTGTGTAATTAAAACCATTGTGAATCTGGAATATAACGCAAGTTTAATCTTTCCTGGTGATAGTTTTTTATTTATTTCCCGTAAGACAACCTAATTATCTCTCTTTAATTGCTCGGCGAGTGATCGACCCCGGCTATCCCGGGAAATCAATCACTCGTGCGACATTGGCGCCCAATAGAATTTTTAAATATATTTTTAAAACGTAAGTTGGCACTTTACAGGTGAGTGAAATAATTTCTTTTTCTCTTGTATATTTTTCTCCTGTGTGTGCATATATTCTGGTGTGGTGAATTGCGTACAGGTACAGTTTCTATCTATTTTGGTTGGCCATAAGCAATTTAACTGTGTAAATAACATAACGGTGATTTAATTAACGTCGGTCTAAAATCACGTTTCACCGCGGGCAGCGTGCCCAGCCGCCAACCGGTTCTAACCGCTTAGCCGTTGAACTAACGTGCCTCGTGTTCGCGAAAAAAATATTGTGATTCAACCTTTGAGTGACCTTTAAGAATTTTTTTTTTAATCCTTTACCAATCATCACACCATTGTATAATTTAGTGTATTTCAGCTTTTTTTAGCACGGTATTCGATTTTCTGGCGATATTAAAAATTTTTTTCTAGTACCGGCGTAAATACTTAGATTTTCTATTATTGTTTTGTAATAATGGCTTACATTATAAATTTCTCATTATTAACTAAAGCAGAATTAGAATATGAGACCACAATACGCGGCGTTTCAAAGCCTGACGATCTCCGCAAATCTATTTGTTGAAATGCATTTTGATTGGCGTGTTGTTTTTCGCCGTGCCTTGTTCTGAAGTTCTGTTGTTATTCTTAATTCTGTATAAATTCCATAATCAAATTGTTATTATAGGTACTTTATAAACATTCAGAGTAATTAACCGTGCGTCGCGAGCTCGGAACAGTCGAATAGTACCTACCATTTAGATCGGACCTACCTAGTTGTCGTTATGACGCACGCGCGTTCACTCAGCGACGCGCCGATAAATAAATGCCAAACTAATGATTCACTATTGTTTACATTCAAATGGTGTTTACTGGTCGTGTTGTAGTTATTAATTAGAGCAAAATATTTATTAAATTCTTTCCCTTGACATTGAGCGGTCCGGTCGTGTCTGCGGCTTATATTATTTTTGTTCATCGTTACGAAAAATCTGTTGTTACACCTAACTATATTCAAAAAGTTTACTTATCTAGTGGCAAAGGCCGAACCCAAGATTTTTAAGTCGTAGGGCTAGATCAAGTTCTTATATCTACAAATCATTATTACCTAATAATTACCCTAAGCGCTTCTCCATAGATTGTTATCTTTGCTATTGGGCTATTACACTGGCCTTGGCATTTACATGTAGGAATGTGTGATGAATTATGAATGATAAATGTTTATGTTCAAGTTCAGACTGCCGTTGTACGCGTGAAGAATGCAAGCGTGGGTCATTATTATTTAGGTATACTAATTAGCGTATAGGGTTGTCACTTGTTCTAGGTACTCATGCCCTTGTTTTCTCTAATTCCAGGGAGTATCTTCAGGGCTGCTACGCCCGTTGGGCTAGGGAATTTTCCTTAGGGAAAATCCCGGCCTAACGGGGGGGGGTGTGTGACGTCGTGCCTCGGCGCTTGCGAGCCTCGCTACAAGTGACGCACGGCAGTGGGGAGCCTCTCCCGCTCGCCGACCCTATATATACCGGCGACACACGTGGTTGGGCCCTCTTTCTGCTTGGAGACAACACGACAAAGCTGAGTACCCATCCGAAGACCTGTGGAGTGCCAACCTACCACCCACGCCCTGGATAATTGTCTAGTCGGTTAATCTCAAGTGTCAGTTCTTTTGTGTAATTAAAAACATTGTGAATCTGGAATATAACGCGAGTTTAATCTTTCCTGGTGATATTTTTTTATTTATTTCCCGTAAGACAACCTAATTATCTCTCTTTAATTGCTCGGCGAGTGATCGACCCCGGTTATCCCGGGAAATCAATCACTCGTGCGACAAGGTGTTTTATTTCACTGACAATACATACATAGACTCACGCCTGTTTCCGGGAGAGATAGGCAGAGACTACGGAATGCCATTTGCAACGATCCTGACATATCTATCTTGCTTCATTCACTCCCATCAGATTTCTCATGCGTTCTCTTCTGTTCAGGGTACTTCTAACCTGTCCTTTTTTTAGGATGTCTCCAATCTGGCCAGAGAACGTCGGCCTAGGTCTTCCCCTTCGTCCTGTCCCATTCACACTTACCTTGTATATCTGCTTGGTCAATCTTTCGTCACCCATCCTCTCCAAGTGCCCAAACCATCTTAGCATACGTTTCTCGATGCTTGTCACTACATCTTCTTTTACCCCGCAACACTCTCTTATCACACAATTCTTTACTCTGTCAGTCAAAGAAACATCACACATACTTCTCAGTGCTCTCATTTCTACAGCATTTATTCTACTTTCTTGACTCTTCTGCCATACTCAACTACCAATATCATACATAAGAGTAGGTCCTAACACCCCTCTATGCACAGCCAAACGTGTCTTTTTCTGTCCCTGTTTTGGCTATTCATACACGCCTTCAGAGCTCCATTCACTCTATTACCTGCATTAACTCTTCTTTCAATATCTTCTACATTCTTACCATCTCTTGTAAACAGCGTACCTAAATATACGAACTCATTCACTTGCTCTACTCGTTGTCCATCGATCATAACATTACAAGCCGTAACGCATTCCTCCTTTTCAAAAACCATAACTTTCGTTTTCCTTACATTCACTTTCCTTCCTGTCCTCTCTAACGCACTGTTACAGGCCACTCTAACCACTGAACCTGCTATCCCTAACAGTTAAATCCCTTACTCAGCATGCCTGTTAGTTATCGTAATAGACGCTACCATAATCCCCATCAGTCCGTTCCTATCCTCCACGGTGCGCGGTAGTCCCAAATCATTCTCACCATTGTAATTATTGTATTAAATTGTCAAGGACAAAATAAATCATCTTCAAATCTAAAAACTGTTTTTTAAAAACGCTTTCTCAAGTCGCATCGTAACATTGGTGGCAGCGTAAAGGGATAACAAAATCCCAGGTATCCTCCGAGTGCATAAAACCGTACCGTTAAACAAGCTACATTCCAGTGCAGTGAGAAAAGTGATAATAATTCTAAATCCATACTTACCATTTCCAAATCAAAACCGCGACATACTCGTAAAGTGTATTCGAGCTGATTGTGAGAGTTAAAGTCGAGTAAGGAACAATAGTACTATACCGCGGAACGTGACTCGCGTTCTTCTTACATACAAACCAACTTCGTATCCAGAGTGCTATCCTATATATCTCGTCCTGCTAGACGAGAGAAGTACTGCTAGAAGATGCTGTATAATATGTTCCTGCTGGGTGTGTTCCTGACTTCAATGTGAGTAACTGTTCACCATTTATACTTACCAGTGCAAACCATATTCAGTGCAGTGCAATTTCCAGTGTTACAGTGATCCAAAACATACGTTTTATAATAAACTAGACTAACTAACTTAATATCCGATACTATAATTTCGACTCATTCGTCGGATGTAATTTAGACGACTTATTCGAGATAAGAATAGCGCCGTCCACTCGCAGTCATAACAAAGCCATAAGGCTCGCTTAAGTTCGTAGAATTCGTGTCTGACTATTCTTTGTTACTTACCATTCTATTGTAACGAATACTGCCAATACTTATAACCTTGATTTTATTTAGCCTGTTTTGATTATTAAACTACAATGTCACAGGAAGAACTCAAGAAGCCTATTGCAGTGCAATCTGACTCTGTTGATTTAAATGTTTTAATTAAGTTCATAAAACCTTATGACGGTTCCTGGGACAAACTCACACCTTTTGTAACTAACTGTTCAAATGCATACAACCTTGCTTCTACGAACCAAAAACCCATATTGTTCAGGTATATTTTAAGCCAACTCCAAGGACGAGCGGAAACTGCATGTTCCATTGAAGATTTTAATAATTGGGATCAACTTAAAGACTTTTTAAATACTCAATTAGGCGAGCGAAAATGCTATTCACATTTACTAACCGACCTTCAAGAGTGTCGGCAAATGAACACAGAAACGGTTACACAATATTCCCTGCGTTTAGAGACATGTTTATCCCAGTTGTTAACTGAAATTAATCTAAGCAATTCCAAGAAATCAGAGCTTCCTGGCAAAACTAGTGCAATGGAGGAAGTAGCCCTTCACACCTTTGTCCTTGGTCTACACCCAAGAATATCAAACAATGTTCGGGTTCGATCCCCGAAAACACTGAATGAGGCGATTAACGCAGCCGTTTCAGAGGAAAAAATTCTGCAATTTGTCAACAGGAAATCACACCCTAACGCCGACTCAGGACCTTCACGACCAAGGTCATTTCCGAAACCTGAAAGTAAGTCACAGGAGTTTAGACCTAATAACGCTTTCCAAAACAAGCCGCGAGCTTACCCACTCTATTGCCGATACTGCAAGTTTCCTGGTCACGTCATTGAAAACTGCCGTAAACGGGAATACAATAATAAAAGGTTCGGTAATTTACAGAGCAATCAAACTCAAAATCGAACCAATTTCGTGTATCAAGGAGAAGACGTTGTTGACACTAATACTGATTCTTTAAACTAAATTGAGGCCCGCGTTGGTGTCGGTCGGGCCACCGCATCCCAAAATCCGACATTGCTTGCTATATCCAAAATAATAATTCTAATTCCTTAAATAATAAATACTTACCAAATCCAAGGTCAATGGCAACCGTAACAAGGCTATGCCATGACTATTCCAGTACTAAATCCTTGCTATATCCTAGAAATGTTGATAAAATAAATAATTACTCTAATAAATACTTACCAAATCCAAGGTCAACGGCATCCGCAACAAGGACACGCCATGACAATTTTAATGCTAAATCCTTACTATATCCTTTGAATAGAAATAAATCTTCGTTAACCATGAAGAATAACCTTTCGGGTCAACAATCAGTTACGCGTTCGAGCCCCCTTCCTGAAAAAAATAAAATTAATCATTCAAATAAAAGTATTGTAGAAAATAAAATAAATTCGGAATCAATTCAAGATCCTAAAATCTATAACTACACAACAAATATTTCCCGTAAGTTCTTACCTTATATAAAAATACTTACCTCTGTATCCTCGAAGCCGTTATCTTTACTAGTTGACACAGGTGCATCATTCAGCCTTATATCAAAGTCCTGTATTGAAAAGATGCCTGAAATTACTAAATCCATTATTAAATTTAAAGGCATTGACTCCTCGGGTACTAAGTCTACACTAGGTCACATCCCTATAGAATTCGGTTCATTAAAACATAATTTTCACGTCGTCGAAGGCGTTGATCTACCCTATGACGGTATAATCGGCAGCGATATTTTTGATTCCATGAACGGTAATATTGACTATCCCAAACAATGCTTATTACTGAATAACTCAGCATTCAAACTTCATTTCAACGAACCTGTTTGTGTAATACCTGCTAGATGCGAAACTGTAATAGAATGCAGTGTCTCGAATCCGGAAGTCGATGAAGGCTTTATATTAGACCAGAATCCTATAAAAAACCTGCTTATAGCTAATTGTGTAGTGAAAGTAAAAAACAATTCTCGTATTAATATTTCCGTAGTAAATGTCTCAGAACATCCCTTATCTTTCAACCCTGACCTAAAATTAGAAATAACACCTTACAACCCCAAAGAAGTTCGACGAATCTGCAATTTTCAGACTGACAATATGCAGTGTGGCCGCGATGATTCCTATTCCCGCACGAAAAAAGTACTTGATCAAATTCGCGTATCTCATTTAAATACCGAAGAGAGTTCTGCACTCCTAAATCTTTGTAGCGAATTCTCAGACATTTTCCACCTCCCAGGTGACCAATTGACTTACACGAATGCCATCCAACATGAAATTAAAACTTCTACTTCAGTCCCAATCCATGTTAAATCATACCGTTTCCCAGAGTGTCATAAAAAAGAGGTTAACTCTCAAATTGAAAAAATGCTTAACCAAGGTATTATTAAACCATCCGTATCGCCCTGGTCATCACCCATCTGGGTGGTGCCTAAAAAATTAGACGCTTCCGGTGAAAGAAAGTGGCGAGTAGTGATAGATTACCGAAAGCTAAACGATGTAACTATCGGCGACTCATATCCCATCCCGAACATATCCGAAATCCTAGATCAACTTGGCAGAAGCAAATACTTTAGTACTTTAGATCTTGCTTCCGGTTTTCACCAAATTAAAATGAAACCGGAAGACGCCGCTAAAACAGCATTCTCCGTACCTCAAGGCCATTATGAATTCACTCGTATGCCATTTGGTTTAAAAAATGCCCCTTCTACGTTTCAACGTTTAATGAATTCGGCTCTCTCCGGCTTACAAGGCATGCAATGCTTTGTTTACTTAGATGACATTGTGATCCATGGATTTGACCTTGACTCTAACATCGAAAACCTTTCTAACGTTTTTAAACGTCTCCGTAGTTTTAATTTGAAGTTGCAACCAGACAAATGCGAATTCTTGCGCAAAGAAGTCTCCTACCTAGGACATATCATCACAGACGAAGGAGTCAAACCAAACCCAGATAAAATAAAGGCAGTCCACCAATTCCCTACTCCAAAATCCCCGAAAGATATAAAATCATTTTTGGGCTTCGTTTCGTATTATCGTAGATTCATCCATGATTTTTCTAAAATAGCCAAACCTTTGACTAATCTCCTCAAGAAAGATATTCCATTTAAATGGGAACACGAACATCAACTTGCATTCGATACCCTAAAACACAGACTGACGTCAGCACCATTATTGATTTACCCCGATTTCGCTAAACCATTCATATTAACTACTGATGCCTCCAATTACGCCATAGGCGCGATACTATCCCAGGGTGAATTGGGTAAAGATAGACCTATCGCCTATGCATCCCGCACTTTAAATAAAAGTGAGTGTAACTATAACACCACCGAAAAGGAATTGCTTGCTATATTGTTTGGATGCAAAACATTCCGTCCGTACCTATACGGCAGGACCTTCCAAATTGTCACTGACCATCGACCCCTAAAATGGCTCTTCAATCATAAAGACCCTGGTAGCAAACTACAAAGATGGCGGTTGAAACTCGAAGAGTACGAGTATGAGATAGTGTACCGAAAGGGCAAATTCAATGCTGCTGACGCTCTCTCTAGATACCCTTATGAAGATACTAAGCTTATAAATCCAATTGCTCCACAACCAGTTCCAGGCCCTTCATGGGCTGATGATAACAATCCTATATTTCCTGATTCGGATGATGATGCGCGTGATCTTGACGACCTCCTAGATCCAAATGCTATTCCAGCATTATCCCCTACTCCTCAAGACTTAGTGGAATTACCCGATGACCTTAGAGACATAAATCTCGACGACCTAGAAATCTCAGAGCGTCCAAATAGTAATAATAATTCAAATGATGACTTACCTTTAGTGAATCAGCCTCAGCCGCAACCTCCTCCTCTCGCCGATCCAATAGACAGCCCAAACGCTAGATCTGAAACATACACTGAATTTCTTAAAGTCATTAGTAGCAAAAATTTTCAATCTAATGTAGCGATCATAGAACATAACGAAAGCTTACTCAAAACTACATGCCAGAATATCATTGTACCTACCTCAGTCGATATGGATGAGTCCATCCCTTATGTAGAAAACATAATATCCAATCTTGCCGACAAGGATACCTTTCTTGCACGCGATAGAAACCTTTATTCGTCCTTAATTCACCAAGATCATAATAAAAAATATTACTTCCTATTTACAAAAATTAATCATTTCGATACAACCTCTTATTCAGATATATTTGAAAGCCTTAAAAACCTTAGAAATGAACTAATAGTTTGCCATAGCGACGAAGTCAAATCTATAGCAATTACTGATTTCAAAAATCCATTCGATAAGCACTATTTCACCAAAATCTATAATATTATTCTGTATTTATTTAATAACACTGGCATAGAAATACATATTTACCATAATAACATTCAATACCCGTCACTAAGCGAAATCAAACAAATTCTTAGAGACAATCACGACTTACCTGTTGCTGGTCATGTAGGATCGACTAGAATGTATAGTAGAATAGCCGAACGCTACTACTGGAAGGGCATGCGATCAGACATACAGGACTATGTAAAATCGTGTCAACTATGCCAAACTAATAAAGCGCTTCGTCAAACGAATAGAGCTCCCATGCAGATCACTAGTACCGCAAACACAGCCTTCGAAAAGGTATTTCTTGACATAGTAGGTCCATTACCAGAGTCTGGTAGTGCTAAGCTAAAATACATCCTTACATTACAAGATGACCTTACGAAATACTCAGCAGCGTATCCCATTAGGAGCACTACAGCAGAAGAAACCAGCGAATGTCTTATACATTTCATATCCGTATTCGGTATCCCTAAATATATAGTATCAGACCAAGGAACCAACTTTACTGCCGAACTCTTTAAACAAACATGCTCTTTCCTCAGAATAAAACAAATTTGGTCGACTCCTTACCATCCTCAGACACAAGGTGCCTTAGAGAGAAGCCACTCCACTTTGAAGGAGTATCTTAAGTCATACATTGATCAAAGCCCAGAATCCTGGTCAAAATATGTATATACCGCTATGTTAGCCTACAATACCAATATTCATTGCACAACAAACTTTACACCCCACGAGCTTGTTTTTGGAAAAAAGCCATATATACCTAATTCAATTTATGAGAATAATGTTGATGCAACTTACCCTGAGTATGTGAGAATACTTCAACAGCGATTACAGTATTCGCAGCAAAAGGCTATTGAGAACATCCAGAGATCAAAAGAAAGATCTAAGAACTACTATGATAGTCAGACACGTCCCGTCAACTACAAAATAGGTGACTATGTTTATTTAAAAAACCACTTGAGAATGGGCAAAGCATTATCTCCCGTTTGGAAAGGCCCGTTCAAGATAGTTAAATTGCATGGCAACAATAATGCATCCCTATTAATAAATAAGAAACATGTAAAACACCACTTTGACGAGCTAAAATTAGCTCATATAGGTCCTAGATCAGTTTAGTCTTAATTATAGAAACTTAAGTATTGTATAATATAATAGTTGTAATCTTTTACAGTACCATTGCTAAGAGCTTTCCGGATATAATACGTCCAGTAGAGAATGGTCCCGGAATCTATTTCGACCCGATTGGTTCCGTGAAAATAATTAATGGACATTTAAGTGTAGTGGTACCCATAGATGTATCTTTTATTAGCCCTCACCTCAATAATATAAATGATATTTTACATTCAATTGACAATATATGTATTCAAAGTAATGTATTCGATACTTCAGTATGTAATCAAATTATTCAACCACTCCGAGTCAGATATACTGATATGACTAGAGACTTTAATGCCATTTCTCACCTGCTCACTCAGAGAGTAAAACGATCCTCATGGTTTGGCGGCGTCGGTACCGTTATGAAACATCTCTTTGGCACAATGGACGAGGACGACGCTATTCAATATAATAACGCTATTCAAGAACTTAACAATAATCAAAAACAATTAGCTACTTATATGAAAGAAAATATATTATTAACAACTTCAACGCTTACTGCATTTAATGAAACAATTAATCAACTCGTTGAAAATGAAAAGTCCTTGAATAACGCTATCAACTTCTTATCGGATAATCTTGTAAATTTGACTAATATATCTGAAAATTTAACTATTAAGGTTAAAATAATGGAGATTATAACCATGTTAGAGAATAGTATACTTACCTTATCTTTTAAGTTAGAAGATATATGTAATGGGTTAATGTTTAGTAAAAATAATGTACTATATCCCGCTATATGTTCTCCTGAAGAACTGTATAACGATTTAGTTGCTAACTTTCGTTTATTGCCTAGCTCTAAGGAATTGCCTATTGTCCTAAGTATAAGTAACATCCATGTACTTATGCAAATGTCTAGAATAAGTTCATACTATTCCGAGAATAAGATCATTTTTGTAATTAAGATCCCATTAGTTAACCCTTTAGAATTTAACTTGTATAATACATTACCCTTACCTATACCACAGTATAATGATACTTATATAACTATTATTCCCACTACGTCACACATAGGGTTCTCTAGAGATAAGAATCAATATTGTCTTGTAAATAACCCTAAAGAATGTCAATCTATGAACCAATACTATATTTGTGATAAGATAAATATTCTATCCAGTGTAGCTCAGCCTATTTGTGAGAGCGAAATAGTATCTAAAACTCTGTTTATGTATCCCAAAGAATGTGAAACGAAATATGTGAAAGGTAACATCGAAATCTGGCAAGAACTGTACGATAGTAATTATATATTTGTTATGTCAAAAATTACAAAATTCACACTTGACTGTTCAAATGATCATGTTTACGAAACAAATATAAATGGCACAGGTATAATTAATATTCCAGATGGCTGTATTGGCTACTGTAAAAACACACAGTTACCATCGAAACAGAATATTAAAATAAATTTAACACATATAGATTTAGATTACAATACGATTAAACTAAATAATATAAGTATACCAAAATTGCTAGACCTTAAGTATTCTGAAGTAAACATTAAACACACAAGTTTCCAACCTTTAATTAATTATAAAGAAAATTTTGATTTACTAAAACAAAAATTTGAGAAGATCATTGAACAACCAAGCGTCCAAACTTATGGACATTACTATGTCCCATTCATATCCTATTTTGTTTTAGCTTGTATTTCTATTTTATGCTATAAATTGTATAAATGCTACTATGTAAACCGTTGCACTTCTCCCTCTCAATCACTCAATATCACCAATCCTAATTCTCCTGCCGAAATTGAACTTACCACTCCTGAAGAACTCCCTCGGCTCCGCATCTTAACATAAACTTCACCTTAGGGTGTAAGTTTAGTCTTAAACGGGGGGCTGTTACAGGCCACTCTAACCACTGAACCTGCTATCCCTAACAGTTAAATCCCTTACTCAGCATGCCTGTTAGTTATCGTAATAGACGCTACCATAATCCCCATCAGTCCGTTCCTATCCTCCACGGTGCGCGGTAGTCCCAAATCATTCTCACCATTGTAATTATTGTATTAAATTGTCAAGGACAAAATAAATCATCTTCAAATCTAAAAACTGTTTTTTAAAAACGCTTTCTCAAGTCGCATCGTAACAGCACCATGCATGATTGTTACAATCTCCTGCAACTCCTCCGCTGAAGACGCAAGTATAACCTGATCATCAGCATAAAGGAGGCATTTGACAAGTAACTCATTCATCCTTAATCCACAGTCACTATTTTTCAAATCTTGCAAACAACTGTCCATGAAGAAGCCACGGCGACGCTACACATCCCTGTCTAACACCTGTCTCGATGGTAAACCAATCCGTGTACGACTCATTCTACATCACATCTATCCTCACACAAGCTCTAGAATCTTCATAAATGGATTTTAGAGCTCGTATGAGGCTGCTGTTCACCCCATATATCGACAGTACCGACCACATTCCATACCTCACCACTTTATCGTAAGCCTTTTCCAAATCCACGAATGCGCAATAGAGCTTTTGACCTTTGGCCAAGAATTTTTCGGCTATGCACCGCAAGGAAAAGACTTAATCCATGCACCCCATACCCTTTCGGAATCCTACTTGTACATCCCATATTTTCTTGTCGGTTACTTCCATAACTCTTTCAACACTTTCACTGACAAAATGGTAGGAATCCTTTACATGCGCTCTCGTCTTGCCTCTGAGTGGCGAGAGAATCTTTGCAATGTGTTGAGCCAATCTGTAGGTTGGTGTCCCTATTTGACTGACTATAGGGCGCAGTGGAGTACTTTCTTTGTGTATTTTCGGTAGAACATACAATTGAGGAGGTTTTGCATACGGTGGTATTAAGTATTTCACGTCCAGATTCAGTTGTTCGGAGTATTTCTTCACAATGTCACTCGTTTGCTTGAATATTTTGTTGGTAGTGTCCGTCTTAACCAATTTATTTATGTACTTTCATCCCACAAAAGATTTTCAATTTTTTGTTTATAATCGGACGTATCCATCACTACCGTTGCATTTCCTTTATCTGCTCGGAATACTGTTAGTTCAGGTCTAGCCCTATTGAAATTAAAAAACATCCTAATTTCAATAGGGAAGATGGTTGGAATGTTCCTCCAGCTTGGGACCCTGTTATCAGGCTGATGGAACCCAAGAAGGACAAAGTCACCAGAAGACATCAAGACACAGTGAGCACATTCTGCATAGATAGTAACACCAATAGTTGAAAAATGTTCGGGTACTTTGAGATAACTTTTAAATTCAAGACAAAGACAAATATCCCCTCAGTCTGCCGTGAACATGAATCCTGTAAAGAATTCGAAACGACGGCTAGTAATAAAAATTTAGTTATAGATCATTCGGTTTAAATGTAATAACCAGTGAATCCAATATAACGCGATAAAATCCATAAACTGTACTTTAATTTCAATTACTAAAAAATCTGAAAGCAAAACTATTAGGCACCTTGTATTTTACTTTGGAACCCTAAAACGGACAAGTGATTCAATTGTATAGGAACGAGGTGGACTTGAATTAGCAGCCGTTCCTTGCCAAGTAGTTTATCCTTATAAAACGTTATTTCCTACATACAAAACATAAGGAAAATATACTGCGGACCACAACAGTGCTTCAAATATATTATAAAGATAATTTACTAATCTATTTATTGTCATAATAACACAAAAGCTACATTGATAGAAATAGTGGCAAAAATTACTTCCTACTTCATTTTATGACAAAATAATGTCGATGTTAAAACATGTCATGCGGAAAACCTGAGGCCGGCGGAGAATATAGTACCAAATAGGCTGGTCGATAACCTATTAAACGCCTTCCAAACATTTTTGTAACGCCGTCTATAACAAATAGGATACTTCAATAAAATGTTCCGCATTTCTGACAACCGAAAATCCATTTCAGAAGGGGATAATTTGATATGACGCCAAGGAAATGGCGAAATAAACAACACTAAATAATAGGCTACGATGTTTATCGTTAATATAAATAAATATTTTACGCGACTTGAAATGTAAGCTGTAATGTTTTGTTCGTTTTCCTATAATTTTAAGTTATTCCCAGATCAGAATTTAGGAAACAGTTCAATTAATGAATTTTTGTAATTATTAAAAAGTTGAAAAACAGACATAATTATTAAATAAAATATATATTTCATTTATAAATAATCACTTATACGTCTTGATAAACAAATACGAATGAATATTTACTTGAATGTCCAACGTTATTTTAAAATGAAATGCTCAAATTAAATATTATACACGGCGTATTTTCAGCAATATTTTATTATCCGAATAGACAGTTTGGTATACAGATTAAAATAAATGTCACCTTTATATATAAACACACAGTCAGTAACATTTTCATAAATTTAGGCCATAAATCATTGATAGAAACCACAAAGAATTCGAAGTGACGATGGCGCAAAAAACAATAACAGTTTTTTTACTGAATAAGAGCTACCGGTTTTGCTTAACAACATCAAGTTCCTACACCACGGAATTTTTAAACTGAAAGGGATTTCCAAACTTTTTGCTGTCAATCGTAGGCAAAGACCTGCACGTCTGTTTCGTGGGTAGATACAAAATGTATCCGTTGCTTGGAACACTACCTGTGTTCTTTATTCCAACACCCATACGACTCTATTACCTCTACTAAAATGTTTATGTTCATTAGGCGTGTTAAGTTAATCATCTGCTGGAATTCCGGGCACATAGCGATAGTTCCATGCCATTATATTTGCAGCACTATGGCATGAGTTTGATGGGATATGTCCATATTCTTTGGCACAGTTTCAAATAGGTTTATTTGACTTGAAAGTCTTAGGTAGGACTTAAAGCGGTTGTTTTAGTATATCTGTGATGATAAGGGAGGTATTATCGGAAGTGGCCACATATCTCACACATACCATATCACAAAAAACTAAACAGTCGTCACTGGATATCATCTAATAAAGGGTGTCTCAGTAAGAGTGCACTTTTTCACTTTAAAAGAAAAATAATTTATGACAGAAAAGTATTTTATGACAGAGTTGTGATATTTTTATTGTATTGTAAAGAAGACATGTTCCAATTAAGTATGGAATAAAATATCCGGCAAATGACCCCCACGGCTCCGATGACAGGCCATTACTCTTTTCATGAAATTTTCCAAGACTTTTCCACAGAGATGTGGCTGTATCTCACCGATGACGCGTTGGATTTCCGATTTGAGCTCAGGAATTATTTCGGGTTTATTCGCATAAAGCCGAGATTTCACAAAACCCCAAAGCAAAAAATCGTACGGCGTTAAATCGCACGATCTTGGTGACCAGTTGGCATCAGAATTTCGTGAGATAATGTGTTCTGGAAATCGTTGTTGCAATAAGTCGATTGTTTCATGCGTGGTGTGGCAGGTTGCGCCATCCTGCTGAAACCACATGTTGTCCAGATTCATGCCTTCCAGTTGAGGCCACAAGAAGTCCGTTATCATATTCCTGTAACAAATGCCGTTCACAGCCACAAAAATTTCGGCCTCATTTCCAAAAAAGTAAGGTCCAATCACGCCGCCTGGCCAAAATCCGCACCAGACAGTTACTCGTTGTGGGTGCATTTGTTTCTCATGGATTGCATGAGGATTTTCGGCGTCCCAAACTCGACAAGTTTGTGTATTCACGAACATATATAAACTACGAATGCCTTTTGTGTTATGCAAATATTTAGTTTCTGAAGTAATGTGTTAAGCCAAACATTTTGACTGAGATTTAGAGTTTGTGAAGTTGGGGTTGGTAGAGTTAGTACGTCTAGATTCAGAAACATGGCTGAATGGTAAGCCTTATGCACTCAGCATTTTACATGCCTTATGTCTTGTCAACATTTTTAAATAAATAAAAAAAATCAATAGTCTGCACAGTACAGAAACTATATATAGCAAAAGGAAACGCTTCCATCACCTTTATTTCTAAACCAAATCTCGATAATAAGCCTTGAACCTAGGTAAAACACGATTAATGAAGAAAGCAGCATATCTGAACAATAAAATGTAGGTAGTTACTCATTCACTCCACTACGTTTGTCGTCATCAGATGGCGTAGCAGCGCGGCGTTTAAATTAACACGAAACATTTAATAATGCAACTGCGCGAATCATCTTCATCACTTTCAATGGGGATGATGTTGCGGATCTTTTAATGTGCGTACAGATTACGGCACTTGGATTAAAGCATTATCAACTTTTCGGAATAAATAATATATTTTCAGAAACACGTTTTCGGCAGTTTTACTGCATGCCTTTATGATTTTGTAGATTGATTTTATACTAATATTGATTTATGTTGTAAAATTTCAAAATAAAAATATATAGGTATTGCGTAACTCATAATAAATAGCCAGTAAGTAAGGACCCATTAATGGTAACAAATTTTAACACTGTTTTCACTAACCAACAAGTGAGTTTCTTGCCTGATTCTTCTCAGGAGGCTCTACTTTCTGAACGGGCATTTTTTTTCAATGCTCAACTATGTATGCATTTAAAGTTACTTTTTTATTTTTTTTATTTGTATGACTTTCTGACGTGTCCAAAAAATTTAAACATTTTTATGGAAATAAACATATTTGAGTTTGAGTTTGAGTTTGATGTACACGTGTCCACTCGATGTATTTATTTTAATTTACGTTTTGTTAAGCCCTTAGGTTCACCCCCGTAGGATCTCCACCTTGTCGTGGTGGAGGGGCTCAGTAACCGTGGGTTTGAGGTACACCCACGGTGAAGCTAAGCGGGATCCCCGGAGGGGACGCTCCACGTGGGCTTGGGTGAGGCCTGCGTAGTATACGTTCCGAGGTGCGGGTGCGGGGGACAGTTCTGTCTGTCCCTCGCAGTCGGATGCGGTCGCGGGAGGAGAGGCGTGTCGGTGTTGCGTTGCCGCGCGCCCTATCTCCCTCGGGATGCTCCTCCCTCCCCCAATGGGGGCGCACGATCGTTGCGTCGCGGTGGGGCCGCAGAGAAAGAGGAGATGCGATGTTGCGTTGCCGTCCTCCCTATCCTCTGCGGCCGCTGGGTGTTTTGGCGGCGGAGCCCAACACCTTCATCCGCCGCCAAGGGGGTTTCGTTCGGGGCCCGCCTGACCATCTGGCGGGCCAATACCCGTCGGGGGGTAGCGAGGAATGCTTCGGTGAAACCCTACCCTCCGACACATGGGTACATGAGGAGCACGGGTTGGTTTTTAGTCGGTAAGAGTCTGACAGTCCCCTTCATCCTTCCCCCCCAGGGCGGAGGGACTCCATGAGGATGTTCCAACCCGATACAAAAAAAAAGCCCTTAGGTTAAATAATTTATCCAGACCGTAGATGCGTTTATAAAAATCTAACGTCTTTTACATATTATCAGTGGCAACTATGGAGATTTTAGATTCAGTATAAACTAAATAAGGACATAAATCTTAAAAAATACAATACACCCACAATAGTTTGAAAAGTGTACAGAAATAGTTCATACAATACGAAACTTCGTGCATTGTACTAGAAATTCTAAATTATTCTTGTGCCCAAACATTTCTATGTTGAACATCCCACGTAAACATTACTATCATGATTCTGATATTGACAGTACTGTACCATGTGGGTGGAACAAAACATGTTCAATGTTTACATTTGTATGTCGGCGGGATGCTTGATTCTTGGCCGGTATCAACACTTCACATCACAGTTTGTTATAAGTTCACACCAAATCAAATTTAACAGAACTGACTATAACTATTTCGTATTACTGAACACGAAACGAGTGACAGTTTCTAGGTACATGTTGTCCGCCCGGAGTCTCCAAGAGAAGTGATTGTTGTTGTGTCGCTCCGTTGAAAGTCAGCCGTCACCCCCCTCTTCAACTGTAGCGAACTGTTATACGAAGGTTATGCTGAGTCTTTTTAAAAAAAAGAATTAAAAGAGAAAATTTGAAGATTTGGAAACTTTTAATTTGTAATGACCTTTACAAACGACAAAAGATTATTAAAAGGCGAGTGGTCTCAATTGGAGCTAGCAAAAGACTGACTCTTTCCCATGGCCCGGCCACCTGCATGTCACATGACACCGGTGCCACCTGCATAAACTAAGAGAATCCTAGAAAGCTGACCTCAGCTAACATAAGGGCGCTGCCATACATGACGTGTATGTAACAGCCCCCGGGATAAGAGGAAACTTACCCTAAGGGAAAGTTTCCGAAAGAAAATTAATCGATACGTAAACGCGGTGGACTTGAAATTGACTCTAATTGGATATCGGGGTTATCATCTAATTTGGTTATTACAAGCTTCGATTTTGAACACTTGCCTTTTTTACAAAAATATAAAATAATTAATATTAACCATAACATTACTGATACTAAACTAAGAATAGGAAAACTTATATGATTATTGAAATCATTTGATGTTTCTACAGAATTTAAATTATCTATTATTTGATTGGAAACTATTTTAAGATCTTTGAGATTATCTAATTTTACATTATTGATTTTTACAGGTGATAGATTTAATTTATTTACACGATCAACATTACAACAACTGTCATTCATTATATTAAAACTAGAAGAAACTGTTGGCAATTTTATAGTTGGAGTAGTTTCTTTTACTAATCTAGTATTCTTACAATAAGCTACACAATTATATGGAATATTGAGAAAGCCTGTACCAGATATGACAATTTCTATCAACGTGCTATTTGAACATTCTATTGTAAGTTTACTTGGTTTGGATTGCACAAATATCCACTTATTATTATTTAATTCATA
Source organism: Euclidia mi (assembly GCA_944739405.2). Lineage (NCBI taxonomy): Eukaryota > Metazoa > Arthropoda > Insecta > Lepidoptera > Erebidae > Euclidia > Euclidia mi. The sequence goes on from OX123190.2 coordinate 57,024,674, forward strand.
CCAAATATCAATGTCACCATAAAACAATCTATATTGGCAGTTGTTTGGTAATGAAGATAAAGCTCTAGTTATGATATCTATTTCACAATATTGATTAGCTAATACTGTATGAATTTCAGTTAATTTACAAAGATAGGTCTGAAAAGATATAATTTTACAATTGTCTAAGGTTTTTATAAATGCAAAAGAAGATTTATCTTTACTTAATGCTAGGAACTGTTCAGTAGGTAAAATCAAGCTAAAAGAATTTGGTACTTTTGAATTATGTGGAATAGGCAATGGAATATTCTTATATAAATTGTATTCTAAAGCATTAACTAAAGGTATTTTAATCACGAATATGAGTTTGTTATCTAAATAGTAACAAATTAACTCGGCAACGTTGATTAGAGTATGGATATTACTTAATTCTAAACTTACAGGAAAATCCTTGTACTTAGGAACTATTTTAAGATTAAGCACAATGTCGTCGTATAATTGACGAGGTGTCAGTATAGAAGGATGCAGAGTATTACTTTTTACGAAGAGAATAGCATTCAACATATCTTCTATTTTGAAAGCGAGGTTATACAAGTTAGACTGTAGCACATTTAAAACATACTCGAACCTAATTCTAAAATTATCAGAAATTACAATATTAGATATATTTTTATATGACAACGTCATTTTGTCTATGGCGTCATTCAATTTTGCCTGATTTACGTAAATTTCGTGTAGAGAATTGTTCATGTTGGATATAGCTGATTGAGAAACTATAATACATTCTTTGACTGCATCTATTATTTTCTTGTCATTATTAAATAATTTTTGAATGGCGTTGTTATAATTTTCAGCGTCATCCTCATCTAAAGTACCAAATATGTGTCTAAAAATCACACCGACACCAGGAATCCAAGCGGATCTTTTTGAGTAGTTATTAGAGATTATATGAGAAAATGAGTCGAAATCGCGCAGTATATCTGCATACAAAGAATCTAAGGGTGTTAACATATTTAGACATTGATTTTCGTCAATATCTTCGCTATCACGGCATTGAAATCGTATAATACTGAACGCGTTATGAATGTTATCAATATGGCTCTTGAAATTAGTTACATCTACAGGGATGACAACGTGAAACTGATCGTTTACAACTTTTAGGGTGCCGACCGGATCGAAGAGTATACCAGGACCTTGGGTGATGTATTCGACATATTGGTTTTCGCTGGTTGCCATGATATAAACGGCCTCCAGTCTGTAATTATAAGTCATTATTACTAAAATGTAATTAATCATCTAAATGTGCAGGCTTTACCTCATCGAAGTGGTGTTTGACGTGACGTCTATTAATCAAAAGGGACAAGGTATTATTACCATGGAGTTTGACAATTTTGTACGGACCTTTCCAGATAGCTGATAAAGCCTTACGTAACCTTACATGGTTCCTTAAGTAAACATAATCACCAACCTTGTACTGAACTTCGCGGGTGCGTCTATCGTAATATGCTTTTGACCGTTCCTTTGAATCTCGAATATTTTGAAGTGCTCTTTCACGGGAAATTTTGAGACGATGTTGAAGCATTTTGATATATTCGGGATAAGTGGTATCAGGGGTTGAATTAAAAACAGAGTCAGGGATATATGGCTTGTGACCGAAGACGAGTTCATAGGGTGTAAAACGAGTTGTTGTATGGACACTGCTATTATAGGTTAGCATAGCGGTATATACGAATTTGTGCCAATTACTTTGATTCTCATTAACATACGATTTTAAATATTCTTTCAGAGTTGAATGGCTTCTTTCAAGAGCTCCCTGTGTCTGAGGGTGATAAGGCGACGACCAAATCTGCTTTATTTTTAGGAATTCACATGTCCGCTTAAATAAATCGGCAGTGAAATTTGTTCCTTGGTCAGTAAGTATAAATTTGGGGATACCGAAAAGCGATATAAAATGGACTAAACATTCACATGATTCTTCTGCTGTTGCATTGGAAATAGGATAGGCTATGGAGAATTTTGTTAGGTCGTCTTGAAGGGTAAGTATAAATTTAAGTTTAAGTAAACCGGCTTCGGGTAGAGGTCCAACAATGTCGAGGCTAATCCTCTCGAATGGGCGAGTAGAGGTTGTAGTAATCTGCATGGGTGATCTGTTGAGTCCGCGATAAGCTTTATTTGACTGACATAGTGTACAATTCTTTACGTAATTCTCAATATCTGATCTCATGTTTTTCCAGTAATAACGTTCTTTGATTCGGTCAAACATCCTGTTTGAACCGAGGTGTCCTGCTATGGGAATATCATGATTTTCTCTGAGGATTTTGGAAATTTCTGAAGGTACAGGGTATATAATAGTATTGTGATGTATATTGACTTTAATATTAGTATTGTTAAATAAATACAAGAGCATACCGTAAATTTTGACAAAAGAGTGATTTTCAAACGTGTTTTTAAAGTCTGATATTGCTATTTCATTGATATCACCACTAAGAATAATGTCGTCTCTTACGCCTTTTAACGTTTTAAAGATTTCAGGATATGTGCAGTTATCGAAATAATTGACCTTTGTAAATATTAGGTAGTAAGTCTTTCCTTTTAATTCTAATTTTCTAAATGAGTAAAGTTCCCTTTCTTCCTGTAGGATACTATTTGGATTTTCCAAGCCAGAGAGGATGTCTTGAAGGTAAGGGTTTGATTCGTCGAGGTCTATTGATACAGGGATAACAATAGTTTTAGTCTTACTTTTTAATAAGGTTTCGTTATGTTCTGTAATTTGAGTGTTATACAGGGTGTTACATATCCATCCGTCCGATCAATGAAGGGGTTGTAGAGTAGCGTAAAATGATGAGATATTTGTCATTATTTCACGGAAATTCAACATAAAATTTTCCCATGTAAATTTAATTAATTTTAAATAATATCATATCAGATTACCCATGGCAACACTAAAGACTCATAAATCGTATTAGCTAGGTATCTACCTAAAGTTCATAAAAATTTGACGGCAAAAGCGGCGCCTTTGAGTGCATAGGCCAACCGACCGCCTCCTTTGACAAAAGCCGCCGCCGCGCGTCATCGTCCTTTACACGTGCCAAGTATTATTTTAGGTATAAACAGATTTTATGCACTTGATGCAACAGCTGATCTTTTGCTTCGACGGTTTAGGCAAAACTCCGTAAAACAAAGTACAGTATTAAGGTTTTCTGTTTGTTTCGTGCGAGTGCGTGGCCAACTCTGGTGTCACTGTTTTCAAACTGCTCGAATACCTACGACATGGCCTAACGATTCTTGGATGCGGCTTTACGGGCCGTCGGAAGCCCGGAAGCGCTTTCATGTAATGTCACACGCGGTCACCCATCTAAGAGAAAATCGTCGCGCTATGACTACGGTACTTACATTAATAACTACCTACTTTTTAATTGGTTTAATCTTACGTAACTAGGTACCTACCTTAATTGATAAAAATATCAACTTGCTGTAAGTTGCGACGGTCATTCTCCACATGTCCGCCGCCCACGTCCAGACACTTACGGCACCTTTGCACCATATCCGAACGCACACTTCTTAACACTCCTGGGTTTAAACTTCGGAAAGCAGAAACGATACGCGCACGCATTTCTTCTTCAGTGTCACACGGTTTTTGGTACACTATTTGTTTAACGTGTCCCCACAAGTAAAAGTCTAAAGGCGTTAGGTCCGGTGATCTTGGTGGCCACGAGATAGGCCCACTTCGTCCAATCCACTTGCCAGGGAACTGTGCGTCAAGATACTCACGCACAGCTCGTAAAAAATGAGGTGGGGCACCGTCGTGCTGGAACCACAAGCTGCGGTGGAAGCTTAACGGCAACGAATCTAACTCGTCACTTAGAACTTCCCTCAAAAATCTTAAATAATTGGTACCGTTCATGGTTTCATTTAAAAAATGCGGACCAATAATACGGTCGCCGAGGATTCCCGCCCACACATTGATGCGCCAACGATGTTGAAAATGGCTTTCTTTCATCGCGTGTGGATTTTCAACAGCCCAGACGTGTTCATTGTGACAGTTGAAAACACCCGTCCGCACAAATGAACATTCGTCGGTAAATAACACGCGCTCCAAGAACGTAGCATCCTCTTCTACTTTGCCAAGTAGCCAGTTGCAGTATTGTCTTCTGTGGGCATAGTCCGACGGCATAAGTGAGTGAACACGTTGGTAGTGAAAAGGATGTTGTCCGTCTTCTTTTAATATCCTCCACACTCGCGCGTTACTGGTGCCCAGTTCACGTGCCGCACTCCTGGTACTCTGCGTGGGATCCTCAGCGAATAATTGTAAGACCTGTTCCACTACACCGTCGCTACTTTGTGGTCTGCCACCATGATTGCGATTCGAATCATCGCGAACACTGCCCGTGTTGTACACCCGGTGGTGAAGCCGTTGAAACGCGCGCTCCGACGGCACGGGTAGACCCCGTGGTCTGGCATACCGTTCCTCGTACTCTCTACGAGCACCTGCATAATTGCATTCACTCCTACCTAAGCACATTAACATGTTAAAGTATTCAGGGTTTGAATATGACATACCTAACGAATCTACTATTTCACGCGGAAGTCTAAACAAAAGGAAAGCTAGCGAAAGACTGAGTGTTCAAGTAGGCAAATAGTTAATTCGTAAATCAAATAGGTAAATAAATAGAGATGTAACAAATGGTATTCACTGGAGTACTGTTTCTATCGACATTTTATGTTATTGTTTACCTGATAGAATATCGGTAGCTAAACCCCTAAAACGTCATCTTTGTGTAAATTTATGTTTTTATTTGCTGTTAATAAATAAAAACATTCCATGGTTTAGACTAGAATCAGTTTATTTAAGGGTACTGACTCCGCGTGACGACTGTCAAAGATCTTCATGACTGTTGCTCCGACGGTTTAACGTGCTCTCCGAGACACAGGGATATTAACTATTTATTACGCACGTAACTTGGAAAAGTCTTATTATCTTATTATGTATTTGATGCGCGCCGTGGATTCGAACCCGATACCCTCTGCACGGCAATCCGTTGGTATCATCACTAGGCTATCATTGGCCTAGTAGTCTAGCAGGCTATCATTCTAGTTTTAACATGTCATGTTAAAATTAAATAAATCGATATTATCTCTTGATCGTAAACATCACTAGAGCGGTCCCTTTGTGTACGGCGGCTCGCTTGACGGTAAAATTGCACTATTTTAAAAAGGCGGCATGCCCTTTGACACGGTAAGCGGCGAAAGCCGATAATTTTTAATAAATTTAAAGGCCTATCCACACGACACAATTTTACGTCCAACTTGACTAAATCACTTGATTAAATCGTGACGTGTAGACGCCAGTCGTCCAACTCAAGTTCATCGGGTGTGCGGACCACCAGATTTTAACCAATTGGGTGGACGGAATGAAATTCAGTCATTTGATTGTGTCGTGTAGACGGGCAAAGCCAATTCCATTGAAAATTTGATCAGTGGTAAAATTGTGCCGTGTGGATGGGCCTTAAGAATCATAAAGGATGCCGCTATTGAGGGGAGTGTTGTTAGTTTACAGAATTTTCGCTAATTTCGGGGTAATGTTTCTCGTTAGCACTGAGCTAAGGAAATTTATTCTGATGTTTTATGATGACCTAGATTTTTTTTATTATTTTTCCTGGTATGCCTGATAAGTCAGTAATATGACCTTTCGAGATCAGACGGGGGTTTATGAAACACACTGTATGTCTCGTCTTTGTTCGAAAAAGATTTTAGGAAATCTGAATATTCGTTATTGGAACTATTAGGAGATTGCTCTCTCGTTTCAGGTATTTCTATAGGAGGAGAGGAGTTTGGAGAATCAGTGGGAGTGGGAGGTGTCGGTAAGTCAATATCTAAATTTTGTGTGTCATAAGGGCTAGCATCTAGTGCGCCTAGGTCAATTAACTCGTCAAGGACTTCTTGGGGAATTTCTGATTCTGGGCTAGGATTATTCGCACCACTAGTAGAGGGTTGAGGGTCAGTTATTGGATGAACAGGGAATCGCGACAAAGCATCAGCATTACTATTTATTTTTCCTTTTTTGTATTCAATCTCGTAATCATATTCTTCAAGTTTGAGCCTCCATCTCACTAATTTTGAACCGGGGTCTTTGCAATTGAATAACCATTTAAGTGGGCGATGATCAGTAACAATTTTGAATCGACGGCCGTATAAATACGGTCTGAAGGTTTTAGTTCCGAAAAGGATTGCTAAACATTCTTTTTCAGTTACACTGTAACTACTTTCGGCCTTATTAAGGGTTCGTGATGCATATGCGATAAGACGGTCATTGCCTATTGGACCTTGAGATAGTATAGCTGAGATTGCAAAGTTTGATGCGTCACATGTTAGGACGAATGGTTGACTGAAATCGGGGTAAGCTAAAATAGGAGCGGAAACTAGGGCTTGTTTTAGACTTTCAAAGGCTAATTGTTGTTCGTTTTGCCAATTGAACGGGATATTTTTCTTTAAGAGATGGGTGAGGGGCTTAGCTATTTTGGAAAGGTCGGGTATGAAACGGCGATAATATGAAACTAAACCCAAAAAGGATTTTATGTCCTTAGGACATTTAGGCAACGGAAATTCGGATACAGCTTTTGTTTTTTCGGGATTTGGTTTAACACCTTTATCTGTAATAATGTGGCCAAGATATGATACTTCCTTACGGAAGAATTCACACTTGTCTGGTTGTAATTTCAAATTAAATTGACGGAGTCGTTCAAAGACATCTGACAGGTTTTTTATGTGGAGGTCAAGGTCAAAGCTATGAATTACAATGTCATCCAAGTACACGAAGCATTGGATGCCTTGTAAGCCGGATAGGACTGAATTCATGAGTCTTTGAAAGGTTGCAGGAGCATTTTTGAGTCCAAAGGGCATTCGAGTGAATTCGAAGTGTCCTTGCGGGACTGAGAAAGCCGTTTTAGGTGCGTCCTTATCTGCCATTTTAATTTGGTGAAATCCAGAGGCTAGATCTAGCGTGCTAAAATATTTGCATTTACCTAACTGATCTAAAATTTCTGAAATATTTGGAATTGGGTAGGAGTCACCTATAGTGAAATCATTTAATTTGCGGTAGTCTATTACTACGCGCCATTTGCGTTGGCCTGAAGCATCGGACTTCTTTGGGACAATCCAAATGGGGGAAGACCATGGGGACATCGAGGGTTTAATTATACCTTCATCAAGCATTTTGGTCTTTTGGGATTCTACTTCTTGTTTGTGCACTTCTGGGAATCTGTATGATTTTGTATTAATTGGAACGGAAGAGGAAGTATTAATTTCATGTTCTAAAGCATCGGTAGTAGTAAGATGGTCACCAGGAAGATGAAAGATATCGGAATAAGTGGAACAGAGATCGTATAAGGCATCTGCCTCTTCAGAGTTTAGATGGGAGGCTCGTAATTGGTTTAAAACTTGTTCAGTTCGATTGAATTATATATATATTATTTTGATTTAATTTGGAATGTGACGTATGGAATATTGTATTTTCTTCAGGTTTATCTAAAGGTATAATTTTTATTTTCTGGTCTGAGTTCACATGTATGGGAGATTCAGAGATATTAACGACGGATATATTTATTCGGGAATTAGGCTTAACCTTTACTATGCAATTTGCCGTCAAGAGTGAATCAGCTATGTACTGGTCAAGGACGAGACCTTCTTTTATCTCGGGGTTAAGCGTAGAACATTCAATAATCGCTTCTGATCTAGGTGGAATGGTATAAGTTGGTTCACAAAATTTTAAAGCAAGTTTGATTTTATTTATGATTAGAACATTTTCTACATAATCGATTTTGCAATCAGAATAAGCAAATAAGTCATTGCCAATTATACCGTCATATGGGAAGTCTATATTAGGGATTAAATGAAAATGATGATTCAGTGAGTTAAAGTGAATTAGAATATGTCCTAAAGAATTCATTGGATTTTTTGTGGACCCCAAACCGTGAAAAGTAATAATATGATTAGTAATTGGGGGCATTTTTTCAATAACGTTTATTTTCAGAAAACTAATAGAAGCGCCACTGTCAACGAGAAATTTAAGAGGTCGACTAGAAACTGATGTTAGCACCTCTACGTAAGGTAAGTACTTTTTTGTAGAATTTGTTGTAATGTTATAAGTTTTAAATGTATTATTTTCTGTTTCAGGAACGGTGCAAGAAGGACACGACTTTGATTTACATTGAGATAGAGACGGGGATGGATTGGTAACGGAATCAGAGTTTTGTTTGTCAAGGCCACTATAGGTTTGGGGCTGGTTACCCTGTTTGTTAGTGGTCGATTGGGAAACAGCGATTTTGTTAGGGCCACTATGAATTTGGGGCTGGTTACCCTGTTTGTTAGTGGTCGATTTGGAAACAGCGACTTTGGAAGGGCCACTATGAATTTGGGGCTGGTTACCCTGTTTGTTAGTGGTCGATTTGGAAACAGTGATTTGATTAGGTAAGGCTTTAGTATCGGTTTGTCCGTTTACTATGCCCGCACGATACCGGACGGGTAGGACTACTCGTTTAAAGTATTGTTAATAATATCCTCAGGGCCCTGTTGATAATCGACTACGTCAACAGAATGAACAGGTTGATTATTTCTAGCAAAACTAGTCGATGGCTGATTTGATTGCTGATTTTGTAGATGCCCAAATCGTCTATTGTAATTATTATTATATTCGCGTTTTCGGCAGTTATCAATAGTGTGGCCTACTGCTTTACAGTAGCGACACACTGGAGGAGCAAAGGTAGGTCCTTGGTTACTAGGCCTATTGGAAACATTCACATCACGCTGAGTTGTGCCACGATTTGGTTGCATTTGCCTTTGGGGTAAACGTCCTTGGCTAAATGGATTATTATTATTAGAAGGAAAAGGAGTGTTCCGTTTAAATGAACTTTGTAATATTTTTTCTTCAGACATGGCAAAATTGATGGCGTCGTTCAAGGTCTCTGGGTCGCGACATCTGACCACCGTAGATAAGCGAGCATTTAATCCACTGATAAAAGTGTGCAACGCAAGGTCCTGCATTGCAGCGACTCGGCCAGCAAGTTCACCTTTCTTTTTCGTAGGTATAGAAATATTAATTTCAGTTAATAATTTTGATAAACAGGATTCCAATCGTAAAGCGAACTGATTGACCGTTTCGGCATTAGACTGGTAACAACCTTGAAGGTCGGAGAGCAGTGCAGCATAATGTTTTCGTTCCCCAAACTGGGATTTCAAAAATTCTTCTAACTGTTGCCATGTATCAAAATCTTTTATGGCACATGCACTTTCGGCACGGCCTTCGAGTTGGCTCAGAATAAATTTTAATAGGATATCTTGCTGTGACGGGCTCGCGAGATTTATTGCGTTCCGACAATTATTTAAAAATGCATTTAACTTTTCACGGTTACCATCGAACTTATTTATGAATTTTATCAAAACATGAATGTCAATTTCTTTTGATTCTTTGGTAGACATTGTAAAAGTTGCTTCCTCTTTAGGCATGTCACACCTGGGTATTTAATTAAACAAAGAGATAAGACGCGAAGTCTAAGAATTGCGATAAGAAATTTATGTTGCACTGGTCTCGACACTGAGCGACTTAATAAAATAACAATACGATAAGACTCTATGATCTATTATTCTAAAGCATGACGAATAAAATTAATCGCAGTCAATGAACACTTTATCACTTTCTTTACTTTTAGATTTAATCACTTAATTTCACTGGCACTGAACACAGAGTGGATAGCTTCGACGTTAAGTAAGTATGAATTTCAAGGACTTACAGCAACACGGCGACTGCAAGAGTACCTCGGGTCATCTCGCAGCTGGCGTATACCTTCTCACTAAGGTAAGTAGGCTCGGCGACGGGATCGGCGGTGAACCAGGTAGGTTCTACAGGAAACAGCAGCACACGCGCGGGTAATTTAGTTCGCTACGCGGCGGCAGGATTCAGCGAATAGATACGGCGTAAGATATAGAAATGTTCACACGCGTACTTATGTAGTTTACGCGGCCACGGGATTCGGCGGTTGGAGACGGTGTAAAATGTATTATTGTCCGAGGTCACACAAATGCACAAATTGTTCGAAAAGTTCTCTCAAACTGAGGCGAACCAGGATTTATTTTTTTAAATCCCACCGCTGCCACCAATGTTATACGAAGGTTATGCTGAGTCTTTTTAAAAAAAGAATTAAAAGAGAAAATTTGAAGATTTGGAAACTTTTAATTTGTAATGACCTTTACAAACGACAAAAGATTATTAAAAGGCGAGTGGTCTCAATTGGAGCTAGCAAAAGACTGACTCTTTCCCATGGCCCGGCCACCTGCATGTCACATGACACCGGTGCCACCTGCATAAACTAAGAGAATCCTAGAAAGCTGACCTCAGCTAACATAAGGGCGCTGCCATACATGACGTGTATGTAACAGAACGTTACGCTAGACTCTGTCGAAGCGCGCTATCATCACACTTCCGTTTCGTAGTCAATTGACGTCCTGTACTGATCATTCCGATATGGCCATCCTACAAGACACACGTCCCTGTGCGGTGCGCCCACCATTTAAAAACTAATATGCTTGTGCTACTTTAATTCTAAACATACGACTCGTCACTGGGGTGCTGATATTTAAAGTGATGTTTTGATAAAAGTAGAATAAATAAACTTTGTAGTAATGTTCGAATGGTGACTGAATGACGGAATGTTTAGTTTATGTGACCTGCCGAACTTGATCCTATTGTAAACAATGTCGTCTATCGACGACCTACTCGCCATTTTTGTTTGTCATGATAACAATATGGGTTATAAATTGCTTACTTTTGTTATTTTGTATACCTGGTGATATAAGCTATACGAAAATATAAAATTATAGCAATGCTTGCTTAGAAGATTATTTAAATGTCAGCATTTGAAATGTTGTATATTTCGCTGTCTTTGCATGTTGCGCGCGGGGCGTAATTATGGATTCAAAACATCATTGTAAACAAATAATATAATTACATTTGATATTTTTATGTTTTAATTGTGAATGAACTAATTAATTATAAAATAATAGCAAAAAATAAACAAATATTGTGTAATAATTTAATTCAAGAGGCTATATTCATTCAATTACCGAAATGACGGCATTTGTTTTTTATTAAATGAAAATATATAGATATTATAGATAAGGTTACATTTATGCTATGAATTATTGTTTTATTATGAGTATATAAATAAACCTAACATATGATATATAATACTCCTATAATTCATGAGATATTGGCTTTCGAAAATTTTGGCGAGAATGGCGGTTATTTTTGGCGGGAAAAAATAAAAAATTGCGCAAAGTCCAATAAGAATAGTTCTTATCGGTTTGGTATCAAATATAGTTTTTTAATTGGAAATCTAGTTGAAAAGAAACTTATCTAGGTTTGAATCTGATATATAACAAAAAACATTGTTTGAAAAAATAAAATACGAAAATTGGCGGTAATTAACAATAATTTATATTTTATATTTTTTTATGTTTAAGATTAAAATGTTTCTTTCCATTATATTTATTTTCTCTGAAAGTAAATTTAATTACCTTTCTAACCGTGTACAATACTTATATACCTCCCATAATAAAAAACGACGAGAAATATGAATGTGTTAGAAATATAATAGCACGCTTGAAAATGGCGGGAAAATATTATACCGGGCGCGCTTTATACCGCTCTTGCGTGGGCTTCAAGTATATTATTTGGTGTTAATTAATATCATTCGAAAGCTTATTTAATTACGCGTCTTTTGATATACAATACTAACTTAATAAATAGAAATGTCACCATTCTTTCAACAAAAATATTACGCGCCCGTACTTAGCTCGAAAGCCTAGCCTCGAAAGTGGCCAAAATACATCTACGGGCTGTGTAATAAATAAATACATCTGTGGCCAAAATGCTTCGGGGGGTTAATCTGTAACAAAATTTTACACGCACAGTATCACATTGCTCGGTCACTCCTGACAATCCAGGTAAGGGTTGAATCAAAACAGTGTTAGGATTCCAATCAAATTTTTTTGGTTTCCACGAAACCCCAACATCAGAGTTGTCTGCCTACCGCATACTCACGGACAACTGCTTTCACAGTTGTATTGAATCCGATCTGTACTGATTTGCGGCTACAAATCAACCTCTGACATTGAATCACACAACCAATCAACATATAGGCCTAGTTTTCTACTGTCTCGTCAGTATTAAGGTTCACACTTTGCTCTCTTCAAGATCGTCAGTTATACTCTGATCCTCTGGCACATAGTTTCAGTATCAAAATCAATAATCAGGAAACTCAAAGTAAAGCTGACATTTCACTATCGCTGTATCTCTCAAGATATTATTTAGAACCAGTAAACCATAACATTTAAGCTCTACATGTGATCATGGCTATGTATGGAAGAAAGACTCGCCGAGTCTCTCCAGGACTCTATGGTTTCCACTGAAACCCGAAATCCGCCAGAGCTGACTGTAATACCGCCTACTCACGGACTACTAAGTTAGTAGACGCCGATTTCTACCGAGCTACGGCTACACATCAGCCTCTGGTACGGTCCGATCCGATCATCATGTAAACTTAAACACTTTCTTCAATATCAGAACTACTTTGTTCTACCTCAATTTCGTCAGTTGCACTTTGACCTCCAGGCATTTTTCGCAACCTGTCGAATGCGTACTTACAGTTACCACTTACAGTGGCACTGGCACTGGCACTTACAGTGCCACGCCGGTCACCAGGCCGCGCCAGCTACCAGGCCGCGCCGGTCATCAGGCCGCGCTAGCCACCAGGATTACCCAAAAAGGAAATAAATCTACCATTAGTATTTCAAAGATTCGTCTCATTGTGTTCCCACTAAATAGAGTATCCGTTCTTTCAGACTAACTCAACGTCCGCACTTCGTCAATTTTAGGCGATTATCAAATTCATTTACAACTTCACAACTGCACAGAACGTAACTCCCATCCATACTCTCAATGAGCTATGTCAAAACTGGATTTGACCACTGACAAAAACTAAAACCAAATGCGAACATGGCGAGAACCGATAAGCTACTTTCGGACAAACTTATTTCCTTTGGTCTACATAGAGGCAACGACTACAGTTCTGAGATAACCAATCGACAGTCCATGAGTACTTTCAGATTCTCGCAACACGCTCTTGTCATACGACACAGAAACCAGAGGTCGATGATTTTAGCGATCAAAAATCAAATGAGAGCTACTTGAGTAGCAGGGTATCCGTGATTGCGATCAACGACCACAGTACTTGGCTCTAGGAATAAAAAAAAATATCGCACAACACTCATTCTACTCGTTCGGCTATTCCTGGCCCAAGTCGGTGGGGAATAAAGCTACTCTGATCAGAATCATTACAGGTTTTAATAAAAATCACAACTAAAGCCTTGTATTCATTAGGCAACATTTGTTGATAAACACTGTTTATAAACAGTTTATAAGCAGTGTTGCATCATCTCTGGATACAGTTTATAAACATTTCATAAACAAATGTGATGAAACATTGTTTCTGAAACATGTTGCCGTGTTCCCCAATCAAACGGAGAACCAGCCGAAACATTTTGTTTATAAGCAAAAGTCAACAGGTGTGGACGTGTGTTGCGCGAGTTTATTAACATGGAAGTAGTGTGGTCCAACAACCAAGTTTCGATGCTCATAAAGCTTTATCAACAGCATCATGTACTTTGAGGGTTGAACTACACCTATCAGCACCGCATCGCACTTTTCTATGCTTCTATCCTTTTCCGTCACTTAGGACCATTATTTACTAGAGCGAGAAAGAGAGACGAAACGCTTCAGCACGCCGCGGAATCGAAAAGGCGATCGTGTTCCCTCTCTCTTTCTCGCTCTAGTAAATGACGGTCCTAAGTTACAGATAAGGATAGAAGCATAGAAAAGTGCGATGCGGTGCTGATAGGTGTAGCTCAACCCTGAGACTCTTCAAATAGAGATTATAAAGATAAATAAAAAAAAAAATGCTTGGACCGATATTGCTGCAGAATTGAATATGTCGCAAAAAGAAGTGGAAACGAAGATGCATACTCTACGCTCACAATTTTCTCGTGAAAAGAAAATGTGTACCATCTTGTGTACCATCAAATTCACGAAGGTCATGAAGTACGTATTTTTTTATTTAAGAGATAATTCCGAAGCTACCACCTTTTCTTATTTTTTTTTAGTAGCACTGTTATGAATTATTATGTAAGCACAAACACCGAGCATCACTACCTCCTCGGGCGACATCCTAGCAACAACTGACAAGTGTGGACGGCCATGTTTCAGAAACAGTGTTTACGGTAAACTTGATGATAAACACGTCATAAACAGTTTATCAACAAATGTTGCCTAATGAATACAAGGCTTAACTCCTTCTCTCGAAGCTGACATGTTGAACAACACGCATACTCGTTAAAATAATAGAAAACTCATTAAAATATTGCATTGCTCATACTCTGACATCCATCGGGTCTTCAACATCACGCTAGACAACTTCCATCCGGTTACACAACGGATACTCATTTCGAGCGTAACAAAGTAATCTTAAACTAGGTTTGTTCAACATGTTGCTTTGGTTTTCCTTATCACATAGCAGACTATAAAAAAATCTTACTAGGCTGATAGTCAAGAAGTTAAATTTAATACCAAGTATCCAATCAGTCTTTTCAGCGTTATAATTTTGTCATGGATAGTCTAAATACGAAGCATAACCTAACCTAATCATTAGCGATACAGCAACGGACCTTTCGCGTTCTAGACGATGGGCAACGTTTGTTGCATGGTTGATACTATGACAAATGCACTAACGGCGGTCTTATTTGCACACCGACGGAAGCTATGACTAACACAAAAGCTCCAGGGTAAACTAGGCTAACCAGAAAGGCACTTTACCGGTCCAACCAATGGCAACGCATGGCTAAACATGCAGCCGCACAAACGGCTTATCCAGTTTATGCAAATCTACACTGAAGGTAACGTGGGTACCACAAAATTATCACAGCAATGATTAACAAAGTATTTTTAATGAGAATAAAGTTAAGCATACTATCATCACTAACGATCATTAACCTAGTTCTACCTATAATGAAAATTAAAATCTCTGAAACTGATTATCGTAACGCACTACGATGATAACTCAATCATTTTCTTCTACGTCTGATAATCGAGTTTAACAGCTTCTACTAGAAATACTATCACTCTTAAACGTCCTAAGCATAACTTGGAATTGGCCAGAGAACTCGGGGCACTTGACAAAAATGCCCAGCGTATCACATGAATTTAAAAAAACACAGTAGGTAATTTTCACGCGTAAAATCTTAAAATTGAATTTAATTTTATTAGTGGTGCCATCTAATAATCATGAGTAAGAAACATTTTATGTGCCATATTAAAAATTTATGTGCACAAAAAAGCAGGTGTAATTGCAACACCGAGATCGTCTGTACAACTTAGAATTACAACGAGTAACAGTGTCACTTTTTACTTAGGCTCTGATCACGTTTAAATGAAAACCGTTACGTATTATCAACACCACGAGTCAATAAAATAATTTGACTATGGTCAGGTTACACTAACCAACCAACCGCACTCGTCTGGACAGCACTGCAGTTCACACGTCTATTTAAGAAATAAAAGCTACAAGCTGTTCTACACAAAATCAGCACAGTCAGAAGCAATAGCTCCGCTCAGTCTTACTCTATGAACTTAGTATGTACGATTCGATTAGTTTACCAACTTTAGCGCCACTGCCCTGCGAAGGACAGTCTAGACCGGAGTAATTGTTCTAGATTTAGCAGAAAACCAACCAAAGCTGGGTGTTGGTTCTAAAACCAATATTACAACTGCACTAGAACAATAACTAGCACGTTTCACTCAAACGTACTTGCTTGAAATAATGCAAATCGGCCTGTATACTCACTCTCGTTACTATTACAGTCCATAAAGTAAGACTGAGACAAGATTAATCTATTTGCAAGCATAATATGATCACAAGGTTTTTGAGTGCGACCCACCCTCGCATGAAGAAATAAAAATAATCGCTTTCTTTTTAACTGGCGTATCAAACTCTAAACCTCCGTTCGCTATCTACGCTATAGCTAGGTCACTGTGGTAGTCAATCAACCGTACGCTAACTTAAAATACGGCAAAGGTCGCAATTAAATCGTTACTACCCACATTTTTTTTTTGTCTTTCTTCTTTAAGCTATTAAAAAGAAGATTATTCATGTGATCATGCCATGGGAACTACGACACCGTAAAAATCAAATGGTTCCACAACTCAGAGTCTCGTATAGGAATCGAACCTACAACACTCGGTACGATGTGATGGCGATATCACCACAAAGATTATGACATTTCCAAGGTTAAACGCGTAATGTTTTACTACTACCGCCACTAAACAAAATTGGCAGTAACAATAAAAAAAATCAGACAGAATACGCTCACCACGGTTGCAGTTGCAAGCTCAGTCGATTCACCAGTATAGCAGCGTTAGCAGTCACCTTCGGTCGCGCCTTGTGGTCGCGCTGGTCCATTATTCCACTTCTGATGTCGGCGGGATGCTTAATTTTTGGCCAGTATCAACACTTCACATCACAGTTTGTTATATGTTCACACCAAATGAAATTTAACAAAACTGACTATAACTAATTTGTATTACTGAACACGAAACGAGTGACAGTTTCTAGGTACTTGTTGTCCGCCCGGAGTCTCCAAGATAAGTGATTGTTGTTGTGTCGCTCCGTTGAACGTCAGCCGTCACCCCCCTCTTCAACTGTAGCGAACGTTACGCTAGACTCTGTCGAAGCGCGCTATCTTCACACTTCCGTTTCGTAGTCAATTGACGTCCCGTACTGATCATTCCGATATGTATTTATATAAAACTTGTACAAGCATAAATGAATGTTTCTTACCCTTTGAATAATACATGTACAAAACGTTTATACAAAAACGTGTGATAAAAAGGTTAGTAGGTTTATTTTTTATAGGAGAAAGTACACTATACAGGTTCTGTTATTTGTCCTTGAGTAGGAGGTATATAAATAATGGGACTGTCTGCCTAGAATCGTCGTTGAGAATTATTATATTTGTATTTGTTAGACACCTACGTTAGAAACAACCTACTTAATACTTCAGGTCTACATAATAGGTATATTATTTGTTGAAAAATTAGGTCACTCCAATGATCACAAAAACTAGGTCGCTCCGATGTCAATTAATTGATATCAATTCTCTACACGTCTTAAGATAGTGTGGAGGATTGTACATATTTCTCGTTAGAAATAATAATTTGAAATTATTATTTCATAATGTGACCGTTTACCATTTCTTTGCAGCAGCATGAGAAAACCATAAGAAAATTTCATCCAGAATGTTAAATAATAAAATGGAAGGCATCTGGTGGTGCCAGTAGCTTATCAAATCAAGTGGGAGATAGGCTCTGTTTTGTATGATTAAAGACGCGGTCGTTAAGCGTCGAGGCTGCAAATAACAACAGAGTGTCGTCTTTATTTTCTGTTAAATGCGTTCATCTTTCTTCTACATTTGTGTCAAATCTTGGTGACGTCACAGTTACTGTTGAATGAATGCCGTGGAGCCTGCCTTTTTGCGTTTTAGCTTTTAGGTTAGAGTTGGCAGGTTTTAAATATAATATCATGAAGCTTGGTGCGGTTATGTTTAGGATGAAATTCTTACAGATATCACAATTACTAAATCTTTTCCATTTTACTACAAAGAATCATAGACATAATTTATAATCACCCTTAATTAACATAATAAATAGAAAAGTGTTTATCTGCGTTTTGTAATCATGGCGGACAAGTTTTATCAATATTTTCATATGAATATGAATATATTAGACCTTGAAGACGCACGCAGGACTTAAGTTCACGCGTAGTCAGAAATGTGATAATGGATTACGTTACGCATTTTTGTAATACCTACATCATTTAGGATGCATTACTTAGGCAAAGGAAGGGTGACAACTAGTGAATAAATGATGAAAATTGTGGAGCATGTACTGTTGTAAATTTAAATACTTCTTTCATGAATTCATTATTTTTATAATCATCATAAAATATTACCATCGAAAAGCGTAGTTTGTAAGAGTGTGCATAGTGGTGCATTATGGTGATCTGTTTGATGTCAACTTCTCATTCTCTAACAGGATCTCCGGAACGTCAACAATTGGCCAATATACTCGTAGGTCCGACCAATATTAGTAGTTCTGGGATTGTTTAGAAACTTTATCGTTTAGTTGTTAGTCACGCTTGTGCAGTTAGCAATCGCCCATGCTGGTATCTTTTTAAGCTCCTTGTAGTAGGCTGTCCGTAAAACCAATGATAATTAGCAGGTTCACAGACAGCCCGTAGCATTCTGCCTGTAGGTATTTATCAGTCAGTGAGCCTTGCCAAAGTTTACAAAAGTAAAAGGGACCACCAATTTACAGTTTAATTCAATTAATACAATTCTAGTTTTATTATTAAGCTATTTTTAGAGGACGGTAGAATGCCAAGTCATAATAAAAGTCAGGAATAGAAATAGTTGAGATTTTTATTAAAATGTCTGTTTCTACTGTCATAAACCCCTGGTTTATGGCAGGAGAAACACATGGAATGCTACCCGAGATTATGTATTTTCATTCCGTGACGCAATGTTAATACCAAACCCTCGCATGCATGAATTGAAGTTTTAGCGAGGCTATACTATCTGTGTCCTATGTAAGATTTTGTACCTTTTCTCGTACTTGTACCTCGCAAAAATATGTGAATAAACACACGGTAGCCCTACTTATAATGGATATACATAAATATGTTTGCGACACCCCTACTGCACGCATGCCGCACCTGCTAATGCAACATAATTAAATACACGAACAAGATCATAAACCGCGGCCCATTAGCACAACAAACTAAATTAACAAACAATGCAAAATAAATTTACTCGGTACCTTTACTTAAAACAGTATAGTGTGTATCCATTCTATCCACTTATATATCCAACCCTCTTTGTTCTAGGGATGGTTGGATACTATAAGTTGGAGGTGAGGCGAAACTTAGCCTTGGCTAAATATATATTCTTATTGCTCCGGGGTAAATTAATAAACCCTAGGGTTTTAGAATCGTTAAAGTTGCTTGTACCAAATACAAGACTGCGGCAGGCGCCAAGGACTAAGGTGTTTGAGGTACCTACATCCCGCACTAATTTGCAGAAATTTGCTCCAATGCAACGGTCAGGGCTTTAAATATTCTAAATGAGGTTTCTCGTAGTTTAGATATTTATGTTTGTTCTTTGGCGGAATTTGAGAGGGTGGCATTGGATTATATTAGCTATCTTTAGTACAATAACATAATAGCTTTGTTGCTGCATTGCTGTATTGGGTCTGTAACCTGTAATAACAATGTGTGCTGTACTTCCTAAAACAATTTGAAAAGAAAAAGACAATAAGACGTCGCAGTCTTAGTTAATTCAGCTGCACTCGGCATAGAACTTACTGCGGTTTTACTTTCAATTAAAATGTGCTAATGGAAAAAACTGAGGGTACCTACCTCACAATCCGTGTCACAATGGAGGTCATCAGTGAGGCAAAATTTTTTTGAAACGGTACCAAATTCACTCTTGATTCTATTAAACTGAACTTTGTTTGTAAATCAAGAGTTTTTGTAAGGTAGTGTCGAGTCTAATGTAGCCGTGATGAATAGGCAATTCTCTTAGTTTTGTGAAACAATTTGTGCGTTATAAAAATGTTCAAGTTAGCGAAGGTTTGATTCATCATCATGTTAAGCAAAATCCTTTTCTGTAAAAAAATATTTTTTTTTTCATAGACTTCTGCTGTAGGTATACATAAATGCTGAAACTTTTACATTACTTAATAAGTCAATGTGTCACTTAGTTTCAATTATTTTAACTGTTAGGATGTATCAATGTTAGCTCTGATGGTATTAATTGGTATGGAGACTCTAAGTGACCATACTTATGGCTTTTATGTATGTACGGTACCAGAAGAATTTAACCCAGTCTGACTTATTTTAGTATTATAGGCTAAATCCTGTTAATGCTAATATGAAGCAAATTAAGAGAGGCTTGTGTTCAGTAGTGCACTGCAAAAGGCTGTACGTCCGTAGAAAATTGTATTGAAATATCAGAAATATGACTGTTACAGTTATAAAGCTTCTTTGCAAGGGTTTCAAGCTCAGCATCTTCAGCTGCGATATGTGTAACAATTCAATTTGAATCGTTTTCAAGATTTGTTTAGTTCTGGGAACGGAAGTTTTTTTTTCTATATCGCCATGGGTGCAATGGTTCTAAGCTTAGTAAGGCGAAGAAGGAGACTGAGTATTATTAACTAACAAATTACAATTAAATTAAAATTCAGTCAAAAAGCATCTTCCTTATCCGCAAATTAGTAAAAAAATAGTTATTTATACATTTTTATCGTATAAGATATAAAGACTTAATTTTCAGGTCTTTGAATTTTATTTCAGACTGGGAGGCTTTCTTTATTTTTCGTACACCGCTATTATCATATCTTCCATAACCTAATTTAACTTTTTCAGAACATATAAAACGTAATGTGATTTTTAAACTGTTCCATAAGATCGTAAAGACAAGCGCTCCCAACTTAAGGGAATTAAACTGAGAGGGGGGGTTTATTTTGAAAGAAATCGTTATGCCTAATTTCCTTCCACGATTCTTTTTTGGCTCGAGGGTTCCTCGTTAACTTTAGTATTTACCCACCTTGACCTCAATTTGCTCTAACGATGCCCTTGTAAATCTAAGGAGACCAGTCTTTTTTTGTCGTTGACTCTTGTACTGTGAAACCAAAATAAAGTTGCATTCACATTTTCTGTATCATTACTTCGTAAACCTTTATTTTGACTGGTTTAAAGTTCAAAATAGCTTGGCCCTTGTTTTCTAATAGCATTATGTATTATCGCAGTAATGAGTCTAATGAAGGTTTTTCAAAAGGGTATGGTTTACCAAGCGGCATTTAATTAAGACAGGACAAGCTCTGTTGGTAAATTTTCTTTAAGAATTTACGAATGTTTGTTTTTCTTTTTGACCGGTGCTCATTACAGAATGTTAATTTGATCCAAGAACGGATATAATTATAAAATTGAACAAATTATCCATGTTCTCTTAATTGTACAAGTACAAATAAGTGTAAGATGGAAATCTCAAAATAAAATCGGGCAAAGACTTTATAATTAGAGGATACCAGCAGTTACACCCACACATTTTATTTTTGTTCAACCGTTTCTTCCAGTTCCGTGGGCATTTCGGTAAGTCTCTTCTTAGTGCACTCCTACGATCCCCAAGGAACAAAATCATCATCATCATCCTAGCGTTCTCCCGATTGCGTTCCAAAACCTACGCCTTGGAGCCCAGGGTCCGCTTGCCGGGTGCAATTCTTCCATTTCACACGGTCGTTAGCATCCCTGGTGGTTAGTCGATTGGCTCGCATATCATCCCTTACGACGTCAAGCCAGCATTTCTTTGGCCTTCCCCGTTTACCGGAGACCGGCGGAGGTAGCATGGCAATACATTTGTTACCCACGTAAGATGCCAGTTGACATAAGACGTGGCCACACCAAGGGACAAAATGTACATGCCAAATATTATCTTCTTGCACCCAATAGTTGGTTGTGCGTTGACTGCCAGTCAGTAACGAATTTAATTTATTCAAAATGTGATAGTAGTTATTTTACGAGAATAAAGTACAAATTATATTTTTTCTGGCTTTTGCTATAATAGGACTACGTTTTTGCCAAGTTGCACGATACTAAAACCTTGGGACGTACCTGCTCTATAAGTTCCTTTTTAATTATTAACTTAAAAACTAAACGAAACTTAATTATAATGAGCCAAACCAATATCATCAAGTTCTACTTATTCAGATGTCACACGAACGTAAAACTAATATGTGTCAATTCTAAACCGCGTAAACAAACTTTTCTCGAAACCGCTTTTAAAATTACAGCTCCATTGTATTGAAGTGTAAACAGTTGTTTTCAGACCGTGTGAAAGACATTTTCCCTGCATAGAGTCGGTACCCAAAGAATACTTTGTTTAATAATTTTCAAACCATTGAGCGATGGAGCCGCTCCATAAACTGTTAATGTTTCGAAAAGTACTTAAAGTATTTTTTTTGATAGTAGGTATGTGGTTAGTATCTTTATTGACAATTGTGAGGGAATACAAAAACGGTCAGGTGGTGGTTTTGAGTGACCGTAGTGCATACGAACAAGCGTTGGCTAGATTCAGTCAAGATTTTGGAAGGAACAACGCATCGTCATTTCGAGGTAATGTTATTGTAGAATGCTTTTTATGCGATAGCTAAACTTTACAGCCTATAGAAGAAGACAGTAAAATCATACGTCTATTCCTGATAGAACACTGTTTTTTTTTGTTTACGATGTTACACAGTATATAAACAGTATTCTTCAGATGCTTTGTTAATTACAAATATTAATTTTAAAATGTTACACCTTTTATTTGTGCAATTTTTGGCGGAAAAAGATTTTTATGCTTTTAACTTTCTTAATTTCATTAATTTTCGTTGATGACTTTGGCTAATGTACTGTTGGCGTAGTAGTAGTATAAGCGGCCGCCTCACCGCTTGACACTGAGCCGAAGTGTTGTGGGTTCGATCCCCGCACGAGACATCACTTTGTGTGATTCATAAATTGTTGTTTCGAGTCTGGGTGTTAATTGTGTCCGTTAGTTGTATGAGTTGTCTTTTTAAAAGAAAAAAAAAAGTCAAATGGGATTGTTTCACCGATTAACTATATTATCTAATCTAATGAATCACTGATGAGAAAATAATGACATACTTCTGCTATGTTAAACTCTGTTACTTCTATATACGTTTATTTGAGGTTTAATTAATTTCCTGAGTTAGTACTTTGGTTTAGCTATAAAATCTCTTTTTAGTTTGAAATTCAACAAACAATCTGTTTACAAACTATTTTTACACATAATTATAATATATATGAGTATTTATAAGTAATATAAGGTATATATATATATACACACACCGGCACAATTTTGCATGGTTTTAAATCGGTCGTCAACGGCACTTGTAGCCCAATTTCTGCCCTGTCCTCGACAGCGCACGTAAGATCCCGTCTCCCTATAGCGGCGAACAATACGGTGAATCACTGAAGTCGATACACCTAAGGCTTGGCTTACCGAGCGGTAAGTATGCCCTTCTTCGATCATGGTTATAGCCCTAGCCACTGAAGTTGCTGGCAAATCACTCATTTTGTATCAAGAATGTGTACAAAGTTCAAAAATAAACAATGGAATGACCCACAGTCACTTTACACTGAACCCAAGAAAGATCTTATCAGAAGCAATTCTAACATTAAGTGTCAGCAAATTCTTAAAGTGTTATAAAATCTGTCAACACACTTTTAAATGACAAATTTGCACTTAAGATAGCTTCCAAAGAGGGTATTTACACATAAATAATAACAACTTGTCAAGATACACGAAAGTTTAGAAAAAAATCGACCTTTCTTTTGTGTTCCCCTAATTGTGCCGGTATGTATATTTTATTTACTTTATCTGTATGTAAGGCATCAATCAGTAGTAGACAATAGCTTAAGTGTTTATAAAATTACTTTTTCTTAATTATATTGTTACGAATGGCAAAAAATATTTTGAGAATAACGCCATCTGCCGGCAACAGAAAGAATAAGAGGAGATGGGATAGATCGGTAGTTTGAAATTGCGTCATCTATTCTCTACTAGATGGCGTTGCTGTTGAATACTAATAATAATAATTAATAATAATATAATAATAATAATATATATAAACCCCTTTGGGGCAGTCGGTATCTCACTATGAGACTAACGCAAACTCAGAGGGCAGAGTAACAGCTTTCAAACATCACCTCATCTTGTGATACAAAAAATGAATTACAAGATAAAAAGAAAGCTTACAAACCGCAGGGCAGCTTTGTGCCGAGCTGAATGTGTGTGGCGACACTGCGGTCCCGAATGCTTCGGAGAGTCGGTCAGGGCCTTCGTCTCCGGCTTGCCTTTACTGGCTGGTTGGAGTGGATGCCCAAGAGCGCCCGCAGGACTCTCAACTCTGACTTGCCTTGGTCGGCCGGTCAGAGGGAAGCCGCAAGAGTTATTAGCTCGGGGGTGGAAGTGTCATTGTCACGAGACCCGTGATGGCGAAACCGGTGCCGCACCGCTCGACACCCCTAGCCACTCGCACCGGTGTTGCCCTCTGGCTGCCTTTATGGCAGACTTTGCTTGCCTTGGCGGCTAATAAGAGAGGGCCCATCCAGTGAGTTGGCGAGTCACCACCTGCCTCGCGGATGGATGCTATAAGAGTATCAGGCAGGTGCCGTCTGTCATCCATAGTTTTTAACATACCGGTCCATTAATCACCCATCCTCATAACCTTATTCTAGTAGATTCCACATTCAAGCAATAGTCCTGCACGTGCTGCGGCTAGTCCATAGCTGTACTTAATAGTGCAGTTGTGGAGGCTCCGCTGCACGTGTCCCATCACATTTTAGATTAAAACTCTCTACGGGCCTCTGCACGTTGGATCCATATCCCCGTGTAAGCCTACCAAAGGTCCGGTTATTCTTTTAATGCCAAATGTTAGAAGAATAACCGTGTAAAGAGAAACAGAAATATATAATAATATAATATTAATACTGGAACAATCAATGCTGTTTCTGGATCGTACGAGAATATTCTAGGGAAGACTAGAATAAAATATTCTAGGGAAGACTAGAATAGACTAGTTATGTTATCCGGGCGGTATAAATAGCGCGTGGATGAGCGAATTGACTCAGTTCTAGTAACAGAGCGATCAACAAAGTGAAGGGCCTGTGAAGAGTAAGTGAGTTGGAAGTGTATTCCTAGAGTGGAAATAAGTTTTTATTAGTGTGTAATTAAGTGTACAGATAAAATAAAGTACAGTTTTCGTGACATAGTAATTTTAATTTATCGCCGAACCCCAGCTCGTAACAATAGTAGTATAGGTAATTTTAATATTTATTTACTCTAAAACAGAAAATATTGAAACTAGATTTAGTACACTATAAAGAATATTAGTAGGCGAGACATATTTGAATCAATTGTCTCTTTTACAGTTTATTAATTACATAAAATGTAATTAAAGAAATATAATTATTATTACAGTTTGGGACTTACTTCCTCACGGTAGTGGAAACATAACAGATGAAGAGAAATGGAGTCTAGTAAAGGGATACGATTATCCACCAGGTAATCTGATTTGATAACGTATGGCTTACATGTTTCTTAACATCGCAGTAAAAAGTAGCCTATATCTTCAGCTGTCTTACTCCACACACAAACGTCTTAATTGACGTTGGCTTAATTTCTTAAATCACACAGTTTATCTAATTTTCGTCCCAATGTTTTTGATTAACACGAATCAAATATGAATCACATAGCGACATTTTTCGTATTACTATATTAAAAAAACGATGTTAAGTATATTTTCTTGGCATAATTTAATATAAGATATTTTTAGTGAATTCAATTTTTTCATCCTTTTGCTGACTATACTTGCAAATATACTAGGTTCTATGGTATATAGTCTCCTTTATCCGGGTTCACCTGTGTCAATCTAAAAACTTAACTGTGAATTGGATATTTTACTACAAATATCCATTATATGATAATTAATCATGTACATAATTTTTTACAGTATTAACTATGGTTAGGTTTTAAAGTAGTAGGCTTGCTAATATATTTTGGCATGCTTATGGTATGAAATACTTTTCATTCATTAAAGAGAATGGTGAATCTATGAAATAAATAAATACCTTAATGTTTGCCTGCTATAAAATACAGCGTACAGGTAAAATACTGTGACACAGGCACGTCAGCCTTCCATGCGCTGAAACTATTTCATGACAGGTACGTGTCTGACGTTGATACGAGTATAAAATGTACGCAGATACATTTTAACGCCTGGTGGAACACGACAACGTCACATTCCAGACTTTGCACTTAGATATTATATGGGACAGTATATCGTCAAAGGAATATGACGATCACATCTGACTACTCATAAAAAGTGCAACAATTTTATATAGTTGTGTGAAGCTTGTCCACAGGAATGATTGATAATGCTATTGTTTTCGTAATTACCTTGATTGTGTTTAGTTAGGAGGGAGCGCTATAATTAGGCCAAAAACTGGATTTATTTGAAAAAATTAACAAAGTAGTTGACCGACGAGAGGTGACCTGCTCCAAATTTCGGTACTTAGCTAAAATACGCACCGTTCAAAAATTAAAACTTGTATCACGATTCCAGCACTTCCATACATCCTAAACTTATGCTTCGATCATATTTTATTTCAGAGGTTCTCTAGGCAGACCAGTTTATTTGGAAAGTAATATGCGATACGACCTTAACCAACTGGTGCAGACTGGCTGGAGAGAACATGCATTCAATGAGTTCGTTAGCGACCTTATAGCGGTCAATAGAACTTTACCAGATCCAAGGGATCAATGGTAAGATTTGGATTTGAAGTAATATTTTTTCGTGTGATAATGATATAGTTCTTGCAATCTCTTTAATTTCATTTTGTTATGTACATAATTATGACATCGTAGTCTTTATACCTTATAAATAAAAAAAAACTTATCATACGTTACTAACAAACTGATTGTTTGATTATTAGAATACTAAATTGGTGTAGCCTATCGATGATCAGCATCATCTGCCCCTTGGCCAAATGGCATTCGATTATCGATATCGCTAATCGCTATGTTCAGAATTGTATGGAACTGACATAGGCCATATATCACATGGTCAACGAAGAAGGAATTCCTAATGTTGCCATAGCAACCAAGCGTTAGCGAAAGTAGAAATCAGAGCGAATGCCATTTGGCTAGGCCAATGAATACACATTTACATAGAAGCGCATTTCTTAAGGATTTCGTGTGCCGATTTCAATTGGCGACTATCGCCAGTGTAGTTCGTAGTTGGCGCCGTTGGCGGCGCTGGCGTCGTTTTCCGTCTATCTTTCTCTCGTTGTTAAGATAGACAGGAGGAACGTTCGTCTCTCTTGCTCTTGTAGAGACAGCTGTCACAGCGCGACTGCCAAGCCGCCAAGCGGCAATTTGGATCACAGAAAGTTTGTCTTCAGAGCGCCTGTAGGAAATGCGCCTCTATGTAAATATCTGAGCTCTTTGGCTAGGCCCTGTGATGTATGTAACATAAAATTTATTTTTACGTTGTAGGTGTAGACAGCAAAACTACTCATCTGTATTACCAAAAGCTACAGTCATAATATGTTTCCACAACGAAGCATGGTCTGCATTGATCAGAACGATTACCTCAGTTCTAGATAGAACGCCAGAATATTTGCTTGACCAGATTATATTAGTGGATGATAACTCTTCTTTTTGTGAGTAATTTCCGAGTGCTGCTTTAAATGGAATGCTATGTATTAAAATATTTTTTTTGAATTTTCTTCTGGCTAAATATAAATACGAAACTAATACTGTTACAAACTATATATATTTATATATAACTATATATGTACCTACTACTCGTTGACTCTTTAAATCAGTATTACATAAACCGTTACTTTTAGTTTGTATACCTTTTTAGTAATCAAACGAATTTCAGGATAGTATTCGTTTGACAGCAAATTAATGCAAGCTTGGCGCTATGGTTAATCTATGCATCTTTCGATGGACAATAATTCAGTAATTTAGAAAAATATGTATTGGATCATTGTATTTCGAATATCATTGTTTCAACGACAAACTTCAATTAAACATATTTCACAGAAACTGGAAAAAATATGTATTTAGCAAGTGTCATATTGTATGTTATAGTAGCATAATAATTGCCAATTTCAGCTAAACTTCAGAAGCCATTAGAAGACTACGTTGCTACAATACCTAAAATTTCACTGATCCGCGCACCAAAACGTTTAGGTGTTATTGGCGCACGGTTGTTACCAATGCCGCAAGTGAGGTCGCCAGTTATTGTTTACCTGGACAGTCATTGTGAGTGTAGTAAAGGTAGGTTAAGAATAATTCAAGTGAACCTATTAACCCGGCGAGCATGAGGCAGGGTATGTCACACCCGGGTGCAATTCTAAAGATGTGTATTTTTTTAAATATATGTCTGACAACACTAGCGAGCTGAATAGCTAGAGCCAGGGGCGTGCGGGAGGGGATAGTGACGTGATCGCAGTGTGGTGTCGAGCGTCGGCTGAAATATTGGTGTTTTAACTTGTCTCGGGTACGTTATACCCTGCAACATGCTTAACGTATTTTTTTTATCTAATGTATTTTTTATTGTTTTATATTATTTTGTCTTTATTTAATTTCGTGTGTTTTTATAATCAGGTAATGCCTCGTGGTTTTTTAGTCTAACGACTTATTATTTTATTTGTTTTTAAGTAATTCAGATGGTACAGAGAGCAAGAAAAATATTCCAATTTTTATACGCCAGCGAAGCATGAATCATAAAATGGACTAAATGTCCAAACAAGAAAGATAGAAAAACTTAGTATTCCTGCAACATTTGCGCCAAGCATATATATATGGATTATGCAAAGTTTGGATGTAAAAATTGTACTGATTTTGAGAGTATTGACTGGTTACTTATGTTTGTAAAAATAATATTGCTTTAGATTTTTTCTGATGGAAAATCTTATTATCTCTATATTTATGTTTATTTAAAATGTAAAAAACGATTTTCTTTTTATAAGTGTTGATTTTTCTAAATCTCTAAAATATGTTTCCTATAATTAGACTGTATAAGAAAACAATGAATAAGAAATAATAATGTCATAATTTAAAACTTTTGTGTTTAGTTTCATTATAGTGATCATATATACTACACTATATGATTAATACAATTATATGAAACATAATAGGATTAGTGTTATGGTACTTTATGCTTTGGGTATGTCACACCCTGCCTCATTGTTGATGTAACTTCTTTTCACCTCATGCTCGCCGGGATTACTCTTTTTAACGATAAACCTTTATATAGGTGAGTAATGCTTATTTGCAGACACACATAGGCTTTTGCCCTGTGGTGGGTAACTAATGCTTTTTTGCCGCCTAGGTTGACATCAGATGACTGTGAGCACGTTGAAAGATATTATTATGGTATCTTTTAAATAAACTAACAAAAATAACCCGTTTGGTTTACAAATAGGTGAAATAGACAGAGAAGTATTACTACACAAGGCGTGGTATAGTGAGGTAGCACGGGCTGTTGCCGCAACTCACGTGGAGTTGCGGCAACAGCCCGTGTGTATTTTGCGTACAGCTGGCGTGTATTTTGCGTACTTCAAATACACTAAGTAGCCTTGCTTCTGGTAATATGTACATGGCAGCTAAACCTATTATATCACTATATACAACCTATAGATATGTATCCGATTGCCACTCAATCATTTGAAATTTGACCACCAGCAAGCTGCTTCAATATTCAAATTCAAATATCATTTATTTCGACCCATTTTGATCATATATTGTACAATTAATATTTCAAATTAAAATTAAAGTCATAAATAAAATTAAAGTACAAGTAAAAATAACATGAATATCAAATCAAAAATAAAATAAAAATAAAATTTACACGTCTAAATGAACATTAAATTAAAATCAATAAATGAAATAAAAATAAAAATGAAAATGTCAACATTAAAATTATAAATACAACAATAAATTAAATAAAAATAAAAATTTAAATGTCAAACTAACAAAAAATACATACAAAATCAGCTTTAAATTATAATCTGAAATAAAATTACTAAATTAAAATGTCAACATGTTTTTTTTAAAGACAACATTAAAATTATAAAATCAAATTTAATAATAAAATTAATAAATAATAATATAAAATAATAATCAAAATTAACAATTTGCCTGGCCCTGAGTCATTTGTTTGTTTGTCATTACATTAACCATATAACAATGGTTAATGTAGCGACAGTCAAACCTGTTCGCAAATACGCTCGAGCCTGCGCCCCAGAGATGCGCACCGCTTGCACATCGTCGTGTAGAAACAATCGACACGAGCATCGGCGAACATCCCCGATGCGCTGCAGTGCCGGGGCAGCCCCAACAACACTCTGAACGCATTATTATACTGCACACGGAGAGCGTTGTACTGCTTCTGGGTATATGACACCCATAGGCTGGCAGTGTACATGGACGTACATAACGCTCTGAAGAGAGTTATTTTGACGGCCGCTGAACAACGAACAAGCCTGCGCGCAATCATATTGGCCCTCACAGATAACGCCCTCCGCTCCCTATCGATGTCTGCATCATCGCATCATCTCTCAGGTCAGAGGTCACCATATGCCCAAGATATTTAAACTGTTGAACTCTTCCCATGCATTCACTCTTCTTAGTGTTGTAGAGTAAACCGTGATCAAGCGCATAACGCTCACAGCAACCTGGAAAGACCACAAACCGAGGCGCTCAGCAGCACCATGTCGTCCCATAACTAATATTGTTGACACAAATACCGTCAATGTGGCAACCGACACGGGTACTGCTGAGCTCCTCTATCAGTGCGTTAACGTACAGGTTGAAGAGCTTTGGTGAGGTCAGCCCCGCCTGCCTCACCCCACACTCCAACCTGTACGGCTCCGACAGCGCACTCGATCATCGAACGACGTTAACCTATTTAAGATACCAGTACTTGAAGATATCTACCAGTTCAGGGGGCATTGAGGTGTCGCTATAGTATTGATAGCTTGATCTATGATATACGCACAGTGTACGGTAGTTCGATTTCACACACGCAGTTTGATCTGGAAACAGCAGTAGATCTGTTTGTATTTTAAACACGTTTTTATCAACTGGTTATGTCGTACCTATCCATTTAACGGAATCTTTGAACGCGAATTTAGCCCACTTTAAAATATCGGATTGAAGTGAAATCTCGTACAGTTATCAAGGAACTATACAATAATTTGATAAATACGGTACGACAAAAATACATAAGTTTGCAGGATTAAAGATGATCCTGGAATGCTGTCTGCTTTTATTTTAGATGCTTACGCGACCAATCTAAGCAACTATTTTCTAAACAATTTCAGGGTGGCTAGAACCATTGCTCCAACGTATCTCAGAGGATCCTACCAGAGTTGCCAGCCCAGTTATCGATCAAATACACGAAGCCACCTTCGAATATATTGTCCAAGAGCCTAATCAGCTGCGACTAGGCGGCTTCACTTGGGACCTAAGGTTCATATGGATAGGAATACCTCAAGAACTCTATGCAAGCCGAAAACAACTTTCAGCTCCAATTAAAACACCAACTATAGCTGGTGGGCTTTTTGCCATCGATAAAGCGTTCTTTGAAAAAACTGGATTCTATGATACAGGAATGGAAATCTGGGGTGCGGAAAACTTGGAATTGGCTTTCAAAACGTGGATGTGTGGTGGCTCCATGGAAATAGTACCTTGTTCGCATGTTGGTCATATTTTTAGGAAAAGAATCCCGTACGAGGAAAAGAATCGGTCGTTGAAAAAGAATTTCGTACGACTAGCTGAGGTACTTTTAAGTTAATTATTAAAGTAATATTTAGCTACTTTTTGATGTTTGTTGTGTGTGATGTGTGATTCAACATTAATGTATTTCCAGCCTATATTAGGGTTGATTATAGATTCATGCTTGTATACTGCTATAATATAGTATAAGTATTATTTTATAGGTATTTTTGTATGTATTTTGCATACGGTGTTGTGATTTCGTTTTAATTTCATTCTAATGTGATAACAACAGTTTGTTTTCACCACAGGTATGGCTCGATGAGTACGCTAAATATTTTTACCAAAGGATTGGTAATAAAAAAGGCAACTACGGTAACATATCAGAGAGGATAGAACTTCGCAAAAAATTAAATTGCAGAACGTTTGGTTGGTATTTGGAGACTGTGTATCCACAACTGGAATTGCCTGATAAATATGCTGCTAGCGGTCAAGTGAGTTTGTATTAATTCAAATATATCTTAATAGCTTTTTTTTCAGTTTGATCATTAATGTGTCATATTATTTTCAAAGTCTTGGCTTTGATTATTACACGGGTATAAAATCTAGTGACTTGTCAAGACTGTCTGACTTTTTATCAACGAAGGATATAAAACGCTGATGTCACAAGTTTAAAATGTTGACACTTGTACAATTGTACATAATTAACCATTCAGGAGGTATATTTGGTAATAATAAGTTAGTAACTTATTTGAAAGTAACACGAAATTTAGACCTGCTTCTAGTTAAATGTAATTGTACCGAATTTGGGTGATTTATACATTTTTATCCGTAGGACGGATCCAAATAAAAAATTGTTATATTCTATTTCACCAGATTTAAAATGACTGTTTAGAGTTGCCGTAGGCAGGCAGGAAATTGTTCAGAGTGAGCAGTGGAAGTTGTAATGCATCTACCTGACCACGACAAGGCAAAGATCTAAACACCTATGCACTGCGTTGCACAGTGAATTACAACTAGCAATATTAATTTACTTGCCAAAGCTTCACTGATGTTCTTGAGTGGACCTATAAGAATAAACTCATAATTTTGGCCAAAATAACAAGCAAATCGTTATAAATACCACTACTCGAAGGTCCAGTTCGGCGTTCTTCTTCAGAACATGATGCACGTTGACGGATTCACACAGTTTTACAATGTTCAATATGTTACAAATGTTCAATAGTTCACAAGTTTGACTTTTATCACAATGTACCGGTGCCGGTTAACCGCTTGACCGCTAGCGCCAATTCGCCGAATTCACTTGACCGCTCACGTTCTAAACAAAATGTCGCGCCGCCGCTCGCCAGATGGGCGCGCAAACATAAAACATTTATTGTTGATAAGTCGGTAACATGAGTAAGTTTAAGTGATGTTTTTCTTCAACCTTATAAATGACTCTTTCAAGTCGATATAAATTCTTTGTTGATATTTATTTTCTAATTTATTATACTTAGCAGCGAACATTGACTATCGTTGAAAAAAAACACTTTGTGTATTTTAAACAGGATTATTTTAAAAAGTAAACGGATGACATACATATTTTATGAGTTTTAACTGTAGAAGGATTCTATCTACACCGAATTAAATAAAAAAAACATGTATCATAGTATAAAAATATTTAATTACACGCATACGATAAGCACGTAATTACTTAGCAGCGAACATTGACTATCGTTGAAAAAAACACTTTGTGTATTTTAAACAGGATTATTTTAAAAAGTAAATCGATGACATACATATTTTATGAGTTTTAACTGTAGAGGTATTCTATCTACACCGAATTAAATAAAAAAAAACATGTATCATAGTATAAAAATATTTAATTACACGCATACGATTAGCACGTAATTACTTAGCAGCGAACATTGACTATCGTTGAAAAAAAAACTTTGTGTATTTTAAACAGGATTATTTTAAAAAGTAAGTCGATGACATACATATTTTATGAGTTTTAACTGTAGAGGGATTCTATCTACATCGAATTAAATAAAAAAAAACATGTATCATGGTATAAAAATATTTAATTACACGCATACGATAAGCACGTAATCACGGAGTGCGCGAAACAAAGAGTGGCATTTGACATTATTTTTTCATTCCGGGTTAATGATTTTAAGACTCGCTTCGTATTTTTAGCATCAAGAAATGTTCAATGATTTGAATAGAACAGAGAAAAATAATTTAAAACATTTTGTAATAGAATGAAACAGTCAATTCAGACCGAGTATAGCGCTGTAACCAAAAAGGGAAAATAGTCACTTGTGCGCGGTCTACGGCATTTCGAAAAAGGGAGAATAGTCACTTGTGCGCGGTCAAGCGGTTAAAGATCAAAGAAGCGGCATTCAAGCGGGTTCCAAATTTAATATCACAAATGCACGCGAGATTACAAGATACAGCGTGGACAAGACAAGGCGTATATCTTTTTTTTACCGGGAAACCGACAATGAACGAATGGATTGACAGTTCATAGTGTGACCATAGTCAGAAATTTTCAATAGACTAAACAATTGTTACTAAACCGATATAATCGATTTGATTTATCATAAAAACTATTTCCATTTCAAACATCCACCAGCCCCGGACCGGCCTACCGGTCCGCTAATCAGTTGGTAGACATGACAACGTTGCAACCGCTCTCCTCAGAATCGAACCGTCCACCAAGACCTCAGCAAATCGGGGAACTCCATCAGCCCCAGCTACCAAACGAAGAATGCACCCCCTGCGCCATCTGAGTGGCGGAAGGTTAGCCTCCTTGATCAAAACGAGGTCTCCAATCTTGGGTGGATCGGTCTTGTCGGTCCACTTAACGCGTTGCTGGAGTATGTGCAAATATTCCAAATTCCAGCGTTTCCAAAAGCTCTGAGTAATCTGGCGTACCAATCCAAAACGTGACAGACGACCAGGTCTCGTATCAATATAGGGGTACTCAGGCAAGGCGACAAGCGGGCGACTAATCAAAAAATGACCCGGCATAAGGGCCTCCAAATCATTCGGATCTGAGGAGATCGGGCACAATGGCCTAGAGTTCAAAACGGCCTCAATCTTACAAAACACAGTTGCGAGAAAACAACCAATTTATCCCACGTCGGGCAAGCCTATTGCCTTTATCAGCCTTGTTGGTTTCAAGGAAATTAACAACATCATTCAAATAATTATAAGTGCCCTTGAAGTTAGTGCCGCAATCAGAACGGATCAAGGAGGGCAGCCCTCTGCGGGATACAAATCTGTCAAATGTGGCTACAAACGCCTCGGTCGAAAGCGAGGAGACCAGTTCTAAGTGTACGGCCTTTGTGGAAAGACAAACAAAAACACACAAGTAGGACTTAACAGTCTTGCTGTTTCGAAGTGTCGACGTTTTCACCAAAAAGGGACCAGCGAAGTCCGTGCCAACACCGTCAAACGTCCTGCTCTCAGTTACGCGATCTGCCGGTAGGTCTCCCATCAAGGGCTGCATGGTAGAAGCCTTGAGCTTATAGCAAGGGATGCAGCGAAAGACTACACTCCGAATAATTCTGCGGGCATACAAAATCCAAAACTCGCGTTGCAAAATGGCCAACAAGGCATTACAACCAGCATGCGAATTTTTAAGGTGACGGTCAGTTACCAACAAGCGTACCAAATGACCGTCTTTGGGTAACAAAAGGGGGTGACG
This sequence comes from Euclidia mi, assembly GCA_944739405.2. Lineage (NCBI taxonomy): Eukaryota > Metazoa > Arthropoda > Insecta > Lepidoptera > Erebidae > Euclidia > Euclidia mi. The sequence goes on from OX123190.2 coordinate 57,059,856, forward strand.
TGCTCCGTAAGGGAGGTTGGCGTTCTTGAGACGCCCTCCAACGCGCAAGAGACCCGTATTTTCCAAAAAGGGGTTCAATTTAGATACAGCTCCCGACAATTTCGATCTCCCTGATTTAAGGATAGCAATTTCTCAAAATGCGCCAATTGCACAGAACGAACCCAAAAGGTGAGAGATGCCTGTCGTTCCTGTGGTGAGAGAAACGGTGTCAATCGTTTCTGTTGTGGGTGCCTAAAATTAAAAACAAAACGCTTTATCCCAGCAGTAACACCTAACAACTTGTCAAGGGAGCTGTAGCGATTCAACAAGAAATCGGGGTCGAAGGCGCATTCCACCTTCTCAAGAGCGAGTGTTCACAGACCCGGCAAATTAGAAGTATTCAAAACTGGCGTTCGAGGCCAACCGATTTCTGGTTGACTCAACCATTCCGGACCCCACCACAGAGATGACCTATCAAGCATCCACGCGAGGCACAATCAGCGGGGTTGAGCTCACCTGGCACGTGTCTCCAAACAAGTTTGACTTCAGATTTCTGTATTTGGGAAACGCGATTAGCGACAAATACCTCCAAGGTGTGGACATAAGCCTTCAACCAACAAAGAACAATTTGGCTGTCTGTCCAGGCGTAGGTCCCATTAATACAAATGGTTTTACCCAAAGTACTAGACACGTGGTTCAATAATCGCACGAGTAGGGCTGCTCCCGAGAGCTCCAATTTCGGGATGGTCAGAGATGTCCGAAGGGGTGCAACCTTGCTCTTCGCCATGATCAGGGAAACCCGCACCTGACCTGAGGCAGTGACTGTACGCAAGTACACCACGGCCGCGTGACCACGTTCCGAGGCATCACAAAACCCGTGAAGGGTGGCCTTGTACTTCCCGGGAGGAAGGATGGGACGAGGCAAGGAGATCTCATTGACGGCAGGAAGTGAGGATACAAAATAGGTCGATTCCTCAACCAGAGTACCGTGTAGAGGTTCGTCCCAGGTCAATCCTGCTGTCCAAAGCTTCTGCAAGAAGCATTTTGCCCAAAATATAACTGGATAGATCCAACCGTTTGGATCAAAGGTTCTGGCGACAGTAGACAAAACGAGACGTTTAGTCCAAGAACAAGGCAATTTCAAGTCTACGCTATACGTAAAGATGTCTTGGACTGGTCTGTACTGAACGCCGAGAACAGCCATCATGGCGGGGTTGTCAACAATCTCAAACAAATGTGGATCCTGCTGATGATCCTCTTGCAAGCCTTCCAAAAGCGCTGGTGAGTTGGAAATCCATTTGCGCAACTCATAACCAGCGGAGGCCAAAATACCTATCAATTCGTCCCGCAGGAGAATCGCCTCGTCCGCTGTGGAGGCGCCTGAACAAATGTCATCCACGTAAATATCGTCTTTCAAGATGGCGGAGGCTCGTGGGAAATGTAAGCCTTCACGGTCTGTGAGCTCCCAAAGAGAACGTATTCCAAGTAGGTGCTCGACTTTAACCCGTACGTATTAGTATTGAGCTCGTAGACGACCATGGGATCGCGAGGATTCTCTCTCCAAAGGATCAGCTGGAAGCGACGGTCATCAGGGTGGATAATCGTCTGCCTGAACATCATTTTCATATCGGCTACAAAGACAACCTGATGTCGTCGGAAGCTGGTGATGACGTCACAAAGGTCCTTGACTAACTTGGGACCAGAATGCAAGCATTGGTTCAAGGATACGCCCGTAGAAGTCTGCGCAGAACTATCAAACACCGTGCGCAGCTTGCCAGTTGATGGCTACAATACCGCATGATGCGGGAGAAAGTAGTGCTCCACCGAACGCCAATCCAAATTTGACACAGACATGTGTCCCAATTGTTCATATTCTCTCATGAACTCAATATATTTCTGTCTGAGTTCCGGATCACCACCCATGCGGCGCTCCATAGCCAACAATCTCTTTACGGCTAAAGGTCGTGACTCACCAAGCGGAGGCCGAACAGACATAAAGGGCAGCTTCGTAATAATCCGACCAGAACGGAGTCGACCAGTGTTGTTCTGGAAGAACAGCTCGCACTCCTCGTGTTCTGGATTCAAACGGGCAGCTTGAGGGGGCTCCTCTACCTCCCAAAACCTCTGAACCGCATCAGAGAGAGCGGAGCCTACCGCCAAAAAATTATCAAGTTCGGGTGGAGGGGGGTCCCTAGGTACAGGTCCCATCAAAGCAAATCCAAATATGGTCGGGATGGCAGTCAAACCATTTGGCACCAAGACCCGTTTCCCACCAATCAAAATTCCACCGAGGACATCAGAGCCAATCAACAAATCGATTTGTCCCGGTGTGTCAAATTTGGGGTCTGCCAGTTCCAATCCCGATGTCAAATTCACCACAGCAGCAGGTAGCTGTTTCTGTGGATGCATACCCAAAATCAGCCGAGGTCCCAATCCTCGGGTGTGCAGATTCAACCGGGGCAAACAAAACCTTAACTTGCCCTTCAACATTAGAGGCTACGTCACCTATTCCCCGTATACAATTCGGAAAGGAGCCCATATTTAATTTAACCTGCCCTACCAAATAAGTGGAAACAATGCAACCTTGTGAATCTGTGTCCAATATAGTACGGACGACAACAGAGGTCCCAGTGGGTCTCCAGACCCTAACAGCAACCCGTTGGTAGGATAACGATCTCAATGGGGGTCGTTGGCGTTATAGGGCAGGAGTTAATTACCTATTGTTGCCTGTTGGCCAGGACCAGGCAAATCAAAATGGGGGTGCAGCTTGAAGTCCTCAAAGGCGCGATGACTCGATCCGCGCGCTATCTGTGGGGGGTCATAATGACGCACCCGCCCAAAACGAGGTGGGCGCGAGTCAAGGCGGAGACGCTCCGCCAAAGGAGGGGAATACCTGGGGCAGCAGTCATGTTGCTGGTGACGCTGAACAGCACATTCAGGTGCGCGAGAGAGAGGAGGCGTGCGCACGCTACGGTTCTCCAAGCGGGGTGAGCGACGATCAATTGAGCGAGGCGACTCTCGGCTATGCGCCGGTGAGCTTCGGCTGCCACCTTCAAAACACCTGCCCGTGCGCGGTGTCGGCTGGTTGGACAAGCAGCCTACCTCTCTGGCATTCATGCAGAAAATGTCCAAATGCTGTCCTCCACAGTGAGGACAGGGGCGAGAGTTTGGGCAGTCTCGCTGGTAGTGGGACCCCAAGCAAGAGAAGCAAAGGCGGCGGGCATTCGCGATGCGCCTACGAGAGGCGACATGTAGGTCCAAGAATGCCCTACAACTGGCCGTTCTGTGCCCCGTAACCTTGCAGTAAGAGCACTCCACTGGGCTCTGCGTGACTACAAAGCGAGGAGGGCGCCTGTCAACATTGGCTCGGGTGTGAACGCGAGCCTGTTCCTTGACCTTGGGCGGCTGCGACTTAGCCGGCGTGTCACCACCGGAGTTGTCCAGGACCCGGCACTCATCCTCGAGAAACCTCTCCAAGTCAGCAAAGAGGGGCAGATGGGTCGCGCTATCCCCACCAAAGCGCTGTTCAAAACGCGACCTCAGGTCGGCAGGCAGCTTTTTGAGCACAATGTGCACCAATAGGTAGGACCATTGGTCCGAGGGCAGGTCCAAGTACTTAAGTGCGTTGATTGCCACCAAAAGCGGGTTCAAAAGTTGGGTGCGCAACCCAAAGACCCGAGTGAGCGTGGGCAAACCCAAAATCTGTTCAATATGCGTGTCGGTGAGGCCACGCTTGTTGTGGTACCTACGGGTAATTAAGTCCCGAGCCGTCTGGTACGCCTTGTCAGACACGGGCAGATGCTGGATGAGGCCCTTGGCCTCCTCATCCAGAACCGACATCAAATAGGCCAATTTTTGTGACGGCCGAAGGTCAGCCCTGTCATCGACCAGGCTGTCAAACAAATTAACGAAGCCCAGGTAGCTTCCTAGGCAGCCATCAAAATGCGGGAGGTCTAAAGTGGGAAGCCTACTCACCAGTCCTAGTCTCGGTGCTGTCCTAGGAAGCTCCTGCTTCAAGCCGGGTTGCTCGTCCTTCTCGGCAATTAACTATCTCGCACAGCTGGAGACAGCATCATACAGGTCTAAGACCTGGGCATAATCCTCGCTGACTTTATTTCGCTGGTCAGCGGTGAAGTCATTAACTGACACTTCGAGACAGCAAGCGCTGAAAGTGCGAAATTGTTGTTCCACACTTGCCAGGCGATCATCGATCCGCTCATACCTTTGTAGTAAGGCCTGCTGGTGATCAGGCCGGTTCACCAAGGCACTGGCTGAGGCAAACCAGCGCAAATCTGATGCAATAGCACCAGCAGCCGCACGCAAGTCCTTGATAGCTGACATAATTAAGTTTCAAAAGAGCTCGGACAAGCGTTAAATATTGCTATCAATTAAAACATAATATTTGTTAATTCTTTGAAACCAACAAAGTATTAGCCTGTTTACTGCTGGTACAAGCAAGTGACAGGTATTTACTGCCCAACAAAATTAATAACAAGCTCAAATCTGCTTGTTTCAATATATTGACATTAGGACAAAGTTATCAAAAGGTTTATAACTTACAGCAAATTAAAAGTTGAACTTTAAATCAATTAATTAACTATTTGCAACAGACAGAATAAGTGTGTTATATATTACAACTGTAGACACCAGTTTGTGTTACCTAACAATATTATCAATATATTATAACAACCAAGGTTTATCAATGTAATTCGACCAACATACAAAGTCAAGTTTGGTTTCAAACTTAATATATGCAAATAACTAAATCAATTGATACATTTAACTGATATGTATCCAACCAAAGCTGACTTATTAATGGTACAACAACAGATTCAAGTTAGATTTCAACAATACAAGTCAAACAATTACTCATTGATGTTATGTATGACATACATACATACATACATATTGTCACGCCTTTTATGTATGACATGTGTTTCAAATTATGTAGGTTAACTTATACAAATAAATATTATGTATTTTAGACAAAACTGAGCTGAGAACACTACAACACTGTTAACAAATGAGATATATAGCTCATACAATACCAATCTGAGTTTAGATACAATCAACGCCTAGATTTCAACTACGCTCTGCTACCAAAAATTTATGTTTAAAGTTGCCGTAGGCAGGCAGGAAATTGTTCAGAGTGCGCAGTGGAAGTTGTAAGCCATCTACCTGACCACGACAAGGCAAAGATCTAAACACCTATGCACTGCGTTGCACAGTAAATTACAACTAGCAATATTAATTTACTTACCAAATCTTCACTGATGTTCTTGAGTGGACCTATAAGATTAAACTCATAATTTTGACCAAAATAACAAGCAAATCGTTATAAATACCACTACTCGAAGGTTCAGTTCGGCGTCCTTCTTCAGAACACGATCCACGTTGACGGATTCACACAGTTTTACAATGTTCAATATGTTACAAATGTTCAATAGTTCACAAGTTTGACTTTTATCACAATATACCGGTGCCGGTTATAGATCAAAGAAGCGGCGTTCAAGCGGGTTCCAAATTTAATATCACAAAAGCACGCGAGATTACAAGATACAGCGTGGACAAGACAAGGCGTATATCTTTTTTTTACCGGGAAACCGACAATGAAGGACCATTAGTTCATTGACAGTTCGTATGTGACAGTTCGACAGTTCATAGTGTGACCATAGTCAGAAATTTTCAATAGACAAAGTAACACGCAACTAAATTGATATAATCGATTTGACTTGTCATAAATAATATTTCTATTTCAAACAATGACATAACATTTTCTAACTTCAGATTTACAGCGCGAATGATTACGGCTTATGTTTAGACGCAGAAACATCAGTCCGAAATTATGAAATGCCGGTGAATTTGATTTCATGTCACTTCCAAGGCGGCAATCAGGTATGTTTTTATGCTCAGTTATTTTACTTTTTAGTAAACAAAACTCGAAATAATACAATTAGCTCTAGTTTTAGAAAGAGTTTGCATCAGTATAATTTAATATTTACTTTATTGCGCTATAGAGATGACTTGATTAAGCGCTTGAGTATTATGTCCGGAAAATATATAAAGTCTTTCGACTGTGAGTTAAGGGATTTCTACTGCAATTCTTCCATTTTGTCCTTCTACTATCATTTGTTCCTTCAAATTATGAGCGGGCGTAGATTTGCGGGCGAGGAGATGGTAAGTGAAACAGCATTTGTACATCACTTCAGTTATTATTGTGAATAACGAATCGTAATAGAAAATACATCATAACTTCTATCAAAAATTAGCGCCCGCCGTACACGTGGCCGCGAGCGCCTGTTCAGCTGTTTCCTCGTTGACTGCGATTCAAAAACATGGCTCACCTCGCCAGAGCTCGGTGTTCGCTATTGGAATGTCGTTCTTCTTGGCGGCCTGTAACATTGCAGCAAACCTCATTGTTAACCACCAATGAGGTTAGCCTTCACGGCCATTCTGACGAATCGCACGACCTCGTGCGCTTGGTGTCCAGCATCTACAGGATGCAGCATTATTCCTCCAGACCTGTTAAATGAGTAAAGATGCACATTAACATTCGCTCGGCCTATTCTGACCAGAATGAACTACATCGCTACTGCGTAGTAACAAATACCGACCATGGTACAGGCATAGTATAGACCATGGACCCTCTTGGGGTACCAGGTCCTACTGACCGAATACCAAAATGCTACACAGGCTTATCAGGCTCAGCTGACAAGGCCCTTTCAACAAATGAGTGCTGACTCAAATCATGGACAGGGCATACAGGACCCTTCCGATCAACTCATGTCATGGACAGGGCATACTGGGCCCTTCCGATCGACTTAAACAACTTACTATACAACACACGTAAGTGCACACATACCTTTACTCAAGTCACAATTACTTAGCGGGTCATCCTACGGTGTGGAGACTATCGACGCTGGCAGCAGTGATTTCTTCTCATCAGGAATAGACGCCGTCTCACCGTCAGTTTCTTAAGACTGTTTAATTTTGTTACCATTAATCGCTGGCACTTCATCCTCATCAAAGATCTTGGTTAGGGTAGTAAATATTTCTTTCTACCAGGTCTTCAAAATCCTGAAGCATACAAGTTTTAATGAGCCTACTTGTGGACAAGGTTAAAACTATTGACGCTTTACTTTTATTCATCGTCATCATCATCTTAGCGCTGTCACGGTTGCGCTCCAAAACCCACGCTTTGGAGCCCGGGGTCCGCTTTCCGGCTATGTCTCCTCCACTTCGCACGGTCTTCAGCATCCTTGGTGATTAGTTAGTTGGCACGCATATCATCCCTTACGAGGTCAAGCCAGCATTTCTTTGGCCTTCCCCGTTTACCGGGGCCTGGCGGAGGTAGCATGGCAAGACATTTGTTACCCACGTAAGATGCCGGTTGACGTAAGACGTGGCCATACCAGCGTAGACGACTCTCCTGCAATTTGTCAGCAATGTCACGGACATGAGGCTACCCTGGATGCGGGAGTTCCTAATGTGCGTGACACCACACATCCAGTGCAGCATATTCATCTCCTTTACTTTTATTCATAGAGACTTATCCGAAACTCTAGTTATGACGAATTGTTACTGTACATTTTAAGTCATCTTTCATGCACTAGCTATAAATAATGTGTCGCGGGGGACTTTACAAACATACAACCAACAGATATTCAAGAACATCTAATCCACCATTTGTGGGTTACACACAGTGTTTCGTATGGGGACTGAACCCATAACACTCAACTCAGTGTGAAGCGGTATTTGAGGACCACACAAAGTGTTGTCTCGTGTAGGAATGAACCTACAACACTCGGCACAGTGTGAAGTGGTGAGATGGTCGCTTTAACCACTACGCCAATCGTGCACTATTCGTGTAACGGACGAAGATGATACATGGGTAGTAGGTACGATGACATATAGCGGATTGATTTAAGCTACGCATGTGCCCACTTCACCCGACCGTTGAATCCAACAGAGGCTTATTCGTGCTAGGTTCTGAATATCGGGAGCTTGTTTCTGCTTTACCTGTAACCAATCAATCAGCCTACCGGAGTCCACTGCTGTGCATAGGCCCTTTTTGAACATAAGCCACAGTACACGGTCTTCAGCCTTCCGCATCAAGTCCAACTTAGCTAACTTATTTAGGTCGTCGGTCCATCTAGCAGGGGGGGCAGCCATCCTTACGCTTACTGAGTCGCGTTCTTCACTCTAGGACACGCTTGCTCCATCGCCCATCAGTCCTCCAACCGGCAGTGTAATGTGCAGAATTGACCAGCTCACAGACATTTAAGCTTACCTGAAATCAACTATTGTTTAATTTAACATAATTTACCACCTTATCAAAAGTCTCTAGGGTTCAAAACTTAAAGCAGTTTGAGATTACCTAACTCTTATAGTTTCAGGTTCTATAAGACAAAGGAGCTAAAGAGATTCTAGACAAAAACTCAGCATATTATGCCATTTGACGTCTCACTATAGACTCACGCCTGTATCACCAAAGGAGTAGGCAGAAGTGTAATATTACACCCACATTTAGGCATGAATTGTTAGGTCTCACATAATAGCGGACGAGCCTATTGTCGTTACCAGGCATATCATACTGAGAATTCGGAAAAACCCAATGACACTTTTGCCTGACCCGGGAATCGAACCCGGGACCTCCGATCAGCAGTCGTATACGCACGCTATCCACTGGACCACGGAGGCAGTCATGTCGCACTACATGACAGCAACATCATCATCAAGGTATGCGTTTCTCGTACTCATGAACATGCGGTGACAAATTGTTTTAGTTTTAGAAGCTTTCAAGGAAAAGCAGTGAAATTCTATGAGTCTGGATAGTAAAATGTTGACCAAGATATAACGAAAATATGTCACTGATAGGGATTACAAATCTCACGAGTGGTACTCAGACACCACTGTAGGTTCTGTTGTCCCAAAATTTATACTGTAGATACCATAACTTTCAAGCTGTAACTATACCATGCTGTTATAACCATAAGTGTAGAACACAACTCACCCTTCGCGGCTCTGCTTACGGATGCCTAATGTTGACCAAACCTAGGAATTGCCTTACTTGTCTCGCTGTAAAATGATATCTCCTGAAGAACTGACTTACCAGTCGATGTGGATACCATACCATTTACTAGTTTCACAAACGTTAACGATTTTTCTAAACTGAGTATTCTCAGATATCTTTTGAAACCTGAAAATAAGTGGCGATCTTCTCTCCAGCATTTTTATAACAGCGACACCACCTGTAACTTTGCTTTACTGCTATCTTATGCCTATGATGATCACGGTGGTGGCAGGATCCGTCATATTATAAATCCGCAACTAAACAAGATTCCTTCATTATCATCGCAGTGCGATATTTTAGCTCTCGATCATTGAATTATTACCTACAGAAACCAAGTACGCGCACGTAACAGACGCCGTTCATTTGGGTCAGAATCTGACCCAATCGGCGGCCGCGTTGTCTGTGATCCGAGTCGCACGGTAGCGTAAGCATCTCCCGCAAAATAATCGAAATTATGACATTTTGTACAGTGTTTTTGTGCCACAATGCTTCAGAAAAAGATTATAAGGTTGCTGGAGTATCATTCCACCGGTCAGACATCTATTTTATTACGTAGATTGTCTCATAATTCAAATACAGTGAATCATAATAACTAAATCTAAGTACGAGCGGAGTGTTGCCAGTTGGGTGAGAAATTGTCCCAGTTTAATTAACACATTCCTTACCAAAATTTATTCTATTGACAGTAATAATAAAGAAAAAGAATTAGGTAGTTACATATATAAACATAACCTTTCAAACACCGCTGGCTGGTACATACCAATCGGTTACGACAAATTTGTCACGTCAAGCTCGACTAAGACGACATCGTCTCAAAGCACTAGATTTTTCCGTTTTTGTATTGAAAGGCTTGTATTTGAAGTCTAGTATTGCCTTGTAATGTAGGTACGCGTAACTAACTTCTTTGTTGAACGAATGACCTTACCGACCGAATAATATTATAATTTTTAAACTTATCGCCTTTTTTTGGTAACCATAGCGCAACGGCGCACACATAGTACACGCTGTTGATTTTTGTTAATTTTTCTCACAAACATACATAAATACTTTTATGTACTGAGAGCATTTAACTAGGAAATATCACTCGGCACTTGTTAGAGCTTACGTTTGAGCGCATAAAGTTTCGTCAAGATTGATTTAGCCATCGTTATTCAGTCGTAAAAACTTAAAAAGCAGACAGTGTGGCTATAGAATTTATAATATACAATACGCTTGTGTCCTAAAACGTAATTAGCGATTGATTAGTTCCTTTATTAGATGTTAAACTGAAATACCTGATTTTTTCTTAAAAAATCGATCAGCAACATTACTAATTACGCCTTTTAGAAACCTTTTTGAATTTGACACGAAAACGCTGTAAACCATCATGGCGGTTGAGTGATATTACAAAGTCCAAAACAAAACAAACCACGAATGAAGTGTGGTCTGATGTACCCACTTTTATTTTGTTATATTCGATTTGACAGGTAGAAACTTTGACATTTTAGTTGTATTTACTACTAAAACGTCAACAACGTGAATGGCGGACGTACTGTTTGACGTAATGCTCTCTGATTGGTGTGCACTATCACAAGAATAAATAGGTACATTATTTTTAGTTTTAGAATCCTAAAAATAATATTAATCTTACCTTCTTATAATAAATAATTAATTTTATTGATATCTTAAAATCATAATGAATCTATAGATACTACAATCAAACCGATTTATTCTTAGTGGACACAAGCCTATTACTTATATTCACGCAAATATTATGAATTTACCCTATTTTTAGGGGAAAGACGTTGTTACTGGCAACTCTATAATGGCGTCTGTGTGCGTGATGCAGCAAGTAAACACAGCACAGTGCCGCACACATAGCAAATTTTCGGCTTAGCTTCTGAGCTCGCGTTGTTTGAATACTGACTTTCTGTAGGTAATAATTCAATGCTCTCGATTTTTTTCTCTTCAGCGATTAAGTCTTACAGTTCTAGGTGCTCAAGACAATTTTATTGAGCTGTCATCGTGTTGTCAAATTCGTATTTGCGGCCAGTCGCATTACAAAGTAGGTCGGTTATCCTGTTGAGGTTGCTAAAGAGATACCTCCTTGCTTACATGATGGTGTATGTATTAGGTTCACAATCAATCCAGTAATGATCTCTTCAATTTGCCGAACCTTGCGAGTAGCAATTCCTTAAAATGCGGCCGTCACATTTCATATTAACACGGCGCGCCTCTTCAATGCGTCGCTTAAGGCGATTCCAATAACGCGATATGATGCTGGTGTTTCACCACCATCGCTCAATATCAGCTTCAACATCGTCAGGAATGTAATTTTCACGAGCAGAATCGGGTTACGTTGCTAGTAACGGCTTTGTCACAATCGCCTCGTTATTGATAAGAAAATCATGGTACTCACACGGGATCCGTCTTTCCATAATCGAATGCCATCTCCTGTTCATCTGCCCTTCGTAACCACTTCTGATAAAGTCTTTCGACTGTGAGTTAAGGGATTTCTACTGCAATTCTTCCATTTTGTCCTTCTACTATGATTTGTTCCTTCAAATTATGAGCGGGCGTAGATTTGCGGGCGAGGAGATGGTAAGTAAAACAGCATTTGTACATCACTTCAATTATTATTGTAAATAACGAATCGTAATAGAAAATACATCATAACTTCTATCAAAAATTAGCGCCCGCCGTACACGTGGCCGCGAGCGCCTGTTCAGCTGTTTCCTCGTTGACTGCGATTCAAAAACAGGGCTCACCTCGCCAGAGCTCGGTGTTCGCTATTGGAATGTCGTTCTTCTTGGCGGCCTGTAACATTGTAGCAAACCTCATTGTTAACCACCAATGAGGTTAGCCTACATATATATAAGTAATTTAGAAGGTGTAACGCTTGCAGTTCCTTACAAAATTGTCATTTGTGTATTATACAAAATCTGGTGATGAAAAAGAGTCGCCGTGAGTTTTATTGCCTGTTTTTGTTCATGGTTGTCCTATTACCGCCTTTACGTTACGAATGTAACTATTATAAAATGAAAATGTAGAATCATTAATCATGTAACTGCTTTGAGAAAGTCGCAGTTAATGTAAATGTAGAGTCTTTAAGTAATTCTTTCTTTTCTTTTCTTTTTTTTTTTAAACAACTCCCTCCCTACGAATAAATCCTGTGTCGCGTGGAACTTTACAAACATACATGCAACGGACACAATGTACACCCAGACTCGAAACAACAATTTATGGATCACTCAAGTGTTGTCTCGTGTGAGAAACGAACACACAACACTCGACGCAGTGTCAAGCAGCGAGGCGGCCGCTTAAACCACTACGCCAACCGTGCAGTCTTAGAAATTATTTTATATATTTTTATTATTTTGACGTTCATAACCGTCGCATTGTGACACAAATGAATAAAGGATTTTGACTTGGACTTTGACTTGACTTTAACTTTTCTATTTATTTATAGACTCGCGCCTGTATCCCCGAAGGGGTAGGCAGAGGTGTAATATTACACCCACATTGACTTTAACTGATTTGTAAATTTGACGTAACATTGTGACCTAAGTGAGCAATGATTTTGACTTCACGTGTGATGTGTTTGCAGTTCTGGTATTACTCAAAGCATGGTGAAATAAGACGTGACAACATTTGTCTCGACTATCTATATAACTCAATTACATTATATTTCTGCAACAACGCTGCTACGCAAGTTTGGATGTACTTTCAACAGGTAAAATGTTCTGTGTACCTACCGTAGCCTTAACATTGGTCCAACTTATTTGACATAAGGTTTAATAACGTTTTTATTTTGAACAACCAATTGATGACAAATTGGCCTTTATATTTGATTATGTTAGATTGAATTTTCTTAATGTAACGGGTTTCTATCGTGGTGACGTAAGGGGTACACATGATTACGACTGATGTAACCCAAGCCGTAACCTGGGGCAAATAGAAATTGTATGACCCTTATTTTATGCGAGCCAGAGATGATCATACACTCACACGAAATGTGCGATTGAAATTTGTTACATGAATATTACCTTATAACATTTTATACCATATTTTCAGGAACAAATGATCAGGCATATGGTTACCGAACAATGCTTGAACATAGGCCAGTTCATTGAAGGTTTCAAGATAGTACTGACTAACTGCGTGGGCTCCCGAACACAGCGATGGATTATAGAAAACTTTAAACATGATAAACTTGCACCAGAATTACAATTAGGCATGAGTGGTATTAAAAGCATCTACCAGAAGTTTGAGAAGAAAAAATATATACCAGGTGGTTTATAAAATATATTTTTATGTCTTTATTGTTGTAAATATACAGGCCCACTGGAGTTTACTTTATTTAATTAAAACCTGACCCCGTGATGCAATGGCAGTCTAAGCAAATGCGGGAATGATATTGGAAGTTTGGGACTTTCTTCTAACAATTATCACAGCAAGCCAGCCTCTCCAAAAAAAGGCTTGAAGTTAAGTGATGTTACCTGATCTCAAAATGCACGCGAAGCCTTTGTTGCAGCACCTAATCTCACTGCAGACGTGTTGAATTTGCCGCCTAGTCGAACTAAGAGAGTCAAGGAATGAAGTGAGAAATATATCCCGTATTGATTAATCTCCGTTTTAAATTGCCGCCTTTGCCAATATGTCGTTTAGAGAACATTATTATGACATTTAGGTCTTGCGAAGTCAACTCACGAAAACAGGGACCTGGATAAAGTCTAATGGCGTCTATTGGAGTCGCACCATTGTATTTTTCGGACAATTACACGATTATCAATTATATCATCTGCCGAAAAAGAAAATATTAATTCTTATAAGACCCTTTATATTCACAAAGAAACAGTTTTTGATTTTAACGACCTCACCTTTATGTTTTTCTCTTTTTTTTTTAAAGAAAACTCCCGCATTAGGACAAAATCCGGTGTCGCGGGGGACTTTACAAACATACAAGTAACGGACACAATGAACACCCAGACTCAAAACAACAATTTATGAGTCACACAATATGTTGTCTCGTGTGGGGATCGAACCCATAACACTTCGGCACAGTGCAGCAGTGTCAAGCGGTGAGACGGCCGCTTAAACCACTACGCCAACCGTGCAGTCAAACCTCCGACAAAGATTGTTAAATACGCATTTGTAAGACAACAAAGATAATATTATAGTAATTATTTTCTTATATTATTGTACTTGTAATTTCAATGTTTATCAGAATGTCTGTAATACTCTCAATATTTTGAAAACACGCGCCGTGAACGCGGACGCTAAAAACCGATTCAATACTCCGAGTGTAGGACTACTTGTTGAAAATAAAGATGCGACTACTCGGATTGTGTAGTGCTTTAGGACGATATTTATTGATGCTATAACAGGACACAGCCTTCCACATCTCGGGGATGGCCCTGATGTGTGTGGATAGACCATCAAGTCACCTCATCGTTAAGATCTGCACCGAGTGTTGTGGGCGCGATTCTTACAAAGGACAACACTTTGTAATGATCTATAAATAGTTGTTTCAAGTCTGAGGGTAGGTACTTTTGTCTGTAGATTGAATGTATTAATTGTGGGAGGTTTCCTTTATAAGAAACAAACGTGTATATATAAAATAAACTTTTTCTTTTCTTTCTTTTCTTTAAAGGGGAAAGTGGGGCAGATTCATACAAGGGACATATACACTAGATACACATAATCTTAGGCACACATTAAAAAAATGACTTATTCGTTCGTGTGTAGTACCAATGTGTGTGGTTGCTGACGGAGGTCAACAGGGCTTAGCGTCAAACGGGTGATGGTGTGATACGAATCGTGATTCGGCCAGGCGTACGTAATTTTATACCCTCACTGATGCGGCGTCGTTGTGCTGGTTCCCGAAGAAAGAGTGTAGTGTCGAATAAAACTGCAGCGGACTGTAATACTAGGATGTTATATTCGTTGAAGTACTACTGAGGTTTACATATGCAATTATGGTCGCGTCTACGGAGCAAACAAGAAAAGTATTTAGGTTGCGCGAGAACGTCTGATCGTAATGACGTATAACAGCTGATTCTCGATGACAGCGGCGCACGAGCCGGCGACCCGTCCACTCGCCACGCACCGCAGACCCCGTGGCGACGTTTCGTAATTGCTGTTGAGTGAATGTCTCAACATACTCCCCCGGTTGAAGAGTCTTCTACAGCAGTGACTGGAAGAGGGCAGATTGTGTTAAAAGCGCGCCGAATGACACCCTTGCGAGTCCGGATGTCGGCGACCCTATTGATGCCATCTCTGCCAGGTAGGACATGGATGATTCGTCCTAGAAGCCACATTAGAGGAGGTTAACCTTTGTCCTTAATGATGACGAGTGTCCCTTCTTTAAGTTCACCAGACAATCGGCGCCACTTGCTTTTCTGTTGAAGCCAGAGAATGTACTCATGGGAAAACCGATGCCAAAAGTGTTGTTTCAAGTATTCTATGTCTGAGGCGTTGTGGTCATTGCAAAGAGCCTGCAAAACTTCACTCGAGTTGGACTTCCACTTGCGAAGTTTGTATTTTGCAGATTGCAAAGTATACATGACTTGACGACACTTGTTAATTTGTTCTGGAACAAACGAGTAACTCGACAGATAATCATCCATATAAAAATCATGCGCTATGGTAAAGGCTATCGCTGGGTCGGAACTCATCCTAGACAATTCAATTAAGCATCTAGTCGCCAAGAAAGGGAATGAGGCGTTGGCGTAGGTGATTGTATTCAAAGTCTACGCCTTCAATTTATGATTTGGGTCTTCCCGCCACAAAATTTGTTGCAAAGGTCGATGTACATCACTAAGCCACGTCTGTCTGTACATCTTCTCGATGTCTGCACTAACGGCTATCCTATGTTGACGAAACCGCAGCAAAATTGACAGCAAATCATCTTGCAAAGTTGGACCGACCATTTGAATAGCGTTGAGTGCCTTGCCTGAAGTGGTTACAGCCGAAGCATCAAACACTACCCGCAACTTCGTAGTAGAGCTTGACTCTTTCAAAACGCCGTGATGAGGCAGAAAATGAGAAGGTGTAGAGTTAGGTGTATGATTATTGCTTAGAGTCATATGACCTAATTGTATGTATTCGTTCATAAAATCGACATATAGCCTTTTAAAATGAGAATCCCTAGCTAAACGCCGTTCCAGTGAAAGAAATCTACGTTTAGCCATTTCATATCATAAGAGTCGCCTAGAACATGAGGTGACTCTTTGAGAGGCATGTTTACCACAAATCGACCATCAGGGTTGCGAGTCGTGGTGTCTACGAAAAGTTGTTCGCAAGCCCGCTCTTCAGCAGTATATTTATGTTTGGAATCTACCGAATCTAATTCCCAAAAACGTGCTAAGTCCGACTGTAAATTATCAGTATGCAGACACACATGAGGAGATGAATTCGATTGAATTAAAGCACCAGAAATAAGCCAGCCTAACTTTGACTCGAACAAAGAAGGCTTGTTTTTACCTAAAGTGACCCGATTCGCGCCTATGATACCCCAAAATACCTCCGCGCCGACTAGGATATCGATCGAAGACGGAATGTAGTATTTAGGGTCAGCTAGACGAATGGTTGAAGGTATATGTATGTTGCTCGTATCAACAAATGACTTTGGTATGTATGACGAAACCTTCGGTAGGACAAAACACTCAATGCTGATTTCATAATCACTATTGAGTGATTTTAAGGAGATCGAACAACCTTGCGAACAACTAGAAGATTGATAATTAATACCTATTACCTTAGACTCGGCATGGTAGGTAGAAATATGAAGCTTACGGACAAAGTCACTGGACACGAAGTTAGCCATGCTCCCGTTGTCCAGCAAGACTCGAGCAGTATGATAGCTCCCCTTTGAGTCCATCACCTGCACGAGCGCTGTGGAAAGCAAAATTATGCGAGATGAAGCAGAGTGATTAGCTGACAAGGCAATGTTTTGAGTGTTAGAGAGGTCACTATCACTATCAATATGAAGCAAGGTATTGTGCTTTTCTTTGCAATATTTACAATGTCCTAGCTTGCACTTAATAGCATCATGGCCTGGTCGAAGACAGTTAAGACATACCTTAAAACTATGAACCTTTTTTATTCGAACCTGTACTGGCAGTAACTTGAATATCTCACATGTAAATACATAATGATCCTGTTTACACATTGGACACAATAAAGATTTATGTTTAGGTTTTTCTGTACAAGCAATAAAACTTTTATTTAATTTATTATTAACATTGTAACCCTCGCCCTTTCTTTTGATAAACTTAGACTCCTCAAGTGTTTTTAATAAATCAGATCGGTTACTGAGAAAATTAATAAAAACATTTAATGTTGGAGATTCAGTTAGAGAGTTTCTATGCTCCTCCCACTCACGGTTTGTCACCTGATCCAATTTGTTTGCCATAATATAAATTATAAGTGTATCCCAATGTTCAACTGGTTGCTCAAGTGTAGATAAAGCTCTAAGATTTTTATTTGTTGTATCAATTATGTGACGTAACGTCTTACTTGACTCTTTAGTGATAGGGTTCACATTAAAGAGAGCTTGTACATGATTTTTGACGAGAAGTCTCTTGTTGTCATATCTCTCACAAAGTAACTTCCAGGCAGCGTCGTAGTTCTCCGAACTGAAATCTAAATTATCTACGACAAGAGAAGCAATTCCCTTTAAGGAAGCACGGAGATAATGTAATTTATTGACTTTGTTTATGCTGTCATTACTGTGTATTATAGATGTAAATGTATCCCTAAACTCTAACCAATCATGATAGATGCCTGAAAAGTTTCGCAAATCAATCTTAGGTAGGCGTTTAGAGTTATGTTTTTGTGTGTGATTAGAACAAGTATCCACCTCGGACGTTGAGTCTCTCGTTTGAATACTGCGAGCGCTGGTGATCAACTGGCGTGCAGTAGCCACCAAGCTGTAGAACTGCTTCTCAAACTCCTCACGCTCCGCATATTGCTCGCTGGGATCGTCCACCATTGCCTCCAGGTCACACTGTAATGCATCATATTTTTCATATAAGTTCTCAAATATGTTGAGACGGTATTCAACCTCAACTATTTGAGTATCACATAGTTTTTCACAAGACTGTGATATATTTAAATAAGATGCAAATTGAGTAAGCTTAGCCTTAATTGAAGCACGTTTCTTAATTAAGCCTTTAGCGTCTGACATGTTGCAAAGATAGTAAGAACTAGCAAGCAAGAAAAAATATTTTTACAAGAAAGAAAAGTATGAGAAAAGTGCACAAAAAGCCAAACTCATCAATGTTCAACACTCCTTTCAACTAAAATAATAAGCAATATCCTGCAAAAGATTTGCTGTCTAAAAAAAATCTTGTGAAAATCTAAAGTTATTGTTAAATTATTAAAATTAAATGAAATATTTTAATGATAATGTATGCTATAACTACATATGAATGTATGAGGGTATGAAACAAAATGGATGACCAATGTGTGACAATGACTTACAATATTTATAACCATGTAAGTATTTAAATTTATCTACTATAAATTCATTTAAATGAAGTGAAATATGCTAATGAAAATGAATGTTTCAAATACTTATGAACATATGAATAGATGAACAGCGCCCAAAAACAAGATGAATAACCAATATGTGAAAATGACTTGCAGTATTTGAATGACTTGCAATATTTTGTGAAATGAAAATGAATAGAATGGAATGACAATATGAATAAATGATTAAGCGTATGGGATGAAATATGATAATGTGAAGTGTGATGTGGATGTGATGATAATGACAATATAAATAAATAAGGAAAATGGAATGATCTCACAAGTTATGTTGCAAACCACTGACGTTCCTGTCCCGCAGTCCTGCGTAGGTATCCTTTCCTTTGACTTGGGTACAAATCAACAAAGACGGCTATGTTCTCCCGTGTCGATTCGTGACGTCCCAACGGCCAAATTCTTCAAGAAATCCAACGATCGCAGGATAAGACGAATTGAAGCCACTGTACAGCTCCTCTGTAGGTACTCCGTTGAATATATTCAAATTTCTTTCTTCGTAACGGTGAAAGGACCATACGGGGCGGCGTCGTTGTGCTGGTTCCCGAAGAAAGAGTGTAGTGTCGAATAAAACTGCAGTGGACTGTAATACTAGGATGTTATATTCGTTGAAGTACTACTGAGGTTTACATATACAATTATGGTCGCGTCTACGGAACAAACAAGAAAAGTATTTAGGTTGCGCGAGAGCGTCTGATCGTAATGACGTGTAACAGCTGATTCTCGATGACAGCGGCGAACGAAACGGCGAGCCGTCCACTCGCCTCGCACCGCAGACCCCGTGGCGACGTTTCGTAATTGCTGTTGAGTCCATGTCTCAACACTCACTTTGAACATCTTTTTTCAACAAAAGCTGCTCTCTAGATTATTTAGTTCTATTTTATTTCAAAGATAATAGGGTCAAATTTGTGTAATGAGTCGGGAATAATTCTATATATGGTTGGCTTTTTTCTAACAATATTTTCATTTCATTTTCTTGTCATGGGTTAGATTCATACAGTAGTGTACGGTTCACATTCGTACTGTATGAGTAATGGGGGCCATTTTTGGAGTATGGAGTTAATGCACAAACATTATTAAATAAGAAGTAAGTAAGAACGAATATTTTGATAATGATGAAGGACGAAGATACTAATGGCTAGACTTAAATAGTAATAAGACTAATCAGAAAGACTCATTAGCTTAGTTCCCTTGGTACCATAAAAAGCAAAACTATATTATATTCACTTGAATGATTCTGCCCCATAGCATGTGGGGCACATTCATACATTTCTTTATTTTTATTTTTTATCGTACAAAAAGCCGTATAAGTGTATTTATACAAATTTTATGATTTTAATATAAAGTCCGATAGTGAGACTATTGATTTTTGATGAATGGATATAGATATCAATACCAGAGGGAATTCTATAAGACTAAACATAAAAACTGTATGAAGCTGCCCCATCTTCCCCCATTGCCTTAATCAACACAAAATAATTATATACAGCATTAGAGGAAACCAGCTCTTGTAGACTGCAAGAGACTGGTCCACTGCATTATATAACAAGTTCAGTACGTAGGTACGGACCTACCTAAATATACTACACGCAAAAATAAATAAACAAGGCTAATAATAATTTAAGTTAAATTTAAAGTTGAAATAATGTGTAACGTGGGTAAGTCAAAACCGCATACAAAATGAGTCATGTTTAAGCTAAAAATTATGCTGTCACTTTGTACCTGAAAGCATTTTATTGCGTCCTTTTAGCTATTACCCTTAACCACGAAATAAGGACTGCGTTTGAGTTCGGGAGCATTACTGTGGTTGGAGGCAAAAAGCTGTGTTACTGTATAACAAAGGACGTTTTTGCTTTAGGTATTTAAAATGGAAAATCTAATTCTATTTTACATATAAACCAAAGGTCGTTGAAAATTTGCTTGAGATACATAGGTATCCCATGTATGTTGTAGATACTGTTAAGTTCTCCCCGTGGGATCTCCACCTTGTCGTGGTGGGGGGGCTCAGTAACCGTGGGTTTGAGGTACACCCACGGTGAAGTTAAGCGGGATCCCGGGAGGGGACGCTCCACGTGGGCTTGGGTGAGGCCTGCGTAGGATGCGTCCAAAGTGCGGGTGCGGGGGACAGTTCTGTCTGTCCCTCGCAGTACCCGCATCGTGTAACCGCACCCGCGGTCGCGGGAGGAGAGGCGTGTCGGTGTTGCGTTGCCCCGCGCCCTATCTCTCGCGACCAAATAGGGGCGCACCATTGTTGCGTCGCGGTGGGGCCGCAGAGGAAGAGGAGATGCGGTGTTGCGTTGCCGTCCTCTCTATCCTCTGCGGCCGCTGGGTGTTTTGGCGGCGGAGCCCAACACCTTCATCCGCCACCAAGGGGGTTTTGTTCGGGGCCCGCCTGACCATCTAAGGGGCCAATACCCGTCGGGGGATAGCGACGAATGCTTCAGCGATGCCTTACCCTCCGACACACGGGTACATGAGAAAGTCGAGGTGGTTTTTAGTGGTAACACCACATACTCCGGCTCTCATTTCCCCAAGAGTCGGAGATCCGAAGGGATTTTCCACCTCGTAAAAAAAAAGATACTGTGTAGTAGTGTTGTTTAATCTTTTGAATCGCTTTATCGATACTGATAAGTATCTCTCAACGACATCATAATTTAAGAATTGTCGAACTTTTATTACCTGTAATGTAGTGCGCTTTCTTCAGTGATGAAGAAAACACAGGTTAAAAGTGGCATTGCATTGCAAAAATAATCCTGTAGTCTGAATTATTGACTTACGTGTTTCCATTTATCCATAAACAGGTTTTGAATAATATATTAAATTGTAATTAATGCTCCAGCTATCATGATTCAGTGTAGTGAGCCAATTTCCGTCTTCCAATAATACACCATCTGGCGCCGGCAAAGAGCAACACTTTTGATCCGTTTTACGCCTATTCTAATGTACAGATCCAACTTATATTTTAGCACGAATTATTTAAGTACTTTACACAAGTGGAATGTTGTCACACGTCTGTTACCTGACTGGCTTCGACAGAGTGTAGGCGAATGCTATACACCTACGCATCGCCTACTACTCGTTTATTCTTATATCTGATCCTGTTAGAACAACATTTTACAACCTCGCTCTATAAATAATATTAATAAGAGATGAATCTAAATCTGGGCAACAACTTGCTCAAAAACCTAAATGAAAATTATCTTGAATCAGGCATTCGATCGAAGTCGTACGATAACCGGCAACCATACTTCACGACGAATGAAGTAAGCCAAAAGTATGTTAAAATATAATTAATTCAGATTTAAAACAAAATGGGATAAACGTAGCCCTTTCCGTTAAACTTGTTATCTTTTTACAAATACCTACTTATTAATTTTCCTTAGCGTCGCAATAAATGTTTGTTTTAAATGATAAAAAAGGCAATTATCCCGCTACCTGTCGCCTTTTAGAAAGTATTAATTAAACACTGTTTTCGTTTTCCGTGTGGTGACGGAGTAAGAATACGATAGGTCACCACCCACTCTGTACCGAAGGTGTCGTACGAGGCGACTATGGGAAAACGCGAGCAGTGTAACAGCTCCAGCCAAGGTGTGCTTTCGCTCTACACATCTGTCCGATTGTAGAGAAGAAGCATCGGGTACGCGACCCCGTCTTCTTTTAGCTGCCGCAATTATTACCAATATCCCTTCCGTGATTGCGGTATCCTTTGCTACCTTTGACTTCCTTTCCAAACACCAACCTCCTGTAACACTCCCTTACCCTATCCTAAATTTCATTTCCCTTTCCATTCTGAAGTACAGGTGGAGAAGATGGCAGTATGAGTTTAAGGGGATCAAATATTACTTTACCCCAGGAGGGTAGCGGACCTACCGGAGAATCCCTCTCTGAGCATCGTCGCTCAGACTGCCCCATCGTATCTGGGGGGGGGCGAAATTCCCAACGGCGACGCGTTTTGCCACACGTCACGTTTTGTCTCCCCGTCAAACAGAGGCAAAAGGAGGGCTAGGGAATGCCTGTTTAAAACGGTGAATGATTGTGGAGGAGTGGATGGTAAGATTGATGAATTGTGTGATATGACGGATGTAAGAGAAATTGATATATTAGGAGTGAGTGAAACTAAGAAGAAAGGTTGTTCAACAACTACTCATGGCCGATATAGTGCATATTGGTCTCGGGTTGTTGATTCTGAGAGAGCTAGGCAAGGAGTTGGAATGATTTTATCAGATAGGATGAATGAGTGTGTGAAAGAATATGAGTTTGTTAACTCCAGGCTTATTTGGGTGCGACTAAAACTCGGCTTAACTAAAGTCTTTGTTATGTCTGTTTATGCTCCAGACGTGTCCAAACCGTCAAATGTAAGACATATATTCTGAGATAATGTAAGAGATGTGCTTGCTAAGTGTGAGAATAATGAAAGGATAATTATGTTATGCGACTTTAATCGTTGGGTAGGTGTGTGTCGTGATGGCTATGAAAGGGTTCTAGGGCGGTTTGGTGATGAGAGGGTGAATGAAAATGGTGAAAGTTTACTGGATATATGTATGGAGATAAAGCTGGTGGTGACAAACACTATGTTTAGTCACAAGATGATTCATATGTATACATGGCAAAGGCAGACAGACCGAAGTATGATAGATTTTGTTGTGATAGACGAAAGATTGAAAGATACTAGAGTGTACCGAGGCTTAAATGTGGGTACTGACCACTTTTTGGTAGTTAGCCGCGTAGCGGGACTAACCACAAAATGGCGCCATCGTTCTCGCATACACTCACCTACCATAGAAAGAGTGAAAGTTGAAAGATTTGAAGAAGAGGATGTACGTAGTCGGTATAAAGAGGCATTGGAAGAAAGATTTAAAGAATTGTTGGAGGAAGATGATTGCGAGATAGAAGAATTTTGGAAAGAGTTTCAGAATGGAGTAATAGAGACAGCTACAGAAGTATGTGGCGTAAGCAAGAGGAAGCATGTTAAGAAGATATGTAATGAATGGTGGGATCAGGAAGTAAGTAGTGTGGTCGCAGAAAAGCGCAAAGCATGGATGGACTTGCTGGCCATAAGAGCCAACAAAAGGATACAAGGTAGTGTGACTGTCAATGAAAGGATAGTAAAAGAAAAGTATGACAGGTTGAAATATAAAGTAAAAGAGACAGTGAGAAGAAAGAAAGAAGAATGTAAGGATAAAGTTGATAGAAAGTTTTCTCAGCATTTTCGGGCCAATATCAAATTATTCTGGCACTTGGTTAGAACAGCCCAAGGCAAAGCAGGAGACTCGACAGTTGGTGTGATAAGGGATGTAAATGGAAATATTATAAGAGAGCATGGGGAAGTTTTGGATCAGTGGAAGGTGTATTTTGAGAATTTGTTTGAACGAGGAGAAAGTGAAACTAGGAATATAGTAGCGAATGAGGAAGATAATTGTGAAAGTAAAATAAGTATGGAAGAGATACGGTATGCAATGAAAAGTATGAAAACGGGTAAAGCTGCGGGATATGACAGGATATCTGCTGAAATGCTTAAGGTAGGCGAAGGCGTCACCGCAAGCCTGCTGTACCTACTTTTCAATAAATGTTGGCGGTCCGGTCGTGTACCAGGTGACTGGAACAAGGCCGTAATTGTGCCGAAAAGGGAAAAGGGTCACAGCAGGAATGCAAAAATTATCGCGGTATAAGCCTCCTGAGTGTTGTTGGCAAATTGTATGCAAAGATACTGATTGAAAGAGCGATTTCTGAAACGGACAGTAAGATTTGGGATGTGCAAGCGGGATTTAGAAAGGGAATGGGATGTACGGATCAAGTCTTTTCCTTAAACACCAGAAGGTTTTCTGCGCCTTTATTGACCTGGAAAAGGCTTACGATCGAGTGGTGAGGGATGAACTTTGGTCAACACTTTCTGTGTATGGAGTGAGCAGCAGTCTGATACGGGCACTTGAATCCTTATACAGGCATTCAAGTGCCTGTGTCAGAATAAACGGGGCCTACACGGACTGGTTTAACATTGATATTGGTGTTAGACAGGGCTGTGTAGCATCTCCTTGGCTGTTCAATCTATTCATGGACAGTTGTTTGACCGATCTAAAAGAGTCTGAATGTGGATTAAGAATGGGTGAACAGATTCAGTTTAAGACCCTTTTATACGCTGACGATCAGGTTCTTTTTGCGTCGTAAGCATCTGATTTACAGCAGATGGTCACCGTAATGAATGAGGCGTATAAGAAGAAGGGCATGAAAGTGAATGTAAGCAAGACTAAAGTCATGGTCATAGAGAGGGAAGAGAGTATAAATGAATGTAGCATAATGATAGGAGATGAAAAAGTGGAACAAGTGAATGAGTTTGTGTATTTAGGGTCTATGTTTACGAGAGATGGCAAATGTGAGGGAGATGTTGAAAGGAGAGTGAAAGCAGAAAATAGTGTGAATGGCGCCTTACAGTCCATCATCAGTAACGAAATTGTCCCAACTAAGGCTCACCTTGCTGTACTGCAGGGAGTTTTGGCGCCAACGCTGATGTATGGTAGCGAATCATGGGTATGGCAGAAGAAGCATGAAAGTAGAATCAATGCTGTGGAGATGAGAGCTTTGAGGAGTATGTGCGGAGTAAGGCTGATGGGTAAAGTGAAAAACAGTGTAATACGACAGAAGTGTGGTCTGAAAGAAGATATAGTGATAAAGATTGAGAAAGGAATGTTGCGATGGTTTGGACATTTGGAACGGATGGATGAAAGAAGAAATACGAAAGAAGTGTATTGTGTAAGAATGAATAGAAATGTCGGTAGGGGACGCCCAAGACGGACGTACGCCGACCAAATAGGTGACGTAATAAAAAAGGGCCAAATTAAAAGTACCCATAACCGGCGAGCACGTATGATGAGGTTAATGAATGTCGAAGAAGTGAAAGAGGTGTGTTTGAACCGGAGCATTTGGCGTTCCATAGTCTCTGCCTACCCCAATGGGAGACAGGCGTGACGATAGATAGATAGATAGATGTTTTCGTTTTAATTGATAAATTAAGGCTGAGATATTCTTAAAGAACATTCACTTTATTTTGTTTTAAGATTATCTTTCTTGAAATTGTATTTACAATGCCTAAGATTAGAATAAATGTATTATTCACTCTTATTACAACTGAAAATAATCAAATAAATTAAGAATAATAAGGATGTGTAAAAAGCGTCATTTGTTATTTTTATCCTATAAAGATCCTATTATCTTTAAAATGTATCGTACTATGAGTCGACGCAGAACGTGTTTCTCAGATTATAATTTCAATAAACGACCATGACTAGACTTTATAAAAAGTACTTCCACAACTCGTAATACAGGTTACTTAACGCATTAACTAATTAATGGCAATGATGAATGATATGTAAGTCTATATAAGTAACGTAGACAAATGATTGGTCTCGCGTAAAGCGATACCAACTTGTAACATCGTTGGATACCAATCATTGGTCTATGATAAATAATTTCGTCACGGGTTACGATAGACTTGATCGAAACCTTTTCCTGAATAATAAAACAAAAAAAAAGATTCAAAATCTTTTTTTTTATGTTTTATTTTATGTCGACAACATATATCCGCGAAATTCGGATTGTCGAGTATTTTGTTTAATTCTAATGGTTCTGACAGACAAGTCGCAGTCGCCATATAATTGGCCAATCATGCGAAACGTCACTGTCACCAGATAACATGTTGAGTACTATCATGTACATTCTATGTGTAAATACTTCTTGCAGTTATATTTCTTATAGTACGATATCCGCAACAAATTAGTGCACTCATCGAGTTTTTGCTAAAAACCAAATTTTTATGTATATTGATATACAGGGTTGCCTATTAACATGTGGCCGCTAGTAATTTTAATAAAATTATTAAATTTTTGGTTAAAGTTACGTTATTGATTTTTGGGTAAATATTTCGTTCACTTGTGTTTTAAATAAAATATCGTCTACAGCACGGCAATAGATGTAAAGATTCTGAAAAATCACGGTTGCCGTTGACCACCTGTCCGCACCTCTTCGCAGACAGGTTTAAACAGGTATGATTTCCATACATTTAAACGTTCATAAGGTACATTTATGATTTATATATCAAATTAAAGCTATTTTTTTCTAATTATTATAATATATGGTTGCCTTATTAAATCCGGCCGCAAATAAGGTTTGCCAGCTGTTGAAGATGGTAAATATTTAAAGTAGAGTGAAAAAGAGTTATACTATAGTTAGTCCCCAAGGAACATGCATGTCAAATTTCAGCTTCTTGTGCCTAATAGTTTTAGCTGTAGCTTGTCTGTCAGTCAGTCAGTAACGCAAGAATTTCATATAAACAGATAAAAACAATCCTGTTTTGGAATCCGTAATACACAAAGTTTTATGTTTATGTTGTTGTTTTATTCGTGCATAACTAGGTGTGAAAATATTATTTTTAATATTTTTATTCCACTTGCGTTTACTGCGCATTCATGATAAAAAATGTCGTGTGTGAAGAAATAAAGATTTCGATGGCTTTTTTGCCTTTAAAAGTTGGAAAACAATTTTGCAGTCATAAATAGGATAAAATTACAATTTAATTTTTCCTGACGGTTTTGATCTTTATTTTTAGAAAAGTTGATACATGAAAAAACGAACAATAAAATAAATTTCTAAATTTAACAAAAAGTAAAAAATGTCATGTCACAAGTTAGGCAATGGCCCAATGTGCGTCATTGCTGACTACGCATCGGATGACGCCGTGCGTCATTATGCAAACTGCACAATTGCAGATTTAGTAATAAGTTTACCTAATAGATTATTTATAATTGTAATTTAGTCTTGTAGAACATTTTAGTCATTAAACATTGTTTTAATTAAATAATTTTTTTTTTAATAATATTTCCGTTCGCCGTAACTTAACTGGCGCAGTCGGTAGGATCGCGACACTCAGCTTCGAATAGAACTCTTCGGCTAGAGTGAACGGTATCTATCGCTATCTTCGCGATCGCACATACGAATTTACGACGGCGAATACCCCGCGGGAAGTCCGGAGAATTGGAAGTCCTGCGTTCTACAAGGCCCGGCTGGAGATGCAGAGGATACTAGGGTGAGTGCTTGTTGTATTCCCAGTTTCCTATGCTATATTTCCTGTCGTTATTAGTTAAATGTTTTAAGTGTGTTTGTTTGTAGGCTGAAATCGCAATAGACAAATTACTTAAGATATAGAAATAAAATAGATATATTTCACACTAAGTGCGTAATTTTATATGTGCTAATATCGCAATATATGATTCGTATACGTT
Source organism: Euclidia mi (assembly GCA_944739405.2). Taxonomy (NCBI): domain Eukaryota; kingdom Metazoa; phylum Arthropoda; class Insecta; order Lepidoptera; family Erebidae; genus Euclidia; species Euclidia mi. Next base: position 57,087,705 of record OX123190.2, read on the forward strand.
AATTAATTGTTAAATAATAAAATATACGTGTTCATTTACTCGCTACAATCGCGTTTAATATAACACTCGTTTTAACGTAACTTAAAGCTACGTACTAACTAGGAAGGTAAGCAGATAGGTAGCTAACTTAATAATTAGTATATTTCAATATAGTTTTGTTTGTTTTGCGACAAAATACATTAATTCACAATGGCGATGGCCAGTATCGAATTAGCGACATTCAAGTTCGTATCGGAACTGTTGCCAAAGTACGATGGCAACCCTAAGACATTAAATTATTATATTAGAGAAGTAGAAAATGTTATGGCATTAATGGACACCGCAGTTAGGGAGCACCCCGCCCTTATTAGTTTGATAAAAAGTAAATTAAGCGGCTCTGCAATTAGTGCATTAGCCTCTGGAGGAACTATTGATAGTTGGCTTACAATTAAGACCGCGTTCACGTGTAGGTTAAGCGAACCGCGTAACGAAATTCAATTGATGCAGGAGTTAACGCGTTTGCGCCGAAATAAAAATGAAGACGTTGAGTCGTTTGGAAAACGATTAAGAGATGTATTAGACACCTTAAACGTTGTAGGGAAGCATACGGATAAGGCGTATTATGAGAGTATGGTAATAGACCAATACGTTAATAACCTAGACTTCCATGTGTCCATTGGCGTGCGAATTGCGCAGCCCTCTACCCTTGAAGCAGCTATAGTAACTGCTAGGCAAGAAGAAGCGCGACTAGCATTTAATAGATTAAACAATAGTTTTAATTCTTTGTCTATACAAACCAAACCAAAAGAAATAACTAAACCCCACCAAAGTTCGTCTACCATTCCCCAAGGTAGTCAGTATACCCCACGCAATAATTGGCACCCAGACCCAAGACAGCAGAAGGGCCTGGGCATGCCCCCATGGAAAAATACTTCAGGTAATCCAAGGCCTAGTGGCTCAGGTACTTTTAAGAACTCAGGCAACTTTAGGTCTCAGCCGAATGTACCCTGCCAACAGATAAACCCGCCGCAAAGGGTGTCCGACGTCACTATGAGGACCGTAGGTAAGCCTGAAAAGCCGCGCTTTGCTCCTGAAGAAATGTTTTACACAGAACACGATCAAGAGCAGTACTAAACTAGTAACTACGACTCTTGTTATAACGGTGAGTATTATAGTAATAATAACTTTGAACATCAGGAATACGAGTATATGTCAAACATGCCTGAAGAAGGACCAAGCCATCAGGATTTTCATCAGGACGAGGACCAGCTCAACCACAGCTGATAAATACTGTCGCCTTCAATCACCAAGGTAAAGATCACCTTCCTTACATAGAATTACCAGACTTTCAAGGCAAATTTTTATTGGATACCGGAGCTTCGCGTTGCATGATATCACCTGACGTAATAACTAGCAATTATGAACAGTTCGTAGTACATGAACCCTTCCAAGATAAAACCGCGCACGCTGTTACTCGTCATGAATACGTCGCTATGTTGCCCCTACCGCCACAATTTAAATCAGACAAATATCATAAATTTTTATTATTCGATTTTGACCCCAAGTATAAAGGCCTTATTGGCATGGATTTACTAAAAGAATTAGGTTGTAGTATAGATTTGAAAAATAAGGTTTTACGAACGTTTAACACTGAAATACCTATTTACTTTGACTATCCTGTAAAATCAGTTAAGATTGAACCTCACTGCGAAAAATTTATAGTAGTTAAGACGAACTATACGGACGGACAATACATATGTGATGACTTTAATTGGACTAAAGGACTCACTTCACCCGCCGCTTTAGTAACTGTTAAAAATGGGACCTTTAAGACATCTGTAATTAATTTCACCGATGATGATGCAGCAAACAGTTAGAAATAATCAAACATTGCCTCTAGAACCATTACCACAGTTAAGAAAACGTGATAAGAAATGTGACTTAAACGCACTCGACTCTCAGACTGACATTGACAAGGAATTACGCGAAAATTTAAAGAAAATTAGAACTAACCACATGAACGAAGAGGAAAAACGCGAAATTACCAAAATTTGTTTTCAGTATCGTGATATATTCTACTCAGAAAAAATTCCCTTATCTTTTACCCACACAGTTAAACATGAATTGCGATTAACAGATAATAGCCCGATTTTTGTTAGAAGTTATAGACAAGCCCCCAAACAACGTATAGAGTTTCAAAAACAAATTGATAATTTACTACAACAAGGGATCATTAGGGAAAGTATTTTACCCTGGTCCTGCCCGGTACATATAGTTCCAAAAAAGCCGGATGCCTCAGGCAAAGTTAAATGGAGACTTGTTATCGACTATAGACGACTGAATGACAGAATTATCGAAGACAAGTACTCTTTGCCAAATATTAATGACATTCTCGATAGGTTAGGGCGCGCGCAATATTTTACAACCCTAGATTTAGCTAGTGGATACCATCAACTGGAAATGCACCCTAACGATATAGAAAAAACTGCATTTACCACCGAAAGAGGCCATTATGAGTTCTTAAGAATGCCCTTTGGATTAAAAAACGCTCCGAGTACATTTCAGCGTCGTATGAACCATATACTTAGAGGGATAGATAACGTTTTTAAGTATCTCGATGACGTCATCATAGTGGGAACGTCACTACAAAGCCATAACGAGAAACTTAAGCTAGTATTCGAGCGCTTTAAATTGCATAATCTTAAAATCCAATTAGATAAGTCGGAGTTTCTACAAAAACAGGTTAACTTTTTAGGACATGAATTAACTGACCAAGGACTACAACCCAACAAAGACAAGATCAAAGCAGTTCTAAATTTTCCTATTCCCCAAACACAAAAGGACATAAAGTCATTTCTAGGACTAGTAGGATACTACCGAAAGTTTATAAAAGACTTTGCTAAGTTGACAAAACCCTTAACATCATGCCTTAAAAAGAAAGCAAAAGTTGTACACATAGACGAGTTTTTAGACGCAGTTAACAAATGTAAACAGATTTTGACTAATGCCCCAATCCTCCAATACCCAGACTTTGACAAACCATTTATCCTGACAACTGACGCATCAGACTTTGCTCTAGGCGCAGTTTTATCCCAAGGCAATGTTGGTTCAGATAAACCAATAGCCTTCGCATCTAGAACACTGTCAGAAACCGAGACTCGATACTCTACCATCGAAAAAGAGTTATTGGGCATAGTTTGAGCTATCAAATACTTTAGACCCTATTTGTACGGTCGTAAATTTACAATATATACAGACCATAGACCCCTTACATGGTTAATGTCATTAAAAGACCCCAACTCAAAATTAACCCGTTGGAAATTAAAGCTAGCAGAATACGACTATAAAGTAGTTTATAAAAAAGGCAAACAAAATACTAACGCTGATGCATTATCCAGAGTCAAAATTTTTCACAAGAGCATAGACTCATTAGCAGTCAATTTAGATGATAATGACGACGACAATATCATAAACAGAATATTTGACAATGCCCGTAGAGAAGCGGAGATGACAAGTAACCCAGTTGGCAATAACGATATACCGAACGATAATGACACTGACATAGAAATAAGAAGTGTTAACCCCTCACAAACTGACAGAGAAACTGACTCAATGAGTGTTGTAACAGGTAATCCCGATCAATTAGTGTCTACTAACCATACACAGCCCGACAATGAAAATAACGGTATCCCTATCTTATCTGACGCAATTGACAGACAATTGAAACAATTTTACATCCGTTCTACCCCAGGTTCTGTGTATAGAGTAGAAAATAGATCTACTAACTCTAGAACTGTAATTAAAGACGTCTTTATCCCGGTTAATAATACTGAATCCGAAATAGTCAAGTTTTTGAAGGAACACACAATAGCAGACCGTATTTTTCACTGTTATTTCTACGATGAAAGTTTATATTTAGCATTTTCTAGAGTATATACTACAATATTTAACGATAGAGGACCTAAATTAATAAGATGCACAACCCGGGTTACACTCGTTGAAAATAAAACAGAACAGCAAGAACTTATAAAGCGATACCACGAAGGGAAATCATCGCATAGAGGAATTCAGGAGACTTATAAACAATTACACCGAAATTATCATTGGCCTAATATGTTACTGACTATTCAAAGATTTATTAACCAGTGTGATATTTGTTTGAAAGCCAAATACGAAAGGAACCCTTTGAAACCTCCATTAACATTAACAGAAACGCCTTCAAAACCCTTAGAACACTTGTTCATGGACCTTTATTCCACAGGAGGTGCAACATTTTTAACAATTATAGATAATTTTTCAAAATTTGCGCAAGCTGTACCGTTAAACGCGTCTAGTAGTGTACATATCGCAGAAGCTTTAATAGAAGTATTTTCTGTATTAGGATTACCTCTCAAGATAACTACAGACTCAGATACAAAATTCGACAACGACGTCATAAAAGAGATATGTGCTTCACACAATATTAATATCCATTTTACTACTCCATATAACCCAAACTCAAATTCACCTATTGAACGTTTCCACTCAACTATCGCTGAACTAATAAGAATTCAGAGAATGACAAATAAGGACGACCCTATACAATCGATAATGAAATACGCTCTTATCGCATATAACAATGCTATTCACTCCACCACCGGCTATACACCACGTGAGCTTTTGTTTGGTCATACAGCATCCCGAAATCCGTTAGAACTATACTATCCTAAGGAATTTTACCAAGATTATGTCCTTAACCACCGTAGGAACGCAGAAGCAGTCCAAGAATGCATAGCAGCACACGTATCCAAAAATAAAGAGCAGGTAATAGAAAAGCGGAACCAGGCAGCCGAGGCAATAATGTTTAAGGTAGGTGAAACAGTCTATAAACAGGTTGCCAAGACAACAAGGAGCGATAAATTTCGTAACTTTGTAATCTAAACATTAACAACGCCCACATACTTTCCTACGCCAATGACACAGCGATAGTCTTTGCGGCAAAATCTTGGGCTGTTGTAAGGGAAAGTGCAGAACTTGGTTTGTGCTCGGTTGCTGGATGGCTGAATGAGAATCTGCTCACCCTAAACACTACAAAAACGAATTTCATATGTTACAGTATTCGAAACCATCTGCAACCAAATGCAGACTATAATCTAAAAGTTCACTCCTGCAATCGAACCATACTACAAGATTGTTGCACCTGTCCTATGATAAATAAAATCCCACAAACAAAATACTTAGGAGTGACGGTTGATCAGCTGCTATCCTGGCATCCACATATTGACCAAGTTACCACCAGAATAAAGAAACTCATCTGGATTTTCAAAACCTTAAGACATGTTGTGCCTGGGGAGCAGCTGAATGCTCGTCACTCCTCTAGAAACATTATAATGGAAATTTATACAGCATTAGCGCAATCTATTCTATCCTACTGTATCCCTATCTGGGGCGGGACAGACAAAACAAAAATGATAGAGATAGAACGTGCACAACGCGTTCTGTTAAAGGTAATCTACTTTAAACAGAGGAGATTCCCAACTGACACCTTATATTCCCTCAGTAAAGTTCTTTCAGTGAGAAAACTCTACATACTTTTGACAGTATTAAAAAAACACAAGTCCATCACATATAACTCAAACATAATCGCAAGTAGAAGAGGATACACTGTTCCACGAACTCAAATAAAAACAGCATTTGCAAACAAACAATACCTCAGACGATCAGAATACCTGTATTATAAAATAAATCAGCATATAGAGATTCACTCAAAAACACAACGCGAGAGTAAGAAACTGACTACCAGTTTTCTTACACCTCTAAGCTATGAAGAAGCAGAGACACTATTACATCAAGCAATATAAACACGACACACACTCACACACATACACTCACGTTATACACGCACCCACACACGCACACACACACAAGCGTGCTCTATTTCGTTATCTCATTTCATTATAAATCTATTTAAAATTATTAGTATTTAAAAATTAGTATCTAATATAAATTGCAGCATTATGATATTTTGTCTTTGTTGTATTTTGTCACCTGTCACAGGCATTATCTGCTTACTAGGTGACTTCGATCACACACAGTAAATGTAAACTGTTAAATGAATAAATAAATTATTATTATTATTATTATTATAAGACTAAACCAGTTTTCAAAGGTCCGTATAAAATCATCCACCTTCATCCTAATAACGTTGCTGAAATAATAGGAAGTCACCCTAATTCCAAATCTATTCGAGTCCATTTCAAACTTTTACGAAGGCAACATCTTGTTCCAGGACCTTCGTCACAGGAGCCTTCGTGCTCCACGCAGCCGCCAACTTGACCCTTAATCCCGTAGATAACTCTAACGGTATTCTTTTAACCAAACAAGGTCAAATTTTAAAACAGGTTGACACTTTTAGTTTGGCTTGTGTTTATAACGTATCATATCTGCATGAGACAACTTTGAAGCTTATGGCACTATACTCCAGTACTAAAGCTGCTGAAAATAACGATGACGTACATTTAGCATATAAAGACCAAATAGAAAGTAGTTTAAATTTAATAGGTAAGAAAAATACATTTATTGCACCGCACCATAGATTTAAACGTGGATTTATTAACGGACTAGGCTCGATTGTTAAAACAATTACAGGTAATTTAGATTATGAAGATGCGATCAAATTTGAAAATGAAATATCTAGCTTACGTAATTCAGTTAATAGAATCAATACATCCCAAAAGCAGTCATTATTTATAGCAAAACATGCAGTTGAAGAGTTCACTAAACAGATCAAGCTTTTAGACGAGAATCAGAGAAAGTTAAGCCTTATGTTAAGAAATGCCACTCTTAGTAATAGCTTAGTAATAAATAGATTGCACTTTTTAGATTTAAACATACAAATAGATTTTAGTTTGCAGTTACTCTTAGATAAATTAGTTATTTTAGAAGACGCTATGACGTTTGCTCAATTAGATGTAATGCACCCAAGTATAATATCACCACATAGCCTTATTAACGAAATGTTAGCCATACAAAAATCAAATCAACTCAGGCCTGTTGACAGTATAAGTATAAATAATATTCATAGTATATAGAAGTCTATTAGTGTAAAAGCTTATAGTACAGACCACACTCTAACATTTATACTAGATATCCCATCAATTGATTCAAACCTTTATGACCTTATCCATCTTTATTCTATACCCGACAAACAAAATCTCACTATAATTCCTAAATCCAAATACCTTGCCCTGGGAACCAATGAGTATTCATACTTAGAGGAAGACTGCAAAAAGATCACTCAAGATACCCAATTATGTACCTCACTGAACACCTTACCCATAGACAAATCAGAAGACTGCATTATATCCCTAATCAAACACCAAAGCGCAAATTGTACACGAGCATGGATGGACCTCAAACAAGGAAAGATCCAGAAACTGCAGGCAAACAAATGGCTGATCATTCTGAAAGAAGAACAAATCTTAAGAACTCGTTGCGGCAGTAAATCCGAGTATAAAAGGATAGCAGGAATACATATCGCCAGCATGACAAGTGATTGTCAAATGGACATACTCAACCGTACATTAAAAACAAATATCAAAACCATTGAAGCAGATGACATCATACCACTCCCAAGCAAAATCATAATTCCGAAAGAAAAGATTCACTATAACTTGCAACTGGAAGATATATCGCTAGACAGCATCCACGAGCTGATGGACCGTGCCGAAAACTTGCAAGAACCTATCATTGACTGGCAAACTATGATGGCGACTCCAAGTTGGTCAACATTAGGACTTTACTGCATCCTGGTAGCAGTCACAGTATGGAAGCTATGGCAATGGAGACAGCGTCGACCGAAAGCAGAAGAACCCTGCACAAAGGAAGTTCGCACCGAGAACGCTGCGGGAAGCTGCGGGACGCGCTTCCATCTTGAGGAGGGAGGAGTTAGGCAATGGCCCAATGTGCGTCATTGCTGACTACGCATCGGATGACGCCGTGCGTCATTATACAAACTGCACAATTGCAGATTTAGTAATAAGTTTACCTAATAGATTATTTATAATTGTAATTTAGTCTTGTAGAACATTTTAGTCATTAAACATTGTTTTAATTAAATAAATCTTTTTTTAATAATATTTTCGTTCGCCGTAACTTAACTCACAGCATGGGTAAAAAACCACTTGTAAATAATTACCTTATTTTTCATCAATATTTATTTCATATTTTGTAATTTTTACATTTATCCCTTTGAAAAGGTCCCTAAAAGACTTATCTTTTGGAGTATTTATTAACGGCCGATTTCAATATTCGATCTATTTCGAGATTCAAACTCAAACTCAAAATCATTTATTAATTTAGGCCACAAAGTGACGCTTATGAACGTCAAAAGTTAAAATTAATTACTAGATGATTCTACATTTACATTTACTGCCACGTTCGCAATGCAATAGGTAGAACCACGAGAAAGAACGGGCAATAAAACTCGTGGCCACTCTTTTTAACTGCCAGTATAATGGTTTTACATGTTATATTTGTAAGGAGCTGCAACTGTTTCACATTGTGAGTTATCTACTATTGCAAAAGTTAATAGTTATTGATATCATACTCAAGCAATAAATTATGTTCATTTATTAAGCCTCCCAAAGTGAATATGGTGAAACAGGAGCATCCACTTACGTCTTTTGATGTAAGCAACTCGCGAACATGACTGTTCTGATCTATGGTGGAACAGTATGTTCCGAAAAGTAATGCAGCAATTTACAATCTATTAGTTAGCAGTTCATGACCACGAGTTACCCTCACCTTACAAATCCAATAAATTATAATAAAAAGAGTAGAACAAGAATGCAAATGTAGCATAAAAAGAGAATACGGTCATTAACTACACTATAAAACTGCCTATTGACCTAATAATAAAAATAAATTGACCTAATAAAAGAATATTTATTTCCAAGCGTACTTGTCGTCAAAATACTCATTTAAACTATAATATGCCTTTAGTAAAAGATTATTTTTAACAATTGTCTGAAATGACCTTAAAGGCAAGTCTAAAATATTACTTGGTATTTTATTATAGATTCTTATACTAATCCCAATAAAAGAGCTATGCGTTTTGTGTAAACGGAAATATGGTACACATAGTTTGTGCCTGTTCCTAGTATTAATATTGTGTAATTCACTATTCATTTTGTAGGAATTTATATGTAGTCGTACATGCATAACACTGGCATAAATATATTGTTATGCTACAGTAAGAATACCAATATTTTTTAATTTTTCTTTAAGTGAGACTCTTGTCTTTAACTGGTAAATGGCCCTAACTGCTCGTTTTTGTAATATAAAAATATTTTCGATGTCAGCGGCCCTACCCCATAATAATATGCCATATGACATAACACTATGAAAATAGCTAAAATAAACCAATCTAGCCGTAGCGACATCAGTCAACCTATGAACCTTCTTAATGGCATAAGCAGCTGAGCTAAGTTTCCCTGAGAGATATGTAACGTGCGCACCCCACTGTAATTTCGAATCAAGTGTTATTCCTAGAAATAATGTAGATTCAGATGTTTCGAGAACATCGTCATTTAGAGCTATACTAGGACCAAGGTTTCTGACATTAGGCAGAGTTCGATTCGCAATTCGAGATCCATATTAGGAGCTTATGTCAAATATGAATCTCAAATCTCCAAAAAAAAGGCAGATCGTCGCGGTAAATCGTCTTTGAGAACTCGAATCGGTGGTTGAGACTAGCATTCGACGCATGCGCAATGACTAATCGCTATCCTTGACAAACAAATGATGTTACGCGTTATTTTTTTACGCTCTCTTTCACTCTACTTTAAATATTTACCATCTTCAAAAAGGGTCGTTAGGCCATGTCTGAGGCCTTTGGGCGGTCTGAAAACTTCGACACCAGAGCTGGCCACACACTCATACGAAAAACAAAAAAAAACAAACAGCTGGCAGCCCTTATTTGCTCCCTTATTTGCGGCCGGATTTAAAAAGGCAACCATAAATTATAATAATAGAAAAAAAATAGCTTTAATTTGATATATAAACCATAAATGTAGGTTATGAACGTATAAATGTATCGAAATCATACTTGTTTAAACCTGGCTATGAAGAGGTGCGGCCAGGTGGTCAACGGCGACCGTGATTTTTCAGAATCTTTATATCTATTGCCGTGCTGTAGACGATATTTTATTTAAAAAACAAGTGAATGAAATCTTTACCCAAAAATCAATAACGAATAATTTTATTAAAAATACTTGCGGCCACATTTTAATAGGCAAACCTGTATATTAGTATTCTCCTATTCATCAATATACATAAAAATTTTCTTTTTTAGCAAAAACTCGATGAGTGCACTAATTTGTCGCGGATCTAAGACTATTATTGGTATAAGCAGTTAAAACGACCTAATTATTGAAGTATTCGTCTATTATAGGAGATTTGTGTTACTCCGTATTTACGTGAGTGAAGCCCCGGGGGCAAAAGCTCGTACTTCTATAATACGAACATTAAATTTATTCCTTTAGTGACTAGAAATAGGAGGTCACATAATCCTTTATTTAGCTTTGGAAAATGTGAGTCACCTTAAAATAATACAAATTACCTGTATTTAATTACTAATAGCACAATCCATGCGTGAAAATATATTTCCATTTAATTACCTCAATCCTCATAATATAAAGTCAGTAAATGAACATGTAAACACAAAAACAGACTGTAATAATAACAAATTGCATGCAATATATTGTACTTAAAAATCCATGCAAAGTCCTATTTAAATACAAAAATATTCTCACATTTCCTGTTAACTCAGTTAATCTGCAAAATGCCTAGGCCGAACGCAAAACATGAAACAAACTTGGTAATTTATAATGACCTTTTTGTAAAAGTTAAAGCGTTATCTGCGGATAAACTTAATTGTGGCTATAAAATAAAATATTTTGACGAAACAAAATTTTCCAGCAAGGATTTTTGTTTTAACCTTAGTGGGGATTATGTCGGATTTTAGTTGCTGTTTTTGGCCTCCCAAAATAAATTACGCACCTCTAGAGTTTGGGGAAAAATGTTTGAAGAGAAAGTAGTGCGGTTGTTTCGGGAAAGGGTTCATTGGGCTGGTGACCCCTGTAAAGTATTCAAGTTTTGCTGTATTTTATTCTTGATATTCTGGGATTTGTTTGTTGTTTGGCAGCTTAGGAACGTTATTGTACTGTGACAGACAGAGAACAAAAACAATTGAAAATTTGAACAATTCATATGAAATTACTGCCTTAATTTAATACTCAAGGATTTTAGCTCAGTGAAATTTAAACTACAAAAGGCACGGCTGCCCAAAAGTAGTTCCCTCTACTAAATCCAAAATCTGACCAAATAATGGCCATTAAACTAAATTAGGGGCATACAGAAACAGATACCAACTCGTGTGGTCAGAGAGCAAGGATTAATTCTCTAAGCAGGGCGCATGAGAGACACTTTAAAATACTTAAAAGGCGCGGTAAAGGATTATGGAACATTCAAATAGCGGAGTTTGGGGAGATATTAAAATTTTCTCCAAGTACCTTATGTCCTTAAAAGGCTTGAAATGGTCGATGTCGATTAGTTTAGTAAGTATTTCATAAATACTGCTTTTTTTTCGGTTACTCCGTAATTGTTTACAAGTCTCTCAAAATTGCTGTTCATGCTCAAGAATAAATTAAATATGTGCTTGTATATTGCTGGGATTACTAAAATAGGGATAAATAAATAAAGATCTTTTGGGCAAAGTTAGTATATGATGACTTCTCACGGCATCTTAATCTTCAGTTACCGATGTACAAATTGTGTTCAAAGAATATGTATATTTTACAATAACAATAATCTCAAATATAACCCCAAACATTGGTCCAACCCCATCAATTACAATATTAATTTTACAAGCATGACCTCCATTCTAGTACGAGTCTTTCTTTCACTTTATTAACATTGAATCGATTTACAAATTTATTCAAATGTCTCCAATATATTTTCCCCTTTTTTCTGTAATTTTATTCTAATGTATAACTGTCTCATCGACAAATATATGCGAAGGCCGATCGAAATCTTGAGTTAGACTTTGGATCTTGGCAAAACTTTACTTCTTTAAATAACATAACATAACTTCAAGCTTTTATCCCTGAAAGGGTAGGCAGAGATTTATTACACACCCACTAAAATAAATTTCAATATACGAAGTTTTGTTATCTAACATTAACATTGAACCTGCCTTTAAATACAATTTCAAAATGCTAAGAATAGGGTGTTTTAGATAAACTTATTTATCGAGAGCTAAACAAAATGCTAAATGCATACATTTATGTAACCGGATAAAACTCGTTCATTAATAGGTATTATAGCTTGATTTAATTTATCAAATGACTTTTTTCAAAGCTAGCTTCCCATTTTTAGTGAATGATGGAGCCAGGTCGAAATAACCACAAAGTAAATGATCGTACAGTTTACGCGATACGGTACTGTTGGCTAGCTCAATAGTTCATTTTGTTGTATTTTTCAAAGGTAGAAATAACGGTTTTAGACCGCGTACGACGAGTTAGACCATTATAAAAGCTTTATTGTCTTTTTTACTGATTTCATGTGAGTTTTATTGCAATATATACGTTCGGTGTTTTCTATCCGGCATGCAGTGCGTTGTGGAAACTTAAGATAACAGAGTTGTCGATCAATCCTTTGTTTCTTTAGTTTAAAAATATTTTGAAGTATTGCAGATATGTTTGTTCAATTTAACGGGTTTGACAAATATATCTACTGATGCCAATGAATAACAACTTCAACAAATATAACATAACATTTACGTTATATTTGTTTGTGATGATCTCCGAATATTTTTTTCTTCACACACATCTACTTCATACCCGTACAGAGCTTAAAAGTTTCTTAATTATTTTGTTACTTACGAAGTCTGATTAACATATCGAATCATTACAAATTGTAGAATTAGCGTCGCTATTATAATAATGTTTGCATGTCATTGCTGCGTATACACTACAAATTAGAAGTAAAATAAACAAATTTTGAAAACAATTATTATTTTTCGCTTAAACCTTTTTCCAATTCACCGGAAAACAATTCAATTAGTCCAAAAAATACTATTCACATCGAATCCAAAATATATGTCCAGCCATATACATTTTCCTTGCTGATTTGCATAATGGCCCACATAGAAAGATATACGACGTATTCCAGGGGCTTCGCAACATATTGAAGGGAGGAATGAAGAAAAATGGCTCCAGCATCCCGCCCTGAAAACTGGAACCTCTAATTTACATCTTACGTGTATAGCCCTTATTACAATGCAGGAAGACAGAAACTTGATTGCGTTGCATCCGTCTAAATGAAGAGTAGTAGAATGAGGGTTAACAAATATGTTTCGGGTATCCGGAATTTATGATCGGACGATTCACGCGTCTATTGCAATGGTTCAGGCACCTGGTTTCGTGATGAAATTTTAGTAGAACTTTTTTTATGTCTTTCTGTATATTGGATATTTCTGTGCTTGTATATTGCTGGGATCCTCACGCCTGCAGTGCTAAATGGGTAATCAGAGATTAATTACATGTAGGTACTATTTATTAGTTAGATGTCAGTTCCGGGATAATAGCTTACTGTCGTTGGTAATGCAGACTGATTACTAGTACTCAGAAATTATTAACAGAATCTAAGTATTTAATTGCATTTTCATCCAACACATACCCATGAAATATTTGGAGTGCAAAGTTCTTCACTTATCTTCGAAGTACTGTACATGAAATCTCCTAAGTGCAGTAATCTAAATTGACATAAATAACATTTTTTTTACAGTACTAACCAGACATAGAAAAAAAATTGTTATCTCTTGATCAAGTAACAGCCTAATATTATTTTTTTACAATAACTACAATGCATAGCCAAAATGATACAATGCAAACCTTAAATAGGACAAACTATTAATTTTAACGTACAATCCCCATAAGCTAATCAAATGCCAATGAAAACCATCAACAAATTTTGTTGCACTTATCCTAAGTAGGAGATATATATTTGAGACCGTAAATTCTCTCGTTCAGGACTTATAGGTTTATGTGGTCTTGAAAGTTTTATTTTACGACTTCCTTGTTCTATGGTAATGTTGGAGTTGAGCTCGAATATACGGTGAATAGGAACTGTGCATTTATTTGTTATGTTATATTGTGTACTCGGGAGTTCCAAGGTAATACCAAGAAAGGATATCATGTAAGATCGTTTGTTGTTTAAATAAACGGATTTGTCTCTCTTGTAAGGAGATATACTTTTAAGTTTTATATTTAATTTAAAGGTCTGTAATTTTATTAGTATCAACTTACATTGTAAATATATGTAATACTTAAAAATTGTTAATTCGACATATACGACACTTATTTTTAGAAATTAGTTCCAAATTGTCTTATGGGATACATAACACGAACCTTTTGTTTCAAATACCCGATATTTCAGCACTGTTGTCACATTAAATTCTTTTTGGTAGCTTGTAAGAATAATTACTTATTATCCATCTCCCGATCTTATAATTGCGGATGGGGTAATAGAGAGGTGTGAATGTAATGCAGCACAAGAGTTTTCAAAGCATCACTTAAGTAACGCAATTACATCTGCTTGTATTGTTTATCAAAGTTATTATAAACAAAAAACTTAAATTGCAACACACTTACACACTACGGAAAAAGACATCAACGGCGTCCAGACCAAAAACCAGCATGGAAAATAAACATAGCTACATACAACCAAATACAACCCGCTAACCTTGTAATAAAACATAATATTTCTTTAGAATATCCTCAGACAGATCATACGTACCTATCATTAAATGAAATCAATGCTTCCAATTCCATACAGACAATGACTGCACCCACCACTTTTAACACAATATGACGCTTAACATATTAACAACGAACTCGGAACTGGAAGCTCTCTCGATATCCAAGTCTTATCTTTGCTCCCCTGAAGACTGTGACAGATATATTATAACGAACAAGAACAACTCGTTAACCGCAATACATTTAAATTTACGAAGCATACACAAAAACTTCGACGAATTCGAGACTCTCCTAACACAACTCACAATAAAATGTGACATCATTACACTTACAGAGTGCTGGCCTGGCAAGTCCCATTTAATACCAACCTTAGAAGGATTCACCGCACATTACACATCTCACATAAACAATCAAAACGATGGCATTGTAATCTACATCCGACAAGATCTTACCTACTCCATTTCCGAACCCAAAATCTTTAGAGACGCTAACTGCCTTATCTGTGACATAAACCAAGAGTTTTTGTTTTTTGCAATCTACAGATCACCATCCATACGAAATACAGACAATTTTATAGATGACCTTGATAATCTGTTAAGCAACCACAAAACAAAAACGAATATTTGCATCATCGGTGACATTAACATAGATATAAAAGAGACTAGCAATGATAGCCGACTCGGAGATTACCTAAACCTAACGTGTTCCCATGGACTGCTAAAACCCGTAACGATAACTGTCTAGATCATGTCATGTTAAAAACAAAAAAAACAATTCACCACTATAGTCCTACAATCATATATAACTGACCATTGCCCCACTCTACTCAATATCTCCCTAAATCTTCACGTACCCCCACCACCCAAAAAATACATAAAAAGTAACAACACTGCGATCTCGAATGAACTTCTCGCCTACGACTTCTCCACAGTCCTCTCCTCACAAGATGCTAACGACGCTACAAATAAGTTACTATCCATCTTCACCACTGCTATTAGGAAACATACAACCACGCAGCCTATTCCCCGCTCTAGAAGAACCATCAAACCGTGAATAACACCCGGTCTCTTGCGTTGCATCAAAAACCGAAATGCCCTACACCTGAAGCTTAAGATAGACTTGTCTAATCACAGTCTAGAAAGTACCTACGTACGATACAGAAACTTTGTCAATAAACTACTAAAATACCAGAAAAATACCTACCTTAAAACGCTGCTAAACGGTGCAAAAACTCCAAAGCTATTTGGAACACAATAAAAAACATCACACACACAAACACAAATAAATCCACATCCTCCAACTCACTAATACACACTCATACCAATTCCACTCAGTCAATAAACAACATCAACCGCTACTTTGCAGGCATTGGGCAAGAATTAGCCAGTAAATTAAAACCCTCTACAATATACCACTCGCAACCACCCCACCCTCAATTAGATTCCATGGCGCTACTAGATACCGACCCCACAGAGATACAAAACATAATAATGAACCTGCGCAATGACTGTGCGGTTGGTTACGATAGCATTTCCACCACCCTATTGAAGTCTACACTACCAATCTCAGTGCCATTGCTCACACATATATGTAATCTCTCGTTAAACCAAGGAATCTTCCCCAACACCTTCAAGAAGGCTATCGTACACCCCATCCACAAAAAAGGACCCACTGACTCAGTAAACAACTACCGTCCAATATCAGTTCTCCCAATTATGTCTAAAGTTGTAGAAAAAGTCATAAACAACCGTCTGATAAATTATCTTGAAACCAAAACCTCCTCGCACCCAATCAGTACGGCTTTCGGCGTGGTCTATCTACAGCTGATGCGGTGTCTTCCCTTGCTGAGCACACTGTAGAATACCTGGACAGAGGCGATCCATCTATTGGCATCTTCCTCGCATAAGAGGCACAGCCCTAAATATCCTAGCAGACTATCTCTCCAAACGCACCCAAGCTGTTAAAATTGGTGACCTTATAAGCGACTATCATGAGCTCTCAGCAGGGGTCCCTCAGGGCGGAATTCTATCATCAACACTCTTTATCGTGTATGTAAATGATTTATGCCAAATGAAAATACCAAACTGCAAAATATTTACATATGCCGATGACACAGCACTCCTCATACATGGACGCAACTGGGAAAACGCCACTGCTAACGCTGAATCCGCTTTCACTCAGGTCATGGGATGGCTCTCGGAGAACCTGCTTACCATCAACCTGTCGAAAACCATCTCAGTCCCCTTCTCCCTGAGATCAACATCCCTACCCCCAACCAATACTCTCACCATCAAGGCTCACACATGTCCGATGACTCTCTCAAACTGTAACTGCCCGCAAATAGATCACACCACCCACGTCAAATATTTAGGCATACTAATAGACCAACACTTTCGCTGGAACTTGCACATAAACAGCCTAACATCCAGAATAAGAAAACTTATATATGTATTTAAGAATCTAAGACAAGTCGCCGACCTCAAAACTATATTAATGGTGTACTATACATTATTAGAGTCACTGCTTAACTACTGTATCTTAGCCTGGGGCGGTGCAGCTAAATCTCACCTCATAAAACTAGAAAGGTCCCAACGTGCAATCTTAAAGTCATGCTTAACAAACCCTTTCGATACCCGACAACACAATTATATCAGGAAGTTCCAGTACTAACAGTAAGGCAACTATATATCCTACAGACCATTCTAAAAACCCATACAAAAACTAAGTATGACCCAACCTTAAGTACTCGGAAATGACGACACGATAGAATCTGTCCCATCATACGTTGTAGAACCACGCTCGCCAAACAACACTCCTACTCTCGCTGCAGTCACCTGTACAACAAAGCTAACAGAATCCTACAACTATACCCAATGACCAAATGCCACGCTAAGAAAAAGCTCCACGAATGGCTGAAACTCCAAGACTACGAAACAACAGAAACATTTATTACTTAATAACACACCCTTACTACCACTACCCCCACCACCCTGCCCACCACATCCACAATAACTTCCTCATGCACACATCCCACACACAACACTAAACGCCCTCAACAACACAAAAACACCTTCAACAACAAACCTTACACACCTCCACAAAAAACACAATAAGCACATTTCATACCTTAGACATACAGCTTAGCTGTATTAGTTAAAAATTAATTTACTATTTTTATTCACTACTTACCTTTTGCCTTATGTCTCCACCAACTCCAACCACCTCGAAAGCTGATTTATGTACTTACCTACGTTGATAGACTGACCCACCCCTGTTAACTCAAAATACAGGTCTTATCCTAGTTTGAGTATCAGAGGCAAACTCAATCTGTCTGTACTAATAGCCATAACACTGCTGCAGCTAAATAAGGCATATTGTAAACACATCTGTATTATTGGCTGAAATAAACATTTATTATTATTATTAAAACTTATAGAAAGCTTTAAGTAAATATGTAGCTTCGATCATTTTGTGCGGTTTCTTCGTTGAAGCCGTTGTAAAGAGTTTTTTTTTTTTTGCTTTATTTTACATTTCATCTAAATTGATAAAAATATAGTAAAGCCAAACCTATGCCACGGGATTTAAAAAGCAATTGTCGAATTTACAAAATATGATTTCAGCAAAGTCACTTTAGTGTAATCGCCAGTAGCTAGGAGCACGTTTGCATCATTCTAGTTTACGCAAACACAGTATACGGTTGGCTATAAACCGTTTTGATGTAGTCATAATAAACTGAACATTAAAACATTTTAATCCATATAAAGGGTCATCAAACTAGATCTACATTAACTGTTCAACCATAAAACATGGACGTAAAAACGACATAACTTGACTGTGTCTCCCAAAGTGGAATATCAAAGATATAATATAAGAGATATCCTAATATAATGGCTTCCATCTTTACGCGTATATAAAAGTATTTTTTGCATATAAAATTATTTTACTAGTACATTTAGAAATGTATCATCGTTTCAGAGGTTCTAATTAAAGAAATACTTATAATTTTCTCAACATTTCTTGCTGTCGTAACTATGTAGTCTCCCATCATAATTGTTTGTCATAACTTTATTTTCATGGTGTTCACATATATATTACAGCAAAGAAGCGTACAATTTTGTAACTTAGGTTTTACTATCATCGTTGTTTATTTTTTAATGGTCACTTAATGAATTGTTTGCTATCTTACCTAACAATTATTAGTAGTCAATAACTAGTGCTATATACTATGAGTTTAAACTTTCGTTGTCACTAATACTTGTTTTAAATTGTATTTCGATATAAATTTATTTACCACGTACTTTTATTTCGAATATCCGATATTTCGGCACCGTTGCAATCGCCATGAACACGGATGTCAGTACATCCGATAGAACTAGTACTATGATAATATGTAATTATTCCAGTTGGTTTGGAGACTCGTTCGCGTTAGTAATAGAGCATTATAAAAAAAATTCCAGACATCTCTTGGGCATCTTGCTGAACACAACTATTTATTCAAATTCTCTTACATTTATATCTATTACAATTTGTTTGTTGCTTTAGCATTCTATCTGTTTTATTTTGTACTTAGTGCCCTTGAAACATAAGAACAAGCTATTACTGTTCTTTGTTTCTTATACATACATACATAGTCTCACGCCTATATCTCCGAAGAGGTAGGCAGAGGTGTATTGCTACACCCACTTTTTGCCAGATATAGTTTTAGTCCCACGTAATAGGAGGCGAGCCTATTGCCGTACCGGGCACATTACCAGACTCCGAGCTGCTAATGAGAATTTCCTAACGAAAAAACCCAATAACACTTTGCCCGACCCGAGGATCGAACCCGAGACCTTCCAATCCCACGCGCATATTTATGCCGCGAGACCAACGAGGCAGTCTCGCAGTTTGTTTCTCATAAAGAAAATAAATAGGTCTTCCCAATTCCTTGGCTATAATAATAAGTGTCAGTAGGAAGGTTAATGGAAAATGGAGGTTTGAATAAGTATATTATGCAAAACTTCGTTAATTGATAGAACAAACGAGAACCTCTAAAAGGAGAACCAGAAAAAATTGAATATTCCAAATCATGTTCCATAAAACACGTTAATCTGATTATGGTTCAAACGACTATTAGTTGGAATGATTTTAATTCCAAATTCTGGTCGTTTATGAATTACATTAAGCCAAAAACTTTCTACAATATTGATCTGATAATAAAACTCCCAACGTTACTTACAATCAAGTTGGTTTCAGTTTTATATCCGTTTTGACCTTTGGAATCTTACTTCAAAGTAAATAAAAAGATAACCTCAGCATCCACGTGTAACCTGCTTAATTCTTATAAATCTGACATAATTAACATAATACGCAAACCTCGTCATGATAATTTTGATGCAGGCTCAAATGCCAGGATCATACAAACAACGCCCCAAAAAATCCACAACTGACCTTATTTTGGCTTGAAAAATTTTCAGGGATAAAATAAAAAAGTAGCACCTTTTGTAATTTTCATTTAAAACAAGATAACCATCGACACGTTATGAAACGGGCCTTTAAAAAGAATGATTAAATTGCGTTTACATCGTTCCTACAAATGTTGGAGGTATAATTTCTTTTTAATATCACTGAAATCTCTTTTTTTCGGTAATATAAATGACTATCTTATTCAAATTCTCCTCATTGGCGACTTTTATTACCTTGTAATGAATATCAGCTTGAAGATAAAACGTCATACTTATATTTTTAATTGGAGATATCACATCTCAGTGATAATATATTTAATAGACTTTTAATGAGGCGTGGTGATCTTATAATATCTCTTTGAAATTAAAAATGATTTAAACTTTACAAATCTATTGCGATTTTGCTTTAAAAATATCTTTGCAATACATCTGGCTGCAGATCACTTTTAATCTATTTGTTTTGTTCCTTGAATCAACCGAGCGTGTTTTGAAGGGGATTATCGGACTGTCCACCCGACATTATTAGATTTAAATTTCCGTTTAAAGCATGTAAGTCGTCTCTATGATCATCACAAATCAAATATAATTAGCAATGAAGTCGCACAGGCCGAGAAGATCTCGCTTTCATAGAAATATACAAAACATTGTTATTAAAATTGGATACTTACAAATGAATCTTAAAAACACTTTGCGGCTACTTTGAAAAACATTAACGTTATGAGACAGAATATAAAGCAAATGAGATCAACTAAGTTAATTCGATGTAAATACTTGACTGAATGCTCCCAAACTAGTTGGTAACTACTTCCAAATTACTTTCGTTTGTGCGCATAATAAAATGTTGGTGACGCCTGCTTATATTTTGTTTTCCTGCTATGACAAGCATTAATTCTTGGTTTGCCGACCGCGCTCTGAGGCGGACGTGTAACGCGTGAATATATTATATTTTATCGTTTAGCGCGGGCTCGCAATTTTTTTATCGCCATGAGTGACAAACTTGTGGCGAACGAGCTGCTGGCGTTCCTACAGTAGAAGCTGGATGTCATGGACGATGGCTATCCAGATCTGTTCCAGCAACTTCAGCGAGGAGGACATAGCGGCTGCCAAGCTGCTTGTGTACAGGTCGCTAAACAAATGTGACCAGATGGTGTCCCGGAGGCGTGACGGGACAAAGAAGAGTCTGCAAGATATTATCACGCTGCTGAAGGAGACCAATCCTGACGACGTGCCGACGTTTGTGGCGAGGGACTTGAACAAGTTGCCTCCCGCCACTTTTGACCACGTCGATGTCACAAACCTTTTGAAGGACATCGTTTTTCTGAAGGCAAGTTTAGCGGATGTACACAAGAAGTTACAGGCATCCGAAGAAACCGTTGCACTCTTGCGCACGGAGGTGGATGACCTACACAAGGTTGTCGATTTAACTGGGTCACCGGCGCGTAGTGACATCAACACGCGCCGAGGTGCATGCGTCGACACATCGGTCGCAAGTTTCTTGTCAGCAGTTTTGTCGCCGTGAAATGATGTGACTGCTGAGTGCGCTACACAAGCGCCCCGCAGCCCTGCCTCCGTCTCTGCGGCTCCTCCGTGTATCGCCGCGCGTAATAAGCGAAGAAAGGTTCAGCAGGTTACTGCGAGGACCCCCGTTGCTTCCACACTGACGTCCATGCCGGATAAGGCAAGGAACCGCGACGAGGAAGCTGATGATAGTCTTATGACGGTGCAGAGTAGGAAGCGTCGTCAGAAAACCAACAAGAACTGCTGCGGTACGGCCACTGTGGAGTCGGGTGCGAATCTGCGCACCGCCGCACCGAACACACCCGTCTATGACTCTCGCCTGCACTACACCACTAAGGTGGAAGACATCGCGGAGTACGTGCGCCAGAAGACGAAATACACACCGAGAGTACAGCTGCTGGAGTCGCGTCGTAACGTCAATTTCAAGGCGTTTGTGGTGCGGGTCCCGACGTGCTTTCTGGATGTTGTGATGAAGGAGGACTTTTGGCCGAAGGGAGTGGTGTTCCGTCGCTTCCGCGGACAAGTACCACACGAGCGCACATCAACAACGTGCAAGTGAAGCTATGTATACTAACATAGTTTATAAGTATATTTATACTAACAACCACTGTATGTATGTTAGACTGTAAGGTTTATACTCACAACCACTGTATGTATGTTAGACTGTAATCTATGCGTCTATGCCACGCGAAATAAAATGTTTGATTGATTGATTAATTTTAATGTTAACCAGTCATAGTTTAAGCGAGCTATTAAACAGACAGCGAAAGTAATAGAAATAGTCTGGCTGAACTGGCAGTATGCTGGTTATATCTGTCGTAGAACCGACTACCGTACGAGTAGTCGTATTCTTCAAAACGTAGTAGGTATATGAATTATATGATATTTTGAAAAATAGTAGTAAGCAGTAGGTAGCAAGATAGGTAACCACTAAATTAAATAATTCTGTTACGTACCTAGCGTCAGCGCACACCAAGAGCAGAGCATTTTGTGAAATCGTTGAAAAATTAATCTTATGATAATTCCATACATTTCAAAATTGAATACACGTCCAAACTTGATGTTCGACCATGCTCGAACTTGCAAGTAAATGTTCGAGTATGCGTTCTACATGCGCGAGCGTGCTCGAGCCGCCGCCGGCGCCGCCGCAGCGCAATTGATTATTGCCACCATCGTAATTGTAATCTGCCAATAAAAAAAACGAGACACCAAAATTTTGAACATAGATTATACAGATTTTGAAGCAAAATAGAACTACGCCATATTTTAGTTTCATGTCATTGACAACTTTGACAAATTTTTCAATTATAGTAATCTACTTGTTTTTTGACCAAATCAAGATGTACTACAAGTGTTGTGTGCCGGGTTGTGTAAATTCGCGACAGGTCGCTATTTTACACAAATATCCGAAGTGCAAGAAAAGACTCCAAAAGTTGCTTTACGCCAGGAAAGTCACTTCGGAAGTCTACAAGTGTGCCACAAACATTTTGAATCGCACTTCCTGACTCAGAAGTGACGTGACTTCTTCAGGCCATTGCGTATCCTATTCTATTCCTGGAAAAATACATTCAGAGTAAGGAACATGAGCACCCTGTAGATACCTTTTTTAAAACAATGGCATCAACTGTGAAAAATCTCCCCGAGAGGATGCAAATACGTATAAAAAGGGATGTATTCAAAATTATAAACGATGCTGAAATCTAATTTTACGATGAACATGTTACAGAACGTGCTTCAAATAAATTAATCCAAACGTCTATGTATGAGGTAGACGGTAGTGAAGACAGCAACTTTTCTCCGTACATACCATCAAAACAGACCTCTACTATATTGGTTCCTCAGTATACCAAAATTTAAGCCCAGTCCACAAGTGGAATTTGTTACAATTTCCGATCAAACAAAAAATATACTTCTAAGGAAACAACTGAAACATTCACGCCATCAACAATTACTCCTTATCCGTACACTCCAAATTTTTAACAAGTAACTAAACGGTACATTACAACTCAAAATTACTCTGATTTTTCTTAATTATACCTACTAAAAAAATATATATTTGATTAAATAAAAAAAACATTGTAACTTAATAAATAACAAATTATAACTATGTAAAATAAGAGTTTTGTTTACTAACCTTAAACATATGGTAAGTCGTTCCTCAACAGAAATGCTAGGTCGATAATTCGTATTGCGTTTTTGGATATGCGGGCGTAACAAAATAAAATTTCAAATTTTTCGTAGTTTAACTTATAAATAATAGTCATAAAAGTGAACACCTCTTAATGGTTAATTTTTACATAACGTATAATATTCGCCTAAGGTACATCTTTCCTGCCAGGTTCTTCTGCCCACACTGTTCTTCTCATTTTATGACGTCTTATTTTATTTTAATATTCTTAATCTTCCTCTTCCTCTGCCAAAAGGGCAATAATTACTAAATCCCAATCAACCATTTTGAACACGTCTGCCAAGGTCAGATTTTGACATCAAACTGGTCATACACGCCCGCCTGGCAACTCAGAGCATTTTCAACGGAGCTTGCTCACGGAAGGGTGAGTATGCCGCCTGCATGGTCGAGCAATCAAATGTTTGCTCGACCATGCGCGAGCATTTTGCAGTTCGGTGTGCGCTGACACCTATTCGTAAGTAGTAGCCTGTTTAACCTCTCTTTTGTATTATATATGTCATAGAAAAATAATAAGAACCGTAAATTTATAAATTGCCTAGGAAATTTATTAATTTACGCTTTTTATTAATTCGTAGGATTCTAAACGAGAGATAAATTGTGTTACTTTACGTAAACATTTCCGTAAATTTATCAATTTGCGACATCTCGTCGTAAATATATAAACTGAAGGAAATCCCATTCGTAACATTCTACAACACACTGCTCTTTAATTGGTCGGTCGGTGATAATGAAGGTCGGCATCAGTTCAACTTAATAGGTTATGTTAGGTTTTCTTGTGACCCCGAACACAAAAATAGTAGCCCTGCAAAGCAGGGCTCCTACTTTTGTCAACGTCAACTTAGCCTCATTAACATCGCTAAGGTTCCGTCTTATTCGTAAAAGTGGCGAAGAATGGCGGTGGCGAGAAAGGAAATGTAACACGTGACTTATTCAACCAATTAGAGCGCACATGGCGTTCCGTTATTGCTTACGTATTATTTTACGAATAAATTCGGTAAGTTTATCAATTTACGAAAACATGGGCGGAAAATAATACAATTTGTATCTCGTTTAGAATCCTACGAAAGTTTATAAATTTCCTAGGAAATTTATAAATTTACGGTTCTTGTTATTTTCCGGTGACATATACGGTACATACTTACGATTGATCTATCGATCACGCAACGATCATATTGGAATCCAAGTAATTGGAACCGTTTCCCTACTCTGGTATTTTAACCTGATTCAATTAAAAGCCGAGCCATATGCAAGGATGTTATTTAATGCCACATATGAAATAAGAGTCATATATTATGTCTCATTATAAGCAGTTTTTAGCAAAGATTTATTTTTGTGACCTACATAATATTATTATGGCTGCCTTATAAAAGAGACCGACCACAAAGTATGGGACTTTGGCCTGGGCGTGAACAATTTAAAATTGGAATAACAATATTAATTTTCAATAGCCTAAACTAAGTAGAAAACATTACTCTTTGAAGTTTAGTACCAAGTCAGTTGAATAATGAAATAAAACACATTGTTAAAAATAAACATTTATTTTCATTATTCACTCGTTGTCATTAGCGCTATACACTGTCCCACTGCTGGGCACGAGCCTCTTTTCACTGTGAGAATTCTTCCGAGAACATTTTGGAGAACTCTCAGACATGCAGGTTTCCTCACGATGTTTTCCTTCACCGATAAGCAAGCGGTAATTAATCACTTAACTTCGAAAGTCATTGGCCTTGGATTCGAACACGAGACCCTCTGCGTAGCAGTCTGTCAGTCTCACCACTCGGCTACCGTGGCTCTCTTTGTTATTATTCACTCAGTTGGCAAAGTTTTTTCACACACTCCATACTCCTTAGATATTTCTTATCGGCTAATAGCTATGACTAATAGGAGCGAACTAGCACAAAGTCGAGCACAAAAGCTAGTTAATCATATGATAACTTACTTCATGTGGGTTAATCCATTGTATAGTAACACTTTTGATATGTCACTTACGTTCTGTATCACAATTGAGGCTGTGAGACCTAATTCTCATCTTTGTGTGTGTTTGCCTGTGACGACCTGAATTGCGACCAGAACTTGCAGCTTCTTGTGTTTGGTTTGCGATTTGTGGCATACGGGATATGTTTAATGCCACAGTCCAACGAGAATGACATAATATGTACTGGCTATGAGCCTCGATCTGTTGACAAACCAAAATAAACAATTGTAATGCATGTATTTATAATACCAACTTAATATTTGGATTAATAAACATAATTATGTGAGTAAGTTGTTGAAATGCCAAATACATACCACTTGCGGTGCAATCCATTGAAGTATTACTTGTCGTACTTCCACGAGATTGAAAATATGTCTTCTCCGCTGTGTAATATTGGTGCCACAATTGATGCAATGCATTCATTCATGATCATGAAGCGGGATTTGGTAATCCATGTTCAAGCGCAAGTCATCGTTCGAAGCGGGTACTGGGTCCGCAGGTAAGCCATGGTCGTCATGAGGAGAATATTCGGAGTCCATTTTAGAAAGCATAAGTAGAAAAAGAACAGCTAACACAAATTCAAATCCATAATCATCATCATCAGCCTTCCAACAGTCCACTGCTGGACTAGGCCTCTCCTTTGAAAGAAGGAATTGGCCTACTATACCACGCTAGCCAAACGGGTTGGTATAGGGTTTGTATCAAGTTTTCCTTCTCTTACAGTGCTGTTCTCTGCATAATATGCTCCCTCTGTCGGCTCTTACGACACCCATGGGATGATATGGGGTGGTGACATTCCGTATTCTTAATCCGTCACCACACGGAGAGAAATCCATAATACGATCAATCAAACGAAACGAACGCAAAGCGAATGACGGTAGTAACAGAATTGACAAGTTAGTCAAGTGTTGCTGGAGTATGAAAATAAATACCCCTTCCACTTTGATATTATTAAAAATAATATCATTATTTTACGTTAATTATGACTGTCGTCTGAAAAATATAGAAAATAAAAAAGTTATGAAAAAATATCTACCCACTCTCAGGTTTCCGCAATCGCTTTAAAATGTGATTTTATTAAACACTTTTTAACGATATTTTCCACCGATTATTTACAAGGCAACACAAAACAACCATTCAAATAGTCCATTGAAGTACCTACGTTTATGATCAAATGAAAGTATTTTAAAATCCATTATTATTATTTGTTTATTTCTTACTACTGGATAGCGATCAATATTTATAATACATTAAAACAAAAACTTTAAGTAATTTACTTTTTTTTAAGACGTGAACAACCACGTTCAAGCCAACTTTGGCCGGTCTCCTTTGCTAATACTATTTTGTGATTCATAATATCATGGTTTAAATTATTCAATGTATTAATTGTATTGTTTAGAAATGAGAACCGCGGGGGAATGTGATAGGTCGAATGAAGTCGTTCTATTTTTAAAAACATGTATCGGTTTTTTACAACCAGTCGCAGGCAGGTATATTTTGATATTACTGTTTTCTTTAGGTAAAATTGCCTATCTTATAATTGACATTTATTTTCGTGATTTTAAAAATGATATTTGTAATATTTTCTTTGATGATGTTTGTAACAAAACTTATTCATTGCGGGTAGATAATGATTGTTAGCAAAGTATAAAATGAATGAGTCTTGTCTATAGTCGAGTGATTTTGTGTCACTGTCAGTTGTCATGTCATTTTTGACATTAAGTTAAATGTACGGTTGGGGCGTTGCCGCCGTGACACATTCTAGAACGAGACTTCGGTGCGATAGCTTGCAAGGTTAGTGGAAATTATACTGATTGTATCTGTGATTGCCTAGTGATATTTTTAACAATAAATATTGTTATTGCGTTGGTTAACCTGCGTTTTAATTGTAAAACTCCCTTCTGAGGTACGATTACATCTCAGAAGTGGGATTCGCGAGACATTTTGTTTTGTGATGAACCACCTCACGAGCCCGGGCACCAATTAACTAAACTAAATTTAAAGTATGGAAAATCAACGCAATAATTAGAGTGTAACCTGACATTGTGTATACAGTTTAAAGTGGATATTTTAAGCGATTTCTTATTTCTGTGAATATTCTTTATTGATAGCGTTACAGATAATTACGTCGAAATATCAGTTTAAAATAACAATAAAATGTTATTTATGTCTGGAAATAACGAAATCACTTCAAAACGATTGACTATATTCGTGATGAATACGGATTAAAATCCACACACTCGGGTAACATTTTTTTCTTTTATTTTCCATTATGCTTATCGTAGAAATACAAGTTAAAGAGATAATTATAGTGAACATAAAAACCATAAATGAAGAAAATAAGTAAAAATATACCGCCACAATTGTGATGCAAATGGATAAAAAAAAAAATACCCACTTGTATTGTGGAGAGAATATTCATTTTCGATAATTATGTTGAAATATTAGTGGAAAATAATAGTAAGATGTTAGTAATGTCTGAAAATAATGAAATCGCTTTAAAATAATTGACTATACTCTAGATGAATACGGATTAAAAAGCGGAGACACTCTGGTAACATTCTTAATTTTTATTCTTCCTTTTTTTCTGTATGCCTATCTTTGAAATACAAGTTAATACGTAATTATAGTGAATATAGAAACCATAAATGAATAAAATGAGCCAAAATATAGTATAGTGATGCAAACGAAAAAAAACTACATAAATCAGTTGTATCATAAATGTTGTGCAGATTAATCAGTGTTATAAAATAATGCGTTCTTTTACTTTTAGATAACAATTACTTAAATATCTCCCTAATAGTGTTAAATTACCTACTTTAGAAATGTATTACCAGGTACTTGATTTACTAGGTAATTAATTGGGTGTCCTTGTTCCGAGTTCCAGGGAAATGAGCGACAGGGAACCCAGTGTGAATTACCGACGTACCAGCGAAACGTCTCGGAATTACGAGGCACAGAGGAAATGCAATGATACATCCCGTGCTGGCAAGCGAGACCTAGGAGAAATGAGTCGTAGCTGTAGCCGAAGACGCAGTCGCAGCCGTAGCCGCAGACGCAGTCGCAGCCATAGCCGCAGTCATAGTGTAGCACGAGGGCGCAGTCCGGCCCATGACCATCGGCACAGCAACACAGGACGTCCTACGCACGTGAGAAGCCGAAGCAGCAGCAGCACGCGAACGCTCATCCAGCGGGAACGTGAGCTCGTCAGGCAGAAAGAAAAATTAAGAGTCCTTGAAAACCAGTATGTGAAAAACGGGAGCGGTTAACGGAACGTAACAAATCACGCGGTCTCGGTCGTTTTGAGACGTCTGAACCCGGTCACAGCAACCGTGAGCAGTTTAACACTGGTAATAGGAGCCCAACTCGGGACCGTTCCTTAACCACTCCCGCGAAACGACACTTACCTTGTGATGAACATGACGGCAAGAAATCTAAATTGATGACAATGGAGGTGTTTGAGGACTTTTTGAAACTCCTTAAGTCTAATGCAGGGGATCGTGAATCGTTTTCGAGTTCTTCCTTAAACACGGTTATTCCAGATTTCGACCCTATGTCGAAGGAACAGACTATCAGTACCTGGCTAGATAAAGTTGATGAATGCTCCGAAATTTATAATTGGAACGACAAGCAAACGGTTCATTATGCCCTGCCTAGGCTTACCGGGATAGCTAAAACATGGTATCAGGGCCTGCCGTCTATCAAGCATACTTGGTTTGAATGGAAGTTGATGCTTAAGGAATCATTCCCTGCTACTGAAAATTATGCGGAACTCTTAACAGATATGCTTAATAGACGAGTACGCACTGGAGAATCGTTCGAAATATATTACTTTGCATAAATTAATTTACTGAATCGATGTAAGATATTTGGCAAGCAAGCAGTGGATTGTTTACTCTATGGAGTTGAAGATAGGGGAGTCAGCGTAGGTGCTCAAGCGGCAAAATTTGATAAGCCTGAAGATGTAATTGAATTCTTTAAAACCATTAAATATCAAAATAGAAATCAATCCGATTTTAACAAACATTTCAATAGGGATAAACGTTCTAGCAATATTAGTAACGATTCAGCAAAGGCTGCGGATAATACACAGTCTTATAAAACTGGTGGCATGAGTAGGTCAATTACGTGCTTTAACTGTCAAGGTGTCGGTCACCCTAGTTTTAAGTGCCCCAAGCCTATCGTTAAGTGCACTAATTGTAATTTTATAGGGCACCACAGTTCCCACTGTCCTAAATTGAAAGATCAAAAGAATCCTTCAAAGGATAAAGAGGTATTTGAAGTTTCTTGTACTGAAAACAGTAACGAGAAGTACAAGATTATGATAAATATTAACGGAATTGCCACTGTTTGCCAATTGGATTTGGGTAGTGAGGCAACATTGATTCGTAAGAGCAATGCTCGGAGATTAGGATTGTCTTGGGAAAGCGTTAATGGCCCATATTTGAGAGGCTTAGGAAATGTGCCGTATTTACCAATGGGACGTGCCTTAATGGATATTGATGTGCAGGGTATATCGGAAAAGGATGTTGAGGTGTTTATTGTAGATGACCCCTTAATTAAGTATGATGTGCTGCTCGGGCATAGTTTTACTGAAAGGCCTACACTTAAAATAATCAAAACTCCAACAGATCTAACATTTGAACGAGTAGAACATGACGTTTATTCTAAGTTACAACTCCGTACGTCTTCTGATGTTACCGTGGACATAGGCGAAATGGTACCAGTCCCTGTCAGGTCAAACGTTGCTTGTACTGGTAACATCTATGTAGGCGGGTCGGTAAGGGGCTGCTCGGGCCACGAATATTATTTATTACCAGGCGAATACAAAATTCACAATTCTGAATGTAATTTATTAATTCAAAATGTCAGCTCAAACTCAGTGTCCTTTAAAGAGAATACCCTCATCACACGTGCTCAATTTGTGAGATCGACCCATGCGGACTTACATGTTTTACAAATTACAAATGATTCGAATAATAATATCACTACTACTCCCAAATGCGGAAAGCAGTTGTCAGATGATCAGATCAGCCAATGCGCAAAATTACTGGAAAAGTATAAAGATTGCTTCGCTACTGGTATGCATGACTTAGGATTTACCACCGTTACAGAGATGGAAATTCACCTCAAGGACTCCACCCCTGTTGTTTACAGGCCGTATCGGTTACCTTACACTGATCGCAAACTAGTTCAGGATATGGTGGGTGATATGATCAAACATGGTATAGTTCGCGAATCTAACTCGCCATACGCTAGTCCGATAGTCCTCGTAAAGAAAAAGTCTGGCGAAAAACGTCTTTGCGTCGACTACCGCGCACTAAACAACCGCACCAAGAGAGATCACTATCCCTTACCAAGAATTGACGATTTGTTAGATCGGCTGTCGGGTCAGTCTTTGTTTACGTCACTTGATTTAGCGTCTGGTTATCACCAAATTGCCATAACAGAGCAATCTAGAGAGAAAACTGCGTTTGTCACACCCGATGGGCAATATGAGTATAATCGTATGCCCTTTGGGTTGGCAAATGCCCCTGCGGTTTTTCAGAGAGCAATCCACAAGATTCTCAATAAAACTAGGGTAGGGTATATTATTATTTATATGGACGATATTATGATACCATCAACAAATTTCGCAGAAGGGCTGGCACGTCTCGAAGAAGTGCTAGGCCTTCTGCGAGAGGCAGGCTTAACTCTTAAAATGGAAAAATGCCACTTTTTCCAAGAACGTATAGATTTCCTCGGATTTGAAATAGATAAAGATGGTATAAGGCCTGGGATCCAAAAGATTGAGGCGGTGTCTAAATTCCCTACCCCTCGAAATCAACACAAGGTAAGAAGATTTTTTGGGCTCGCTAGTTTCTTTAGAAGGTTCGTGAAGGGATTCGCATTAATTGCTAGACCCTTAACGAACCTTTTGAAAAAGGACATACAATGGAGCTGGGGAGATACGCAGGCTGAATCTTTCCAGTTAATTAAAACGCACTTAACACAGAGGCCTGTCCTGGGCTTGTACGATCCCAACGCCGATACGCAATTGCATACAGACGCGAGTAGGTTAGGAGTCGCGGGCATATTATTACAGAGAAAAGATTCCGATCCATGGCGGCCAATAGCTTACTTTAGTCGTCAAACGACTGCGGAGGAGATGAGGTTACATTCATTTGAACTAGAGACACTAGCAGTCGTTTCTTCCTTGAATAAATTTCGCACATATCTCATTGGCACCAAGTTCACTATCGTAACTGACTGCAATGCGTTACGGTCTACTTTCACCAAAAGAGATCTCATTCCTCGCATATCTAGATGGTGGATCCAATTTTTAGAATTCGATTGTGAGATTGAGTATCGTCCTGGTGAAAGAATGTCACACGTAGATGCACTCAGTAGAGGTCCGGTGTCATTACCATCTGAAGACACGCACGTTCTACACATTATGTTTGTTAGCACAGAGGACTGGATTTCTACGGTACAGTCATCCGATGAAGAAATTAAGCGTATTAGAAGTATTCTAGAAGACCCAGAAACATCTAAAATTGCTGGTATCCATAAAGAATATACGATTAAGAACGGACGAGTCTTCAGGACTTTAGGTGAAGTTATTACTCGGTGGGTTGTCCCAAAGGGCGTACGTTGGCAACTTTGAAATCCAACCATGATGACGTGGGTCACTTTGGCTTCGAGAAAACTTTGGAGCGAATAAAATCTCTCTTTTGGTTCCAGAAGATGTGCAAATTCATAAAAAAATATGTAGCTGCATGCCTTGAGTGTGCCCACCACAAACTACCTTCTGGAGCCAAAGAGGGCCTACTTCATCCAATTCCAAAAATAGAGATTCCGTTCCACACCTTACATGCGGACCACTTGGGCCCGTTCCCACGAAGTAAGCGAGGTCATACATACATACTTGTGATAGTTGACGCGTTTACCAAATACGTTAGCATTACACCGGTACGAAGTACAAAAACTAAAGAGACTGTAAGAGCGTTTAAGACCCTTTTCAGTTACTTTGGGTCCCCCGCGCGGCTTATTACCGATAGAGGCACGAGTTTTACGAGTAAAAAGTTTAAAACGTTCATACAATCTATTGGTGCAAAACACATCCTCAATTCTGTTGCCACGCCAAGGGCAAATGGGCAGGTCGAACGGTACAACCGAACGATACTGGCATCCCTTGGGTCGATGGCTCACGATAAACAAAAAAAATCGTGGGACGAACTTCTCCCAGACATTCAATTAGGTCTTAACACCACTGTCCATGACGTAACACGAAAAACACCTACAGAGCTATTGTTAGGTAGGACTGTGGCAAACCCAGGGCAGGGCATACTAAATAATGTGATGGATGATATAGGGCAGGGTAATAACCAAACTTTAGAGGAAATTAGGGCTGAAGCGAGTAAACGAATGAAAATGAATCAGGAGTCAAATAAGATTCGGTACGACAAACGCAGGAAACAGGCTGCCACTTACCAGGAAGGTGATCTGGTTAGAATAGTAAGGGCAGTAGTAACGACACCAGGTCAATCGAAAAAGTTAGAAGCGAAATGTCAGGGTCCGTATAGGATAAAGAAAGTTCTACCAAATGACCGATTCCTTGTTGTTGACACCCCAATGACTAGAAAGGGAGCAAAATACGAATCGATTGTTGCTATTGACAAAATTTATCCATGGTTAAGTTTTGATGCCCCTGCTTGCTCGTCCAGTGAAGATAATGACTATGAGAGTGATTGTAATTAAATAAATGTATGGAATGTAAATGGATTGTTAAAATGTGAATCACCTGATGATTTAATCTAACTTAATTATAATATACATGTATGTATCTTTAGTGATGATTTTTGATATATGTATGATGTAATAGATATCTAGCATATGAACTTGCTAGTCCATTAGTGGTAAGTGAGGGTACTTGAGTCGGGCAGGATTGGCGTTGGATATCGCCGCCCAAGATTGGCTCTAAGTATCACGGTCGATAGCGAAGTGACAGTGAAGGAAGTAGCCTCACTTCGCGCGACCATGAGATTAAGTGAGAATGTCTGAGCTGGGCAGGATTGGCGTATGAACTCGCCGCCCATGAGTAGCTCAAGACATTGTGGCCGGCGGCGCGCGGCGGTGTGCTGGTGAAGGAAGTAACTTGCACATCGCTCAAGCCTTGAAATTGAAGAAAGGATGAGTTGAGATAACATAGATTAAGAATAACATTGTAATATTAAGCCAGATTATGTACAGATTATTCTTTTATTGTTTTGTAAGTGTAATAAAGAAATACCTTTCGATAATCATATAATGCTTTATTTCATTAAAAATTATGTTATTAATTATACATAAACGAAGGGACTCGTTCTTGAAGGATAGCCGACTGTAACAAAACTTATTAATTGCGGGTAGATAATGATTGTTAGCAAAGTATAAAATGAATGAGTCTTGTCTATAGTCGAGTTATTTTGTGTCACTGTCAGTTGTCATGTCATTTTTGACATTAAGTTAAATGTACGGTTGGGGCGTTGCCGCCGTGACACATTCTAGAACGAGACTTCGGTGCGATAGCTTGCAAGGTTAGTGGAAATTATACTGATTGTATCTGTGATTGCCTAGTGATATTTTTAACAATAAATATTGTTATTGCGTTGGTTAACCTGCATTTTAATTGTAAAACTCCCTTCTGAGGTACGATTACATGTTCATAGAGAATTAAATTACAGACCGATCAGAAGGTACATCGTTCAAAACGGTAATAATCAAAATATTTATTTAGAAATAACTGTCAATTCATACGAACATGTTGTAAGTATGTAATTTTAGCGCTGATCTAAGGAATCGCACGGATTAAAATGTTCATGCAAATCATTCGTTTTATTTACGATGCAAATGGGTAAGTATTATTCATCATTATCAGCCCTATATATAAACTGTCCCACTGCTGAGCACAGGCCTCTTCTCACTACGAGAAGGGTAAGGCCACCACGTTGGCCTAGTGCGGGTTTACAGACTTAACATGTCTTTCGAGAACATTATTGAAAACTCTCAGAAATGCAGGTTTCCCCAAGATGTTTCCTTCACCGTTTAGCAAGCGATAATTAACAATTTAATACGCACATAACTCCAAAAAGTCATTGGTGCGTGCCGTGGATTCGTACCCGGACCCTCTGCGTAGCAGTCTGTCGGTCTCTCCATTAGGCTATCGCTGCTAATAAGTAATTCAACTTCTTTATTTTACAAAAGAAAAATGTAGCAGAAGAAATATATTTTATAGAAAATTTATTCTACAAACTTGGAACAGACACAATTTTCTTTCTGTTTCTACCCTAGCCAAAAACCCAAAAGTAAACAAACAAAGAGCAAAGTAGACAAATTGGATTTGCAGTATTTACATAAAATACCGACAAAACCAAGGGAATGCATGGAAATCAAATCCTATGCATTTGGGGAGCGAGTAAAAAACTAAAAAGTTTGGTGTCTCTTGAAATATTTAATCAAACTTTGGTGCTACCTCACAAATCCTCACCTTAACTCCCATATCTAGACGTGCATATTACGTTTTTTGTTTGAGTTTTTAGTTTTGTGGTTGTGAAATATGAAATGAAATATGAAATATATTTTATTTGCAGAAAATGTGGTACAGATTCAGGTGTTACAGTATCGTTAATATAGTTTCGTCACATTTTACCTTTTAGGCATGCAAAATATATGAAATAATCAGAAATACGATTTCATGCGTTAACATATACATAATGCATTATAATAAGTACATTTTCCAATAATAGTAAGTCGTACATAAAATCATAATTATATTTGTATTGTTAAAATATTATATTACAACATGTCATAGAAAAAATAGATGAGGTATGTCAAAGTCATAGAATAGAATGCAGAATTATTACGTCAACCTTTAAGATCAAAGAATTCTGTAATTGTATACAATGAATGTTAAATTAACCAATTTTTTAATGGTTTTTTCATTTTCAGTAACGGAAGATCCCGAATAGCTTTATGTACCTTATGAAATACCTTTAGGTATACAAATGACGTAATAATTTTTATGGAACAATGCAGATTTACAGGCAGGCATTAATAGCCGCGTGGAGTCCCGTTTACCTAATATTGAATTATTACGTGCACCAATAAATTCATTTGTATATTTGTTAACATGAGTGCAGATTTCTAGTTTATACAATCTTGTTAGGGTTAGTATATTATTTCGTATAAATGTAGGTTTGCATGAATCTAATGGTCCCATATTAAACAAAACCCGTATGCATTTTTTAAAGTTATAAATGCTTTACTTATATCCGGCGAGTTGCCCCATAACAATAGTCCATATCTCAAAGTAGATTCATCATAGCCATAATATGCGATAAGCGCCGTAGGTCTTCCAGCAACTCGTTGTAAGTTACGAAGATCAAATACAAATTTATTTAATTTAATGCATACATTTTTAACATGCGTTTTCCAGTTGCAATATTGATCTACATGTAATCCTAAGAATTTTGTGTCCGTTACTTTGTTTAGTTTTTTTATATTATATGAAATGTCCAAGGACTCATGTTTAGTTTTATAATTGGAAAATTGTATAAATTTAGTTTTGTCTATATTAGTACAAAGATGATTTGAGTTAAGCCAAGTCATTACTGATTCTACTTCGGTATTTTTGTCAAAATTAATAGATTAGTCTTGTTTTGGTATTATAATAGAAATAACATCTGCAAACAGTATTGATTCATAATGTGTGACAGTTGGGAGATCATTCACGTATATTAAAAATAAGACTGGCCCGAGTATGCTACCCTAAGGCACACCATATTTATTTTGTAGGCAATGTGACCTATATAACGTTAGGATACAATTTTTATTTAAACGCGACACTTCTACGCATTGTCGACAGTCTTTTAAGTATGTTTGTGTCCATTGCGGAGCCATACCTTGAATGCTGTATCTTTCGCATTTATTTAATAGGATGTCATGATCTACACAATCAAATGCTTTGGACATATCAAAATATATGGCAACTGCTGATATTCTTCTATTAATATATTTTTTTTTGGCGGTAGGTGTCAAAAAGTCAACACATAGTCGAAATTTAAAAGATTTTATTTAATTAATTTAAAGCGTTTTTATGTACTAACTTTGTTTAAACTGTGTATTGTAAGCCATAAATACACTGTACTCACATTTGTAGAAGAGTTACATAGCTGAATGTAAACATAAATCTGCAAGTTACACCACCTGCCAGCACCACAACCACTACACATTCACATCAAGTTTACTATCAAAGTAAGCACAAGTACATTCGAGTTGAGGCATCACAATTTCAGAACTGACAAACATCAAGACCGCACAGAACAATCTTGAAGAAATGTTCAATAAGCGGATGGCGGAACTTGAGGCGCAGCTTCAAGGAGGTACGGCGAAGGACACGGTCGCGAAGGTGGCAGAAGAGTTCCGGATCTTCAGAGAGCTCATGTCTGCGATGCTCAGTCTTCTACGGAAGCAGATAACGGAGTGCTCCCAAGCTATCGATGTCATCGAGAACAGGCACAGACGTAAAGCACTGTTATTTCTTGGCGTGCCTGAGGCAGAAAAGGAGGACTGTAGGGCTTCTGTGACAAACATTCTTCAGAAAATTGAGCTCCCAAATGTCACCATGGATAACATCAGTGTTTGTCATAGAATCTGTGCATCCAGTGAGGGCCATCACCGTCCAATCCTGGTCTAGTTCTCTGGGTTGGATCAGAGGTCTGCAGTCTGGAGAGCCAAGACCAAACTAAAGGGTACTTCAGTGTCCGTAAAGGAATTTCTAAGGAAGTCAAGACAGGCGATTTTTACTAAGGCTCGGCTGCATTTTGGAATGCGAGCGTGTTGGACCCAGGACGATGTCATCGTTATCAAGGCGTCGGATGGCACTCGTCATAAAATATGCACCACTGAAGAGATGAACAGCCTACTGAAGAAATATCCCAAGCGTATTGATACCGCAGCCGCGGGAAAGAGTGGCGTCGCATCTGCGGGTACGTCGAACGCAGCCTCCAGAGCGCGTAAATAATGCTTTATTATTTATCCGTTTCTCTGTTTGTTTATTTCACACGTGCTACTGTTTTCTGTTTAGCCTTTAGTTAGTTTGTTTTGTCTTGTAATTGTAAACGATGTTTGACATATAGGTGACACTGTGACAGATGTCAGAATGTATTTTAACGTACGTTCGGAAACCGTTCACAACTACGTTTAGTTATTTTATTCTCCTTTTTTTTTTTTGCTTTTGTATGCTGGCGGGTGGTGCAGAGAGGACTGTGCTGCTTATAGTATACACTCATATTTTTAGTATTTATTATATTTATCAGTATTTTATATTTATATATCTATTATATTTAAATTTATGGACTTTGATACATATTTGTCGGCCAATGAGTCAGCTACGTCATCGGACAATGAAAGTTTCTGCTCGGCTGATGGCACGTTGAGCGAATGTCTGCTTAAGTTATTTATAAATCAATCTTTTTTTAATGTATGCCATATAAATGCGCAAAGCATACCCAGCCATCATAATGACTTGCTGGAAGCATTTAAGGGTTCAAATGTGCACGCCATCTTGGTTTCGGAGAGTTGGCTAAAACCAGTTCTCTCTTCTACTTCCTACTCTTTGCCCGGCTACATCCTTATCCATAATGATCGAGTCGGTAAAAGAGGTGGTGGTGTTGCAATCTACCTGCGCAGCACCTGCTCGTTTAAAATCCTAGCGTCTTCTTCAACTACTTCTTCTGCTGCGGAATACCTATTTATTGAGGTTAACGCCAAGGGCGCTAGAGCTGTTCTTGGCGTCGTCTATTGTCCCCCCTGTGCCGACTATTTCTCCAGTCTCGAACCGATTCTGGAATCTTTAGGGTCTCAGTATGCTCATCATATTGTCATGGGTGATTTCAATACCGATCTCCTCTCCCGTCATTCCTGTCGTTCCCGTAAGCTACTCGACATAGTTCAGTCAGCTAGCCTCCACGTATTGCCGTTGCAAGCCACTCACCACAACGATAATGGGGAGGACACCTGGCTGGATTTCATGCTTACTTCTGCTCCTTCCCTAGTCACATCCCATGGCCAACTTCCTGCACCTGGATTCTCCCGTCACGACCTTATTTTCCTGTCATACCGTCTGAAACCTCCCAAATCCCTGCCTAAAGTTCTGCACATGCGTTGTTTTGGTCGTATGGATGTGGATAAGCTGAAGCAAGACGCTTCTATGATAAACTGGGACAGCTAAGTATCCGCCACTACGGTGGATGAAAAAGTAGATATTTTTAACGCCGTTGTCAGTGATCTTTATGACGTCCATGCCCCCGTGAAACGGGTGAAATTGAAGCGTCCGCCAGCACCCTGGATTACACTGGGTGTTCGGATGGCAATGCGTCGTAGAGACCGTGCGTTTAGAAAGTACAAGAGAGATCGATGTGTGGAAAATTGGGTGCTTTTTAAGTCTGCAAGAAATCGGTGCAATCAGATGGTGCGCAACGCCAAACGCCGACATATCCTCAATAATATCTCTTGTTCATCGCCTGCTAGTACCTGGAAGTTCCTCGGAACACTAGGCATTGGCAAACAGCGGCGTCTTGATTTTCATGGGACTCACGACTTGGATGATATCAACCGATATTTCACCACTACTGCTTCGCTGGATCACCAAGTCGTGAGTCACACTGTTAATTATTTAGCGGGGTTACCTCAACCCAACATTGATTCCTTTTGCTTTTCTCCAGAGTCTCCAGACGACATCAAAAAGGTCATCCTATCCATAAAATCTAATGCTGTGGGATGTGACAATATTAGTCGTCGTATGATCACGACGATCCTTGAACATCTACTGTCGGCGATATCCCACATCATTAATTTTTCCCTAGTCTCTGGTACTTTTCCCTCCCTGTGGCGTAAGGCCTATATAATACCTCTTCCCAAAATCCAAAATCCCACCCTCCCTGAATACTTCCGTCCTATTTCTATCCTACCCTTTATGTCTAAAGTGCTAGAGGCCTGTGCGCACAAGCAACTTTCTCATTTTATTCAACACAACAAGTTGTTGAGTCTTCTGCAATCAGGCTTCAGACCTGGACATAGCACAACTTCCGCCCTCCTTAAAGTGACTGGCGATATTCGTGTGGCCATGGAAAACACCAAAATTACTGTTCTGGTATTAATTGACTTTTCAAATGCCTTCAATACCGTCAGTCACGATATCCTATTATCTATTCTCTCCCACCTCAAGGTCTCGGCTGGAGCTTTGGATTGGTTCTCAAATTATCTTCGAGGTCGCCGGCAGTCGATCCACGTCGATGAGTTATCATCGGCATGGTTTGATACTACTTCTGGCGTTCCTCAAGGCGGCATTCTCTCTCCTCTTTTATTTTTTATTTTTATAAATCTCTTAACTCAAAATCTTCAGTGCGCTTACCATTTGTACGCCGATGACTTGCAGATTTACTCCCAAGTAAGTGTGGAACACATCATTGAGGCGATCGACAAAATCAATAACGACTTGAACGCTATATTGTCCTGGTGTCGCAAGTTTGGGCTAACAGTTAATCCTAGCAAGACCCAAGCCATCATTGTAGGTAGTCAATGGATGTTAAAAAGACTAGACTTATCGATCCTGCCGCCCATAACCTTTAACGGAACCACCGTCGATTTATGTCCTGCTGTCAAAAACCTTGGGCTTCACATAGACACCATGCTGAATTGGCAAGTCGAGGTAACTCAGTTGAGTCGAAAGGTCACCAGTGCTCTGCGCGCTCTCTACCGTCTAAGGAACATACTACCATCCGAGACAAAGACAATGCTTGTGCAGACCTTAATCTTCCCCCTCATTGACTATGGTGATGTATGTTATTTTGACCTGAATGCAGACCTCCTTAATAAACTTGACCGTCTTCTAAATAACTGCATTCGATTCATTTTCAATCTTCGCAAGTATGACCATGTGTCTACTTATCGTTCCCAACTAAAGTGGCTTCCCATACGTCAGCGCCGTAGTTTGCGTGCTCCCACTACCCTCTATACTATTCTTACATCTTCAACCTCTCCCCAGTATTTATCTTCCTACTTCCAATACTTATATTCCAACCATGAACGAAACCTCCGTTCATCTCATAATCTTCTCCTCACGGTACCTCCTCACAACTCTAACTTTCTTCATTCCTCTTTTACTATTCAATCTATCCTTCTCTGGAATGCCCTCCCTCTTGAAATCAGGATGGCCAAGACGAAAAACACTTTCAAGTTCAAGGTGAAAGAGATCCTATTGGCTGAGTCGGCGATTGTATCTTAAGTCGTTTAAGTTCAATGTGGTTTAATATGTATGTATGTGTTTATATATTTATAGTATATATATTATATATGCCTTTGTGTATTTATGTAGTTTTATAATATATCTATATCATGTATGTTTATATTATATTATGTACCTAACGTATTTATTTTAAGGTATCATTTAGATCTATAATATACTTAGTTATAATTTATATTAGTTCAAATTAGTTTTCATTATATTACACCTACTTCTTTTCTCTCTGCACCACTCTAAGGTTGACTGGGAGATAATGCCCATGGCATTAAGTCCGCCTTTATACTATTGTGTATATAAAGTTTTAATAAATAAATATTCGGTTACTTTATGCATGAGAGAGAAGGCAGCAAGAGTAGTCGAGTTTTTTTTTTAAATCCTTTCTGTTCTTGTCGAAGAATATCATGTTTACATAAGAAATCGTAAATTCTTGAATACATTGCTTTTTCAAAAATCATTCAAAGCATTGGTGTAAGTGCTATTGGTCTGTAGTTAGTAAGTTCATGCCGGTCGTTTTTTTTGTACAGAGGTTTGACAATAGAAGCTTTTAATTTTTCTGGAAATATAAAAGTGCAAAAGATATATTTATGACATCTGTAAGAATGAGCTGGAAATTAGTATTAGCAATAAAATTGTTAACAAGAAAGTCTTTCCTGTTCCAGCGCCCTACGCTTTTACAATCAAATATTGTAATTAAAAGCACATAGTTTACGCTTCAGCCCAGAAATAGAACAACAACTTGAACTATCCATAATTTATTTTTTGTTTTTACGTGCGTTTATAAAAGCGTGTTTTTCTATTATTTTTTAACTATTCATTCATTTATTTTATACTTTTTGATCTTTGAGAACGAAATATTTTTAACATTTAAACATTTATTTTAAGTAGGCGAATGAGCCCGCATCCTTTCCATCTCCTCCAGTGCCTCTGTATTGCATGGTGTTTTATCTGTCAGCTAAGAACAATCTTGCTCTTCAATTTGGAGACCACTAAGTGATTTTACTCTTCTTAAGGCCACATACGCGTGCCCAGTCGCAAAAGTACGGGACCCTTAGTACACCACTGCGTGGTCTACAATATATAATTGGTTTGTTATAACCTTGAAACCTGATCGTTTTCAAAGTCCATTACGAGAACTTTCTCACAAGAGCAAACACGACTATGATACGGTTTTCCATCGTGGAATGCCAGTGCCTATCTTCCGGCTTCATCATCAGACCTTGAAACCTTATCGTGGTCAAAGTTCATTTCAAGACTGTTCTAAGAAATCCAAAACACATAATGATACGATTTTTCACCATGAAGTTACAGTTCATATCTTCCGGTTCCATCATCAGATTAGTTGGACAGTACCATATTATTATATTGTCATCAGAACTACATACAGCTGCCAATTTTCACTACGCTACGACCCTTGGAAGATGATTAAATTAGTTAGCTTAGATTCCATTACATAGTTACATACATGTCAACCTAATAAAAGCGTGTTATAAAAAAACCTGTAATACATCAAATTATCAATTCGTAATTCACAGTATTCACTGTTGAAAAAACGTTAAGACACATATCCTAAAAATGAACATTATTTGAGCATTAATTTGAACATGCACGGAGATCGCTCGTTTTAAAACAAGCTAGGTACGTAATATATTTCACACTTGATAAAATCTGCATTAACCAAAATGAGAGGCAAAATGTTAAGTAAAAATATTGTTCAGCCGAAAGGACTGTGTTAATTTTTCTCTTGCCCAATTGTTTAAATTTTTTGTTTCTTCAACATATTTAAAAAAAATGTTATT
Organism: Euclidia mi; assembly: GCA_944739405.2. Taxonomy (NCBI): domain Eukaryota; kingdom Metazoa; phylum Arthropoda; class Insecta; order Lepidoptera; family Erebidae; genus Euclidia; species Euclidia mi. The sequence continues at coordinate 57,130,728 of OX123190.2, forward strand.
CTTTAATTCTCGACGATTCTGCTTGTCCGTAATTACGTCGGTCTAACTGGTCATTCTGGTAAAAAAGGAACATCACAAAATAAATAACTCAGAAAGATTTTCTCTTAAATAGACGTAGCCTCAATGGCTGTCTTTTACCGATTGTATCACGGTGAGTGTTCAGAAGAACTCTTTCAACTCATCCCACCCTCTCATTTCCTATCCCGAACAACACGTGCCGGGTTAAGGTGCCACGCTTACACGGTAGAACAGATACCGTCACGTACGAAAAGGTTCGGTACATCTTATCTTTGCCGTACCATAAAGATGTGGAACTCACTGCCAGCTCACCTGTTTCCTTCCTCCCTTGATCCTAGGTCCTTTAAGCGGGGCGTGAAAAAACATCTCTCAAGGCCGTCAAAGTGAGGGCCGCCATGTCACATTGCTTAACCAGCAATTGGGGATGGTGGCCTTCACAATAGGACTTCACTGTCAGCTTACCATCAGGCAGCGTGAAGTCATTTTGACAGGCTTTTTTAATAATAAAAAGTATTTTATTTAAACGGGTCTTATTCGTGATATTTAATTAATTTAAGGTATAAATACCTATGTTTTACCGACGTTTCGGCCGCCTTACAACAGTCTTGGTTGCGGGAGGACTGATGTCATCTCAGCGTCGTCCTTGTTAAGCGCGAGTTTCGGCAGCTTCCCTCACTTGTTTTTTATTTTTATTTTTATCCGAACTGTCGGTACGTCGACACACAACACTTATGACGTCTCCACACTGATGAGCTGTGTTACTGTGGCGGAGTTTACGTTGTTGATTACTGGATTCCAAGTTGTAGACAGTCTGTATCCATCTTCCCGGTTGAATTTTTATGCTTTTTGATTTCAACCGCTTCACGTACCATTCTGGAGTAATAGTGACGATCGGTAGATAGACCTTTGGTTGATGTAATTCGATCCAGTGGTATGGTCCAGACTTCGACCTTGTAGACGCGTCTACAAGGTCGACTTTAGTTGTGGTAGTTCCTATATCGGATATGTAAAAAACCGGCAAATTAACAAGTATGCATAGCTGAGCATTTGTTGGAGTCTGGACCAAACCGCGAAAAAAAACGAAAAAATAGATTAGAAAATACGCGTTTACGTCACATCTGTCATATAACGACTTCCCTTGCTTTGTGCCTTGCCTTTGTTTAAGTTTCTTTAATACGGTAAACTGTACGTCATATTAACCTTTTAAATTTAAACTGACTTCATTTATTATTTGGTAGACTTGGACTTTTAATGAAAAATCATCTTTCGTCAATATTTACTTAGATTATCTGATGTGAATCTTCTACCCGTTATGTAAAGACATTGTGTACTATTGTGATGGCGCATATGTTTCCTGACTTATATCTTTGTACCATACATATTCTTGGGAACGATTGTCGCTGTTAATTTCTCAGATTGGGCAATTTTTTATAGCGTTTCCATGAAGCAATTGTCAGTATCAGTCGCAAAATTGACAACAAGTAGATGACAATAAGTGGTTCATTTATTGTAAGAGGATCAGAAAAAGGTGACGCATAACCAGCATAATCATGTTTTAATACATCACTGCGTACCATAACTCATACTCACTCACTATAATATGAACAATATTCATGGAGACACTGGCTTCATTATATGATCTGTTTGTCATTTAATTAAAAAAAAACTGCTTTCATAGTAAAAAATTACAACAAAATACAAATTCTCGAAATCCGACGACAGATGAGAATTTTATTGGAAAATTGGTACGCGTACTCCTTTTGATAACTTATTAAGCTTTACTTCACCAAAGAATCATAGGACTGCCTCCGTGGTCCAGTGCATAGCGTATGCGACTGCTGATTGTAGGTCGGTCGGGCAAAAAGTTACTGAATTTTTCCGAATTCTCAGTAGCAGCACGGAGTCTGATGATGTGCCCGGTAACGGCAATAGATTCGCCCCCTATTACGTGGGACCTACAAATTCATGACGAAATGTGGGTGTAATATTACACCTCTGTCTGCCCCTTCGGGGATACAGGCATGAGTCTATAAATAAAAAAAATTAAACCTAGGTTTAGTATTTCTAAGACATCGATACTTTTACTAGACACGTAAATAATAATTAATATTTTTTTAGCGATCATCTCTTACTATTTACTAAGAATACATTTCATAAAGAAATAGGAAACAATTATCCTTTTGCGAATTCGTCGCAGTCAGTGACAAATTAACGAAGAATATTTTCAAACTAAACACGCTGCATTTTCAACGTTCGTATTTTCTAATATATTTTTTCGTTCTAAAAAGACTCTACAGAAATGGCTTTCGCTCTAAGTTTCTATGTACAACTCGGTTCGTTACCAAGTTGGATGCTTCCAAATAAAAACGTTCAGGTTCTCGTTGGTTTCTATTTCAATACAATGTTAGCTTTCGCCGAGACTGTAGTGAGCTTCATTTCCGAAGGTAATATCTAGTCTAGAAGGTTCGACTTTTTAGCAACCGTTTCCAGTAACATTTTTATGGGTTCATTTGTATCAGGACTATTCGGAGTGTAAAATCTGACAGAAAAATGTTGGTGAATGTTGAACAAATAAAACTGAGTGATAATGTTTTTCTAATAAATATGTTTATAATGACAGTGATGCATTAACCCATTATGAATTTTAGCGTAGCCAACCACGTCAATATTTTTGAGATTTCACCTTGTAAAGGGAAATTATGTGTTAAAACTGATAAAAACTTTTAATTTAATCGCTAAAAGATTTTTAAGAGCGTTATGGCAACTTAAGGTACTCTGTGCCAAAGTTAAAAAATAACATTTTTAGGTAATATTTCTGTAATAATGTTACGAGCTGGGGTTCGGTGATAAATTAAATTCCTATGCCACTAAAACTGCACTTTATTTTACAAACAAAAACACTTATACACACTTATAAAAACTCTAATAAAACACTATTTCACACTACTAGAAAACACTTCCGTCTCACTTCCCTTCGCTGATCTTGATCGCTTCGTTTATTCAAATGAACTGTATCAATCCGCTCGTTCGAGCGCTATTTATACCGACCGGAAAGGTTGCGAGTATGTTTGAGTACTTGCTCGAAAGTTCTCGATCTATCCGGACCACAGACGAATGCTCCAGCTTCACCATCTAGTAGGGAATAGATAACTTCCTCTCTTTGCTACTAGATGGCGCTTTTATTTATTCAACCGCGATCTCTTCTCATCTAGTTCTATTTGTGTCCGATAGATGGCGTTATTCGTAAAATATCGCCATTTGTAACACTGCCCCCCTCTTAGACATGTTCGTCCCGAACATCGTTGGACCCATAGTAACGAGCCAACCGGTCCACATGAACTATCTTCGGTGCAACTCGCGGCCCCTTCTGGATTCGATAGGTGACGTCGTTTATCCTGGTAATTATGCGATATGGCCCGTCCCATCTGGCTTGTAACTTAGGCGATTTACCTTTGCTTCGTTCTGGGTTATGAAGCCACACCAATGACCCCTCATCGAAGCCTTTGTTGTTCGCCCTCCGGTCGTAGCGAGTCTTCATCTTTTCAGACATCTGTTGTCCAGATTCCCTAATGTGCTCGTATACGTCGTTCATCTTGTTGCGTAGCTCGGTCGCGTAATCCGTTATATTGCGTGGAGATTCTGGTGGAATACCGGTGATTAAGTCTAAAGGTAAACGTAGTTCTCTACCGCAATTGGCAAAAGCTGGTGTTACTCCTGTAGTTTTGTGGACCGCACTGCGATATGACAGGAGAAACGGTTGGATGTGCTTGTCCCAGTCTCTTTGTTTGCTCTCCACGACCTTCGCCAGGTACCTTTCCAGGGATTGGTTAAATCGCTCAACCATGCCATCTGATTGCGGATGATAAGCCGAGGTCCTGGTTTTATGTGCACCCATCACGCGACAAGTCTCTTTGAACACCTCAGATTCGAAGTTCCGGCCTTGATCGCTGTGGGTTTCCAAGGGCACCCCGAACCGACAAAAGACTTCATGCACCAGCTTATCGGCCACCATGGTAGCTTCTTGATTTGGGATAGCAAAAACTTCAGGCCACTTTGTGAAATAATCCATCACAACCAAGAAGTATTTGTTTCCGTCCTGGCTCTCAGGAAACGGCCCAGCAACATCCAACGCTATACGCTCCCATGGAGCTCCTACATTGTACACCTTCAATGCACCTCTGCTACGAGTGTGTGGCCCCTTCACAGCCGCACAACTTGTGCATTTGCGGCACCAATCCTCGACGTCATCCCGACAGCGGAGCCAATAAAACCGCTCTCGGATCTTAGTAAGGATCTTTGTCTAGAGTTTGGACTAAGATTGGGTAGTTTGCAGACAGTGGAAGCGACTAATTCATCCAGTCTTAGCCCAAGGCAAAGGATCTAAACACTATTACTGTGATTGCACAGTGAATTCAAGTAATAGGTAGGTACATGAAAATTTTACCTTATATCTCCTGGTGTTCCTGATGGTGCTCTTGAGTGGACCTATGAGATTAACTCATAATTTTGGCCAAAATAACAAGAAAATCGAATAAATACCACAGGATCCAGTACGGCGTCCTACTCCTCGGGCACCAACCAGGAATTCATACACGTGTTTTATAATGTTCGATAAGTTACAAATGTTTGACTTTTATCACAGTTTATCGATGCCGGCAGATCAAGAAGCGGCCTTCAAGCGGGTTCCAATTTTAATTTTATATCACAAAAGCACGCGAGAGGCAAAACGTGGATTACAAGATACGGCGTGGTCAAGACAACTTTTTATACCGGGTTTTTTCACTGACCGCGGGAAACGAACAAACTATTCGCGAAGCTACCAGGATGTGCTTTTCAAAAGGCGATCAATTTATTTCAATTACAAACCCACGCGAGAGAGACCAAACGGCGTCAGCCAATTTTCAGAAACGGAAATTGACAGTTCAGTGTGACCATAGTCAAAATGTACAATAGACTAAACTAAACGTTACTTAATCGATATAATCGATTTGACTTATCATAAAAACTAATTATATTTCAAACAGTCTTCTTAACTCCCATGTGACCTCCCGAAACACCATTGTGATAAAGCTGCAAGACTTCCGGCACCTTAGTTTTGGGCACTACCATTTGCAAATGGCACTGGTTACCGCGAGCATTTTCCCATGTGCGGCACAGAACTCCATCCTGGACAACCAAGCTTTCCCACTGTGCCCAATAACTTTTGATGATGGGGCTCATTGCTGCGATATCACTCCATTTGGGCCTAGGAGCGTCTGATTTATTCCATTCCAGAATCGGCTGTATGTCCTTGTCGTCTTGCTGAGCACTCTGCAAAGCTTCTTTCCATTCGTCGCTCAGATCCGTCTTCAACATCCTCACTAATGCTGCCTGCTTCGCTTCCTGTCGGGCACAGTGCTTGCACTGGTCAGGACAGGGCCTACGCGCTAGAGCATCTGCGTTACCATGGGACTTGCCACTGCGATGTTGTATTACAAAATCAAACTCTTGCAGTAGCTCAATCCATCTGGCTACTTATCCTTCTGGGTCCTTAAATTGAAGTAGCAATTTCAGCGTAGCGTGGTCGGTTCTTAGGTGGAATTTACGCCCCAACAAATATTTGTTAAAATGCTGCAATGTCTTTACTACAGCCAAGAGTTCAGTAGTTTCTTTTGGGTTTGGATAAGGCCTTGCTGAAGTATGTTATAACAACTTCTTGATCACCTTTCTTTTGTAACAGCACGCCGCCAATTCGAGTGTTACTGGCACCTGTGTTAACTATGAATTCATGCTCATTGTCAGAGTAGCCTAGAATAGGTGCAGTACACAGATGTTCCTTGAGCTTCTTGAATGCAACGTCACAGCTCTCATTCCAACAGAATTGTACTCTGTCTTCGGTGAGCTTATGAAGAGGTCGAGCAATGTCAGCAAAGTTCTTCACAAACCGTCGATAGTAGGAGCATAATCCGAGGAATGCTCTGACCTGCGTTTCGTTCTTTGGAACTGGCCATTCCTTCACGGCAATGTTCTTATCCGGGTCGGTTTGAATACCTTTCGCCGAGTCCACATGTCCTAGATAGTTCACTTGCCGTCTGAATAACGCGCACTTCTTCGGACTAGCTCCTCGTATCTTTGACAGCACTTGCTCCAAGTTCGAAGGTGATCCTGGAAGATGCGCCCCACGATAGTGATATCATTCAAGTAGACCAAGCAGGCGTCTCCAATCAATCCCATCAGCACTCGCTCCATCAGTCTCTCAAAAGTAGCCGGTACGTTGCACAATCCGAAGGGCATGACGTTAAATTGCCACAATCCTTTGCCTGTGGGTGAATGCCGTCTTCTCCTTGTCTCGAGGATTTTTTTCCACCTGCCAGTAGCCACTTTTTAGATCTAAGGTAGAAAACCACTTCATCCCCGTCAGCGTATCCAGTGTGTCATCGATCCTTGGCAGTGGGTAGCTGTCCTTCTTCGTGATGTCATTTAATCGGCTGTAGTCTACACAGAAGCGCATGCTGCCATATTTCTTCTTAACTAGCACAACCGGAGAGCACCACGGGCTGGACGGAGGCTCGATTACGCCTTTCTTCACCATACCTTCGATCATAGCTTCCACTTCACGTTCTCGTGCCCCTGGCACACGTCTTGGCCGCTGGCGAATAGGTGCTTCACTTCCTGTGTTTATTTTGTGCTGGACTAGTGCTGTCTTCCCAATGTCGGCATCACTGGTCGAGAAAATATCGGCGAGCCGTTTTAACATCTTCTCAGCCTTGGTCTTCTCTTCTTCTAACAGGGTACTTTGGCAGTCCTCCAAAAGTGAAGACACGTCGAATCGTGCACCCTGAACCTTGGCGCTAGTAGGTTGCTCATGACATCTACGCATCCAAGCCGCTCCTTCATAGGTGCCCAATTCCGTCCCTTTCTTGAGCAACACTGCCTTGTCACTTGCATTTAGTGCGCGTACTGATGAAACTTTGGTACCCCTTACCAAGGTTCGTGCAATCTTCCATAAAGCATCTTCCTCTAGGCCTTTAATAAGTACGCAGCGGTTCCCTCGACCAGAATTCCCTGGTAAACAAACTGGTACAACTGTTTCTGACCGCGGTTGAAGCGTGACATTCTTCAGGTAGTACACTTTTCCTGAAGTTGCACCTTCCATGAAGACTTCTTCCGAGCCACACTTCAACACTCCCTGGTTAACATCGATCTCGCAGCAATACTTCCGCATGAAGTCTAGGCCCAAGATGCAGTCGTCCACTATATCGGCCACGATGACTTTGTGACGGTAAACTTTGTTGCCTAGCTTCAGATCCACCTCCATTTCACCTCGGACGGTTATGTGCTGACCGGTAGCTGTTCTCAGATTCACACATTGATTGTTTCTGAAGCAGCCCTGAAGAACCCGTCTTGCCAGATGGAAACCGACGACTGTCCGAGAAGCACCCGTGTCCAATGTCAGCTTGCATGGTGTTCTGTTAATTTCCCTTTCGATGATCAGGCTGTTCCCGTCACATAATTGCGAGATCGAGATACTTGGGGCTCTTCCATTACCAGCCAGCACCCGCCCCGCAGTCCTGGCTTCTACTCGTTTCCCTGCTCTCGCTGCCTGGCAGGCACATCAGGCGTCCCCTTTGGTGGAGACAGGGTGTCACCAGGCTGCCTACGCTTTGGGCAGCTCAAGCGGATATGACCTCTTTCTCCGCAGTTGTAGCACCGAGGTGACGACACAACTTCCCTGATGCGAGGACCTCGATCGTCGCGTCGCACTGCTTCCACCTCTAGAGCGTGGGCTAAGGCGTCCTTGAGGTCCTCGAAGTGCCCAAGCCTCACTGCTGCTCTTACCTCCAGGACCCGGATCCCATCCGTAAACGCCTGTACGAGGTTCCCGTTCACATTCTAGATTAAAACTCTTAAACGGCCTCTGCGCGTTGGACTCATGTCTCTGTGTACGCCTGCCAAAGGGCCGGGTATTGTTCTAACAAATTAGAACAATGCCCGTGACAGAGAAACAAATAATAATAATAGTAAAAATATTTATTGCCAAAAACTTATACATAGTTTATAAATTATTAGAGCTAATTGTATAACCTAATTATAAATACAATTCATACAGTAAACAACTATGTGCTGCTTATAATTATAACCCTGTCACTTAAACTAGGGTAACCTGTTACTTAAGTGACAGTGTGAATAAAAGATCTATATACTTGGCTTTGATAGTTGGGCATAAAATTCTACTAACTTTATCCTAAGCATTTATTCATCCGCTTAATGGTTTTTAAAGTTGAGAGCAGTGAGTGTGCAGCACTCGAGCCATACTTGTCATAATATAAGGTCGACCTTATAACCTTATGTCTGCTTCTGACGTGCCTTCGAAGGCACGTCAGAGGCAGGCAATCGTGGTGTCTGTTTGTCAGCTTGTGGCCAGCAGTCAATCTTGTCCTTTCAAATCTTGACTGGCAATTATAATATTGCAACGTAGAATGTGCGCTTGCCTATTATTTAATTTCGCTTGCAATTTATTTGGAGTGGCATGCTTAGCCGTTGTGCTGCGCCGGAGCCGAAACCTTTGTACCCACATTGCGTGGTTATGTTTAAGAATGGAAATGGTATCTTCTCTCTAAATAAGTTCTAAGTTTGTTGTTGTTTATGATTAATTGACAGTGTAACTTGATCGTATTCCTGGCGTTGGTTTGTTTATCGATTACATAACTATCATAAATCGTATTACTGACATTTCTGTATAAGTGTCAATGTCAGAAACTAGCCGAAAAGTGCATTTGTGAGTAGTTATGACCTAAAAAATGTAATCCTTGGCTTTTCAGTTTCTTTATTTTATGTTATATGTATGTGTAAATGTTGTATTCCAAAGTATCTGGTTTTGACCTCCTGATTAAGATGTCTTATTTTTCAACTGGCTTCTTAGTAGACGCCTACTAAGGAGCCAGTCTTCTCTTCTCTTCTCTTCTCTTCTCTTCTCTTCTCTTCTCTTCTCTTCTCTTCTCTTCTCTTCTCTTCTCTTCTCTTCTCTTCTCTTCTCTTCTCTTCTCTTCCCTTCTCTTCTCTTCTCTTTTCTTTCCTTTTCTTCTCTTCTCTTCTCTTCTCTTCTCTTCTCTTCTCTTTTCTTTTCTTTTCTTTTCTTCTCTTCTCTTCTCTTTTCTTTTCTTTAAGTTTGAAATATTTCAGTGAAAGCGTAATGTTTGATACAGAGAATTTTATGCTGTAAATTTAATACAACTTTTTAATAGTTGTATACATCATGGTAATTTTGGATAGAGACTGATGGTCGAAACCGCTTTTTTCAGCAGCCTAAAATATTTCAAAACGCGGATACGAAGTTTAATTTTATTGAAACTTTGAGAAAAATTTTGCTTATTTGACTTAACTAAACATTGATATGATCCTTTTAATGGCAAACTAGGAAAAAACAAACCTTGGGATTGAAATTGCCAAATCTCTAGCTTTTCGTAACATACTCTCATACTCGTTTGACGACCGGTTGGCGCCGCGGGAGTGTAAGCGACTGCTACGCCAAAGGTATGTATAATATACTCTCATACTCGTTTGACGACCGGTTGGCGCCGCGGGAGTGTAAGCGACTGCTACGCCAAAGGTATGTATAATCTATGTATAATATTACGTAAGTATTTACAAAAAAAATGCATATATGTATGTTTATCTATTATCTAGTACCCATAGTACAAGCTTCTGCATAGTTTGGAGATGGTGTTGTGTGAATGTGGTAGAATATTATTATACTTCCAATAGATAAAAATGAAAAGTGAAAGTCCCGTCAAAATCAGTCCAGCCGTTCCAGACATTAGCGAGAACAAACATATAGACAGACAGACAGACAAACATGTACTTTGGGTTCATGTACGTGTACACATCCATATACATTTAGTAAAAGCGGTTATTTTAATATTACAAACAGACACGCCAATTTTATTTATGTGTATACGAGGCCAACAGTTTAGTCTTCTGAGTAGCACACTTTGCAGATAGAAAAATAAAATATGAAAATTCTGCCAAACACGTTGCGATCCTTAGAACAATATCGCAAAAACCATACAGAATATAGTAACCATAACCTTCAACCATGACACCAACCGGTAAGAAAGAGCACCTTGTATTTGTTGAATAGAACCGATTCTTATTTTATAAAGTCGTCTAGTGACGTAGCTTAACTTAGAAACCAGACTGGATGCGCTTTGAAAGAAAATCTTTGACCGCACCGACAACGTTCTATCAATACGGGTATTGGGTATTTTGTGAGACATTTTTCAATGGAAATTTCTTAATGCTACGGCAAGTACACTTTCTGAATGACTTCTTAGGAACAATGGTTGACAATATTGTTATGTAACGGTTTTGATAATTTTAAAATGACTATACTACTATTATATTTTTCTCTTTATTGTTAATAAGACTCCAACCACGGCTACGGCTGCGTGGTTTGTACACCTAAACTGCCTCAAGAATCACAGTATCTATTGGTGAAAACCGTACAAAAATCCGTACAATAGATTTCACGTTCATACAGACACATATGACGGTCGGAGAACTTCATTTTATAATAATCATGCATAGATAAAACCTTTAGTCTGTTGCAGTAGGTAGTTCTTATAATATAGTAAAGTATCTTTAACGCTCTTATGAGTTCGAGGAAATCTGCTTACCAGTGAGTTTCATAGTTAAAACAAGCGTTAACTAAGTACTTATAATGAGCTTAACTTCGACTGCGATGAAATCAAGTTTAAAATAGTTTTCGTTTCAGGTCACAATCTCCAAGCACGTCAAAAAAGTCAAAAGTCAAAATCATTTATTCATCTAGGTCACAAGGTGACGCTTATAAACGTCAAATTTTAAAGTAAATTACTTAATGCTTCTACATTTACATTTACTGCCTCGTTCGCAAAGCAATAGGTAGAACCACGAGTAAGAACGGGCAATAAAACTCGTGGCCACTCATTTTAATCGCCAGTGTTATGGTACATATTTTGTTTTTGTAAGGAGCTGCTACTGTTTCACATTGTCATTAATTACTTGTAAATAGGAAATAAGAACATACATAATACTTAAATATGCAGTTACTAAATTTGGTGCTGTAGTAGCCTTCCAATGTGAATCTTGTGTAATAGGAGCATCCACTTACGCCTTATATTGTAGGCAACTCGCGATCATGTTCAGAACTATGGTGGAAAAGTATGTTACAGAAAGTGACGGTATATGAATACACGAAAATTACAAAAAAGTTAGTATCCAGCCCATGATAACGAGCTATCTTCATCTAACACTGTAGCAAATTTTAATAAAATTAGTGGAACAAAAATGCAGATGTAAATGTAGTCTCAAACTCAAAATCGAAAAACTCTTTATACATCTAGCTCACAAGGTGACGCTTATGAACGTCATTTTTTTAAATTGAATTACTTAATGCTTCTACATTTACATTTACTGCAGTAAGTTGAATTACCTAATAATACTGGAATATTAAATTAATAGAACTAGAGATATTATATTTAAAAAAAAACTGAAAAGCTAGGTATCTATATAAATTCAAAATAAGCATGAGTTAGCTAGTGTAAGTGACCATCTATCCTTATCACTGAAATAATCATTAATGGTATAATAACCTTTCCTAATAAGGCAGTCTTTTATTTTACTTTTAAACGTATTAAATGGTGATTCTAAAAGACTACTTGGTATTTTATTGTATATACGAATACCTAGCCCTACAAAAGATGCCGTGTGGTTGACGGCATAGAATACAAGTGTCACCACCCCCTATCTTCCCGTGGATGTCGTAAGAGGCAACTAAGGGATAACACGATGCAAATACCATCTTTGCGTAGAGACGGAAAACTCGACATCAAACCCTATACGACTGCCTCGTTGGTCTCGTGGCATAAATGTGCGCGTGGGATCGGGAGGTCCCGGGTTCAATTCCTGGGTCGGGCAGTGTGGGTGATTCCTGGGTGAGCACGGAGTCTGGAAATGTGCCCCGTACGGCAATAGGCTCGCCCCTTATTACGTGGGACTAAGGTATATCTGGCGAAAAGTGGGTGTAGAAATACACCTCTGCCTACCCCTTCGGGGATAAAAGGCGTGACGTTGTGTATGTGTGTATGCTAGCCCTACAAAAGAATTATTAACTTTATGTAAACAATGATAAGGGGCATATAATTTATGCCTGTTTCAAGTATTTATGTAATGTATATCACTTTTTGTAGTAAATAAACCTATATTTTGCCTAATATACAATATATTAGCAAATAAAAATTGCGAGGCTACTGCAAGAATCCCTATAGACTTAAAACGTTCCCTAAGAGTATCTTTTGCACCTAACATGTATATTGCTCGTACCGCTCGTTTCTGTAGAACGAAGATATTCTGAATATCCGCAGCTTTGGCCCATAACAAAATGCCGTAGGACATGACACTATGAAAATAGCTAAAATAAACTAAACGAGATGTGTCGACATCAGTAAGTTGTCTAACTTTTTTGACAGCATACGCAGCAGAGCTGAGCTTACCTGCAAGACATGCTATATGTGCACCCCATTGTAACTTATTATCTAGTGTAATGCCTAGAAACACTGTCGAGTCAACTGTGTCAAGTTCCTCCCTATCTAGCCTTATATTAGGTCCCAGTTGTCTAACGTTAGGTAAAGCAAATTTAATGCATTTAGTCTTTTTAGAATTAAGTACTAGGTTGTTTGCTGTAAACCATTGTGTAACCTGTATAAGTGCATTATTTACATCATCAAATTGATTCCTATTCCTATCTACTTTAAAAATAAGTGACGTATCATCAGCAAAAAGTACAACATCACAGATGTGTTTTAAATAAAAAGGTAAGTCATTAATATATACAAGGAATAGAAAAGGACCAAAAATAGAACCTTGTGGAACGCCTAACTGTATAGGTAATTTAGAGGATGTAGTACCATTTACATCGACGCACTGAAATCTTTGCCGCAGGTACGACTCGACAACACAAAGTGCGGTTTCCTCTACGCCGTAGTGGCGGAGCTTACGCAATAGTGTGTCGTGATGAACGCAATCAAATGCTTTTGAGAGGTCACAGAATACTCTGTATTTTTAGATGACTCCCAAGCATTATAAACGTGTTTTATGAGAGCAACACCCGCATCAGTAGTGGATCTACCTTTAGTAAATCCGTATTGATCTTTATGAAGCAGACTATTTAGTTAAGTTGCGTCTTAGTAGCTGCTTTAATAAAATCTTTTCAAATATTTTACTAAATGCCGGCAAGATAGAGATGGGCCTGAAGTTATTTACGTCATTTTTACTGCCAGATTTGAATAAAGGTATGATTTTACTTAATTTCATGAAATCCGGAAATACGCCTAGGTCAAAACATTGGCTAAAAATTAAAGAGAGGTAAGGCGCAACAGTCTCAAATATAGTACCTAAAATTTTAGTTGAAATGCCCCAAAAGTCGCCGGTATTTTTAATATTAATCGAATTATATGCGATCAATATATCTCGCGGGGTAACGTGCTCGAATCTAAACACGCTCTTGCATTCAGGTACACTGCTAAGCAAAAAATTTCCAGCGTCTAAAGACGATGATTGTAAAGAGCTAGTAGTTGTTATAGGTATGCTTGCAAAGAAACTATTGAATATATGCGCTACTTGAGATTTGTCTGTGATTAATAAATTGTTATCATGGATTCAAATTGGTTCTCCCGTTGTCGTGCTCTACCGGTTTCATTATTTATAATTCTCCACGTTTCTTTAATAACATTTGTTTATTGCTTAATTACGGACGGTACACGGACTCTTACTGCAAGTATTTGCTCGTATTTTTAGGGTTCAGTAACTTCAAGTACTCTTATAGATTTTTCATGTCCTTCTGATTTTACCTTGGAACTTTAACTCGGATAATATTGACACTAAAAGCTGGCATGTTTATAGGTGCAACCACGCTTTAAAATCATACAAAATTATTTAACAGGTCTTGATTGCGTGAATACGCCTAAAAAGCTGGGAAAATTATTGACTCGATATTATACTTCTCAGACTGATAGATTATAGAATGACTTCAATTGACACCTAAGTTGAGACCATGCTCCGCTTATTTCAGTTTTTCTTAGCCTGTCAATGTACAATTCAAGAATACCTCCATAACAATACAGCACCTGAAACAGTTGAGAAAACACATTCAGTTTTACATCGTAAATACAGCAGAAACCACATCACTATTCAGTATTACATAAAAATGGAGATTGACATTTGTAAATATTTTTACGATGGAACACTATGCCATAAAAATTAATCCTGTGAGCTTTACTGTCATGTGCCTCTTACGGCGTCTTTAGAATCAAATAAACATGAACATGGTCCTCGTTGTGAAATAGACACATCTATTTTACATGTCCCGGGATAGACGCAGCTATAAAAGCCAACATATTTGTGTCACCTGACTTGGAATCGTAAAATTTAAAGTGAACTCTTTCCGTTCAACTTCATGTTGGTTGCGACTGGACCAAATTGTAGTGGATATATAAATAAATGATTTTGATTTACAGGTTAATAAACTTATAAGTTATAAGTTCGGAGTATTTAATTAGAACCTTGCTGTTTCCAGCTGGCTGGACCGGAAAGGATTAACCTACCATAGTATAAAAAAAATTGTACCTGATTCTCTACATGAGCATGAGCTGTATCCTTCGCCATAAAAGTCGGCCGTCAACAGTAATTGCCTAACAAATTTGCGGGGCATATCACAGCGTTCTTCTGAGAGCATTATTAGCTCAGCATCACGTGGTAAATGCGTCACGAGAGCTCCTGACTGCCACATACTCATCCGGCAACAAGTCAGTGTGAATCGAATCCCTAAGTGTTTTCATGCCACTGCCATAGCTGCCTTAGTTTCTTCAATCACAACCTCCGCTTCCATCCTCTTTAATATTCGTTTCCTTCTTACTCGCCGACAACCATTGTGTACAGAAATCACAACCAGGAGAACTATCCAGAGTTATTATTATCCGGTATTCTGCCCCCGGTAGCATTTGAAATGTATCATAGACAATCGTATTAAACATAATTAAGCCAGCCAGCATCATGCCAGACAGGTGGATCACTTGAATAAAGAAAATGCTTTGGTCATTTTTGTTTCGTTTGCTAAGTGCAAATCTTGATGTTATAGACTATTATTAGGCCTCTAATATTATGTTTAATTATCATAGATAGACTATAAAATTCTAAACTACAAAGCAATAAATACCAAGTTAGGTTTCCACATAATATTTACTTATTTAAGTTCATTATTCATTTTCAAATGTGACTGCACTTTCATGCAATATTCTGTAGAATGGCTTGTACTTTAAAAGATTTATTTATGAAACAATATTTTACACTGAATTTATCAATGCGTCTGTTGGGTTGTTGTTACGTTAGTGTTCATGAACCTCATTTACATATTATTACGATTTTTTTAGTGTTATTTTGTGTTATTTTTCACTTTACGTAATTAAGTCTATCAGATAGTTATTAGAGGAATAACTTGTAACTTTATTCTAAAAAGTGATTCAGTTTTATGAATCAAATCAATGTGTATCAAGCTTGGTTGGTCCAACAATCTGCGTACTACTGACATGCAGACCTTGAAAACAGCAAAATGACTCCAAGTAATAATCTTGGATTTCTATTAACTTTTGAGTGATGTATATTTAAAGCATTGAGTTACTTATATTGCTTATAGTACCTAATATACAAAAGTAGATTTGTAGTAGATGGATAAAAAGGATATTGCCTGACACGCACTTATGCAGCGTACTATCGATTTGGTTTACTGTCGATGTAGCATACCGTCGTTTTAGTGTACTAACGAAGAAGCGTACCAACGATTTGGGGTACTGTCGATGTAGCGTACCATCAATTTGGGGTACTCTCGATACATTAGCCCTTCGTTGAACGTTTTTGTTACAGCGACCATCAATGTAGTGACTGTCGATATTATGAACAGCTACCGTCAGAACGGAAGAATTTCATATAGGTATACATACAGATACAGGCAATAAAATATTTCATTCTGGTTAAATAAGTGAAAACTTCAGCCGTGACCCATTTTAGTGTTCAACTTTATTCAATAGCCTTTGTTTCTTCTCTTGTGAATATTTTAGAAGGCCAGTGGTTCACGGGACTTTGTCTTGTATTTCTGTGGCTATAAAAGTGGTACACAAAAGCAACGCTTGTGAATGATGTATCCATCCATCTTATCATCGTGTTGGAAGCTCTACGCGACTCAGACACGGCTGCGTAAACTGGAGAGCAACGATATCTTAAACATAGAGTTAAGAAACAAACATTGCGGCATTTAATACATACATAGTAGCTGGTTTAAAACAAAATGTCTAATAACTAAGAAGATAACATAATACACAATAAGAAGTCATGGTTTAGGTCACAATATGAGATTTTCTTGACAATGCTAAGGAACTCAATAACGTTTTACTCAATCGACAATATACGTACAATCATTCATTAACGTGTTTTTTATATTTTTTATGCAACACATTTTTCATGAAAAAACATAAAACTAGAAGAAGATTAAATAAGTTTTTTAGCCTCAAGATACATTAAACAAAGGAAAGAAAAGTATCTAAATATACCGCTACTTTAGGATATTGGTGCTAAACGGCAATCTTCTGAGGCTTTTCAAATCAATGCTTCCCCCATATCAGTAGAGAACTTGAAACTTATAAACTACCACAACAATTTTGCAGTAGCTAAGCATAGAATAGAATTGAACCATTATAGCCTTATCTTCAATCATGTCGTGTTATCTGAAAATCTCAGCCCGCATCCATCAATTTCTTACTCCTTACGCCGGGTATTGTTTCCCAAAGTAGCTCCTCCCGTCACGATAAGAGACGCGTCGAGCCCAGCGGGACTTCGATAAGATTCGTCAATACTTCGAAGAATCGTCGCACCGCAAAAACAAGGGTAACTTAACGGCTGACATTTTGTGACGGAAAAACCGACAAGGGAAATCATTGATACATTTTGTGCCGGCTTAAAGTATATTTTGTGAGACATTTCAATATTACGAAATTGTTTGGTGCCTCATATGTATATTATATATGTGTGGGTAATTGTGTTTTCAGAGAATGTAAAACTGTGTTTGCAGTAAAAATAGATTTAAATAAGAAAAGAGCTATTCAGGATTTGTTCTTAATTTTGTATAATTTATAAATCCTGTACTTGACAACCTATTGTAGGCGACATAAAGTTAGCGTTAATGACCAATACTGGCCAAAATGACAATCTATCATAATAAAGCAATGAAAACTAAGAGCCTATTATTGTATAAATCATAAATTGCTGAATACGAGTGTCCCTAAGACCGTTACAATCTAAGGCAGCGGTTCTTAAACTTTTTGCTGCCACGGACCACTTTCAGAATTAAAGAAAAAAAAATTTCCACGGACCCCTGCGAGCGAATTACTTAGGGTAAAAAAACAAGCCTTATTTATATTAATTACTTTTATTCATAGTGTTATTACTTTACTAATACTTGATAAAATTATGCCAAAACTCAATTAATGAGAAAGATGCACATATCATCTGCAATGTTGAATCGATTGCTACTGTTTTTATGACACCACAACTGAGAACTCTGTCTCACAAAGATACGTTGTAGCAAATGATCAGAACGGACATAGCTCGCTTGACAAGAAGAAGGTTAGCTTGTCTCAAAGAGCACAAAGTGCTTGGCCGGACTGAAAGCACGGGTGTGGGCCGGACGCGGTGCGGCGGACTTAAACTTATGAAACCTTATTGTAGTGTCCGTAGTGGACAAGCAGGTGCGACGAGAGGCGCGGGTATACAGCACCGAGTAGCGTGGGGATCACGTGGGCAACTCAAACCATATGGCATTCATAGAAGTGGACGCAGTGATTGCGCGGGCGGCAAGCGGGAAACAACGCGGAGCGTGCGGATTTCAAACTGTTCTGAGCTGACTGCGCGCGTTATTTGAAATTCATTGGAATGTTGAAAAACTTATACCTAAGCGTGATTCATCACGTCCTGGACTATGGATGTCAAAACATAAGCAATATAAAAACAAAAAGGTTATCTTAACACTGTAAAAAGAAGTAAAATTACAATTTCATTTACATGAAATTACTTTTATATTTAAAGAAACGTAGGAATTTTTACAATCAAACATTATTTTCTTGTATTTCTAGTAAAAATAATCATGCTCCATCCATATTATCTTTGACAAAAACTATACGACACCACTCGGACGAGCCGCGTGCTTACTGCGGATAAATGACAACGCGCGCGATCCCGCACCCGCGTGCTCACTCTGGCCAAAACTAAAACTCGCCAAGAACTTTTGCATTGATTTAAGATTTCATAACTTATTTAGATCTCATATCAATTAAGTCAGACGATCCTCATATTATCCATATCAATTAAAAATGGACTTCACACACGAGTTTCTTTATCAAGCTATTCTGAGGCAAAGTAGCATTGAAAAGACTGCAGTGTTTCAAGATGCTCCGACACCCCCTTTCCTACCATTTTTTACATATGTACTTTTAATTGTATTGACGTCGCTTTGTGTCAGTACCTGTGGATACCGGAAAATATGCAAATTTGCCTGCTGCCACAGAGGCAGTTTAATTACAAAACCCGCATCGTGGACGAATCCACGATGCTACTGCAGGGCCATGAAGAGACAACTTAATTTCGGTCAAATTACTAATAAAAATATCTGCTAAGTACGCTTGCATGAAATCTTCGCTATCAAGATATTCATAAAAAAAAATCCTTTAACTTTCGTTCGATACCTGACGCTTTTTTGATTGAAAGTACCAAAGTGGGGCATTGATAAATTTTGGTTGGCAGCACTGGCCCAGCACTCTTCCCTGCATTGTTAAGGTCTGAGTTTAATTCACAATTTCCACATAGGTAAACAAGTTGAGGGTTAACTGAGCCTCTGCAGACCCCTGTTACTCATGCTTCGGACCCCTAAGGGGTCCATGGACCCCAGTTTAAGAAACCCTGATCTAAGGTGACATTGTGACAATTACTAGCTGCGAACTAATTGGTAAAATTAACAGTTACATAATATTAAATGTTCATGTCTATAATGGAGTAATTGTCTCAGTAATTGGTTGTCCGCAAGACATCATTGAACATCAGTGTGACAGCCTAATTATCAAAACATTGTATAGTCTTTTACTTAGTAGGGGTATTGAGCGATGTTACAATTTATAAGCAACTAGCTTTCCGTCCTAGCTTCGCACGGGTGGACATTTAGTATATTTTCTATAAATAAATATAGCCCTTGTTTCTCAGGGATAACACCGCATTACAATGGTGAAAGATTTTTTTAAATCGGTTCAGTACTTTTACAAATCTTTCCTCTTTATTACATTAAAGTATATATGAGAATAATATTATATCCATAGAAAAGTATACACATACATAGACTCGCCTGTTTCCCGGAGGGGTAGGCAGAGACTAAGGAACGCCATTTGCAACGACCCTGACATATCTCCCTTGCTTCATTCACTCCCACAAAGTATATACAAACACCAATAGATAGATAGATAATTCTTGATTGTACACCACAAGTCACATTACAGACTTAGAAGAGAAAAAGAAGAAGTTTACAAATACAATGCGCAATGGGCAGCCTTATACATTACCAATATACATTATTTACACACAAACAATACCACAAAAAGCTAATAACTCAAAGAAACCAAGCAATTCTCAAAATCGAGTGAACGCCAAAGAACACAGATCAATACGAGACTAGCGCAGTCAACCCGATTAAACAGTGCAAAAAGCTTGAAGCTTTGCAAAAAGGCGAAACAAGCTGGCTTAGACGATACGTCGAGTTAGCCGCCGGCCTCAGGCGCACAACTTTTTTCTCCAACCATTTGTGATTTTTTCGTTTTTTCAATTTAAAGTTACACAGTACTGTCGGACAATCAGACTCGCCTAGAGGGAAGCGGTGGAAAAAGTTGCCAACGCTGTAAAGGTAGATTATGACGCAAAATTACTGGATTTATACATAGCCGTGAGTGTAAAAAATAGGCGCTAGTTAATTAAGACACTGGCTTTTGTAGACAAAATTCTGAATAATTTGATAGCGTTGCTATAAGTGACGTTGTTTTTCAAACATCTACCCACTTAGCAGGATTAACAAGGAAAAAAGGTAAAGACCAGGCTATCCAACCAATTATGTCCCTCATTTTCCTGCCACTGTCCATAAAGTAGAGAGAAAACACGCAAGATAAATTATTTTAATAATGTAACATGTCCGGCTCTCTAAAAGCATAAAAAATATATATTCTTTTATAGAGGAGAACGTTTATAACGCGATAAAATTACATCCCGCCTTAAAAATCTACTTGAATTTCTCGCAACTGAGCTGTCACCGATGAGAAATTACAAAAGGAATACTACAAGGGGATGCACGTCCCAAGAAATATTTGAACTGACAGCCAAAGAAGAACTGAAAAAGCTCAGAAAATACAGGCTGTCCAAAAGATCCGTCACCAAGCCGAGTCTACTCGTTTTGCACGTCATGTTAAGTCATACTAAGCAAAAATAGTACTAGGGAAAGTAAATAAAATTTTTAACTTTTATTAAAGTGAGTTATAAAAAATCCATGGCAGATTATCTCATAAAATGTGGCAATAAGGACGTCCGAAACCAAAGTTTAGACAGGTTCAAATGCAGTAAATTACCATTTGTAGCCTAAAGAACTGTAAAACTGTAAGTGATCAATAAGTAGCTTTAAAAGATGACACTAAAAAGTTAATTTGTACTATTTTTCGAAGACTAAAACCTTCAATATTCAACTGTTGTTAATTAGTATAGATTTTCAAGAATTTACATACTATTTTTTTTTATTTCAAATAAAATATTTAATATTGACTTTTATTTAATTATTCGATAGAATTTTAGCCTCTGTTAATAATTTCCCCTTACGTTAATACTTACACCAGGTCCGTTAATACGGTTATTATTAACGGATACCCAGATACTATGACCAGATGTATTAACAAATGATTTTTTTAGTTTTCGTGGCTTTATTTCTGAAACTACTGACCTAACTGATTGTTTCTGTGACTAATATCAAAGCTGAAGAACCAAAGCATGCTATGAATGAAAAATTAAACAAATAAGTTAATTATAATTGAAAACATAAACCATAATATAAAATTTGTTAGTACCAGCCCCGCTCTCCCCTACTGGATTTTCCAGTACAGAAAATTTTATTACATTACAGCCATCATTACTATAAAATTCAATATTTCTTTAGGTATAAAAAGTGAAAAATGTGCCACATTGAATATTAAATATTCAATTTTAATAGCATTCACACTGTGCAAAATAAAAAAGTAATCTGGATTGCATCCGAGCGCAAAAATGTATTATGAATGAAAGATTTTATTGGTGTACAAAATGGCACTTCTAATACAATATTATTTAAGACTTTTAAATATTCAGTATTGGTTTAAGTCCGTTTAATAAAAGTGCAAGTGCATTAACACTTTATCGCATAATTAATAGTTTGACTTTGTTCCACATATTGCTATTTTGAATCTTTGGATGGGCGGATAGTTATAATTAACGATAATTTCGACGCTTATATTAGAAGTGCAGTTAAACTGTTAGTTAATGACAACCATGCAGTAGACGTTTTACTTAATGTTGAATATTTTTGAAGAGACATTTTATTACGTTCTTAGCCGAGCTCCATAAGTACTAACGTCAATAATAATCTAAAACAGGATATGAAGAGGCAAGACACGCCTACGTATCGGCTCACAGCTGAGCGCGCCCGTTATTATTAAATAGGCTTTTTTTTTTTTTGGTATCGGGTTGGAAAATCCTCATGGAGTCCCTCCGCCCCGGGGGAAGGACGAAGGGGACTGTCAGACTCTTACTGACTAAAAACCAACCCGTGTTCCTCATGTACCCGTGTGTCGGAGGGTAGGGATTCGCATAAGCATTCGTCGCTACCCCCCGACGGGTATTGGCCCGCCAGATGGTCAGGCGGGCCAATACCCGTCATACAATACAAGTCAATTTAATGCAAAATGCAAGTGCATTTACACTTTATCGCATAATTAATAGTTTTACTTTTTCCACAAATGTCAATTTTATATCTATGGATGGGCGGATAGTTATCATTAACGATAATTTTGACACTTATATTAAGAGTGCAGTTAAACTGTTAGTCGAATGACAACTATGCAGTAGTCGTTTTACTAAATCTTGAATATTTTAGAAGAGACATTTTACTATGTTCTGAGCCTTCCGTTTCTCGTGCCAAACCTGTGAGCCGTGCTCCATAAGTACTTACGTCAATAATAATTTAAAGCAGGATATGAAGAGGCAAGATACCCCACATATTGGCTCACAGCTGAGCGCGCCCGTTTTTATTCAATAGGCTCCCTCTACTGGAAATAAGTCGATGTATGGGACTTCTGTCACACGTTCCGCTTTCGTTCCCGTTTTGTTTTCATACGTTTTGTTTGTTCTTCATGTTATATTTGTTATATATTTTGGTATGAATTTTATTATTTTTGAATATTTTAAATAAGTTACAAAATGTTCTGACTGAACGATGACTGGTGATGAATTAGCGGAACAGAACTGAAAAACTATCTAGCTGAAAAAGTTATCAGAACTATCTTATCGTGATCTCTAAATTGGTGATAAAAATGAAATAGCACTTTATTTAAAAAAAACGTAAATATTTGTGATTGCGATATTAAATTAGAATTATATTAGCAATATCCTAAGTGAAAATTAGTAACTGATCACAAATCGATTATTAGAACATATTGTAGTATGTTAAATCTCATTCAAGTAAAAAAGAAAACTTATGGCAGGGACTGAAAAGAAAACAAAACACTTTATAATTTAAAAAGAAAAATTTTACTTTGCCATGACTATAAATTACTTCAGAGCTTATGTACGGGGACAGAAATCTACTAGAGAACGTAAAAAAAGAGTCCAAAGAAAAGTACTTAAGCCAATAAAACTCAACATAAATGAAATCGTAACCAAGAGATCGCGTGTTGACTTAATAGTAATTATATTTTCTGCTTACACAATTTCATCGTGCACGAAGTTAATAATTTATTTTAACACTTTATGTGGCAGACACGCTAAGCTTCTAAAAGACTAGCTTAGTTTGAAACAAGTCGACAAGTTCTACTAAGTTCCAAGTCGCCGATTGTTTACGCACGCTTGGTAACGAAACCAACTGTAAATGTATCGATTTAAACTGAACATTTCTGGGCAAATGGAAGCTAACATTCAGCAAGATATATTTTAAGTAACCGTTTTATTTCACTTTTCTCTCATTGTTGCACAGACCATGATATCATTGTAAGAGTTCATCTGTTCCAACGGGTAAGACTCAAGATTAGAACGTTACATTTTCAGCATTAATGTCTATGAGGGAGCTTCATTTCTGCTGATATGCACCTAAAATGCAATGACATGCCTTTTCGCAAACAATATTTAACGAGAACAAAATTTACACAGCAGGCTATGATTTGCCTCCGAACACCACTGATCTGATCAAAACCTGTAAATAACTTAAATAAAGAAACTGTTTTCTTGTTTCCGATGGGACCAAAAGTGAAAATGTGTATATAAAATTAAGACAACCGAATACAATGACGTAATGGTAAATTCCATAATTATGTGACCGAAATTCCATAAGTATGTGTTGCTTATGTTACAAATAAAACTTACTAATGTGTTTATAATAGTTTTAATAGTTCCTTAATTGATAAAAGTTCATTCTTGTTAATAGAAAATACAAATATTGGCTACTAAGTAGTTTATACAATAAGTATTGTTTAGTATACTTATACTAAATTACTAGCTATTGATGTATGCTTGGTTTTACATGCTCAATTGTTCATGAAGCAAAGGAAATAAATGTGTACCTATGAAATACGGAACAATTTTTTTTTTTATGGGTCTTGACACAAGTTAACACCAGATGTATCAAAAATTTTAAAAATCTTTAATTTATTTTAACATTCACTAACACGTTACGAGGTGTTGAAGTGTGAAGCAAAGTTATTATCATTTGTTTATTGTAGAAAATCTCACCTAATTCATAGTCATATTTTACAATCCATTCATGAATTCATTGATAATATTCCATCCTGCTCATTCGCATTCTCTCTATCACACTTATGATGTAGGTAACCTTAGACAATAAAATGAAACAAAAGAATTAGTGATGGAGTTACTTACTTAATTAATTTTCTAAATTCTAAGCTCTCCTTCATACTTCATCCGGGATTAGGACCGGCAAGATTTTCCTTTTTACAAGTAATTAAATACGTGGGTATGTAATTAGAAAGCAAACAAATATCCAAATAAAAGAAGGTATTCTGTACTAAAAGAAAAGAGTAATTTTGGCGTATTTATGAAGTTAGAATCATCTGCTATTTACAAATATTATTTCGTCATCATCATGTCAGCCTAGAGACGTCCACTGCTGGACATAGGCCTCCCCCAAGGTCCTCAACACAGACCGATTTTGAGGGCGGCTCAAATTATTATTTACGTAGGTAAGTAATTTATACTTACAAGTATTTCCATTGTCCTTCATAATGTCCACCACCATTGTCAATACACAGACGGGCACGTTTTATTTAATTGTTTTTTAACGAGAGAAGTACGCTTCTGTCTTTTCACTTGTGATTTTCACGGTGATCAAAATTATTGCAATAAATAATTTTGGAATTGGGTGTGTGGTATTGTAAAAGTCTCCATAATCGAACTAGACATTTGAAAATTGGTCTAAAATCGGACCCTAGAAAAACAAACCTTAATATCACATCAGTCAGCTTTTCTTTACATTAACAAGATATTTGTAATAAGTGACAACTAGTACTTTTATCTCAGATGTTTATAAATTAATTTCAAGATGATTGAGCGAGTCGTCTATTTTCATCCTAGCGTTTAACGTTAACCTTTCGATTTCGCGAAAATACCACCCACCCACACATAAGCCAACTTAATACGTTTTTATAACAAAACTTCCAGCAATTAATTACCACAATTTACCGTCAACATAATATAAAAAGGCGAAACTCCTAAGCGAAACTTTTAAACATTCTATTTGAAAGGCTGCTTATTCGGGTGAAAACGCAGTAAAAACGTAATAGGATGAATTTTGTGGAGATGTTCAAAGCACTTCTAATCTCATAAAGGGGCAGCGTAAGCCCTTTTTGCTTGCATGACTTACAATATATTAACATTATGGTTACGATATCCGGTTGCGCGCATTCTTGTTAACTTTGATATCGAGGTTCTATACGAACACGCTCACTTGGAAACGATCACACTATGTACAAGTTAATGATGCGGCATAGAATAGCGGACGGATTTTGGTAATTAGACTTATTTGTGTCAGTTTTTGAAGATATTTTAAAGAAAATGAGAGAAGTAGCTTTTAAAAATCTTTTGCAACAATTACTTCTCTTACAATTCAAATACCTACAGTATCAACAGACAGACGTCTTCGTCTAGCTCGCAACCTCGCAAACACAAAACAAGGACGCACCTAATCCGTATGAATGGCCAAATGTAGTAATATAATCAGACTAAAACAAATACCTATAGCTGGATATTTCTTTTATAATAACATAAATGAAAATGTCCTCATATGTTGTAATGTCCATTTTTTATTTATTATAAG
Source organism: Euclidia mi (assembly GCA_944739405.2). Classification (NCBI taxonomy): domain Eukaryota; kingdom Metazoa; phylum Arthropoda; class Insecta; order Lepidoptera; family Erebidae; genus Euclidia; species Euclidia mi. Next base: position 57,156,463 of record OX123190.2, read on the forward strand.
ATACCACACTTTGAACTGAACTTGCTTCATCGAGTTTGGTTTTTCTTTGTGTCCGTTGATAAAATGTTTGTGAAATCTGTGAATGTTTGTAAAGTTCCATATATGCCTATAACACAATGACAATTCCAACACTAAAAATATTCCTAGTGTGGGTGTTGTCCAAATAGTATACATAAATTTTTATATCCAATTATAATTATGTTTGGTTTGTTCCTCGTTCGGAACGAAGTTTCAGACCACATTCCAAAAAAAATATAGTCCCACAGCAGTATAGAATTACTGATACGTCCCGAATTCGAAGTACTTTAAAAAAACAGACAACAAAAATATAAAGTTTTAGATTGTTCAATAGTTTGGTCAATAATCAAGTAATCTGAATTATAACTGTAAAGTTCCAGGGTAGCATCAAGATGCAGACGTAAGTCGTCTATAAACGACCTGGTTATTTTTTTTAAGTCATTTAAGTAAATTTCCGTCAGCTTTATAATATATCAATTGTAGCTAAAATATAAAGTACACTTTTAGATTTTTCATTAATTGTGCAATAATCAAATAATTTGAATTGGAATTAAAAAGTACCTGGGTAGCATAAAGGTACAGAAGTTAGTCATCTGTAAACAAGCTGGTTAACGTTTTTAAAGTCATTATATAAACTTCTCTCAGCTTTCAAATATGTTCATTGTAGCTAGCTTATGTGTACTTCATAAGGAGTCTTCCACCCTTATTATAAGCACACCGCCAAATAAAGAAAATGTTCTATTTAGATTAAATATTATTAGTACCATACCCTTATGGTTTTTTTGCTGAGAGTGCAAAAAAGCAAGTAAAACCTATACAAAAAATATAATATGGGCTGGCTGTACAAAGAACATAAAATAGGACGAAGCGGGAACAAAATTTATTAAAATTATATTTTAGGACGAAGGAAGCATAATATTGTTGTGTTGTGCCGAACCAGGATTTTTTTATGTGGTCTGAAACTCAGTGTTCCGAACGAAGAACAAACCTTATGTTTTTATTCAAACCTATATACTATCAGTGCACATATTTCTTTTTTTATAAAATACATCTCCCGCACTAGGAATGAATGAAATAAATCCTGTGTCGCGAGGGACTTTACAAACATATAACCAACGGACACAATGAACACCCAGACTCGAAACAAAAATAATTTATGTATCACAGAAAGTGTTGTCTCGTGTGGGAATCGAACCCACAACACTCGGCGCAGAGTCAAGCGGCGAGGCGGCCGCTTAAACCACTACGCCAACCGTGCAGTCGTATATACAACTTAGGTATATTTCTAAGAAGAACTTGAACATTACGATTCTACAACCTTAATCGCTAGTAATCTTAAAAAGTCACGTCTTACTATATTAGGCTCATTGTTCGAACGTTATTTTCATTTGAATGCAATCGTAGCTCTGCTGTTCAGAATTCCTAAGAGCTTAGTAAGTATCTATGCGGTGATAAAAGCTGAAATATTTTTTAGCAGCAGAGGTATCATTTAATGTCTCATAATAACGTACCTACACAACGCGCGAAATTTTAAAATCGTTTATTGTTGTACTATTATAATATCAACTCGTTTTCGTTTCTCTGAGCATGGCCCCCTTGCTGATATAAGAAGGATTGGGTTACAATCCACCACGTTATCCAATTGTAGAACTTAACACGATTTTTGGGAACAATGACATGGAGAACTCACGGTCATGCAGGTCGCCACAACCGTTTGTTAAAAAGAAAGAAAGAAGCAAGCCTTAGCAAGGGTTTGGACCGAGACTCTGCGTAGAAGTCTGTTGGACACATCTCTAAGCTATCGCTGCCTTTAATTATTGCATTACCGAGGCCATCGGTAAGATCAAAGACGATTTGGCAGCAATATTAACCTGGTCGGACAACTTTGGTCTAACTGTCAATCCTAGGAAGACTCAGGCGATTGTTGTTGGTAGTCAGTGGCTTTTAAATAGACTTGACTTCTCGTCTCTGCCCGATATAAAATTTAATGGGACCACCATCAGTCTGTATCCAACAGTCAAAAACCTCGGGCTACACTTAGATAACGCGCTGAATTGGCAAGCTCAGATAACTCAGGTAAGCCAGAAGGTCACTGGTTCTCTACGCGCTCTCTACCGCCTAAGGAATTTTCTATTATCCGAGACCAAGACAATGTTAGTGCAAACTTTAATTTTCCCTCTGATCGACTATGGCGATGTATGTTACTTTGACCTGAATGCAGATCTCCTTAATAAACTTGACCGTCTTCTAAATAACTGCATTCGATTCATTTTCAATCTTCGCAAGTATGACGACCATGTGTCTACTTATCGCTCCCAATTAAAGTGGCTTCCTATCCGTCATCGCCGTAGATTGCGAGCTCTCACTACCCTTTATACTATTCTTACGTCCCCCACTTCTCCGCAGTATTTGACCTCCTATTTTCAACTTTTATGTACTAACCATGAAAGAAACCTCCGTTCTGCTAACAACCTTCTTCTCACAGTCCCTTCTCACAACTCCAATTTTCTTCACTCTTCTTTCACTGTCCAATCTATCCTTCTCTGGAATGCCCTCCCTCTTGAAATCAGGATGGCCAAGACTAAGTATACATTCAAGTCTAAGGTGAAGGAACTTTTATTGGCTGAGTCGGCATTTTTACAATAAATCACATAAATTTCAATTTAATTTAATATAAATATACCCATGTATTTATTTATCTATATACACACACACATATATATATTTAATTATATATTATTATGTAATATATTTATATATATTTGTATGTAGGTTTATAATTTGCATATATTTATGTAATATTTGTTATGTACGTACTTAAAATACGTTTATTTATTTGTATGTACCTAGAAATCGACGTTATTTTCTTAGTTTAATTTAATTCTCTTTGTCTTATATTACACCTACTACTTTTCTCTCTGCACCACTTTAAGGTAGACTGGGAGAGAATGCCTATGGCATTAAGTCCGCCTGTATACTTTGTGTATATGAAGTTTTAAATAAATAAATAAATAAATAAATTATTGTTGCTTTTTCAAGATTTAGTCCTAAAAGTGCACTAGTCATTCAGAAACGTAGATATCACTAATATAGTAGTTATAACTTTATTTGTCTAGTCTGTATTCAAATATTTCTAAGTAAATAAATGCAACGAATATGCGAAGGTGAAAGTTATCGAGGCCCAAGTTTTTATTTACTGCCTAAGGATACAGGACAATTTTATTTGCAATGAACTTTGCTAGAATTCAATTTTTTGCTAAACACCGTCTCGCAGTTATGCGTAATATGTATTCGTGCCTAGGCGATTTATTGAATTATGGTTTGAGGATTGATTGAATTGGAAAATAGGTAAGTACGTATGGTAAAAAATGTACAGACATGAGACAGCGTAGTATTTATTATTAATTTGTTATGTAATTTGTAAATAAAAAGGTTTCTTAAAGTGAATTTGTGTGTTGCGATTAGTTTTTAAATATCTCTGTTAATTATGTAATCAATTCCAGCAATGAATTTTGTACTCACCCAATTACATTCCTTGTAATAAATTCCCGAAATAAATTTTGTACACACTTTATTACCTTCTGCGTACAAACTTGCACCGATATAATCATACCATTCACACATCATGTAAACAGAGAATACAAGCACTGCAGGACACAAAATGACCACCAAGCCACATCGATCCAGACATTCTCAATTAATAAAACAATCGACGAGGGGCGCAGTTAACAAGTGAGACTTTTAATTTTCTTCTTGCATTCATCCGATGAGATGGATTTTCAAACGTCTGCTCATCATATTGATTGATATAATTCCCCGGCTTTCTATTGTTTGGAGCGAATTATTTGCCTTTTCAATTATAATTTTCTATCTCTGTGCTGAAAGTTTGAACTGATACAATAAAACGAATCAAAGCTATATCATCGACTTGTTGCATTTATTTGTTCGGATTGCGTGAGTGAGATTGAATTATTTGACTACAAAATACGTAATGAATATGTTAATATTTGTATGTGTACAGTTTCTTTTTGTTGTGAAATACATAATTATGTTTGGTACCGATTGTACAATATCTTTTCAAAATTAAAAAAAATAGTCAGACTGACTGCTTGACTGGCGTGGTGGGACAGTGGTTTTAGCGCCTGTGAGTGTGATGGGTTCGATTCCTTCACCAGACAACACTTTCTGTGAGCCATTGTTTCGAGTCTGGGTGTTCATTATGTCCGTTGGTTGTATTTTTGTAAACTCCTCCGCGACACAGGAATTAATCCTGGAGTGGGAGTGGTCTTCATAAAAAAACTCTCTTTCTAATCCATACGCTATGTTAGTCTATAAACTTACAATTGATGTCTTTATTTTTCTCCTTATCCACCACTTAGTTAATTTCAAACGCTTAGTTTGGAGCCTGGTGAGACTACCGAAACAGGTGTACCCAGTGGTGGGTCACGCCAATCGCCGTAGTAAAGTATAACATGCTCGACCTCTCTGGTACGAAACTTTGTAGATTTTGTTTACAAAAACTGTTGAATGCCACTGCTAAACGATGTTTTTTTTATGTCAAAAAACGGTGACTACTTTTGAGCCATTGTGGCCATCTCAACGATCTCAACACAAAAAAATATTTCATGGCAATTCTCTTCTGACCTTCAAAGCTCATTGAAGTCGACCTGCCTTTTGTTTGGCGAAGAATCTTATGCTTCGTTGTTTACCTCTTACGATTTTTAAATTCCTATTCTTACAGACTAACCTGTCTGTTTCATTGTCTGTGCGACACATAATACTTTTTCATTAAATCTATCATGCAAAATCCTAGTATTAATCTATCTGCAATCGAAAAATGACATCATAAAAGTCGGAGGTATCAAAGTTATAAATAGGTTTATAATCACAAACAAGTATTTATAGCCACACGTACTCGTAGTACAAGTGCTCTAAAACGATCTTGTGTTCCTGCGTGCAATTATAAGTGCATTCTTTGCAATTGCTCCGCTAAAAGTTCTCGAATAGCACAATAGACGATGAAACAATAACGAGGAAATCTTTCGCATATCAGTGTTTCGATATTACGTTTATATGATACGATTTTTTGCTAAGGATTGCTGTGTAACGTTGCACGTCAGTCAACACTATTTGGTTAAATGAAAATCAATATTTCGGTTACAAACGAAAATTTGTATATTTCTGTAAAAGAATCTTGTACAGATTCTTCGCGCCACTGTAACGTTGCACGTCGGTCAACACTATTTGGTTAAATAAAAAAACAATATTTCGGTTACAAACGAAAATTTGTATATTTCTGTAAAAGAATCTTGTACAGATTCTTCGCGCCACTGTAACGTTGCACGTCGGTCAACACTATTTGGTTAAATAAAAAATCAATATTTCGGTTACAAACAAAAATTTGTATATTTCTGTAAAAGAATCTATACAGCTTTTAGCAAGGAAATTCAATGGAAAATAGTGATTCTCAACAATTTGACTAGTTACAAAGATAGAACCAGTGTCGCGTGATTCGGTGTAGACCTTTGGGAATGCGTCTCCACCGTTGCTCAGGGAAGAAGAGAAGACTTAGCTTGGTTGCCGCACAGCCAGTGAAAAGGGCCGGTCACTCCGCGCCACGGTATATATAACCCGTTGGGGGGGCGGAGACGGCCGGCTGAGAGGTGCGACGACGATTGACGTCACACACTAGGCCAGAATTTTCCAAGAGAGAAAATTCTGTGGCTGGTAGGTGGCAACTGCATTCCGGAAACCTGAAACAGATGAGTAGTGGTGTCAGTAGGTTAAGTACAAGACAGCTTCTAACCCTGAAAGCAAAAACGAAGTATAACCCTCGACCATTCATACATCACCAAGCATTGAACGTTCCTATTACCTGACAATCATTACATTCAAAAAGCTTACACACAGTCATACATGTGAACAAGCCAGCATTCATTCCCGATGCGAGTCGTGTTCTAAATAAATACAAGACACGCCAAGAGGTATTATACGTGAAGTTTGAGAAAATAGCTACCAAACCTAGGTTGTTAGGCACTACCTGACAACACTGGTTCGTTAAGTGCAAAGTAAAAGATATATATAAATATATATGTATATATCGAAAACTAATAATATTACGACCAGTTGGTAATATAACAAGTAAATTGCTCATATAACAAGTAAAGTAACAGTACCTAAACTGTTGCGTTTCGTTCGGTGAGTGAGAGTGCCGGAGGCCCTATCCCCTATTCCTTCTCCCTCATCCCACTCCTTATCCTATCCCTTTTCCCAACCCCAAGGGGCGGCAACGCACTTGTGACTCCTGTGGTGTTGCTTGTGTCCATGGGCGGCGGTAATTGCTTACCATCAGGCGATCCGTCTGCTCGTTTGCCGCCGTATACTTTAAAAAAAAAAAACATTAATACGCTCGATGTGAATTGTAGAAGCAATAAAATGTTCATTATAATTAAGTATAAAAGATTGTGACGTCGTGCCCCTCCGTCTGGACTGTGACGTCGTGCCCCTCCGTCTGGACTGTGACGTCGAACGTAGGAGGGAGCACCTCTGCCCGCGCGCCCCGCACCCCATATATAAGCGTGCGACGCTGTTCAATCGGCCCTCTGCTCCAGCTTACGGCCATCAGTTAAGTCTTCTTCCTATCAAGACCCTGGCCTTTGGAACACCAGTGCACACCAACTAGCCATTGCTTTGCGAACGTGGCAGTAAATGTAAATGTAGAAGCATACAGTAATAATGTTTTAAATTTGAGTATAAGTAATTATTTTATAAATTTATTATTTTGACGTTCATAAGCGTCACATTGTGACCCAAATGAATAAAGGATTTTGAATTTGAATTTGAACTATAGTCGTCGGACCACGCCCTGAATTTACTCATGTTCTCAATTAGTAAAAGTCTTAGTTTTAAAGTAGCTGCATTGTATCTACCTATATAGGCAATTATATCGTGAAGTGTACTATTCTAAAAGTGTTTTCATTTGTAGTTTATGCACAAAAGAACATTTTATTTCATCATAAGATTTTAAAACAAGCGCCAATAAATATAAACATTGTTTATTATAAGAAAGATTGTGGATGTAGTAACATGCACAAAAACAACAACACATTTTATTTTATCATTTTGTAATTAAAGTTTATGTTAAACCAACATTTTAAAACAACAAATAGGCATTTATATTGTGAAGGTATTTATGAGGGATAATGATAACTCATCGCACGAGTTTATGTAGGTATTTTACAACGAATGCCCGACATCTGGCAATTAGTGATTACGCGCAACGCGTTAGAATAATATAACACATAAAGAGTTGACCAACAGTGGGCAAAAGATACTGGGTTCTCCAGTAGTGACACGAAAAGAAAAAAAAGTATATATTTACACATATTATATTATTATATACACTAAGGTCAGACAGAATGACCATCATACGCTAAAATTATTTAGTAAGCGTGGGTTAAAATCTTATATAAAACGACTTAACCCACTTTTTTTTTTAAACAGACATTTTTTTGTTTATTAAATCACACAATTTATTGTTATTACCTGATAGACAACAACATAAGTAAGGTTACCTAGGAACTCTTTTAAACACCAAAAACCTTTAGTCGGAACTTGATAGTTTAAAATGAAATCCCAAGAACCGTTAGTAGAACTTGAACATTTTAAGAACGAGTCTTCACCACGTTAGTATTGTAGTGAAAACAGGTATAGAACAACAAAAATATCAGGTAAAAACACTAAAAGACAACAAAAATCATCGATAAATCGACGCAACCACAGCGGTCATTCAACGATAGAACTCCAACGGGCGTTGTCGGTATAAACAACAGACTCCATAACGCTTTTAACCCGACAATGCCCATTCTTCACAGCAAGAAGAACAGAGAAATATACCATTCATCTCTTGTTTAGCAAGAGCAAAAGTACCATTAGAAAATGGCAAAACAGAGCACATACATCATCAGAATCAGGTAGCAAACAGCACTTATAACCTATACATTGTTTATTTTTCCAAACGAATGTTCTCTAATTTATGTTACCGTTTGTAGTAGTGCCTACTACATACATACATACATACATATCGTCACGCCTTTTATCCCCGAAGGGGTAGGCAGAGGTGTATTTCTACACCCACCTTTCGCCAGATATACTTTATACCCACGTAATAAGAGTTCCGTGTGGTTGACGGCATAGAATACAAGTGTCACCACCCCCTATCTTCCCGTGGGTGTCGTAAGAGGCGACTAAGGGATAACATGATGCAAATACCATCTTTGCGTAGAGACGGAAAACTCGACATCAAACCCTATACGACTGCCTCGTTGGTCTCGCGGCATAAATGTGCACGTGGGATCGGGAGGTCCCGGGTTCGATTCCTGGGTCGGGCAGTGTTATTGGGTTTTTCTGTCATGAAATTCTCAGTAGCAGCACGGAGTCTGGAAATGTGCCCGGTACGGCAAAAGGCTCGCCCCTTAGTGCCTACTATAAATTAATATTTTTTGTTGTGGGTAGCAAATATTTTTTTCTCGTAAAATACACTATTTTCTAAATTGCTGCGCAGTTATGTACCCAAATGTTGTGTTAAACATTGTTTTAATAAATCTTACCATAAACTAAATATATTGTTATTTTACCCTGTGGATCAGTGGTTAAAAGGTCACTGTCAGCCGAGTATACAAGTTCGATTCTCGCTTGTGGCTTTTTCTGGAAGTCTATTTATTTTAATGTCTACTTTGTTGGCGTATTATTCGCTGTGCTTTGTTCTGAAGTTATTTTTTATTGTTGTTGTTCATAATTTTGAATCGATTTTATAATCGAATTGTTATTATAGGTACTTTTATAAAGCTTTATTGTGTGATTGACCGAGCGTCGCGAACTTGGAACAGTCGAATAGTACTTATCTAATTAAAATATACCTAGTTTGTTATTGCGATGCACACGCGCTCACTCAGTGACGCGCTAGTAGATAGATACCGAACTTATGATTCATCGTTGTTTACTTTAATAGTGTGTTCATTCATCGTAGACAATCGTGGTCTTTGTGATTAAATTGAGCAAAATAATTATGTATTTTGTTGTTCTTTTGTAATTCAGTAGTCAGTTTGTAGTCTGCAACTTGAATTCACTTTTGTTTAACTTTTATATAAATTCTGTTTGTTGTACCTAACTATGACTTAGTATTTTGTTTATCTAGTGGTCAAGGCGCCGAACCCAAGAATAATAATTCGTAGGGCTAGATGTAGCTTCTTATACCTGCAACTAATTCTTAATGACGTCCCTTTTATCTCGTGTATTACCCTAAGCACTTGGCACCTTTAGTGGTTGTCTCTCATATTCTGTTGTTATGTTATGGCCTAAGCACTTATGTAATGTGTGGCGGCTTTATGGATGGCGGGTGTATTAGTTCATTAGTTCAGGGCAGTTGTTGCGTGCGTATTGTGGGTAATATATTATATTTATAGCTAATGTAGTTATGTAAGTTTGGATGTTTACTTAAAATACTGACACCACTTCCACTACTTGATTACAGGTAATCCTCAACGAGCTGCTAGCCAAGAGAATTTTCCCTAGGGAAAATTCTGCCCTAAAGAGGGAGGTGTGTGACGTCGTGCCCCTCCGTCTGGACTGTGACGTCGAACGTAGGAGGAAGCGCCTCTGCCCGCGCGCCCCGCACCCCATATATAAGCGTGCGACGCTGTTCAATCGGCCCTCTGCTCTAGCTCACGGCCATCAGTTAAGTCTTCTTCCTATCAAGACCCTGGCCTTCGGAACACCAGTGCACACCAACTATTCTTGTCGGACCACGCCCTGAATTTACTCATGTTCTCAATTAGTACATACAAGTCTTAGTTTTAAAGTAGCTGCATTGTATCTACCTATATAGGCAATTATATCGTGAAGTGTACTATTCTAAGAGTGTTTTCATTTGTAAGTAAAACCTGATTGATTGAGTCTGGCTCACCACCTACAACCCAATCACCCGTGCGACAAGATAATACAATGTTCTGAGCCGAGCGATCGGCTAACGTAAACACGTGAGTCATAACTGCGCAGCTGCGCCGCATTCCATCGTCGCGACTAAAGGACAACACATAATCATAAACATAATACAATAGCCATTAGAGGCAAATACACAATTTGGGATAGGTTGTAGTGAATAATATATCACTGAAGGAGACAATCGATGACATAGTATAAACAAAAGTAGCTAAAAAAAAACAGGCGAGAATCGAACCAACAGACCGATCAGACAACAGCTTTTTAGTTACTGGGCCATGAGGGAAAAAATATTTTTTAGATTAGGATTAGTCATTACTAAAGCTATCATTATCATCAGCCTTTAACAGTCCACTGCTGGCCTAGGCCTCTCCTTTGAAAGGAGGAATTGGCCTACTATACCACGCTGGCCAAACGAGTTGGTATAGGGTTTGTATCAAGTTTTCCTTCTCTTACAGTGCTGTTCTCTGCATAATATGCTCCCTTTGTCGGCTCTTACGACACCCATGGGATGATATGGGGTGGTGACAATCCGTATTCTTAATCCGTCACCACACGGACAGCTAAAGCTATATGTAACAAGATATTCGGGTGCATATTTAAGCTGTAATTTGAAGTTAAAGATTTTTATAACATTTGAAAAAAAATGAAGTTATTTTTGTGATTAGATCATTGGTGATAAGCATTGATTTTTTTTTTTTTTAACTTTGTAGTGCGTTCATTTAAGATCTTTTATATGGAAATAACCACTAGGTAGGTAGGCAAGCCACTCAAGAGGAGATCTTTTGCCACAAGCTTACATTTAATAAATTGCGGCGCTAATTTTTAACTGAAATAATTATCTTTGTTTTAGCATGTTTATAAAGATTATAACCATAACACAATATGTTATGACGTGAGCTCAAACTCAGAAACATAAGTACTATACTCTGTATACATATGCGTCTTACATTGTTGTTAATGAGACTCTTTACCCAATCGTTCATAAGCATAATTTTGCTGTAATAGAATAAGATTTAATTATTTTATTCAGCTTTTAGATTTTAAATAGATGATAGTGAACATCGAAAAGGGAGTTTCTTAAACTTGTACATCAATTAATTTACTTTAGTTATAAAAGTATAGAAATTATTGATTTAATTTATGTGTAAATAGCCACTTTTTGATAGTTAGTTTTACTTCAAATGCATTTAAATGTTTCTAATAATTGAGTTTGATTTATGTTATATTTGCGTAAATACAAGAACTTATTATAAGCCAGCACTACTTAAAATGGTTATGTGAAACCTGATGTATAGCATTTTGAAAAAAAGTAAATGTTACATATTCATAATTATTTTTACGGCCGTCAGCGTTTTAATTTTGTCATTAATTTATCTTTACATGTTTTGTATATTTTAATAGAAACTACACATTGCAAAAGCAATCACCAGCAAAACAAGAAAAACACAACAAAAAAAAATTATAAATAACTGCGACGCAGGAATTTTAAATGTTTGAGTTCACAAAGGACAGTAAATGCATAAATAGATGCATTTGCAAACAACATACTGATAGGCAGTAACAAGAAGATAAAATCGAAGACCATAAAACAACGATTGTAGAAATTAAACAGGTAACAAAAAAATACACCCAATAATTACATAATAGTAATCGTATTTTTATACGAAATAGAAAAAGTCACTAAAGTTCGCTTGTTGTCCGTTAGATTGACAAACGACCGCGGCAATCTAGCTACATAGTATCTAACGTGCTAGCATCTTTAGGTACCTAAGTTCAATTTCAGTCAGTCCAGCTATGGTAGGTACACGTGGCGTAATAAAGAGGATAATTACGTAGTGAGAAAAAAGGAATATTTAATCTCGAAAGACACCACATAATGTCGACTATATAGAAATATAATTATATCGCCGTACAAAATCACAAGCAGAAGGTTATAGTAGAAAAATGAAAAAAAAAAGTAAAGAGATGGGTATGAATTCGTTCCTTAAGTCAGACTAAGCAGTAATTACCAGTAGCAATTAATTACCGTAGGCAATTAAAAAAAGCTATCGCAAAGCATGCGATCAACGAATGTGACCTTAGCGCGTTTTTAGAGGACAAGAGGCCGTAAGTCGCAAGATTTATAACTTGTTTTATGCGGTTGATAAACAACTAATTATCACACGTGGCAACAGAAAATAGTTATAACATGCAAAAAAGGCTTACCAAGAATAGTAAGAAAATATATATAGCACTAAAATAATCTAACACTGCTTTGGAACGAATTCACACATACACAACAAAAAAACTTACCAGAAACGCATTACCAAAGGACCCTACTTATTTATTCCAGTGGGCACCACTGTAACGTTGCACGTCGGTCAACACTATTTGGTTAAATAAAAAATCAATATTTCGGTTACAAACGAAAATTTGTATATTTCTGTAAAAGAATCTGTACAGCTTTTAGCAAGAAAATTCAATGGAAAATAGTGATTCTAAACAATTTGACTAGTTACAAAGATAGAACCAGGGTCGCGTGATTCGGTGTAGACCTTTGGGAATGCGTCTCCAGCGTTGCTCAGGGAAGAAGAGAAGACTTAGCTTGGTTGCCGCACAGCCAGTGAAAAGGGCCGGTCACTCCGCGCCACGGTATATATAACCCGTTGGGGGGGCGGAGACGGCCGGCTGAGAGGTGCGACGACGATTGACGTCACACACTAGGCCAGAATTTTCCAAGAGAGAAAATTCTGTGGCTGGTAGGTGGCAACTGCATTCCGGAAACCTGAAACAGATGAGTAGTGGTGTCAGTAGGTTAAGTACAAGACACCTACTAACCCTGAAAGAAAAAACCAAGTATAACCCTCGACCATTCATACATCACCAAGCATTGAACGTTCCTATTACCTGACAATCATTACATTCAAAAAGCTTACACACAGAAAATGTAGTTAAATTGGATAGCGATGTACGTGTCTACGTGAATCTTTCTCTTAGCGTTATCACAGTTTCAATCTGGGGTCCGCTTACTAGTCTAACCGGATTTGGCTGAATATTAGCTTTTCCACAGAGCGACTGCCTGTCTGACCTCCGCAACCCGAAGGGATAGCGATACTCCATGGTTTAGACTAGTGTCAGTTTATTTTAGAAGGTACTGACGCCCTGTAACGACTGTCAAAGACCTTCATGACAACCGGGACCGACGGCTTAACGTGCTCTCCGAGGCACGGGACAAGCGATAATTAACACTTTAATACGCACATAACTCCGAAAAGTCATTGGTGCGCGCCGTGGATTCGAACCTGATACCCTCTGCATGGCAGTCTGTTGGTATATCCACTCGGCTATCGCTGCCTTGCCTTTAAAAGCGATGTACGTGAATAAATCCACTTTTTATTGAGTTGACTGCCTCGTTGGTTCCGCGGCATAAATGTGTGCGTGGGATTGGGAGGTCTCGGGTTTGATTCCCGGATCGGGCAGTGTTATTGGGTTTTTCCGTTAGGAAATTCTCAGTAGCAGCACGGAGTCTGGTAATGTGCCCGATAAAAATTCATGGCGAAATGTGGGTAATTTTACACCTCTGCCTTCCCCTTCGGGGATATAGGCGCGAGTCTATAAAATTATTGTTTTTTTTCTTGTAAATTAAGTTAATGTAAAGTGACTTGTGTAAATATTAACGTATAAACTACACTAATAAAAACGAACAAAGAAAATATAGAAGAGTTATTTCGGCTACTAAATCGATATTCGTATTTATTCACTTAAAAAGCAACTGTATCCGTTGGTAACCTATAAGATATTTTGTTTCAGTAATCTTAAATTGAGGATGTAATATTTAGGTACAGGTGGACGAAGGTGCGCATTCAGCTAGTAAAATAAAAGCGTCGGATTTTAGTTTAACGTTTTCAGACGAACAATCTCTTCAAATCTATAATGGAAGCACAATCTACTCATTCATCGGTCAAATAATGAATTATTTAAAATACACAAACAAGAGTCGTAAATATAGAAAAATTTACTAGTGCCTTAAATGTTATCTATGGTAATTCATTTTAAAACTTACAACCGTTACCAATATCTTCAACTTAAATGCCGCAGTAGTACATTGGAATCTTAAAGTTCTAATCTCGTTTCTTTATCTCCTATTCTCCTAATCCCTACACCATAAAATTTTCAATACAGGTGCTCACTTTGCCTCGTCCTTATAAGTTACCCCACTCAAACACTTACATCTATATATTATTAGATAAAATCAAGCTACGCTCAGTCATCCGAAAAAAGTAAAGTGTAAATAGTATCGTCGCCATCAAAAGTTCAGTGGCTCTTAGCGCCATTGATACGGGCACAGTATAAAGACGTGATACGGGAGTGTAGTCGGGCGAGTATAGTACTCGCCAATCTTTATTTATGGCCGCTCTGAATGTAGCGATCGGTACGAACTTGCGCATGGTACAGTCGCGTGGACATTTCGTAACCAAGAAAAAATATTTGTAATTATTGAAAATTAAAATCTTCAGTTACGTTGATAAATTAGCTATATTATATTGTTTAATTACATATTCAATCAAATTCGATTAATAAAAATTCAGTTAGGTGAAGGGACTTCTAAATAAAAAAAATACATTGTTTACTAAATAGAAAACTATTTTTTTTATATTTTTTTATAATGGGGCTACACCTTCCATAAAAACATCTTCCATATTCGTAGAAGGTTCCTCATCTGAAGAACTTTCTTCGTCACTTTTTTCACTACTTTCTTCACTTATTTCGACATCTTCATCCTCTTCCTCCGATTCATTATTGCTCACGTGTATGACGAATTGTTCGGTGAAGTCATCTATTACAACGTCACTTTTTTGTATTCCTCCTCAATGCGTATAACTTTATCACATAACGCAATCCATTCTTGTTCACCCATTGCATCGACCTTCTCCTCCACAAGTTTCATTACATTATTAATATTACCGGTTACATTTTTTTTAGCTACGTAGCCTTTTATTGCTGCCCAAGCCATTTCTATAGGGTTAAGATCAGGATGGTAAGGTGGAAGGCGCAAAATCGTGTGGTTGTTTTGCTGCAGAATTTGGTCGATGGTATATTTTTTAAATATTTCTTTGTTTTGTGTTATTAATTTGTACAGCTCTGGCTTGAACATGCTGGAGCTGCAAACTATATCCTTCTCTATAAGCCATGACAACATTTCAGACTTCTTACTATTTGATTTAGGCGCTGCGTTGTCTAATTTGTTATGGTAGGGCGCATTATCTATTACCACAACTGAATTTGGTGGGAGATTTGGCATTAATTGTGTGCGAACCCACTTCTCGTAATTCTCGTAATTCATATTACTGTGGTAGTCACCTGTTTTTGTACCAGCCTTAAACATCAAAAGGCCGTTGGGTATAAAACCGCCTTTATATCCGGCATGCACAATAACAACACGCTGGCCTTTTGAGATATTTTTCTTCAAGCCCTTTGTGCTACCATCAGTCCAGGCCCTTGAGGTAGTATGCGACGAGTCGACATACGATTCGTCTGTATAAATTATAGGCCTTCCTTCCGCGCGATATTTTGTTATTTTCTTTAAATATTCAATTCGCTTTAGGTGAATATTTGTGTGCTCAATTAAAACCTTTCTATTATCTTCGGTCTTCTTCCATTTAAAACTTATTTTTTTTTTAATTCGTCTTAAACTAGTTGCAGAGCCTTCAAAACGTATATCTTCTTTAATTTTTTTTAAAAGTTGTGCTTTCGTCGGCAATTCCTTTTCCGTGATATAGAAGTTGTGTATACTTCTTTTGATAACACCTTTATTAAAGTTGTCGATTCCGGTCACCCTTTTTTTCCCCGCCCTTTTCTTTCCGGGTGTACGAAAAACTGCCATCAAACTCGAGCTGGGGTCATTTGCAGCCGTCGCAATTCGTCTCACCGTTCTTTCAGATACACCTATAGCTGCTGCAGTTCGCTTTTGTACTGCCTTCAAGTTATACTGAAGGCCTTCTTCAGCTTCCTTCTTCATAAATGTTAACACGTCAAACACCATTTTCCGTGCTTGGCGACGTAAAACATTAAAACGACCGCGAGGCATGATCAATTAAAATAAATAACAACAAGAAACAATAACAATAACAACAAGAAACAATAACGATAGCAACGAGAAACAACGAAGAAGTAACACTATGAAAGTATTCTATACGCGACGATACTGTCAGAGCTCAGCGAATATGTGTTTCGTGTACGAACGTAGCACTCACACTAACGCGCGGGAGGCGAGGACGCTAGCGGGTGGAAGACGGGGCGCGCGCGGGCGTGCCCTGCCTCCATGCCCCGTATACGTTCCGCTGATACCTGATTTTGTTTTCTGCGCAGCGTAATGCGGCTAGGTTCGGAGCGGCCAAAAAGTTTGGCGAGTACTGTACTGTCGCGAACTCATGGCTAACAGTGACGAAGCCATTTTGAAAGCTGCTATGTTGCAAAGAGTCCATTGACGAACACTGCACAAAATAAGGACTAAAATATCTTCGCCAATGTGTAGTGATTTTACTTCTCCATACTGCCAATGCTAATAATAGCTTTGGCAAAAATTGTTGGTAATTTTGTAGATATTAATTTTGCTCACTACTACTAATATCTACAGTTACGTGAGCAAAATTAAAGACATTTCTACTGTTTTGTCCGTTGTTACCAAAACAAGATTGCAAGAAATGTTATAATGCGCCAATTATTGCTTGTGCGGCCGTTGTCCGTATAATTATACTTTGATGTCCCGAGTTAATCGACAGCAAACAATTTTTTTTGCATATACCATAGCATTAAATTAAGAAATTCTACCTATTAAATCTTATCATAATAAAAATTCACATCTATACTTATAATAAAACTGTAGAGAGGTCAATTCTGTACATTGAATATATATACAAAATTAATATTGGAGGATGAATGGTGATCGATACTGATGCCAAAAATGCAATCAGTAAATTTTTTGTCTGTCTGTCTGTCCGTCTGTCTGTCTGTCTGTATGTGCACGCATGGGTCAAAAACTACTGAAGGGATTTTAACCAAACTTGGTACGATTGTAGTCCATACTCCTGGGCAGGTTATAGTTTATATAACATAACGCTAAAACACATAGGAGCTGAGCAGTGACGATAAATTTGAAGCAAGTCGGATGAAAATGCGCTTTCGAGCTCTTATCCTCGCATACGTTGATCATTCACCAAAAGTATGTATTACAAAGATGATGGTCTTCAAAAGATCTACAAAAAAGTCCTTAATAGTATATATCTATCTGTTATAATTTATAAATCAGCCGCAATAACGGGTTTAATCGTTAGGCATTTCATCAAAGTGTATTAAATACATTAATATATTGTGTTTCACATAGATATATCTAATGTATGATTAATTATATTAAATAGGGTTCAGCTTAGGCTGGACGTATTCGCACATGTATAATATGTAAACAGGTTGAAGAGTGGCGAGTCATTTTATTTTACTGGATGGGGATAAACACTGGGATGGCATTGCCTGAAGCAAGTATAAGTAAAAGTCCTCATCGATTACGCCATGGGTTTGAGATGCTGCATAGTTATGGCATAAATATGAAGACAAATTGGCCAGGACATTTTTAGGTTCCCACAACAATCTAATAAACCATTGCTTGACAGTAGATATAGTTATATCTCTATCTAGGATCCTATTACTCAATATGAACGTCCATGACGACCGATACGAACCATCATTTGCTGGTGTAAAAATGATCTCTCGAGACTTACTGAAGAACAGCGTTTAATATAATTATATGATCGTGTGTGTCGTAACGTGGATAGTGATTTGAGAAAAAATACTATTTGTAGATGCTCCGGGTGGAACGGCAAGACTTTTCCTACCAAGGTGATTTCGGCTAAGGAACGAAGCTAAAGTAAGATTGTGCGAATACAAAATGACGGACCCATGGGCGGTATAACAGTAGGTACTTTTTCGTGGCGATTTTCGTTAGGCTCTGTCAGTTATACCACCATAGAATATGAGACAAGAGCTGATGAAATTATAGCCTGTCTAAAGAGTTCATAACTATGGTATTGTATTATTATCGCTATGCATTTTGACATTATATATGCGAGCATGATTATGAGGCAACGAACATGCACAGGAATTCTCTGATCTTTTACTCGCGATTGGTAACTTCGCGGTGTGGACTTGCACGAACAAATGAAAGTCATTTGAGCTATTTTTAGGACATCTACACTATTCAATATAGGTATTTTATGCAACTTAAAACATTTTGGGTATCAATTCTGTAGCCCAATGAAAAGACAAATACCGCGCGAAAGGAGTCGCGGGCACAGCTAGTTTAGTAAATATAGATAAAATATCCAAGAAAAGTTTTGTTTTGTAAATGTTCACGACTTGTCAATATTTATCAGTTGAGTAGCCATTAGTGGAATTGGTTCTCAAAGATACAAAATAAAAAATGTTTGATATCATCAATATTTTATATTTTAAACCTCTCCTCTACTTTCGCATAATAATTTCTCCGTGAAATAATAACCGCCTCCTTCAAGGCTCTGCTTTCATTTTATCCTGATCGTAAACTAGGTACCGTGTTAAGCACCGTCATAAACCAAAAAGTATCTAATTGACACAGAAAACATTTCTCTAAAATTAGAAGTGATCCTTCAAACCTAAATATTACTAACTTGCGCTGCCAACTTTACAGGTGACCGTAAACACTTTAAACGTTCATACGTATACTCCTCCTCCACATATGTACAACTACAACGTTCAATAGTTTAGAACGGACCACTATAGGGGCTTATTGGGACATTTACCGTTGCTCTGGGAGTTCCGTACTGTTTTATATTTTCGCCATTAAATGCACACGCAGCAAAAAGCCTTAAAGTGGTTACTAAAAAAGTTATGACCTTCTCCATGATATATACTACCTCTTTTCCAAAATGAAAATTTTATAGACGACCATAATTTAAGATTAGAATCATAAAATATTAGTTCAAAAAAGGTTAACAATGATAACTCCAGCTTTATTAACTTCAAAATTTCATTTTTATAACTCTATTATAGTACAGCATTATTAGGAATACATAATTGGCAGGAAGACCTTGAGTATCCGAATTAAAATACGAATTAGAAATATTATACACATTATGCTTCTTTGTTGTCTATAAATATTACAGATTCATATAAATATTTTTAAAGCCTTCGTCCTAATAATACGTTTTGATTACGTAATTGTGACAAATATTGATGGAAATAGAAAAACATTCAAAAAGAAGGTCATTCACAAGGGAGTATCTCAAAATCAGATCTATCATATGAACACCTCAGTGGCGTTAATAGGAACAAGAGCTATCATAAAATATTGGCTGAGAAACAGCCGAGATTTTTTAGAAAATATTTTGGGGCGAGTTGACTTCCCAGAGTTGTATGTTCATATTCATAGTTCAAATCATTATTCTTTGAGTAGTGAGCTGTTCAATACGAATGGCATTGTTTAACCAAGGAATTACCATCTATCCTCTTACAAAAGATTTCCGTAAAGTAACAGTATCCAGATAATTTTTGAGGTCATAGACAAGATACCGAAAATGTCTATCATGATTATGAGCGTATGCGTGATCATGGTGGTTGCAACGGAATCGAAATATCGCCACCTCAAAACAATGGCACGTAGTATGAATCCCGATAGACAATTTATCATTAATGTTGTATATTTATCAATGTAATTCATTCGGTGACTAAAAGGAGTTTGATTAAACTGCTTGATTGTGCCATCTTTTTGATATCCACCACTCAGATGCTTCAATAATAATGAGTAAAATTACTAGTCATAAAAAGGACAGCGGTACGTAAATGCAGTTGTCCATAAGACAACAGCTTCTTGAAATACGAGGGATAGTAAAATTTAAAACACGTTGCAAAATATAACGATGTTGCCTTTTTAGAAATAGAAAAAAGGAACTAGAATGTTTTACGACTTTGCTTAGCTTATGGCGGGAAATGAGTGGAAGTGATTTTCAGCCCCTTTTTTTTCGAGTTTTGTAGTTAGTAAGCTTAGTCTTTGTATAAGTAGATAGTATCTAAGGAATTTGGGATCCTACACGAAAAGATTTGAAGATAATTTGACATACCATTCCTTAAGTCGAGGCACATAACATACTTTGTTATTAAAATGAACATTACTGAAATAGGATATCTACTAGGTACTATCACATTTGTATGTTTCACTTGGGAGAAAAAATATGTATATTTAAAACAAAATTCCTCCAGCCATTGTTTTGATATACAAGTACAGAAATGTCTAACAAATGCTCAGTAACATTTTTCAACATTTAACACATTGACATTAGAAATCAATCCTTTGTTCATAACACCGCGAATCGCAAAGAGTGAGTTTGGCCAACGTGCGAAATTGCAATTTGTCATGCGGCCAACGACAGCTGCCGTCGTTTTGTCTCGCTCGCTTCGACACAAAAGGTATACAAGTATACAACCGTTTCATAGATTTATTGTTTTGACGTGGCTCCATACTAATGTTTTAAGTCTGATCAATTTTTATCGGAGGAAAAAGCGCTTTGGTTTATAGTGGTTATAATTTTTATGCGTTTATTATTTATTTCCAGAATTATAGTATATACATAGTGTAGATGAGTATTTTATACAAGAATCAACTGACTAAAAATTCCCCTTTATATTATATTACTGTTTAACATTTGTAACCGGTCTCTAAACCTACATACATATTTGAGATCGATGTTTTTTAGCTTCTTAACCATTGACGCAACGTAGGCATCAGGTCAAACGAAGATGTATTAATATTAAGAGAATTATATTTCGCAAAAACAAAGTAGGTAATATTTCTTATTGGGTGACGGAGAAGTTACAAAACTACTGATGAAAATATGTCTATCTTTATAAATAACGAAATGTTTTATAAGAACCAATAGTCTTAATTTATCAAGATCAGAAATATTACATCGATCCATTTTCATTCAAACTACACGTATGGCAGCATTAAAAGTTCCAAAGCAAAAATCCTTTGATTAAAAAAATGTCTCAGAGCAGCTTAAAACGCACTTTTATTACCTAAAAGGGCTATTAAAAAAGGTGCAAATACCTCGTTGAATTGTTGTGGCGCAAAAAACGCAGTAAACGTTCTGTTTACGAATTCTATTCGCGTTGCAAGTAAAATAAAGAAGTTCAATAAACAAAATCCCGTAAACTAACACTCCAGGCCCAGAAAAAGCATTTTTTATGTAAGTAAGAAGAGCATATTTTGTTCCTACGTAATTCGTATTTATCTCTCGTCTATTTAATACCAAGATATGTAACGTGCGTGATACTCGACAGTTTTCATAATTTATTACTTAAGACAACTGCACATTTTGCCACTTAGCAACAGACGAGAGATCGGCGACTTCACTTTCCTACTTAAGATAATAAACAACGACATTGATTGTCCCGATTTGCTAGAGAAAAAATATTATAACAAGCTTTTGCCCGCGGCTTCGCTCACGTAAATTTGGGGTTCTCTAGTATAGTATATCATCGATGTTCGGGATAACACAAATCTCCTTTATTGGGCGGATACTATATAACTGTAAAAAGTATTTACACATACAAACTAAGACTTAGCAGTACTCAAAATGTTATCCGGTATCTGTGACGTTTCGCGAGAGTTACCAATATGGCGACTGTGGTTTGTCTGTCAGAAGTGTCAGAACCATTAGAATTTAACAAAATACTCGACAATCCGAATTTTGCGGATATATGTTGTCGACTCGAAATTTTTATTTTTTAATGTTTTATTATTCAGGTAAGGTTTCGATGTACTCCTTGATGAAATTATTAATATAAGATTTGACACTGCGATAGCAGCGCAGTCCGTCGGTTCTAATGTGAAACATTCCGAAATCCACAACTACTTACAAATTATAAATTAAGTAAAAAAACATTTTCCAGTGGAGTAAATTGTGAATCTAAACCATTCTCAGGTTCCCCTGAACACACACAAAAAATTCCATCAAGATCGGTCCAGTCGTTTAGGAGGAGTTCAGTGACATACACACGCATACAAGAAATATATATATTAAGATGTGCCACAAAGATCAATACGTTATAATGCCCCTCTTCGGGTTCCTATTGCATCTACAAATTATAGGCAAAATAGTTTTATGGTGCGTGCAAGCAGAGCTTTTAACAATTTATGTAAACAGCATGACATCGATCCTTATTCCTGCAGTGTGTCTCGGCAAGGAGGTGTCTAAGTTATAAATTCTTCAAGCAATAGTTGAAATTTATTTTATATGTATAATGCGAACATTTAAAATTGTCAGGAATTCTGTTTTGCTCACGTGAATACATACTCTATATCTATAAGTGAAAACTTTATAATTGGCTTACAGATGTATAATTCTAATGATAAACACAATATTTTTAGCTGTAAGTTTTCCATGTATGAAGTAAATAAATAAATTAATTAAATAAAGCAAAATTTTATAACCGAAAATTTCCAGTAGCCTATAACAAGTAAAAGTATCATATAAAATCCGAACGTCGCAGCTATCAAAACATTGTTGCAAAAAATCTCCTTCAATATTTAAAATATGACGATAAACTGGGAAGCAATACATCACTTGGCGACGTCGAAGTGGATAGTCTACTGGCGATCTCTATTGATACAGTCATTAATCATACCTTGTCTCGACGCGAATCTCGGCGAATCTGCCGCAAGTTTTCAGATCTGCAGTCTTTATTGAGTAAATTTGTGTTATGTTTCATGCTAGTGAAGTATCAAATAGCTTATCAAGTTTGTTGGTTTTAGATGTGGGAGTAAATATTTTGTGATTACCCATAAAACTTGTTCTAAGTACAGATTTGACAGAGCAACTTTCTTTTCTATGTACAGATTCTCAACGTTCTCCCAAAAGGAGTCATGAAACATCATGAGCAAAGACGTGTATCCTAGGGATATTGATTATGCTAAACACATTATTATATTTGTTAGACTTAAGGTATAAATTATATTGATCATCAAGTACTAGATTTAACTTCTGTTTAACAAATCTATTACTTTCAAAGGCATAAATCTTCTACCAAGTACCTATTCCATACTGCACCGTCAAGTAAAACAATTCCATAATCACATTTTCCTTACCCCATAAACCTTCTACAGAAATAACTCTACTAAAGTGTTGGTCGTAAATCGAGGAATACTTCTGGTCATGTGACAGTTTAACAGATATCCCCGTGTTGTGGGGAAGAGCTCATTTAATATACAACAGGCTCGGCTAAGCGCGGAAGCACGCAGTGGCTTTCACGCTTTTGAAGAGCAACGGAATTTGTTAGACTCTTTTCAATAGGTTACTTGGACGTTTAGATGGCTGGATATTGGTCTTAGTATGTTATACAAGGCATAACGATTCGATCTCTTAGACTTTAACAGTTGAGCTATGAAGTTGATTTTATAAAGCCACACGAAAAGATCATGGCATGTGCAACTTCAAAGTACATAAACCTGTATGTACAGAATGTCCCAAGACCCATCACCAAGCCCAAGTCTACTCGTTGTGGACATCATGCCAAGTCATACCAACCAAAAATAATACCTGGGAAACGACTTATTTTTTAAGTTTTCACATTTTTCAAACCGCAATTAAAAGCACGCGCGTGCAAAGCTCGAAATACCTACTTATCCATGGGGTCATAGGACATCTAAAGAACATATTGGTGGGGTAGATGCATCGATTTTCTACCTAATTAGAAAAATTCCATACACATTTTGAGCCTCAATATCTCCTGAACCATTAATTTCCCAGGTATAGTGCCGAAGTAAAAAATGTTCGTAGTGATTGGTACAACACGGGATTTCAGTTTTCGTTAAGGGTCTTGTTACACCCTGTATATAAAATTATTGCGTTACTGACTAACTGGCAGACTACGTACAGTCGAAACTACTAGGCGCGAGAAAATGTTTGGCATGTAGGTATGTTATTTTGCGATCGAAGAAGTGCACTAAGGATTATTCGAAATCCCTACGGGATCTTGACGAAAAGGTTACCAAAAAAATGTGCTTACGTAGCTTGGGGCATCCTCCATGTATGCTATAATTTTAGTAAGTCAATCTGTACGAATTAAATTACTTCATGTCAGTTTTTATTAATGCAGATCAGCTGTTGTTTCACCACCATCTAAAACTCTCCCCTACAAAAAAAAGAAACCCAAAAGATATTAAATACAAAATTTCGTTTTCCATCAATCATGAAAATACATATTGCATTTCAACATTAGCATGCATACACATAAAAGATTTCCAAGCAACTTACAAACAGTACAATGTTAAATAAATCCGGTTATGAAAATAGCGGCCCGTCGTCATAGCATAACTAAGTTAAACTTCACATAAACATGGTCGCAACTTCCTTTCACTATAATCAACAGTTGAAAAATATGTTAATTGATTTAAAGCCTGTATTTTATACAAAAATTGGTAAGAGGTTTATGAATAAAAATGTTATTCAATTTTGTTAAACGGGTATATTCCGTTGCGTCTTTTTTTTGTTTTAAATATGTTTTAGACGTACATTCTTAGACTTTTTTATTTGTATGCAGCCGTTCTTTTTCTTTTGATATATTTCTTTAGAGACCCACCGACAGCCTAGTGGAGACACAAAAAGACTGCTACGCAGATTTTCAGTTCCGACCGAGGGTACGAATCGACTTACCTTAAACGTATTAAATAATTAATAATATCTTGCTACACGGAGAAGGTACATGGTGAAAAGTCATACATTTCTGAAAATCATCTATTAAGTCAATTAACCTAAACATAATCAGCGTGATGGATTATGTATTTACTCTACTTATGGGAGAAGAGGTCCGTATTCAGAAGCAAACGATTGTACAGGTCTGATATTACTAACGATACTTATTTTGAGTTCTAATTAGTTGAGGAAAAGTATTAACCTTTTCTCAACTTGCCTATAGATATAATTAGGGTGTTTGGTAATTTGACCTATTCTTTAGGAGGTTATATTTGAGGTGAGTTGCAAAAAATTGACCCCACCGTGCAAAATTTTAATGTAAGAAATCTTCTGCTTTTGTTAAGAAATCAGCTCGTATCTTTTTCACTGTTATAAAAGCGGACTATTAGTTATACCAGTATCGAAAGGTGTATGTCAAGTGTAGTACATATTTTTTGAATAAATTAATTTTAATTTTCAGAAAATCATGCAAAAATATGAAGTTTCGTCACGTAGGACCCTTTATTTCTAAAATCTTGAGATATTTTAACTGACATTTTTATTTAGAATAATCGCTAGTTTTAGCTTTCCCAAACATAACAATTTAAAACCAAGTGGCTTGAATTTTTAAATTTCGGTTATTTTGATGATGGCCATCACTATGGGACTTCACTGACTGCTTAACATCAGGCAGCATGGTGTCAATTTGTTCGGCAGAGATAAAAAAAAGGTGGAAAATTTCAAAAAATATCTTTAATGCTCGATATATCAGAAAGCCTTAATTTTGGACCCCTAGTTAACGGGGTTCACATTATTGCAAATGACTTCAAATATGAACTCGTTCAAGGAATAGGTCGAATTACCAAACAACCTGTTTAGAGTAAATCATCATCATCATCATCATCATCATCAGCCTTTAACAGTCCACTGCTGGACTAGGCCTCTCCTTTGAAAGGAGGAATTGGCCTACTATACCACGCTGGCCAAACGGGTTGGTATAGGGTTTGTATCAAGTTTTCCTTCGCTTACTGTGGTGTTCTCTGCATAATATGCTCCCTCTGTCGGCTCTTACGACACCCATGGGATGATATGGGGTGGTGACATGCTGTATTCTTGATCCGTCACCACACGGATAATATGTAGTATAGAGTAAATACCTAAATTAAAATAGTCACAAAGTTACTTTCATGCTGTATTTTTATTTTAAATTTATTCTGCTGGCTTTTTTATACGACCGATTGATCAAATCAACCGGTCGTCCTTTCGTGAAAAATATGTGTCAATCATAACTGTCAACGAATAACATTGTCAACAAAATAAAACTTTGATTGACCGGTATTGCACACATAGCTTTCAACTATTATTTCGCTGTACCTCATAAAGCCGCTACCAATATTTGATCTATACCTAGTCTTGCCATAAATATTGTAAGAAAGAAAAAAAATTTTTTTGATTGCAAATAACATTTATTACTTTAACAGTGTGTGTAGGCCTGGAAGTAGAACCAGACATTCGTAAATTTCAAATATAAAAAGCTTATTCGAAGTGGTCTCCATTGGCTGCAACACAGTCCTTTAAACGTTGAGGCCAGTTATCAATAGAAGCACGCACTCTTTCCATGGAAAAATTCTTCACTGCCAATCGTATAGATTGTTTTAGAGACTCCAAATTATCATGGCATTTAGAGCAACCCGTACTCTCTAAAAATTACTATAAATCATAATCCAGCGGATTAAGGTCGGGACTAGACGACGCCCAGTCTTCAGCTTTGATGAAGTCCGAAATGCTCGCTTCCAACCAAAACTGCATGGAACGAGCTTTATGACCCGGTGCCGAGTCTTGCTGGAAGGGCCATACTTGGTTATTGAACATGGTGCTGTTAAGGGGCTTAACTACCTTCTCAAGAATGTTATTTTGATACACTTGTGCCGATGTTTTGACACCTTTTTCACAAAAATATGGCTCAGCCACTCCTTCATAGCTAACACCCCACCAAACCACCACTGAAGTCGGATAATGCCGACGTTGCACTTGTCAGAATCAGAAAAGCTCCCTATAGTGTAAAGACAGTTTTGATAAATAAAAGAGACAACTATCAGATCATACTTTCATTTATTCAGTTTGGCACAAGGATATATCTTTAGATTATGTCGTGATTCTACATTTACATTTAGAGCCCAGTTCGCAAAGCAAATGCATAGAACCAAGAGAAAGAACGGGCAATAAAACTTTTGATCATTCTTTTCAATAAATACCTAATAATTAACAAACAGTTGTACAGCCAATTTATATCAAATATCAATGTTGTGGGTAGTTATATATTACTAGAAAGGTCTGTCTTACAACAGAACATTATTTAGCATTAACACAATCTACTAAAAGTATACCACAGGTCTATAATGAATCTCATTGATACAACTTGATCCACAGTAGGTATATTATTCTTACTTATATCTCACAAACGATCAAACTACCCACAATATCAATAAGATAATGATTACACTATCGTACATTGTTTCCTAGATGATTAAACAAAAGAACAAGCAACACAGAATATTGAAACACAGTGGCAGTTAAATAGTCAGACCCATATCGTACCTGAGCAGTCGTCGAAGGAGAATAGGACGAACTAGCCGAGCCTGTCGATTTATATAGGTACACCTTATTTACACGTTTGACAGTTTAACTGTCAAACGTCATGTCAGTGTCATTCAACTGCCACTATCCTCTTACATATTATGTATAAATACTTGGATATCAGTAGTGTGTAACAATGAATTCTTACCATATTGATTAAAGCCATCTAAAAACTATAGTATCGTTACGTCCGCTACGGCTATACTGACTTACGTCGACATCTAAGTGAGTTCAATTATAAGAATAGTATCACAACAACAATCACTTTGTACGAAACATGTTCACAAAAATAAACTGGACTCATATTTACAGTAATTACGGTTTCATTTTATGAGTCTAGAAATAAGTTTTCTGTATCAGCTGCTTTGATACCATTGTTACAAATTGTATTTACTATTCTATGAAGGGATCATTAACATTCACAATACACAGTCATGTTACATAGAAGTACAGCTTTAATTTTACAATATTACACCACTGCATTATCCATCCACAAATTGACAAAAATAATATAGTACAAAAGGAGCCACTACGAAGCATCATAAAAATTTAAATAACGTTTTTAAGAATAATAAATTAAAAATAGTTAAGTAATTCTGCTTATGGCTGATAAATAATTGAAACAAAATAAATAATTGAAATTCATAACTGACTTAAATAATTAAATTTGTTTTCACTAATTTACAAGTATACAGGTACCTACTTGTATGATAACAGTAGGTTATACTAGGACAATACTTTATTCTAATAAACTGTCATTGCCATTGCCCTTCCTTTCACATTAAATAGACAAGTAACAACGGTCAATGTCCTTGATACTATCTAGCCCCACACCTTCTGCACATGAGTCCAGGCTAGAACAAGGCGAAAGACTTCAGCAGTTCGTAGGCAATATGATCATTATCAAAATAATCATCAAAACAACCATCAAAGTAACCATTAAAACAATCATCAAAATAATCATCAAAACAATCATCAAAACAATCATCAAAACAATCATCAAAACAATCACCAAAACAATCATCAAAACAATTATCAAAACAATCATCAAAACAACTACCAAAATAATCATCAAAACAATTATCAAAATAATCATCAAAATAATTATCAAAACAACCATCAAAACTACCATCAAAATAATCATCAAAATAATCATCAAAACAATCATCAAAACAATCATCAAAATAATTATCAAAATAACCATCAAAACAATTATCAAAACAATCATCAAAATAACCATCAAATTACTTATCAAAATAATTATCAAAATTAATTATCAAAATAATTATCAAAACAATTATCAAAATAATTATCAATATAATTATCAAAATCATCATCAAAATCATCATCAAAATCATCATCAAAATCATCACCAAAATCATTATCAAAATCATTATCAAAATCATTATCAAAATCTTTATCAAAATCATTATCAAAATCATTACCAAAATCCTTATCAAAATCCTTATCAAAATCATTATTATCAATATCGTCATCATTGCCAGCATTATCATCAACTTCTTAACCATCGGTAAGTTAATCATCAATAATAATTCAATCATCGTCAACTATTTAATCATCAATGAATAAATCGATGTTATCACATTATTATAGATACTCGTATTTACAGATACCCTTATATCATCACTGCTACCTACATTATCGATCCTTGTTTAGAAGAAGTTTATATGTAATGCTGTGTATGGTTAACAGAACCTCTAACCTATAGTAAGACCGCCCTTTTACTTTCTTTGTATATGTATTTTAAAATTTAACTTAAATACATACATACATAGACTCACGCCTGTTTCCCCAAAGGGGTAGGCAGAGGCATATTAAACGCCCACTTTTCGCCAGTGTTTTAATCCCACGTAATAGGTGGCGAGCCTATTGCCGCTTATCGGGATATTTTGTTTGCCAGAGCCTCGTCCGTTGATCGGCAGGTGCACCACTTGCAGGTGAGGTTGGCTTGGGACCGTAAGTTCTTGGTGGGAACCCTATGCACCCTGGTGGGAACCCTATGCACCCTAACTACCTTAAATACCTTAGTAAGAAAAAAAAAAATCTGTAAAAGCAACTATGTTATCAAAGAATATCTAAACGTTATTAATCAATAAATCGTAGCTATCTAAAAGTACAAAGTTTTTTATTATATTCTACAAAAAATAACTGTAGGAAAAACTATAAATGTAACTATAATCAAAATTGATATCTATATTAATAATACACTAAAATGTTATCAATCTAGAATAATAAATGCAGCAAACCCTTTTAAAGCATGTTACTATAATATATCTTTTAACTATAATATATCAAATGCACCTAGGTAAATATATATGCTATTATTGTATATTACTAAACTGCTCTTCTCTCCTAATAGTGTTCCATAATAATTGTTTCCTAATTGTTAGTCTACCACCTGTAAATGTACAGTATGGAATGCTATAAACTGAATTAACCTGAATGTATTGCAGGTACAAACAGTACAAAAGTATAAATAAATAACCAGTAACCAAAAATGAACCAATTTAGTTAATAGCTTATTTATGTTACCAATAGTCAGTGAACTGCCTAAAGTTAAACTAGACGCCAATGCCAGTAAAAATACCCTTGGTAAGAAACGGTAGGTATAATAAATAGTCATGTAGAAAGTCAAACAAGACACTAGTTAAAATAAGGAAATTCAGACCAATCGGTTAATATTTCAATATCTATAAGTCAAATATACATACCCAGATTGATTCATTTAGGTCGCAACACTTATAAACATCAATGTACTTATACAAATACATAATATATTTATTCGAATATCTTATTTAATTTCATCAATTTCAGTTTAATTTATCAATTGTATTATGAAATAATTGGCCATTTAATTCCATTTACACAATCAGAAATCTGACATCGTTTTAAATTCGATTTTTTTACATATTTTACGTTAGGTTAGGTTAGGTTCATTCAGTTTCATTATTTATTTATTTATTTATTTCATATAGGTCCTTCACAGCTGACAATACAAACTAAGGTTATTACAATGTATATAGGTACGCCAATTACGAAGTACACTTTTAAATTAGTTAATTACAGACAGGGTAGACAATGTTCGTTTATAGTATTTAATTTACAAACAACACGTACATAATATTGTGTTCTAATGTTAATCAAATATGTCCGGTATGTGTGTGCGTGTGTGTGTGCGCGTGTCACATACACAATGTGTGTGTGTGTGTGTGTGTGTGTGTGTGTGTGTGTGTAAGTGTAGTGTAGGTGTATTATAATTAAGATTTTGCGACTTATAAGAGGTTTGGTATAAAAATAGTAAGCTTACATGTAAGTATTGTTTAAAATAAATACATAAAACTCTTCAAGCACCTAGAATTATTAAATCCCATTTTAATCAATATTGCCATGGTCTACAATTGAACCACACAAAGTTCAGGTACACATGTATATCTTTGCATAAAAAAATATCTCTAAATAGCTAATCTATCGCAGTGTATATACCCGAGATACTAAATTGATAAGATAGTTCATTACCGAGAGCTAATCCTAAGATTGATTATTACTATATGGTCTTAATAGGTTTACAGTTTAACACATGGCACTTCATAATAAAAATACATAATTTCAATGAATAAAAGTAGATAAAAATAAATACCGTCTCATATTTAATTAATTTATTGAATTTATTTGTATTATTTCCGAGAATGGATAAGTAAACTATGAGAATGTTTTAAAAAAAAAATCAGTGATGTAATATGGAACTATTTTCAAGTTGTATCAATTTAGTTGAATAGCTTATTTCAGATCCATTTAATTAGACAGATATCTGCATTTATTACACATTTCATTTTAACTATTTTATCTACTAGTATCGTTATAAATAACAGGAAATTATCAACCAGAATACCACTACTTGAAAATATTGGATACACTGCCATCTAATAGTGTCAGACATAAGCAAAATGATGTCACTTAGTTACTTTAACAAGTCAATTTAATCTTATGTAATATAAAAACATTCTTCAATAACTACTTTTTAATAAAAATATCTTGAGCTATATATTTAGACGTAGCATATATGACCCCTCAGGCCTCAGGAGGATGAGGTATGTTTAAAAAATAAAAGGAAATACCTAGTTACTAAACGAAACTATCATTTTATCGATATGATCTAGCTAGGCACAGACCCGCTTGATATAATATAGAATATTTCTGTACTAACACACAAAAGTTCGCTTGTAGTAATAGTTATACAAAACTCATAGGTTATCTTTACAACATTGTGGTGCCTCTGAGACAAATGGAAGCTATTTGTTTTTGTTCTTCCAATAGAAATCAAAGTGACAAAATCATAAGTATGTCTATTGTAAGTAAACTGGTGGAAATTATCTGGGTACATGACAATTACTCACTAAACAATTATAGAAAGGGCATTATTTGTAATTCGATACATAAATTATAGTGCCATAAACAATGATTAACCAGTTAAAAATACGAGTATATTTATACTCGTATTTTTAACTGGTTAATCAGTGTTTATATAAAACAATTGATGAATAAACAACTGATGTCGATCTGTGTTGTGCGGCGTATGATAGAGACTGACAAAAGAGTGACCTATTAGCAGATTCGGACAAGCTTAGGCACCGGTATGAGTCAAGTGCACAAAATCCTCCACGAACATTTAGCGGTCAGGAAGCTTTGCGCCCGGTGGATACCTCATAATTTGACTAAGGCTCAAAAACTCCATCGTGTGGATTGGTGCCGTAAAATGATTGAAAGATTTAACGGAGGTGACTCAAATGCTGTGGTCGACATACTAACAGGTGACGAAAGCTGGATTTACTGTTATGATCCTGAAACCAAAAGACAATCTGCTCAGTGGGTGTTTCCTTTCGAGGAGTTGCCAACTAAAGTGAAGAGAGATCGAAGTGCGGGAAAAAAAATGGTGGCCTCGTTCTTTGGAAGGATAGGTCATTTCGCAACAATTGTGTTAGAGGATCAAAAAACAGTTTCTGCAGAATGGTACACTACCAATTGTTTGCCACTTGTCTTGGAAAAAGTTCGAGAGAAACGACCTCGCAGTAGGATCCTCCTTCACCACGACAACGCCTCATCGCACACCGCCAAGCGAACGATCGACTATTTGGCGACATCAAACGTTGAATTACTGGGTCACCCGCCGTATAGCCCCGACCTCGCGCCTTGTGATTTTTATTTATTTCCAAAAATTAAAGAAAAACTTAAAGGAAAGCGGTTTATGAATGCTGAAGAAGCGGTGGCTGCGTATCGCGATGCCATTGAAGAGACCCCTAAGGACGAGTGGGCAAAGTGCTTTGCCCAGTGGTTCCATCGCATGCAGCGGTGTATTGACGTCAATGGACAATATTTTGAAAAGATATAATAAAACTAATAACTGGCTAATGTAATCAGTTTTTGATTTTCTAAGAACTTTCAGTTTGACCCTCGTATCTATAATAATGTGATAACATCGATTTATTCATTGATGATTAAATAGTTGACGATGATTGAATTATTATTGATGATTAACTTACCGATGGTTAAGAAGTTGATGATAATGCTGGCAATGATGACGATATTGATAATAATGATTTTGATAAGGATTTTGATAAGGATTTTGATAATGATTTTGATAATGATTTTGATAAAGATTTTGATAATGATTTTGATAATGATTTTGATAATGATTTTGGTGATGATTTTGATGATGATTTTGATGATGATTTTGATGATGATTTTGATGATGATTTTGATAATTATTTTGATAATTATTTTGATAATTGTTTTGATAATTATTTTGATAATTAATTTTGATAATTATTTTGATAAGTAATTTGATGGTTATTTTGATGATTGTTTTGATGATTGTTTTGATAATTGTTTTGATGGTTATTTTGATAATTATTTTGATGATTGTTTTGATGATTGTTTTGATGATTATTTTGATGATTATTTTGATGGTAGTTTTGATTGTTGTTTTGATAATTATTTTGATGATTATTTTGATAATTGTTTTGATGATTATTTTGGTAGTTGTTTTGATGATTGTTTTGATAATTGTTTTGATGATTGTTTTGGTGATTGTTTTGATGATTGTTTTGATGATTGTTTTGATGATTGTTTTGATGATTATTTTGATGATTGTTTTAATGGTTACTTTGATGGTTGTTTTGATGATTATTTTGATAATGATCATATTGCCTACGAACTGCTGAAGTCTTTCGCCTTGTTCTAGCCTGGTCTCATGTGCAGAAGGTGTGGGGCTAGATAGTATCAAGGACATTGACCGTTGTTACTTGTCTATTTAATGTGAAAGGAAGGGCAATGGCAATGACAGTTTATTAGAATAAAGTATTGTCCTAGTATTACCTACTGTTATCATACAAGTAGGTACCTGTATACTTGTAAATTAGTGAAAACAAATTTAATTATTTAAGTCAGTTATGAATTTCAATTATTTATTTTGTTTCAATTATTTATCAGCCATAATCAGAATTACTTAACTGTTTTTAATTTATTATTCTTAAAAACGTTATTTAAATTTTTATGATGCTTCGTAGTGGCTCCTTTTGTACTATATTATTTTTGTCAATTTGTGGATGGATAATGCAGTGGTGTAATATTGTAAAATTAAAGCTGTACTTCTATGTAACATGACTGTGTATTGTGAATGTTAATGATCCCTTCATAGAATAGTAAATACAATGTGTAACAATGGTATCAAAGCAGCTGATACAGAAAACTTATTTCTAGACTCATAAAATGAAACCGTAATTACTGTAAATATGAGTCCAGTTTATTTTTGTGAACATGTTTCGTACAAAGTGATTGTTGTTGTGATACTATTCTTATAATTGAACTCACTTAGATGTCGACGTAAGTCAGTATAGCCGTAGCGGACGTAACGATACTATAGTTTTTAGATGGCTTTAATCAATATGGTAAGAATTCATTGTTACACAGGTAATACAGGGCGCCCGTCGGGCGATTGTTTAGTAAAGTGTTATTTATTGTACTTCGAGTACAAAGTAATTGTCAGTCTGGCCGTGAGAGATATGTAATGATATCTAGGCTTTTGACTGAAATTACTGATATCCAAGTATTTATACATAATATGTAAGAGGATAGTGGCAGTTGCCACACTAAACAATTATAGAAAGGGCATTATTTGTAATTCGATACATAAATTATAGTGCCATAAACAATGATTAACCAGTTAAAAATACGAGTATAAATATACTCGTATTTTAAACTGGTTAATAATTGTTTATATAAAACAATTGATGAATAAACAACTGATGCCGATACGGCTAGATTGGTTTAAATAAACCAATCTAGCCGTATCGACATCAGTCAACCTATGAACCTTCTTAATGGCATAAGCAGCTGAGCTAAGTTTCCCTGAGAGATATGTAACGTGCGCACCCCACTGTAATTTCGAATCAAGTGTTATTCCTAAAAATAATGTAGATACAGATGTTTCGAGAACATCGTCATTTAGAGCTATACTAGGACCAAGGTTTCTGACATTAGGCAGAGAAACTTAACACATTTTGTTTTTTTGGCGTTCAGTACCAGATTGCTTACATTAAACCATTTAGTTACTTGAATGAGCGCACTCTTTATTTCGTTAAAATGTTCCTTATTTCTATCTACTTTGAATATCAAAGAAGTATCGTCAGCAAACAGTACAACGTCACAAATGTTTTTCAAGTAAAAAGGTAAATCGTTTATGTAAACAAGAAACAGGAAAGGCCCTAGGACACCTTTCGCTCTGACACCTTGATATATTGTGCGGATGTTGCCATTGGCCGTGGTTCTATGACCAACACTCGTAGATGTGATTGGTGGAATAACAACTTAGCTGAACTTCACAGAGCACTTAGAAAGTTAAATCTATTAAAAAGACGTCAAATAACAGGTGACGTGTATGACACTGCCTTCATTGCTCTTAGAGTTGCCAGATCTCATTATTGGCCTGCCGTTGAAAACTGCAAAAGAAATTTGTTACGTAAGATTTTTGATAGACTCGACAGGGAGAGTCCGTAGTCTCCTTTATATCAAGAATTTAAGGCAAATAGATATATCGACTTAGCTTTTAAGCTAAAATTTTGATGTTTTGGGTATACCCAGAATTCTCTGATACCCGACGATCGACTGGAGAATGAGACTGACTACCACCGTCGGATCCGGCAATGGGCTGCTTTGCAACCCGTTTCACCAGCATCAGACCTACCATTATATGACGAATTTATAAATGCTGTCGGATCTCTGCCGCCTAACAAAGCTTCAGGTGAAGATAAAATCTCCAACAAGATGATAAAGAAGCTTGTAAAACATCTGGTGAGTCCAGTTTGTGTTTAAATGTTGCATAGCAGAAGGTATTTTTCCTCGTATACGGCGCAGTGGTTACATTAGGATCATACCAAAAAGAGGAGATATACCGTCCGATGACCCTAAGTCATATAGGCCAATAACTTTGTTACCATCATTAGGAAAGCTTTTAGAACGTCTCGTAGTTTCCCGGCTTCTGCCGGGCGGCATTAGATTTAGCGATAGACAATTTGGCTTCATAGTAGGTAAATCGACAGTCGACGCAGTTATATCGGTTAGAAAGATAGTCTCGTCATCAACACAACTTCTTAGGTATATCTGGCGCTTTCGACAACGCTTGGTGGCTAATGCTTTTATTTAAATTAAAGTCTCGTGGATGCTTTAGTAACATATATTTCCTCATTTATACATATTTCTACATGGATCTGCAAAGTTAAAATTAGGCCACTATGCTGTGTCAAAGGCGCTGACCATGGGTTGTCCGCAGGGATCAGTGTTGGGCCCGTATTTATGGAACCTAGGTTTTGATGCCTTTCTTAGCATACCACTACCACCAGGTTGCTCATTGACCGGATACGCAGATGACGGTCTTTTGCTTATTCAATCCAATACTAGAGTAGGACTTGAAAGGTTAGCTAATCAATGTTTAGACTCAATCAAAAATTGGGGTGAACGCAATCGTTTATATTATTCTCCACAGAAAACGTTTTAATTACTTTTGAAAGGGAACTTAAAAACACCGCCACGAATCAAATTCAATAACGTTACCATTAAAAACAAAGAATCAGTTTGCTATTTAGGGTTAGTTTTAGAGAGAAACTTTTCATTAACGTATTAGTATTGTGGGCGCAAATTCATTCCACTTCTGATGTCAGAATCAGAAAAGCTCCCTATAGTGTAAAGACAGTTTTGATAAATAAAAGAGACAACTACCAAATCATACTTTCACTTATTCAGTTTGGCACAAGGATATATCTTTAGATTATGTCGTGATTCTACATTTACATTTAGAGCCCAGTTCGCAAAGCAAATGCATAGAACCAAGAGAAAGAACGGGCAATAAAACTCTTGATCATTCTTTTCAATAAATACCTAATAATTAACAAACAGTTGTACAGCCAATTTATATCAAATATCAATGTTATGGGTAGTTATATATTACTAGAAAGGTCTGTCTTACAACAGAACATTATTTAGCATTAACACAATCTACTAAAAGTATACCACAGGTATATAATGAATCTCATTGATACAACTTGATCCACAGTAGGTATATAATTCTTACTTATATCTCACAAACGATCAAACTACCCACAATATCAATAAGATAATGATTACACTATCTTACATTGTTTCCTAGATGATTAAACAAAAGAACAAGCAACACAGAATATTGAAACACAGTGGCAGTTAAATAGTCAGAGCCATATCGTACCTGAGCAGTCGTCGAAGGAGAATAGGACGAACTAGCCGAGCCTGTCGACTTATATAGGTACACCTTATTTACACGTTTGACAGTTTAACTGTCAAACGTCATGTCAGTGTCATTCAACTGCCACTATCCTCTTACATATTAAGTATAAATACTTGGATATCAGTAATTTCAGCCAAAAGCCTAGATATCATTACATATCTCTCACACTCTGTGGACTAATTGGGAAGCTTCCTTAGAGCCTTTAGCATAAATACGGTTATTTTGTTTGTTAAAATGTTGCTCAATTTAAAAAAAAAAACATCCGTATACAACATTTTTCGGTGACCTCCCTTTGCTTACCGCTTCAGTAGTTGTTTCGATTTTACCACCCTATTCTTTTTTAAATTATCAGTTAAGAAATGACCAGTGCGTCTCTTATAAGCTGCAAGTCCTAAGTCATCTTTTAAAATACGCGACATGGTTCTAGGTGCTATCTTCATCTCCCGAGATAAAATCTTTTGCTTTCGGGCAGGATTTCTTCGAATTCTTTCCCTTACTGCTTTGACCACCTTTTTCGTACGAACACTACGTGAACGGCCAGGTCTTTTTCTGTCACAAACAGAGGAGGTCTCATTGTACCTATTAATAGCCCGGTACACAAACATTTGACTAATACCAAGTGTATGGAGAGTTTTAAAAATTGCTTTTGGCTCCATACCTACTTTGTGTAAAGTAGTCACAGCAATTCAGTTCTTTTTATCACCCCACTGCATTTTAATATTGCAAAATATTGTACAATGTATTGGCGCTAAAACGAGAAAACACAATAAACAATCGTATAAAAATGATTTTATTGATTTATATAATAATGATAAATAATTTGTATTTTATCTTTTTCAAATGTTTGTATGTCCTAAAGACAAAACATAGTGCACTGTAACAAATGTAACACCTTTCATTTTACCTATGTTTAACAAGTAAATGATTTGATTTGATTTGACAGATTCCAAATTCAAATGTAATATTTTTTTTATTGTAACAGTATTTATGGCCAGACTTACTACGGAATTCAATATTCGATCTATAGATAGATCTGATCTGTAATCTGTATTTGATTTTAGATTCTCTTTAGGGTTCCGTACCTAAAAGGTAAAAAACGGGACCCTATTACTAAGCCGCCGCTGTCTGTCTGTCTGTCTGTCCGTCTGTCTGTCTGTCACCAGGCTGTATCTCATAAGCCGTCATAGCTAGAAAGCTGAAATTTTCACAAATTATGTATTTCGATTGCCGCTGTAACAAGAAATACTAAAAATAAAATATTAAGGGGGGTCCCATACAAAAAACGTGTTGTTTTTCATATTTTTTGCTCAAAGTTACTAACTGTAACAGGGCTTTAAATTTTCACAGAATATGTACGAGGGTCAAACTGAAAGTTCTTAGAAAATCAAAAACTGATTACATTAGCCAGTTATTAGTTTTATTATATCTTTTCAAAATATTGTCCATTGACGTCAATACACCGCTGCATGCGATGGAACCACTGGGAAAAGCACTTTGCCCACTCGTCCTTAGGGGTCTCTTCAATGGCATCGCGATACGCAGCCACCGCTTCTTCAGCATTCATAAACCGCTTTCCTTTAAGTTTTTCTTTAATTTTTGGAAATAAATAAAAATCACAAGACGCGAGGTCGGGGCTATACGGCGGGTGACCCAGTAATTCAACGTTTGATGTCGCCAAATAGTCGATCGTTCGCTTGGCGGTGTGCGACGAGGCGTTGTCGTGGTGAAGGAGGATCCTACTGCGAGGTCGTTTCTCTCGAACTTTTTCCAAGACAAGTGGCAAACAATTGGTAGTGTACCATTCTGCAGAAACTGTTTTTTGATCCTCTAACACAATTGTTGCGAAATGACCTATCCTTCCAAAGAACGAGGCCACCATTTTTTTCCCGCACTTCGATCTCTCTTCACTTTAGTTGGCAACTCCTCGAAAGGAAACACCCACTGAGCAGATTGTCTTTTGGTTTCAAGATCATAACAGTAAATCCAGCTTTCGTCACCTGTTAGTATGTCGAACACACCATTTGAGTCACCTCCGTTAAATCTTTCAATCATTTTACGGCACCAATCCACACGATGGAGTTTTTGAGCCTTAGTCAAATTATGAGGTATCCACCGGGCGCAAAGCTTCCTGACCGCTAAATGTTCGTGGAGGATTTTGTGCACTTGACTCATACCGATGCCTAAGCTTGTCCGAATCTGCTGATAGGTCACTCTTTTGTCAGTCTCTATCATACGCCGCACAACACAGATGTTATTTTCAGTCGTCGCCGTAGAAGGCCGTCCCTCACGTACATCATCAGTGAGATTAGTGCGACCACGTTTAAACTCATTAAACCAGTTGTAAACAGTCGCACGAGATGGGGCTTCATTGTGAAAGGCCAATCGTAGTCTATCATAACTTTCTTGTTGACTTAAATGACATCGAAAGTCATAAAAAATCATTGCACGAAAATTTTCTCGTGTTAAATTCATGTTGACGTGACACAGACAATTTTCAATTTGCCGCCAAATCGTAAAACAAATGACAAATGAATGAAATATATACTCAGTAATATTGGCAAAGAGTTCTATTTTCAAATTTTAGAATATTTTTTTTATTATATTGTTTATAAGTGGCCAGTTCTAAGAACTTTCAGTTTGACCCTCGTAGTTGTATATTGCCTTTCAAAATAAATAATTAAATAAAAAAAGTTAATAATAAAGGGTGGCTCCCATACAACAAACGTAATTTTTAAGCAATTTCTAACTCGATCTTAATAAACAGGTAGAAACTTAAAAAATATTTAAGTATTCATACAACGAACGTGATTTTCTTTTATAGATGATGGTAAGGAACCCTTCGTGCGCGAGTCCGACTCGCACTTGCCCAATTTTTTTTGACATAAGCTCCTTACAAAATATGTCAAATCTCTAGATATAGATATATATGATATCAAACACGAATCTCGAATCTCAAAATCCATGTATGGATCGAATATTGAAAATGGTCGTAAGTATATATGGATTTGACTACTAGAGATTCATTTAATACTGGAGGATGCCCGCAGCTACGCCCGCACACTTATTAATTTAACCGTTTCTCCCCGAAACCGTGGCGGGCATTTTCGGACACCTCTACGATTCCCAAGGAACATACATGGCAGATTTCATTTTCTTGCATTTAATAGTTTTGGCTGCAGCTTTTTTGTCAGTCAGTCAAGAATTTTATATATACAGATGACATAAGCTCAATAATTCAAAATATGTTTAAAATATAGTAGGTATATCTAGGCAGCGATCGCCTAGTGGAAATACCGACAGATGCAGAAGGTATTCACTTCCCTCTCGCGCGCTTCGTACAGTGTGGTGCGAAATTAATCGCTGTGTTTTTTAAATAACTTTTTACCGGTTTTGTGATAATTTCTTAGCTCGTGAGTTGCTTCTGGTTTTAGGGTTAAGGCTCCATGTATTGTAAGTTTTTTTTACATATTATATTGTAAATAGTGTTAAAAAAGTGTAATTCATCGATCGGTAATTCTTTTATTTTTCTTAATGTGGGTACTGCGAAATAAAGTAGGTAAATTTTGTTAAATTATTTTTACTGTTCAATATATTTCATTGTGTTTAGATTTTCTTTTGCGGATATAATATAGTATAGTTAAATAAGGTAAGGTAATAATGTCTTTATACTGTAATGAACCACTTGATCGTGGTGGCGGCACGGATTTTTGTACACCGAAGTCACCAACGACTAAACGTTTATTTAGTGATATGTCACCATCGTTTATTACGCCAGATGATAGGTCAAAACGTTTTCAAAGCGAACCATTGGTAAATAGCGCCAGTTATTCTGATAGTTATTGTGATTTAGTAGCTCAGGCAACTAGTTATTTGGTCAACATAAATGAGTTAGTGAACGATTAAGGATCGCGTATTAATGTCGCTAATAAAACTGCCATAATGGATTTTACGCAGCGTATTACAGGTATAGTATCCATACTAGCATTAAAATCGTCTAGCAACGAAACTAGGATGGCTAATATGGAACGAGAGTTAGATAGCTTAAAAAACAATCAGCAAAAGCCAACCTACGCACAAAAACTTAGTCTTCGTCTACCAGCGAAGTCAGTGCCGGCGGCGGCCGCAGTGGAGTCTCACCGTGTCCAACGCCCTGCTATTGTAGCTTACCCGACTACAGAGCGTTCAGCTGAATACGGGTCGTCATCCATTTTGAAGCAGGCACTGATGAAGGCCATCAAACCTTGCGACGAAGGCTTTCAAGTAGTAGGTGTTAAAAAAACAGCCAAGTCTGGGATAGTACTACGTGTAGCCAACGAAAAACAACTCAAAAAGTTGGAATCCGTAAGTGCAATTAGGTCTGCCGGTCTACGTCTAGAGAAGCCGAAAGGGCGTAAGCCACGCATTCTTGTCAAGGACGTTCTCACGTGCTATGGAAGACAAAGCGTTCATTACGGCGTTATACCGTCAGAATATTAAAGATGAGGTAAGCGTAGACGAGGAAACGTTTATT
The DNA here is from genome assembly GCA_944739405.2 of Euclidia mi. Classification (NCBI taxonomy): domain Eukaryota; kingdom Metazoa; phylum Arthropoda; class Insecta; order Lepidoptera; family Erebidae; genus Euclidia; species Euclidia mi. Next base: position 57,198,200 of record OX123190.2, read on the forward strand.
AAAAATACTAAAATCACTCGACGGCACAAATTAGATAATGGTCGTAAATGGATAGGCCTGGAAGTAGAACCAGACATTCGTAAACATCTTGTTAGCATAAAAGAAAAATTGTTTATAGGCTGGGCAACATGTAGGATTATAGACGACGTAGAAATAGTGCGGTGTTCAAAATGTCAACAATTCGGTCATGTTCAAAAGTTTTGTACGTATAAAACAGCTGCTTGTGCGCACTGTGCTGGGGAACACGAAACATGCTCAAATAAAGATCTTCCTGATTTTAAACCTTCATGCGTAGCATGTAAACGCCATAAGAAACCGCATGACTATCGTTGCGGATCTCAGGAATGTCCCACATATAAGTTGAAATTAGAACAACTAATTCTTAATACTAACTACTGAATTAATAGGTTAGGAACCTCTTACTTAGGTAGGTATGTACATCATGGATAATATCGTTATAGGATAATTAAATCGTCACAACGATAGGGTGGCGAAATTAGAGTTAGAGCGTTTAGTTATAGAATATAAGTTAGACGTAATTCTCGTACAAGAACAATATCAAAATACAAGCCAGAGTAATAAAATCATACAGCTGGACGGCAAAGCGCGAGCTGGGATTTATGTCGCGAATTCAAAGTTAACTGTAACATCTATTAGTAATCTTATGACGTCACACTGTGTGGTTGCGGAGGTATCTTTTGCGTCCTTTAGAGTTTATTTTGTCAGCTGCTACTCGCTTTGTCTTAAGGTCCCTTATGGGCCATAAGGTCATAATTAGTGCCGATGTGAATGCATCATCTACGTTATGGTATGGCAAATATCGTTCCACTGATAGGGATCGACGCTGCGCCGTCCAGGATTTCATTGCAGAAATGAATTTACCCATCTACAACACACCAGATGCACCACCTACTTTTTGCAGCCCCATGGGCGAGTCTTCTACTGACGTCACACTCTCTAGTGGGGACGTTCGTATAGATAGGTGGCGTGTTCTACCGGACGCGTCATGTAGTGACCACCGCCTAATCGTGTACGAATTCACGTCAAGACTGCTACGGGACTCGTCTTGTATCTCCTCTATTAATTTTAGATATAAAACAAAAGGAGCAAATTGGGATCTTTTTGGTTCACTATTCGCGTCACATGTCAAATACTTCACTTGCTGTAGACTTTCTGTTGATGAAAGTGCTGAAATCATGTCTCAAACTCAAACTCAAAATCATTTATTCATTTAGGCCACAAAGTGACGCTTATGTACGTCAAAAGTTAAAGTTAATTACTAGATGATTCTACATTTACATTTACTGCCACGTTCGCAATGCAATAGGTAGAACCACGAGAAAGAACGGGCAATAAAACTCGTGGCCACTCTTTTTAACTGCCAGTATAATGGTTTTACATGTTATATTTGTAAGGAGCTGCAACTGTTTCACACTGTGAGTTATCTACTATTGCAAAAGTTAATAGTTATTTATATCATACTCAAGCAATAAATTATGTTTATTTAGTAAGCCTCCCAAAGTGAATGTGGTGAAACAGGAGCATCCACTTACGTCTTTTGATGTAAGCAACTCGCGAACATGACTGTTCTGATCTATGGTGGAACAGTATGTTTCGAAAAGTAATGGTATATGAACCTGCAGCAATTTACAATCTATTAGTTATCAGTTCATGACCACGAGTTACCGTCACCTTACAAATCCGATAAATTATAATAAAAAGAGTAGAACAAGAATGCAAATGTAGCATAAAAAGAGAATACGGTAATTAACTACACTATAAAACTGCCTATTGGCCTAATAATAAAAATAAATTGACCTAATTAAAGAATATTTATTTCCAAGCGTACTTGTCGTCAAGATACTCACTTAAACTATAATATGCCTTTAGTAAAAGATTATTTTTAACAATTGTCTGAAACGACCTTAAAGGCAAGTCTAAAATATTACTTGGTATTTTATTATACATTCTTATACTTAGCCCAATAAAAGAGCTATGCGTTTTGTGTAAACGGAAATATGGTACACATAATTTGTGCCTGTTCCTAGTATTAATATTGTGTATGTCACTATTCATTTTGTAAGAATTTATATGTAGTCGTACATGCATAACACTGGCATAAATATATTGTGATGCTACAGTAAGAATACCAATATTTTTAAATTTTTCTTTAAGTGAGACTCTTGTCTTTAACTGGTAAATGGCCTTTAACTGCTCGTTTTTGTAATATAAAAATATTTTCGATGTCAGCGGCCCTACCCCATAATAATATGCCATATGACATAACACTATGAAAATAGCTAAAATAAACCAATCTAGCCGTAGCGACATCAGTCAACCTATAAACCTTCTTAATGGCATAAGCAGCTGAGCTAAGTTTCCCTGAGAGATATGTAACATGCGCACCCCACTGTAATTTCGAATCAAGTGTTATTCCTAAAAATAATGTAGATACAGATGTTTCGAGAACATCGTCATTTAGAGCTATACTAGGACCAAGGTTTCTGACATTAGGCAGAGAAACTTAACACATTTTGTTTTTTTGGCGTTCAGTACCAGATTGCTTACATTAAACCATTTAGTTACTTGAATGAGCGCACTCTTTATTTCGTTAAAATGTTCCTTATTTCTATCTACTTTGAATATCAAAGAAGTATCGTCAGCAAACAGTACAACGTCACAAATGTTTTTCAAGTAAAAAGGTAAATCATTTATCTAAACAAGAAACAGGAAAGGCCCTAGGACACCTTTCGCTCTGACACCTTGATATATTGTGCGGATGTTGCCATTGGCCGTGGTTCTATGATGTAGATGTGATTGGTGGAATAACAACTTAGCTGAACTTCACAGAGCACTTAGAAAGTTAAATCTATTAAAAAGACGTCAAATAACAGGTGACGTGTAAGACACTGCCTTCATTGCTCTTAGAGTTGCCAGATCTCATTATTGGCCTGCCGTTGAAAACTGCAAAAGAAATTTGTTACGTAAGATTGTTGATAGACTCGATAGGGAGGGTCCGTAGTCTCCTTTATATCAAGAATTTAAGGCAAATAGATATATCGACTTAGCTTTTAAGCTAAAATTTTGATGTTTTGGGTATACCCAGAATTCTCTGATACCCGACGATCGACTGGAGAATGAGACTGACTACCACCGTCGGATCCGGCAATGGGCTGCTTTGCAACCCGTTTCACCAGCGTCAGACCTACCATCATATGACGAATTTATAAATGCTGTCGGATCTCTGCCGCCTAACAAAGCTTCAGGTGAAGATAAAATCTCCAACAAGATGATAAAGGAAGCTTGTAAAACATCTGGTGAGTCCATTTTGTTTGTGTTTAAATGTTGCATAGCAGAAGGTATTTTTCCTCGTATACGGCGCAGTGGTTACATTAGGATCATACCAAAAAGAGGAGATATACCGTCCGATGACCCTAAGTCATATAGGCCAATAACTTTGTTACCATCATTAGGAAAGCTTTTAGAACGTCTCGTAGTTTCCCGGCTTCTGCCGAGCGGCATTAGATTTAGCGATAGACAATTTGGCTTCATAGTAGGTAAATCGACAGTCGACGCAGTTATATCGGTTAGGAAGATAGTCTCGTCATCAACACAACTTCTTAGGTATATCTGGCGCTTTCGACAACGCTTGGTGGCTAATGCTTTTACTTAAATTAAAGTCTCGTGGATGCTTTAGTAACATATATTCCCGCATTTATACATATTTCTACATGGATCTGCAAAGTTAAAATTAGGCCACTATGCTGTGTCAAAGGCGCTGACCATGGGTTGTCCGCAGGGATCAGTGTTGGGCCCGTATTTATGGAACCTAGGTTTTGATGCCTTTCTTAGCATACCACTACCACCAGGTTGCTCATTGACCGGATACGCAGATGACGGTCTTTTGCTTATTCAATCCAATACTAGAGTAGGACTTGAAAGGTTAGCTAATCAATGTTTAGACTCAATCAAAAATTGGGGTGAACGCAATCGTTTATATTATTCTCCACAGAAAACGTTTTAATTACTTTTGAAAGGGAACTTAAAAACACCGCCACGAATCAAATTCAATAACGTTACCATTAAAATCAAAGAATCAATTTGCTATTTAGGGTTAGTTTTAGAGAGAAACTTTTCATTAACGTATTAGTATTGTGGGCGCAAATTCATTCCACTTCTGATGTCAGAATCAGAAAAGCTCCCTATAGTGTAAAGACAGTTTTGATAAATAAAAGAGACAACTACCAAATCATACTTTCATTTATTCAGTTTGGCACAAGGATATATCTTTAGATTATGTCGTGATTCTACATTTACATTTAGAGCCCAGTTCGCAAAGCAAATGCATAGAACCAAGAGAAAGAACGGGCAATAAAACTCTTGATCATTCTTTTCAATAAATACCTAATAATTAACAAACAGTTGTACAGCCAATTTATATCAAATATCAATGTTATGGGTAGTTATATATTACTAGAAAGGTCTGTCTTACAACAGAACATTATTTAGCATTAACACAATCTACTAAAAGTATACCACAGGTATATAATGAATCTCATTGATACAACTTGATCCACAGTAGGTATATTATGCTTACTAATATCTCACAAACGATCAAACTACCCACAATATCAATAAGATAATGATTACACTATCTTACATTGTTTCCTAGATGATTAAACAAAAGAACAAGCAACACAGAATATTGAAACACAGTGGCAGTTAAATAGTCAGAGCCATATCGTACCTGAGCAGTCGTCGAAGGAGAATAGGACGAACTAGCCGAGCCTGTCGACTTATATAGGTACACCTTATTTACACGTTTGACAGTTTATCTGTCAAACGTCATGTCAGTGTCATTCAACTGCCACTATCCTCTTACATATTAAGTATAAATACTTGGATATCAGTAATTTCAGCCAAAAGCCTAGATATCATTACATATCTCTCAAACTCTGTGGACTAATTGGGAAGCTTTCTTAGAGTCTTGAGCATAAATACGGTTATTTTGTTTGTTAAAATGTTGCACAATTAAAAAAAAAAATCATCCGTATACAACATTTTTCGGTGACCTCCCTTTGCTTACCGCTTCAGTAGTTGTTTCGATTTTACCACCCTATTCTTTTTTAAATTATCAGTTAAGAAATGACCAGTGCGTCTCTTATAAGCTGCAAGTCCTAAGTCATCTTTTAAAATACGCGACATGGTTCTACGTGCTATCTTCATCTCCCGAGATAAAATCTTTTGCTTTCGGGCAGGATTTCTTCGAATTCTTTCCCTTACTGCTTTGACCACCTTTTTCATACGAACACTACGTGAACGGCCAGGTCTTTTTCTGTCACAAACAGAGGAGGTCTCATTGTACCTATTAATAGCCCGGTACACAAACATTTGACTAATACCAAGTGTATGGAGAGTTTTAAAAATTGCTTTTGGCTCCATACCTACTTTGTGTAAAGTAGTCACAGCAATTCAGTTCTTTTTATCACCCCACTGCATTTTAATATTGCAAAATATTGTACAATGTATTGGCGCTAAAACGAGAAAACACAATAAACAATCGGATAAAAATGATTTTATTGATTTATATACTAATTTTATCCTAAAGACAAAACATAGTGCACTGTAACAAATGTAACACCTTTCATTTTACCTATGTTTAACAAATAAATGATTTGATTTGATTTGATTTGACAGATTCCAAATTCAAATGTAATATTTTTTTTATTGTAACAGTATTTATGGCCAGACTTACTACGGAATTCAATATTCGATCTATAGATAGATCTGATCTGTAATCTGTATTTGATTTTAGATTCTCTTTAGGGTTCCGTACCGGAATCCGGGGGCGGAAGTAGGTCTAACTCACACTTTTATTTATCAATGACTTAGACTTACTTCTACTCTCTGCATCAGCGTCCGATGCAGAGTTTGGCGAATGGTCACAGGTGTAGCGCAGGTCGTGCAGATCCCTAGGACAAGGCTGGTGGAATATCCTTCCCGAGGTTGCCGCCCGTTGTTGGTCTGGTTCCATAAGAAACAGACGTAACCAAAACCTCCAGCCGCCACACGCATACAGCGTGCAGACACACTCAAAAACACGCGCGCAAGCAGACACATTCACCTATACCCACACACTTATACACGCACATACACACACCTACACACTCTTACATGGACGCATACACACACGCATCTAAACACCACTTCAAACACTCACACACATACACAAACACATACTCAACACAGACTCATACCAACAAAATTATCATGGAGGTGAAACAAAACAGTATCGTATCCCAGGAGGGTACCAGCGTCCGTGACGCTGGAGAATCCCTCTCTGCACCATCGTGTGCAGGCTGCCCCACGTATTCTGGGGGGGGCAATGTTTCGCAAAGCCGAGAGAGAGACACATTAAATCTGCACGACCTGGCCAACGCCATGCCTCGTGCAACCCACACTTCGTCCACTACCTGGAACATCGCTCCGCGTCGAGCAAACGCACGCCAAAAGGCGGACGTTGACTCCGCGTCGACTGCGAATCCAGGTAGTCGTAGACGAGGCAGTAAACGCTACCGCCGTTACAAACGCTCACGTGAGCAAACAACACAGTCGGGTGTTAGCGCATCGAATAAATCGGCTAGCGCACTTCCGACTACGACCACGACGGCTGGTAAAAACAACCAGCGCGGCGACCAAACCTCGACCGGTGGAGCGGACGTTCCACCCCGGACGACGCAGCCGGACGGTTGTGTTGCGCCGCTGACGGCGGGAGGCGCGACTGTAATAACAGACAGCGCACTCCCGCCTGCGCGCGGCGCACCAACCACGGCTGCTCCCGGGGCGCCCCGCCGCGCTCCTCCAGTGGGGATTGGTAACGCTGCGCAGCCGTCGTGTAGAAACAAGGAGCCGCGCCACAAACGCGGCCCAAAAAGACGCGATCCGGCGCCACCAGGACATCCCACTCCGACACCAAGCACGAAGAGGGATCGCCCTGAGGACTCTACACCACCCAGCGCCGGGTCGAAACGGGCAAAAACAGACGCCACACCCAAGAGCGGTAAGAGCTACGCAGACGCGACAAACTCGCAGCTGATGGTAGCCATTGCTACCACCCCCGCCACGGACCTGACGGTGGAACAGGCGAGGCAGCTCGAACTCTCAATTGAAGAGAGTATAGTTGAAACTGCCTTCGCCACACCGCCGAATAATGGGCCGGCACTCGCACCTTCCTTTAGGGGCAAACCTCTTGCAGTGGAGGGTGTCCTGAAGTTATGGTGCGAGAACGAACACTCACTAACGTGGCTCCTTGGGCATCCCGGAACTCGAGATCCCCAAGATCACGGGACGCGGCCGTCGGGTTTCCTTCTTCGCTGGCAGCGTGTACGTAATGTTCCACGCTTCCAGCGGGGGGGAGAGCTCGGCGGCTGCAGGGCCCAAGGAGACGCCGAGTGAAGGTAAGGACACAACGGGACGAGCTGTACCAGCCATCCCAAGCACCTCGGGCATAGCCCGTATTACACCGGCGCCCGCAGCGACTACACAACAACCCACCGCTGCGACGGACGCAAAAGACGAGCACGACTCGTCTGACGGGGAGTCTATGGACAGCAATGTCCTCGATTCTTCGTCAGACTAGAGTCATACAAACTAACCTCCAGCATAAACAAATTGCAACGGCTACCCTACGCAGGCTGCTGGAGGTTAAACAACAGACAATAGCCCTAATCCAGGAGCCGTGGATTAGAGGCGACAACATATGTGGTCTAAACAACATCGGAGGTAAGCTACTGCACAACTGCTCGGTCACTAAACCGAGAACATGCATATACATTCCCCGAACAATACCAGCACTGTTGCTAACCAACTTCTGTTCTAGAGACCTCACTGCCGTAGGACTCCAAACAGGGCCCAACAAACAGATGTTAGTACTAGCTTCGGTATACATGCCTGGTGATGAGGACATCCCATCAAAAGAGCTGGCCGAGCTGGTGCAGCACTGTGAGGACCACGGCTGGCAGGTAATCATCTCGGCGGACACAAACGCGCACCATCCGCTGTGGGGTAGCCCCGACGCAAACAGACGAGGTGAGATCTTGACTGAATACATCTTTTCAACAAATCTATCTGTAGTTAACATCGGTTCGGAGCCCACCTTTGTTAGCTCCAGATATCAAACCATAGTAGACATAACGCTAGCATCGGATGGGGCCGCGGAACTTGTCACAAACTGGCATGTGTCCGCTGAGCCATCCTTCGCAGACCACAGACGAATCTGCTATGAAATACGAGTGCAAGAGAACGTCCAACAACCTAGGCGCAACCCTCGCAGAACCAGCATCGCGAAATACAAGACGTTTCTCGTATCACAGGTAGACAAATCCTATTTTAAGGACATGTCGACCAGCACTGACAACATAGAACATAACACCAACTTGCTAACAGAATGTATACAAACAAGTTATCAGCAAGCCTGTGCACCCACACTCCCAAAGTCGTCTAGCAAAACCCAGTGGTGGGGAAGAGAACTAGAGGGACTCAGGCAAAACCTGAGGAAACTCTTTAACAGGGCTAAAAACACGAGAATGGAAGCAGACTGGCTCAAATACAAAGAAGCCCAGTCACACTACAAGAAACGCATAAGATTCCGCAGAGGCGAGTCCTGGCGGCGTTTCTGCAGCGGTATAAACACCACGAACGAAGCAGCCAGGGTGAAAAAGATCTTGTCTCAGGACAGCAACAAAACCCTTGGCGCCATTAAAAAGCAAGATGGAACCTACGCAACTACGGACGCTGAAATTAGCCAAGTGCTAATTGAAACTCACTTCCCAGGTTGTGAAGTAACCAATGACCGTCTGTGGGACGAGTCAGACTACAGACCGCCGACCCAAACAGACTGGCTAGTAGCCGAAAATGTGGTCACCACAGACCGGCTGAAATGGGCAATAGACAGCTTCCAGGCATTCAATTCCGCAGGCCTGGATGAAATCATACCAGCATTCCTACAGTGGGGATGCACAACGATTGTGCCGCACCTGCTCGACATCTACAGGGCCTCAATAGCGCACAGATACATACCTTGCAGGTGGAGGGAAGTTAAAGTCATATTCCTCCCAAAACCTGGCAAAACTGACTACTCACAAGCGAAAGCATATAGACCCATCAGCTTGACCTCCTTCTTATTGAAAACGCTGGAGAGACTTACCGACCGATACCTCCGTGAGGGCGCATTACTGCGCAATCCACTACACCCACATCAACACCCCTACAGAAGTGGCAGGTCAACTGAATCGGCGCTGCATTCCGTTGTGGGAACCATTGAAACAGCGCTTACCAACAAGTTAATGACACTGGGGGCCTTCATAGACATAGAAGGCGCCTTCGATAAAACTAAGTTCAACAGTATCAGCCGGGCCCTCGAAAAGTTCGGAGTTGAGCAAACCCTTAGTGGCTGGATTGATCAACTGCTGAAACAGAGGGCAATACAATTCACGGTAAACTCCACCACAAGGGGCATAGTTGTAAAAGGCTGCCCTCAGGGAGGTGTACTCTCACCCCTGTTGTGGAACATTGTGGTGGACGATCTGTTACGGAACTTAAACGACAGACGATTCTTCACGGTCGGCTATGCAGACGACATCACCATCCTGATTAAAAGTGACTCAGAAGACACGATCCGAAATCGGATGCAAGCAGCCATCAGGATCATGGAGGAATGGTGCAACCAACATGAACTGACGGTTAACCCCAACAAAACGGAGCTAGTACTTTTCACCAACAAAAGGAAAACCCATATGTGCAAAACACCAAAACTCTTTGGAACGGAGCTTACCCTATCGAATGAAGTCAAGTACTTGGGCGTAATACTTGACCATAAGCTAAACTGGGGCAAGCACATCAGCACAAAAACAACAAAAGCATGCACAATCTTCTGGCAATGTCGGAGAATCATAGGCAAAAAATGGGGTCTCAAACCATCAATTACCCTGTGGATCTACACTGCCATTATACGCCCCATGCTTACATATGGTGCAGTAGTGTGGTGGCCACGCACGCAACTAAACACAATCACAAAAAAGCTACAGAGCCTTCAACGCCTAGCCTGCTTGGCCACAACAGGCTGCATGAAGAGCACCCCAACAGCCGCCTTGGAGATACTACTGGATCTAAGACCGCTGCACCTAATGATCCAGCAGGAAGCTAGCGCTGCAGCAATCCGTCTTGACAAGCTCGGGCTATGGAGGAAGGATGATCGAATTACTCACGCACGCCTAAAAGGGACCTTAACCAAAGAGATCCCGATGCTAGAGGCCGCTTGCGATCTCATCCCTAAAACTTTTGTCTTTGACAAAAAATATCGCATCCAATTGCAGGAGGAACACAAAGACTGCTCTGGTATACACGAAGTCAGAGTATACACAGACGGCTCAAAAACGAAGTATGGGACGGGTGCGGGCGTATTCTCCCATGACTTAAATATCAACATCTCAACATCCCTTGGCACCCATAACACCATATTCCAAGCCGAGTGTGTTGGGATAACAAGAGCCGCAACAGCAATCGCGTCTAGGAACGTAAGTGACCTGGCTATACGCATTATCACGGACAGTGCCTCTGTACTACAAGCTCTAGGCAGCAACTGCTTTAACAGCGGCCTCATCATGGAATGCCACCTAGAGCTGCAAAAGATTGCAGAGAAGAATCGGGTTACGCTGCAATGGATTAAAGGCCACAGCAACTCCGCAGGCAATGACGCCGCAGACCAACTGGCACGGCAAGGATCGGACACAACGATAATGGGACCCGAGCCGATTGTACCGATACCAGCAAGCCAAATCAAAACGTGGCTACGTGAGAGAACCGCACATGAACACGAAAAACAGTGGGCAAACATAAAAGAATGCAGACAAACAAAAGATGCCATCCCCTGCTTGAACAAGCGACTCTCACACAAGCTGCTGCATTCTAATAGGAAAACACTAAAGCATCTGATGGGCATAATAACCGGCCACTGTCCACTCAACAAGCACCTATTCAACATAGGCGTTACGGACAGCCCACTGTGCAGGGGCTGCATGGAAACCGAAGAAACACCCGCTCACGTCATTCTGCACTGTGCAAGTGTGAGCGATCAACGGGCAAAGCTGCTGAACAACCCCAGAACCATGAGTGAAGCTTTAAACGACACCAGCCAACTAATGGCTTTCTGGAAGGAACTAAGGTGGTATGAGTAGTCGGCGTCAATGAAGTCGCCACATACGCACAATGGCCCAAATAAGTGGCTAAGTGCGGAAAACCCACGACCAACTAACTAACTAACTAGGGTTCCGTACCTAAAAGGTAAAAAACGGGACCCTATTACTAAGCCGCCGCTGTCTGTCTGTCTGTCTGTCCGTCTGTCTGTCTGTCACCAGGCTGTATCTCATAAGCCGTCATAGCTAGAAAGCTGAAATTTTCACAAATTATGTATTTCGATTGCCGCTGTAACAAGAAATACTAAAAATAAAATATTAAGGGGGGTCCCATACAAAAAACGTGTTGTTTTTCATATTTTTTGCTCAAAGTTACTAACTGTAACAGGGCTTTAAATTTTCACAGAATATGTAGTTGTATATTGCCTTTCAAAATAAATAATTAAATAAAAAAAGTTAATAATAAAGGGTGGCTCCCATACAACAAACGTAATTTTTAAGCAATTTCTAACTTGATCTTAATAAACAGGTAGAAATTTAAAAAATATTTAAGTATTCATACAACGAACGTGATTTTCTTTTATAGATGATGGTAAGGAACCCTTCGTGCGCGAGTCCGACTCGCACTTGCCCAATTTTTTTTGACATAAGCTCCTTGCAAAATATGTCAAATCTCTAGATATAGTATATCATCTATGATATCAAACACGAATCTCGAATCTCAAAATCCATGTATGTATCGAATATTGAAAATGGTCGTAAGTATATGGATTTGACTACTAGAGATTCATTTAATACTGGAGGATGCCCGCAGCTATGCCCGCACACTTATTAATTTAACCGTTTCTCCCCGAAACCGTGGCGGGCATTTTCGGACACCTCTACGATTCCCAAGGAACATACATGGCAGATTTCATTTTCTTGCGTTTAATAGTTTTGGCTGCAGCTTTTTTGTCAGTCAGTCAAGAATTTTATATATACAGATGACATAAGCTCAATAATTCAAAATATGTTTAAAATATAGTAGGTATATCTAGGCAGCGATCGCCTAGTGGAAATACCGACAGATGCAGAAGGTATTCACTTCCCTCTCGCGCGCTTCGTACAGTGTGGTGCGAAATTAATCGCTGTGTTTTTTAAATAACTTTTTACCGGTTTTGTGATAATTTCTTAGCTCGTGAGTTGCTTCTGGTTTTAGGGTTAAGGCTCCATGTATTGTAAGTTTTTTTACATATTATATTGTAAATAGTGTAAAAAAAGTGTAATTCATCGATCGGTAATTCTTTTATTTTTCTTAATGTAGGTACTACGAAATAAAGTAGGTAAATTTTGCTAAATTATTTTTACTGTTCAATATATTTCATTGTGTTTAGATTTTCTTTTGCGGATATAATATAGTATAGTTAAATAAGGTTATTGTGATTTAGTAGCTCAGGCAACTAGTTATTTGGTCAACATAAATGAGTTACTGAACGATTAAGGATCGCGTATTAATGTCGCTAATAAAACTGCCATAATGGATTTTACGCAGCGTATTACAGGTATAGTATCCATACTAGCATTAAAATCGTCTAGCAACGAAACTAGGATCGCTAATATGGAACGAGAGTTAGATAGCTTAAAAAACAATCAGCAAAAGCCAACATACGCACAAAAACTTAGTCTTCGTCTACCAGCGAAGTCAGTGCCGGCGGCGGCCGCAGTGGAGTCTCACCGTGTCCAACGCCCTGCTATTGTAGCTTACCCGACTACAGAGCGTTCAGCTGAATACGGGTCGTCATCCATTTTGAAGCAGGCACTGATGAAGGCCATCAAACCTTGCGACGAAGGCTTTCAAGTAGTAGGTGTTAAAAAAACAGCCAAGTCTGGGATAGTACTACGTGTAGCCAACGAAAAACAACTCAAAAAGTTGGAATCCGTAAGTGCAATTAGGTCTGCCGGTCTACGTCTAGAGAAGCCGAAAGGGCGTAAGCCACGCATTCTTGTCAAGGACGTTCTCACGTGCTATGGAAGACAAAGCGTTCATTACGGCGTTATACCGTCAGAATATTAAAGATGAGGTAAGCGTAGACGAGGAAACGTTTATTAAAAATACTAAAATCACTCGACGGCATAAATTAGATAATGGTCGTAAATGGATAGGCCTGGAAGTAGAACCAGACATTCGTAAACATCTTGTTAGCATAAAAGAAAAATTGTTTATAGGCTGGGCAACATGTAGGATTATAGACGACGTAGAAATAGTGCGGTGTTCAAAATGTCAACAATTCGGTCATGTTCAAAAGTTTTGTACGTATAAAACAGCTGCTTGTGCGCACTGTGCTGGGGAACACGAAACATGCTCAAATAAAGATCTTCCTGATTTTAAACCTTCATGCGTAGCATGTAAACGCCATAAGAAACCGCATGACTATCGTTGCGGATCTCAGGAATGTCCCACATATAAGTTGAAATTAGAACAACTAATTCTTAATACTAACTACTGAATTAATAGTTTAGGAACCTCTTACTTAGGTAGGTATGTACATCATGGATAATATCGTTATAGGATAATTAAAACGTCACAACGATAGGGTGGCGACATTAGAGTTAGAGCGTTTAGTTATAGAATATAAGTTAGACGTAATTCTCGTACAAGAACAATATCAAAATACAAGCCAGAGTAATAAAATCATACAGCTGGACGGCAAAGCGCGAGCTGGGATTTATGTCGCGAATTCAAAGTTAACTGTAACATCTATTAGTAATCTTATGACGTCACACTGTGTGGTCGCGGAGGTATCTTTTGCGTCCTTTAGAGTTTATTTTGTCAGCTGCTACTCGCTTTGTCTTAAGGTCCCTTATGGGCCATAAGGTCATAATTAGTGCCGATGTGAATGCATCATCTACGTTATGGTATGGCAAATATCGTTTCACTGATAGGGATCGACGCTGCGCCGTCCAGGATTTCATTGCAGAAATGAATTTACCCATCTACAACACACCAGATGCACCACCTACTTTTTGCAGCCCCATGGGCGAGTCTTCTACTGACGTCACACTCTCTAGTGGGGACGTTCGTATAGATAGGTGGCGTGTTCTACCGGACGCGTCATGTAGTGACCACCGCCTAATCGTGTACGAATTCACGTCAAGACTGCTACGGGACTCGTCTTGTATCTCCTCTATTAATTTTAGATATAAAACAAAAGGAGCAAATTGGGATCTTTTTGGTTCACTATTCGCGTCACATGTCAAATACTTCACTTGCTGTAGACTTTCTGTTGATGAAAGTGCTGAAATCATGTCTCAAACTCAAACTCAAAATCATTTATTCATTTAGGCCACAAAGTGACGCTTATGTACGTCAAAAGTTAAAGTTAATTACTAGATGATTCTACATTTACATTTACTGCCACGTTCGCAATGCAATAGGTAGAACCACGAGAAAGAACGGGCAATAAAACTCGTGGCCACTCTTTTTAACTGCCAGTATAATGGTTTTACATGTTATATTTGTAAGGAGCTGCAACTGTTTCACACTGTGAGTTATCTACTATTGCAAAAGTTAATAGTTATTTATATCATACTCAAGCAATAAATTATGTTTATTTAGTAAGCCTCCCAAAGTGAATGTGGTGAAACAGGAGCATCCACTTACGTCTTTTGATGTAAGCAACTCGCGAACATGACTGTTCTGATCTATGGTGGAACAGTATGTTTCGAAAAGTAATGGTATATGAACCTGCAGCAATTTACAATCTATTAGTTATCAGTTCATGACCACGAGTTACCGTCACCTTACAAATCCGATAAATTATAATAAAAAGAGTAGAACAAGAATGCAAATGTAGCATAAAAAGAGAATACGGTAATTAACTACACTATAAAACTGCCTATTGGCCTAATAATAAAAATAAATTGACCTAATTAAAGAATATTTATTTCCAAGCGTACTTGTCGTCAAGATACTCACTTAAACTATAATATGCCTTTAGTAAAAGATTATTTTTAACAATTGTCTGAAACGACCTTAAAGGGAAGTCTAAAATATTACTTGGTATTTTATTAAACATTATTATACTTAGCCCAATAAAAGAGCTATGCGTTTTGTGTAAACGGAAATATGGTACACATAATTTGTGCCTGTTCCTAGTATTAATATTGTGTATGTCACTATTCATTTTGTAAGAATTTATATGTAGTCGTACATGCATAACACTGGCATAAATATATTGTGATGCTACAGTAAGAATACCAATATTTTTAAATTTTTCTTTAAGTGAGACTCTTGTCTTTAACTGGTAAATGGCCTTTAACTGCTCGTTTTTGTAATATAAAAATATTTTCGATGTCAGCGGCCCTACCCCATAATAATATGCCATATGACATAACACTATGAAAATAGCTAAAATAAACCAATCTAGCCGTAGCGACATCAGTCAACCTATGAACCTTCTTAATGGCATAAGCAGCTGAGCTAAGTTTCCCTGAGAGATATGTAACGTGCGCACCCCACTGTAATTTCGAATCAAGTGTTATTCCTAAAAATAATGTAGACAAAACATCTGTAATGTTTCGAGAACATCGTCATTTAGAGCTATACTAGGACCAAGGTTTCTGACATTAGGCAGAGAAACTTAACACATTTTGTTTTTTTGGCGTTCAGTACCAGATTGCTTACATTAAACCATTTAGTTACTTGAATGAGCGCACTGTTTATTTCGGTAAAATGTTCCTTATTTCTATCTACTTTGAATATCAAAGAAGTATCGTCAGCAAACAGTACAACGTCACAAATGTTTTTCAAGTAAAAAGGTAAATCGTTTATGTAAACAAGAAACAGGAAAGGCCCTAGGACACCTTTCGCTCTGACACCTTGATATATTGTGCGGATGTTGCCATTGGCCGTGGTTCTATGATGTAGATGTGATTAGTGGAATAACAACTTAGCTGAACTATACAGAGCACTTAGAAAGTTAAATCTATTAAAAAGACGTCAAATAACAGGTGACGTGTATGACACTGCCTTCATTGCTCTTAGAGTTGCCAGATCTCATTATTGGCCTGCCGTTGAAAACTGCAAAAGAAAGGAGAAAGACCAAATACGGCCTGTAGCGGCCAGAAAGTTGAGAATCGTTGAAATTAAACGTATAATTTTTAAAAATTTTACATCGTTTTCGTTTCTTGATAGAGTATCGGTGAAAGAATTTAGTTTTTAAAGATTAATTATTTTGAATAAGCTATGGTAATAGCGGATGAATGTCTTATGTTGCCAGCATTAAAAATAAAATGAAGTATGGTAGGCAGAAATTGTTTTAAGGAAATAATATTTTTATTACTATATTAGAAAACAATATATTTTATTTACTTTATAAGTATATTTGTAAAAAGAATCAAGAAATATATAATTTATTATACTTTCCATTATTATTAATCGGTAAAAATCGTTTTGTTTTTTAATCGATAGTAGAAATATTTTTTCAAACCATTTGCAACACTTTTTTTATCTGTTATGTCATTCGTGTTGCTACTGTGTATCGTAAATATTTTGTTCTGATTTATTGGTGTTTTCGTACGGTTTTAATGTAATGTAATTGAATATAAATTCAATAATAATGATCAGTACCTTCTACCCATGCTAAGAATATGCAGCGGTGTTTGTGATTGTGGTTAGCTTTTTTGGACGAGTATACATAGTACGAGGTTCCCTAGTACACAGGTGATTATTCATTATTGTTGGCCACTCTTTATGTACTTTTTGTTCTTTAAGACGCAAAGACATACTTTTATTTACATCTAGGTATTATATTTATGTTAAAATTCAATTTTGAGGTATATTTAGTTGCGGCATAATTTCCATTTCAAATATCTCGTATCTTATTTCCACCAAAAGTTATTTAAAAAGAAATTATACAGGTTAATAGAGTAGTCATTTATCTTCAAAACACACATGGTGTTGTGTTTGGCCGTGCCAGGCCCATAATGTATGGCCAAATGGTACATCTCCTTTGTTACGTAAGATTGTTGATAGACTCGATAGGGAGGGTCCGTAGTCTCCTTTATATCAAGAATTTAAGGCAAATAGATATATCGACTTAGCTTTTAAGCTAAAATTTTGATGTTTTGGGTATACCCAGAATTCTCTGATACCCGACGATCGACTGGAGAATGAGACTGACTACCACCGTCAGATCCGGCAATGGGCTGCTTTGCAACCCGTTTCACCAGCGTCAGACCTACCATCATATGACGAATTTATAAATGCTGTCGGATCTCTGCCACCTAACAAAGCTTCAGGTGAAGATAAAATCTCCAACAAGATGATAAAGGAAGCTTGTAAAACATCTGGTGAGTCCATTTTGTTTGTGTTTAAATGTTGCATAGCAGAAGGTATTTTTCCTCGTATACGGCGCAGTGGTTACATTAGGATCATACCAAAAAGAGGAGATATACCGTCCGATGACCCTAAGTCATATAGGCCAATAACTTTGTTACCATCATTAGGAAAGCTTTTAGAACGTCTCGTAGTTTCCCGGCTTCTGCCGGGGGGCATTAGATTTAGCGATAGACAATTTGGCTTCATAGTAGGTAAATCGACAGTCGACGCAGTTATATCGGTTAGGAAGATAGTCTCGTCATCAACACAACTTCTTAGATATATCTGGCGCTTTCGACAACGCTTGGTGGCTAATGCTTTTACTTAAATTAAAGTCTCGTGGATGCTTTAGTAACATATATTCCCTCATTTATACATATTTCTACATGGATCTGCAGAGTTAAAATTAGGCCACTATGCTGTGTCAAAGGCGCTGGCCTTGGGTTGTCCGCAGGGATCAATGTTGGGCCCGTATTTATGGAACCTAGGTTTTGATGCCTTTCTTAGCATACCACTACCACCAGGTTGCTCATTGACCGGATACGCAGATGACGGTCTTTTGCTTATTCAATCCAATACTAGAGTAGGACTTGAAAGGTTAGCTAATCAATGTTTAGACTCAATCAAAAATTGGGGTGAACGCAATCGTTTATATTATTCTCCACAGAAAACGTTTTAATTACTTTTGAAAGGGAACTTAAAAATAGCGCCACGAATCAAATTCAATAACGTTACCATTAAAAACAAAGAATCAGTTTGCTATTTAGGGTTAGTTTTAGAGAGAAAGTTTTCATTATTTTGTCGAGCACATTAAAACAGTAGGTGAAAAAACTAAAAGAAGTTTTTACGCCTTGTCAAAGATATAAACTGCGACATGGCGGCTTTCGTTCAAAACTTTAAAAGTAATTTATGGAGCAACATATCTGGGCAGGCGCGCCATAACACATACGTGTTATGGCGCGCCTGCATGGGCTGATAGAGCTACTATCGGTGCTGTACGACGTAAAATGCTACAAAGTCAACGTCTCGCGTTGATATTTTTGTGCAAGGCTTATAAGCCTAGCACAAAAATATCAACGCCTATAGGGCTAACTGACTAATATAGATACTAACTGTCCTATAGGACAGTTAGTACTGAAGCTTTGCCAGTAATGGCAGGTGTATTTCCGGTCGATCTTGAGGCACAAAGACGAGCAGCAATGTATTACGTAACACGAGATAGCATGGATCTAAATTTTCTAGCTCCGCGCGACAAACATAAGATCGCTAGGTTGTTGAACCATCAATCCGCAGTCTATGACGATCTTCTTGAAGAATGGCAATGTCGCTGGAACACATCAAATAAGGACCCTCACTTCTACCAGTTCTTCCCACGCGTCCGAGCGACTGGCGAGGAACTAGTTGGAGGTGGATCACTGTGTTGCTCAATTTCTTACAGGTCACAGGACAACTTTAAGAGCAAGTTGTATTCATTTAAGCTAGTTGATTCACCGTTATGCCAATGTTCAACATCTGGCAACAGTTGTGAACAATCTGCTCATCACATTCTATGGGAGTGTAGTCTTTGGCAAATCGAACGTTATATCATGCTTAACGAATTAGAAGTACCTTCTGAAGTAGTATACTATACGGATCTTGTGGCAAGTAGGACGAATTTCCGTGCGTTTAGGCATTTCTGCATACATATTACTGGAAATAGGTTTAGTTCACAATTTAGGCCCCCTTAATGCTCATGTCCGTGGTGCTTATCTTTTCTCTCTATTATATCTCTTCGTTGCTTATCTCCCGCTTTGTTAAAGAGGGAAGTGGATTGTTTATTTTCCAACTCCTCCAATATACTTCTGATTATGTTCGTTGCGGGTTCGAAGGCCGTTTAACTTTTCCCGGGACTTCACAAGTGTCAACACTCGTTGTCATCAATGGTCATTCCTGCTGAACCTGCCTACACAGTAGTGGGAATGAGGGTGGGACTAGTCCCATAGATGCAGAAGGTATTAGGTTCGAATCCACGGCGCGCACGAATGACTTTTCGGAGTTATGCGCGTATTGAATTGTTAATTATTGCTTGTCCCGTGCCTCGGAAAGCACGTTAAGCCGTCGGTCCCGGTTGTCATGAAGATCTTTGACAGTCGTTACAGAGCGTCAGTACCTTCTAAATAAACTGACACTAGTCTAAACCACGTAATATCGCTATCCCTTCGGATTGCAGAGGTCAGACAGACAGTTTCTCTGTGGAAAAGCTAATATTCAGCCAAATCTGATGAGACTAGTAAGCGGACCCCAGATTGAAAACTGGGATAACGCTAAGAGGATGATGATGTTATAGTAGGTATATCTAGTTGCCAAAACATGGATAGATCAAATATTTACACCAGCCGATATACAGCAAAAGTAGACAGATAAAAATAGAACTGGCTATACTCACTATTTTCTGAAGAACAATCTGTTAGTTTTACATCACGTCGCCTTTTGTAGCTCACTCTAAGAAAACGAAAATGAAACTCACATCGTAGGACATTTGACAAATGACAATTTCTTTAATTAAATTCACAGACACAGAAAATAAGGTTTTTGTAAGTATTCAATCGAAATCCAACATCTGATTTAATTTAATATAATCAAATAAAAAATAATATATTTTTTCCACCCAAGAGAAACGAAAAGATAAGATTTAGGAAGATATCTCCAGGGATGCTTAAAGCCTGACATAAAATTAATTTCGTTTATCCTTGACATAATAAATAAAAAAAAGGCTGTAAAGGTTAAGCAGGTGGGACCAATTTAAAAGGTTACTATTTTTGTGATACTCAATTTATAAGATACTGACTGTGAGTGTACAGAAATGTAATTTCTTGTCAACTATCTAGATTGTGTACCTACGTTTAATGAAAAATAAAGTTAAAGGTTACTATAAGAACAAGCGTATTCATTATGCAAGGGCCCTAAGGAAAGATCATAGAATATAATAATTATCCTTGGGCCTTTTACTTTATACTATTCAAACAAGGTAGTAAAAAGACCGCAGTAAACCTTATTATTATTATTGTTTTTGTAGCCAACACCATCAGCAGAGATGATAATATATTTGGGAGTCACTCATCAGTCATTATCATCAGTCTGCACCGGAGACTCCAAGATGGTAAAAAGAAATAAAAAGCTATACGCGTAGTAGTAGTAGTAGTGTATAAGACTGTGTTACTAGTAATTCCAGGCCATCCGTGACCATGACCGATGTAAAGTGTTCGAAAATGGGTAAACCTGAGGTATTTAAATTAAATACTTTTTAAATGCGATGTTGGTGCATAATATGGTGTAACTGACAGCAAGTATTCAATAAATAATTTTAGCTAACTGATCCGACGCAGCGTTATAAAACCATATTATTTTAGTACCATCTCCTTAGCTAGCTGTAGTATTCAGTAACATATTACATGATGAAAATGATTCACTAATAAGGTGATTACTAGAGCATATTTTCATCGTATAAATTTAGCTGCGTATCGGAATGCAGGTCTTTCCCCAGCAGTGCTCAAGTTAACGAAGCGGTCTAACGTCTGAATACAATATTTGACAGTAACTGGTACGGATTATC
The DNA here is from genome assembly GCA_944739405.2 of Euclidia mi. Taxonomy (NCBI): domain Eukaryota; kingdom Metazoa; phylum Arthropoda; class Insecta; order Lepidoptera; family Erebidae; genus Euclidia; species Euclidia mi. The sequence continues at coordinate 57,219,342 of OX123190.2, forward strand.
TATCGAGATTCTGAAGCATCTAGAGTCTTTTCAAGTAGGGAGTCGCAATTGAATGTCAAATTTTGTAGTTTTATATAAACGCTGTGGTTTGACGTAAGTTATTTTGAAAATACAATTTATAACTATTTAAATGCCGTGTGGTTGACGGCAAAGAATACAAGTGTCACCACTCCCTATCTTCCCGTGGGTGTCGTAAGAGGCGACTAAGGGATAACACGATGCAAATACCATATTTGTGTAGAGACGGAAAACTCGACATCAAACCCTATACGACTGCCTCGTTGGTCTCGCGGCATAAATGTGCGCGTGGGATCGGGAGGTCCCGGATTCGATTCCTGGGTCGGGCAGTGTTATTGGGTTTTTCTGTCACGAAATTCTCAGTAGCAGCACGGAGTCTGGAAATGTGCCCGGTACGGCAATAGGCTCGCCCCTTATTACGTGGGACTAAAGTATATCTGGCGAAAAGTGGGTGTAGAAATACACCTCTGCCTACCCCTTCGGGGATAAAAGGCGTGACGATATGTATGTATGTATGTATAACTATTTAAAATATCAGCGCTATATTTAAATTGCCGTGTGGTTGACGGCATAGAATACAAGTGTCACCACCCCTTATCTTCCCGTGGGTGTCGTAAGAGGCGACTAAGGGATAACACGATGCAAATACCATCTTTGCGTAGAGACGGGAAACTCGATATCAAACCTTATACGACTGTCTCGTTGGTCTCGCGGCATAAAAGTGCGCGTGGGATCGGGAGGTCCCGGGTTCGATTCCTGGGTCGGGCAGTGTTATTGGGTTTTTCTGTCACGAAATTCTCAGTAGCAGCACGGAGTCTGGAAATGTGCCCGGTACGGCAATAGGCTCGCCCCTTATTACGTGGGACTAAAGTATATCTGGCGAAAAGTGGGTGTAGAAATACACCTCTGCCTACCCCTTCGGGGATAAAAGGCGTGACGATATGTATTTATGTATGTATGTGTATTTAAACTGCCCCATTGCAGGGAACGGGTCTCTTCTGACTGTGAGAAGAGTTAAGCCAACCACGCTGTCCAGTGTAGTGCTAATCCGCTGTATAGTGCAGGTTGCTGGCCTTCATAATTCTTTAGGCAGGTAGTATCCTTACGATATTTTCCTTCATCGTTTTGCATGCGGTAATTATCATTTTTAATCAATGCGTAGTAGTCTGCCCACGAGAGTAACGTTAACATTTTGTAGTTTTATAAGTTACGTATTTATTTACGTTTATTTTTTCACCTAAATAGCTATATAAGTAAACTTTCATCCTGTTGAATAGTAAGCAACATTTTAGTTTTAATCTTTTTAATTCATACTGTTACGGACGGGGTAACGGGATTGAAAGGAAACACCGAGTAGCACTGATGACACTTTATTCGACTTGACACACGACACGCCGTTTAATTCCGACGCAGACAGCACCAACACTAGCGTCTTTCGCACTGCACTTTTCACTGCACTTCACTGCACTTTACTGCACTATACTTTCACTTCACTTTTTTTTTACTACTTCTTCTTTCTTCCTTTACTTCTTCCTTTTCTTCTTCACTTTACCACTTTTCAACTTAAACTGGCGCTTAGCGCGTCTACACCGCCTTATATACCCCTAGGAATGTTCTAGATCTACTAATTTTGATTGTCTTTTCGTTATTCAATTGTTTTTCCATCTCCTGTCTCTTTTTAACCTTTCCATTCGTTCCTGAAGTTTCTAGAATTTTCTAATCTTTATTCGAAATATTTAAATTTGTGTTTCCATCTCCTGTCTCTTTTTAACCTTTCCATTCCTTCCTGAAGTTTCTAGAATTTTCTAATTTTTACTCGAAATATTTAAATAATCTTTTAAATATTCGCCAAATATTCATAAACATTTTCCAAATTTCATAAAAACCATAATCCACATAACAGTTATGACTGGGATTTGAACCCACGCCTTCAGAACGTGAACGGAATGTGTTATCCGCACGGCCATCGCCTTGTTGTCAATGACTGGTGAATTTGGCGAACACTTGACAGAGTGTATACGTCATCGAACTAAAAACTCATTTCCAAATAATAAAATAGTCTTCAAACCTCTTTGCTAATAAATTATTGTGTTTGATGACCGGATAGTTTGTCGTGTAGACGTCAGAAGACCTTGGCAACGGTAGTGATGACAGCTTGGCATGACACCGGCCGTCACACTACCCCCTCTCTAAGACATGCTCGTCCCGAGCATTGTTGGATCCATGATATACCGCTATCCTATCCACATGAACGATCTTCAGTGGACTTCTAGGTGTCTTTCGAATTCTGTAGGTTACATCATTAATTTTCTTTATTACAGTATATGGTCCTTCCCAGCTTGGCTGTAATTTGGGAGATTTTCCCTTACATCGGACCGGATTATGAAGCCACACCAAAGTTCCCTCTTCGAATTCTCTCGCATTTGCGCATCTGTCATATCGGGTCTTCATTCTTACTCCCGCTTGTAAATTCTCTTGTCTAACGTGTTCATGAATTTCTTCGAGCTTTCTTCTTAATTCACATGCATAATCGGTAACACAGCTAGGTGTCCCCGGTGGACATCCAGCAAGAAGGTCTACTGGAAGTCGTAGCTCCCTTCCTAAATTTGTTCGCGCCGGGGTTGTTGCCGTACTTTCATGTACTGCGGCTCTGTAAGCCAGAAGAAATAGTGGGATATATTCGTCCCAGTTTCTCTGATGGCTATCGACTACTTTAGCAAGATGGCGCTCCAATGTCTGGTTAAATCTCTCCACCATTCCATCCGATTGAGGGTGATACGGAGTTGTTCTAGTTTTGTGGATCCCCATCATCTTGCAGATTTCTTGAAAGAGTTGAGATTCAAAGTTTCTCCCTTGGTCGCTGTGGATTTCCAACGGTAAACCATATCGACAAAATACTTCATTTACTAATTTTGTCGCAACTGTAATTGCTTCCTGATTGGGGACTGCAAAAGCTTCTGGCCATCTCGTGAAATAATCCATTACCACCAGAATGTAGCGATAACCACTTTCTGTCAAAGGAAATGGTCCAGCTATATCCACAGCAACACGTTCCCAAGGAGCTCCCACAGTGTACAGTTTTAGTGCTCCGCGGCTCCGAGTTTGCGGCCCTTTAACTGAAGAACATTTAACGCATTTCCTGCACCAGTCTTCAACGTCTTCCCTACAGTGCAGCCAATAAAAACGTTGACGAATCTTCAGTAAGGTTCTTCGCACTCCAAGATGTCCGCCAGATGGGCCGTCATGACAAACTTGCAAAACTTCAGGAATCATTGATTTTGGCACTATTGTTTGAAGATAACTGTCTCTTCCAGAAGCACTTTCCCATTTTCGACAAAGTAGTCCATCTTGTATTATTAGGCTGTTCCATTGCGCCCAATAGCTTTTCGTGACGGTACTAGTATCAGCTACCTCACTCCATTCTGGCCGAAGAGAGTTATTCTTTAGCCGCTCCAGTATCGGTTTCAAATCTTTATCTTCTTCCTGTGATTTAATAATGAACTCCTTGTTCCATCGCCCGTCGATAGTATCCATTCTAATAACCTTGACGGCAGCTTCTTCTTTTCCTTCTTGTCGCACGCAATGCTTGCAATTCTTATCACAGGGACGTCTTGATAAGGCATCAGCATTACCGTGAGATTTTCCGCCACGATGCTCAACTTCGAAATTGTACTCTTGAAGTTGTTCTATCCATCGAGCTACCTGACCCTCACAATTTTTAAACTGTAAAAGCCATTTAAGCGCTGCGTGGTCCGTCCGGATCCGGAATTTTCTTCCGATCAAGTACTTTTTAAAATGCTGGAGAGTTTTTACTACTGCTAGAAGCTCTTTTCGTGTGGTACAGTAGTTCCTTTCAGGTTTAGACAACGATTTGCTAAAGTAGGCAATAACAGCCTCCTCCTGATCTCCTTGTCTCTGGGAAAGAGTTCCACCAATACCCACATTGCTTGCGTCTGTGTCAACAATAAATTCTCCATTGACGTCGGGATATGCAAGAATTGGCGCTTCACATAAACGCTTCTTCAACTCTTCGAAAGCAGTTTGACATTTTTCATCCCAATTAAATGGTCGTTTTTGCTCCGTCAGCTCATGTAAGGGTTTTGCGATGCTCGAGAAATTCTTCACAAAACGTCTGTAATAAGAGCAAAGCCCCATAAATGAGCGCACCTGCTTCTTGTCCTTAGGCATGGGCCAATCTTTAACCGCCGAAATTTTGGCAGGGTCCTTCTCGATGCCATTTTCAGAGACGACATGACCCAAGTAGTTAACTTGTCGCTTGAAAAATGAACATTTTTTAAGACTGAGTTTCAGATTTGCATTTTTCAATCTATTGAGTACACTTTCTAGCTTCGTGAGATGATCATCGAAGTCTCGGCCCATTACAATTATGTCATCGAGATACACCAGACAAGCTTCCCCTAAAAGCCCGGCAAGGATGTGTTCCATTAACCTTTCGAAAGTAGCTGGTGCGTTGCACAATCCGAAAGGCATAACATTAAAATGCCAAAGCCCTCTGCCCATTGAAAAAGCTGTCTTCTCTTTGTCTTTTGGGTCCATTTCCACTTGCCAGTAACCACTTTTTAAGTCTATTGTTGTAAACCATTTCATTCCGCATAACGTCTCTAACGTGTCGTCTATTCTAGGCAAAGGATAACTGTCTTTCTTGGTTATATCATTCAATCTTCGGTAGTCAATGCAGAATCTAGTCGATCCATCCTTTTTCCTTACCAATACCACCGGCGAACACCACGGGCTAATCGATGGCTCGATAACCCCGTTTTTCCTCATATCTTCGATCATATCCTCTACCTCTTTCTCCCTGGCAAAAGGTACACGTCGTGGGCGTTGACGGATCGGTTGTTCATTCCCCGTATTGATAGTGTGTTTTACTACTCCTGTCTTTCCGATGTCACCGTCGTTCTTTGAGAAAATGTCGACGTACTGTGTCAGCAATTTCTTTGCTTTTTCTGTTTCGATTTCCGTTAGATCGTCTTTGCAACCTTTTAATACACTATCCACGTTAATGTTAGTCTCAGCCAGACTCTTGGTTTTCTGGCAGTTTCGTAACCAAGCGACTTCCTCGGACTCTCCTATCTCAGAACCCTTTTTCAACACTTTTTCTTCATCACTTAAATTTAGGACAGGTATAACTGCCCTTTGTGAAGAAGCAACAACTACACACGCCGGCAACCATGGATCGTCATCTCTATTGTCTTCTATCATTATGCAACGTCGCTGAGTCGAAGTGGCAGGTAATGTGACAGGAACAAAGGTCTGTGACCTAGGTGCCAGCTTGCTCTCCTTGAGGCACAAAACCTTTCCCGTGCCTCCACCTTTCATTGGAATCTCCACGTCTCCACACTTTAGGATACCACACTTAATATCCAATCTACATTGGTGATCTCTGAAGAAGTCTAGCCCAATAATGCAGTCGTCGACGATGTCTGCAATCAGTGCTTTTTGCCAATAATTCGTCACCTACTTTGAAAGCCACTATTTGCTCTCCCCTGACTGGGATGTGCTGGCCGGTAGCCGTAGTCAGTCGAGGTCGAATTGACTGTTTAAGAATCTTCCCATTCTTCCTTATCAGGTGAGTCCCTATAACAGTTCGTGACGCACCGGTGTCCAAGGTCAACAAACAGGTAACGCCATTGACCGCTCCATCAATGGTTAAGCTGTTCCCATCTGTGCTTTGTCGGATACAAACTTTAGGGGCTTTTCGTCTACCGGCCAGCGCTTGCCCCGCAGCCCTGGCTGGAATTAGTTTTCCTGGTCGTGTTCTGACGTTTGAACAATAGCGTCAGTCTTACGTTTACGTTTCGGACAGCTATTGCTTAAATGTCCTGGTTCCCTGCAGCTATAACATTTTGGGACAAATCTTCGGTCTGTTCGCTGCATTTCTGCGGCCACAACTCGGACTCGTCCACCCTTAATTTCTCGACGGACAGCCTCCACTTCTAGAGCATGCGCTAAAGCGTCCTTAACATTGTCGTGGTGCTTCAGACGAACGGCTGTCCTGACCTCATCGTCATAAATGCCATCAATGAACGCCTGGAGACGCATGCTTTGGACTTGTGCCGGGGGTGCAGACTGGTAAGCTTTTCCTACCATCTTCTCTACTTCTATAGACCACTGCTGCAATGACTCGTTAGGGCGCTGACAGCGGTTACGCAGCTGAGCACGGAATACAAATTCCAAATGCGCCTCTCCATACCTGGACTCAAGAGCCTCGATGAGCTGTTCATATGTGGCGTCTTTCCCCACAGACTGTAGCACTGATAACGCACCATCGCGTAACGCCAGAGCGAGTGCATTCTTGGCCTGTTCTCTGTTCCAGCTGTTACTAGAAGAAGCGGCTTCAAACTGCATCCTGTACGCCTCCCAAGATGAGGTACCGTCGAAAGAAGGTACTTTAAAATTACCAGCACCTGATGAGGCTACTGTAACCGAAGGGACGTTAGTCTTTATCCTCCTGAACTCCTCCTCTACAGTAGCTATGCGGGTGTGCATCTCTTCCGATACTGACGCCATGCGGGACTGCACCTCTTCCGATACTACTGACGCCATGCGGGTCTGCATCTCTTCCTCAATGGTAGTCACGCGAGATTGCACTTCACCGATACACATCTCTATCACGGCAATCTTACGAGCGTTCTCAGATATATAACGGCGAATCTCATCCTGGCTCTCCATTATCTCGCTGAGTTGCTGCGAGTTTTGCTGGAGTTCGGACTTGAGCTGCTGCGAGTTTTGCTGGAGTTCGGACTTGAGCTGCTGCGAGTTTTGCTGGAGTTCGGACTTGAGCTGCTGCGAGTTTTGCTGGAGTTCGGTCTTAAGCTGCTGCGAGTTTTGCTGGAGTTCGGTTTTAAGCTGCTGCGAGTTCTGCTCGAGTCGAGATTCGAGTCGCTGCGAGGTTTGCTGGAATATTGCCGCGAGGTCTGCGAGAGATAGCGGGTTAGCTGCGCTTGCGGACGTAGATACCCCTCCTTCGGATCCGACACCTTGCGAAGGAGCTTCCCTGTTTACAACTTCTGGGTTAGAGTCGCCTTGTTCTTGAGCGGCAGCCCTCGCACGTGTCGTAGGACCTTCCCTCGGCATAACTGGCATCTTTAATCCTTCCAATCCCACTTCTGACACCAATTGTTACGGACGGGGTAACGGGATTGAAAGGAAACACCGAGTAGCACTGATGACACTTTATTCGACTTGACACACGACACGCCGTTTAATTCCGACGCAGACAGCACCAACACTAGCGTCTTTCGCACTGCACTTTTCACTGCACTTCACTGCACTTTACTGCACTATACTTTCACTTCACTTTTTTTTTACTACTTCTTCTTTCTTCCTTTACTTCTTCCTTTTCTTCTTCACTTTACCACTTTTCAACTTAAACTAGCGCTTAGCGCGTCTACACCGCCTTATATACCCCTAGGAATGTTCTAGATCTACTAATTTTGATTGTCTTTTCGTTATTCAATTGTTTTTCCATCTCCTGTCTCTTTTTAACCTTTCCATTCGTTCCTGAAGTTTCTAGAATTTTCTAATCTTTATTCGAAATATTTAAATTTGTGTTTCCATCTCCTGTCTCTTTTTAACCTTTCCATTACTTCCTGAAGTTTCTAGAATTTTCTAATTTTTACTCGAAATATTTAAATAATCTTTTAAATATTCGCCAAATATTCATAAACATTTTCCAAATTTCATAAAAACCATAATCCACATAACAGTTATGACTGGGATTTGAACCCACGCCTTCAGAACGTGAACGGAATGTGTTATCCGCACGGCCATCGCCTTGTTGTCAATGACTGGTGAATTTGGCGAACACTTGACAGAGTGTATACGTCATCGAACTAAAAACTCATTTCCAAGTAATAAAATAGTCTTCAAACCTCTTTGCTAATAAATTATTGTGTTTGATGACCGGATAGTTTGTCGTGTAGACGTCAGAAGACCTTGGCAACGGTAGTGATGACAGCTTGGCATGACACCGGCCGTCACAATACTATTGATAAAGAAGGACCAAATTAAAGACTCTAATAAAATATTGCTATAATGCATCATTCGGAATGGGTCTAAAGTAGCTTACGTTATAAAGGCTGCTACTGAATTTCGTGAGTCCATAAACAACAGGTAGATTGTGGACATGATACCCAATTGCGTAATTCTTTGAAAATATATCAAAAATTATAAATAATATTATAATATTTGCTATTCTCAAAGCTAAAAGCAAATTTAATACCTCCTCTGGATGGACTTTTATAATCTAAACACCGTGTTAGAAGGCGGATAAAACCTTAACATTCCTTCATCAATAGAAAATTATTCGAATATTAGTAGATCAAAGCAACTCAGATTGAAATATTACAGAAAATCCTTTCCTATTACTACCCAGATCCTTTAAGGGTCACCTTATATATACCAGATAAAGACGTACCCGTGTAACAAAATAGTATATTAAATTTATAAAAGCCTAGAATATAGTGAGTTGGGTGAGCGAGCAGATGATCTTTGTGATGTATTATGGATAAGTTATGTTGGTACTTAAAGTGTCGTATAAACAAGTATTGATAAAATATGAAATCTATTTAACTGTTATTTTTTATACCTACTTTTAAGTTGCCTACTTTTCAGAATTTTAAGCCAGCGATAGCTGAGCGGACATATGAGCAGACCGCCATGCAGAGGGCATCGACTGCACCAACCACTGACTTTTTCGGAGTTATGTGCAAATCGAATAGTAAATTATCGCTGGCCCTTTGCCTTGGAGAGCACGTTAAGCCATCGGTCCTGGCTATCATGAAAATCTTCGACAGTCGTCGTCAGTACATACATACATACATACGTAGACTCACGCCTGTTTCCCGGAGGGGCAACGTAGCCGTTAGCCTGGCCTGTGTGGCAACGACTGGCCTGTGTGGCAACGACTGGCCTGTGTGGCAACGACTGGCCTGTGTGGCAACGACTGGCCTGTGTGGCAACGACTGGCCTGTGTGGCAACGACTGGCCTGTGTGGCAATGACTGGCCTGTGTGGCAATGAGTAGCCTGTGTGGCATTGACTGGTGTGTGTCATTGACTGGCCTGCGTAGCACTTACAAGTCTGTGTGACATCGACTGGGTGGTAGACGTTAACCGACGTAAATGATTTAGTTGATCTTGTCCCTTCAGTGTGTGTGTATTGCTAGATGATACATTCAACGAATTTAAATTTGACATGTTAAATGTATTTCGTGTGAAACGAACAGTTAATCATAGTCGATTAATTGGTCAGCGAAGGCCGAGACGGTGGTGATTGATGTAGAACTCGATGATTATCCTCATTGACTCGGTAGATGCGTAACACTATCGGCAAGCTCCTATACTATTTCAGTAGCATTTGATACAAACACAAAACAATAAAAAAAAACAGCAGGATCAGATAACCTTTGCATCAACTCAAACCATGAGCCAATTGACCAAGAAGTTCAAATTTACGCTGAACAAAACGGTTCATAACTGAAAGGTGATGTTAGGCTCGACGACGACTTGACTTTTAAATTTAACTGCAGTCTGTAACTGTTGCAAAGATCTGAAATAGATAAGCTGGGCTGGCTGTTGTTAAGTAGGTCGTAGGGCTGGTGCCGTCCGGTCCATGCCTTGTTTGAAGGATGGTCGAAGGGACGCACTGGACGCTGGTCGCCGGGGCAGTGCCATCCGGTCCATGCCTTGTTTGGAGGATGGTCGAAGGGACGCACTAGCGCCCGGTCCAGGCTTCAATTTGGGTTATGTAGTTAGGTTAATCGTAGGGCAGTGTCGTCCGGTCCAGTGAGTTTAGTGAAATGCAGTTGACAATATCGGCTATAACAGAGTGGTTAGCCTTAGGGACATACTAGTTAACTCACCACATACAGCCGTATGGCTGTATGTGGTGAGTTGATGTAAAGACGCGGTCCAACCCAAGCTTGGTCAAAGCACAGCATCGATTATTGTAGCATAAAAGTTATCATCATTGCCCTGGGGTTGTCCCGGTTGCGTCCGGGACTTGTCGTCTTGGGACACGGGGCTCTCGTGTCTATCTGCTGATCTGGCTAGGTTTGACAGAATAATAAGCTTGATATTGGACTTCACTGTTCATTGTCAAAAGATATTACTAACGAGTAAGAATTCATGTAGTCGGCTATAGAGGTGCCAGGTTGGACGAGCGGATTGCTTGTCAAGGTTAGCTATGGATAATTGTGTGATTGATGCAAAATTGCGAAATGTAGCGCCCGACGACGGTCGCAGGTCAGTCTGGCCGTGACGGCGCATTACCAGCGCCTCTTTATTATTTCACGTCGGAACGGAAATTGCAGATGTCATGAAATATCATCACGTCATTAGTACAGTCTCTAAACGAGTCGAAAGTGCTGCCGGCCGGTTGTGACGTTTGCTGTCTATTGGCAGGGGCACTGACGGTGTTCGTGTGGACTTGTCTGGCGGGCTCGGACACATTCAGTTGGGTCGCCTGGTTGACAGTACTGTCCTCGGTTCGTTAATAGACTTGCAAGTGAAAATGTTAGACTATAATTGTTAAGATAGTGCCTTTCAACCGTTTCAGTTAGACTTGAACCGTTTTATTCACGCGATCAAGGTTAAAATGCACAGCGCTGCTTACATAGGGACCCCTACGTGCCTTAGAGAGCGTGGAGCCGTCATTCCCAACAGTTATGATCAAAACGTCGCCTGTAAAGGTCAGATGGCAGTTGCTTTGTGCAAATACTGCTAAGTATATTTGAAGAAAACATCAAGTCCAATATAAACCACTCCTCGTTTATTTCAATTATTACTACTGGTACACGACTACACTTTTATACAATCACACACGTTACAATAATTCCCGCTAGCTACTTCGTTACGTCCGATACGTCCGAGAGTTGTTATAAGACTGACTGTGGCATCGCGCGTATAGCCCATAAATCATTTGAGTGTTTATAAAATATTTCTCGTAATTAATATTAAACTAAACCAAAAATATGACATTCGGCCATTCGACAACGTGCTGCCTCCTGGCGCACCTATTTACAACTTTCTAGTTACTAACATACATAGGTATAAGACAATGGTTAACTTACTACAATCGTGAATAACATATTTAAGAACAAGATATTATTATATTAGAACAAGATATAAAATACTATAATAAAATACTTTTTACGCAAAATTAACAAAAAAATAGAAATCAACATAAGTATTCTTTAACGCTCAAACGCATTATCAATTTGACATAAAAATCACAATGATTATTATATGGGTGGTATTCAAACGCAAATCAAATAAAATACATTTTTTATGAAATAATAATCCAAATTTCCATCAAAATTACTGATTGCACAGCAGAATACTCAACTCAAAGTATTAGAAAACACACTACAATTTATTTTCGTAACGTACGGCTGTTTATCTTAATGCAAAGCAATTTTATTAATGCACTGCTTATAATGACTAATACACATTATACCTGGTAACTATTTTTTTTGTAATATAGCTCCTATTTATATATTACTTACAGCAGTTTTTCTAAATGAAACAACAATTTATTGGTCCTAATCATCTTATTATTTACTAGCTGTGCCCGCGACTCCGTTCGCGCGGAATCTGTCTTTTCATGGGCTACAGAATTGATACCCAAAATGTTTTAAGTTGCATATAATATCTATATTGAATAGTGTAGATGTCCTAAAAATAGCTCAAATGACTTTCACTTGTACGTGCAAGTCCACATCGCGAAGTTACCAATCGCGAGTAAAAGATAAGAGAATTCCAGTGCATGTTCGTTGCCTCATAATCATGCTCGCATATTTAATGTCAAAATGCATAGCGATAATACAATCCCATAGTTATTAACTCTTTAGACATGCTATAATTTCATCAGCTCTTGTCTCATATTCTATGGTGGTATAACTGACAGAGCCTTCTTTTTGTATTCGCACAATCTTACTTTGGCTTCGTTCCTTTGCCGAAATCACCTTGGTAGGAAAAGTCTTGCCGTTCCTCAAATCACTATCCTCGCTACGACACACACGATCATAACTATATTAAACGCTGTTCTTCAATAAGTCTCGAGAGATCATTTTAACACCAGCAAATGATGGTTCGTATCGGTCGTCGTGGTCGTTCATATTGAGTAACAGGATAGATATAACTATATCTACTGTCAAGCAATGGTTTATTAGATTGTTGTGGGAACCTTAAAATGTCCTCGGCCAATTTGTCTTCATATTTATGCCATAACTATGCAGCATCTCAAACCTATGGCGTAATCGATGAGGACTTTTACTTATACTTACTTCAGACAATGCCATCCCAGTGTTTATCCCCATCCAGTAAAATAAAATGACTCGCCACTCTTCAACATGTTTACATAATTACATGTGCGAATAAGTCCAGCCTAAGATGAACTCTATTTAATATAATGAATCATAATCATGCTTAGCAGCTTAAATCTGTAGATTTAAGCTAAATTTAAATTGGAAGATTCAAATGTTCGAAAATATCCTATTTATAATCTTTCAACCCTCGTAATTTAACATTTGACTGATCATAATATATTAAGTTTCAACCAATTCAACTAAAGATTACTTTTATAGAACAAATTTTAACCGAACAAATGTTAAACATTTGTTTTGACACAACTTTTTTATCTATGAACCGATTCGTATGAAACATACATCAAATGTTAAGTGGGGCTTACTTCAATACATCAGGACAAAACCGCATTCTAATTCTTTTAGCCGTTTCTGAAATTAGCGTGCACAAACGCACAGACAAACAGACAAAAATTGTAATAATTATATTTTTGGCTTCTCTTCTTTGATGTAGACCCCTTAAAATAGATTTCATCTGAATACCTTCCATGTACAGACATCGATCACTTACAGATTTATTAAATGTATAGACGGCCGTTTCGCGCGTTAAACAAAAATCAACCGTATAGCCGTAACCATACTGGCGCGGCGAGATTTGGAAGTTTTATTTCATCTATATCTTGTGTGTTTATAAACCGATTTCTATATATTTTTTTTATATAATATACATAATATTCAAGTGTACTTTTTGAATAAGGGAGTTTGATTAAGATATATTTATGTGAAATACAATATATTAATGAATTTAATACACTTTGAAGAAATGGCTAACGATTAAACCCGTTATTGTGGCTAATTTATAAAAGATAGATATATACTATAAAAGACATTTTTGTAGACCTTTTGAAGACCATGATCTTTGTAGTACATACTTTTGGTGTATGATCAACGTATGCGAGGATAAGAGCTCGAAAGCGCATTTTCATCCGACTTGCTTCAAATTTATCGTCACTGCTCAGCTCCTAGGTGTCTTAGCGTTATGTTATATAGCCTATAACCTGCCCAGGAGTATGGACTACAATCGTACCAAGTTTGGTTAAAATCGCTTCAGTAGTGTTTGACCCATGCGTGCACATACAGACAGACAGACAGACAGACGGACAGACAGACAGACAGACAAAAAATTTACTGATTGCATTTTTGGCATCAGTATCGATCACCATTCATCCTCCAATATTAATTTTGAATATATATTCAATGTACAGAATTGACCTCTCTACAGTTTTATTATAAGTATAGATTAAGTACAACATAATGAGATCAGCAAAAAATAATAAAATTAGATACAAATCGTAACTTGAACTCTTTCATTGGATTATTAAGGCAGGTCTTGCTTTCGTGGGGCGTCCACGCTTCATTTTTTGCCCAATAGGCACATTTTTGGCTTCTACAGGAGGTGCCATGAACTTAAGTCGGATCGCAAGCCCGATGATATGCTTGCACATATAATTCTTAAAAAAATTAGGGTAAGTGCACTTTCCGTCCATCCAGGCGGTTTGCTGGGTGGGCAAAGCAACTTTTCAATATGCGAAAGCTTTTTTTTATAACCATCAAAAGTATCCCAATCTTGTTTAGATTAAATGTTACTTGATGTTGAGCTGGCTACTATGTAAGTATTTAGTCCGGAATCAGAGTCTAAGAATTTGACATTATTGTCAAGTTTTGCCCATTGATACGCAAGAGTCCAATCTTTAAGTTCAATCGGGGGTAGAGTCGAAAAAGTCTCTGGTTTATGGTTACCCGACCATTCCTTGACCATGTTTGTTGCGACTGAAAGAAATCTAGATAAAGGAAGTCGTTCCCGCAAAGTGTAGCTATCTTTTATACCTCTATTAAATGACTCTAGTGCATTGTTTGTCATTGGAGAACTTTCGACTGATCCAAGATACCAATTTGGATTGAGTGAACTCCACTCCTGTTTAAAATATGCTATGAATCGTTCTTCTCTTGCGTGTTTACGTAAAAACACAGTTAACGCTCGTTGAAATACCGTAGAAGAAGTAGCTGAATGCAACGAGTCGATGTCATCCAACATTTCCTTCTGTTTTTTCTTCTCAACCAATTTTTGTACATTTTTCTGTATATTTTTTTTTGGCGTGTGCCCAACACATTTTTATAGTAGACTCTGTGCCAAACACTTCTCGAAAAGCATTTTGAATGCTTTTAGCTGCGTCGCAAATAAGTGCTTTCGGTTCAATATTAAAACCGTAAAGAGAAAAAGCGCCCTTTCTGAGTGCGTCGAACAGCATTACAAAATCTTCTTTACGCTCCGAACTTGAAATCGCCATACAAAAAGGATGGAATGGCTTTGCTTTGTCAGTTGTGCCAACCACTAACACTGGAAATCCTTGCCAAATTAATTTGTATGTGGCATCTGCATGCAAGTTTGTAGCTAAAGTAGCTAATTTTAACAATAACTTTGTTCCGATCGCAAAACGAAAGGTTGTATTTTCGCCTTCCTCATACACGTAGGTAGTAATAAATAATATACGGTTCGTTATCGTCCTCAGGTATTTTAGATTTACTTACCAACCAATGTTCTAATTCTCCCAAATTGATCGTAGATGAGCCATAAATAACTTTGAGACGGTCAGAAAGGTAATTATTTAGTTGCTTTTTTGAGGGAACGTTTATTCCATTCATTTCACTTAAACGTGTTATAATAGCTTTTGGCTTCAAATGCAAAGTGTATAACTTATCAATTTCTTTTATTATTAATTTCGTCCTTCGTCTCTTGAGACGAAGGACGAAATTAATAAGATATCAACAACAAAAAACAATATTAGGACCAAAAATGATTATGGCATAGCCCAAGGGCTATGCCATAATCATTTTTGGTCCCAATATTGTCATGATCATGATCACTACCGTGCGGTACAGAAAAACAGCATTGGTGTTTGACTCGAAAAGCAAATAAATTTGAGCTGCACACTGAGGATCGCGGTATTTGACTTTATTGCAACGGTAATACTGTTTTTTACTTTCTTCTGTCATATGAGTAAATTTTACTGTCCAAGTCTCAATCTCGAAGAAATAGTTATGCTTCGTCAAAATTTTCAAATTTTTTGTCAAATATCCAGTCTAGGCCACTCTTTCTAGTTCGTTTGGTAGGCGGTGGTTCCTCTTGCGTCTCTGGTTCACTGTCCGAAAAATACATCGGAACATCACTTTGTTGTTGTATGTTACTTGATGTAGGTATTAAAGAGTCAAATTCCATGGTATATTAGTTTCATCAAACAATAGAAAAACTTAAAAGTCAAATGTACATTACGTATACACAAATATCGTAATTATTAATTGTTTATTAAAAGACTATCACTCCAGGGCACGCCGGCGCAACGCAACTTCGAACGAAGTAAACAAACAAATACACGTGAATTGCGAAAAACAATACCTGCACTGACGAAATATTTCTATTTCGCTCTTACGCGCGAGACTACGGTAACTCTAGCTAGACACGACTTCGCGCTGTCTCACTTGCTCGCTTATTCTGCATAGATACATTACATTACACCGCGCGCGAAGCCCTTTTTCAGTTAATTTGCTGTGCTTTTAGAAATATTGCAATGAAAAAAGGAATTGTTGCTATAAAATTTGCCTTGCATGTCTTCTTCAAAATTAAGACAAATATGATGAGCAAGTTTTGTGGTGCCTATTAGTATACATGTTACTCGGATGGATATTTTGCTTTGACAATGAGTATCTTCTACATGCGCACTAGTTAATTTGCTTTGAAGTTAGTATTTTTGATAAACATTTAGAATTTTTGTACTTAAATAAATTTATTTGTATCGCATTATGAGCATAAAAGTAATGTCATGCTAATGTATATTTTATTTTTTTCTGCAGTACTAGTTTTGTTAATTATTCAGTTTATTTGTAGTAAAGTAATTTATGTGATTTAAAAAAGCATAATGATGAAAATATATTGATATGTGATTATTTATTTGATGTGCAATTAATAAAATCCCTTATTATATTAGGAATTCTATTTAAAAGTCTAAGACATACTTGGATTATTGGAATGGCTTTACACCAAAACCGTGGGGTAGGGTTCTAGGCGACTTGGAAAAGGAAATGGACTGTATTAGGGCGAGTTCTGGGTCGCCTAGAAAGGAATAAGGGGAAGAGGAGATGGATACGGGAGGAGGTGATTGAGTGGGTATAGGATATTTCCAGGATGGAAGGCACTTACCTTATAGCCTTCTTCGTTTCTTTTCCTCCTGGTGTTTTCGTGATGTAGCTGCTTGTTTTCACTTCACTCACGAGCGGGTTTTCCTTGGTGGAAGCGGCAAAATCACATACAGCGGCGCGGCGCGGAGCGGTATCGAGACGGCGTTCTCAGTGAGCGGAATGTTCGAGACTGTCCGTCGCGTTCACGATCGCGGCGACGAAATCAGGCGGAAGGCAGTGCCTCTTCCAGGGAGTGGGATAGAGCGGGACGGAAATATGTTATCGCTCGCACTAGACAAGCGTGGAACGATTCATGTTGATGCGATTAGTTACAGATAGGAAGGTAGATGGCGCTACCATATCCCCCCGGCCCTAAAGGGTTGCCTTTAAAAAAAATAGAATTGAACTTAGCTATGTTGGGTGTACTACCGCATAACCCATCAATAGGCTAAGACAGCGATATGACAATAAATTAATCTAAATTAACTTTAGCGAAAACTACAAACGCAATAATAGCGAAAACTACTAACTAAATACTTAAACTAAGAGGTAAGTCCAACTTCAGGCTAGATCTCACTGAGTTGGAAGCGGACGCGAGTTGATCAGTGCCTCGACTTGTGCAAGGACGGTTAAAGGCTCTTCGTAAGAGAGGATCTGTTGACCTATAACTTTGAAGAGATGCGTTTTAATTACTTTGACCATGCTTGCCCAACATCCACCGAAATGTGGTGATGCTGGTGGAATAAACTTCCAGTCAATATGATCTATGGAGAATTCTTCCTGAAGACGAGTATGATAACCCGCGACGTGATTGAAACAAGTAGCGGGAACAAGTTCAATCAATTTACTAACTCGGTTGGCGACAAAAGTCTGCCAGCGGTGAGGAGAAGAATAAATCCAAGCGAGCACTACCTTGGAGTCGGAAAATGCGTATATTTATTAATGGGGTAGTGGGGCAAAACTGTGTCTTGAACTTTGCGGAGCAACTGAGACAGCAGAAGGGCCGCGCACAACTCCAGTCTCGCAACTGAAACGGTTTTAACAGGCGAGACCTTAGACTTGGCACAAACTAACTGCACCGAGTAGTTAGAACCAATGCGGACTTGCAGATATACGACTCCGCCGTAAGCACGCTCGCTGGCGTCAGCGAAACCTATCAAGTTGATGGTACATCCATCTACCAACCCAAGATGACGCGGAATAGTAACTTGATTGAGCGCGGTAAGCTCAATACAAAACTGGCCCCAAGCGGCGACAATATGGTCAGGGGGTGTTTCATCCCACTCACACTTTAATAGCCAAAGCTCTTTGATCAAGAGCTTGGCGTACAAAATTGTGGGAGCCACAAAACCCATTATGTCCCATAGTCGAGCCACTGTGGACAGCATAGTGCGTTTGGTGCACTTATCATCTGGTGGTGAGACGTCAAACCGAAAACTATCGCAGGATTTGTCCCAGCGTAAACCGAGAACCTTATGCGGTACAGACTTCTCAAACTCAATGTCTGGAGAAGCCCTATGAGAATCTGGTATGCGTGCGAGAACCTCCTTAGAGTTGCTTGTCCATTTGACAAGATCAAACTGGCCTCGCTTGAAAAGCTGAATAAGCTCTTCACAAAGCGAAATTGCTAGCGGAGTGGATATGACACTACAGGCAATGTCATCCATGTACAAAGCGGAAGTGGCAACAGCCGCTGCGGCGGGAAAGTGATCGCCTTCATCAGCGATCAACTGGCGAACAACTCGTAACGCGTGATATGGGCTAGACTTGAGTCCAAAGCAAACACGATTGAACTGATACACAGATAAAGGTTCTTTCTTGTCAAAACGATAAAAGACCCGTTGAAATCTACGGTCAGATTCGCGAACGCCGATATTGAGGAACATTTGGCGGCAATCAGCTGACAGAGCGATTTGGAAAAGACGAAACTTTATTATGATGTTAAATAAATCACCCTGTAGATTGGGGCCGGCATGCAAAATGTCATTAATCGACTGACCCGATGTAGTCTTACAACTAGCGTCCAAAACCACACGAAGTTTAGTAGAGGTTTTATCTTCGCGAACTACGCCGTGATGCGGGATATAATATGAGGGCAGAGAGTTGCCCTCGTTGTTTACAACTACACTCAAAAAACCTTTATCTATGTAGTCACGAATGACGTCATTATAGGCGCTGCGTAACTTAGGTGATGCATCAAGTTTACGTTCCAAACAATGGAAACGTCTGAGCGCAGCAGCGTACGAGTCGCCTAACGAATAAGGGTCACCACAGAATGGCAACGCCACAACGTATCTGCCACTGTCGTCACGAACAGTGGTAGCGCGGAAATGTTCTTCACACTCGAGATCTTTATGGCTCATCGAGGGCGGTGCGGTAACCTCTTCAAGCTCCCAAAATCGCTTGAGAAGAGAGTCAATATTGTTTTCTTGAAGAACAGAACAACAGCAAGACGTAACGTATTGAGAAGTATGTAATGTAGGTACGGTACCCATAATTACATACCCGAATACCGTCTCAATAGCGGGCGGTAAGTTATTTTGCTCACTACGTACCACTTTAGTAAGTAGCAAGTGCGGGAATATTGCGGCTCCGATCAAAACATCAATGTCTGCCGGATTCGCAAACTCCGAATCCGCTAGTGGTAGTGACTCGAGATGTGTGAGGAGCGACACGTCCACATTAGCGTTTGGCAACGTGTCTGTAATACGTTCCACGATAAGCGAAGAAATGTTAAAATTAATGTCCCTATTAAAACGCGAATGTATTTTAATATCTACGGAACCTTTGCAATGTTTTTCTGATCCGCCTATCCCTCGGATTATTGAGTTCGTATTTTTAAAGTTATTCCATAATCCGAGGCGTTTGAACAATTCTAACGTTATTAAATTGGTCTGAGATGCGCTATCTAGCAGACAACGTACCATGTGCGGCGACCCATTGACATCATATATGATAACTTGCGCTGTCGCTAACAGAACAGTCTTAGACGCCATACATGGCGGCCTAGCACTGCTCTGATCACTACAAGCGCGCGAAGGCCGTCCGCGCGTGCGTGCCGCCCGCGCAATGGATGTCGTACACAACGATATCTCATTATTGCGAGGCGTGGAAGGCGCAGCTACCGTGGTCTGCACCTGCGTAAGTGTGTCAAGGTTATCGGCTTGACTTGACAACCGGTTATTTTTATCAAAATGTAACAGTGTGTGATGTTTTTGTTTACACGTGCGACATCTCGTTCTACTGGAACAATTACTCGTTTTATGTTTTATGCTTAAGCAATTAATGCAAGCTTTGTTATCTTTTACGCTTTTAAAACGAGCAATTGGATTTAAATCATTAAAGGTGGGACACTTATAGTAATGGTCGTGCACTATGTTACTGCACAGACACTTCTGTGAATTATTACTATTAGATTCCGAACATGTTACGTAAGATTGTGGATTAGGGACTGAGTTATTATTACTATTTCGCGATTTATTCAACCTTTGTTTGTTGTTGTTAGTGTTAGACGGGCCAGGTGAACCAGACTGCGTATTATGAAATATTCGACACTGATCTTTGATGAACGAAATAAAACTATCTAGTGTAGGTATTTTATTATTGCGTTCCGTCATCTCGAATGCGCGAATTGTATCAGTGTCAAACTTTTTTAAAGCGAGTTGAAGCAACATAAAGTCGGAAAGATCTTCTAATTTTAAGTTTTTAAGAGAATTAACTGCGGTAACAAAGTTGTCTATAAACAGCTGGAAATTCGAGACAGACGCGTTGCCGGACAGTTTGAGATTTAAAGCTTGGTCAAAGTACGTAGACGCTAGAACGCGCGTGTCTTGATATCTGTCAAGTAGTGACTGAAATATGACCTGATAATTCTCAGCACTGGGTGTGACACCTGCAAATACGGACTGGGCCTTCGGTGACAGTTTACCGATTAAATAGTACAACCTGTCAGCATCTGTCAGCGAACCATTATCGTGCACTGTAGACTTAAAACTTGCATAGAATAACGGCCAATTTCGTATATCTCCGTCAAACGACATAATCTCGATTGGCGGTAATCTCGGTTTGCGGGCAACGGGCTCTGCTGAACATTTACCCTCCAATTGCGATTGTATACGCTTAATAATACAATAAAGATCTTCGAATGAGGTATACGCCTGGTAGTTCGGTTTTTCATCAGGATTGATAGAAAGTAATCTTGCGTTATAATCGTCTAACAACTTATGAAAATCTGTTCGAATACTATCTACTGTTATACAATAACTGAGAAATGCTTCGCTATTACCGTCAGACATAGATGCGGTTTTTGAGCGTTCAGAGATGTTTTGAATGCGCTCAAATAAAATATTGCGTTTCGCTTCTAAGATTGTCATCTCTTTGTCTTCCGACACGCGTGACTTCTTTTGTTGTGACATGCTTACGTAAGTATAAGCTAATGAGACCGATACAAAATAAGAATATCTAATGTATCTATTATTTTACCTAAGTAGGCAACACTTTAGAGCTGAGGAAATAAAAGTTGATTGAAATATGAGATTTATAAGACAACTATGATAGTTGCAGAAATAATAATTTAATAAGTAGGTAGCTACATAAAAGTTTACCTACTGATGCGGGCGGAAATAACCATGTGATGGTTATATGAATATATTAGGAGTATAGCTAGGTGCTATAACTGCCTAGGTATAGCGGTATAAATTATAAAACGTAAATGAATCCGACTCGTATGGATCAAAAAAAAATGGCTCGGCTTTACACCGAAACCGTGGGGTAGGGTTCTAGGCGACTTGGAAAAGGAAATGGACTGTATTAGGGCGAGTTCTGGGTCGCCTAGAAAGGAATAAGGGGAAGAGGAGATGGATACGGGAGGAGGTGATTGAGTGGGTATAGGATATTTCCAGGATGGAAGGCACTTACCTTATAGCCTTCTTCGTTTCTTTTCCTCCTGGTGTTTTCGTGATGTAGCTGCTTGTTTTCACTTCACTCACGAGCGGGTTTTCCTTGGTGGAAGCGGCAAAATCACATACAGCGGCGCGGCGCGGAGCGGTATCGAGACGGCGTTCTCAGTGAGCGGAATGTTCGAGACTGTCCGTCGCGTTCACGATCGCGGCGACGAAATCAGGCGGAAGGCAGTGCCTCTTCCAGGGAGTGGGATAGAGCGGGACGGAAATATGTTATCGCTCGCACTAGACAAGCGTGGAACGATTCATGTTGATGCGATTAGTTACAGATAGGAAGGTAGATGGCGCTACCAATTATAATAAATGACTACTAATGCCTCCAAACGCAATTTCACCATGAAAATATTGCTCAAATTATTCAAAGGAAGTACAGACCAGCCACATATAACTTTAGTTTTAAATAATAATTTTATTGAACCAGTGAAACCAATTAACTCTGACATATCTAATTCTACACTAAATCCATTGACATCTAACAAAAAATTTATATCATTACCACTTTGACATTGATTAATAAAATAGTAAGCAATCTTTATTTATGAATCCGACAATACCAAGTACTGTTCTGAATATAATAAAAATAATTATTCAAAGCACAGGCTACGACGACATCTGTACATCGATTATAAAATATATGGCAACTCACATAAGTCCCATATTGAGCTACAAATCAACATAATTATACATTGAATACGATACTTTCGCGGCTTGCGAGGAATGGCTTCATCTCTACTGGAAGACGACGCCGAAGTCAATGTACTTCTCCTGCGCCATTGAGTCTCCCCGACTCGTTTCCTTACATTTTTAGGCACGGGCGGCGTGCCCGCTTCATCATCAAATACCTTTGCTTGTAATACTGAAACGTGATAAAGAAAAATCATCCACATGAGAAAAACATATCCACTTGAACTAGAATCGCACTAGCATAGCGAAAAACATATCTGCCTCAGTCCTAATGGAAAACATATCCACTAGAACTGGAATCATACTAGCATAGCGGAAAACACATCCGCCTCAGTCTTAGTGGAAAACATATCCACTAGAACTGGAATCATACTAGCATAGCGGAAACCATATCCGCCTCAGTGCTAGTGGAAAACATATCCACTAGAACTGGAATCATATTACTAGCATAGCGGAAAACATATCCGCTCTTAGTGGAAAACATATCCACTAGAACTGGATTATTACTAGCATAGCGGAAAACATATCCGCTCTAAGTGGAAAACATATCCACTAGAACTGGAATCTTACTAGCACAGCGGAAAACATATCCACTGTAAGTGGAAAACATATCCACTAGAACTGGAATCATACTAGCACAGCGGAAAACATATCCACTCTAAGTGGAACACATATCCACTAGAACTGGAATCATACTAGCACAGCGGAAAACATATCCGCTCTAAGTGGAAAATATATCCACTAGAACTGGAATCATACTAGCACAGCGGAAACCGCATCCGCCTCAGTCCTAGTGGCAAAACATATCCATTAGAACTGGAATCATACTAGCATAGCGGAAAACATATCCGCCTCAGTCCTAGTGGAAAACATATCCACTAGAACTGGAATCATACTAGGATAGCGGAAACCATATCCGCCTCAGTCCTAGTGGAAAACATATCCACTCGAACTGTAATCATACTAGCACAGCGGAAAACTTATCCGCCTCAGCTCAGTGGAAAACATATCCACTAGAACTAGAAAGAAATAACAACAATCGCTTTCTTTTGAACCCGAGTATCGAACTTGAAACTTCCATACGATATCTACGCTATAGTAGGTCACAATGGTAATCAGACAACCATATGCTAACAGAAAATACAGTAATGGTCGTAATTTAATCATTCAGTACGTACTACGTACATGTTTGTTCTTTTTTCTTTCATTCTTTTTATTTAAGCTATTAAAAGACGCTTATTCAGGAGATCACATCATGGGAAACGCGACACCGTAAAGGTCAAACGGTTTTACAGTTAAAGTCTGTTTTAACCACAACTTCGTGTCTCATGTACGAATCGAACCCACAACACTCCGGACGATGTGATGGTGACACCACATCCATTGTGACATTCCAAAGGTTACTAAACGTATATACGTAGTATTCTGCTAACTAAGAATGTTTTGCAAGTATCGTCACTAAATAATATTTGCAGCACAAAATAAAAAGACGGACAAAATACGCTCACCACGGTTGCAGTTGAAGGCTCAGCTGATTCAGTAACATAGCGGCGTTAACATTCGCCTTCTCTCGCGCCTTGTGGGCACACTTCATTGAATTGAATACGTCCATGCCACTTCTGAGATTTGAAGAAAACATCAAGTCAGTATAAGCCACTCCTCGTTTATTTCAATTATTACTGGTACACTACTACACTTTTATACAATCACACACTGTTACAATAATTCCCGCTAGCTACTTCGTTACGTCCGTTACGTCCGAGAGTTATTATAAGACTGACTGTGGCATCGCGCCTTTCACTTCGATTCGTCCCTCTTCATAATAATCAAAAAGAGTGGGTAGTTAGTGAAGTGAGGTGCGCGCTGACGTATAGCCCATAAATCATTTGAGTGTTTATAAAATAATTTTCGTAATTAATATTAAACTAAACCAAAAATAGGACATATACAATGGTGTAAACTGTTCCTTTTTTGCTTTAGATGTCGAGAAGAACGGTTGAGATATAAGCAGGAAAAATTGGAGCATAGAAATAAGAATAAAGCTTTGTCATTGATTCTAAAATGAATTCTAGACTGTTACGGATAAACCTACAATCAGAATGTGATTTTGTCTTTTTAAGTTTTCCACGAACAAAATTTTATAGGTTGTTCTAACGTGGGTAGTTCGAGATGTGTAGTGTCAGTATATCATCATCAGATACACAGTGTTTTCTTTGCAGGTCGAAATAGGAAAATATAGTTCTATTTTTTATCAAATCGTAATTTTAATAATATATTTAGATAAACCGGCTTCTCTTCTGGTAAAATATATATTTTGCTATGTCTGACAGGGTCCGTGATAGTTACGTACATATTAGTAGATCACCTTGTAAATAAGACACATCGTAGCAAGCAATAACAACTTGGGAGAACTGAAACCCTTTTCCTGGCGGATTTAAAACCAATATAATTGTACCAAAGATATCGAAAATTAAGTAAGTCTTAAACAGTGTTTCAAACAAGGTTAAGTTCAAGTTTTCTAAAATATAAAAAGAAAAGTGAACTACAAATTAACACCATCCACTTTTAAATCGACAGTCGTCGGAGTACATTTGAACAAAACTTCCGTTGGCTTGTTTGGAATACAACACGAGCTCATTTGGTATACAGCTCAGTGGAATACGAATAATATTGCCATATAAACCGGCAAACGGGGAGAAAGAAATGGGTAAAAGCATTTTTCTACATAAATTATAATAGTTTTGTTTACTAATTGAAAAACCGACTCGACATCAAGAACGAAATGGGCTTTCTATTCTAATACAACAACTTACTTTATTGTAAATGAAGTCAGAAATGTTGGCGTCGAGGCTGCTTTGTAGACCAACCTTCAAAAATTAAAATTGAAAATTTTAACTTTTGTTTTAAAGTTGTGACATAACTTTACAGTACCATAAATTGCATATTTTATTATTTCTGTGTAAGAATATTACTAACTAACTTGACCCCAAAAAGACCTGCCACGGGACCTAAATTGACTGCAAACCACCGCCGAGCGCGCGTTCAATTTGCTCGAGAGCATCTCGATTGGAACGATGCGCAATGGCAGTCAGTTTTATTCACCGACGAGTGCAGAATGTGTCTGCATGGCAGTGACAGAAGCCCAATGTTGTTTCGCCGAAACGGTCCCATTTGGAGGAGGTTCCACTATGATGTGGGGTGATGATGTGGGGGGATTATGGGATGAGCTCAAACGAAGGGTTAGGGCCAGAAATCCAGCTCCTTTGAACGTTGCAGAACTACGGGCAGCGTTATCAGACGAGTGGGATAGCATTCCTCAAGACACGTTTTCGAACTTAATAAGATCGATGAGAAACCGATTGGAGGCGCTAGTTAGAGCTAGAGGAGGTAATGCCAAGTATTGATTAAATTAATTTTATTACGTTTTTTACATTTTGTTTTATTTCTGAAAAACCTCACCTAACCCATTTTCCCAAATTACCTTTTTTCTTACCTTTATGTTTAGACTTAATTAATTATCCAAGTTGTTTATGGATTTTACTAATTATGATATTAATTAAAATAACCAAGCTTTAAAATAACTTATTTTTTGATAAAAGTATACACGATATTAAATCTTGTATACTTTAATCAAAAAATAAGTTAAAGTGTGCAATTAGGGGTTGAGTCGATTGGCGTGTCCGCGAGTGTAGCTGAATATATCATGTTTACCCATTAAAAGAATTGTGAAATACGATGAGACTGAAACTATAAGTGGAACTTAGTAACACTAGAATCATTTCTTGCTACGACAGGGGTTTCCTGTCTAAGGATATATTGCAATTTTCACGTTCACCATCCTGGCTTACCTGCTTGTGCAGAGGAATAAAATATCTGTTGGTAAAAGCTTCTATAGTAAGTACTGGTGGTGTTTTGAGATGAATTATGACAAATATTGAACATACATACATACATAGACTCACGCCTGTTTCCCCGAAGGGATAGGCAGAGGCATAATAAACGCCCACTTTTCACCAGTATTCTGATCCCACGTAATAGGTGGCGAGCCTATTGCCGCTTATCGGGATATTTGGTTTGCCAGAGCCTCGTCCGTTGATCGGCAGGTGCAACACTTGCAGGTGAGGTTGGCTTGGGACCCTAAGTTGTTGGTGGGAACCCTATGCACCCAAATATAGAAGATGGTATTAAATGCCTTAAGTACCTTAGTTATCGTGATTAAGACTCGCTAAATGTACTTGAATAAGTTAACATCACAAGAAATTGAAAATGGTTGTGTTTCATTAGGATTATGATACGATGTTTTCATAGACAGCTTGGTAAGCAATTGAATTAAAATAACAGAGTACCAATTAAATATAATTAAATTAAATATAATTACTAGAACCAATTAAATACATATAATTAAATATGGTGGATGACTTGCTAAAGACTTCAAGTTTAATGACTCTACAAGAAAGCGATCGATGACGCAATACATTAAATTGCTGCTAATATACTCTCTCGTCCGTACACTACAACTTCAGCATTGGAAGCAATTTGCCGTTGATCAAAGCCGACGTCGTACGGTCAAAGCGTAGTTCACAAATAAAACATAAAACAAACTACTGGCTGTCCATAGAAATAAATAAATAAATAAACATATTCTGCAAATATGCGTCAGTGGTTTCTTTCCTCGTTCATCCATCGCTTGACTATTCCTTTCCTTTATTTTTCCTTATAGATATACCGCAGATTGTGTGTCTTTGCTATTACTGCTCATATTTTACAAAATTGAGCTGTCTATGCTACCAAATAGAAACAAGTAATCCAACAAGGATATTTTTTACACGACTACCGCGGCGAAGCCAAAAGGAAGGTTAATTAATGTTTTTGGCAGTCTATGTATGTATGTATTTTTGTATGTTCCGGCGAAGCGCCTAAATTATTGAACCAATTTTAATAAATGGGTGTCAAAATGGCCCGGGTGACATAGGCTATATAAATTTTGTCTAAATTTTATATCACGAAATTAATACTTCAGATTCCAACCACAAAAAAAATTAAACTGAGATAATCATTAAGTGTTTGGTATAAAAAGAAGGATATTGGTGAGCACGTTACAAATATATTCATAATTATATTATACTGCTTGAGTTAAAATATAAGTTTAAACGCAATTGTACATACAATTCGCGCGGTTAAGAAGCTTTCAGTTACCTATTTTTCTTTCTTTAAATGTGACAATGTAAATATTGCATGGTTAGTTAACATGTCCCATCAGGATACGGAAAAGGCTTAAAAAAATTAGTTTAAAAACTATAACCCGACTACGTAAAAAAGGGGGTCTAAAAAGCACGAAACAAGAAAATAGCTCATTCAGAAATAAATCCAGAAAAGTATAAGTACACAAATGCTCAAGCTAGAACCGTAGTTAAACCTATTATTTTATGCAGGTAATTACGTAGTCGGGTTATAGTTTTTAAATTTATTTTTTATTAATTTTTTGTACTTAATCCTGAAGCAGTGCCTTATCTGGTCTAATTGTCGATAATGACACCAATTTAGCGTTAAATGTCTTCAAAATACATAAAGATCCGTTGTCACAAAGCAAAACACAATAACGGTCTTTGAATTTTTACAGGTAGGCGAAAAAAACACGAATTGCTCATGTTCGCGACAGACATTAAAACAGTGCTAGTGAATAGTGTATTCGAAACCGCGAGTGACAATCGTGTAAAAATAGTGCTATCCAATCGTGCGGTTAGTAGATCCAGGGACAATCTGTCAAGGTATTCATAGACCCAAGCACGAATGAATGCGGCTGTGGCGCGTCACCACAGACGATGGGCCATTTGCTTTCGTGCCCCACAGGCCCGGGGTCATGTACGCTCGACGACCTGTATGAGGCAAGGCCAAATGCCATTCGAGTGGCCGAGTTTTGGGCCAAATTTATTTAATGTGTTGCCATCGACACGATAAGTAAGTATCGTGCGGTATACCGGGTTCGATTCCCGGACGCGTGAAAGTGCAAAAATAACGATAGAACAGTGAAATTTCGCGGCTCGATAATAAGAAGTGTCGTGTAGTGCATAAACATTAAAAATATACGTGTACTAACTATAAGGACTTAGTTATGGACCATAAATAGTGCTATCAGTTGCCATAGATAAGAACTGATAGTTGATAAATAGCTGCTTTATTTACATAGATATTTTATAGTTTTATATGTGTTTTTTCGCTTGGAATAGGGTTGAAATCATATCAAAATGCTTTCTTATTGCTAGTATTTGGTGTATATAGTCGAAATAACAGCAATAATAAACATTTGCAAGTTTATCATAAACTTTGTTTATGTACGATAATGTTTATCAAAGATAGTTTGTAATTTTTACTTATGCATCGTAGGTTTTACTGTAATATCTTAGAATTGGATAAAGATATTTTCGTGATTCTTGTTTCATTATATGCTCCATATACATAATTGCGCACACGGCCCCCCCCTAGTTACATATTTATTTTAAGTATTTAATAATTTTTTTCGAATTAGAAATGAGGAGATCCGCAGTAGAACCAAAGTCGCCGACATAGCTCTCCGGATAGCCAAGCTGAAGTGGCAGTGGGCAGGGCACATAGCTCGAAGAACCGATGGCCGTTGGGGCAGAAAGGTTCTGGAGTGGCGGCCACGTACCGGACGACGCAGCAGAGGTAGGCCTCCCGCAAGATGGACCGACGATCTCGTGAAGATCGCGGGAGGCGGTTGGATGCGGGCGGCTCAAGACCGGTCTGTGTGGAGAACCTTGGGGGAGGCCTATGTCTAGCAGTGGACGTCGTTTGGCTGATATGATGATAATTTTTTGATAGTTTTTTTGTTAATAACTTAATGATGCAAATATAAAGGTTTATGTATTGTATACCATTATATAGAACTTTTTAAGCCCTATCTAGCTATGTATAGAACATATATGCATGTAACATAGTATGTAAGATATTTACATGTATGTACTCATTTGAAAATAAAAATTTGTTGTGCAAATTTTCGGTGCGGTGGTCGTTGTTAAGGTAAGGTTCCGAGGTACCTAAGCGACACAATTTTCGGCCAGTTTGTTGGCATCTCAACCACCATCTTTGTAACTGAGTAACCGTCAGTAACCGTGTGTAACCATCCTGCACCGATCACCTGAACAGCATCGCTCCCAACGTATGAAGATGTTTCATTTCTGAAGCCCCGATAGTTAGAAGCCATACAATCCACGCAAACATAGAACACAGACGTCGTAGGAACTCTCTACAGTCACACACCACCAGCGCACTGTGGGGACCAGCTAAGGTTCGATTCCTGGCATCCGTCACAGGTCATACTGAACGAAGTTATGATATTTTAGGCACACTGACTATAACGCCGTGAGGGACATAATTCGATACACGAGTATTTAAAAAAAATATTTATTTATGCTGTCTGTGAACTTTAAAATTAGCATGAAATGAAATGAAATATATTTTATTTAGAGAAAATGTGGTACAGATTCAGGTGTTATGGGTCGTAGTTTCGTCACATTTTACCTTTTAGGCATGCAAAATATATGAAATAATTATCAGTCAGTTTTCATGCGTTAACACATACATGTCGGTATACAATGCATTATATTACTAAAATTTCAATAATAGTAAGCCGTACATAAAATTCAAAATATAAAATGTATTGTTAAAATAATATATTTCAATATGTCATAGAAAATTAGATGAGGTAGGTATGTCAAATTCATAGTATAGAATGTAGAATTATTACATCAACCTTTAAGCTCAAAGAATTCTTTAATAGTGTAGACTGAATGTTGAATCAACCAGTTTCTTAATAGCTTTTTCATTTTCATGAACGGAAGATCCCGAATAGCTTTGGGTGCCTTATTAAATACCTTTATACACATGACATAGCAATTTTTGTGGAACAATGCTGAATTACAGGCAGGCATTAATAACCGCGTGGGGTCCCGTTTACCTAATATTGAATTATTTCGTGCCCCAATAAATTCATTTGAATGTTTTTTAACATGAGTGCAGATTTCTAATATATACAATCCTGTTAGTGTTAGTATATTGTTTCTTATAAATATAGGTCTACATGAGTCTAATGGTCCCATATTGAACAGAGCCCGTATGCATTATTTTTTAGTTATTAATGCTTTACTTACGTCCGGCGAGTTGCCCCATAACAATAGTCCATATCTCAAAGTAGATTCGACATAGCCATAATATGCGATAAGGGCCGCAGGTCCGGCAATTCGTTGTAAGTTGCGAAGAGCAAATACAAATTTATTTAATTTAATGCATACATTTTTAACATGCGTTTTCCAGTTGCAATATTGATCAACATGTAATCCTAAGAATTTTGTGTCCGTTACTTTGTTTAGTTTTTTGTTATTATATGAAATGTTCACCGACTCATGTTTGGTTTTATAATTGGAAAAGTATATAAATTTAGTTTTGTCTATATTAGCACAAAGATTATTTGAGTTAAGCCAAGTCATTACTGATTCTACTGCTGTATTTAGGATAGTGTGAAAATTTATAGATTTCTCTTTTTTTAGTATTATAATAGAAATATCATCTGCAAACAGTATTGATTCATAGGGTGTGACAGTCGGGAGATCATTCACGTATATTAGAAATAAGAGTGGCCCGAGTATGCTGCCCTGAGGCACACCATATTTATTTTGTAGGAAATGTGATCTATATGACGTTAAGATACAATTTTCATTTAAACGCGACACTTCTACGCATTGTCGACGGTCTTTTAAGTAAGTTTGTGTCCATTGCAGAGCCAGGCCTCGAATGCCATATCTTTCGCATTTATTTAACAGGATGTCATGATCTACGCAATCAAAGGCTTTGGACATATTGAAAAATATGGTCACTATTGGTATTCTTCTATTAATATATTCAGTTACTTTATGCATGAGGGAGAAGGCAGTAAGAGTAGTTGACTTATTTTTTTGAAATCCTTTCTGTTCTTGTCGAAGAATGTTATGTTTACATAGAAAGTCGTAAATTCTTGAAAACATGGCTTTTTCAAAAAGCTTTGAAAGTATTGGTATAAGTGTTATTGGCCTGTAGTTAGTAAGTTCATGCCGGTCACATTTTTTGTACAGTGGTATGACAATTGAAGTTTTTAATTTTTCTGGAAATATTCCTTGTGCAAAGGATATGTTTATGAGATCTGTAAGAATAGGGGCAATTATATCAGCACATGTTTTAATAATCTTAGTGGATATTGAATCATACCCTACAGAACTTGTGTTATTTAAAGATTTAATAATTTTTAGGGTTTCATCTATTATACAGGGTTTTAGGAATACACTTTGCACTACAGTATCAAATTTAGTTGTGTGAATATACTTATATTTGTCGTTTTGAGCTACCTTTACAAAGAAGGCCTTAAATTTATCAGCAATATTGATAGGGTCTGTAATTTTTGTATTATTATTATTTATGTAGTCTATAACTATATTATTTTCATTATTATATTCTTTGTTTTGTATAATCTCCCATGTTGTTTTGCATACATTTTTAGATTCTTTAATAAGTTTGTTGTTTATGTTTAATTTTGAACAGTTTATACAGACCTTTAATAGCTTAGCATATTTTTAATATTTATTTTTGCTTATGGAATTCTTATTAGCATAATAAGCATACCTTAGTCTTCTCTTATTTTTGCTCGATAATTTAATTCCTTTATTTAAACAATTAGGGCCTAGGTTATTTACACTGATTTTATACTTTTGAATTGGGAAACAGAGATCATAGAGTAAACAGAACATATCGTAGAAAGTATTAAATTATGAATTGAGCTCTTTAGAATCAAGATCACGCCAAGAGAGAGATTGCAACGATTCTTTAAATTTTCTTACATGCTCAATACAATAATTTCGTTGAGTTACAAACCATGTCTTCTTCATACAGTTTTTCTTTAAGATTGGAAAGGTTAACAGTTGGCATGTGTTATGGTCTGATAGATTATATTCAAGTACATTAGCATTAGGATCTTTAATATTACTTACTATATGGTCTATGCAAGCCTGATGACGTGTAGGTTTATCGATATGTAGTTTGAGATCGTAGTTGAGAGTAAGATTTGTTAATTCGTCTGTGATACTATTATTTTTTAAAGTGTCTATATTAATATCACCACACAAAATTATTTTTTTCTTAGTATTAGTAAACAGTTTATGAAGAAGACTATGAAGTTTATCAAAGAATACGCGTACTTATAGGCGGATTTGGTGTTCTTTCAATACAAACTATTATGCAATTGTAGAAAGGGATATTAATTCCACAACATTCGAAGTGTTTCTCTTTACTAAAATCTTTGCACAGCTCAATGATTTTACATTCTAATGAATTGTTCCTCCACGTTTTTTTTAGCACGACAGAAAGAGGAGGCTAATTTATAGTTTTTTAATTTAATATTTGACTGGTCTCCTTCTCTGACAAAAGTTTCACTGAGGCACACAATGTCTATATTTATACCTTTTTCATTCAGATCTTGTAGGCATATTTCCAACATGTCGGTTTTATTTAATAAACCTGCAATATTTTGATGCAACAGAGTCACCTTATCTTTTATATCCTTTTTATAGCTGCCTTTAAGATCGAAAAAAAATGCAAGTCACATCGAGATTGCTCGTACCACAATTATTACTATTTGCTGAATTCGACAATTTCGAAAAGTAGTCATAAATTGTTGTTTGTTTAAGACAACTATTCATTTTACACTTTGATGAATTAATGTGATTTTTCATAAGATACGATACACGATTGTAATTCTTCGTGTGGGTCGATGGGTATTTACTAAACATCGGCGAGTAACTATCATTATAATCAAAAGTACCTATAAATAAATTCAGTTTTTTGCAAGTATAATACATGTTATGAAAGCGACTATGGAATACATTCAAGAAATGGCAATTTGGAAAATTATTTGACGTTAATTTTATCATATTATTCAATAATTATTCATTTAAGTGTTTATTATTACTAACATTTAAAATCAAAACAGTGTTGTTACATAATTTCTTTAGAGTTGACATCAGTTCTATTTGTACAGTCATGGAATTGACGTCATTTTCTTTTATACTTAATATAACTTTGTCGGATTTATTCAACTGCAGGTTTTCACAACATTTTACTATCTCCTTCGTATCAGCAAATGGTTTAATATATCCAAAGATATTGTATGATTGATATTTATTGTTTCTTCTTGAGTTAGTCAGGCCTCTAGATAGTCCCAGGCATTGTTGACTTTCGAATATGAATATGCGCCTTATTCCAGGTAGGATTTTTGTAACAGGAACAGTCGTTGTCTTAATACATACTTCAGATGTAGATTTCGGTGAATTGGAAAACGATAATCGCTAGTGACATTTTATTTCTGCGTTAGGTGTTTTTGTCTGCTTCGTGAGCTTTGACGGCATATTTGGAGGTTGGATACTAGGGGATATTCCTGACTCTTCATTATTATTTGTGAAATAAATCCGCCTTCTAGTAATACTATTTTTCTTTGATGTTTTTTACTAACTTTTCTGTTTGAAGAACAAATTGTTGTCAATTGTACAATTTTTATTTTTTGTTCCCTTATTATTTTTTGAAGATTTGTATTTTCCATTAGCAGATGTTGAACTTCGTTATCAGCACTTTCTAATTGACATTTTAGTGTGTTGATAGTGTCTTTTTGTCGACTTATTATGTTGTCATAATCGAATGTCGATAGGTCAGGCAAGCTTCTGTTTAAACTTGAGAGACTTGACCTTGACGTTAGTTGGGTCTCATCCTGCGAGTCGTTCATGTGCCTTTTTGCGCGTCTTATTGTGATATTTTTGACCGACATTATTTAAATACTGGAAAGAATTAATTTAACCCATTTTATACTTATAATCTGCTAGTTTGAAGTTAACTTTTCTAACTTTTCTTTTTAAGGATCAGATAATACACAAAAAGTGTTCTGATATCACACTGAGATTTGAAACCCAGCTCTTCCGAACATATTGTATGGACACGTTGTTATATCCAATGCGTCACGGAGCTTGTTATGAATAATGGCGAAATTGATCTTTGGTTTGAAGGTGTGCTTACTACGTATGACAATTTGTTGTGATTGGTCAGTTCATTCGTGGTTAACGACGTTCAAATAAAATTAACGGATCACTTTTTTCACTTCTTTAGATTTACTTGTAGCATAGTTTTTTAAACACTTTGTTGATACTATCTGGTATAACATCTGTTTGTTGTTCTATTCATTGTTATGATTAATATGTTAGCTTCTAGTTTGTTGTTACTTTTTGTTTGTAAACACTGCACTTTTATATAGAATTTTTGAAGTGATACAACTTTTATTGTACTATATATATTGATTCACCAACACTTTATGGACATTATTAGGTATTAAGTCACTGGGAAATTAGGTCTATTTACTTTCAAATCACGGTTTTAAATTTTTAACACACTTTAAATACGGAGCTGATGTTTACGTGACGACTGGCGCCATCTGTCAACATAGATCAACATAGATCCTAAATTACAAACAAAGAGGGATAAATATTGTCCCTAATATTTTAGTTTTACTCGTGGCACGTTCCCTACATTTTGAATTTGTTTCCAGGCCAATCACCTAAAATAAACCGAGACAAATGTAGACCACGACCCATGATAAGTTGCT
This sequence comes from Euclidia mi, assembly GCA_944739405.2. NCBI lineage: Eukaryota > Metazoa > Arthropoda > Insecta > Lepidoptera > Erebidae > Euclidia > Euclidia mi. The sequence continues at coordinate 57,254,253 of OX123190.2, forward strand.
CGTCTTATTGAAGGGCTTAGTCAAACAACTAAATAGGGTTAATTTTTACTCTTAATTTTTTATTATCATAATGTGCTAGAAGACCAAAACAAGGTTTCTTTTACATAATATAAACTATTTAGTTCTAAAGTACTTTTGAGCCGATGAGCGCTCTTGAAGAATTTAATACAGTTTATAAAGATGTTATACACGTATATAGTAGTTATTTTGCTTGGCCGCAGACATCCGATTTTCAGGACCGATTTTTCATGGCGGAATTCAGTGAGACTAGCGAGCTTCATTTGTCGACTGTATCAAATGTATTTTGTAAAATAAACGTACTTACCACCGCAAACGATAGATTTTGCTTTGATCGGAAAGCACGCAAAAGTTTCATTCCGTTCCGGACTGAAAAAATTCAGTGCCCGTTTTCAGGGACGACTTTTCAGGTTTGTAATATTTTCAGGTTCTCAAAGTCATCTAATTAATAAAAAATGAGCTTACTGTCTACCACGAACGTTTGATTTTGCTCTGAACAGAAAAAAAACCGTGGACTGAAAGAAATGAAAATCAAGCGCGCGCGGAACGGCTCGTGACGTCATAACTGAATTTAGCGCATGCGTATACCTTGTCATGTATCGATATATAGCATTGGTTTGAAGTTTATTCAAAGAGTATACAAATACTACGTGGTTTATTTTGTCAGAATCTATATACAAAGGTACTCTGTGGTCAGAATCACACGACAATGTATGCGTCGTAGACGTGTATAAACTCTTGTCTGGGGTCTTCAAATTTACGCAAAAATCACATACCTTTACAAGAGGATAATATAATAATATAAGTTATTTTAGCATTTTCGTCAGATCATCATAATGTGTGACGTGAAAGGTTTATATTGGCTACTGAATACCACTCTGCTTAAACTTTGTCTCTCTATATGACTAGCCTATTGGTCTAATGGTTAGTGACCTTGACTTCTACGCCAGAGGCCATGGATCCTAGATAATCTTTGTGTGATAGGCACGATGATATTTGTTCAGTGTTTGGATATAATTTATCTATAATATGTACCTATATGTTTAGAAGTATATATTTATCAAGTGTCTGGTTACCATACTATAGGCTCCGCTTATTTTGGGATCACATGATTGGGTGTAAGTTGTCCAAGAATATTATTATGGCATGTACACAATGGCAATTTCGGTCATACAAAAACCTAGTTGCATAACGATGCAACTAGGTTGTTGAAGATTGGTATCCTGTATAAAAGTGGTAGAGGGAGTAATATAATGATTTATACCTACATATGTACTCTATGCGAGATGAAAACAATTAAAGAACGTAAAACAAATCATACTCCTCAAATTGTATTGTTTGCTTTGAAATTGTATGATGCATTCACATTCACACATTAAATTTGACAATATCATAAAACTTATTCTGCATAAATCAGACACTTGTTAGAGTGGTCGTGGCTGTTTCTGATGGACAGGGTTGCGACGCCGTCGCCATACAAAAATTATAAAACTTATCATAGAATCCACCAAAAAACCAAATATAGGGCCCAAATATTTAAAAAATGGGTAATGAAAATGTTTATTACAGTTGTCCAACTAAAATTCTCTATTAAGGCTAGCGTCCACTAGGCTCGCCGAGCCGAGCCGAATCGAAACGCAGAAAATCGCCTCCTATATATTTCTATGAACCTGCGTTCATTAGCGACGAGCCGCGGCGCGCCGAATCGAATCTACCGCGCGCATCGCTCGTCAGGCGAATTTCTGCGGCAATGCGTTTCGACTCGACTCGGTGCACCTTAGTGGACGCGGGTCAGCGGATGAGTGTAGACGGGTACTACATTGCGTAAATACCTACATGAAAAGTTATCGAAATGAAGAGCTGTTAATTTCCCTAATTTAGAAATATACTGAACTTAATGATCATGACTGCCTCAGTAGTCTCGCGGCATAAATGTGCGCGTGGGATTGGGAGGTCTCGGGTTCGATTCCCGGGTCGGGTAAAGTGTTATTGGGTTTTTCTGTTAGGAAATTCTCAGTAGCAGCACGGAATCTGGTAATGTCCGGTACGGCAATAGGCTCGCCCCTTATTGCGTGGGACCTGAAAATTCATGGCGAAATGTGGGTGTAATATTACACCTTTGCCTACCCCTTAGGGGATACAGGCGTGAGTCTAAAAAAAAATTATGATCATGAAGATACTCATTATCATGACGAGCAGCGTAGACAAAATATATGGAAAGAAATAGCGGGAATAATGAAAGAATTTGAAACAAGAAACCAACACAAGCAAAACCTACAGCAACTAGTCGCCGACTGCTGGCTTCGATTCGATTCGTCTGTAATGAACGCACACGGATAAAATGCGACTCGGCGCGATTCGACGCGGTTCGAATGTAGTCGACGCCAGGCTTTATAGACCTCTGACGCATACGTGACAGGTTTTTACGCAGACTATACCCTACTTGCATATTTTTTATAAATAATAATTTGTCAATATTACCCTTTAAAAAGTTTTTAATAACAAGGTAGCAAAAAGGTTTTGTATTTTTAATTAAATGGGGCTATCGTAGTGGCTGTATACTGCTTTATGCAACCGATGCTCAAGCCGAACACGTCCTCTCCTCCGTTGACTATACTAACCAATGCACGGAAAAATATCGATACTCTGTGGTATCGAGTATTTTTCCTTTCGATATCCATAACTTTGTACTGGATACTTTCCACTCAATGCTTTTACTCAATAAGTACTTAATGGCACGGTAGTACACGTAAGCAAGGGAGTCTCGGACAATAATTTAAAAAGGTATTGTCGATTTGTCGAAGTGACGGGTCTCTCAGACCCACCAGGCGCCCGAAGAGTGAAAATACTACCTGCAGATTAATTATATTATATACAAAAAACCGGCCAAGTGCGTGTCGGGCCACGCGCAATGTAGGGTTCCGTAGTTGCCCATAATGGCCATTATTGATAATAACTTCTGTTTCACATGGGACTAAAAACGGGCCCACTTTGTACCCCGAAGTACATTACATACCAAAGTAGGTATATCTTTAAGATTAAGCCAGCGCTCCCAATGTAAACTCACAGAAATAGTTAAGTTAAACGACGATTACTCGTAAACTAGTGATGTCTACTTAGCCGTGATAGTTTTCCTTTTAAATTCGTTATATGTACTACATTTGTGATTTTTTTCACCTCTTCCAAATTAGTAGTTTAGCCGGCAGAGGGGGGGGACACTTGAGTATAAAAAATCTTTTCACTTCAAAGCTTGATATTTGACAAACCAATCACTTGATCGAAAAATGATTTGAGCAAGCTAATAATATTTTTTTAAAACCTATCCAATGTGACCCCACATGATGGGGTACTCAACCAAAAAAAAATTCAACCCCACTATATAATTTATCACGTATTCCATTATGAAGTTCATCAAAAGATTTGATAGACATCCTATAGAATTCAAAGAATTTGTCTGGGTGTGCCCGTAACTTAACTTTCTTTAAATAAAATTGACTCTCGTTGATTCTTTGAGTATTTAATGGGTGTACCCAATACCGAAGATTCCTTTTCTTTTTCATTGATAGTAAAAATGCGATTGCAATTAGATCGTCGTCCTCCATTGTGTCCGTTCACTAGGCTATCTCAACTTGTACTGGTAGAATAATACTGACATAGTTACAGGTAAAATACTATATACAAAAAGTAACGAGTGTCACAGCGACGAGGTTTCCCCCATACCTGTGACAGTTATTATACATATTATGTATCTGGCATTACGTACCAGATATATGTCATATATATCTGATACGTAATAAATACGCATTTTATGAATGACATTTGACACCTTGGCTCTTCAGAATAAAGTCTTCCTCTGTATATGCTGCTGCAGTAACTATCAATTAAATTCTACCGAATTTCGTTAAATTCGATTATGGTGCAAAATTAATTGACCACGAAATGTAACCGGTCAAACACTTATCCGTTTTCCTAAAATCTTATTAGTCTCCGGTAATTTGATTTGATTCAGTAGTTCTACGGTTTAGAAGATAAAGAGGGGTTCACTTTGTGATTGTTTTTTTGCTAAATATTTCGTAAAAAGACCTCTAAATGATAAATATCGGTTAGGAGAATAGTAACGTCAGCAGAATTCCAATATGTGCTGGGCATATTTTAAGATATATCCAGCGACTTTGACAACGTATACTTAGTGGCTAATGCTATGATTGCTTACTCGCAATTTCAACATGGAACAACAAAGTTACAGTTAGGGCATTATGCTGTGTCGAAGACGCCGACGATGAATTGTCCTCAGAGCTCACTGCTAGGACGTACTTGATGACTTTCTTAGAAAGCTTCTACCGTCTGAATGTACTTTGACAGGTTATGCAGATGACGGTATATTCCTTATTTAATCAAATACAAGAGTAGGACTTGAAAGGTTAGTATACATGTTTAAGGATGATCAACAATTGGGGTGAAACTTACTTATCGTTTATCTTTTGCTCCTCAGAAGACATTTCTGTTACTTTTAAAAGAAAATTTAAAAACAGCGCCTCGTATCATATTCAATAACGTCATTATTTATCATCATCAGCAGCCTTTAACAGTCCACTGCTGGACTAGGCCTCTCCTTTGAAAGGAGGAATTGGCCTACTATACCACGCTGGCCAAACGGTTTGGTATAGGGTTTGTAGCAAGTTTTCCTTCTCTTACAGTGCTGTTGCTCCCTCTGTCGGCTCTTACGACACCCATGGGATGATATGAGATGGTGACATTCCATCTTCTTAATCCGTCACCACACGGTCACTATTAAACATAAAGAATCTCTTTTTTACTTCGGATTAGTTTAAGGGAGGAATTTTCTTTTGTTGAACACGTAATAAATGGTACCTAGGTAAATAAAAAAAACCTTTTACGCTCTGTCTATGATGTCAACTGCGACATGAAGACTGCCGTTCAGACCTATAATTTCACAACTTTAAAAATAATTGATGCAACCTATTTAGATTGTATGTGTGCGCCTGTATGAGCCGATAGGCCTACTATTGGTACTGTACGTCGGCAATCACTACAAGAGTCAACGTCTTGCGTTGATATTTTAAAATTTTTGTGCAAAGCCCAGTTAGCACTGAAGCTTTATCAATACTGGCAGGTGTACTTTCGGTTGATCTTAAGGTCCAAAGACGTGCATCAATGTATTATACCATACGAGAAAGCATGAATCCAAAATTTCCTAGCACCCCGTGATAGAAATAAACTGCTTAGGTTGTTCAACCAGCACGCCGATGTCTACGTAGGCCTTGTCAACGAATAGCAGTTTAATTGGAATACATCAACCAAGGGCCGTCACCTCGACCAATTCTTTCCAGACGTTCGTGAGCGACTGGCCGGACCTGGTTAGGGGGGGATCACTGTGTTGCTCAATTTCATATGGGGCATGGTAATTTTTGGAAGAAGTTGCTTTGGTTTTTAATTAGTTTATTCACCATTATTCAAGCTCTGACAACAAATGTGAGTAATCTGCACATCACATTTTGTGTGTGAGTGTGGTCTTTGCCAATCTGACATTAACAATATGCCTAGTGATTTTCATAATTAATCACTTCTGGTCTAGCGTATTATGCGGCGCTGCTTGCCGCAAGCAAGCAATCGAATATCAGTGCGTTTAGGCGTCTCTGCCATGCATATTACTGAAAATAGGCACAGCTCGAAAATTGTCGGTAATAGAGGCATGTTGATTTCAGCACAAATGGGTTGGGTCGACCGAAAAAGTACTACCCTCTCACAGAAGATCGATGTAAAGTAACAGTATCTGTTATTTTGTGTTTTGTTCAGTGAGTGAGAACGCCTGAGGTCCAGTCACCTTTTCTCTCCCGGTCCCCATCCTGATCGCTTTTCCTTCTCCTCTTCCTTCGGGTAAGCAGCAACTTGGCTGTACTTATTTGACATTGCTCCTGTAATGCTAAGTAAACACAGCTAAGTATGAGCCACGGATACCACTTACCATATCAAGTGGGCCATTGGCTCGTCTGCCAACGGTGAAAGCAATAAAAGTTTCGTAGTAACATCGCAGTGCCAATCAGCTTGTGACCATGGGACTTGCAATCGTTCCGAAACGTCAAGCCTTTCATGGTATGTAAATACGTATAAAAGATCGCGTTAATTCCCGTGTCATGAATAATTAATCATACTTAATGCACTTTCAATGAAAATTATAAGGGCTCATTAGGCTTTACAATTAACTAGTACCTAATATTCGATTAACTAAAACTTACGCAATTAAGCGATTAAATTGATAATTGTACTTGACTTCTTTTATCCTAAGGACACTAGATAAAGGCTAATACGGGACCCTACATTGTGCGTGGCTCGATATACACTTGTCCGGATTTTTTTGTAGGTAGGTACCTAATATTTTGTCACAGGTATTTTTCACACAAACATTTAAATCACAGTCATGTAATACCTAATATTTAAATTACCTATTTAGCCCATGTCTAAGCCAAAGGAAAATAAAAGAAAATCGCTTTGCTCACGGAATGAACTGAAAACGGTTCTGAAAATCGGACCTGAAAAACGGGCCTGAAAACGGATGTGTGCGGCCAGGCTTAAGGTTGGAGAGAAAATCTAAGATATAGAAACATATCCTTTACTGTGTTTTGTTTCGGTACAACAGAGTGGTATCACCTACGAAAAAATATTGATTAATTCTAAAAGATAAATTGATAAAATGAAACCCAAATTAAACATTCACAGATTCGGAACACACGGTCTTCATATGAGTTCATTCAAAACACATTCCGTACATGTGCCGTTTAATGAGACCAAACCAACTTTATCCGTTGCGATTGTCCCGCTTTGGGGACAATCGCAACGGATAAAGTTGTCAATATTTAAACACAAGTTACACAGGACATATGTCCTGTGTAACTTGTGTTTAAATATTGACAAAGTTATTAATTTAATTTCTTCTTTACGTTGAAAGCAAAATTGAGTGGGATCTTTGACTTTACTGACTTATTTGGTTATTAGTTGAGTTTAAAGTGATCAAAAAAATCGGATATTATAGTACAGACATGTTCATGTTTGATTCCTGTTTATATCTCTTTCATCCAATAATATTTTTACTTAATTTGGACCCGGAAATTCTCCTGGCTCTCGGGCTAGTACAATAAATTATAATTGACCGTATGAAAACGGAACCAAAAGTGCATTGAATGTATGTCACACATATAATTGAATATATGTCACAAATATAATGTTTGGGTAGGCCAAGGCTCATGTCATTCCGAAAACGTGTTCCTATCATGAAAAAGGCATATTCGTCCAACATAAAAAATAATTTGAAATTGGTTAACGTTAAGATGCAACTGAACTGAGAAGCTCCCTTTTGAAGTTGGTTATCAAAACACGAGTTTTCACAAACATGGTATATCCACAAGTGCAAAGCCGATAGTTTAAAGTTATAAATAAATAAACCAATCCTATGCAGTAAAAATACAGTATGTAGGGATAAACTATGTAGTTTCAAAGAGGAATATTGTGTGAGTCGAAGGGTGGACAAAAGGATCAGTAAATCACTGAACAATTCACCGTACTATGACTACGTCTCGAGTGCATATTATTGAATGTTATAGAAGGTAGTTTATTGAGTTATGAATTTGGTGTGGAAATTGATACGAAAGATAGGTTTATTTAGAACGTCACAAGAAAACGTAACATAACCTATTAAGTTGAACTGACCGACCAATCATTATCACCAGCCGACCAATCAGAGAGCAGTGTGTGATTTGCCGTATTTTAAAGAAGCGTAAAATTAAAAGCTCTTTTGTGATTGGTCAAACCGTGTAGAATCTTACGAATGGATTTCCGTCAGTTTATACATTTACGACGAGACGTCGCAAATTGATAAATTTACGGAAATGTTTGCGAAAAGTAATGCATTTTATCTCTTGTTAAGAATCCTACGAAAGTTAATAAATTACATTTACGGTTCTTATTATTTTCCGGTGACATATATTACTTACATTTATTTATTTTTAATATTGTAGTGAGGAACGAAAATACAAAACCTCAAACTCCTAACCTATTAAGTTGAACTGACTGAACCTGAATATTATAAGTCTAATCGAATTTGGTACATCAAAATCTTTCTTCAAACATACCTTTTTACTTTATCAATAAAGGAAATTAGGCTTACAGATAATAAGATTAAAGTACTAGCGGTTACAATAAATAATAATATTAATGATGACGGATATTTAACCAGGTAAGGTTTTTAGCATAATTGTTGAAATGAATATTCAATTCATTCGTACAATTTAGCGTTGAAATGAAATGAAATGAAATGAAATGAAATGAAATAATTCTTTATTTCGTGTAAACTTTGAAAGTACTTACGAAACGTCATTAAAAATAAATATTTAATACAATTATTTTTGTGTGTCGAATTAGAACAGCTCAGTCCCAAGCGTTTTGGTCGTCTTTATAGTCAGATATTTTATAATAGGCTTTTGAACATAATTTCGCTTTTACAATAATTTTGAACTTATTTATAGATAGGTCTCTTATATTATAAGGGAGCTTGTTATAAAAGCGTATACATTGCCCCATAAAACAGCTACTTATTTTGTGGAGACGAGTGCTATGAACGACGAGATTATTTCTGTGTCTTGTATTTACAGAATGTATATCACATTTTTTACAAAATTTGTCAATATTTTTATGTACATATAGCAGATTTTCATAAATATATTGTGATACAACAGTTAGAATGTTTATTTCTTTGAACTTTTCTCTTAGAGAAACTCTTGGACTGAGGTTATAAATTCCCCTTACAGCTCTTTTCTGCAGAACAAATATTGTATTTAGGTCTGCAGCATTCCCCCAGAGAAGAATCCCATACGACATTAAGCTATGAAAGTAACTGAAATAAACCATTCTAGCTGTTTCTAAATCTGTGAGGCGTCTAATTGTCTTAACTGCATAAGCTGCAGAACTGAGTTTGCCCGAAAGCCTTTCTATATGTGGACCCCATTGTAGTTTGGTGTCCAGCATAATACCTAAAAACATGGTTGTCTCGACGGGCTCAATCCTAGATCCATTAAGTTGTACATTGGTTGGCATATGTTTAACATTGGGCATTGAAAATTTTAAAAGTTTAGTTTTCTTATTATTAAGTAATAGATTATTAACATTAAACCAATTGACAACTTTAGAGAGTGCATTGTTTACTTCGTCAAAGTTACTCTGTCGTCGTTTAATATTAAAAATCAAAGAGGTATCATCAGCGAACAATACAATCTCATGATTATTCTTAACGTAATAAGGTAAATCGTTAATATATATCAAGAATAGAAATGGTCCGAGAATTGAACCCTGCGGGACACCCATTTTCAAAGCAGAACCAGGAGATGTCTTACCATTAACCTCGACCTTCTGGATTCTGTTGCCCAAATAAGAAGTCAGGAGATCGAGAGCTTTATTTTTAATGCCGTAATGATATAGTTTCCTGATAAGAGTATCATGATGAACACAATCAAAGGCTTTAGACAAGTCGCAAAATATACCTAACGCATCTTGCGACTTCTCCCAAGCTGCAAAAATACTTTTCAGTAACTCAACTGCTGCGTCAGTAGTTGAACAACCCCTCGTAAATCCGAACTGTTTCTTGTGAAGAAGATTATGTCTATTGAAATGACTAAGTAGCTGACTAAGAATTAGTTTCTCAAAAATTTTGCTAAGTGTTGGCAATACAGAAATAGGTCGAAAATTTGAGGGGTCTGATGTGTCACCAGATTTAAATAAAGGTGTTATTTTGCTATACTTCATTAAATCAGGAAATGTTCCAGAAGTGACACAACCATTGAACACTGTTGCAAGATGTGGAGCAATTAATGTAATAATAGACGAAACAGTCTTTACTGACAATCCCCACAGATCCTTTGTCTTTTTCATATTAATAGTTTTAAATTGTTTAAGAACATCATCTGTAGTAACAGCAACAAATTCAAAGGCCGTAACACATTCCGGCACGCAGTCTTTAAGCAGCATTTCAGCAGACATGGAAGACGATTTGAGTGACACTGTAGTTACAATGGGTATATTAGCAAAAAACTTTTCAAATTCCGTCGCTACTTCCAAGTCCTCTGCAATACTCACATTATTGATATTTAGTAGGTAGTCGCGACTGCGTGTTTTGGCTCTACCAGTTTCGCTATTGATCACATTCCAAGTTGCTTTTATGGTATTTTCAGCGCTTTTTATTTTATTTTTCAAATAAATTGATTTTGCAGCATAACAAGCTTGTCTAAATGTTTTTGAGTATTTTTTTATATAATTAATAAAGGCTGGACTATTATTAAAAGCTTTTTCATTATAAAGTTCATATAACCTAATCCGACTTTTATGAATGCCTTCAGTTGCCCAATCACTAAACATCAGACGGTCAGTTACATTTAATTTTTTAGGTTTAAATACAGTAGAAAATTCATCACTAATCAATTTAAATAATGAATTATATAACTGATCCGGATGGTCATGAATAGGCAACCAACGCATTTTATTTGATAGATTATTTTTAAAAAGTTCTAATCGGTTTTCATTTATAGGTATAAAATTAATAATTTTACTCTGAATCTTAGGGCTTTTTCTTGGACAACAGACTAACTGCCCACAGTGATCAGACTGTAACATATTAATTAAGGATTTTTGTAAAGGCTTAGTGTTAATAAATATATTATCAATACAGGTAGCACTTGTGGCAGTCACTCTAGTTGGTTCTAAAAAAGTATGGCTTAAATTGTAAGATTTAAATAGATTTAAGAAATCAATTGATAAAGAACATTTCTCTAAAATGTTAATGTTGAAGTCACCACAAATAGCAACCGTTTTATGGCAATTATTAACTTTTCTTAGGGCATCCTCCATAATTACTAGAAAACTTTCAAAATGTGCACATGGAGGCTTGTATACACTCATAACAATGAACTGATCAAATTCGACACAAGATATCTCTATAACTCGCTCAACAGAGAGGCTCACAATATCAGACCTTTCTTTAAATTTTAAAAGTTTATTTATTATAATTAACGAGCCTCCTCGAATAAATTTTTCTCTGCTGAATGAGCTTGCAACCTGGTGGTTGTTGAAATTGAAAATGAACTGGTGGCTTTTTAGCCAATGTTCTGTAATACATAAAATGTCAATATTGTTACAGTTCATGAACAATTCCAACTCTAACTCCTTACCCATCAACCCTTGTATATTTTGATGCACCAGGTTAATACAATTTTTTAAATTATTTTTTGTACAATGTGTGGTTGATGAAAGTGTGTTTTTATTACTTATATTTAAATTTATCAATGTCTTGTCTATGTTATTGCCAGAGATTGACTCTATTGTCTCATAACTTAATTTAAAGGATTTGGAACAGATTCCAAGCTTATATTCAATGTCAAGTTAGACTGCTCAATAAAAGCAGTGTTATTAGCCAAATTTTTGGCTGTGTTATTAATATAATATGCTAGCGATGATGCTATTTGTCTTTGAATATATTGAGATAGATAGCAACTATCACATGTCAAATAAAAACTTCTAATGAAAGCATTAGAGTCAATAAAGTCAATAAAATCATTGTATAATGTCAATGTATGTAATTTACAATTTAATTTATATCTATAGTCATTTTCGGCCTGTGGCAACAACTTACTGTAGGGAAATGCAAGTAAAATAATTTTTCTAACTTTTAGGTGTAATAATTGGTCAAAATACCTTTTAATAGTATTAAGATTTGTGTTACCCCTTCTCCCAATAAATATGATTATTGTTGTATTAGGACAGTATGTTCTACTCAAGATGTTTTGTAAAATATGTGATAAACTTGCTCCAGGCATACAAAAGTTGGTAACGGTTTGACCTGTCCTTTGTCTCAACAATTGGCTCATGTTCCTACCTATCTCATCACTAAACATTACTAAATTGTTGGTGTTAGTCTTTGTATTGTGATGTGAGAAGGAGGTGCTATCATTAATGAAGCTGTTACTCATCACCGCTGACTGAGATAACATTGCAGAACTATCATTCAAAATGGTAGGCTGAGAACAACTTTGTGGTTTCAAGCTAGGTTCACTGATCTGATTATTAGTAGTAAGTGATAGGAGTCGTTTAGTTCCCAACAGAAATTATATAATGTACATTCAATTAATTAGATCAACATTATGTGTTCAGTAAATTAGATGAACATAACTGAATATAACCTAATCCAATTATCGAACCTGGTACCAATTAATTGTAAAACGGGTGATTTATTGCATAAGCAGTACACTATATTGACTAATCCTGGTACGATAAGTCGCTACCGGTATTTTACAAAGCAAATTAAGTTGAGATAATATTTGGTGAATTTGAGATTTACGTTTCAAGCTTCAATGCAAATCTAGATAAAAGTAGTCCATAGATATTTAGTTACAATATTATATGTTTAATTGAGCTTGTATTTACTATAGGGGGCAAAGCTAACCAAACTAAGTTTCGCTTTGTTTAAATACCGTGCTTAGAAAACTCATATTTGAGACTCACTGTGTGCTAAAAAAAATACTTATAAAAACCTCATACAAAAATATCCTAGGATAACTCACACATGGTCAACTAAGCCAAAACTAGGCAGAAAGTGTCCTAAAATGACCAAATAACAGAAGTCCAATTCTAGTATTTTATATGACATTTAAACTTTATTTTGAACGAAATGAGATTAGATTTTGAATTGACTCAAAATCGGTATTCTGCTAATTTAATGTCATTATCGTTTAATTTGACATCTGTAGTTCGACGTTGACACATTGTTCAATTTACGATCCAGTCACCATAAAATTCCAATAACATTCAAATAACAGTTAATTTAGGAGAATATCATTTGTAAGATTATGTATTATGTCATAATTTCATTTGTGTATTATGTCACTGACATTAGATCGAAACTGCATTTTGAACAAATTTATTTCGAAAAATAGGGCCTCAGGTGATAGAATTATAAACTAAACCCGGATACAGAAAAATAATTGTGCTCGTCGCCCTAAGATTTATCCTGGTGGGAAACGAGGCTATGACCAGCTCAGCGGAGAGAGTCACTAATCACTAGTGCAACAGCTGATAGATAAAGAAAGGAAGCATAGCTTTAACTGAATAAACAAGCCATTGCAAGCTTTCATTTCAATGTAATGTCCGGATAAGACACAAGGATAAGGTGTCCCGTCTCCCTGTCTCAAGACCAACGCAGATAAGAGGCATTCCTTACGATCTGTTATTTCGATTAGTAGATAAGCACTAGAAGGAAGCTTGTTTTTAAAAAAAGGTTGGACCCTGCGGCCTAGGAATTGATTCGTATCTTTTTAAAAGCATTTCTTGCATAGTAAATTTCGATTCACTCTATTTCGTTATCCATTAGTAATGTTATATTATCGAACGGTATAAATAAAAATAATTAACTGTGCTATAAACAGAGCTTAACGAACTTCATTGAAGGAGAACCGACTTGCTCTGGATTTTGAGTTCGAGAACTTTCAAGAAATAAACTTTAAGATTAATTAGCGTTAGTCTACAGAATGTAATGGAAGCAGACTTATCCGCGATTATATCACAAAGACGAAGTCTGCATATTTGTGATCCAAACCAGTTTAATTGATTCAAAAAGTTCTGATGTGATAATTTCGCGCTAACTTTTTGGAGACATGTAGCAAATTAAATTAAATAAATTTATTTATGGAAAACATTTTCAGCATAGTTTATGATTGCGTTGTAACTTTTTTAGATGTTAATGACAAATCGTTTATTTAGTTTTATTGTTTGTTATCCTAATTAGTTAAGCGAATGACTATAAGATTTGAAAACAAGAAAATGTTAACAAGTTTATCGATAGTATGACTTGATTTATGACATCTTTTTTGGGTAGGTCTACCACATATTGCCCCTTAAATGTTGATTTTGCTTTTAGCATACATAATTAAGGCTTTTTGTTATTCCTAAAACTTTAATTGTGTCGAATATTTCCTACGAGCCAAGATATTTTCACGATTAGGAAACAGCCACTTTCTTTCACTTTATTACCTAAGTTACAAATTTTACAAGACGTTGACTGCTATACCAAAAGAATATTTCAAAATATTCGTAAGCAAAGAAAGTATACTACGAACTATCGCTGACAAAAAATATTGAACAAGTTTCGTTGTCTTTAATAAATGTATCTTCATATTTGAACGATATATTTATACAGCATGGCTTAAGCTAGAGAGAGAAAGGCGAATGATGTATCCCATATTAAGTGCATGAAAGACGAAACAGGAGCGATTCTTATGGACGAAGACAGAATAAAATAAAGATATACTTTGAAAAGTTAATGAACGAGGAGATCGATTGGAGCGGAAACCTTGAGAATTAGGTGATGAATATTGGTTAAGTGAAGGAAATAAATAAGGACGAGGTAAAAAGTGTTAGTGGAATGAAGAATGGAAAAGCGTTAGGACCAGATGGAATACCAGTAGAAGCATGGAAAGCGTTAGGAGATGATGGATGGGCGTGGCTGACTTTATTTTTCAATAAACTGTTGCACGAGGAGACCATACCCGAGGAATGGTGCAACAGTTACCTGGTGCTCATTTTTTAAAATAAGGGTGATATCCAAGAGTGCAACAATTACCGGGGAATAAAGTTAATGCCTCATAGTATGAAAGTATGGGAGAGAGTAATTGACCGACGCCTGCGTGACGAGAGTGAGATTTCACGAAACCAATTCGATTTTATGCCTGGTCTAGGTACGGTGTATGCCATTTTTGCACTTCGTCAAATGTGCGAAAAATACAGAGAGGCGCATAAAAACTTGCACATGGTGTTCGTCGACCTTGAAAAGGCATATGACTGAGTGCCTCGTGAAGTCGTGTGGTGGACCCTGAAGAAGAAAGGAGAGCCTGAGAAATACCTGACGTTGATTCAAGCCATGTACGCTGAATGCCGAACGCAAGTCCGATCTGCAGCTGGTAATACAACCAGATTCGACGTGGCCGTAGGCTTGCACCAAGGGTCGGCCCTTAGCCCCTACCTCTTCCTGTTAATTATGGATGCTATGTCATCGGACATACAGGAAGAGGCACCCTGGTGCATGTTATTTGCCGACGACATCGATCTGGTAGCAGAGAGTGGACAGAAGGTGCAGAGCAAGCTGGAGGAGTAGCGGCAGAGATTGGAAAATGTAGGCCTGAGAATAAGCAGAACCAAAACAGAATATATGTTCTGTGACTTTGGCAGTCTCTCCAGTCCTATACCGGTTACACTCGGCGGTACACTTCTACTAGTAAGTTCCGATTTCCTTGGTAGCAACCTAGGTTCACTCCTGCAAGATGACGGCAAAATTCATCGGGATGTTAGGCAAAGAATCAACGCAGGATGGATAAAATGGCGACAGGTCTCAGGCACAATATGCGACCAAAAAATGCCTGTAAAATTAAAGGGCCGCATGTATAAGTCGGTTCTAAAGCCTGTCCTACTGTATGGAGCTGAGTGTAGGGCTACAAAAAAAATGGATGAGAAACGATTGCATGTGGCAGAGATGAGAATGTTAGGATGGATGTGTGGAGTGACAAGAATGGACAGAATTAGGAATGATTACGTTAGAGGTAGTATGAAAGTGGCACCCATTGATGAAATGGTAAAAGGGAGTCGATTTGGCTGGTATGGACATGTTATGCGGAGAGATGAGTTGTATGTAGGTAAAAAAGTGATGAATATTATGCATGTAGAAGGATGAAAAGGGAGAGGACGGCCAAGGAAAAGATGGATGGACTGTGTGAGGATGGATATGAAAGAGAAAAGGGTAAATGATCGGATGACTTGTGACAGAGAAGTATGGAAGAGAAGGACATACTGCGCCCAAATAAATTGAGACTAGGGTGATGATGATTTGTACGTACAACAAGTCACTGCAATTCCAATGTCATTTTGAATAACAGCCAAAATAAAATACGAGCAGTCTTAGCTCGAACACACGCAGCCATTACAGCTTACATTCAAAAAGCAGGTAAGATAAGAATCACGTAAAAATAAATATATATCTGCATGTCACACTACCGCAGCGTCGCCGTCGCATCTTCCAACAAAAGCAATGTTTACTCAAGTACAGAGCTTCTGCATTTTTTAACCTTCCCCGACCGGTGCACCGCTATTCATATGTTCTGTACCACCTTCATCCTTTCTTTATTTTTTTCATACCCTTGCTTTAATGAATTCGCGTAGCTCTTACGTATTGCAATTTAAACGAGCAAGTCTCTATGCCAAGTTCAGTATAATTTAACGGTTTCTGTATGCTGAATAGTAATTTTTTAAAAGTGAATTTTTAATCGTCTTTTACGTTTAGTGGGCGCAACAAAATTTAGGAAGTTATATTTCGAAATAATAATAATAATAATAATATTCTACCACATTCACACAACACCATCTAGTCCCAAACTAAGCAGAAGCTTGTACTATGGGTACTAGATAATGAATAAACATACACATATTCTATTTTTTTTTGTAAATACTTACATATTATACATAGAAAAACCCAGACCAAGACAAACATCCATGTTCATGCACACAGGCTTAGGCTTGGAATGAAAAAAAGTATGAAAATCATGCTTAAACGTAATTTTCATTAAGGTCAATTAAATGTTATGTCAGATTCCAAATGATTTGAAATTATTACTACATATATGATATTATTCATATTTTCTAGTATAATATTAAACAAAACAGTATTTGAGTCACTTAAGTAATAACAATTAAAGAAGATATAGCATTTAACTAATTGCCCTTATGCAGAGCCCTCTTCCTCCCTTCTAAGTGTGCCGTGACCACTAATATGGAATGCAAATAAATGACTTAGTATTGAGTGTATTGCATCTATTCAAAGAAATTCTCAGCACCTACGTGGATTTTGGAAATGAATCCGGTGAATAGCAATAGGTTTTTCAAATACTATCATATATTGAGCTTTTCAGTTAAAGCAAGGAAAAAGACAAAGCTGTAAGCTCAAAGCTTGACTATTTCAATAATAAGGCAGCGGTTACGTTAAGAATATTGCATTAACGATTTATAAAACATATAACAAAATATACGTAGGATAGTCAGAGGGTAATTAAATTATCTCGAATGAGCAGACAAACTGTAGTCACTTTTAATTTATACAGCAGAGCTTATATAAGTAGCTTTTAAAAATTCATTTGCTCATTTGTTTCTATTCTAGTACAATGTATAAACTCATTTAAGAGAAGCTCTCGCTGCAATAAAATACAGTATAAAGTCGACATTGTCTCTCTATTTGTATTATTGTCTTTTTTAAATATTTGTTTTGTATTTTTGTGACGTCACATCGCGCTCCTGCGCCGCGAGCCTCGCTACGAGTGACGCACAGCAATGGGCCGTTCCCTCGCGCCCCTCCGCGCCGGCCCTATAAATACAGCGGACAGGAGGCTTCGTCCCTTTCCTCCGGCCAGCACCACCGAGTTGAGTACAAGATCATCCGAAGACCTGTGAAGTGCCAACGTCGCCCACGCCCTGGATAATTGTCTCATCTGCTAATCTTAATTGTCAGTTTTTTTATTTATAACTAAAGCCATCGAATAACTGGAATTATAACGCGAGTTTAAACTTTCCTGGTGATATTTTTTATTTATTTCCCGTAAGTCAACCTAATTATCTCTCTTTAATTGCTCGGCGAGTGATCGATCCCGGTTACCCCGTGGAAATCAATCACTCGTGTGACATTGGCACCCAATAGAATTTTTAATTATATTATATATATAATTTTTAAAACGTAAGTTGGCACTTTACAGGTGAGTGAAATAATTTCTTTTTCTCTTGTATATTTTTCTCCTGTGTGTGCATATATTCTGGTGTAGTGAATTGCGTACAGGTACAGTTTCTATCTATTTTTGTTGGCCATAAGCAATTTAACTGTGTAAATAACATAACGGTGATTTAATTAACGTCTGTCTAAAATCACGTTTCCACCGCGGGCAGCGTGTTGAGCCGCCAACCGGTTCTAACCGCTTAGCCGTTGAACTAACGAGCCACGGGTTCGCGAAAGAATATTGTGATTCAACCTTTGAGTGACCTTTAAGAAATTTTTTCTTCCTTGACCAATCATCACACCATTGTATAATTTAGTGTACTTCAACTTTTTTTAGCACGGTATTCGATTTTCTGGCGATATTTAATTTTTTTTTTCTAGTGCCGGCGTAAATACTTAGATTTTCTATTATTGTTTTGTAATAATGGCTTACATTATAAATTTCTCATTATTGACTAAAGCGGAATTAGAATATGAGACCACAATACGCGGCGTTTCAAAGCCTGATGATCCCCGCAAACAAATCGCTAAACTTTCAGTTAAAACTCCCTCAGAGGATATATTATCTTCACCCTTCCCACCAGAAGAGGATGTGGCAGAAGTGGAAAAGTCGCTATTAAGATCAACTAAACACTTATCTATGTTGGAAGCAAACTATACTTCCGAGCTTCAACAGAAGGTCGAAACCGTGTTGCACCATTGTTTTCATCGACTGAATAGGGTGGATACCGGCAGTCTTGATATTAAAAAAATTGAGTCTGTGTGGAATAAATTTAATGACTTATATGCGAAATTACAATTAATCACGAGACGTAATTCGCGGTCGGATTGCTCAGTGGCAGAGGGAAACACTTCCTATAATTACGACCGTAAGCTTTTTTCGGAATTAGGTAAATTCAAATTTAACGGTAAATCATGTGTAAGATCCTTTATTGAAAAAATTGATGAATTTATGTCCTGTAGATCTATTTCTCACGACAAGATGTTGTCTTTCGCTTTTGAAATATTTTCGGGTGACGCATTAGTTTGGTATCGTTCTGTTAAAAATAATGTAAAGACTTGGTTAGAACTTTGCGAACTTTTGAAACGAGATTTTAGTCCGCATAACTACGATTATCGGCTTATGACGGAGATTCGTCAGCGCTTACAGGGTGAAAACGAATCAATAACTATTTACGTGGCAAAAATGCACGGTCTGTTTTCGCGACTTAGTTCTCCTATCGCTGATTCGGAGAAGCTAGAAATTTTGCTAAATAATATTAGACCTTGTTACACTAATTGTCTGCTCACTGCAAAGGTTGTTGATGTTGATAGTCTGGTCGAAGTTTGTCGTCTTTTCGAAAATTACCAAAGTCGCAGTAAGCAATTTTCTGAACCCCCTAAAGTTTCAAAGAATACTGTAGCACCTGATCTAGCGTATAATTATCCGTTTTCAAATTTTTCTTCAAACAAAAATGTTTACAATCATAATCACTTCAATAAATATAACTCTGTCGCTGATACATCGAGATACAAGTCTGTACCACAAGTTAACGCCGTATCGAGTACTACTAATATAAATAAAAAGTTTTGCGTGCGTTGTAGATGCAATTCGCACTCATTACGTAATTGCCGTCAACCACACTACCTAATCTGTTTTAAGTGCGGTACAAAGGGTTTCAAGGTGTCAGACTGCCCCAATTGTAAATCTAAGTCGACCCCTACAGTTTCAAAAAACTAGTTAACAAGGATTGTGGAAAATCAAATTATACAACTAATTGTAATAAAACAGAGTGGAATAATTGGTTGGACTTTTTAAAAAAATTCTTTAGTAGCTATCATATATCCTCAATCCGTAATTCTAAAGTAGAATATTTACCTTACGTTACCCTAAAATTAAACGGAATACCTACCACTGGTCTTTTAGATTCTGGATCTTGCGTTACAATTTTAGGTAATAATTTGCATAACTTATTTTTGAAAGACGATGTTTTGGATAAATCGAAACCTTTAAGGTTAATAACAGCTGGCGGCGAACGACTTGAGTCTTTGGGATCGGTGTCTCTACCCTTTGAGTTTCAGGATAAATTGATTAACTTAGAAGTTCATGTTGTACCTGGGATTCAAAATTCCCTTATCCTTGGCATGGATTTTTGGCGAAGCTTTGGCCTATTTCCTAACAAATTAGAGTCTGTTTTGATTGTGAACAAGTCTGACGCTCAAGTAATGGAGTTGCAGGCAGTTCCCCCTACACATCTTGTTTCTTATGATCATCTTACAGTCGACCAGAGAGCTACCGCTGACAACATTATTTCTAAATTTACCGATATTTCATACGAGAAGCGGGGTCTCGGTTGCACAAATATTATTTCTCATTCAATTGATACAAGTGATTGCCCCCCTATTCGGCAGATTTTATCGCATGTCTCCCGATAAACAAAGAATTTTAATAAAGCATCTTGATGACATGCTCTCAGAGGATGTTGTTGAACGATCTGAAAGCCCGTGGTCAAACCCTGTCATTTTGACCCCTAAGAAGAATGGTGAACTGCGTTTCTGTTTGGACAGTCGTAAATTAAATTCCGTTACAAAAAAAGATGCTTATAGCTTGCCTTATATTTCGGAAATTTTAGATAATCTGAGAGATGCTAAATACTTGTCTAGTTTAGATTTGTCAAAATCTTTTTGGCAAACATTAATTAAAGAAGAGGACCGTTGCAAAACCGCCTTTTATATTCCTACGCGTGGCACATTTCAATTCAAAAGAATGCCCTTCGGTCTTACGAATGCGCCAGCTACTCAACAACGATTAGTTGATATTTTATTTTATGGTCCAGAATTTGAAAATAAGGTTTTCTGTTTTATCGATGACATAATTTGTATCACTTCCAGTTTCAACGAGCATATTACCCTTTTATTACGCATTCTTGATAAACTAAAAAGCGCTAATTTAACAATTAATCTCGAAAAATGACAATTTTTTAGAGATAAACTAAAATATTTAGGCTATGTTGTCGACTCTAGTGGATTGCATCCCGATCCGGATAAAGTAAATTCAATGAAAAATTATCCCACTCCTTCTAATAGAAAAGAAGTACGTCGTTTTTTAGGCGCAGCCTCGTGGTACAGGCGTTTTATACCGAATTTTAGCTCTATTGCTGCACCCTTAAATAAGTTAACATCTCAAAGTAAAAACGCACCTCCATTCTGTTGGACGACAGAGGCTAATGAGGCGTTTAATAACCTAAAGAATTGTTTGATTTCCTCCTCGGTGTTGGCTAGTCCTGACTACTCGCAACCTTTTGAAATACACTCAGATGCTAGCGAGTTTGGACTTGGCGCGATCCTCTGTCAAAGGTTAAATGGTGAGGAAAGAGTCATAGCGTACTATAACGCAAATCACTCACTAAGCAAGAAAAAAATTACAGTGCCACAGAGCGCGAGGCCCTGGCTGTTCTATCTGCTATAGAACACTGGCGTTGTTATGTTGAAAATGGTAAAAAGTTTATTGTTTACACTGATCACGCTGCTTTGAAATGGTTCTTGACCTTAAATAACCCTACTGGCCGGTTAGCCAGATGGGGAGTTCGCTTATCTTCCTATAATTTTGAAATACGTCATCGTCGAGGTTCTGATAACGTTTTACCTGATTTTCTGTCTCGCTCTTTACCCGTTTCTGCTATTGCTAATGATATAAATATAGATATTAATTCTAATCAGAATTTACCAGTTTTTACTAATGATCCTTGGTATTTAAATATCTATAAAGGCTTTTTAAGTTCTCCGACTTCCTTTGTTAACTATCAAGTAATAAACAATAAATTGTATTGTTTTAAAAAAACATTAAACCCTCTCACTAGAGAATTTCAATGGAAAGAGGTTATTCCGTCTGACCAAAGAAATGACATTCTAAGGGAGAATCGTTCTTCGCCGACTGCTGTACATCTGGGTATTTTTAAGACATACAATCGTCTCGCACTTCGGCCTGGTATGTACACTGATGTTGTCAAGTTCGTCAGTTCATGTGAACCTTGTATCACCCATAAACACCAAAATCACCCAAGTTTAGGTCTAATGGGAAAACCCAAATCATGTCAAAAGCCCTTTCAGACGATTAGTATTGATTTGATTGGTCCATTGCCTCCCAGCAGGAAACAAAACACTTTTGTATTTGTGGTCAGTTGTTGTTTCTCTAAATATTGTTTACTTTTCCCCATTAAACGGGCAACTGCAGAAGTGATAACAAAAAATCTTGAGGAAAATGTATTCTTGGTGCATGGAATTCCATCTACTATTGTTTTGGATAACGGTAAACAATTTATTAGCGCAACCTTTAAAA
The DNA here is from genome assembly GCA_944739405.2 of Euclidia mi. Lineage (NCBI taxonomy): Eukaryota > Metazoa > Arthropoda > Insecta > Lepidoptera > Erebidae > Euclidia > Euclidia mi. Next base: position 57,276,449 of record OX123190.2, read on the forward strand.
GTATGTTGTCAAAATATAAAATTCCAAATTTGCATTTTACACCGTTGTATACTCCCCACGTTAACTCAGTTGAACGTTACAACAAAACCATTATGACAGCTATTTCAACTTTCATAGAATCTGATCATCGAATCTGGGACACTCTGATCACTAAAGTTCAATTCGCCCTTAACTGCGCAGTTAGTGAGGTTACTGGTTATTCTCCTAATTTCCTTGTTTTTGGTAGGGAGGTCATAACATGTGGTTCTCAGTATATTGATAAGGAATTTAATTCCGATATGGTGCTTGAACCACGGGACGGCTATGCCGAAACTTTAGGCTATTTATCTTCTATTTTCGAGAAGGTACATTCAGCTCTGTTGTCGGCCTACCAACGAAATTGTTCATCTTATAATCTTCGCCGTAAACAGGCAGAATTCAATGTCGGTGATATAGTTTGGCGCAGAACGTTTCTTCTTAGTGATAAGGATAAATACTTTAGCAAGAAATTGGCGCCTAAATTTATTAAATGTAAGATTGCCTCAAAAAAATCACCTCTAGTATACAAACTTAACGACATGGCTGGAAAACCTTTAGGCGATTGGCACATCAAGGATTTAAAGTTGATTAATTACAAAGAATAATAAAAGTATAAAAACAACAATAAGAATACCTTCTACCTATTCATTGTTTAATTTTTTCAAACGAACGTTTCTAATTTATATTACCGTTTGTAGTAGTGCCTACTATAAATTGATATTTTCTGTGGTGGGTAGCAAATATTTTTTCTCGTAAACAATACTATTTTTCAAATTGCTGCGCAATTGTGTACTCAAATGTTATGTTGAACATTATTGTAAAAAATACTAACCATAAACTAACTATATTGTTTTTTTTACCCTGTTGATCAGTGGTCAAAAGGTCGCTATTAGCTGAGCATACAAGTTCGATTCTCGTCGTTCGATTTTCCACAAATCTATTTGTTGAAATGCATCTTGATTGGCGTATTGTTTTTCGCCGTGCCTTGTTCTGAAGTTCAGTTGTTATTCTTAATTCTGTATAAATTCCATAATCAAATTGTTATTATAGGTACTTTATAAACGATCATGGTGATTAACCGTGCGTCGCGAGCTCGGAATAGTCGAATAGTACCTACCATTTAGATCGTACCTAGTTGTCGTTATGACGCACGCGCGTTCACTCAGCGACGCGCCGATAAATAAATGCCTAACTAATGACTCACCATTGTTTACATTCAAAAGGTGGTTACTGGTCGTGTTCTAGTTATTAATTAGAGCAAAATATTTATTAATTTCTTTCCTTTGACATTGAGCGGTCCGGTCGTGTCTGCGGCTTGTATTATTTTTGTTCATCTTTACGAAAAATCTGTTGTTATACCTAACTATATTCAAAAAGTTTACTTATCTAGTGGCAAAGGCCGAACCCAAGATTTATAAGTCGTAGGGCTAGATCAAGTTTCTTATATCTACAAATCATTATTACCTAATAATTACCCTAAGCGCTTCTCCATAGATTGTTATCTTTAATATTAGGCTATTACACTGGCCTCGGCATTTACATGTAGGTATGTGTGATGAATTATGAATGATAAATGTTTATGTTCAAATTCAGACTGCCGTTGTACGCGTGAAGAATGCAAGCGTGGGTCATTATTATTTAGGTATCCTAATTAGCATATAGGGTTGTCACTTGTTCAAGGTACTCTTGCCCTTGTTTTCTCTAATTTCAGGGAGTATCTTCAGGGCTGCTACGCCCGTTGGGCTAGGGAATTTTCCTTAGGGAAAATCCCGGCCTAACGGGGGGGGTGTGTGACGTCACATCGCGCTCCTGCGCCGCGAGCCTCGCTACGAGTGACGCACAGCAATGGGCCGTTCCCTCGCGCCCCTCCGCACCGACCCTATAAATACAGCGGACAGGAGGCTTCGTCCCTTTCCTCCGGCCAGCACCACCGAGTTGAGTACAAGATCATCCGAAGACCTGTGAAGTGCCAACGTCGACCACGCCCTGGATAATTGTCTCATCTGCTAATCTTAATTGTCAGTTTTTTTATTTATAACTAAAGCCATCGAATAACTGGAATTATAACGCGAGTTTAAACTTTCCTGGTGATATTTTTTATTTATTTCGCGTAAGTCAACCTAATTATCTCTCTTTAATTGCTCGGCGAGTGATCGATCCCGGCTACCCCGTGGAAATCAATCCCTCGTGCGACATTTTCTTTGTGAATAATAATGATAATAATGTTTTAAGCTGGATAGTACTCTGCGACATTCTCTTTCAAAAGTAAATATGTGCAAATTATTTAACTTCTAACAAATGGCAGTTGCCACACAGTCAACCACACCAGAAAATTTGACATTACACACAATAAACTCAGTCAACTGGTAGATTGACAAAACAGTTTATTTGCCCACATACATGCCTCTTTTTTGGCTTCGTAATTATCTCCTTTAGGTATCCATTATCTTATCTTTTGCAAGAGAGAACAATAAGTTATGGAAAAGTATTTTCGCTACACTATTTATTTTGGCGTACAGATACGTAGTCCTACCGCAAGGAAGGAAAGGAGCGCTTAGATGATGATAATCTCCTTCAAGTATTTGGTACCGACAGTGTCGCGATTGTATGCTAGCGGTTTTTATTTATATCCATTCATAAAATGAAGCCAGTGAGGCTAATTGCTAATGAGTCTGTCAGGTTACAGAATTAAAGTAATCCATTATTCTGCTTATGGTATATAATAGACTCGCATTCAGTCATACCCACCTAAAACAAATGCGACTGTAAATGTGTAAAATAGCTTTGTCATTTACGAATACTATAATACTCACTCGGATATGCCTGCATTTAGAATGACTATAATAACTTGAACTTGGACTTTGCATAATTAACGATTTTACATAATTACTATGTGAAAAAGATTTGCCAAATCCGCGTATTCACCGCTGTCTTTCAAACACGTTTGTATTTAATAATTTTCTTGCTGTACATTTAAATGTCATACGCCCCTTACGACATCAACAAAACGTGATAAAAAATATTTCTAGTCTACAAGTTATATTGGGTCTAACAGCATCAGTGCCGAACTGACATACGAGTATGAGGTAGTAAACCTCAGCGTCTCCTACTCCTCTGAGAGTAAACGTGACCTTCATGTGTATCAAAAGAGATTTATGGTTTACATCAACATGATATTTTGTACGTTCTGAGAACAATTCCCATATCAATTTTACTACGTTCTCGATCATGATTTATCTATTTTTTACTGGAATAATTTACACATATTTGTAGATTTATAGCATTTTATTTTCGAACAGGTATGCAGACATGTTTGCTTTCTTCTTCATTTTGTTTTTATTTAATGAATATAAGAGAAAGTCTATAGCAGTCTTCTTCTAACCTGATAGACCTTTTAGCGAAAAAGAATATTTCTGTACTATTATCATTTAAACAACGATTGCGGAATATACGAGTCGTCCTATTAAGTTAAAATTTACTATTAGTAGAAATGTTGGTAATGAGACGATACTCACCACATTAGATGCCACAATACTCGATGCAAAGGTAATAATAGTGTCTTTATTTAATTGATGAATCTTCGTAGCATATCTTGTTAGTCAACCAAAGATAATGTGAATCTTATTCTTTTTTTATTGCGCTGGAAAATTTGCTGGTTAAATAATAAGATTCATAGCTTCCTCATTTCATTATATTATTATAAATATGTTTAAACTTGGGTAAGCTAATACCTAAGAAAAGAAACACAAAGGTTTTGTATAGATTTCAGCATGAGCTTGCTAGAAGGCAGAGGCAAAGACTATGCGCAGTATTAAATTTAGATAGTGGCACGGCCCGAAGATGTTATTCAAGAATTTTCATTAAATCTTGAAATATTCCGTTCTTTGCTTTTAAACAAAATTTTTAAGAAACGTGAAATCTTGTTATATTGCAAAATGTTATCTCAGCGGAATACGGGGAGCTCTAGCCCAAACATGATTACGGATATTATTTGAATTTATTTATGAAGCATGTAGGCTCTGAAATGATATGGTATTTCTCTATTACATGGCTTAGAAGGAAATTTAATATGACTTTGATAAAAATATAACTTAGTGAACAATTTAAATCTCGCCAAGTCGAGCGCGAAGCAACACTGCCGTACCATACTTTTCTGGAACCATTTCGCCGCATTTTCAGGCCCCAATTTCAGAACCTGACGACGGACTTGAACGCTGATCGAACGGCCAAGTCACAAAACATTAAATATAATAATAAAGAAATTACAGTAAGGAATCTTAGACATGGCTTAACTTTGTCTAGAGACTTTTGTTGGTCATTCTCCAAACATTTTCTGTAACAAAAAACAATTACTTATTTAAGACTACAAATTTCAATCCTTGATTCTATCTCGCAGACAGATGTTTTTTTCGGTAGCTATATAATTATTTATGTTTAGTTTAACCTCACAGCTCTTACGGTCGTTGCTGAATGAAATACCACGCGTTCAGTATTAATTTGCTACAACTTCAAGGTAATAAACTTAAGTTCTTTTTTTTATTAGACTTACGTCTATATTCCCGAAAGGCTAGCCCTTCCATGCCTTGGCAGAGGTGTAATATCACACCCACATTTCGCAATGTTATGAATTCGTAGGACGCATGTAATAGGAGGCGAGCCTATTGAAGTTACCGGGCAGTTTGCCAGACTCCGTGCTGTTCAGAAAAACTCATTAAGACCTTTGAAATTGTACCCAGAACCGGTGACTAGACCAGCAATCACTTACGCTGTAAACAACGTGTATAAGCTTATGTTAATACACCTTGAAATAAATTGAATTATTTTGAAGAAAAGTTAAAGCCAAATAGAAGATACCCGCACAGAATGGTTTTTTGTTTTACATATTTATTTATTTATTTATTCATAACAATTTTTACATTGTGTTGAATTTTTAAAGTACATTAAATTAACAATAATATAAAATAATAGAATAAGAAATACAAATCAATACAATCAATAAAATATACAATAAATCAATAAAACAGATCAATAATAAGTCAAACAATCATTAAAAAAAAATGTCAAAGAATAGCAAATCAAACAATGAAATAATAAAATTACAAAATGACAAATGAAAATTTAAAAAAATTGTAATAATTATAAATCAAATTGAATATATAAACGAATACAATATATTTAAAACAATGCAATAATATTTGTAATAATGTCTTGAATCAAAAAGCTAAGAATGTCTCCAACAATAAAGAATGCAACTAATATAAATAATAATTAACATTAACTTCTAATTAATTTAGGTATGTAAGTTATATTTGAAATTTAAATGTCATTGATAGAATAATAACAGCCTTCCAGTAAATAGCGCTTTAATTTAGTTTTGAAGTCTGTTTTGTAAAGTGATAATTTTATATCATCGGGAAGTTTATTAAAGATTTTCACTGACATGTGGGCGGTACCGTGTTTGACTATGTTTAGGTTAGGAATATTAATTTGTTTGAAATCTTTTGTTCTTGTACTCTCTCTAAGCTTTCTTTCCTCTTCAGTCTCATATTGATGAACATATTTTGAGAAGTGTGTCAAGAGCACCAATATGTATAAGGAAGGTACAGTGAGAATATTCAAATCCACAAAATGCGTTTTACAAGATTTCTGCTGACGAATGCAAACCATGGTACGAATGGCTCTTTTTTGTAACACAAATGCTTTTTGTATATTATATTCGTAGCTACCTCCCCAGCATAAGATACTGTATCGCAACCTTGACTCAATCAACGCGTAATAGACTTTTTTCAATTGTGTTATGTCAATGTCATTTCGGAGGCTTCTTAGTACGTAACATGCTGAGCTTATGCTTTTTTCTATGCTTTCAAGTTTTGGTTTCCAATTCAAATAGGAATCAACATGTACCCCCAAAAACTTTACCCTTTCTACCATACTGACATTGACTCCTTCTAAGGCACAATTTAGCTGGGTCCTAGATTTAGAAGTGGTACGAAATAACATTAAATTCGTCTTACTAGCATTTAATTTAAGTCCGTTAATAGTAAACCAGTTCTGAAACACTTCCAAAGCCTCAGATACGTGCTGATTAAGAGTTTGGATGTTATCAGCTGAAATTATAACATTAGTATCATCTGCAAATACTACCAACTTTGCGCGTTCGCCTAAACTGTTTTCTACATAATCTATTACATCGTTAATAAAAATGTTAAAGAGAATTGGACCCAATATTGATCCCTGAGGAACTCCTATCCTAGTGTTTTCAAATTTAGACCTAAACGCCTGGTGATATAATGCATTTGTATTTAATTTGCTGTCATTATTGTTATTTCCAGCATGTGTCAAATGTTTTACTTCGACGTACATTTTCCTATTTCTTAGGTAGGATTTAAGAAGTTTAATAGCCTTGCCTCTCACTCCATAATGCTCAAGCTTTTTCAACAAAAGGTCGTGGTTTATTGAGTCAAAAGCGGAACTTAGATCTAAGAAGAGACCAGCTACCATTTGTTTTGAATTTAGTTTGCTTCTGACCTCCGTTACTAGCGTATCTATCGCGTCTTGGGTTCCTACTCCGGATTGATAACCAAACTGTTTATAATTTATTATGTTATTTCTGTTACAATGTCCAATTAGTCTAGTTTTCATTAACTTTTCGAAAATCTTTGATAAGGTTGGCAAGAGAGATATGGGTCTGTACATTTTAGGATCCTGCGTTGAGCCTTTTTTGTTGACTGGTATCACTTTGGCTATTTTCAGTTGATCTGGAAAGATGCCGTCACATATGCAATTATTATAAAAGCATTTTAGAGGGTCTGCTAAAATGTCTATATTATCTTTAAATATCATTATGGGTAATTCATCATAACCACACGATAACTTATTTTCCATTTTATTTATAAGCGTAATAATCTCTTTAGCTGTGACAGGCTGCCAAGTAATCTCCCCATCTACTCTGTCTATATTTTGCTGTAAGATTTCTATGGCAGATTTATTTGCCGTACGCTTTGTTATATCAATATTGGAAATTGACGCAAATTGTTGTGCAAATACATTTGTAATTTCAACTGGTTCTGTAACTAGTTTGTCATCTACTCTTAACACAATTTTTTGTTGATATTTTTTTGTTATGTTTCTATGTTTGTTTATGATTTTCCATATATCTCTGGAAATGTTCTTAAAATGAGATATTTGTGTCAGCACTGCAATTTTTTTTTGCATTTTTTAGTATTTTTCTGTATATACTTATATATTTATTTCTGTAATTTACAACACTTACATTAAGGTTAGCATGTTTGCTTACAGCTAAAAATCGTTTCATTGTACTAGATACTTTGATACCCCGAGTAACCCATGCTAAAGAAGAGCGTTTTGAATTTAACTTGATGGTTTTGCTTTTAAATGCATCCTGGAATGTTTCGCTAAGTTTTTTTAACAAACATGTTGATGCCTAGAAAGCTCCATTCTTGTTGTAAAAGTAACAATCTAAAATAAGTTTTATTATATACATTAAATAATCTCTTTTTGACATATATGGCAGTGTTTTTATGTTTGGTATTTTGATTACTTGGCTACTAAGAAACATAGCAGGCCTGCATGCCCATCCGCTAGACCATTATGGTCTACATTACAGGATAGTATGTTGTCATTTGTAATGTTAGAAAATATATTGTCTATGCACGATTCTGAGTTATTCCTTATAAATGTTATAGTATTTACAAGAGCTTTAAAGTTATAGCAAGACATTAAATTAATAAATTCGTGTGTTTTTTTTGCTTCCGCTAGTAAATTTATATTAAAGTCACCGCAAATACAACAGTTATATTTAAAAATATGTTCAAGTAATTGTTCTAGACTGTCCATAAACATAGTCAGATTTTTATCGTATGGACTACGGTAACAACAACAAATGCACACACCAGTGGCTTTATCTTTTACAGCACAAATATCGAAGCATTCCATTCTGTATATTTTTTTTGCTATTTTTAAATCCTCGAAATCTCTATATTTTCTTGCTAGTATGATCGTACCGCCTCTGCTTATTAATTTGAGTATCATAAGATGCTACTTTGTAGTCATTTAAGTTTAACAGCTTAATTAAATTATCATTGAGAAAATGCTCGCTAATACATAAATAATGGAACTTATCTTTTAGACGTTCCAAGTATAACTCTAACTCATCGATTTTATTATTTAAGCCACACAGATTTTGATGAAATATATTTAATTTCTCATGTGTACGGCTGCTATTTACAATATTCACTTTAGTATGTCTACCCACATTATTTTTACAATTTAATTGATCGCTGTCTTAATTATTTGTTACGAAAAAAAATATTGTGTGACAAATTTTCATTGAGTATGTTATTATTCTTATAATTTTGTAATTGTTTTATGAGACTTAATAAGTCGAACAATATAGTTTGCATACCCATGTTGTTTATCTCACCGGAGCGACTATCAAACATGCTGTTATCGTACTTCAAGTTTCGGTTGCTGTCTAATAGATACACATGCTCATGGTGCAAAACATCCAAGTTCAATAGGTTAATGAAAGTTTCCACGCCAGTTAGACAACTTGAAGTTACCATTACATTTGTATGTCGGAAAACAAACAATAACATTCGTGTGCTTCAAACTTTGTAAGGATTAATATAAGTATAACTTTACTTGTCCGTGTGGTGACGGATTAAGAATACGGAATGTCACCACCCCATAACATCCCATGGGTGTCGTAAGAGCCGACAGAGGGAGCATATTATGCAGATAACAGCACTGTAAGAGAAGGAAAACATGATACAAACCCTATACCATCTCGTTTGGCCAGCGTGGTATAGTAGGCCAATTCCTCCTTTCAAAGGAGAGGCCTAGTCCAGCAGTGGACTGTTAAAGGCTGATGATGATGATAACTATACATCACACTATAATAATTAGTAATGGCAAATAAAAAAGAATCTGAATTATTTTGCTTTAAGTAGCATACTTTGCATCCATATTTTGTAAGTATAAACATAAATACCACCATATCAAAACAAATATCAAACATCTCAGCAATATAAATGTTTAGTTTCTGAGCGTTCAGATTTGTTAATAGAGTTAGACAAATACAATGCAGAGTTGAATAATGGCAAAATGTTATATGACAAACATACTAGGGATCTTAAAAGTCAAATTAGTTCCTTACAATCTCAAATAAGTAGAATGAACACACAATATGAAAATGAGGTTCAGGAATATATTAGGAAATATGATGAGATTGCACAAGTGGGGAGACAAAATTTAGAATATGTAAAGGCCTTAACAAATACTAATAGTTGTTTGAATATCATAAAACCAACATTACCCACTTGTGAGTCCCAGATTATTTGCGATGGTAACAAAAGTACTTGTTCAGAGAATAATAGAACAGGTAAGTCTTCTTTAGGTAAGAATTCTGGCACAAATAAAGTTTATATATTCTCAGATAGGCTTGGTGTAGGTTTAGGTAGTTTAATAAATTGTGAGCTGACACAACACAATACTATCAATTATTGTTATCCAGGGTCTTCGTTTACATATCTAATTAATACATTAAATTCAACAATATTTGATAGGCAGTCTACAATAATTATCACATATGGTGATAGCCCAACGGTGGCTAAAAAGGATATATTTAATTTGATAAAAGTTATGTTATCGCTTCATAGCAAATTTGAATGCAAATTTATAACTCTTGCTTTGCCTTATTCATATAGCTTAAATGAAACAATGAATAGTTATATTCATGAACTCAACTTGTGCTTATACAATTTGACATGGCAATATAAAGATTTTATTTTATTATTTGACATTAATAAATTTATTAGTAATTTTACATTGACCAAAGACACTATGTATCTGCCACTATTTTATAGAAGACAAGTTGCTAAATTATTAGCATTTAATTTACAAAATGACACAGGTACATGTAGGGTATCCAAGAACTTAGCTTCTGTAAATAGTTCCTATCTCAATAATTCTTCTATTGAATATACTGACACAAGTTCTTTAAACTTAAGACTAGCACAAAGGGTAGACAAATTCAACTGAATGTAGCACATCAAAACATACAAGGTCTATCTGGCAAGGATTTAGAATTAAGTTTATATTTAGAAAATCACAGTATACAAGTTATGTGTATTACAGAACACTGGCTAAAAGAGTACCAAATTAAATTCTTAAATAACTCGCAATACACGGTACACAGTGCCTTCTCTAGGAAACACGCTATTCATGGTGGATGCTTGATTATTGTTTCAAATAGCTTAACATGTAAAGAACGAAAAGACATAGCAAGTTTGTCTATAGAACGCACTGTGGAACTGTCATGTGTAGAACTTGAGCAGCATATTATCATATGTGTATATCGTCCACCGTTAAGTAACTTTAGCTTGTTTGAATCAGTTATTGAAGATACAATTACTAAAATTAGGAGCAATAAGAAAGGTATTATAGTTTGTGGTGATTTTAATGTAAATATTCTTGATCATTCAGTAATGACTACTAGATTTTTAAATCTATTTAAATCATTTAATTTAAAAAGTTTGTTCCTTGAACCAACTAGGATTACAGCAACATTATCCACCTGTCTTGACAATATATTTAGTAATTGTACAGTTTCGAATAAATTAGTTAGTTCTGAATTAACTTCGGATCACTGTGGTCGATTAGCAAGGTTTCCGTATTATAGTGATAGCATCATACAGAAAGTATTAGTTAGGCCATTACCTAGCCATAAGTTTAATGAATTCCGGAATAAAATTTTGATTGGAATGAATGCTATAAGTCCTGATTTAATGGAGATTGATTCGTTAAATGAAAATTTCAATAATTTATTTAATGTAGTTAACAAGGAATTTCAGAATACTTTTAGGACTAAGGAGAAAGTAGTTAAGGAATCTCGAGCTTTTAGTGAGTGGGCTACTGCAGGTATTTACAAAAGCAGAGCTAAGATGTACGAGTTGTACGGTTTGAAGAGATACAATTCTGATTCGAACTTCACTGAGTATGTTAGGAATTATTCCAAGATATTTAAAAGAGTGTGCAATACAGCTAAGGCATTATTCGTTAGGAACAAAATTGAACAATCCTCGAATAAAATTAAGGCAACCTGGCGAGCTATTAATGAAGCAACTGGTAAGACAACACTAAGAGGTAATAGTTTTAGTTTATTTGATAGTGACAGATTAATTCATAATGACAAAGAAGTCGCACACACATTTAATAAATTCTTTGCTAGCATACCGATTACTACTACTAGAGAATTAAAATCATCAGCTATAGTCGCAGAAAACCTATTAGAATCTAGTGTAGGAAAATGTGATATATTATTTAAGTTCCATTGTATTAATTCTACCGACATTATAAGTACTTTTCAATCTCTAGAGTCTAAGAATACAGGTGATCTCTGGGGCATTTCTGTTAAGGTTTTAAAAAGTATAATTGATGTAGTAGCTCCTTATTTAAGCAACTTATTTAATAAGTGTATTGAATCAGGTGCTTTTCCCGATCTTATGAAACACAGTAGGATAAAACCTCTTTTCAAATCCGGCAGTAAGACTGATCCTAGTAATTATAGGCCAATATCGATACTACCTGCCTTTAGTAAGATTTTTGAAAAGATCATACTCAAGCAATTACTTAGACATTTTAATCTAAACAGCCTCCTTCATAGTGAGCAATATGGATTTACCAAGGATCACTCGACAACAGAATCAGGAGTAGCGTTACTTAAACACATATACAGTGCATGGGAGAATGCCTAAAATGCTATTGGTGTGTTTTGCGACCTTTCGAAAGCATTCGATTGTGTCTGCCATGAAACGCTCTTATGCAAACTTAGACATTACGGCGTACAGACTAAAGCATTGGAAGTCATTAAGTCATACTTAAGTGACAGAATCCAATGTGTTGAAATAAACGGCTCAAAATCCAGTGGCTTACCTGTTGATTTAGGAGTGCCGCAAGGCAGCATCCTAGGGCCTTTCTTGTTTCTTGTTTACATAAACGATTTACCTTTTTACTTGAAAAACATTTGTGACGTTTTACTGTTTGCTGACGATACTTCTTTGATATTCAAAGTAGATAGAAATAAGGAACATTTTAACGAAATAAACAGTGCGCTCATTCAAGTAACTAAATGGTTTAATGTAAACAATCTAGTACTGAACGCCAAAAAAACAAAATGTATTAAGTTTGCTCTGCCTAATGTCAGAAACCTTGGTCCTAGTATAGCTCTAAATGACGATGTTCTCGAAACATCTGAATCTACATTATTTCTAGGAATAACACTTGATTCGAAATTACAGTGGGGTGCGCACGTTACATATCTCTCAGGGAAACTTAGCTCAGCTGCTTATGCCATTAAGAAGGTTCGTAGGTTGACTGATGTCGATACGGCTAGATTGGTTTATTTTAGCTATTTTCATAGTGTTATGTCATATGGCATATTATTATGGGGTAGGGACGCTGACATCGAAAATATTTTTATATTACAAAAACGGGCAGTTAGGGCCATTTACCAGTTAAAGACAAGTGTCTCACTTAAAGAAAAATTTAAAAATATTGGTATTCTTACTGTAGCATCACAATATATTTATGCCAGTGTTATGCATGTACGACTACATATAAATTCTTACAACATGAATAGTGACATACACAATATTAATACTAGGAACAGGCACAAATTATGTGTACCATATTTCCGTTTACACAAAACGCATAGCTCTTTTATTGGGCTTAGTATAAGAATGTATAATAAGATACCGAGTAATATTTTGGACTTGCCTTTAAGGTCGTTTCAGACAATTGTTAAAAATAATCTTTTGCTGAAGGCATATTATAGTTTAAATGAGTATCTTGACGACAAGTACGCTTGGAAATAAATATTATTTTATTAGGTCAATTTCTTTTTATTATTAGGTCAATAGGCAGTTTTATAGTGTAGTTAATTACCGTATTCTCTTTTATACTACATTTGCATTCTTGTTCTACTCTTTTTATTATAATTTATCGGATTTGTAAGGTGAGGGTAACTCGTGGTCATGAACTGCTAACTAATAGATTGTAAATTGCTGCAGGTTCATATACCATTACTTTTCGGAACATACTGTTCCACCATAGATCAGAACAGTCATGTTCGCGAGTTGCTTACATCAAAAGACGTAAGTGGATGCTCCTGTTTCACCATATTCACTTTGGGAGGCTTACTAAATGAACATAATTTATTGCTTGAGTATGATATCAATAACTATTAACCTTTGCAATAGTAGATAATTCACAATGTGAAACAGTTGCAGCTCCTTACAAATATAACATGTAAAAGAATTATACTGGCAGTTAAAAAGAGTGGCCACGAGTTTTATTGCCCGTTCTTTCTCGTGGTTCTACCTATTGCATTGCGAACGTGGCAGTAAATGTAAATGTAGAATCATCTAGTAATTAACTTTAATCTTTGACGTTCATAAGCGTCACTTTGTGACCTAAATGAATAAATTATTTTGAGTTTGAGTTTGAGTTAATAAACAACATGATATTAAAAAATATGATATTAAATGATAATAAAATAAAAATCTTCACAACATTTTCATCCATAATAACCATTTCTACAATCGAAATATCTCGCGACAAAAACATACACGTGTCGAGAACAGTTTATTACTGAGTAAACAACACAATTATAAAAGCTTAAGTTTTAACCACGAATTCAAATTTAAAAGACTGGTATTCAAGCGGATTGAGGTCGGTGAAATATACTTTTCTTTTTCAATATCTCCTTTATAGCTAAATAATATACAAAATATAATTATAGTCGCCCAAATATCAAACAAAAGGTGATTCAGGCTACATAATTAAAATCAAGTCGTAACTCAAGGTTTGTCAAAGACCAAACCGCAACATTACCCTTCTTAACCCTTCAGGGCCATAACGTAATAGTCATGACTTGCCGTATATAAACGATGTGAGTCTGTGTTTGTTTATGTTCTCAGAAATTAAAATGGACGTAGAAAGCCTAAAACTGCGTACTACACAAATATTTAGTATAATCATTGTCCTATCAGATTTTACAGAATATAAGCCTTTCTCCCGAACCAAAGGTATAGCAATATTCAATGGTTTTTATCCTGGATTTACGTGAAGGTTACACATTCTAACTACAGTTTAAGAGTCTTCCGTAACCACCGTTCCTGTAAAGTTATCTAAACGTCAGATTGAAGTAAATAATGTAGTTTCTAGAAAAATTGGTTTTAATGCAGCATTAGTGAAACCATCTTATATTACGAGTTCGCTAGATGGCGCTGTCTAGCAAGGACGTAATGTTATAAGCTCTGTGTTTATTTAATGTTTAAAAATTAAACTAAACTTTAGTTCAAAACAAATGTGTTTAAAATCAGTTCATAAATCTCTAATAATAGTGTATAAACGTTTTATTTGATATTTAATGAATAGTTTTTAGGTGGTTTAAAAATACAAAAACAGTGAACCAAATTTTCAAACATCATAAAATTGTGAATAAACTTGTAAAAATAGTGTTAATTACACCGAAATATAACTAAAATTGAACAAAGAAATCAGCAATATTAGCACAGTGACCAATTAGGGACAAAAAGTGATAAATAAACTATAGCAAGTGACAGTCATTTGTCTAACAAAGTGTAAAGAATGCGAAAAAAATCTTGAGTCATGAGACTCATGAGTTACACTGTTTTATTAGTTCTAAAAAGTAAAAACATTACATTGTGAAGCAAAATTTCGTCTGCCTAATAAGTTCATACGTGGCTGGTGCGTACAACACATGGGCAAGTTAATCGATGTCTGCCGATTCGAACATCAGTGCCTTTTTCCCTTTTTGTGAGATATTACATTCCAAAAAATGTTTTGTAATGTAAAATACAAAGAATATATGGACAAAAAGACTCAACAAAAGTTAATAACATTCTATGACAATATTTTTCCAAAGTTATTAACTCGGTGAATGTCCAACAGAGGGCGCAAAATATACAAAAAGTGTAATTTTCATTAAAAGTTTCAACAAAAGTGACAGAATGGAACCCAGTAGCAACATAACATATCGTAAACAATACCGAACGAGTTCCTTGAATGATATCAGTACGGACATAGATGATAATAAAAACGAAAGATCTATGTTCGATGCGACCATGATGAGTATTCCTGATAGTTTAAACGTCAATAGTAATGAAACTATAACCGGTCTGACGGAACAAATCAAAACATTAACCACACAATTGATGATGAGTGCACATACAGATATTGAAAATTTGAACAGTGAAAATCAGACCTTAAAAACAGAGCTACAAAACGCATTGAAAAAATTGGTTGCCTGTAAAGTCGGTATACGGGCGAAAGTTTTACGTGACAACGACTTTGAGTGGTAAAATAATTTTAATGTGAATATTCATTCGTATAGTAGGAAGAAGGATGAAAGACGCGTGCCTTTCACTTTTTATGTCTGTCTCTCTCGCTCTTAGGCGGGACGCGTGCCTCTCACTCGCTCTCATTGTGAGCGCATAACGTGAGCGAAGCGTAACGCAGTTTCTTGAAGTGTCACCCGGCAAACCAATTTATAAGACGTTGTCACGTCAAAAAATTTATTCATACAAAACAATTTGTCTAACGCCTGGAAGAAAGAACACTACTAAGCGTAAACCTGTAAAAAATACACATATAGAACCATTTATTCACCCTGAGCTAATTGACAAAAATGAAGCATGTACTACCACTGCAAAGTAAGATAAAGAGACGCAAACCAGTAACTTCACCAAGCCAACTATTATCTATATATTGAAAATTAAATTAATTTAATTATATTTTTAATAGTGAAAATTAAATTATATATACATATTGAAAATTAAATGATAACACTATCACCAAGCAGCGAAAAAACTAATATAAAATTACAGAGAAATAAACTGGAAACAAACTCACTAAAGGATATTACAAGTACCCAAAAAAATAAAATATGCATAATAAGCAGTAACAATGTGAACAAAATGATATCAATAGTGGAAGAATTTTTGTATAATTTTCAATTATGTCATTATCTAACACCAAACTGTGGTATAGACAGATTAATTAATAACTTACATTTAAAACTAGAAGGTTAATCCAAAAAATATTTATGTCTTATTTTCATCGGAGAGGAAGACTTTACCAAAACAAATAATTATTATAATTTGGTTGTTCGTATGAGAGAGACTTTAAGTAAATTAAGTCATACTAACATAATAATATGTCTTCCTACGTATAGATGTAACTCCATAATTTTTAATTGGAGGGTGGAAATGAAATGAAATGAAATGAAATGAATATTTATTTCGTGTAAACTTTTTTAAAGTGCTTACGAAAAGTCAAATTAAAATTATTCAGTTTATACATCATTTATATTTTTGTGTTGAATTAGAGCAGCTCAATCCCAAGCATTTTTATCGCCTATATAATCAGTAATTTTATAATATGCTTTTAAACACAGTGTAGTTTTAACAATAATTTTGAATTTATTTATAGATAAATTTCTTATATTAAGAGGGAGTTTGTTATAAAAGCGTATACACTGCCCCATAAAACAGCTACTTATTTTGTGGAGGCGGGTGCTATGAACTATAAGATTATTCTTATGTCTAGTATTAACAGTGTGTAGATCACTTTTTTTACTAAATGTGTCAATGTTCTTGTGGACATATAACAGATTCTCGTATATGTATTGCGAAGCAACAGTTAGAATGCCTATCTCACTGAACTTTTCTCTTTTCGGAAGCCTTCAATAACATGTTATATTTAGATAACGAAACGCATAAATATGCTGAGATATTCGATTCAAATCTGGATTTGTCCTATGATTATAGTTTGTTTTACAAACACAGTGGCCACCTGAATAACAACGGCATGAGAAATATATATAAAAACTTAAAGCTACTAGTGAGTGAATACTGTTATGACTTCTATGATGGAGATGAGCTACATTATGATGAAAAGGATATTCAGACTTCAAAACTGGCTGATGACAGTGAGCTTTTTCGTCTTTGATACTATTAATATTATTCATCAGAACATTGCTGGCCTTTTGAATAAAACAGATTTACTAACAGTAAACTTTCAACAACTTGCAGAGAAAAAGTAGACATAGATATTGTTTGTATAACGGAACATTTTTTAATGCTGGGACATGAAAAACTTATTAACATAGCCAACTATAAATTAGCTGCCTGCTTTGCAAGAAAAGCTAAGGAACGAGGAGGCTTATGTATTTTAATAAAGACGGATCTGGAGTACAAAACATTGCCAGGCATTTCGCGCTATTCAATCTCAAACACAATCGAATGTTGTGGTATCGAATTAATCAATCAACAATTAATTATTTTATGTGTATACAGGCCGCCGTGTATTAAAAAGTTTGTGCTATAACAAAATTAATAAGAAAATAATTGTATGCGGGGACTTCAAAATAGACACTATTAAAGGTATATCGCATGATTTCAAATGTTTTCTCTTAAGCTACAATCTGAAACTGGAATTGCAACAGCCAACTAGATTATGTAGCAATAGCTGCATAGATAATTTTGCACGCAGCTATAACTTAAAATGTAGTAGTAAAGTGGTTGACTTAGATTTGTCAGATCATACTGCACAAATATTGCAAGTCAAGGTACCTAAAACTTGTAGATTAAAATTTTGGCGAATCAAAAAACGAGATATATCAGTGCAAAATCTTAAAAAGTTCAATAAACATTTGCAATGTCTTTCATTTTCCGAAATTTATAATACTGAAGATGCCAATAATTAGGCTTATGACTACTTCATGGAACATTTCAGCTTGCTATACAATCTCTGTTTTCCTCAAAAGCTCATCAATGTAAAACCACACACAAAACGTCCCGTGGTTGCAAGCTGACTGGTGTAGCGATGTCACGTCTAGCGTCTCCAAGTGCGAGGTAGAAGATTCTACTTCTGCCCCCCGGACGTTGATTTTGGAAGTACCGGCGCAAAAATACACTAACCGTATCTGTATATTGAACATTCGCCGACTGCGCATTAAAGTGGGGTGTTGTTAGCCGAATCACTGGATTCCACGCCGATAAAAATTTGAAGCCCTCTTCCCGATCTAAATTTTTATGTTTTCTGAATTCGATCGCTTCACGCACAACTCTTGGGTAAAAGTGGCGTTCCGTGGAGAGGACTTGGGGACGATGAAATTCAATCCAGTGATTGGTGCCCGATTGAAGTAAATATTCCGCAATCGTCGAGTTGTTCGTTTGTACCCAAGAGTTCGACACCTCCTACGTATAACATCGTAACTGACAAAATGACGAAAAAGAAATTTTCAGATTTTCATTTATCTTGTAACCTGGACTATCGTTTGATCTAATAAAAACAATATTATTTACAATAGAACCAAAGATATGAAGACTGCATATAATCGTATGTTCATCTTTA
The DNA here is from genome assembly GCA_944739405.2 of Euclidia mi. Classification (NCBI taxonomy): domain Eukaryota; kingdom Metazoa; phylum Arthropoda; class Insecta; order Lepidoptera; family Erebidae; genus Euclidia; species Euclidia mi. Next base: position 57,294,929 of record OX123190.2, read on the forward strand.
GCGTAGTAATATATCGTATAGCGCAGCTACGATACAGTACGTGGGGAGCGGGATACTTGTAGTCCGCGCGACCCAATGGTAAGTGTAAGTTTCGATAGAATACGCGGGAGAAGGGATGTTCGTGGTTGCATTCAAATAAACGCTTTGATTCATATTATTCATTGGACATATAAGATAGTTCGCTATCCACTATGTCATCTTGATCGTTTTACAAATGATTGATGCTGTAATTGAACCGTTTAAACAAAATGATTCGTTTGACCTAAAAAACCAAACGTTAATATTATTTTTTTTATACTAAAGTGTGTACCATTAACTCTTTTGTGGCCGTTGTACGAACGTACAGGGTAATTAGAATGTCTTAAAATATTAATTACAAATAAATAAAATAATTGTCTGAAATAACATAGTAGCTATACTAAAATCTCGTAAGTAGGACTTACGAGATTTTAGTATTCATTGGTTTTAGATACTTTTCAACTATCGTAAGTATGACTTACAATTATTTACGCCGGATTTTGTTAGTCTTTTTATATCCTAAGTTATACTTAAGATATTTTACATCGAAACGAAACATAAGTTACTATAGAATTCGCTTGGAAAAACCTCAATAAAATGATTAATCTTGTTTTTGTTTTGGAAAATCACCGACCCCTTTAACGCAGATATTGATGAGATAAAAAGAACGGTGGATATTTTAACTGATTCCGAAGAAATACGCCATAGTATGAGCTCCTTCCCCGTCAAAGTAAGTAACAGTGTATTGGAATAATAATAGTACGTTTCTAACATTTAAACCCTAACTTTAAGGGTTCAAGACAATTTGAAACATAATTTCAAATTTAACTTAATTTAAAATTATAAGTAGTAAAAAAACTATACCAATTATACAAAATAATAACAAAGTTTCTGTTTTTCTTTCTCTCTCTCCCCTTTCTACCTATGTTTCCATCCTTCTGTTCAGCTAAACTACTCAAACACTGTATAGGATATAAACGTCATGTTGTGAAAGGTACTTACCCAAGGGAAAGTTACGATTATGACAATATCACGCGTACGAAACTGCGGAAAAGAGCTATAATCATACATTTTCTTTCTTTTGGACCCCAGTGAAGATTTTCTGTTAACTACTAAGAATATAACACGCCATTCATTCATTGCACAATAAACCTTTATATAAAATAATCGATTTTGATTATGAATACGACTTTTGGTCTTGGCTTGTTGAAAAAAATATTTTGTCACTACTACCCTCTCAAGTTGCACTGATTTAGTTAATACTCAGCTAGCGAACAGACTTCCAGGAAAAAGAACACTAAGCCCAGGAAAGACAAGAGAAATATCGGACGTAGACATGCTGCCGAATGGAAATACAACAAACGGAAAATGCTAAGAAACTTAGGCTATGAGTAATAATGGTGCTGTAAGGCATTGTAGCCTACTAAATAGTTTCTTGAAACTTAGTAATAGATTTTCAATAGGTTTGGATATTTAGGGAACCGTGAAAAGCATGATGTTATTTGTGTAAGGTATGTATGCGATCATATAAAATGTTTTCAACTAGTAGAATCTCATTAGACTCGCCAAAAAACCTGAAGATCCTTATATCATCCTCTTAGCATTATCTCAGTTAGAACCCGGTGTCTGCTTTGTAGTCTAATCGAATTTGAGTGAATATTAGCTTTTACACAGAGCGACTACCTGTCTGACCTACCTGCAACCCAAATGGATAGCTTTATTCTATGGTTTAGATTAGTGTCAGTTTATTCATAGGTACTGTCAGTGTATTGTGTGTAGTCCCTAAAACGACTGTCAAAGATCTTCATAACAGCCGCAACCGACGGGTTAATGTACCCGCCGAGGCACGGGGCAAATGTTAATTTTTAATTCAATACGCACATAACTCTGAAAAGTCATTTGTGCGTGCCGTGAATTCGAACACGATACCCTGTGCATGGCAGTCTGTTGGCATCTCCACTCACTGCCTTTTCCGCTAGGCTATCGCTTTATGTTATCTAAGCGTCTACTAGGAGATAACGTATACATGATAATGTTACGCTCTGTGCAAGTAGGCAGCCGATACCTAAGGCGAAAAAAAATAATTATTTGATGAACATGTGCAAGTCTCAAATAATAATCAGTTCTCACCATGTTTTTTTTTACGTCTACCAGAAACTGGTTACCATTTGTATTCCAACCAAAAAATCTAATAAAATTTAGATAAACTTTCAATAACATTTTGTTCCTAGTAGTGATTGCTCTTAAAATTAATAAAACAAGCAACAAAATAAATCTTATAATAAAGATATCATATCACGTTACCGAAACTACTATAATAATGAATGGCAATGCCATTGGACAGTATATTGAGTTCTTTTTCTGAAAGTAATGTTTATTGGGACTGATTTGATTATGAAATACATTTATTTAATGCATTGAAAAATATTTTATTTCATGTATTCCCTTTTAATATTATGATAATTGTAACTTACGACACATTTTTATATTATTAGTTCCAATGTAAGTTATCTTATATAAAACATACATTACTTACTTCTAGATAAATGTCAACGTATAAGAAAGTAAATACTACATACAATTAAATATGGCTGATATTTTCAAATTAGAAAATTGTATGTGACTTTTAAGGAATTCTAGCAAAAAATAACGAGAAATTTTACTAGAGGTCATAAACTAAGCCTAAAAATATGTCAAAATGCTAATTTTGGTTTTAAAATTAGCTTATTTGACTTCACAAACATCAATAATCTGTCTTCGTACCTTTCAATGGCGATACTGTAAAGTTGATAAAATGCAGTTACGATATTGTACGTAGGAGGTGTCGAGTTGTGCGTGAAGCGATCTAAATCAGAAGACATAAAAATTTCAATCGGGAACAGGGGTTCAAATTGTAATCGGCGAGGAATCCAGTGTCAAATTGCAATCCATTCGACTAACAACACCCCACTTTAATGCGCAGTCGGCGAATGTTCAATATACAGATACGGTTAGTGTGTTTTGCGCCGGTACTTCGAAAATCAACGACCCGGGGGTAGAAATAGAATCTTCTAACTTGCACTCGGAAATGTGACATCGCTACACCAGTCAGCTTGCGACCACGGGACGTGCAACCGTCTCGAAACGTCAAGCAAAATTAGGTATGTAAATACCTAATGCATGTTCGCGTTAATTCCCGTCTATATATATATTATATTCTATTCGGTTTCGTAAGATTATTAAATTAACTCAAAAGGTGCAGAATAATAATTTAATCAATAATGCTCGTAATAAATCCAGGGCATCGTGTCAAATAATCTATACTTATAATAAAACTGTAGAGAAGTCAATTCTGTACATTGAATATATATTCAAAATTAATATTGGAGGATGAATGGTGATCAATACTGATGCCAAAAATGCAATCAGTAAATTTTTTGTCTGTCTGTCTGTCCGTCTGTCTGTCTGTCTGTCTGTATGTGCACGCATGGGTCAAAAACTACTAAAGTGATTTTAACCAAACTTGGTACGATTGTAGTCCATACTCCTGGGCAGGTTATAGGCTATATAACATAACGCTAAGACATATAGGAGCTGAGCAGTGACGATAAATTTGAAGCAAGTCGGATGAAAATGCGCTTTCAAGCTCTTATCCTCGCATACGTTGATCATTCACCAAAAGTATGTATTACAAAGATGATGGTCTTTAAAAGATCTACAAAAAAGTCCTGGATAGTATATACATATCTTTTATAAATTAGCCACAATAATAGGTTTAATCGTTAGGCATTTCTTCAAAGTGTATTAAATACATCAATATATTGTATTTCACATAGATATATCTTTATCAAACTCCCAGATTCAAAAAGTACACTTTAATATGTATTTTATATTTAAAAAATATATAGAAATCGGTTTATAAACACACAAGATATAGATGAAATAAAACTTCCAAATCTCGCCGCGCCAGTATGGGTACGCCGTACGGTTGATTTTTGTTTGTTGATTGTTTAACGCGCGAAACGGCCGTCTATACATATAATAAATCTGTAAGTGATCGATGTCCGTACATGGAAGATATTCAGAAGAAATCTATTTTAAGGGGTCTACATTAAAGAAGAAAAGGCAAAAATATAATTATTAAAATTTATGCACGCTAATCTCAGAAACGGCTAATAGAATTGGGATGCGGTTTTCACCGATGTATTGTAGTAAGCCCCACTTATACGAATCGGTTGATATATAAAAAAGTTGTGTCAAAGTAAACATTACGATGCATTTGTTCGGTTAAAATTTGTTCTATAAAAGTAAATCTTTAGTTGAAACTTAATATATTATGATCAGTCAAATGTAAAATTACGAGGGTTGAAAGAGTATAAATAGGATATTTTCGAACATTTGGATCTTCAAATTTAAATTGAGTTTAAATTTCTATGATTAATTATATTAATTAGGATTCAGCTTAGGCTAGGTGTATTCGCATGTAAACAGGTTGAAGAGTAGCGAGTCATTTTATTTTACTGGATGGGGATAAACACTGGGATAGCATTGTCTGAAGCAAGTATAAGTAAAAGTCCTCATCGATGACACCATGGGTTTGAGATGCTGCATAGTTATGGCATAATTAATATGAAGACAAATTGGCCGAGGAAATTTTTAGGTTCCCACAACAATCTTATAAACCATTGCTTGACAGTAGATGTAGTTATATCTATCCTATTACTCAATATGAACGACCACGACGACCGATACGAACCATCATTTGCTGGTGTAAAAATGATCTCTCGAGACTTACTGAAGAAGAGCGTTTATAATTATGATCGTGTGTGTCGTAGCATGAATAGTGATTTGAGAAAAATACTATTTGTAGATACTCCGGGTGGAACGGCAAGACTTTTCCTACCAAGGTGATTTCGCCAAAGGAACGAAGCTAAATTAAGATTGTGCGAATGCAAAATGACGAACCCATGGGCGGTATAACAGTACTTTTTCGTGGCGATTTTCCTTAGGCTCTGTTTGTTATACCACCACACAATATGAGACAAGAGCTGATGAAATTATAGCCTGTCTAAAGAGTTCATAACTATGGGAATGTATTATTGCTATGCATTTTGACATTAAATGATGATGCGAGCATGATTATGAGGCAACGTACATGCACAGGAATTCTCAGGATCTTTTACTCTCGATTGGTAACTTCGCGGTGTGGACTTGCACGAACAAGTGAAAGTCATTTGAGCTATTTTTAGGACATCTACACTATTCAATATAGGTATTATATGCAGCTTAAAACATTTTAGGTATCAATTCTGTAGCCCAATGAAAAGACAAATTCCGCGCGAACGGAGTCGCGGGCACAGCTAGTAAATAATAAAACACGCCACACTGAGCCTATATCACAAAAAAAATTAAAAGATAAAATCATTAGTAACCCGAAATATATTGCTGATTCGTTTAACGACCACTTCGTTGACCAGACAAACAGCATTAAAAAACAGCAGATTAAGAACTTTAGTCTAATAAATAATCCTCACACAATGTTTATGATACCTGTAGTACCACAAGACGTCATGAGAGCAATCCAAACCCTAAAAAATAAGAATAGTGTTGGTCACGATGGAATATGGACTAAAGTAATAAAATTTGTATGTAAAACAATTGCTATACATCTAAGTCATATCATAAATTTGTGTATTTACTCTGGCGTATTTCCAACCGCTTTAAAGACAGTAATTGTTAAGCCATTGCATAAAAAGAGTGACAAAGATAGACTTGAAAATTATAGACCCATTGCCTTAATTCCCGTGTTCTCCAAAATTATTGAAAAAATCATTTACAACTCGATTTTTAGTTTTTAAATAAGCATCACATTTTATGCGACGAACAAATGGGATTCAGGAAGGGAAGGGGCATCAACATAGCAATATACGAGCTCCTTAATGTAAAAGCTAAGCACGTAGATAAAAGAGTACCCATATGTGCTGTTTATACAGACATGACACGGGCTTTTGATAACGTAGACCATGGAATTATTCTTCATAAGCTCTACCAGTATGGAATCAGAGGAAATGTGTGGAATTTATTGAAAAGTTACTTGTGTGATCGAAAACAGTACACTGAAATTAGCAGAATCAGAATTAAGTCTAAAAGAGAAAGAAAATATTTGTCAGAGTCTAAAACTGTCAAATATGGCGTACCACAGGACAGTATTTTGGGCCCACTTCTATTTTTGTTCTATATTAATGACTTGCCTCGACACGTTCAACACCCAATGGTATTATATGCAGACGACAGCACAGTAATAATAAAATGTATTGACATAAATGAATATGAAAATTACATCAACAATACTTTAATTGACATAGTAAATTGGCTTGACATAAATAATTTTATAATTAACCTTTCAAAAACTAACATAATGCATTTTCATCAACGCACATCAGTTTAAAATCTTACAATAGAATATAATTAAAAAATAACAAAGTATTGAACACATAAATGTTGCTCAGTTTTTAGGAATATTGATTGATAGTCAATTAACGTGGAAACCTCAAGCTGAAGAGGTGTGTACAAAATTAAGTACTTCTGCGTATGTATTAGCTAATTTAGCAAAAAAGGTAAATATAACCACAACACTTACAGCTAACCATGGTCTAGTAGCGTCAATTTTGCGGTATGGGATTGTGTTTCGGGGAAATTGCACCTTAAGAGAGCAGGTTTCCAAAGCACAGAAACGCTGCATAAGGGCAATGTGTGGTCTAAGAATGACCAACAGTTGTTCGCCTATGTATAAGTCCCTGAAGTTGCTAACTTTTCCTTGTATTTACATTTTTGAAGTAGCAGTATTCGTAAGAGTCAATAAGCACAATTTTACATCAGTATCAGAAACAAGAAAAGGACTTATTAGAAGTCAGTATAATAATATGTTACGGGTTGGTGGTTTTAACACTGCTTTATTAAAGAAAATGTTTTTAGTATGGCTCCTATTATTTATAATGAAGTACATGAAACGATTAAAACTGCCACAATACAAACATTTAAAAAAAATTGGTTGCCTGTAAAGTCGGTATACGGGCGAAAGTTTTACGTGACAACGACTTTGAGTGGTAAAATAACTTTAATGTGAATATTCATTCGTATAGTAGGAAGAAGGATGAAAGACGCGTGCCTTTCACTTTTTATGTCTGTCTCTCTCGCTCTTAGGCGGGACGCGTGCCTCTCACTCGCTCTCATTGTGAGCGCATAACGTGAGCGGAGCGTAACGCAGTTTCTTGAAGTGTCACCCGGCAAACCAATTTATAAGACGTTGTCACGTCAAAATAAATTGACTGCATTTTTATTAGATAAATGTTATTATTCTGTTACTGAATTTTTAAATGATAGACTTTGACATTTATTTGAATACATTATTTACAAACTTTTATACACTCGCGTTGCATGTTTAAGAATATATATATATATACGGGAATTAACGCGAACATGCATTAGGTATTTACATACCTTATTTTGCTTGACGTTTCGAGACGGTTGCACGTCCCGTGGTCGCAAGCTGACTGGGTGACACGATGTCACGTCTCCGAGTGCGAGGTAGAAGATTCTATTTCTACCCCCGGGTCGTTGATTTTCGAAGTACCGGCGCAAAACACACTAACCGTATCTGTATATTGAACATTCGGCGACTGCGCATTAAAGTGGGGTGTTGTTAGTCGAATGGATTGCAATATGACACTGGATTCCTCGCCGATTACATATATATATATATATATATATATATATATATATTATATATATATTTACTATATATATATATATATATATATATATATAGTAAATATATATATATAATATATATATATATATATATATCCCGTAATCTATTGTACGTCCACTATGGCCTTTTTTGCATCTAATGTGGCGTCCACCTGCTTGAGTCGTCCGTATATCGGACGTCAAATAGGAGACTACGTGCAATGCTTGCGAAATGTCCCCCTGATACTAGAAAAGTCAAAACATGAAAAATAAATTGGACGTCATTTTTCTTCCAATCTTGCTGCACAGAATATTTTCGTAGTTCCGTTGATTTTCGTCGCAAAAACTAGTGGCGCTTTCGTCTTTATTCTATACGTTCATTGCTAGCCGTATGTGACGTCCAACGAAAGCTCTCAATGCTACGTTGCCACTTCGTGCACACAATAGATTTGAATTTGCAGGATTCTATTTATTGGTTATTTTATTCACTATTTGTGAGTAAGTATTTACACGTTTTCAGTTGATATGTGATGTAGCGTCTGCCTTTTTAAGCGAAATGTCTGGAAAAACAATCGAAGTGAAAAGAAATAGAATACCTAAGGATTACGTATACCCGTATATAAGATCTGTATTTTGTAAAATTCATTTTTTTTACCTTACTAAGCCGTATTTCTCATGTTTTTATATCACACGCATCTTATTTTATATTCATAGGTCTCAATTCTTCGTAGCCTCTACTGGAACTTCAAGGGAGTTAATTTATAAAAAATACTTAATAACTTTAAACACGCAATAATGCATAAATATATGATATTGTGCCGCTGCCTTGGAAAACCCCTAAATTATTGTTTTCATCAAATCAACTCACGTCTGGAGTGTATTCGTCACTATTGTGATATATAAAATAGTTCAGCTTAATAGAGAGCTCGTCAATTCGTAACTATTGCTGACATTGTGATGTTAAATTTTGATTTGATTCTAAAATGGAGGTTATTTATGTCGACACGTTTTTTAAACAAAAGTTTATTTTATCATATTTTGACTAACAACCTTAGATAGCCTTGAGATGAAACCCATTTTATTTTAAGATCCCACTGCATCAATTTTAATAACATTACTATTTATTTTCACCATCGACCGTCGCATATTGTTGTTCACATTAATGAACCTGAAAATTTGATTTATTTTCTTGAACTTTCCATGTTTTGGTGCCTTTATTGCGAATATTTTTATGTATGATCATTACCCCAAAGATGAATGTGATTTTGTTCCTAATTTTACACCAAAACTGTTAGGTACATGGGTCAAATTACAAAAAAAACGACGGTGATTTAATTTGTGTTACATTTTATTTTTTGTTTATTGTTTAGCAGGATTTAAATAAACTAATCACTTGTGCGATTCACAGTTATTTAGACATACACTACCGCTCAAAAGTATTTGTTCACCTTGATTTGAGGATGTTTGAAGAATATTATTTTCTTCTAATTGTACTAATTTTATTATGACAATTCATTACCGTATGTTATTAAATCTAATGAGGACAGCTTCCGCATCATGATTTAACTAAAAAAACTTAAATAACCAAAAAGCAGTCAACGATAGCCAGTAGACAGTAGGATATACCAACAGACTGCCGTGCGGGGAGTTTGAAACCACCGCGCGCGCTACTGACTTTTCGGAGTTATTTGGTATTTAATTGTTAATTATCGCTCGCCTCGTGCCTCGGCGAGCATGTTAAACCATCACTCTTGGCTCTCGTGAACAGTTGTTGACAGTCGCTATGCGGCGTCAGTACCCTTAAATAACTGTTGTTATTGGTCTAAACCATGTAATACCGCTATCCCTTTGGGTTGCGTAGGTCAAACGGCAGTCGTTCTGAGTAAAAGCTGATATTAAGTCACATCTGGTTAGACTAGTAAGCGGAGAACGGTCGCTTGTCCGCTTATCTAGACCAGTATCAGTTTATTTAAGGGTACTGACTCCGCGTATGAACATGAGTGGGCGCGTATGAACAACGTGGAAATCAAAGGCGTTCCTCGACCAAACAACGAAAATTTGTTCAACATGCTCTCGAGTCTTGGTTATCAGATAAGCTACTAAACTGTTAACAAGACCCAAGTCAACTTTATAACAAGAGTACCGACCCGTGAAAAGAAGCGTGCGAAACCGATTATAGTGAGTTTCTGTAATCGCTACGTGAAAGAGGATTCAATTGCAGCATCCAAAAGCAGTCCTTTGACAGTAAGACGCATAGGTTTGACGGGCAATCAGAAAATACATGTCAGTGATCACCCCACACTTGAAAATAAATTGCTTTTATCGAAAACAAAGAAGGCAGCCGCGAATAAGGACTTTCGTTACGTCTGGGTCAAGCACGCCAAGAAAAAAAAAGAAAACCGATTAATCGCACGTGATTATAGTGAAGTCAGAAATGGACCTTGCAAGAATCGTATGATTATTTGTCAATTATATTATAATCTCTTAATAATGTTCTTGTGCGAGATACTATTGGTCGAGTTGTGCTATTCACGTATTCCAACTTAGTCTATCGATGTACATACTGCCGTGTTATGTTTCTATTAAAAACATTTTACTAACTTTTTTAGTCAGATATAATTTAAGCCACATAGTGTATATAATTCTGCGCATCGTATTGCCCGTTATGACTAATCACTGTCCGGCCGTACCGGCTTTTGTCACTCTTCGTATTTGTATGATTGAAGTGCTCTGTGTTTGACTGTGTCCATTTAAAACTCGTATGTTTTTAAAGTTGCACTGGTGCAAGTAAAGCTGAAAGGAAATCGTCTATCCTGGTATGGGCATGTAATGAGGAGGGATGAAAATCATGTGACTAGAAAGGTGATGAAGATGAGAGTTGAGGGATATAAGGCAAGAGGAAGACCAAAGAAAAGATGGATGGATTGTGTGAGAGGAGACATGGATGAAAAGGGAGTGAATGATGTGATGACGTCTGATTGGAGAGAATGGAAGAGAAAGACATTCTGCGCCGACCCCAAGTAATATGAGACCAGGGCAGGCAGAAGAAGATGTTTTTACTTAATACCCGCTATAGCGTAATAAGTGACTGCAATTATATTTTAATAAGTATATTTTAGCATTTATTAGTAAAACATTGTAATATTATTATAATGTGTAATAAAACAGTTGTGATTAACTTGATCTCTGACTTCTTAAGCGTTGCGGAGTGCGATGACCCGTTGGTTATCCCCGTAGACCCGCACCATAAACCTTTGATTGTGGAGGTAGGTTTTGTAGAAATTCATCGGTTTGCAGACAAAATAACTTCAAAATATCTTGTCCATAAGGGTAACTACGATGCAATTAAATCTGCTCTTAATAAAACAGACTGACATTTATTGTTATGCACTGAGCCATTGGAACAGTCAGTTAAACATTTTTACGACATATTATATTCTCTCAGAGATAAATTTATACCTATGAAATCTATCAGGCAAACTTCTCATCCGCGTTGGTATAGTTCAGGCCTTATAAAAGTGGTAAAAAAATGTCAAAGTACCACCGGAGGTTTAAATTGTATGGTAACATGAGTGACTATCTAACGGTATCTTCATTACGCCGGCGAGCTGTGGACTTAGAACAAACTTGCTTTGACGAATACATTACTAACGTAGAATACACAAACCTAAATAACCCGAGGGCCTTATGGTCTTTTATTAAAAGTAGAAAAAATACCTCCTCACTGCCTAGTACACTGTACTATTACTATATAATAAGAATGTATCAGCTAATATGGGTCTAGAAATTAGTAATTAATTCGCAATATATTTTAGATCAACTTTTCAGGAGCCAGAAGTAGACAATATGCCTTGTCTACTTGAGTATAGTACTTTAAATGGTAACAGCAGAAGCACAAATTACATCAGTACAATACATTTTTCTCCTGGAAAGGTTATGAAATATTTAAAAGGTTTGGATCTTACTAAATCTGGTGGGGCAGATTACATCCCTCCATTATTTATAACAAGTTTAGCCGATAGTTTGGTTTTACCGCTCTGCATGCTTTTTATAATAGGTAACAGAAGGTTTAGTTCCATTAAAATGAAAATGGGCGTTCATTACACCAGTATTTAAAAAAGGTGATAAATCTAATGTAGAGAATTATCGTCCAATCTCAAAGTTATGTTTGTTTTCTAAAGTACTAGAACGTATTATTTATATTATCATTTGGTGCTGAGCAACATGGGTTCTTATGCGGCCGATCCACTACATCAAATCTAATCCTATCTCATGATTTTATATCTAAAGGTTAGTTAGGTAGATTGTGTGTGTAGTGATCTATACAGATTAACAAAAATGTTTTGACTGAATTGACCACAAAATACTGTTACAGATTTTTTTTGCTGCCGGCATACATGGTAATTTGTACCGCTGGTTCAGCTCGTACATTGAAAATCGCTCTCAATTCTCAATTCTCGGTTGGTGTTCAATCCCATCTAGAATTCCTCAGGGCTCGCTTTTGACCCCACTATTGTTTACTCTATTCACTGGAGATATAAATTCTTGTTTCCTTAATTCTTATATACTTCTATGTATACGCGAATGACATGAACATTCACAAAATTATTAACGATGCATCGGATGTAGGGAAACTCCAAAACGACCTTGATAAATTTGTAGCATACTGCACAGTTGCACACTTAACAAACTACAGTTAAATATCGCAAAGTGTTGTTACATAACATTTAGTCGTCAAAAATTACCATAGGATCGGGTTACAAACTTCATGATAAGTTTATTAGGAAAGTTGACTACGTTAAAGACCTTGGTGTTATCATGGACTCAAAGCTTTTATTCGATATGCACATCAATCACATTACGAACACGGCGTCGAAGGCACTTGGTTTTGTGATAAGAATGTCTTCATGTTTTCGGTCTCTTAAGACAGTAAACGTTTTGTACTGTGCCTATGTACGTACGTAGCAATCTAGCATATGCGTCACAGGTATGGAACCCTCAATACCAGGTATATATATCATGCATTGAAGGTGTATAAAGAAAGTTTTTGCGATACTTAGATTTTAAAGCGAATCAATATTCTATTGACTATGACGAGCGTTGTAAACGGTATCATATTTTACTTCTGGAACTCAGAAGAACCATTATAAACATAGCCAATGACACGATTGATTGCCTTGAGTTGATGGGTAACATCAAGCTTGGAATGAATCAATTAGTTTTTCGACAACGTTCGATCTTACACGTTCCCTTTGCTACAACGAAATACAGACGGAACTCTTTTCTTTTACGTTGCGCCGAATCATTTAATCAAATGTCACGGAAATTACATTTGGATTTATTCTGCACTAACATGACCAAAAATAAAAAAAAACGTATAAATTGTGACTTCTTTAGCAGCGATCGGCATATATAGCCTAGATTGCGGTTTTTTTCCTGTGTACCTTTTCATTATTATTTTCTTGACTTTTTTTGTTATAATAATACATATATAATTATACTAACTTGTGTATTATGAATCTCATTTTTAGTTACTTTTTTATGGCGGAACATGGCTGCAACATTGTATTTATTGTATGATTGAGCAAGTAGGTATACTTACAACAGTAACTGATGTAATTAATCTTTGTTACATTGCATTTATATGTGGTAGCTTTTAATTAGCAACTTCTTTTTTATTTAATTAAATGTGTTGTTATTAGTCTGTAAGCTTTCCTTAATAAATAAATATACGGACGTTATAATGTCTTAGAAGTTTCAAAATATCTGTCATTTGACGTCCAAGATGTCAAATGATTAATAGTTTGTATTTTTTACGATATTGCCACGTCCGTATACTCGTATGTATCTTAATACCTGTAAAACTTGCAAATGATTACAGATATGGACGTTTGAGGCTAAGCGTATGCTTTTACGTAGATATGCGTATGACTTTGTAACTCAGTGCAGTTGATGCAGATACAGGTAGTCAGCTTCTGCCAGAGCAGAACAGACGCATGTCCACATTGCACCTGAGCCACAGCATACGCAGCTGTCAGTATGTTCAGGTATTAAATAATCGGATCTACCCTGCGTGGCGTCACCCGAGTCTCAGCAGACGCTTAGCCACAATAAAATTTCGTTACAAGTTTGACACTATGTATCATTTGACGTCCAGGGTGTTAAATGAAAAAGGGTTGTATTTAACTGTTAGTCAAAAATACTAATTTTCCACCAAAAATACTAACTTCACCACTAAGCTAAGTTGACGGAGCCCTGCTGCTTCGCAGGGCTCCTAGTTTTGGGAGCAGGGTCACAAGAGAACCTAACATAACCTATTAAGTTTTCTGAGTGGATAAGTTTCCCGAGCGGACGAAACTTTTCATATCAAATGATATTTTGTAAAAAGATCATCATATTTGGTGTACAAATAGTATTTTAGTGTGCAAGTCAGTATTTTAGTGAAATAATAAAGTTTTTTTGCGTAATTCACTTTAGTGTGTTACATAACATTTTTGATACGCTGTTAAAAATATCCCAATGAAAAATAGTTTGAAAATTTACGATATTGTAACGTCCGTATACTCGTAGTATACGACTACGAGTATACGGCTACAAGTATACAGTCGTATACTAGTATACGAACATAATATAAAACTTCAAGTAAACGAACGTTACAATATCGTAAATTTTCATGATTTTAATTTTGTATGTCTAAATACGTATATAAAAATGTTGTTGGTTTATGATGCTTAATTATACATACATACATAGACTCACGCCTGTTTCCCCGAAGGGGTAGGCAGAGGCATATTAAACGCCCACTTTTCGCCAGTGTTTTGATCGCACGTAATAGGTAGCGAGCCTATTGCCGCTTATCGGGATATTTTGTTTGCCAGAGCCTCGTCCGTTGATCGGCAGGTGCACCACTTGCAGGTGAGGTTGGCTTGGGCCCTAAAATCTTGGTGGGAACCCTATGCACCCCTTAATTAGGCGATGCTTAATTAGGGTACTGCTAACCTAATGAGAGCCACCGTTTTCATGCTCTCCACGTAAAATGGTGTAATAATAATAATAACAGCTGTCAAACATCACTTTCATCGAGTAATATAAACAAAAAATGTATTACAAGATGAAAAGAAACCTTACAACCGCAGGGCAGCTTTGTGGCGAGCTGAATGTGTGTGGCGACACTGCGGTCCCGAATGCTTTGAGAGAGTCGGTCAGGGCCTCGTCTCCAGCTTGCCTTTACTGGCTGGTCGGAGTGGATTTTCAAGAGCACCCGCAGGACTCTCAACACTGGCTTGCCTTGGTCAGCCGGCCAGAGGGATCCGCAAGAGCTACCAGCTCGGGGGTGGAAGTGTCATTCTCAAGGGCGTAACTACGGGGAAACCCGCTCCGAGTCTCCGTTGTCACGAGACCCGCGATGGTGAAACCGGTGCCGCACCGCTCAACACCCCTAGCCACTCGCACCGGTGTTTCCCTCTGGCTGCCTCTATGGCAGAGTTTGTTTGCTTTGGGCGGCTGTTAAGAGAGGGCCCATCTAGTGAGTTGGCGAGTCACCACCTGCCATCCGGACGGATACTATTAGAGTATTACTGGCAGGTGCCATTTTTCATCCATAAAAATTACAAGTCCATCAAACACCCAATCCCATAAACCAATTAAATAAGGCTTCACATATTACAATAGTCTTACATATGCTGCGGCTAGTCCATAGCTGTTCTCAGTAGTGCAGTTGTGGAGGCTCCGCTGCATGTGTCCCATCCCTTTTTAGATTAAAGCTCTCTACGGGCCTCTGCGCGTTGGATCCATATCCCCGTGTAAGCCTCCCAAAGGTCCGGTTATTCTTTTAACACTAAATGTTAGAAGAATAGCCGTGTAACAGAGACACTTACGAATAATAATAATAATTCATTTATTCGCAAGAAAATGGTACATTAACAGGTGTTTATAAATGGTTGATTACAGCATATTCTGCCCCTTGGGGCGTGTGAATTGAGTGCAGTAAACGGGTACTACATGGGAATATAAAGAACAAATATATTAGAAACATAACAATGAGTGGCACATAAAACAAAATAACATTTTACTAATATGCATCGGTGATAATATTAGTTGCCTAGGGCCTTATCTTCTAGATATTCCTTGACACTATTATAAGTTTTATTTAATAGTATATTAAAAAGTTGTTTTTTAAATTGGGATATAGGTAACATTTTGATACTTAGCGGAATATGGTTATATATTTTTATTGCCATACAGTATGCATTTCTTCTAAATAATTCCAATTTAATAGATGGCAGTTATGTATCATCAAATTTTAAAAACTATTCAGCATGATGTTTTACTAGTAAACCTATTTCTAATATGTATAAGCATGGAACAGATAAAATCTTGTGTTTTTTAAATAGAGGTTTACAGCTTGTCAGTGTATCGACTCCACATACTGCTCGAATACACTTTTTTTGGGTTATAAGAACTCTGTCAACTTCAACCGAGTTACCCCATACAACAATGCCGTATCTGAGCAGGGAGGATACGTAAGCATGGTATGCAGATAGTGCAGCATTAATGTTTACTGTCAGTCTAACTTTTTTTTAAACATTTATAAATCGATCTATTTTATTGACTAGTTTTTCTAAATGAGGTTTCCAATTACAATATTTATCGACCCTGATACCTAAAAATACGCAATTATCAACAACGTTTATGTGCGTGTCATTATGATTTAATTTAGATTTGTTACATATGTTTGGAACTGAATAATATTTGTTTTTGTCATGTTTATCTTAAGGTTATTTTAATTAAGCCAGCTTATGGCATTATTGAGTGTCGCTTTTATATTTATTTCTAGATTAAGTTTATGTTTATCTTTAAATATTATTGTTGCATCATCAGCAAATAATATAATTTCCTGGTTGATTGCATCCGGGAAATCGTTAATGTATAACAGAAACAAAAGAGGGGCTAAAATACTTCCTTAGGGCGTACCATAATTGTTTATTTTGTACATCGATCTGTATTGCTTTTGTTTATTTTTATAAGTTCTGTTTAATTCGACATATTGTATTCGATTTTCTAGATAACTCTCAATCCAGTTATAAACATTTCCACGTAACCCATAATTTGAGAGCTTTTAGAGCAGTTTTTGGTGACAGACGAAGTCAACAGCTTTTGTCATGTCTAGAAACAAACATGCGACTATAGATTTATTATTTAAGGCTTCTGTAATATGCTTTATTAAAGAAAAACATGCCAATGCAGTGGAGCTTTGTTTCCGAAAACCGAACGGTTTTTTATTTAAAATATTACAAGAAATAGAAATGACTCTATTTTGATGTACATAACTTTCTCGAATATTTTTGATAGTATAGGTATGAGTGTAATTGGTCTGTAATTATTGATGTTAGTTTTGGCTCCTTTTTTGTGCATTGGCTTAACAATTGACAGTTAAAGACGATCAGGGAATTTACCTTCTACGAGTGACAGGTTAATGATATAGGTTAATGGTGCTACTAAAGAGTGTGCGCAGGTTTTTAATACCTTTGTACTTATATCATCATAGCCAGTAGAATGAGTATTTTTTAAGGAGTTTATTATCTTTAATGTGTCAGAGTTGTCTATTGGTGTGAGAAATAAGGATCTTAGTATTTTGAGATATTTTGGTGATATGGTTAGGTGGGCCTGTATCTTCGTATTTTTTAACATTGCTACACAG
This sequence comes from Euclidia mi, assembly GCA_944739405.2. Taxonomy (NCBI): domain Eukaryota; kingdom Metazoa; phylum Arthropoda; class Insecta; order Lepidoptera; family Erebidae; genus Euclidia; species Euclidia mi. The sequence goes on from OX123190.2 coordinate 57,312,375, forward strand.
TGATACATAGTAATTGTTAAATAAATTACAAATTTTAATAGGCTTGGTGTAGATCTTTTTGTTAAATTCTATTGATTCTATGTGTGCGCTAGTTATTGCTTTATTATTGTTTTCTTTAATAATTTTCCATGCAGCTGAGCAGGCATTTTTTGCGTTTTTAATGAAGTTTAGATTGTTTATTTGTTGCGCTTTGTTGATACATTGTTTTAATATTGTTGTATAATTGTTATACCTTGTCTTATTCTGTCTTTTATTGTGTCTATCAAGATGATATTTCAAGTATAGCATTCTTTTTCTTTTACAACATCGTTTTATATTTTTAGTTAGTTTTCTATTTTTTACGTGTTTGACTACACTTACACTTTTTATCGTTATTTTGGGGAAACATAAAGTATAAAACATGGTGATAGTGTCATGGAAGGTGTTAAATGCTTCATTTGTACTTTGTTGTTCGTGTACCTCAGTGAAGTGCAAATTATTAATGCAGTTTTTGAATTTGACCATGTTTTCCTGGCTAAGATCTCTAATGGTTTTGTATTGATAGTTATAAGATTTGTTATTTACACTGTAGGTCTCATTGTTGATAGTCAACGATTGGGCAGTTTCATGGTCAGATAATGCTAGGTAATGAATATTAGATTTACCTTCGTGAACGTTACTTACAATTTGATCTAAACAAGATGATTTTGTTAATTCATATATTTTTTTAAAATTTATTCTTTATGCACAAAAATAGTACACAGGTGGACTTAATGCCTAGTGGCATTTTCTGCCAGTCAACCTTTTGGTGGTGCAGAGATAGATGAGGTACATTAGCCATGTGGTGAAAATAGGATATCTATTAAATACATATTAATAATTTAGATACATATTATTAACCATAAATATACTATAGATATATATAATTATTCATAGATATGATACACACATAAATATAATACATAAATATATTACATACATAAATACATAATTATGCTATAGCTGATGAGAGTGATGAGCCAATTCCTTCAACTTATCAAAGAGAAGATTCCGTAGTTTTGTTTTAAATGCATAACGGTTGGTGGCAATTCTAACTTCAGGAGGGAGCCTGTTCCATAGCAGCGAGTATTGTGAACTTAAATATTATACGGATGTCAGATAGATAAAATATATTTAAATCGTGGGATATTCGACGTCCGTTAATAATTTGAGTCAAATTTGATTACTGACGTCCGTATATCCGTTTTATAAACGTAGTTTGGTGTAGGCCACTGTGTTCATTTTGAGTTTATTTGATATAATTTTGTATTTTCTCAAGTGACCTGGTTATTACTTAATAGTAACTATCATAACTACCTCATTAAAAGTGTTCCTAAATAATGATAATTTTAAAGTAGAAGTTAATTGTAAAGTGAATTTTACACCATAACAAAATGTCAAATGCGTCTAATTACAAAAAAACTACCTAAATGTTATTTTTCAATCGGCGCAGTGATTTGATTTGTGTTAAATTTTATTTTTTGTTTATTGTTTAGTAGGGTATTTATACAAATCACTTGTGCGAATCACAGTTATTTAGACATATATGTACTAATACGGACGTTATAATGTCGTAAAAGTTTCACAATATCTGTCATTTGACGTCCAAGACGTCAAAAGATTAATAGTTTAAGACTTTTACAATATTGCCACGTTCGTATACCCGTATTTATCTAAATACCTGTAAAACTTGCAAATGATTACATATATGGACGTATGAGGCTAAGCGTATGCTTTTACGTAGATATGCGTATGACTTTGTAACTCAGTGCAGACACAGGTAGTCAGCTTCTGCCAGAGCAGAACCTGAGCCGCAGCATATGCAGCTGTCAGTATGTTCCGGTATTAAATAATCGTTGCGTCACCCAAATCTCAGCATACGCTTAGCCACAATTTCGTTACAAGTTTGATACTATCTATCATTTGACGTCCAGGATGTTAAATGACAAATAGTTTGAAAATTTACGATATTGTAACGTCCGTATACTACGAGTATACGGACGTTACAATATCGTAAATTTTCACGATTTTAATTTCGTATATCTAAATAGGTATATAAAAATGTTGTTAGTGTAAGATGCTTAATTAGGGTTCTGCTAACCTAATAAGAGCCACCGTTTTTATGCTCACCACGTGAACGGTAAAATTTTATCTTGGTATATTTCATTGTGTTAGTTAATATTGCGAACTTTAATATTATACGGATGTCAGATAGTGGAAATATATTTAAATCGTGGGATATTCGGCGTCCGTTTATAATTTGAATCAAATTCGATTACTGACGTCTGTACATCTGTTTTCTAAACGTAGGTTGGTAAAGCCCACTGTGTTCGACTTGAGTTTATTTGAGATAATTTACTTATCAGCACTTAACTATCATACCTACCTTATTAAAATTGTTCCTAAATAATAATAATTTGAAATTAGAAGTAAGTAGATACCTTCAATTTAAGCGACTATTTCTTGTGACTGTGATTTATATCCCTAATTTTACACCAAAACGAAATGTCAAATGCGCCTTATTACTAAAAAAATCTAAATTTTATTTTTCAATCGGCGCGGCGATTTAATTTGTGTTATATTTTATTTTTCGTTAATTGTTTAAGAGGGTTTAAACTAAGCACTTGTGCGATTCACAGTTATTTAGACACATATTTACTTATACGTACGTTATAATGTCGTAAAAGTTTCACATAATCTGTCATTTGACGTCCAAGATGTCAAATGATTAATAGTTTGAAACTTTTACGATATTGCCACGTCCGTATAATCGTATTTATCTTAATACCTGTAAAACTTGCAAATGTTTACATATATGAACGTTTGAGGCTAAGCGTATGCTTTTGCGTAGATATGCGTATACTACGAGTATACGGATGTTACAATATCGTGAATTTTCATGATTTTAATTTCGTATATCTATATACGTATATAAAAAATGTTGTAAGTTTATGATGCTTAATTATGGTACTGCTAACTTAATGAGAGCCACCGTTTTTATGTTCACCACGTTAAATCGTGTAAATCTTATCTTGGTATATTTCATTGTGTTAGTTAATATTGTAAACTTTAATATTATACGGATGTCAGGTAATTGAAATATATTTAAATCGTGGGATTTTCAACGTCCGTTTATATCAAATTGGATTACTGACGTCCGTATATCCGTTTTATAAACGTAGGTTGGTATAGCCTACTGTGTTCGACTTGAGTTTATTTAAGATAATTTTGTATTTTAAGTGACCTGATTATTACTTATCAGTAAATATCATATCTACCTCATTAAAAGTGTTCCTAAATAATAAAGATTTTAAATCAGAGGTAAGTAGACAGGTACCTTTAATTTAAGTTACTATTTCTTGTGACTGTGATTTAAATCTTAATGTTATTTTTCAATCGGCGCGGCGATTTAATTTGTGTTAGATTTTATTTTTTGTTTATTGTTTAGCAGGGTTTAAACAAATCACTTGTGCGATTCACAGTTATTTACACATATATGTACTTATACGGACGTTATAATATCGTAAAAGTTTCACAATATCTGTCATTTGACGTCCAAGATGTCAAATGATTAATAGTTTGAAACTTTTACGATATTGCCACGTCCGTATACTCGTATGTATCTAAATACCTGTAAAACTTGCAAATGATTACATATATGGACGTTTGAGGCTAAGCGTATGCTTAGATATGCGTATGATTCTCTCCAATACTACGTTAGTACTATTTTTTATATGTGCCAATACTTCTCATAATTTAGAAATAAGTAAATAGGTACTTTACATTTAAGTAAGTATTTCTTGTGATATTATCGTAATAAATTGCATTGATGTCAATATTTGTTTTATTTTCATAACTTTAAACTTCACGCTTACGCTAGCATACCTGCACTATAACATAGAAATAATATTTATCCACCTACTTATTAAATATTAAAGATAGAAGAGCGGCAACGTTGCACTGTTCATAGGAGTTGCGATAGATAGGAAAACGTAAATTAAATTATGTATATCACGGGAAGCCAGATAATTGATAGTGTTGGCTGGAGTCCTAATTGATTTCACTATGGTTGTTAATATACGTATATTTGTATATCAATATGTGTCAAAATTTCAGAAAAATAATATGCACACAGTATTTGACATTGCCTTAGCGACTAATATACGCTGTAATAGTTCATATTTTTTAAGTGGAACTGGTGGACGTCATAATAATGCGATGTAAAAGGGCGGCAAATAGATAGCGTGATGTAAATATATATATATATTTATTATATATATATATATTATATATATATATATATATATATTTACATCTATTATTACTATTTTTTTACTTATTTGACATTCAATTGTTTATTTTTATTGCTATTTTGTTAATACTGGTTGCTTGCCCACTGTAATAATTTATGGAATTCTAAATCTGTAATTTCTAACATTCATTAGCTATTATTACCAATTATTTTAATTATTTAATAAATCTGCATGTTGTGTTTTGAATTTTATTGATTTATTTATTAATTGTATAATTTTCTGTTGCATTATTATCATAAAGTTTTGCATGCCTAGTTAAGGTAGATTGTATGAGGATCACAGAACTTGTTAACATCGCTATTTCATGTACCTACAATCAATGCAAACAAAATCTTATTCTATTCTATTCTATGCGATAAAAAGCTAAACTTATGAAAATTAGGCAACAACTAGTTTGATAAGTTGGTTCAAAAAGCGGGTTGAAAATGAAATTTGTTACTTTGCATCTGTCACTTACCTAGTCTTACTGTAAGGTACTGTCCTCTGGATAAAACGTACTATGAAAGCGAAAGGTGCAAGCCAAGTCTAAACTTACCGAGCTCAAACAATCATTGGACGAAGAGACCCACATGTAAAGCCGGCTCTTCAGAATAGTGCAATTCGATTGTGAGCAACTTAGTTTATTCATAATACACGTGGCATTTAACATCAGTAACCAGGACATGTTTCGACTTCTACGTGACTGGGTCCTGATTCGCTGTAATAAGAATGATTACTTATTGATAACTGATAAAATGGCCAATAATTGTCGAGCTACAATATAAGTTGAGATGTGTTCGGTTTAAGAACGAGTAAATAAAACGTCTTTTTGGATAGAAAGTAAGAACAATATTTATGAAAAATATTTCGCCGTCCGTGAATATCCAACATTTATATTATGTGGTTTGATTGTGTACCAAATACCGTTCTTAGATCTCTGACACATATTGCTGATTTGGGAAAAAACACTTTCAACATAAAGTGGCACTTTCGGATGCATCTTAGGTAATGGGTAATTATCTCCACATAACAGGAGCTGCACGACGTCCGTCGTGCGGCAGAATAGAAGCAGACCCCAAAAATGATGGCATGACGATGACTTCGGCAAAAAATAGCCCAACTTGGCACATGACAGAGGCGCTTGGTGAAATACAAGATTGGCCTTGCCTTGCCCAACAGATACTACAGAATTTAGTGAAATAGAGAAATGATCATCCAATAATCCTCACAGATATTCGTAATTATTTATCACATAATAGCATCATCCTTCTAGCGTTATCGCAGTTTCAACCGTGGGCCCGCTTACTAGTCTAACCTGATTTGGCTGAATATTAGTTTTTCCACGGAGCGACTGCATGTCTGACCTCCGCAATCCGAAGGGAGAGATATTCCATGGTTTAGACTAGTCTCAGTTTATTTAGAAGGGACTGACGCCCTATAAATAATCAAGTAACTTCATTTATATTGATATTCCATGGTTTAGACTAGTCTCAGTTTATTAAAAAGGGACTGACGCCCTATAACGACTGTATAATCAAGTAACTTTATTTATATATTTTTTTTTATAGACTCACGCCTGTACCCCCGAAGGGCCTACCCCAAAGGTGTAACATTACACCCACATTTCGCCATGGATCTTTAGGTCCCACATAATAGGGGGCGAGCCTATTGTCGTTACCGGGCACATCACCAGACTCTGTGCTGCTACTGAGAATTCGGGAAAACCCAGTAATCCCTGGAATCGAACCCGGGACCTCCGATCAGCAGTCGCATACGCTATCAACTGGGCCACGGAGCCAATGGTGGTATTGATGGTTTGTATTAGAGATTAAAATTGTTGTGTGTTGATCGCTTTGCGGAAATCGGTCGTAGACGTGGAATGAATATTGCTAATGGACAAATTAAAAGAAGGAGGCTACCTTCTTACGATTTTATTTAAACGAGTACTAATATACGCTATCCACTGGACCTCGGAGGTAGTCGTGAAATTACAAAGCAATTGTATCTGGAATTAAACTAATAATACAGCAGTAATAATTTATTTCCTCTTCGAAACGTTGAAGCATCCGGCAACACAAATTTTGGCATTCAGCAAATCGCTCGAATAATTTCCTCAATCAATTTTCGCGAAGTGTTTACCGCGAATGTACAATAAACAAAAACGTAGAAGATACATTTTGTTCTGACCTGACAATTTCATAACATGGAAGATTTTGCGAAGCGGGCTGCACTGGAATTCAATTTGCTGGTATTAACTCCTGGCTTTGTCCGTTATAGTGTTGCTAAGGCCAATATAGATCGGCACGGGATAAATTGTGACGAGCCATTTTTTGTTCTAATAAAAGTCGTAAATTTGATTTGTTGGTTTCATTTACTGTTCGAGTCCATTTTATATGGACAAATGTTATAGGATAGGTACTAAGTTTAGGTACGCTTCACTCTTGTCTCACATAATCTAGCAAACCTATTTATCTTTATAACGTGCGAGTCATTATATTTTGTGCTTCTTACTACATTCTTCTTGTTATCTTAAAACTACATGCTTCCTAGTATGCAACTCAGAAGTTATACGTGCGCGCATTTGCTATTCGCTAGCTTCAATACATTTTTAGAGTTCAGGGGTTTCGTAAATCATGGTGTGACTTTAATTGGTTTTAGTTTACATTTCTGAGAATTGATAAAATTGTAAGTTTACTCTATTAGTGAAAAAAACGACCTACTGGGGAAATTAATTAGGTAAGCTCTTCGTAACGTGCTAATACTTAATCCACAATCACACTTCTGCTGAAGTAAAGAGTGCAATCCGAAGGTTTGGCTCCGTATGTGATTGCAAATATTTCTCAAATTATGTGTATTTGACTGCAAGGAATGTGCCATGGTATACGGTTACCTCACGTTTATTATTCCGCATACGCATACAAGTTATTTGTGATTCTGGGAGCTTATCGACTCAGCGCCTTGCAATTTTGTAAATTATTTATTCCATCACCTTATATGTCTTTTTTATTAATGAAGAAATACAGACCTGCAATTTTCTTCACTTTTTAAATTGGTTTTATTTTTAAAGTGCCTACGTCATACGCTACAACTACAAGTACAAACGAAATGCTGGTCTTGAATTTTTATCCCTTTTGGAGGGCTGTCTTATAAAAGCAAGGAATAAAACACAACTGACAATAAGTGACAGGAAACCGTATCTCATAAAGACTCATTACTTATAACACTATTGAAAAGAAAAACGGAGCAAATAAAAGTGGGTAAACAAAATAAAATCTTATTGCGAATGCACGTCAGAGGAAGGAAAACAAAAGGATGAGCCAACTAAGCTTCTTCTTGGTATTCATCTGCTCTCAGTTTACAGTGCTCTTGTGACGAAATAGGATAGTTTGTTGGTAGAAAGACGACAGTATGAATTACATAATATTGTGTCATTAAAAATAAACTTTCCATCCAGGGTTCTTGCTACATCTTAAATATTAAAACCAGAGTATCGAGTTATCACTTATTTTCTTTTCTGTTAGAATACGACCAGCAATAAAGTTTTCAATCTCATGCTGTATAAATGTGGAACGATTAAACACTTCTAAAAACAAGATATACTTTTTAATCCTAAGGTTTTCACCCGATAATATCACTTTCGCGCGCAAAAGATCCCGCAAAAATTCCGGCCACGACCATCACTATTGCCAGAACAGGGTCACAGAAATTTCACTTCAAAAATTTCATTTGGGACGTCGTAATTATTATAGAACGGGATGCCCCCGGGTGGATTTTATATTAAATTCTTCGCGGATCAAAACTAATTTGGCTAATTTAATGGTTCCGATTGGCTTCGTGATTAGTTCTCTTGTTGATTTTTAGGCAATGTTTTATTATTTTCGATCCGAGAGACAAAAATGTGGTTTAATTTAAATTTTAGTGTTGTACAAATATTGAGCCATGTGAGTAGTAAAACTAAATCATAACGTTTATATGAATTTTACAGACTGAAATCTTCATAACATTTGCTTATGTAATTTTATGTATGACTCCATTGTAACAAAAATCTGTTTAATTAATATTAGGGTCTTTTAACAAGTTTCTAGTTAAGTCATATTCTCTGAGCTGAAATTAATTCATGTATTATCACTGGACATTAAAATCAATGAACAAGAATATTGCTGAGCCTACCTTGCCTTGAACCACAGCCTGTCACAGAAATGGCATAGGTAAATGTAACATTTATATCGGACTTTGTATTGTTTTGTATGGAAACCTTAACCTTGCTTGCAAATTTCTACACTTGAGTATTACTTAAGGCAGTTTTCCCTTGCATGTGATAAATCTTGATTAAGCGAGGAGTTTTCCAGGCAACGTGGCAATGCTACCAATCTTTAAGTCAAGCATCGCATGCCCTTTTCTCAATAGTTTAGTTAATACTAGTAATCACATATAAGTAATATGTTGATGTACCTATTTTTGAAGTGTCAAACTACTTCTTCACTATGATGATTTTTAGTGAGTTTAGCCAATTCAAGGTATCGAAAGGCATTCACCTTACTATGCATTGATGTTGCCTCATCAAAACTAAATAGAGCTCATAATTATTCATCTTTACTAGTTGTAACTAACTTGAAAGCAAATATTATAATTCTAGATTGGCATTAAACAAGAAAAGAGAGAAGCGCTGAACTTTTGCTAGTGAACCTGTAAGGTAACGCTGTGATAATAATGGTTAGTAACTAGTTCCTTATTTCTCTTTGTAAAGCTATTGATATGGTGAACGTATCATCAACATTCTAGGGACGCATTACTACTAGTGTACCTATTTACTTAATGTACGATCGCGTGATGTATGTGTGTATAATGTAAGGACCTGAAATAAAATAAATAAATAAGGTGATGTATGTGTGAAATAGAGATGACGGCTGCGTCCGTTGGCTAAGATCACATCATCAGCCTTTAACAGTCCACTGCTGGGCTAGGCCTTTCCTTTGAAAGGAGGAATTGGCCTACTATACCACGCTGGCCAAACGGGTTGGTATAGGGTTTGTATCAAGTTTTTCACTTACCTTACAGTGCTGTTTTCTGCATAATATGCTCCCTCTGTCGGCTCTTACGACACCCATGGGATGGTATGGGGTGGTGACAATCCATATTCTTAATCCGTCACAACACGAACATCGCCTAAGATATTCAGTACAAAACATACGGAGTTACGGGCAATACGTATTTTATTTCTACTCATCACATATCGTAATATATAAAATCCTTGGGTTACTGACTGACTGACAGACTCGCTACAGCCGAAACTACTGGTCATAAGAAGATGAAATTTAGTATGTATGTTCCTGGAAGAGTGCAAGGTAGCACTAAGAGAGGATTTTTGGAAATTCTACCCCTAAGGGGGTAAAACGGGGGGTCAAAGTTTGTATGAAACTTTTTATTCCTTCAATGGATTGACTCTAAACTTTGTACATTAGTTCCTCAAACGACGATAGTGGACACTAAGCATTATTTTTCTGGAAATTTCTCCACTAAGGGGGTTAAGATAGGGGGTCAAATTTTGTATGTAAATTTTTATCTCTCTAATGGATTGACTTCAAACTTGGTATATTGGTTCCTTAAACGACGATAGTGAACACTAAGAATTTGTTCTTTTTTTAATTCCGATCCTCAGGGGGTAAGATAGGGGTCAAAGTGTGTAAGTTATTATTCCTTCAGTGGATTGACTTCAAACTTAATATATTGGTTCCTCAAATGATGATAGTGAACACTAAGAAGTTGTTCCTTTGGAAATTCCCCCTCTAAGGGGGTAAGATAGGGGTAAAAGTTTGTATGAAACTTTTTATTCCTTTAGTGGATTGACTTCAAACTTTGTATATTGGTTCCTCAAATGACGATAGTGAACACTAAGAATTAGTTTTTTTTCAATTCCTACCCTCAGGTGGTAAGATCAAAGGTCAACGTGTGTATAAAACTAATTAATCCCTCAGTGGATTGACTTCAAACTTAATATATTGGTTCCTCAAATGATAGTAGTTAACACTAAGATATAATTTTTTTATGAATTCGACCCCTAAAAGGGTCAGATTGAGGGTCAAAGTTTGTATGTTACTTTTTATTCCTCTAATGGATTGACTTCAAACTTTGTATATTGGTTTCTCAAACAACGAAAGTGAACACTAAGAATTTGTTTTTTGAAAATTCCTACGCTCAGAGGGTTAGATAGGGGTTCAAAGTATGTATTAAACGAAACTTATTATTCCTTCAGTGGATTGACTTCAAACTCTGTATATTGGTTTCTCTAATTAAATGACCTTAGTAACCATTAAGAAAATCTATTTGGAATTTCTTATTTTTGACGAAATTTGGTAAAAACGTTTTACCAAATTTCGTCAAAATTAAAAAACTGTTGTAAAAGATAAAAAATAAAAAACTTGGTTTTTTTAATTTTTCACATAAATTTTGACGTTATGTGAATAAAGTGTAAATACAAAAGTTGTAGATCTTTTTATTACTTACACCTTTGCCATTGAAGTTTTTTCTGTAGGCCTTGGAGTTTTGCTGGCAATCGAGATAAACCCTTTTTTACCCTTAAAATCGCAACCCTATCCACTCTCCGAACTCAGATCGCCCGTAATTTATTTTTCCTTTAATTTTAACTATATTCTCTTCACCAATGGGTTTTATCCCACTTTTATGTTACTTCGTTTGAAAAATTATCTGCACTGGTCTATATTGAGAATATTTGATTTGATATCTTGCAACGAAAGCTGTAATATTTTGTTCGTTTTTCCTATACTTTTAAGTTATTCCCAGATCAGAATTTAGGAAACAGTTTTGTTATTTAATTATTGTTGTTTAAAAGTAGAAAATAGACATATTTATGAAATACAATTACGTACATATTTCATTTATAAATAATCACTTATAACTATGTTTTAACAAACAAATAGGAATGAATTGTTCATTCAAATATTCAACGATATTTTAAATTCTCGTCACGGAGCATTTTTAGCATTTATTTAGGATCCAAACATCCAAATAGACATTAGATGAAATAGACATTCTTTCTTTACAGATTAAGTAACACGTTTATATTCACACAGTCAATAATATTTGAATTTAGGCAATAATCTAATAAAATATCTTTGACAGATTGAAGAATTTGAAGTGACGATGGCCCAAAAATCATTAACAGAAATTTGTCTTTTCGCTATACAGACCAAAATCATCAGAAGGTTAGGGTTTTAATCTTGAATATGACTATCCGTTTTCTTTAACACATTCAAGTAAGTATAGCACGGAATTTAAAATATGCAAAGGTACTCCAAAGACCCGTTCGTCTATTTCGTGGGTAGATACTAAATGTACCCGTTGCTTGGAACACAACCTCTGATCTTTATTCCAACACCCATACGACTCTATCACCTCTACTAAAATGTTTATGTTCATTAGGCGTGTTAAGTTAATCATCATCTGCTGGAATTCCAGGCACGCTGCGATAGTCCCATGCCATTATATTTGCGGCATTTTGGCATACGTTTGAAAGGATATGTCCATAATCTTTGTCAAAGTTTCAAATAGGTTTATTTGACTTTAAAGGTTAGGTGGGACTTAAAGCGGTTGTTTTATTTTATCTGTGATGATAAAGGAGGTATTATCGGAAGTGGCCACATATCTCATACATACCATATCACAAAAAACGAAACAGTCGTCACTGGATATCATCTAATATTCATCATATTTTTCCAAACCTCTATTCCAGTTTTACGAATCACTTTCGTACCATGCACTGGCATACAATAATTTCAGTTCGAGAAAAAGGGATAATATAAATTAATAAAAGAAATTGATCATGATATATGAAACAGTACTATTATTTTCTTACTTTTCAGTTCTAAGATTACCTTCAGTACTCACAAAAAAGACACATATAGTACTTAACCGTGAACGTGACACTTTGTATTGAAAAGTAAGAAAATCTCAACATTCCTGTATAACACGCATTTAAATTATTTCCATTTAATAATATGTCCACTCGCATCGCACGCTTTGATTTTCTGCAATAATTTGTACTCGCAGCAGTCGCAGCATTACTGTGGGTGTAAAATGCTGCAACATAATAGTTATTGTTACCTTATTAATTTGTATCCGTTACAACATATTTTTGAATTCCACATGTCATGTTGCATTTGGACGCCAAGTTTTTTGTTTATTGCTATACTACATACAATCTGCCATAATTTTACATACTTTTTAACTTTAACTATGGATGAAATAATATTGTCTTTTTACTATCAAAATTGTCGTGGACTGCGAACCAAATTGCATACACTCTTTATGAACATTTTGTCTTTTTCATATGATGTCATAATCTTAACGGAGACCTGGTTGACGGCGAATATTGCGGACAGCGAATTCATTGATGATCGGTATTTGGTGTTCAGATGTGATCGTGACCGTTGTGCCACTGGAAAACGCGAAGGCGGCGGAGTATTAGTAGCCGTCTTACGCACATTACGACCCTCGCAAATTATGACACCCTCCACTCACGCAGACATCGAACACGCTCTAGTTCAACTGCCCGCGTCTTCTCGCAGTAAACGTCATAAAAGACATAAAGACATATTTATTTCTGCATTTTGGTTGTTTACAACACTTATACATGTCAAAACCCTATTCTAGATGATGTTGGCTTTTCCTAGCTAAATGACTTCTTGAGAAGAAAGGCCGAAACAAACTCAGAGTCATTATTTTTTTTTTGTCACTTCAATTTCTTTAGTCTTTTCTTGATCTTTTAAAGTCCAGACAAAAAAGGGTTTAGTATGCAAGTACAATGCAGAAAATCATCTGACGCTTTTGACTGACTCGGCCTACTGATGGCCCGCATTCAACAGCAATCGTACGGCTCAACCTTGATTGAGGGAGCCAGCACGATCTGTATCACTATGCCTCCACGCCATCAGAAGGTGTATGCATAAGCATGTCAGCCTAAGCCATCAGACAGGTTGCCACAACTATTTGTTTATATGTTTAATAATGCCCACATCGTACTCACAACTTTACATGCTAATACATAGTAAAATACATGTTGTAAACAATATGTAAAAATAATAAAAATTTTAACAATAAAATGTCATATATTTAAATGTCAGAAAATATTATTGAATGTCAATTTAAGAATGCCAAAAAAATAAAATAATAATATATTACTAAAGTAATTTTAAATGTCAAAAGAAAATAAATAAAATAACAATGTCAAATCAAACAATGTCAAAACAAAATAAATAAAATTAGAAATGTCAAATCAAAAATGTCAGAATGTAAAGATATAAGTACTACAAATGTAAATAAAAATATTATGTCACTAAATTCAAAATGTCAAAATTCATAATGTCAATTCATAATTTAATGTCAATTCATAATTTTTAAACTCAATTCCAGGCGTTTTTGTCTGCTAAATAATCTTTAACTGTGTAATAAGCTTTTGAACACAAGCTCTGTTTAATAAATACTTTGAATTTATTAATACTTAGTTCTTGAATATTGCCTGGAATTTTGTTGTAAAAATGTATGCTTTGACACTTGTATGAGTTACTTATTTATTGTAGTCTAGTTGAAGGTGGAACAAGTTTGTTTTTGTTTCGTGTATTTAATTTATGAATGTCGCTGAATTTAGAAAACATATTTATATTTTTCCTGACATATAACAAGTTCTCATAAATGTATTGAGATGCGACAGTCATTATCTTAATTTCTTACAATTTTTTCCTCAGTGAATGCCTTGAACCAAGACTGTAGATTGCACGAATAGCCCGCTTCTGCAGTACAAACACAGTTTGAATGTCAGCTGCGTTGCCCCATAATAAAATGCCATATGACATTATGCTGTGGAAATAACTGAAATATACTAATCTGGCCGTATCTATATCAGTTAACTGACGAATTTTATAAACCGCGTACGCTGCAGAGCTAAGTCTATTTGACAACTGACCTATATGTGGGCCCCACTGTAGCTTAGAATCTAAGGTTATGCCTAAGAATACGGTGTTATCTATAAGATCCAACTCTTCTCCATTCAAACATATGTTAGGTTTAACTTGTTTTACATTCGGTCTTGAAAATCGTATACATTTTTTTTTCTTTCATTTAACAGTAAATTGTTAGCAGTAAACCATTGAACTACTTTAGAGAGAGCGTTATTTACATCGTCATTATTTGATTGTTCTCGTCTAAGTTTAAAAATAAGTGATGTATCATCAGCAAATACACTATCTCTTCATTATTTTGCATAATATATGGCAAATCATTAATATATACAAGGAAAAGAAATGGACCAAGAATTGAACCTGCGGCACTCCCATTGTGACCACTGAATCCATAGAAACTTTTCCATTTACCTCAACTCTCTGTATCCTATTACTATTACAAAGCAGTGTTCTTAACTTCATAGTAATGTAATTTCCTGATCAATGTTTCATGAAAAACGCAATCAAAAGCCTTAGATAAGTCACAAAAGACTCCTAGAGCATCATGCGACCCAATGCGAGGCATCAAAAATACTATCTAAAAGCTCAACTCCAGCATCGGTAGTTGAGCGACCCCTAGTAAAACCAAATTGTTTTCTATGTAACAGCTTATTGTTATTAAAATGAGTTCGAAGCTGGCCTAGAATTATTTTTTCAAAAAATTTACTAAACGTGGGTAGCACAAATATTGGTCTATAATTTGTGGGGTCAGATGTGCTACCTGATTGAAATAACGGAATTACTTTACTACTTTTCATTTGATCAGGAAACACACCGCAGTCAATGCATCTATTGAAAATCATTGCCAGTTCAGGTGCTACTGTGTTGATTATGGATTTCGTAATCACAACAGAATTGCCCCAAAGATCACTAGTCTTCTTCAAATTAATAAAAAGTATTAAAAGTTTTTAAAATATCTCTGTCAGTGACATAACCAAATCTAAATTCAATGTTACACCTATCGACATTTTTGTTTAATAGAGATTCGGCGTCATTAGGGGACGAGTTCAGGGATTTAGTGGTTGAGACTGGAATGTCTGTGAAGAAGTTTTCAAATGTTGTGGCAACTTAAAATCTGATTTTAATATCTTTTTACTTAATTGAAGCGTGTAATCGTTACTTTTAATCTTGACCCTTCCAGTCTCATTGTTTATAATATCCCACGTTGCTTTTATTTTATTGTCACTGTTTTTAATTTTTGATTTTAAATAAAGTGTCTTAGCTTCACGACAAGTCTTTTTAAATAACTTAGAATAATTTCTTACATATTGACAAAATTTTTCATCATTTTAATAATAATAATAATAATTGTTTATTTGCCAGAATGTAGTAGTACATAGTATATGTATAGGTCTTAATTCTATTGTGGTCCATTACATTCTACCATAACATATGGTGTGCAAATATTTTATCTATTTCAATAATATTTTGAACATAAAATAAGTACGAATAGTTCCTTAATGAATTCTAATCCAATGTTTAACTTAATGTTATATGTATGCTATGAACTAATAAATTATTCCAAATTAAATGTATGTATTATGTTAAGAAATTATTATTTATTGATAAATGTCATATACCTTAGGGTGAGCGTCGGTAATTATTTTATGTCAAGTCATCTATTATTTAAACATTATTATTAATTAATTTATACAGTATTCAGGTATGCCTTATTCGTGATATAATATAAATTCCTGTAAATCATAAAAACTCTTTTCTTTTAGCCATTCTGTTAATATTTTCTTAAATAAATTAAAAGGTAAACACTTAAAGGAATTATCCAATTTGTTGTATACCTTTATAGCATTCATGTAAGAATTCCTTTTATGCAATTCGAGTCCACGTAATGGTATACAAAGCTTATATTTATTTCTTGCAGTTGCAGTTCTTTTAGTTACATCAACGTGTTTAATAAAGTCTGCTGGATGCTGTTGTACAAAAAGGCATAGTTCTCTGATATACATAGATGGAAGAGGCAAAATATTAAGTTTTTTAAAGAGTGGCTTGCAGCTCTCCGTAAACGAGGCTCCACAGATTGCACGAACACATTTTTTTTGTACTCTAAATACCTTAATCATATCCACCGAATTGCCCCACAGTAAAAGACCATAAGAAAGCAAGGATGTCACATATCCGTGATATGCACAGATGGCTGCTTCTGTTGATACCGTGATACGGAGTCGTTTTATTGCATACACGAACCTGTCCAGCCTGTCACAAACGTAATCGACGTACGCTTTCCAATCACAATGTTGGTCAACTATTATACCTAAAAATTTTGTGTTTGCTACTTGTTCTATTGGAGTATCGTTATACTTAACATTTAACATTATTGGCTTTCGTTTGTGAGTCTGAAATTGAATAAATTTTGTCTTTGTCATATTTATTTGTAAATTATTTGAATGGAGCCAGTCTATTGTATTATTTATTGCCTCATTAATGTCTGCTTCGTATGTGTCTTTGTTTTCACCTTTTACAATTAGAGTAGTATCGTCAGCAAATAGGATTGTTTTATGGTTGGTAATGTTTGGCAGGTCATTGATATAGATAAGGAATAAAAATGGTCCTATTACACTTCCCTGCGGTACTCCAAAATTATTTCGTCTAAATTGACTTCTATGTATAATTTTTGTATCTTTATGAATTTTAGAGATTTCTACGCACTGAGTTCTGTCATTTAGGTAATTTTTCAACCAGTCGTTTGCTTTTCCCCTTATTCCATATTTTTCTAATTTGTGTAACAGTAAAATGTGGTCTACAAAGTCAAATGCCTTGCTCATGTCTAGGAAGATCGCTGAGACAGGCAAGCCATCGTTTATAGCCCAAGTAACAATTTTAATTAAGTTGAAACATGCTGATGAAGTGGTGCTCTTCTGTCTGAACCCAAATTGTACCGATTTAAGAATGCCATGGTTACTAGTAAATTCCTCGAGCCTTTTCAACATAATTTTTTCAAAAATCTTTGACATGATGGGTATCAGTGTTACTGGTCTATAGTTGTTCATGTCAGATGTGTCACCTTTTTTGAAAATTGGCTTAACAATGGACTTCTTTAATAAACTTGGAAAAGCACCTTCTTCAAACGACAAGTTTATTAAATAACTAAGCGGATGACATATACTTAATGCGCATAATTTAATGACATTGGTGGTAATGTCATCTATACCTACGGCTTGTATTTTTAAGGCTTTTTAATGTTCTAAATATTTCCATCGCATCAGTAGGTTCAAGGAAAATTGTTTGACAGTTGCTTATACCAATGGATTTATTTATTTCGTCAGCTTTATATTTAAAATTATTTTTGTTAGTCAAGTTAATATAGAATTCGTTGAAATTGTCACTCATATCTCTAGGATTCTCATATGTCTCGTTACCTTTAATTATCTTATCAATATGTGTTTTCATATTTTGGCCATTTACATTTTCATTAATTATATTCCAAGTAGCTCTGCATTTATTTTTATTAGTATCTATATATTTTTTATTTTGTAGTTGTTTAGATTTGTAAATGCACTTTTTAAGTATACTAGTATAGGATTTGTATTTGTTATGATTTATTTTTCCTTTTGTATTATTGTATTGTAGGCTAAGACAGAGACATCTTTTCTTTATACAAGATCTCTTTATTCCCTTCACAAACCATCTATTGGACACTATTTGTACATTTTTTTATTGTATGTATTGGAAAACACAGATCGAAAAACAATTTGAATATGCTGTGAAATTCATCAAATGCTTCGTGTAAGTTATTTTTCTCATAAACATGTCCAAAGCTAAGGGATGATATGCAGCTTAAGAATTTATCTATGTTTCCTTTACTCTATCTTATATATCTCTAATATTTTCATACCAACTACATACTTCATACTTTTTACAGCTTTTTAGCGAAAGGGTTTGCCCTGTTTCATGGTCAGACAAGGCAAGGTGGTGAACTTCAGCTTTAACATTCTTAATGTTACTTGCTATCTGATCTAGACATGACAATTTTCTAGTTGAAGTCTTAATGTGTAATTCAAAATTGTGATTTTTGAATATACTTTTTAGCTCTTCACAACTTTTGTTTGGCCTTAAGATGTCCAAATTCCAATCACCACAAAGAATAATGTTTTTATGTCTCCTATTAATTTTAGTCAGTAATTGTTCTAATTTCTCTAGAAATATTTGTGGGTTGCTATTAGGCGTTCTGTACAAGCAAATAATCATAACATTATTTACTACTACCCCACAACACTCAAAATTAAATTTACATGATAAGTTATTAATATTTGGTAAAGGTTTATATTTTAAATCACTTTTTATCATAATACATGTCCCTCCTCTGTTAGTGTCACGTGAGAATGAGGCAACTAATTTAAACCAGGTATTTTAAAAAGTGTTTCAGTGCCTTTCTTAAGGAAAGTTTCTGTCAAACACATAACATCTATTCCTAAACCCTTTTGAGCAAACTCTTGAATAACACATGTCAATTCTTCAGATTTGGTTATAGCACCAGCAATGTTTTGGTGAAATATCTTAAAATTAAAGTCTAAGTGAGAGACGTCAGAAACGAAAACATTTTGTTACCTGTGAAGTTAGCTGTGTGTTAGACTGGGTATTTGAACTAGGTGTTGCCTTTTTAAAATAGTATGGTATGGTTCCTTTATTGTGAGATTCAGAGTTTATTGTGGCTAACTTACTCCCAGGTGAAGCATTAGAGTTAGCTTCCTGATTATGACCCTTTAAGCATATGTTTTGTACCTTTTTTAACATATTTGTGCATTCTGTGTTAGCTTTCCTACATGTTAACCAAGATTTAGGACATAAAAAGTTTTTATCATAAGTATGTGTCTATTTTAAAGTTAATTTTTTTACATAAATCCAGCAAATAGTCATTTCTACCGTACACATAGTTAGGATCAATATCTATAAAAGAACAATTTTTGAAATTGTTGCATATAATTTTTAAGCTATTGTTTAGCATCTTTTCATTTAAACATTTGTTTTGTAAGACATTACGTACTAGAACATTTGTTTTTCTTAAGTAACTCAGTAAGACAGAAACCAATTCTAGCGTTATTTTATTTGGATTAGCGTCATTTTCGCCTATACATATAATTACAAAATTGTCTTCAGAATCTTTCAATTGATAGACAGGTTTCAGGATTTCCTCTGTTGTAGCATATGGCTTTGTAATGGAAGAGATTTGATATTTCGTGAATTTTGTGTTTTGCCTAGATCGTACAAGCAGTGTAGCCAGACCTGTAAATTGTTGACCTCCAAATATATGTAAATGGCATGCTGTATTATTTTTCTGGGTTGCAGTCTGTAGTTTGCTGGGGTAAGTAATAATTTTAGTATTTGAATTTATTGCAGCGCCATCTGCTGCAGGCGGATGGAGGTTTTTTAATTGGGATATGTCTGAAGGAGCGCCCTCTATGCCTTCATCACACGATTTCGTCTCCAAATCAATGACATCCATATCAATTTTCCTTTTACGAATAGTATTTAAATTTTGATTCTTACAGGACTTTTTTCTTGAACTCGCGTGCATTTTTGTACTGCTTTTTGAACCACTGCACAGGTTTTTTAATTGTGCGATGGTATTTTGTTGTTCAACTGTTTGTTTTTTTAAAGTACTGTTTTCCAACACTAAATTATCGATTTCATTGTTAGCGACGCTTAATTCAAGTCTCAGTTGTTCTAACTCTTCTTTTAATCTTTCAAAGTCTACGTTATTGAAGCCAGTTGATAATTCTGGAAGACTATTAGTTTTATATTCTGAATTCGTGGATTCAAATGAAGAATTCGGCGTATTAGCCATCGTTCTATTTTTTCTTAGAGTTACGTTCTGAAATTCCATGCTTCTGTCTGTTGTGTGGTTCTTCTAGTTATCTTTCTAATGAAATTTCGTTCTATAATCACCGTTTGTTTTTAATTTTTCTTACAATAAATAATTGTTTTAATAATTAATAATAGCGCCATCTATTAATCAATATACAAATTAGGTGGGTATATCAATATTTACGTAGTTCTGCTATTTGCCGTTCCATAATAGTTCAGCTATTCAACGCAGCAGCGCTTTTTGTGATAGAATTCAAATATTTTATCTCAACCGCCGTGTAACGAAGTTATTATGTTAAATTTCCGTCGGCAGTTCACTTAGAGATATGTATTTGTAGATTACCTTTTATTAGCATGTAGTCCAATCTGCTCATAACACACTTTTCTTGTACGTGTTTGAATTTGTGATAACACTGGTTAGTATCCACAAGTAGAGGCAAATTTTGTAGTTTTGAAGATAAGTTTATAATCACTGTTTGTTTATTGGGGATAACGTTAGCACTATTTATTTATTCTATTAGGTTTAATGTAGCACGTAACACAGTTTTTATAGTTTCGTAAAATAAAAAATATTCAAAATTGTATTATGCGGATCAGATTACAATGTTTACGAGATGGTGGCGCCATCTAGTTTTCAATTCTAGTTTTCAATTTTTATTAATTACTTTCTGTTCATATAATTCGTAAAGCTTATTTCTACTTTTATAAATTCCAGTGGTTGCCCATTCACTGAAGGATGTAGTACCAGCAACTGAGATCCTCTTAGGGACAAAGATAGATATAGTACAGTACATGTTAAGGAATGAATTGTACAACTTATTGGGATCGTTATTATAGTATAAGTATGGTAGTGTACTTGTGAGTTTATCCTTAAGTCCCTCCAGACGACGCAAAGTTTTTGTCACCACACTCAATTCCTTTCTACCTACTTTTTTACACTGCATAGCAAATGTTATAGATTGTCCACAATGATCTGATGTTAATTTGTTAATTAATTGCTTTTACAACTGATACAGTATCTGTAAATATATTGTCTATACAAGCAGGGCCGGATTTAAGGGGGGGCAGGCGGGGCAACGGCCCCGGGGCCCCCACAAGAGGGGGGCCCCCACAACAGAGGTAAAAATATGAAAAAAAAATCGGCATTTGTTCAGTTTAATCCGCAAAGACATTCATGCAATGAACTTGAAAATTGTAAATCCAAATTAATGTTCAAAAAATAATCGAAATTATAACATATTCATACCAAATAAATAAAATCAACTAGACAGAAATTGCCTATACCTTTGTGTAATTTAGGCAAACACATATTTTTATACAATAAAATGACGAATAAATTTTCTGAAAACCATAGGTAATTTATTGGCGTAAGGATTGAAGGAAGTAGGTATATTGATATTTTCAAAAACAACCAAATAATTGCAACGACGCGCGATGCTCAAAACGCTAAAAGATAGTATATTAATATATAATTGACTAACTATTTCATAATTACAACCAAACGAGAACTGCCACACGATTCTGTAAAAATGTCAGAAGATTGAGTACATGGAGATAAGGTCAATGGTAGTCTCGAGGAAGGTGACACCATAAAACCTTTAAAATCATGTAGTCACAATCAAGAGGAAGTGGATAATGGTTTAAAAATTACATTTTTCGTTGGCCCGTCATGACAACTGAAGGAATGATCAAATATTGGTCAAGAACGGTTCCGCAAAACTGCAAAATTGTGATGAACAGATGAAGTCTCACTCCAGAATTCTGTCTTACCGTTGTGAGATAATACAAACTTTCCGGCAATGTACAAAAAACATGTTTATATGTCGCAATCAAAATCAAGAGACCGTCAATAGATTCAAGCTTTGTTTTTCTCTAACTACGAGTAAAATATATTGCGAAGCTTGTACTCTAATGTCCATTCAAGTTAAGCAGAGAAGGCTTTAGTGACTGCAAGCATGCAACGGAGCGCCTATACGAGCACGAGATATCGAAGACCCACTTGGAGTCAGTGATTAGTCTAGTGCCACAGGGAGAAGGCACGGGATGTATCGACCGAGAGCTAGCGACGCAGGAGGCACAGCACATCATCGCTGAACGGGGCTTAATCTGCCGAGTACACGACGAATGGCAATTTTCTAGGTATTTTGGAATTGCTAGTTGAGTACGAACCAAAGTTGGCATTCATTTTAACCGACATGCAAACAAAGTGAGCGGTTACGTCAATTACCATTCCTCAACGGTATGCGAAGAACTGATAAGTTCCATGTGTAATTAAGTAGGTACTTAATGAAATCGTAACGAGGACAAAAAAATCTTAGCACTATTCAGTTTTAAATAGATTCTACTCCCGATGAATCTCATATCGATCAACTTAAAATAGTTTTTCGATATATAATTTTTTACCTAATTTCGGCCATACTGGTGAAGCAACAGCAAATGCTTTAATATTTATTTTAGTTGACCATCAAATTAATATTCTTGATTGTCGCGGACAATCGTTGTCGCGGACATTCGTACGATAATACTGCAAATATGAGTGGAAAATACAAAGCAATTCAAGCTCTTATTTTGTAGAAAAAAAAGCAGCATTTATCAGCGTTTGTACCATGCAGTGGTCACTCACTGAATTTAGTAGGAAAGCGGCTGCTAACTCTTGTGCACCAGCAGTACAAGTATATTCAGAATTTATATACGTTTTATACAGAAAGTATCTATCACCAAGAGAAAATTTAAATTGACTGGTTTTAGTCCGTTTATCGATCAACTTTGTGTTTCTCTCAAAGAACGATTGCAAGCATACGAAGCTGTTCGATTGAGATTTGGATTCCTCAACCACTTAGACGAGATGGACGTCGCAAGTTTATATGCCGCTGCAGAGGAATTAGTAAAAATTTCAAAGTCGATTTCGAATCTAGACTTAAACTAACTTGAAACATAAACGGGCTATCGAAACTAACCCTAATCAATAATGAAAGTGATTTACTCCGCGAGCTTTAATTTTTAAAGCTTTAATTTACTTCAGTGAAATATTCGACGACTTTTTATCCAAAAAAGATCGCAAAGTGCCATTACATTGACACCGTTATTTCGTTTTTAATCAATTGTATTTTTTTATTTCCCGAAGTTTTATTTGCTGACAGTGTATTTTTTCAATAGTAAAGCAAAAAAAATACGGGCAATAAATAGGGGCCCCCACAGCTACATTGCCCCGGGGCCTCCAGACCTCTAAATCCGGCCCTGTATACAAGTAGATGTCGTGGAAGGTATCCTGGTTGGTTCCAAAAATAAGCATGCAAGATTACTTATATGACTTGAAAAAATTCTTAATTTTGTGGCAATTCAGGGAATCTTCTAGTAAATTAATATTAAAATCGCCACCTACTATTATAGATTTATTTTGTTGGCATAGCTTGCATAACACATCATCCATGATACTTTCAAAGTTATCATAGAAGGACGATGGTGGCCTATACACACTCAACACAACAAGTTGGTCCAACTCCACACAGGCTATTTCAACTGTCCGTTCAACAGAGAAACTAACAATGTCACTACGATTCTTAAATTTAAGCAGCTTGTTAACTAAAATCAACGATCCACCATGTATTGCATTTTGTCTGCTGAAGGAAGTACCAACTAGATGGTTATTAAAATTGCACATGAACTGGTGATCTTTAAGCCAATGTTCTGTTTTACACAAAATATCATCGCATTCACCGTTCATGAACAACTCCACTTCAAAATTTTTATTTGACATACCTTGTATATTTTGATGTACCAGTTTTAATACTTGCGAATTTCTAAA
The DNA here is from genome assembly GCA_944739405.2 of Euclidia mi. NCBI lineage: Eukaryota > Metazoa > Arthropoda > Insecta > Lepidoptera > Erebidae > Euclidia > Euclidia mi. The sequence continues at coordinate 57,336,323 of OX123190.2, forward strand.
TGTATTATTAGTTGAATTGGGCTTATTCGTACATATCATAAGTCACTGAGAGACATACGTCACATCATAAGTGCAGCTTACAAACCGTGAACCCCGCTCTCACGATGAGTTGTATTATTACACACAAATACGTTACAGATTCTCATTAACAATAATAGTACCGATGCGTTCTTCATACGAGGAGATTACAATTTACCCGGTATAAAATGGACAGACAACAATGACCACAATTATGTTACTGCTCAATCCACCGATTCAACGAGTCAATATATATGCGACTTTATGGTAGTTACTAATTCTTTCCAATACAATAACATTAAGAATAATCTGGATCGCATATTGGACTTGTTTATATCAAATGTGGATTGCCAGCCCAGTACCTGTGTAGCACTTCTGCCACCTGACACTCACCATCCGCCTTTTTGTGTAACAACTTCTCTTGGCAGTAAATTTTCTCCTATGAAACGTCACACTCGTCCCAAATACAACTACTACAAAGCAGACTACGAGAAGTTCAATCAGGGTTTAGGAAACACCGTGGTACTGCAACTGCTATTATCAATGTAATTGATAATGTACTAGCGGCCCAGGACCAAGGGAAGGGTACAGCCCTTGTTCTATTAGATTTTCAAGGGCTTTTGACAGTTTAAATATTTCATTACTTTTATCCAAATTGACGTTTTATGGTTTTGATACAAATGCAGTGAAATGGTTTAATTCATATTTAAGTAATCGCTCAAAATATGTTGAAGTAAGTAATCCAGACAAAAGCTTGGCGCGGTCGAAACCTTCTGACGGCACTAGAGGGGTGCCGCAGAGTTCAGTTATTGGTCCTCTTTTGTTTATTTTGTACAGTGCTGATATTACTAATGATATAAAATATTGTAAATATCATATCTACGCGGATGACGTACAAGTATATTACTCTTTCCATCATAATGATACGCAAGCAGCAATAGAAAAAGTCAATGAGGACTTGGAAGAAATTTCTAAGTGGGCCAAGTCTGACTCTCTCATTCTAAATGCTAGCAAAACAAAATTTATGATCTTGGGGTCTAAGCATCAGCGTAGGTTAATAAGTAGCCATAACGCTACAATTTGCGTTGAAAATAAAAGTATTGAGAGAGTTCACGAGGCTCGTAATCTCGGTCTGTTAATGGATGATGAGTTACGTTTTGAAAGCCATATCTCCAATATAGTAAAAACTGCTTTTACCGTCTAAAAGTTCTTTACAAAATTCGTAATCACTTGGACGTCTCGCTACGTGAGCAGCTCATAGATTCGTTGATTCTTTCCAAGTTTAATTACCTGGATACCGTTTCGGACCGAGATTGCTAGCTAAAACTGCTAGTCTTATTCAAAGAGTGCAGAACGCATGTGCTCGTTTTTGTTATGTCATTCCACCTAGAACTCATGTAACTCCATTTTTCAATACACATAACATCCTTAAAATGTCATATAGACGAGACCTTCACTTGGCAACCCTGTTATTTGGTGTGATTAATACCGGAGTGCGGCGATATTTATCTGACAAGTTAAACTGGATGAGTGAAAATAGTAAATACCCAAAAACAGCAACGTCTGTACCCTTGCGTGTTCCTACTCATAAGACGACTGCCTTTCGCGGTAGTTTCAAGTACAACGCAACTAAGTGTTGGAATAATTTGCCGCCACCCATTCGCTCTTTAAACAGTATATGTTCAGCTTTAAAAGGAATTTCAAAACTATGTTATTGCAAAAACAGAAAACTTGTTCATAACCGAATTTCAAATCGATTTTTTTATTAATCATTGCCAGAATATATTGACATGCATTAAGTGATTTTTTTTTTATCAAAGGTTAAAATATTTATTAAAGTAACAAATAACACATAGACAACAGAATAAAATTACTTATGCATCTAAACTATCCTTAACTAAACCAATATGTACATACATAGACTCACGCCTGTTTCCCGGAGGGGTTGGCAAAGACTACGGAACGCAATTTGCAACGATCCAGACATATCTCTCTTGCTTCATTCACTCCCATCAGATTCCTCATGCATGCTCTTCTGTTCAGGGTACTTCTCACCTGTCCTGTTTTTAGGATGTTTCCAATCTGATCAGAGAACGTCCGCCTAGGTCTTCCCCTTCGTCCTGTCCCTTCCACACTTGCCTTATATATCTGCTTGGTCAGTCTTTCGTCATCCATCCTCTCCACGTGCCCAAACCATCTTAGCATACCTTTCTCGATGCTTGTCACTACATCTTCTTTTACCCCACAACACTCTCTTATCACACAATTCTTTACCCTGTCAGTCAGAGAGACACCACACATAGTTCTCAGTACTCTCATTTCTACAGCATTTATTCTACTTTCATGACTTTTCTGCCATACCCAACTATCACTACTGGTAGCGCCATCTACCTTCCTATCCATAACTAATCGCATCAACATCAATCGTTCCACGTTCTAGTGCGAGCGATATCATATTTCCGTCCCTGTCTCCCATTCCCGAAGAAGGTGCACTGCCTTCGCCTGATTCGTCGCCGCGATCGTGGACGCGAGTGACCAGTCCAGAACATTCCGCTCGCTGAGAACACCGTCTCGTTCGTATCGCGCCGCACCGTTGTATGTGATTTATTACCGCTTCCACCAAGGAAAACCCGCTCGCGAATGGTGTAGTGTAGTGAAAACAAGCAGCTGCATCACGAAACCACCAGCACGAAACCACCAGGAGACTGCCCTACGGAAACGAAGAAGGTTGTATAAGGTAAGTGCCCTCCATCCTTGAAATATCCTATACCCACTCAATCACCCCTTCCCGTAACCATCTCCTAGGCGGCGAAGAACCGCTATGCTCTGTATACAGTCCATTTCCTTCTCCAAGTCGCCTAGAACCCTACGGTTTCGGTGTAACGCCGAACCATTTTTTTTCATACATAAGAGTAGGTACTAACACCCCTCTATGCACAGCCAAACGTGCCTTTTTGGACACGTTTCGGCTATTCATAAACGCTTTAAGAGCTCCATTCACTCTATTACCAGCATTAACTCTTCTTTCAATATCTTCTACATTCTTACCATCTCTTGTAAACAGTGTACCTAAATATACAAACTCATTTACTTGCTCCACTCGCTGTCCATCGATCATAACATTACAAGCCGTAACGCATTCCTCCTTTTCAAAACCATAACTTTCGTTTTACTTACATTCACTTTCATTCCTTTCCTCTCTAACGCACCATGCATGATTGTTACCATCTCCTGCAACTCCTCCGCTGAACACGCAAGTATAACCTGATCATCAGCATAAAGGAGGCATTTGACAAGTAACTCATTCATCCTTAATCCACAATCACTATGTTTCAAGTCTTGCAAACAACTGTCCATGAAGAGGTTGAACGGCCACGGCGACGCTACACATCCCTGTCTAACACCTGTGTTGATGGTAAACCAGTCAGTGTATGCCCCGTTTATCCTCACACAAACTCTAGAATCCTCATAAAGGGATTTCAGAGCTCGAATTAGGCTGCTGTTCACCCCATACATCGATAGTACCGACCACATTTCATTCCTCACCACTTTATCGTAAGCCTTTTCCAAATCCACGAATGCGCAGTAGACCTTTCGACTTTTGGCCAAAAATTTCTCGGCTATGCATCGCAAGGAAAAGACTTGATCCGTACACCCCATACCCTTGCGGAATCCCGCTTGTACATCCAGAAAGAAAGAAAGAAAAACTGTTTATTTCTCACAGATACACACACAACAAAAAGCAGGGTAAAAATGTTTAACATATAATAAAAAAATAAAAAATAAACGTGCAATCTGTGGAGAATTTGGTACGCACTCAGCATAATGCTCCACTGTGGTCCACAGGGCCCACAACAGAGCGCTGTTTTTCAGTGCGACCATTTGGTGTCGCACGGACGTAAGAATCAGCCAGAATTAAATTGCTACAGCAACGGAAACAAATAACAAAAAAGTAATGGTCTGGTTGAGCGCATCAGCAGAAATGGTTCAAAATATGCAGGTTTGCAAACAAACACGATGCATGTAGGTACGCGCTATGTGTGCATACAACTTAAATTAACTAATGACTCAGTGTGGCCGGCGCGCGCGGCGCATACGACGTACGCGCTGCGTCTCGCAATGTACTCAGTTACGTAAATAATTTGTTTACATAAAATAATAACATAGATAATATAACATTGTTACATCTAGCAAACAGAAAGCATATTTTATATATAAATAACTAACAGAAAACAATGTTATAAGAAACATGATAGGTATGCGGTCTCAAAATTTCACAATAATAAAACAAAGTGGATACAAAAATACAAACAGTGAATGCCGCCTCGACTCGCCCGGAAGTCGATATACCCACCTCGCCCGTAGATCACAAACATTACGTAAGTAATACTACGTACTGCTTTTATATTGTAATTATATAATTGTGTAATTGTGCTTGCTTTTGTTTTAGTAATAGGTATCTTTTGACATGTGACTTAAAACATCCTTTTGTTTTAAGGGATCTAAATGGTGGTGGCAGATCATTCCAACATCGAGTCGATACAAAACGGAAGCAGCCACGGAATCCTGTTGTCTTAAATTTTGGTATTGTGAGCGGGTTGGAAGTGGAGCGGGTGGAATAAGAATAATGGTCCTGTCTCCAGCACAGCTTATCATATAGATACAACGGTTTGTGTGAGTTAACAATTCCAAATAATAACGTAGCTAAATGAAGCTGCCGTCTCGCTTCCATTTTTAAAATATTAGCTTCGTTTATGTACGGTGTGACATGGCTACGACGTGGGATATCGAAGCAGAACCTGGCACAGGCATTCTGAACCCGTTGTATCAGTCGGGAGGTTCTCGACAGTAAACATGGGCCATATACAACGTCCATATAATTGAATTTAGCCAGTACGAGGCTGTCTACCAACCTTTTTCGTAATACTACACTGATATAATTTCTGAACCTATAAAGTAGTTTTAATCGATAAAAACAGTTCTTTACAATATTATTAATGTATTTTTCGAAGTGAAGCTCCGGGTCAATTACCAAGCCTAGGTTACACGCTGACTCCACTCTAGCTATTTCTACCTCCTTGACTTTTATTACTGGCTTAGCAAAAGCAATGTCTTTTATTTGTTTTTTACTACCCAGTATGATATAGTTGGACTTTGTCGGATTTAAAACAAGGCAATTTTCTTCAGACCATGTGACTACCCTATTAAGTACTTCATTGATTTTCTGGGCCGCTGCTGCTGTATCTTCCGCTTTAAATGATGAATATATTTGTATGTCATCCGCGTACATGTGGTATTGGCATTTTGTCAAACATTCTGTTATGTCAGCAGTGTAAATTATAAACAATAATGGTCCGAGGATGGATCCCTGAGGAATTCCGCGGGACACCGGCAGGGGAGGGGATGACACTGAACTACCATTTTCTTTCTGTATCTCGACATACTGCGATCTGTTTGTTAAATAGCTATTGAACCATTTAACTGCGCTTTCATCAAAACCATAATATTTTAATTTAGAGAGCAATAGCGGGACACTGATGGCATCAAAAGCTCGGGAATAATCCAGTAATGCCAGAATACTACCCTCCCCCCTGTCTCGCGCCTCAATAATGTTACCTATCACATCCGCTAGAGCCGTAGCCGTACCGCGTCCCTGCCTAAATCCTGATTGTAACTCAGGAAGAATCTTGTTAGCTTCGAGATACTCCGTCATTTGCAAGTACACTACCCGCTCCAGAACCTTGGACAAACAAGGCAATATGCTTATGGGACGTAGGTCTTTGTAAGTCTCAGGGGCATTATTTTTGGGTAATGGCAGGACCTTTGCACAGCGCCAAAGATCAGGAAATGTATGCGTGCTGATGGAAGCATTTATAATATCTGTTATAGCAGAAAGACTTTGAGGTAGTGTTAGCTTTAACATCTCAATGGAAATACCATCTACTCCCTGGGCATTTGTAGTGATACTTCTGATTATTTTCAGAATTACCTCTTGATCTACAGTGTGAAGTGAGAAAGTTGATTTTCCGAAGCTATGAAATTCAAAAAATGTTAATTGAGATATGGATACATGTGGATTGCCGGGAACGTCCAGGAAAGCGGTATTTATTGCGTGCGGATCGTGTAAATGACATGGCAGACTAGTGCTTTGATCTACCTGATATACATGTGTTTTTAAATTATTCCACAAGGTCTTGGGATCGTCTAATTTTTCATTGATATTCTTATTAAAGTAGGCTCTTTTTTCAGAATGTAGGGCTTCCTTAACTTGGCGTTTAAGTTGAAGGTAATACTGTTTATGGCTGTCTATTTTAGTACTGCGGTGTCGATTACGCGCGTCATTACGCAGACGAAACATCAATTTAATGGTATCTGTTATCCAAGGGGTTGCAGGGCCACGAAATACCTTCGTTTTCAGCGGAGCATGTGCGTCAAATAATTGTAGAATGTAGTCAGTAAACACAGATACCATAGTATCAACATCCCCCGCCCCAACTATGCAATCCCAGGGAATCGAATCCAGGTCACTAGTAAAATTTTCAAAGACTATATTTTTAAGTGGACGATACTTAACTGTTTTTTTCTGTGGTTTATCTTTTTCAATAACCAGTTCACACGACACAAAAGAGTGATGGCCCAGCTCATCAATATGGTCCACACACACTTTTCTATAGCGAGCATCCGTACAAATTATGTCAATAAGTGAGCTGCTTTCCTGGGTGAAGTGTGTCGGCGTAGTCACTATCTGTTTTAATCCACAATAATTTAAGAACTCTAACAGTCGCCTGTATTTAGAAGTATCCCTATCCAGCCAATTGACATTACAATCAGCAAGTAGTATGATATTATCGTATGGGGCTAAGGCGTTAATGCTCGCTGTTATGGAGTCAATAAAACTAGTCAGATCCAGCCATGGCGGCCGGTATGCAGTGCCAATAAGAAGTTTTTTTTTGTTCAAACTTACGCTTAACCAAAGCTGTTCGACCTGAGCATCCTCCGGATGAGCCAGGACTCGTGCACGTATGCCACATTTAATATAGAAGGCTACTCCCCCACCGCGGCCCCCACGCACACTCAACGGACGAGGTACATGTTTAAGACGGTAGCCCTGTATAGATGGAGCTCTAGCTTCCTCTCCCACTCGTAGCCATGTCTCATTTATTGCCATTATATCAACCGAGTGTTTATGCATAGCCAAGATAAATTCATCTTGTCCAGTAGCAAGAGAACCAGCATTAAAAAGACCTAACTTAAGAAATTTATTTTTCGACATTGATGCAATACGAATGTAAACAAAACACATACAACGCATTTGCAAACAAAACAAATACAGAGACGAATGTAGGTGCACAGTGAACACACATACGCACAGCCACAAAAGGCGCCCATCCACATACAATGTGATGATATAGGTAAAATAAGCCCGGATAATCGTATCATTTGTACTCTAAAGTTAATGAATAATTCGTTCTTGGCATATAGCTTAGCGTAAGTAATGCGTACAACTAAAAAATGCGCGCACTAAAAAATGCGTACAAATAAAAAATCCCAATATGTGTGCTGTATATATAAATAAGAACCTGTAAATAAAAACGATTACGATGACATGAGTGTTTTACTTTGCTCTCCAGCTGCAGCACCAAACGTGCGCGCGATGTCAGCTTCGCTGCGTATGTGGCAGGCATCATCGCCCGGCGCATTTCGAGCAAAAATTCGTCCTCTGCTGGTCCAGACGAACTTCCATCCACATCGTTGCCCGGCCTCCCTTGCTTGCCGAAATAAAATCCTGTTTCGTTTGGTAAGCCGCTCGTTAATATAAAACCTCTTTGGCTGCCCGGGGAGGTTTAGGCCTGATGTGTCAGCACCACGACGTACTCGAGCAGCTCTCAGTATGTTGTTACGTAAATCATTTCTTACGAAACGGACAACGACGGGACGGCAGCGGGTTTCGGTAGGTCCCGACGAGTCAGTAGCATTCAGGTGTCGCCCTCCAGCTCGGTGTACACTCACCAGGTCACGGTCGATGTCAATAGATACACCAATTTTGGTGGCTATGAGACCCAAGGTGTGAATGAGGTTTTCTCCGCTACTCTCTGGGATATTTGTTATTTCTATATCGTTGGCAAGCAGCTGTTGATCACGTTCATCAAGATCACGTTTCAGTTGTACTACTACCTCATCAAGTTTAGTCGATGACATCCCTGCCTGATTTTTATTTGACTGCTCTAGGAGATCGATGCGCTTTTCTAGGCTGTCGACACGGATGTTGAGAGTTCTTAGTTCTGCTATCTCTTCCCGGAATGCCTGGAACTCCTCCCTTACCGAGCGTAGCTCACTTCTTATACGGCTTAATTCCTGCCCAATGTTGACAACCGTCTCCTGAGTGACGACTTCATTGTTTGGCGAGGCTCTCAACGACGAGGACTCCTCGGCACCAGTCTGGTCTCTGTTTGTCCTTTTTTTGCAGTCAGGGCAGCGCCATGAGGAAACCACAGGTCCCGCCAACGGCAAGGATGCACATGAGCGATGGTAGATTGAATGGCATTTATTGCATTTAGCTCCATCTGTCTGCGCCATGAACTTACTACAGGCGCCACACTTCAGTCCCGGCATCGTTAAAATTAAGAACTAATTGGGCAGCAAGTAGTTTATAAATCGAACGACCGATCTATCCTAGTTTTGGTGCACACAGAAAGATGGCGCTGTAGTATGTGATGTATCCTGACTCTAGAAATCTTTAGTGATACAAGGCTAGACGAATAGATGTCGCTGTTATAATACTATAGATCTATGGTGCTGCCTGTATGGTTTCAGTGTGAGAACAATGTCAGTTCACATAAACACTAGCGCCTGAAATGCGCACACGCACAACACCAGGCACTGCTTGTATTTTCTGTATTTCCAGGTTTTCACTTTTTCTTTTCTTAGTTTCGGGTAGAGATAATATTGTCACTTAATTATAAGTTTTAGATTTAATTACTTTTAAGAGTTTTCACTGCACATAAAAGTTGTATAACATTTGCTGTTATGTATCACACTAAGATGAATGATTTGTGCATTAAATAATTATAAATTTGGTAATCTTTTATTTTTAAAACACAAATACACATAAAGAGCGTATGGCTGACTTAACGTCCGTGACGTCACATATTTTCTTGTCGGTTATTTTCATAACTCTTTCAATCAGTACCTTCGCATACAATTTTCCAACAATGCTGAGAAAGCTAATGTCTGACGACTGGTTGGCGCAGCGGGAGTGTAAGCGACTGCTACGCCGAAGATCGCGGGTTCGATTCCCGCTCAAGTCAAACATTTGTGTGCGTTAACATGGATGTTTGTCTTGGTCTGGGTGTTTCTATGTATAATATGTATGTATTTACAACAAAAAAAAGTATATATGTATGTTTATCCATTATCTAGTACCCATAGTACAAGCTTCTGCTTAGTTTGGGACTAGATGGTGTTGTGTGAATGTGGTAGAATATTATTATTATTTCCTTTATTTATTATTTATCTAATTAAAATTACATTTTTAAATATATTATTTACCAAAATAAACACATTTAAAAATATAAAAATAACCGTGGGGTCCCACCAGCATCGGGCACAGGGTCCAAGCTGCCGGTGGTTAGGGCTCCAGAGACAGGAACTTCCTCACAATACGTGCCGTGTCCAGAAGTACTGCCTTCTGCATCAGGCCCTTGACCCAAGCACCCAACGCGAGCCTCTTAAGGTGACGGTCGAGGCTCTTGGCTATTAGACCATTAACGGTCATGACTATCGGCACAATAATTGCTGAGTTCACATCCCACATGTCGACAATCTCGTGCGCCAAGTCCAGATATTTAATCTGTTTTTCCTTTTCGGCTTTCACGAGATTCTCGTCATGAGGAATAAACTCAAACTCAAACTCAAACTCAAAATCATTTATTCATTTAGGCCACAAAGTGACGCTTATGAACGTCAAAAGTTAAAGTTAATTACTAGATGATTCTAGATGATTCTACATTTACATTTACTGCCACGTTCGCAATGCAGTAGGTAGAACCACGAGAAAGAACGGGCAATAAAACTCGTGGCCACTCTTTTTAACTGCCAGTATAATGGTTTTACATGTTATATTTGTAAGGAGCTGCAACTGTTTCACATTGTGAGTTATCTACTATTGCAAAAGTTAATAGTTATTGATATCATACTCAAGCAATAAATTATGTTCATTTATTAAGCCTCCCAAAGTGAATATGGTGAAACAGGAGCATCCACTTACGTCTTTTGATGTAAGCAACTCGCGAACATGACTGTTCTGATCTATGGTGGAACAGTATGTTCCGAAAAGTAATGCAGCAATTTACAATCTATTAGTTAGCAGTTCATGACCACGAGTTACCCTCACCTTACAAATCCAATAAATTATAATAAAAAGAGTAGAACAAGAATGCAAATGTAGCATAAAAAGAGAATACGGTAATTAACTACACTATAAAACTGCCTATTGACCTAATAATAAAAATAAATTGACCTAATAAAAGAATATTTATTTCCAAGCGTACTTGTCGTCAAAATACTCATTTAAACTATAATATGCCTTTAGTAAAAGATTATTTTTAACAATTGTCTGAAACGACCTTAAAGGCAAGTCTAAAATATTACTCGGTATTTTATTATAGATTCTTATACTAAGACCAATAAAAGAGCTATGCGTTTTGTGTAAACGGAAATATGGTACACATAATTTGTGCCTGTTCCTAGTATTAATATTGTGTATGTCACTATTCATTTTGTAAGAATTTATATGTAGTCGTACATGCATAACACTGGCATAAATATATTGTGATGCTACAGTAAGAATACCAATCGTTTTAAATTTTTCTTTAAGTGAGACTCTTGTCTTTAACTGGTAAATGGCCCTAACTGCTCGTTTTTGTAATATAAAAATATTTTCGATGTCAGCGGCCCTACCCCATAATAATATGCCATATGACATAACACTATGAAAATAGCTAAAATAAACCAATCTAGCCGTATCGACATCAGTCAACCTACGAACCTTCTTAATGGCATAAGCAGCTGAGCTAAGTTTCCCTGAGAGATATGTAACGTGCGCACCCCACTGTAATTTCGAATCAAGTGTTATTCCTAGAAATAATGTAGATTCAGATGTTTCGAGAACATCGTCATTTAGAGCTATACTAGGACCAAGGTTTCTGACATTAGGCAGAGCAAACTTAATACATTTTGTTTTTTTGGCGTTCAGTACCAGATTGTTTACATTAAACCATTTAGTTACTTGAATGAGCGCACTGTTTATTTCGTTAAAATGTTCCTTATTTCTATCTACTTTGAATATCAAAGAAGTATCGTCAGCAAACAGTACAACGTCACAAATGTTTTTCAAGTAAAAAGGTAAATCGTTTATGTAAACAAGAAACAGGAAAGGCCCTAGGATGCTGCCTTGCGGCACTCCCAAATCAACAGGTAAGCCACTGGATTTTGAGCCGTTTATTTCAACACATTGGATTCTGTCACTTAAGTATGACTTAATGACTTCCAATGCTTTAGTCTGTACGCCGTAATGTCTAAGTTTGCATAAGAGCGTTTCATGGCAGACACAATCGAATGCTTTCGAAAGGTCGCAAAACACACCAATAGCATTTTGGGCATTCTCCCATGCACTGAATATGTGTTTAAGTAACGCTACTCCTGCATCTGTTGTCGAGTGACCCTTGGTAAATCCATATTGCTCACTATGAAGGAGGCTGTTTAGATTAAAATGTCTAAGTAATTGCTTGAGTATGATCTTTTCAAAAATCTTACTAAAGGCAGGTAGTATCGATATTGGCCTATAATTACTAGGATCAGTCTTACTGCCGGATTTGAAAAGAGGTATTATCCTACTGTGTTTCATAAGATCGGGAAAAACACCTGATTCAATACACTTATTAAATAAGTTGCTTAAATAAGGAGCTACTACATCAATTATACTTTTTAAAACCTTAACAGAAATGCCCCAGAGATCACCTGTATTCTTAGACTCTAGAGATTGAAAAGTACTTATAATGTCGGTAGAATTAATACAATCGAACTTAAATAATACATCACATTTTCCTACACTAGATTCTAATAGGTTTTCTGCGACTATAGCTGATGATTTTAATTCTCTAGTAGTAGTAATCGGTATGCTAGCAAAGAATTTATTAAATGTGTGTGCAACTTCTTTGTCATTATGAATAAATTTGTCACTATCAAATAAACTAAAACTATTACCTCTAAGTGTTGTCTTACCTGTTGCTTCATTAATAGCTCGCCAGGTTGCCTTAATTTTATTCGAGGATTGTTCAATTTTGTTCCTAACGAATAATGCCTTAGCTGTATTGCACACTCTTTTAAATATCTTGGAATAATTCCTAACATACTCAGTAAAGTTCGAATCAGAATTGTATCTCTTCATACCGTACAACTCGTACATCTTTGCTCTGCTTTTGTAAATACCTGCAGTAGCCCACTCACTAAAAGCTCGAGATTCCTTAACTACTTTCTCCTTAGTCCTAAAAGTATTCTGAAATTCCTTGTTAACTACATTAAATAAATTATTGAAATTTTCATTTGGCGAATCAATCTCCTTTAAATCAGGACTCATAGCATTCATTCCAATCAAAATTTTATTCCGGAATTCATTAAACTTATGCCTAGGTAATGGCCTAACTAACACTTTCTGTATAATGCTATCACTATAATACGGAAACCTTGCTAATTGACCACAGTGATCCGAAGTTAATTCAGAACTAACTAATTTATTCAAAACTGTACAATTACTAAATATATTGTCAAGACAGGTGGATGAAGTTGCTGTAATCCTAGTTGGTTCAAGGAACAAATTTTTTAAATTAAATGATTTAAATAGATTTAAAAATCTACTAGTCATTACTGAATGATCAAGAATATTTACATTAAAATCACCACAAACTATAATACCTTTCTTATTGCTCCTAATTTTAGTAATTGCATCTTCAATAACTGATTCAAACAAGCTAAAGTTACTTAACGGTGGACGATATACACATATGATAATATGCTGCTCAAGTTCTACACATGACAGTTCCACGGTGCGTTCTATAGACAAACTTGCTATGTCTTTCCGTTCTTTACATGTTAAGCTATTTGAAACAATAATCAAGGATCCACCATGAATAGCGTGTTTCCTAGAGAAGGCACTGTGTACCGTGTATTGCGAGTTATTTAAGAATTTAATTTGGTACTCTTTTAGCCAGTGTTCTGTAATACACATAACTTGTATACTGTGATTTTCTAAATATGAATAGTGACATCAACAATTATTGCGAGGCGCTCTGATCGATCTATCAACACGATATCAGGCTTGTTGGCTACAACAGTCCTGTCCGTGATGATAGATCGATCCCAGTACAATGTGACATGGCCATTTTCGAGAACTGGCTCTGCTACATACCTGTAGTACGGTACCTCGATGTCTACAAGTTTGTACTTCAGAGCAAGTTGCTGGTGAATAATTCTGGCTACTTGGTTATGTCTGTGCAAGTACTCGCCGTTAGCAAGACGTGAACAACCGGAAACAATATGCCTGAGGGATTCACCAGGTTGGTGACAGGCACGGCAAATATCAGTAGTGCCATCCCTCAGGATATATTTCCGGTAGTTATTCGTCTTGATAACTTCGTCAGCAATTGCACAAACAAACCCTTCGGTTTCCCCAAAGAGGTCACCGAAGCGTAGCCAGTTCACCGAGGCTAATAGGTCTACATCGGGTCCATACAGGGCCCGATGGAACCTGCCATGAAGCTCCTTGCTCTGCCATACACGCTTGCGATCATCAGTACTAAGTACTACAGGCATGCGCCAGTTCTCCTTAGCCAACCTGAGCGGGGTGAGCCCATTGTCTACCGCGACAACATCTCGATGCATATCCACGTTCGCCCGGAGAAAATATTCTCTGAGATTGCACACCTCGCGATTGTGTAGGGTCTTGACATTCAGAAAGCCGCGACCCCCGCACTTTCGCGGGATGTACAACCTCATCACGGATGAACGTGGATGATGCATACGATATGCCGTCAACAGAGTGCGAACTCTTCTGTCCAGGGCGTCCAATTCAGACTGAGTCCACTTGAGTATGCCAAAGGAGTATACAAGAAGTGGCATGACCCAACCGTTGCAAGCACGAACCTTGTTGCCACCTGATAAAAGACTTTTCAGTACTTTTTTCAGGCGGCCAAAGAAACGCTCTTGCAACGATTGCTTCATGACGGCTTCATTGATACATAAAGCCTGTGACATACCCAAGTACTTATAGGTATCAGTTAAGAGAAGCGTTCTTAGGTTAATGGAATCTGAGAGGTGAATCCCCTCAGATTCCACCATCTTTCCCTGCTTCACATGAATGACAGCACATTTATCCACACCGAACTCCATATTGATAGATTTACTAAAGTTTTGGGTTACGTTTAGTAAGTCTATCAATTGGGCCTCAGAGTGGGCAAATAACTTCAGGTCATCCATGAACAGCAGGTGAGATATGACCTGACCACTTCTCTGTAACTTGCAGCCTAACCTTGAACCCTCCAGTAAAGTACTGAGAGGGTTCATGGCTAAGCAAAACCAAAGGGGACTCAGACTGTCGCCCTGAAAAATTCCCCGCTCAATTTTAATACGTTCGCCGTCCTCCTGGATCCTTCGGCATCCTGGATAGCAAAGAGTCGTATTCCATTGCCCCATACATGACTTTAAGAAGGTGCGTAGAGTTGTATTTACTTTATACAACTCCAACACCCTCAAAAGCCATGTATGCGGCACGGAGTCATACGCTTTCTTATAATCTATCCAACATGCCGCCAGATCCTTTCGGTTACGGCGAACTTGTTGGCTAATGGCCATGTCAATGAGGAGGAGCTCCTTAGTAACACGAGCCCCCTTCCTACATCCATTCTGAGAGGCTGACATAATTGCATAGTCTTCAACATGTTTAGCTATTTTAGCTCTCAGAATAGATGTAAGAAGTTTATAGACCGATGGTAAACATGTTATCGGTCTATAATTGCCGGGCTCGCTAGTACTGCCTGTCTTATGGAGCAGGTGGGTAATTCCAGTCGTCATGAATGTTGGTAACGACCCAGATTCCACAGCTGATTGGAATTGAGATGCCAAGCGTTCATGCGAGCTACGTAGCCATTTCAGCCAGAAATTGTGCAGCCCGTCCAACCCTGGAGATTTCCAATTCGCTAATGGACGGACTGCTTGTAAAACGTCCTGGCTAGAAATGGCCACGCATTCCATTTCGGGAATAAGTTCGCATGCACGCTCGACATCTCGCATCCAATCGCCTTCAGTATGACTAATGGGCTTCGACCAGATGCTACGCCAAAACATGGCTGTGGCGTCCGCATCCGGCCGCTGTACATTAGTCACACATTGGTCTGGTCGTTCCCAGCTTCTGTATACCCACCTCTGGTCCCTCTGGAATGTACGATTAATGAGATACCGGTCCACACGTTTTTTGAATCTACGAATACGGTTTGCCCATGCATAGACTTTCTGTTTTAGGAAGTCAATGCACTCTGTGACACGGGATGTATAATCTTGAGGACTAATATTAGTCCCCACAAAGGCCCGTTTCACAAAGCGCATTACCCTGGGGCGTGTATTCCCCGCCCTAAAACAGATCAGCTTGCCAATAAGTGCCCTTGCCTCGGCAATACGCCTCTCAATCCTGCACTGCCACGCCGGTACAGCAGATCTTTGTCGTATAACAGGGTCAGTTTCAGCGAACTTAACACCTGCTATACGACATGCCGCCACGGCAGCACAGTACAAGATTGCGTGAGTATCACCGAGATCCTCACTATTATTTAAATAATTAGATAATAACGAGTCAAGAGCACTTACCAGCGCTATATTTCGCCTATGCATAGGCAACCGCGGCAGACGAGGTCTAATCGTGGGTGGCGTGTGCCGGTAGTCCCTAATCGCACATTCCAAAGCGTCCTTTACCTCCTCATTGCACTGGGTACTTACATTATCAGCCATGTCATCATCCTCCTCGACGGCGCTGCCACCTATTGGTGGTGCGTTCGGTGTCGGCGTTAGCGTAGGCCGGACGGGATTGACATGACTCGAAGGTAAGTAGTCTGAGCGAATCCTATCAAGTACGGTATTATCCAACTTGCCACTGCGCTGGATAACTCGTACCTGATCCGATAATCGTTGAGCCGTGACGTTGATGCTTGGTTCCAAGGCCTGAAACATAGACAGCATGCGACTACGGTACGCAGTGAGGTTAGTGCCCCCGTCTGTCGCCCCAAAATATGCGCGCATGACATGTTCGTTCATTGATGTCGTCCACTTCATGCGCTGCACATTACCACCGGCAGCGGGGACCCTGTTTGGGGCCGGTGGGCCCCGAGGTCCTAAGCACGCTGGTGGCCGGCCTCTTCCACGCCGCCGCGCAGGTGACGGTGTCGACGGCGGAGAGAAATACTCGTCGCTGGAGCTCGACGCAACTGCAGCTGCCGGCGTTGTCGGCACAGGTTCCGACGGCTGCGAGGCGGAGCTCAGCGACGAGCCCGGAGGTGTTAGATGTGCTGTCTTGCTCCTGGCTCGAGTCAACATGCTTATTGTGCTTTATTTTTCATTTTTACTGTATTTATTTGTGATTGTTTTGACAATTTTGCCTTGACGGATGTCATTTTGTACAGATTTTATTTTCGTTTCGTAGTGAGGATTTATGGTATTTCTTTGATAAACTTATTATGGAATATTATACTGGATACGGTTACGGTCTCGTTTGTGATATATATTTACGTGAAGAACTAGATATATTTTATTAAATATTTTCTGAACAAAATTGATGTATGCACGTTGACAGCCAGTGTTGCCAGTGTTTATTATTATTATTATCTATAGTTTTTGCAGTCTTGTTGCGAGCCTTTTCCTTTATAAAGAGGCACAGCTACTGCTGTGGCCCAGTCATCAGGTACTCGGCCGGTGCTCCAGCACAAGTTGAATAAACGCTGCAGCTGACTTACTATGATGCCCTGTCCAGCCTTCAGCATTTCGACTGTAATCCTGTCATACCCTGCAGTCTTACCTAATTTCATACTGGCCAGTGCCTTCAAAATTTCATCCACGCCAATGTCGCTTTCATCATTGCTATCATTACCATTAATTTCACCTGTTGATGTCTCTGTTGATTTTTCCTCGAACTGCAATAAAACTAAATAAATAAAAATAACAAAATAGACGAGGAAAAACAAAAAAACTTAAACTACGCTGCGTCAAAAAATTCCTCCGCAACGCTGTCGGCTGGTAGCGTGCCCAAAAGGCTGGCAGCATTGCCACGTTGTATGGCAATGCTTATTCTCTTTGCAAAATATAAACCAGCCCTCTGGTCACGGGAAGCGTCGATCAGCCTTTTAGCGATTTCTTTGTACAGAGCGCGTGCACTAGGCCCCCATGGCCCCAGCGTTTCGACCCCAAACGGCTCAAAAAGTTTTTTTTTTTTAATTTAGTTTATTATAAATGAGTTAGCAAGTTGTATCATATTGCAAAGGTTATAAAATCGTAATATATAGTTATTTGTATTATGGTTTTATTACATATTATAATTAAAATGGTAATATTATAATTGATATGTTATTATTTTATTTATGACATCATATTATTAGTAATCTTGATCTATCCCTTAACTGACATCTATTTGACATATTTTTATTTTTTACAATTGACCTGCGCTATAATATTATTATTCTACGTATATTTAGACATACCTATCTATATATTATTACGTAATTTTATTCACTCAACTGACATTCCTATTTTTATTATTTCGTATATCCGTATACTTGTATCTTAGATCTAGTATTATTGTTTCGTATATCCGTATTGTTTGTATTTAAGATTAAGCCAATATCACATTTATTTGTATTGATCAATCATATGACTCAAACTTTAGCTCTAAACACTTAAGACTATTTAAATAAATTTGACCCGCTAGCCACAAACAGGCGCCAGCTGAAAATCAGCGCTGCAACTAACATTGCAGTTATATGCTGAGCTGCTGCCTTTTTTGACACACAATACGGAGCCTAGCATTACCTGCGTAAACTTGTTTAAATATATTTCAATCTGTATTTCGTATGTTTCTTGACTGGCCGCTGGCTGCTTACATGTACTCATCTTCTTTGATGCTTAATGTCCCACAGTGAGTCTGGAAAATATAGTTTATTTAGTTTATTTATAAGAGCAACGCTTGCTATAATGTAACTAAAACTTAGTATATACATACCCAGTGGATTTAAAATTGGGACAATGCAGCATCAAGGAGTCTACGCGGCCAGTGGTTCTTGCCATCTTTATATGTAATAATAATATTGGAATGCGTTCTCATTCAGGGAGCGATGCCCGCGCGTCATTTGTACTCACGCCGATGCACTCTGTATTTGCCTTTACTGTTAACCTACAATAACACACAGAGTGGTATATTTAATATTAAATGAGTATCTATGTTATGCCGGCCGAAGTATTATTTAAGTGACATAATACAAACATTACCTTGATTTGTACGGTTTACTTGCGTTGTAAGGTCCTGTGCATCGTGCTGTGAATAGACACTTGGTACTTCTATTGTAATCGTAATTTAATGAGTACCTATTGTTTACCGATCAGCGATCTATGTGCAATGAGTGACAGGCACAGGAGACGTGCGCACTGTCTCGGCGCCTAAACGGCTATGCCGGCTGTCGCGTGTCGCGATTTGTTTTTCTTGGGTACTCTTGTACATAATATGTAGGTCGGTATAATTATGTTACGCTCGCTTTCAAATGTAATTATTATTGTGTACTTATTTTTATTCCTATATTTTAATATTTTCTTTTGACTTTGGATTGTATGATTTTTTTATTTATATTTTCAATTTAATGTTATGTTCAGGATTTAATACTATTATCTTTCTTTACTTACTGTGAATATTATGAATGAACCTGTAAGGTAGGGTCTTTAGCTGCTGGTGAAGGTGCAGAATGATAAGTCCGATCTTGTAGTTGTATAAAGAGAATATAGAATATGATATATTTACAAAATAAACTTAGCCTAAATATATGTACAAAATATGATTTACAAGGAATGGTAGCTTAAACTACGACACTATTCGCGTGAGTCAATCAGGGCAAAGTACAAAATGTTGTAGTTACTCGTGCGAGCGCTTACACGTGAAGAAGAGCGGCGCGCACTTGATAGTGCGGCGTACAACTAGCGGCCGGCCGGCGAGGTTTTGCCGCTGACGTGTTTCACTCGCCATTCCGCTGTCTGACTCGGTGGCGCGTGGATGTGTATGATATTTATGTATTGCAGCTACAAACATTTAATTTGTATTGTGTGTTCAAAATAAATAAATATTATTATTATTATACTACGATACAATTAATAACAAACTTTGTGAATTAGTCTGGGACTGTATACTTCATAACCTCCCAGCTGACAGGGCGGTTGAAACATTTTATGAAGTCATATATGGTACTATTAAATCTCACATTAATCGCATTAATCTCCGCAATATGCTTTTGAACACAATTCCGCTTTAACAATAATTTTGAACTTATTTCTAGATAGGTTTCTTATATTATAAGGGAGCTTGTTACAAAAGCGTATACATTGCCACATAAAACAGCTACTTATTTTGTGAATAACGAGTGCTATGAACTACGAGATTATTCCTGTGTCTTGTATTTACAGAATGTATATCACATTTTTTACTAAATATGTCAATATTTTTATGTACATATAACAGATTTTCATAAATATATTCTGATGCAACAGTTACAACGTTTATTTCTTTGAATTTTTCTCTTAGAGTAACTCTTGGACCGAGGTTATAAATTCCCCTTACAGTTCTTTTCTGCAGAACGAATATTGTATTTAGGTCTGCAGCATTCCCCCAGAGAAGAATCCCATACGACATTAAGCTATGAAAATAACTGAAATAAACCATTCTAGCTGTTTCTAAATCTGTGAGGCGTCTTATTGTCTTAACTGCATAAGCTGCAGAACTGAGTTTGCCCGATAGCCTTTCAATATGTGGACCCCATTGTAGTTTGGTGTCGAGCATAATACCTAAAAACATGGTTGTCTCGACGGGCTCAATCCTAGATTCATTAAGTTGCACATTGGTTTCCATTTGTTTAACATTAGGCATAGAGAATTTTAAAAGTTTCATTTTCTTATTATTAAGTAATAGATTATTTACATTAAACCAATTAACAACTTTAGAGAGTGCATTGTTTACTTCGTCAAAATTAATCTGTTGTCTTTTAATGTAAAAAATCAAAGATGTATCATCCGCGAACAACACAATCTCATGATTGTTCCTTACATAATTAGGTAAATCGTTGATATATATCAAGAATAGAAATGGACCAAGAATTGAACCCTGCGGGACGCCCATTTTTAAAGCCTAACCTGGAGATGTCTTACCATTAACTTCGACCTTCTAGATTCTGTTGCCCAAATAGGAAGTCAGGAAATCGAGAGCTTTGTTTCTAATGCCATAGAGATATTATTTTCTTGACCGAGACTCAAATACACCGTCCTGACGACACGACTTATTTGCATACATACATAGACTCACGCCTGTTTCCCCGAAGGGGTAGGCAGAGGCATATTAAACGCCCACTTTTCGCCAGTGTTTTGATCCCACGTAATAGGTGGCGAGCCTATTGCCGCTTATTGGGACATTTTGTTTGCCAGAGCCTTGCAGGTGAGGTTGGCTTGGGACCCTAAGTTCTTGGTGGTAACCCAATGCACCCTACTTATTTGCATTGCAGGTGAGGTTGGCTTGGGACCCTAAGTTCTTGGTGGGAACCCTATGCACCCTACTTATTTGCATTATCCCGGTTATGCACTGGAGGATAACTTCCACTCAAAAGCCGGGGTATGCTTGTTCGTCAGAGCGGATATTTGCTGTCAACGTCTACGCTGCCTAGAGGACCCGTCCTTTTCTGTCCTTTGGGTACACGTAAGTCTGGGTTCATTGACCCGTATTTACGTGTGCCTTTACCGTTCCCATACCGGAGATGCCGAGACAACTCGACTGTTTGACTACTTAAGTGAGGCAGCAGATAATGCGCAGGAGCAGTTCCCGACCGCCGAGTTGGTCTTTTTGGGAGATTTCAATGCCCACCATGATACCTGGCTGGGCTCTTACAAAACAGACCACGCGGGACGAGCTGCTCACGCATTCGTTCTAACGCATGACCTGACTCAACTGGTACTCCAGCCCACCAGGATACCAGATATATCGGGTCAAGCGCCCTCGTCGTTAGACCTTGTGCTGACGAGTAACCCGGCCCAGTACAGTGTGACGGTACAAGCCCCTTTGGGTTCCTCCGACCACTGTCTGGTTCGCACTACAGTGCCGTTCGCTTCACCTCCACAACCAGTGCAGGCAAAGCGACGCTTGTGGCACTACTCGTCAGCGGATTGGGATGGCCTGCGAGA
Source organism: Euclidia mi (assembly GCA_944739405.2). Taxonomy (NCBI): domain Eukaryota; kingdom Metazoa; phylum Arthropoda; class Insecta; order Lepidoptera; family Erebidae; genus Euclidia; species Euclidia mi. The sequence goes on from OX123190.2 coordinate 57,357,860, forward strand.
CTATTGTGCGTCCATCCCTTGGTCTCAACGCTGCTTTGGTGGGAGGGATCTGTCGGAGAGTGCGTCTGCTGTTGCTGGGGAAATCATGTTGGGTATGGAATATTATATTCCATCCACTGACGTCTCCAGCAGCAGCGGATTACGGCCCTGGTTCGATCGCGAGTGCGCCGATGCTGTTAAACAAAAACAGTCGGCTTACCGCGCTTGGATCAGGGCTCGGTCTCGTCGCGATCCGAATGTCCATCTCAACAAGGCAGCCTATAATAGAGCCACCAGGGTCTGCAAGAGGGCATACATAAGAGCGGATGCACAGCGCATTGCACGTTTTGGTCAAGAACTCTTGTCGCACCCTACGGGCAGCCGGGGATACTGGCGATTAGCCAAAGCCGTGCAATCTAATTTCTGCCAGCCTTCACTGCCGCCGTTGCGATGCCCTGATGGATCACTGGCCCATGGGCTGCAAGAGAAAGCTGACCTGCTTGTCAATCTCTTTGCGGCCAACTCCCGATTCGATGATCGTAGTGCGCAGCCGCCTTCGATTCCCTACTGCGGCTACTCCTTGCCTGATATTAAAATCAGGCAATGCGATGTTCGCACGACACTGCGATTTCTCGATGTCCGGAAAGCCAGTGGACCTGACGGAATTCTTACGCGCCTGTATCGCCTATCATATGCCTCTGGCGTAGTGCCGCAGGCTTGGAAAGAGGCGAAGGTACAACCGATTCCCAAGAAAAGGGATGGTTCTGATCCGGGCAACTATCGACCTCTTGCTGTCACCCCTATCCTCTGCAAGGTGTTTGAACGACTAATCAACAACCAACTCGTTCGCTACCTAGAAGATCACTCTCTCATCAGTGATCGTCAGTATGGCTTCAGACCGAAACAATCAACGGGTGATCTTCTAGCGTATGTCACTCACCTTTGGGGTGAGGCAATGGACAGGCATGGGGAGTCGTTGGCTATTAGTCTTGACATCTCCAAAGCCTTCGATAGAGTCTGGCATCGTGCGCTTCTTTCCAAGCTTCCAGCCTACGGCTTGCCGCCTCGATTGTGCAACTGGGTTGCCAGCTTCCTGAATGAGCGCCGTAAACGAGTCCTTTGTGACGGTGAATCATCGAAGTTTCTCCAGGTGAATGCTGGTGTGCCTCAGGGGTCCGTGTTATCGCCCACGATTTTTTTCTTCTGCATATCAATGATTTGCTCACTTTTGGGTAGCATACATTGCTATGCAGATGACAGTACTGTACATGGGCGATATCTCAAACACCCTGCGGCTAAACAAGCCGATACTGAGGAGTATAGGCGAACATTTGTTGCTGAGCTTGACCGAACTTGATTGAACCTGGTCGAGTTCAACGCCAAGAAAACACAGGTGTGCGCATTCTCAGCCAAAGTATCTCCATTCCTTCCCCATCCCTCTCTTTTGGACACTCCACTACCGGTTCAAGACAGCCTCAATATCCTAGGTATGGACATACGCAGAAATCTCAACCAGAAGAACTACATCGAGGTTGTCATCAAATCCGCATCTCGGAAACTCGGAGTCCTGAACAAGGTGAGGAGGTTTTTCACGCCGGAGCAGTTGTGTCTGTTATACAAGACCCAGGTTCGCTCCTGTGTGGAATACTGCTCTCACCTTTGGAATGGCTCCGCTCAGTACTTATTGGACGGCCTCGATAGGTTGCAGCGGCGTGCTGTCCGTATCATCGGGGATCCAGAGGCCACTAAGACTCTTGAGTCACTGCAATTACGCAGAGACGTGGCCTCAATGGCTGTCTTCTACCGTATCTATTACGGTGAGTGCTCCGAAGAGCTCTTTCAACTAATCCCACCCTCTCCTTTCCTATCCCGAACGACACGTGCTGGGTTGAGGTGCCACTCTTACACGGTAAAACAGATACCGTCACGCACCAAACGGTTCGGCGCCTCTTATCTCTGCCGTACCATTAAGATATGGAACTCTTTACCAGTCCACGTGTTTCCCTCCACTAATGATCCCGGGTCCTATAAGCGGGGCGTGAAAAAGCTTTACTCAAGGCCGTCAAGGTGAGGGCCATCATGCCATAATGCCATGCTGGCTGCTGGGATGATGGCCATCACTATGGGACTTCACTGACTACTTAACATCAGGCAGCATGGAGTCAATTTGTTCGGCAGAAATAAAAAAAAAATAATTTCTTGATAAGAGTATCAGGATGTACACAATCAAAGGCTTTTGACAAGTCGCAAAATATACCTAACGCATCTTGCGACTTCTCCCAAGCCGCAAAAATACATTTCAGTAACTCAACTGCTGCATCAGTAGTTGAACAAACCCTCGTAAATCCGAACTGTTTCTTATGAAGAAGATTATGTCTATTAAAATAATTAAGCAATTGACTAAGTATTAATTTTTCAAAAATTTTTGACTGCCTCGTTGGTCTCGCGGCATAAATGTGCGCGTGGGATTGGGAGGTCTCGGGTTCGATTCCCGGGTCGGGCAAAGTGTTATTGGGTTTTTCCGTTAGGAAATTCTCAGTAGCAGCACGGAGTCTGGTAATGTGCCCGGTACGGCAATAGGCTCGCCCCCTATTACGTGGGACCTAAAAATTCATGGCGAAATGTGGGTGTAATATTACACCTCTGCCTACCCCTTCGGGGATACAGGCGTGAGTGTATAAAAAAAAAAGAAAAAAAATTTTACTAAGAGTTGGCAATACAGAAATAGGTCAAAAATTTTAGGGATCTGATGTGTCACCATATTTAAATAAGGGTGTAATTTTACTGTATTTCATTAAATCAGGAAATGTTCCAGAAGCGACACAGCCATTGAACACTATAGCTAGATGTGGAGCAATTAAAGTAATAATAGATGAAAATGTCTTAACTCACGATCGCCATAAATCCATAGTCTTTTTCATATTAACAGTTTTTTTTTTTTAAATAAGACAACTCCCGCACTAGGAATAAATCCTGTGTCGCGGGGGACTTTACAAACATACAACCAACGGACACAAAGAACACCCAGACTCGAGACAACAATTTATATAATTGTTTAAGAACATCTTCAGTAGTAACAGCAGTAAATTCAAAGGCTGCGTCACATTCTGGCACGCAGTCCTTAAGTAGCATTTCAGCAGACATGAAATATGACTTGAGTGACTCTGTAGTTATAATGGGTATATTAGCAAAAAAATTTACAAATTCTGTCGCTACTTCCAAGTCCTCTGCAATACTCACATTATTGATATTTAGTAGGTAGTCGCGAGTGCGTGCTTTGGCTCTACCGGTTTCGTTATTGATGACATTCCAGGTAGTTTTTATGGTATTTTCAGCGCATGTTATTTTATTTTTCATATAAATTGATTTTGCAGCATAACAAGCTTGTCTGAATGTTTTTGAATATTTTTTTACATAATTAATAAAGGCTGGACTATTATTAAAAGTTTCTTCATTGTAAAGTTCATATAACCTTATCCGACTTTTATGAATGCCTTCAGTTTCCCAATCACTAAACGTCAGACGGTCAGTTACATTTATTTTTTTGGGTTTAAATACAATAGAAAATTCATCATTAATCAATTTAAATAATGAATTATATAACTGATCCGGACGGTCATGAGTAGGCAACCAACGCATTTTACTAGATAAATTATTTTTAAAAAGTTCCAATTGGTTTTCATTTATATAGGTATAAAATTTATAATTTTACTCTGAGCTTTAGGGCTTTTTCTTAGACAACAGACTAACTGCCCACTGTAATCAGACTGTAGCATATTAATTAAGGATTTATGTAAAGGTTTAGTATTAATAAATATATTATCAATACAGGTAGCACTTGTGGTAGTCACTCTAGTTGGTTCTAAAAAAGTATGACTTAAATTGCAAGATTTAAAAAGATTTAAGAAATTAATTGATAAAGAACATTTCTCTAAAATGTTAATATTAAAGTCACCACAAACAGCAACCGTTTTATGGCCATTATTAACTTTGCTTAGGGCATCCTCCATAATTACTATAAAACTTTCAAAAGGCGCACATGGAGGCTTGTATACACTCATAACAATGAACTGCTCAAACTCGACACATGATATGTCAATAACTCGCTCAACAGAGAGGCTTACAATATCAGATCGTTCTTTAAATTTTAAAAGTTTATTTATTATAATTAACGAGCCGCCTCGAATAAAGTTTTCTCTGCTGAATGAGCTTGCAACCTGGTGGTTATTGAAATTGAATAGGAACTGGTGGCTTTTTAGCCAATGTTCTGTAATACATAAAATGTCAATATTGTTACAGTTCATAAACAATTCCAATTCTAACTCCTTACTCATCAACCCTTGTATATTCTGATGCACCAGGTTAATACAATTCTTTAAATTTATTTTTTTACAATATGTGGTTGATGAAAGTGTGTTTTTCTTACTTACAGTAAGTGTGGTATTAAAAAAGTAACTAATGTCTTATCAAAGTTATTGCCAGAGATTGACTCTATTGCCTCATTACTTAATTTAAAGAATTTGGAATGGATTCCAAGCTAATATTTAATGTCAAATTAGACTGCTCAATAAAAGCAGAGTTATTCGTCGAATTTTTGGTTGTGTTATTAATATAATATGCTAGCGATGATGCTATTTGTCTTTGATTATATTGAGATAGATAACAACTATCACATGTCAAATAAAAGTTTCTAATGAAAGCATTAGAGTCAATTATGTCAATAAAATCATTGTAAAATGTCAATGTGTGTAATTTGCTGTTTAACTTATGTCTTTAGTCATTTTCGGCCTGTGGCAACAACTTACTGTAGGGAAATGCAACTAAAATATTTTTTCTAACTTTTAAGTTTAGTAATTGGTTGAAATATCTTTTTATAGTATTTAAATTTGCATTACCCCTTCTCCCAATAAAAATGATTATTTTTGATTCGGGACAGTATGTTTTACTCAAAATACTTTGTAAGATATGTGCAAAACTTGCTCCAGGCATACAAAAGTTGATTACTGTTTGACCTGTCCTTTGTCTCAACGATTGGCTCATGTTCCTACCTATCTGGTGTTCATATTTGTATTCAGATGTGAGAAGGAAGTCCAAGCATTCATGAAGCTGTTACTCATGACCGCTGATTGAGATGACATAGCAGAACTATCTTTCAAGTTGGTAGGCTGTGAAAAACTTTGTGGTGTCAAGCTAGGTTCATTGACCTGATTATTATTACGGTTAGAGATATTTATTTTCTCAAAAAGATTACAATAATCACTTACAGAGAAAAATACAATAATAACAAACAGAATATAATAACCAAATAGCGTAAGTAAGGTGGGTAGTTATTTAGAAGTTTATGTTACAATTTTGTATCAGGTAGTTAAGCATAAAGTTGCTAAAAAGTGTCCGCGTAGAAAACAATGCATGTTTATTTAGACCTATGACTTAGTGACATGTTTGTTACAATATTTTGATGTCGAACTATTTGCTTAGGTAAATTACACAGATGAAAATTTATAATTGCGTTATAAATGTAATATTTTAGTTTTCACTATGTTTATGATCATAAATACCTAGTTTATTATAATAATTCTATGAGTATGAACTATATAATCATAATTATTATGATGCGTAATATATATTTATTTGGGTAAAAATGTATAATCACTTTTATATTATATGTAGATACATCATATCATTAGTTATATTAGTTAATGAAATGAGTCTTTGCTCATTGTATTTACACAAATCCACTAAGTCGTCCATGGCCAAGATATGTTCATTAATTTGATTTTGAGATAATTGAAATTTCTTTGTCATGTTACATAGGGTATCTTGTAAGCGGTCAATCTCTGTCTGCAGATAATGGATATCAGGATCATACTTTATGAGATTATTATCAAGTTTAGTCATACAAATAGACAAATCTTCCTTTAGAGTGACTTAGTGAAGGAATATTTCCTGAAGTTAGGAGGCGCGCTTTCATCACACCAGTATATAAATGTGGTGATAAAAATAACGTCCAAAATTATCGTCCCATCTCTATTTTATCCACCTTGTCGAGGCTTTTCGAGAGTCTTGTGCACGGTGAATTATACTCCTACATATACAGCATAATCATTCCCGAACAACATGGGTTCGTTAAACGTTGCTCAACAGTCACTAATCTTACATTATTTACAAGTTATTTATTTAAAAATATGGAAGATCAAACTCAAGTTAAAGCTGTGTACACCGATTTTTGAAAGGCCTTCGTCAAGGTGGATCACAAGCTACTTTTAGACAAATTTGCCTACAATGGTATCCGCGGCAATTTACTGCGATGGTTCATGTCTTACATCCACAAGAGGACTCAAAAAGTAGTCATTAATGGTTTTAAATCTGACTCCACTATTGCTACCTCCGGAGTACCACAGGGGTCAATTCTAGGACCTCTACTTTTCAATCTGTTCGTCAATGACATAAAATGCTGTTTTACTAACTCACAGTTCCTGATGTATGCTGATGACGTCAAAGTTTACAAGGCTTGTTCTAGTCTACAAGACTGCATACTTACAGAGTGACCTTGACAGATTTTCTCAAGTTTGTTTACTTAGTAAACTGCATCTTAACATAGCTAAATGTAATGTAATAACTTACACAAAAAATAAGAATGTTCTTAAATATGATTACACTATTCAAGATATAACTCTACAAAAGGTCAGCCACATCCGCGAATTAGGTGTCACGTAAGACACTAAATTACATCTCAACCTACATAATGAAAATATTGTTAATAAAGTCTACCAAATGTATGGTTTCGTTATGAGATCCTCTAAAGATTTTAAACATCGATCCACCCTATTACTCTTGTATAAAACGCTTATTAGATCTCAACTAGAATTCGCAGTCCCGATTTGAAATCCATTTTACAACAAATATATGATTAGGATTGAAATGGTCCAAAAATTTTTTAAGAACTATCCATTACAAATTCCGTCATTCTAAACTAAAACCAAGAGTTACTCAAAGAATATGCTTTATTAAGCTTGGAGTCCAGACGAAAACTGCTAATGTTTATGATGTTGCATGGCATTTGTAACAATAAATTTGATTGTAGTGGTATTACGAATCAGCTATGTTATGTGGTGCCTAGAACTGTATTACAGCGGGAGGTGCGCGTGCCTCGGCTGTTCCACACTGAAAAGTGCAGAACAAACGCCGGTACACGGGCACCTCTCCGCTGTCTCCTAGAAATGTATAACACACACTTATCTGACATCGACATTTTTGCACTCTCACACTTAAAATTTAAAAGAGTGGCGGTTGAAATCCTAAAACGCTTGTCCTAGTATTTTCACATTCGTTTCTTCCATTTACTTTATTATGTTTAGTTTTTATCAATATGATACTTTGGCTCAACTTCGCATAACCTTTGAATACTCAAAACTTATTTAATATTATTCTGCGGACATAGGTGTGGGTAATACATTAAGTAACACGAAAATACCTACTGTAAACTTACCACGCAATGTAATGTATAACTGTTATATGTCCTAATAAATAAATAAATTAATTAATTAAAACCCCTCGCAACGAACCATCCAAGTACATGTGCTTGTTTAAACCTACAATTGCATACATTCTAAAGCTCTTCGGAATCTTTAACAAATAGGATCAATGACCATCCATATACCGGTAATGTCCAAACCTAAATCCAACCCGTATATTAAGTGAGAAATACCGAAGTACCGCACAACAGCTATAGACGTCTCAGGGCATGCATTACCATTTAATCCCTGGATGAGTTCAAGTGTGACATGGAATATTAAAAGGCTTTAGTAGATCACCCCGGATTAGCTGATCCTTGAAAGCCAAGAACGGACCAACTTTAAATATGGTATTATCTCAGTTTAGATATGCATCGCGTAGTATTTTCGTGGTTTTGTATTAGAGATTAAGATTTTTGTGTGTTGATCGTTTCGCGGATTCGGTCCTTGATGTTGAATGATTTTTGTTAACAGACAAATTAAAAGAAGCGGACTCTTGTCTTATAATTTTATTCAAATGAATACCTCACAGTTAGCTTCGCTTGAGAAGTGAATATTCTATTTCAGTTTCGATAAGGATATCTCGTAATTTATTTTTAAATTACTGAGCAAGGAAACGAAATCAAGAAGTTACAGCAAGTTTAGACCTTGCTGTAATTTTTTGACACATAGGGGACGAATTCGTCATGTACCTTATTGGTACTAGTTTAGACAGATTTTGCTATTGTATATGACAAATAAAGTGAAATAATTTGGTGTCGAATATGTCGACATCAAATTATTTCACTCTAGTACTCTTAAATTCTTTATAACCTACCTCATCTCAATAACAGATTGCACAATCACAGGCTAAGCATTCCCTAGAGTGAGTTCAGATGGTACATAATTTGACGAAGGAAAATCCGTTTCCTGAAACTTATTTCAGTGCTATTGTTCACCACAATAGCCACGTTGATTCCTGAGCATTCATCTGATGTAATGCCGTCATGGCAGAAGTGGGAAACTTTCGCAACTGTTTCCGTAATAGGTGTAAAGAAAGTTGTGTGCAAAGAAATATTGAGGAAAAAGTGCTCAAATACGCAGTGTATGGCTGTGACATAAAAAGGTTTATATGAGAGGCTTGGCGTAAACTTATGAGAAGATTAAGCAACAATATATGTTTGCCAAGCTTTGTGTTGTAGGTCTGTGCAATCTTAGGGGTTCTAAAATGAGATGAAAAATCTCAAATAGCATTTTACGGTCAGTATGCTTCTATATTTAATGAGAGGAAAACTATTTATAATGATCGTATCTTACTTACATAAGCAAAGTAATGCTTGCTGTAAAGCACAATTCTAGCTATATTCCTGCTAATGTATCATGTTAAACTTCGTTGTCTTCATTTAAGTATCTTGAATTTACGCAGCTATCCATAAAATAATCTACAGTTTAGGCATTCCAACGTATTATCATCAGCATAATTTAGTGATGATAATAGGTTGGCAATAGTTCTAGCTTATGTCATTTAACCCGACGCTATTTAATTGTTCACCATAACATACTTAAAGGTCTTGTAGGTTCTTAGAAGAGGAATGTTCAATTAGATCTAAATCTCAGAACTTAAATATTTTACAGATTAAACATATTAAAGTGCCGTTAATATAAAAGATATAATAAGACATAATTATCCCGAAAAGCGGCAATAGGCTCGCCACCTATTACGTGGGATCAAAACACTGGCGAAAAGTGGGCGTTTAATATGCCTCTGCCTACCCCTTCGGGGAAACAGGCGTGAGTCTATGTATGTATGTATGTAATATAAAAGAGTCTTGCCATGCAGACTGCAAACACGAAATGACGCGGTGGGGATCACAATGCGTAGTTGTTTGTTACATGCCTAAGTAACACTTGTATGACTAAGCAAGCATGGAAGATGCAGCATATCAGTAATGCCGAAGTAATTTCTACTATCAAACAGAAATAAAATATAAGTCAGCAACTGATGATTACACGACTTGATAAACCAACATATGTTATATAATGTGACTGAAATGGCGTCGAAAATAATGTTAACATAAACTAAATATTTCAAACGTTACCCTGTAATACATAACTCACACGTTCAAGTATGACCTACTTATCATATTGTGAGGATCCCGTACATTTGCATACGAATCACACCCTTTAATGGTAACTGTAGTTCCCTGTTATGACATATAATAATATTAACATAAATCAACTTATATTAAATTTCCTGAAAAATTTTACATATGTATTCATAATGTATGGACGGTGATTTGAAATGAAAACTAAATCAGTAATTTAAGCTTTTACATAAACACGGGTTCATTTAATGTAGGCAATACATAATTTATGACTTAAATTACATTTTATGAATGTGGTACTTGCCTACTATTGATAATAGTAAGGAATAATAAGGAAATATAATTTATATTTCTAACAATAGACGCAAATTTAAGCTGATCAAGGAATCACAAAATGTGATTCAGAAACCCATTTAAAGTTAGCATGAGGCACATGTTTTACTTTTTTCTTGCAAGACAATCATAATTGTTTGTATGCGCAGTCACAAAAAACTTTGAAGATAGGAAGAAGTGACGTCACTCTTGGTGACCCTCGGTTTGATTAGCGATATTAATACTAGAACTAGCTGAAAATGAGCGTAATCACTGTGGCTTTGCAGTTTAAACTAACTATATGTATTATGTGCACATTTATGCAATTAGAAGAATAAGTAGACAACTTTTTAAACTCAATCGTATCGTGTTTCAATTACGAATTGGAATAATTTATATTATGACAAGTATCAGATTTGGAAAAAAAAAAATAGGTACACTTCGATGGCAGTAAAATGTGGTGATTGAATAGTACATTGTTATCCGTGTTCTGAAAAATGTTTTTAAATGTTCTACTGAAACGGTTGAAACTATTCAGGAGCCGTTTTTCGGGAAATGGATACATATCTGAACCACGGTTACTAATAAATACTGCTACAATGCAATCTGTGTTTCTAGAATACAATTCAATAAATGTATATCCGCCAAAATCGTTTCTAACGGAAAGCGTAGTTCATGTTTGATTTAATTAGTTTTCGCCCGCAGCACCGCTCACGTTTGAGCTGGTTATCGCGGTATTAAGTAGTTTATCATTCTCCAGCCTCCTGACTATCTCCACACACAAAAAATATACAATAATGTTGTACAATGAGGACAAACGAACAAAACTTTGCATTTAATTTTATACTATTACTAGCAGTGCCCGCAGTTCCATCGGCGGTTATTTATCGCTACTTCTATGCACTCGAAGCTCATAGCGTTCCTTGATAAGTGGGTTATCCAATAAAAAGAGTTTTTTTTTAATGTTAATAGGCGGCAAACGAACAGACGGATTGCCTGATGGTAAGCAATTACCGCCGCCCATGGACACAAGCAACACCACAGGAGTCACAAGTGCGTTGCCACCCCTTGGGATTGGGAAAAGGGGTAGGATGAGGAGTGGGACGAGGGAAAAGGAATAGGGGATAGGGCCTCCGGCACTCTCACTCACCGAACGAAACGCAACGGTTTAGGTACTGTTACTTCACGTCGATTTTCTGTGAGAGGGTAGTACTTCCCCAGTCGAGCCGGCCCATTCATGCTGAAGTCTACTACCTTCGAAGATTTTCAAATCGGTTCAGTAGTTACTGCGATAACCGCGATCAATCAAAACGATTAGCGCGTTCAACCAACGGAGTTCTTCAGCTTTATAAAATTAGTATAAAATATAGATTAAGGATAAATGGTTAAAATATAAATACAGAGGGGAATATTTAAAATTGATACACAGCCACAGGTTTTGTTCCTGCTTAAGAAATGACTGGTTATTTCGCACCCTCTTGTATAGTTGTTCCAGTCACAACTGCGTTTGACGTTAACGGATGTGTCTCATAAAGTGAAGCATCTGGAGATGCAGCTGCAATACGTAAAATGGACATCACAATATTACATACTAGATGTTGCCCGCGGCTTCACCCGCAGATAAAAATTACATTTATTATATATATATTAAATTTTATACAAAACTCCCAGAGCTTTTAGACCCCTTAATCTAGCCCTTTCTAAAAATCCGTTCTTAGCGGACGCCTACTATGTATAAACTACTTGAATGCCAAATTTCATCTCAATTCGACCAGCGGTTCTTTGAGATTTCGTCCTCCTGCCAAGACGAGCCAAGTGAAGCACAAGAGCACTGCCTACCTCTTTTCGAAGTACTTCTTCGTTTTTTTAAACCCTCATAACTTTAGTTTCTCATAGTTCAAACTCTCGTTAAAAATATAAAATAAAAATATAATGTCAATAGTAAACTACGAATGCCTTTTGTGTTATGCAAATATCTATTTTCTGAAGTAATGTGTTAAGCCATACATTTTGACTGAGATTTAGAGTTTGTGAAGTTGGGGTTGGTAGAGTTAGTGCGTCTAGATTCAGAAACTTGGCTGATTGGTAAGCCTTATGCACCCACCATTTTACATGCCTTATGTCTTGTCAACATTTTACATGAAAATGTGTTAGGTGGGATTCAAATAAATGATACAAAAATAAATCAATAGTCTACACAGTACAGAAACTCATAGCAAAAGGAAACGCTTCCATCACCTTTATTTCCAAACCAAATCTCGATAATAAGGGTTGAATCTAGGTTAAACACGATTAATGAAGAAAGCAGCATATCTGAACAATAAAATGTAGGTAGTTACTCATTCACTCCACTACGTTTGTTGCCACTAGATGGCGTAGCAGCGCGGCGTTTCAATTAACACGAAACATTTAATAATGCAACTGCGCGAATCATAGACTTCGTCAATTTCAATGGTGATGATGTTGCGAATCTTTTAATGTGCGTACAGATTATGCCACTCGGATAATAAGATATATAAATAATATATTTTCAGAAATTTGTCAATTTTACTGCCTGCCTTAATGATTTTGTAGATTAATTTTATATTGGTATTGATTTATCTTGTAAAAATCATATTAAGAAATATATAGGTACCTACTTCGTTACACATTATAAATAGCCAGTAAGGACCCATTAATGGTATAAAATTTTAACTGTTGTCACTAGCCAATAAGTATGTACAAGTGTCCACTCGATGTAGTTATTTTAATTTGCGTTTTGTTAAGCCCTTAGATTAAATAATTTGAAGGACATCCAGAGCATAGATGCGTTTAAAAAATCTGACGTTTTACATAATATTATTAGTGGCATAGTGGCAACTATGGAGATCTTAGGTTCAGTATAAAATAAATAAGGACATAACATCTTTAAAAATACAATACACCCCCAATAGTTTGAAAAGCGTACAGAAATAGTTCGAACAATACAAAACTTTGTGCATTGTGCTAGAAATTCTAAATTATTCTTGTGCCCAAACATTTCTATGTTGAACATCCCACGTAAACATTAATATCAAGATTCTGATATTGACAGTACTGTACCATGTGGGTAGAACAAAACATGTTCAATGTTTACATTTGTATTTATACAAAACTTGTACAAGCATATGAATGTTTCTTACCCTTTGAATAATACATGTACTTATACAAAAACGTGATAATAAGGTTAGTAAGTTTAGTTTTGGTAGAAGAAAGTACACTATAGGCTTTGTTATTTGTCCTTTAGTTGAAGATATATAAATAATGGGACTAGAAACCTGTCTGGCTAGAAATCGTCATTGTGAATTATTATGTTTGTATTTGTTAAACACCTACGTTAGAAATAACCTACCTTAAAATTCAGGTCTACCTACATAATAGGTACCTACCTATATTATTTGTTGAAAAACTAGGTTGCTCCTATGATCGCGAAAACTAGGTCGCTCCAGTGTCAATTAATTGTTATTGTACGAGCTACGCTCGACATAATTGCGAAACGGCGTCAAACTGCATCATCATCATTTTGTTTACTTTGAAACTTTAAATAATTAGTAATAAGTTCAGTACGCATTCGGTCATCAAGCATTCCGCGCGTTCTCATCTATCAGTCATTAATATCAAGTGTTCTTTGGATAATATTTTGGACAATACAGTACTTAAACCTACATACAAAGTTTATCATTTCGCCTATATCAAGTTAAGTGTACAAGCAGGTATCTGTACACCTGGTCCTTCGTAGCTTTCCGTAAAGCGGGATCTTAACGCGAATTAAGTGCACGTGTTCGTGGGCCGGTCCTGACTTTATACACGTGGACAGTGCCAGCAGGCTCTATCGTTATCAAATACTCGTAGTGTGTTTAAGAGACGTTATCAGGATCAAGTTATAGTGCTATCAAGCCGCACAGCAGCACATCATGATATCTACTACACCCGAGTGACGTGGCATCAAGGCATACCGTGACCCTTTGGTATCAAGTACAAAGGCTCATCAAGTAAGATCTTTCCTTTTTGACTACTTATTATCATGTCGCGAGTAGAAGAACTTCTTTCTGAGCAGGAGAAGATCGCAGCGGCGATCGATGCGCTCTATACCAACTTTAAAAAGGACGGGGCCGAGCGTAAAACCCCAGAGTATATCCAAAGACGTTTAGAAACATTAGATAAATATTGGTCTCAATTCAATAATAATCATCTCACGTTAGTTAACATAGGTGATGCATCTCTGGATTATTTCGCAAGTGAAAAGCACGGTTTTATCCAATCTCAATACCAGAAAATTCGTGATACGATTAAGAATTATTTGCCATCAAGGAGCGCTGGGGCAGAGGAGAGACCTCAGACGCCTAAGCTCAAACCTCCAACATTTGTAATACCGAACCCTCAAGAACAAGATAGGGCAACCGCAAGCAAGACTGAAGATATGTTGAAAAAACAATTAAGCAATTTCAAAGCTTATATGAGGACGGTATCTAATATCAACATAGACCTTGTCTCAGAAAAGTGGGAGTTCGAAGACTTGTTGAGCACTTTGCAATCTCGTTGGTCTGTTATTGACAAATTACAGTGGGAGTTGGATGCAGAATTAGGTGGCTCGAATAGGGAATATGAACAGGAGTTTTCGAAATATGAGTCTCATTATAACGATCTCAAAAAGGCTATCAATAGAAAGATGTGGTCTGTCGCCCATATTGGAAAAAGCACTACAAAAATGGACATACCTATGTTTACCGGCAGCTATAGTCAGTGGATCTCTTTTAAGGATCTTTTTACAGAAACCATTCACCGCAATCCATCTTTATCAGATGCCCAAAAATTACAGTTCCTTAAGAGCAAGCTTAGGGGAGAGCCTGAAAGATTAATACAACATTTACAAATTAGTTCAAATAATTACGCTATAAGTTGGTCTATACTTAATAACAGATATGACAATATTAGATTAATTTTTACTGCTCATGCCAATGCACTTTTGAATATCCCAAATGTACAGCAACAATCAGCAAAATGGTATCAAGCGCATTCATGACGTTACCAATGAATGCTTAAACGCAATAAAAAATTTAGGAATTGACACAGGATCATGGGACCCTCTTTTAGTCCATATTTTATCCCAAAAGTTGGATACTGAATCATATCAAGATTACATGGAGTCAGTAAAGCAACCAAGAGCTATACCCAATTTAAAAGAGTTTTAAGAGTTTTTGGAAACAAAATTTACAACCTTAGAGTCATCGCGGCGAAAACAAGACAATATCACGCAAAAATCATATTCATACGATACGAATCAAGCTACGGGAAAACAGGCTTCTAACACTTATCAAAAACCTAAGTATCACAAAAGTTCATTTTCATCAAGCGCTCGAGTTATCTCGTCTAACAATGGTGCAAATAAAAGCGTTAAAAATTTCACGAACAGTAAATATTGGTGCGTTGTTTGCAATAGCAACGACCATGGAATATATTATTGCCAAAAATTTTTGGAGATGCCTTCTCAGGTAAAGAAAAACGTTCTGGATAAACATAACCTTTGCTATAACTGTCTCTATAATCATCATGGTCACCCTTGTAAATCCGAAAAGAGATGCAAAGATTGCACTAAAGACCATAACTCAATATTGCACGAGGTGTTTCAACCAAGTCACGTGACACCTCACCGCACGCGGCCGGAAACAAGTTCATCGGCCGCTGTTTCGGGTCAACACGCGTCATCGTCAATGCAAGTGTAAGGTAGCCATGTCATAGTAGTCATGAAAACTTTAATTAAAAATTTACCAAATTATTCAACACCCAAGCCAAACTGGGGATACCTTAACCATATCAAACTAGCTGACCCTGCATTTTATGCAAACCGCCCGGTAGACATACTGTTAGGAGCTGACGTATACTGCGCTATTTTAATGGAAGGCATATGTAGAGAAAGTCCGACCTTGCCCACTGCGCAACAAACACAATTGGGATGGATCCTGAGCGGAAATATCAAAACATTCCATTGTAACGTAGTTTTGAACGATTTATCATCAATAGAAAGGTTTTGGGAAGTGGAGGATATCACAGAATCTTCAAATTTATCTTTAGAAGATCAACAATGCATGCAATATTATCAGAAAACAACAGTACGGAGACAGGACGGCAAATATGAAGTTAGAATACCATTTAAACCGATTTATCAGGAGAAATTAGGCGAATCAAAATATAAAGCAAAAGCGCAATTTTATCAATTAGAACGAAAATTTGCAAGGCAGAAGGAAATTGCAAAACAATATAAATTATTTATTAATGAATATTTGTCGTTAGGCCATATGACACGCGGCGCCGGCGCCGGCGATGACGTCGGTAACATAAAACCTACCTATTATTTACCTCATCACTGTGTGCTACGTGACGACTCAACAACTACTAAATTACGAGTTGTCTTTAATGCGTCAGCTAAAACATCAAGCGGTTTTAGTTTGAATGATGTCATGTGCAGGGGCCCAAATCTACAACAAGATTTACAGAGCCTAATTATCAAGTGGAGACAATACAAGTACGCGTACATGGCTGATATTGAAAAGATGTTCAGATAGATTTGGGTACATCCAGATGATCAGTCATGTCAGAAGATTATCTGGAGAAATGAGCAAAACCAGCACGTCAAAGAGTATCAGCTAGCAACTGTCACTTACGGCACGAAGGCGGCTCCATTTCTCGCCATGATGACGCTTAAGCAACTCGCAAAGGACGAAAGGCCCAATTTTATTAACAGCGCTGCCCCTGATGCCCTGGAGGGAAGTTTCTACATGGATGATTTTGTCCATGGATCAGATTCCGTCCAGTCAGCAAAAATTTTACAACAGGATTTGATCAAGCTATTGCACTCAGGTGGCCTTAATCTCAGAAAATGGAAGGCAAACTCGGCTGAGCTTCTAGTAGATGTTAGCTGCGACCAACTTTTCGACTTCAAACAAGTGGAGTCTACGAAAACCCTCGGACTTGGCTGGAACCCTAAACACGATACATTTATATTTCAATCAAAAATGACACCGAACACCGCCGCCACTACAACCATAACAAAACGGATGTTTCTGTCAGAAATATCGAAATTGTATGACCCGCTCGGCTGGATTTCGCCCACCACTATCAAGCTCAAAATTCTATTTCAAGATGTATGGAAGGCCAAAATACATTGGGATGAAGCAATACCCGAGGAAAGAAGAAATGAATGGGATAAAATCAAGAAAGAAATATTATTGATAAATGACATGGAAATACCGCGATGGATTCAAACAAGGCAACATGACACCATCGAGTTACGCGGCTTCAGTGATGCGAGCACAAAGGCCTATGCTTGCGTCATCTACTGTAAAATTAAAAGAGACCAAGATTTCTCAGTAGTGATAGTAGCAGGAAAAACTAAATTAGTCTCTATTGATAAAAACACATCATTGCCGCGGCTTGAACTTTGTGGAGCAGTTTTATTATCAAAATTGATGTCGAAAATTGAAATAAAACGACGTATTCCCAGAGACGAGTGGCAAAGACAGACAATGTTTTATTTCTAACTATAGAAGTAAACACATAATTTGAAATACATGTCTATATGTCTAGTGACAATAAAAGACAGATGGCCAGTACGATACATGGCCAGTGCTAATACATACTGTGTAGATATTAAACCTTCAACATCCCCACTATATCTAACAATATGTATATACACAATTATTACAATCTTTGAAATACTTACCTAATATATCCAAAAACTGATAATGTTTCACAACACATAAAGCCTTTCTGAATACATCAGCTGGCATCTCAGCTGTAGGCAAATACTTCACATTTACAATTGTATTTACTACATATTCTATACAAAAGTAAAATATCTCAATAGACGCTTTACATTGCACAATGTTCTCTAGAATAGCAATTGTAAAAGTAACTCAAAAATCTAACTGCATAAGTACTATCAGGCCTGGTTAAAACTGCTAAGTACATTAGACAACCAATAGCTTGATATGGGAATTTTCCAACATAGTTTTCCCCCTTACATACATGCAAGTTAATTTTTGTAACACCTCATCAATATAATCAGACTGGTTCAATGTGATAGATTTCTCAGATATATTAACACATTGACACCAATGACTTTCTTAAGTTTGAAATACTAACTAATACATTTTTCAAATATTCTGGTTCTATACAACCATTTGAAAAAATAAAAATCTCTACAAAAAAATATTTCAAACTTTTGTATACATACATGGACCTATCTTAGATCTCCTATAAACAATACATTCATAGCAACCTCCTATAAACAATACATTCATAGCAACTAGATCTCCTATAAACAATACATTCATAGCAACTGGATCTCCTATGAACAATACATTCACAGCAACTAAATATGCACGGAACCGAATTTTGTTATAATATCACTGTCATATTCTACAAGGCACCCACTTACACTGCACAACCCTACCATCTTGTGAACTATCACATAATTCCCATGCATCATTTTCTTTAGTTCTTCTTGCATGGTCAACATCCACTGTTTCTTTTCTGGTCCATCGCAGTGTCAAACCTGCCCCATCATAGGTTTCAGCGCTTGTACAAAGATTTAACATACCATATCTCTCTGGTGGTTTCAGTGTTCGTCTGGGTCTGTCCATGAACCCTTCATTTTCACACTAAAGTATACTCTCTGAGTCTTTATAATCACTGTTGGAGTTATCTTCAAGACTAGATATATGTAGATTCCAAACTTGTTACCTTCTGGGCTTGTTGTTTACCTTCAAGACTAGATGTTGATTCCAAAACCTGTTACCTTCTGGGATTGTTCTGGTTTAACCTAATCCCCCACTGAAGCAACATTCTGGTCTTGCACCTGAATCACACATTCCGAATTGATTTCTGGCTTCAATTTCAGGCCTATGACCTGAAATGATACAACGTTTGCCCATCGACCGCACTTGTAATTTCTTTATCTGGTTCTGCCTTTATACAATGTTTCATGCCTTCCAGAACCAAGAAATTTTCTGCAGCGAAACACCAATCCGAATAATTATCGCGTCCCTTTAGTTTCGGCACATTTACTAGGTAGTTGCTAGCCATTTTGTGAAACTGATATACGGCGATAATTAGAATTACAGCTAAATCGCACTGAATACTGTCTTTTAACACTTGCTTGCAAAATTCTTGTTAAAACGAATACTGTCTTTTAACACTTGCTTGCAAAATTCTTGCTAAAACGACTCAATTGCGATTTTAACACTTGCTCGCAAAATCCTTGTTAAAACGAATACTGTCTTTTAACATTTGCTTGCAAAATTCATGCTAAAACGACTCAATTGCGATTTTAACACTTGCTCGCAAAATTCTTGTTAAAACGAATACTGTCTTTTAACACTTGCTTGCAAAATTCTTGCTAAAACGACTCAATTGCGATTTTAACACTTGCTCGCAAAATTCTTGTTAAAACGAATACTGTATTTTAACACTTGCTTGCAAAATCCTTGTTTAAACGACTCAATTGCGATTTTATGAGCTCCCTGGGCCCATAACCTGAAATAAAACGACGTATTCCCAGAGACGAGTGGCAAAGACAGACAATGTTTTATTTCTAACTATAGAAGTAAACACATAATTTGAAATACATGTCTATATGTCTAGTGACAATAAAAGACAGATGGCCAATACGATACATGGCCAGTGCTAATACATACTGTGTAGATATTAAACCTTCAACAAAAATCATAGCATGCCTTAATAACTATAATATCAAGATATTTGGTTGGGTGGATTCTATGGCTGCATTGGGATGGCTAAATGGAGATGCAAATAAATGGAAACCCTTTGTGGCCAACCGCGTAAAACATGTTACTGCGGTCATGCCCCCCATCTGTTGGCAATATATCAAGTCAAAGGAAAATCCTGCTGATTGCGCCAGCAGAGGCTTGACCCCGGCGCAATTGAAAGAACATGACCTTTGGTGGCGCGGACCGACCTGGCTCTCAACCTTAAAAACAGTTGAAGATGCAGGACAACATCATTTTGAAACAAATTTGGAACTCAAACAGAGCAAACAAGTCAATATCGCAATAGTTGAACGGGAATTTATAAAAGATTTAGTTAACAAATTATTACAGAAACAAAGTTCATTTACCAAGGCCATCAGAGTTTTAGCATGGATCTGTCGTTTAGTTTGTAGAAAAATTCATATTATTTATCAGTGGACGAGTTAACAAAAGCAAGGAACATAATTATAAAGCAAAGCCAAGCTAGCGAGTTTTATGAGGAAATCAATTGTTTACGACAAGGGAAACTATTGAATAGGCAGAGTAAAATACTATGCTTAAATCCCACATTAGATAAGGATGGCTTATTGAGAGTCGGTGGCCGATTAAAACACGCCAACATGGACCCTGATATGAAGCACCCATTGATCGTACCGAGCAATCGAATAGCCGAGCTAATCATTGACCATGCACCTGAAAGCACCTTCCATGGTGGTGCTAAACTTACTATGTCTTTCATCAGGCAAAAGTATTGGTTGCTTGGTGGCATCAGAGCCATCAAGAAGAGGCTACGTCAGTGTGTTACGTGCAGAAGACAGAACCCGAGAAAGACGGCTCAGATAATGGGTGATTTACCACCATCAAGGGTAAACCCTTCACACCCCTTTTTTCACACAGGAGTTGACTACACAAGACATGTGTATATAAAGGCCAACAAGGGTCGTGGTATCAAGACCATGAAGGGGTACATAGGGGTACGTGTTCATATGTATGGCCACGAAGGCAGTACACCTAGAGCTCGTCTCTGATATGACGTCATCCTGTTTTCTCGCCGCTCTCCGGAGAATGGCCGCTAGACGCGGAGTCCCCGGCCACTTATACAGCGATCAAGGTACAAACTTTATAGGGGCCAATAAAGTACTACAGCGAGAATTTGAAGAAATCAAGAAC
The DNA here is from genome assembly GCA_944739405.2 of Euclidia mi. NCBI lineage: Eukaryota > Metazoa > Arthropoda > Insecta > Lepidoptera > Erebidae > Euclidia > Euclidia mi. The sequence continues at coordinate 57,378,704 of OX123190.2, forward strand.
TCAATTAGTCAACAACACTGTATCTCGGCAATAGCAAAAATGGACATTAATTGGCATTTCAATGCCCCAGCATGGCCATCTGCAGGCGGCTTTTGGGAAGCTGCCGTCAAGAGCGTAAAATATCACCTAAAACGCGTCATAGGAGAACAACGCCTTACTTACGAGGAATACAGCACCCTATTAGCGCAAATAGAAGGATGCCTAAATTCAAGACCACTCTGTGCGTTATCGGAGGATCCGGAAGAACTTGATTTTCTCACCCCATCACACTTCTTGGGTAGCGGGCCTCTGTTAACAATTTATGAAACAGAAAAAGATCTAAGAACCAGGTGGATATTAGTACAGAAAATTGTAAATTAACAGTATTTCACAAAGTGAAACTTCCAAAATGCCACGGATGTACAGTAGCGCGTCTTCACGTGAAGTCGGAGGAGATTTCTCTCAACTCGACGTACTTCGCGGAGAAAACACAAACGTAACCACAACGTAACAACAAAAGCAACAAAAAACAGAACAAGTGGCGACAGCCGAAAGAAAACATCAAAATAGGCAATGTAGTAGTCATCCAAGATGACAATCTGCCGCCTGGACAATGGGCGCTCGGGAAGGTTGTTGAGCTTCATCCGGGATGCGATAATTACGTAAGAGTCGTCACACTCAAAACAAAAAATGGTTTTATCAAGCGACCAACTATCAAGCTTTCCATTCTTACTTCAAGTCAGTTCAAGGAAAAACAAGTTGAAAATAAGCTAGAAAATCAGGAAACTAAAACACAAAAGCGACGTAGAAAAGGCCTTATCAGTTTTACTAAAATGGCAATGTCTTTATTGTTATTCTTTACGGTCATTGCACCTTCCTCGCAAATCGCATATAATATTACATCACTTCAAAACAATAACAGTCTGTATTTTGATTCAATTAGTAATATGCATTTGATACGAGACTATTGGCGGCTAGTGTTGTATTACGATACTCATCCTTATCAAGAAGGCAATACAACTCTACGGAAATACATTGACTATCTGGAGAAAATATGTTTAACAATAAAAATAGAATCACATTGCTCCCCGATAATATTACAGTTACAGCACGTGTTCCGAGAATTGCAACATAATATTAATATTCTTATGAACTACCAGACAATTACAATCGGAGGGCGACGTCAGCGTCGCGGTCTAATTAACGGTATCGGCAACTTAGCAAATGGCCTCTTTGCTGTCTTAGATGACCGTTTCGCGGAAAAATACGAAAAGGATATCGCTTTGATCAAGAGCAACCAAAATCATCTGGCGGCGCTTTGGAAAAATCAGACATCGGTAGTGGAAGCCGAGTTTAACTTGTTGAAAAGATCAGAGGGTACCATGGAACATCATCATAAACTAATACATCAGAAACTAAATATGATAAACACGGCTCTATATCAGATTAGCGCGGGAATTCAAAACCTTTCACGAGCAACAGATTTTATCGAAACAGCCATAATGGCAAACAATATATTGTTTACTTTGAGAAGTATACAAGTGACACTCTTAGATACCGTAACAAATATTTATAACGGCAAATTTAATTTCCAACTTCTTAGTTCTGAGCAGTTAAGGCATGAGTTGAATGTTATATCTGGCCAACTACCGAAAGATCTATCATCTCCAATCGATAATTTCAACTTAGCTGACATATACAACTTACTCCAAGTTCGAATAAGGATGTCTCCGCAATACCTTATCATTGAAATTAAAATACCACTAATCGGAAGAGACATGTATGAAATCTTTAGGCTCATTCCCTTACCTTACCTGACCGGACAACAGATGAGAACTGTACTGCCAGTATCGGAATACGCTGCTATTAACCTCAAGAAAGATGCTCTTATCTCCATCACAGAAACTGACCTACAACAATGTATGCAACAAAATACTAATTTAGTTTTATGTCATTTGAGGCGACCTATCTACCACATCAAAGATGATCAGAGCTTATGTGAAACAGAACCTGGGACAAGGATATGTAAATCTGCGACCAGCCTTTGTACCAATATATGGAGAGAATTACACAAATTAAACGAATATTTTTATTTTTGTTGTAACCAGTGTCATATGAAACTACTGTGTGAAGGTCATGTTACCGCCGCAGCGGTAACATGATATTCACACAAACCGTAGCCGTAGCCTATTAGGTGGACGGCGCGCCGTCCACCTAATAGGCTACGGTTTGTTTACAGTCAATGCAGGCTGCATAATTAAATCAGCTGATTTCTATGTGTACGCTCATAAATCGGAAACAAGTAAAATCAAGATAAGTTCTGAAATTGAGGCTCCAAAAATATCCCCAATGAATCATATGATCAATGTATCAATACCAACTGCCATTGAGTCGAATAACATGCCACCAGCATCTTATAAACAGCTACACGAGATTCAGGAACAAATAGATATTATGAAAGAAAATGTGCCAATTATTGAGACTATCTCCACGCATGATGTGCATCATTACGCCGTAATTTACACGATCATCGGCATTATGTTATTAGTCGCAACTATCTACGTGGTGAGGCAAATACGTGAGCGTCGTCAAGTATTACAAACAAGCAACAGCGGGACCGTCGTCGCAGGAGCCGACGCCGGGCGCGGCACCAGCAGCCGCGGTCGAGCAGCAAACCATAAGCCAAAGGCAGTGTTCAAAGTGTTGTGTTTGTGAACCAGTGCAGTGTAGTGATAAAATCAGTGATCTTAGTGAAGTGAGTGTAGTACCCCCTAAAACAAGTGCGCATATTCACAAACAAAATCGCGGTACATCTCCCATACTTCGTTCGGTATTTCCACTATCGGAACAATAATAGTTTACTTTAAGATCTTATAAAGTTATCATCTTGTAAATCATGATTAACCATAAAACGTTTTAGGTTTATTATACAATTATTTTATCACTATGTCTCACCTGACATCTCATTATCAAGTTTACTAACCTCATCTTCTTCGGCGCCTTGGAGCATGTACGAGCTACGCTCGACATAATTGCGAAACGGCGTCAAACTGCATCATCATCATTTTGTTTACTTTGAAACTTTAAATAATTAGTAATAAGTTCAGTACGCATTCGGTCATCAAGCATTCCGCGCGTTCTCATCTATCAGTCATTAATATCAAGTGTTCTTTGGATAATATTTTGGACAATACAGTACTTAAACCTGCAAACAAAGTTTATAATTTCGCCTATATCAAGTTAAGTGTACAAGCAGGTATCTGTACAGATATCAATTCTCTACACGTCTTAAAATAATGTGAAGGATTGTACATATTTCACATTAGAAATAATAATTTGAATTTATTATTTCATAATGTGACGCTTTATCATTTCTCTGCAGCAGCATGAGAAAACCATAAGAAAAGTTCATCCGGAATGTTAAATAATAAATTAGTAGGCATCTGGTGATACCAGTAGCTTATATTGTACAATGACTTAGAAGCCAAGTCAAGTGGGAGACAGGCTCTGTTTTGTATGATTAATGACGCGGTCGTTAAGCGTCGAGACTGCAAATGGCAACAGAGTGTCGTCTTTATTTTCTGTTAAATGCGTTCATCTTTTATCTACATTTGTGTCAAATCTTGGTGACGTCACAGTTATTTGTTGAATGAATGCCGTGGAGCCTGCCTTTTTGCGTTTTAGCTTTTAGGCTAGGGTTGGCAGCTTTTAGATATATTATTATGAAGGGTGGTACGGTTACGTTTAATTGAATTCTTATAAATGTGGCAATTATTAAATATTTTCTATCTTGCAACCAATGAATCATAGACATAATTATGTAAAATCATAACGATAATTGACCTTATAAATCCAAAAGTGTTTATCCACGGGCCGTTTTGAAATCAAGCCTGTCGAGTTTTATAAATATTTTCATTTTAATATACTCGACTTCTACCCATATAAATCTTCCTCTTGAATCATTCTATCTATTAAAAAACTGCATTAAAATCCGTTGCGTAGTTTTTAAGATTTAAGCATACAATGGGGCAGACAGACAGAAGACAGACTTTGTTTTATACTAAATATGTAGTGATTAGACCTTGAAGACACACGTAAGACTTTAGTTGTCGCCTAGTCAGAAATGTGATAATGGATTACGTGACGCATTTTTGTAATACCTACATCATCTTGGATGCGTTACGCAGGCAATGGAAGGGTGACAGCTATTGAATAAATAATAAAAATTGTGATAAACGTTGTGTCTTAAATTTAAAGATCTCTTTCATGAATTCATTACTTTTACAACGTTTTTTAAATATTACCATCTAAAGGCGTTCGTTTATAAGTGTGTGTAAGCTGTGATAATTATGTTTCATGTCGATCACTCATGTCTTAGCAGCATACTTAAGAACGCCATGATTTGGCCAATATACTCGTAGCACCGAACATTATTTGTAGTTCTGAGATTGACCGCACGGTTGGCGTAGTGGTTTAAGTGGTCGCCTCACCGCTTGACACTGCGCCGAGTCTAGTGGGTTCGATTCCCACACGAGACAACACTTTGTGTGATCCATAAATTGTTGTTTCGAGTCTAGACGTCCATTGTGTCCGTTGGTTGTACGTTTGTAAAGTCCCCCGCAACACAGGATTTATTCCTAGTGCGGGAGTTGTCTTTTCAAAAAGAAAGAAAGAAAGAAGATTGTCAAGAAACTTCATCATTCAGTTGTGTGTCTCGTTTGTGCAGTTTAGAATCGCGTATGTTGGTATCTTTTTGAGCTCCGTGCAATAGGCTGTCCGTGAAACCAATGATAATCAGCAGCACCACAACAGTCAGTGACAACAGTCGCAGAATGCAAAAAAAAAACTAAAATATAAAATAAATAAATAATATACACAAGATTATGTATTTTTCATCAGACACAGTCAAAGGTAGTCAACTGATCATGTTTAGCATTTGCATTCTGAGCCATGATGTACATAACAAAATACTCCCACGTCTATAACGTTATAGCAATGTAAGCAGACCTATGAATGGTTCTGTACCTTTTTTTCGTGCTTATACTTCGCGAAAATATGTCAATAAACACACGGTAGCCCTACTTATAATTGATATACATAAACCTGTTTGCGACACCCCTACCACACGTATGCCGTACCTACTAATGCCACATCATACACAACAAGATCATACACCACAACTCATTAGCACAACAATGGCACGCCCCTACTTCCTAAAACAATTTGAAAAGAAAAAGACAATAAGACGTCGCAGTATAACACAATTTTCAAAAGTAAAACATTTATTAAAAATGTAAATATGAAATTTTGTGACTGGGCCACTGTGGGGATTTATAAAAGTAGAGCTAAGTTGTACGAATTATACGGTATGAGACAATATAATTTTGAACCTTCTTTTACAAAAAAAAGGAAAAAAATATTATTTTTTTTTTTGAAGGGATTGTGCTTCTGCTAAGTCATTTTATTTAAGCAACAAAATAAAGCAGTCTGACAACAAGATTAAATCAACTTGGAATATGATCAATAATGAAACTGGGCAGTCTAAGCCGCGTGAAACTAGTATACAACTGATATGCAACAATAAAATTCTTAAAGATGAATTAGATATAGCTCAAACTTTTAATGCTTTTTTCAAACATACCTATTTCAACAACCAGCTCCTTGAACTCCTCGTCTGAGAAGGCTGAATCTTTGATGAGGGAGAATGTGGGAAAGCTTCAGTGGGGTGCGCAAATAACTGGACTCGCAGGGCGGCTCAGTTTGGCAGCATACGCTGTTAGGAAAATAAGACAGCTTACTGATGTGGATACAGCTAGGCTGGTATATTTCAGCTACGTCCATAGCGTTATGTCCTATGGCGTATTGTTGTGGGGCAGGGCGGCAGATAGAGAGATCATATTCAGAATTCAAAAAAGAGCGATACGTGCAGTCTATCAGTTGGGTGCACGTGACTCCCTTAGAGAAAGGTTCAAGGAAATTAGGATATTAACTGTTGCATCAGAGAGCATACTTGCAAATATTATGTATGTAAAGTGAAACATACATAAATATGCCAGAATCAGTGATAGACATACGATATTTACTAGGAACAAACATAAATTAGAGGGTAAATACCATCGCCTACATAGAGTGCATAACTCATTTGCAGGGCTCGGTGTGAGATTATTTAATAAAATTCCTACTAACATTATCGATTTACCATTAAACAAGTTTAAGACTACTGTTAAGAATCATCTTATTAAGAGGGCCCACTATACAATTAACGAGTATCTAATAGATAAGGAATCATAGGAGTAATTGTCTGAAATTTATAGTGGGTCTATTTGACATATTATGTGCTTTGTAATTTTGTGCTTTTAATGTACCTATGTTCTTTTGTGCTGTATTGTATTTTTGTGCGTTTAATGTCATGTAGTTTTGTGCTTTTGATGTAGTGTAGTCTAGAGTCTTCTAATGTATTCTAGAGCTTTTAATGTATGTTTCGTATATTTTTTTTTTTGTGTGCTTTTAATGTTTCTATGTGCTCTTTGTGCTTGTATTTAGTTTGTGTGACCCTAAGCAATGTACCTATATTAATTAATGTAATTATGTATGTAATATGATGTAATTTTTATTGAAAAAAGTGCACACGAGTTTCTCACCAGTTCTTCTCATAGTGCGTTACAACTCGGAGCGGGTACTTAGATTGATTTTAATCCTACCCAAAACAGTGGGATTAAAATTAATCTAAGCTTCGGTAAATAATTTTCTTCTCTTAAATATTAATAAGTAATGATCATATAATTTTTAATTTCATTTAATGTAATGTAAGCTTTGACGTTTTTAAGCGCCCCTTGGGGCCCAAGAACTAAATCATATTTAATTGATTAATTGATTGCAGTCTTAGTTAATTCAGCTGCATTCGGCATAGAACTTCCTGAGGTTTTACTTTCAATTGAAGTGTGGTAATGGGGAAAACTAAGGGTACCTTACAATGGAGGTCATTAGTGAGGCAAAAGTTGTTTGAAACGGTACCAAATTCACACTTGATTCTATGAAACTGAACTTTTTAGGTTGTAAGTCAAGAGTTTTTGTAAGGTAGTGTCCAGTCTAATGTAGCTGTGATGAATAGGCAATTCTTTTAGTTTTGGGGAACGATTTGTGCGTAACAAAAAATTTTCAAGTTAGCGAAGGTCTGATTCATCTAAATGTTAAGCAAAATGCTTTTACTGGAAATAATAAATTCAAGGAATCTGCTGTATAAATGCTGAAATTTTACATTATTTATTAAATCAATGTGTTATTTCGTTTCAATTCTCTTAAATGTTACGATGTATCAACGTTAGCTCTGGAATACTCTAAGTGGACATACGGATAACATTTATGTACGTACGCTCAGAAAGATTCAGAAAAATTTAACCCAGTCCGACTCATTTTATTTATTTCGTACATGCAAAACTGACAGCTAAATATTGTGTTTATCATCAGAATGCCCGACATTTTTTAAATGCCGGGCATTGTGTTTTGTAATTTTTCAAATCATACTTAAGTTTATCTAAATATATATAAATCCGTGTGACAACGGATTAGTTATAAATCGTTACTCCATTCCTTGGATGTCGTAAGAGACAACTAAGAATAATTCTCGAAGTAAGTAGTCATCATCATCATCAGTCTTTAACAGTCCACTGCTGGACTAGGCCTCTCCTTTAAAAGTAGGAATTGGCCATATTGTATGTTATAATAGCATAATAATTGCCAATTTCAGCTAAACTTCAGAAGCCATTAGAAGACTACGTTGCTACAATACCTAAAATTTCACTGATCCCCGCACCAAAACGTTTAGGTGTTATTGGCGCACGGTTGTCACCAATGCCGCAAGTGAAATCGCCAGTTATGGTTTACCTGGACAGTCATTGTGAGTGTGGTAAAGGTAGGTTAGCAATAATTCAAGTGAACCTATTTAAATTACTCTTCTTAACGATATACCTTTATTAAGGTGAGTAATGCTTATTTGCAGACACACTTAGGCTTATACCCTGTGGTGGGTAACTAATGCCTTTTTGCCGCCTAGGTTGACATCAGATGACTGTGAGCACGTTGAAATATATTATTATGGTATCTAAATAAACTAACAAAAATTAACCAATTTGGTTTACAAATAGATGAAATATGCAGAGAAGTATTCCTACACAAGGGATGGTATGGTAAGGTAGCACGGGCTGTTGCCGCAACTCCACGTGCCGGCGTGCATTTTGCGTACTTCAAAAATACAAAGTAGCCTTGCTTCTGGTAATACATGGCAGTTAAACCTATTATATGACTATATACAACCTAGAGAGATGTATCCGATTGCCACTCAATCATTTGAAATTTGATCGCCCAGCAGTGCTGCTTCAATATTATTAATAGCTTGATCTATGATATAAGCATAATGTACGGTAGTTCGATTTCGCATACGCAGTTAGATCTGAAAACAGCAGTAGATATCGTGGGTATAATAGAAGAACTAAATAACTCAGATTTTGGCCAAATTGACCATTTTCGTGAACCCCAAAACGTGCCGCATCTTTTGGTCTAACAAACATTCTTATATCTTAACCCAGTCCAAAAATAAAGCCATTTTTGTGTTTCAATTGAAGAAATAGATATTTATAAATGAACATTTCTTATTAGTAGAAAAAATTACTAACTCTATATATAAATGAACAACTGTGACTTCTGATCAATTGAGTATGAAATGAATTAACTAAATTGAGTTATTTAGTTCTTCCGCGCACGAAAATATTTTAAATGAAACTAGTCAAGTTGAAGGAAAACTAAACAACTTGAGTTATTTAATTCGGGCATTAATGAAAGTTCTTTTGTTTTTAAATAATTATTTTTATTTATTTCTTCTTCGAGAAAATATAAATTTATAAGAGATCCCAATCAAATAAATGTCAATAAGTGAAATTATGTAATATTTCTATTTATAGCATACGCACGTAAGCAAAGTGGTCGTGCAATTCAGTAGTACAAATTAGCGCGAAATAATGTAAACCTATAGATCAACCATTCTCAAAGTGTGCTCCGCGGAGCGCCAGGGCTCCACGAAGCATCTCTAGAGGCTCCACGACAATTTTGCTCCAATTAAAATAAAATTACTTAATTATAACTAAATCACTAGGTAGCAGAATACAGCAAAATGGTCGATTTTGATTCTAATCTCACTGCAACTTAAAGTAGTAGTAGGTGCTATATGCTATGTTTTACCGGCGATTTATTACAATCGCATAATTGTAGTATAAACAGATATAGGTACTATTATTAGACATATTATGTTACTAAGCTAGGCAGCGATAGCCTAGTGGAGATATCAACAGACTGCTATTCACAGGGCTCGGGTTAGAATTTTAGGCAGTAAATTTTTGAAGTAATGTGTTTAAATTGTTAATTATGGCTTGCCTCGTGCCTCAGAGAGCAGCTCTTTAAGACTGGGTGGCGTGGACACCCCTTCCTACTTTTTTCTGACATCAAGATTTGATGTCTTCCAGCCACCGGTGCAGGCTAGGTTTCTTAAAGGCTTTAGTACCGTTGGCCAAATCCATACAGAGCATACTTTTTCATAGGTTATTTAGAAATCTGAAGAGTACAACCGGCCGCTGTGGCTGTCTTTTGCGGATTACGAAAATGCCTTCAACTTCATTGAAACTGGGCTATCCTGTAATGCACTGCCTACACTACATGTCTCTCAGAGAGTTATGAAAAGGACAGTGCTAGGGATTTCGCTGATGGCTAATTTTTGGCACGAGATTATCCGACAGAAGACCAAAGTTACTGACATAGTTCAGAGTTATAGAAATTGTGGATTAAAAGCAAGTTCTCAAATTAAGGCCACGCCTCGGCAAGCCTAATGGTGGCCGCCAGAATGGGTCTTGTGGCATATCCTGGGGAGGCCCACTTCTAGGAGTGATAGGCTGATGAAATGAGTTAAATGAGATGAAGTAGTTAATATAATTGTTTGACCATTATTCGTCCCCTTCCTATTATGAAAGCCTAAAGGTGAGAAAAGACCTCGCGAGATAGCGAGCAAGGCGTAACATGGCAAACCGATACTCCGAAGAGGTAGACAGAAGTTGTAATTATTACACCCACATTTGGTCATGTCATGCATTTTTACGGTCCTACGTAAAAAGGGTGTCTATTGACATTGCCGGGCACATTGCCAGACTTTGTTCTACTACTGAGAATTCGGAAAAATCAGTTACCTACACGCTTGCCTAACCCGGGAATCGAACCCAAGACCTCTCGATCAACAGACGCATAGGTTACTTACTGAGCCATGGAGGCAATCAGCGACAAAATAAATATAAAATACACGAAGATTTATGTCAGTAATATAGTCTTTTCTGCAAATGTGGACCTTTTTGCACACAACTTCTGCCTGCAATTTATTTAGTAATAAAGCGTAGTAAGCTGCAGTAATAGTTATCCCTTTCGATCTCTCTCCATGAACATCCCAAAAAACAGTCAGAGCATCACTTTCTCAGCAGAAAAAACGGCCTTTGTCCTTTGGAGTCGGTTCTTCCTTATCAATTTACTGTTTGGAATTTATTATTGATTTGGGCGTATAATGGTGTAACCAGGTTTCATATACAGTCATTAATTGGACCAAAACTTGGACTTATTAGACCTAAACTACGCAAACAGAGCATTAAAAAATGTTCATTCGAACGCGGTTTAGGTCTTAACGTGGCACCCATCGCGCTGGGAGCTTGCTCATGCTTAAATCTTGATTTAATATGTAACTAATACATTTGTTGCTCATTTTTATAGCCTCTGCTATCTCTCTTACTCAATTCAGCGGTCGTCTAGCACCATTTGGTGAAATTTAGCGAGGTTATTGTCAGTGGTTACAGTTTTTGGACGTCCCGGACCTTCATCTGTTCCCTAGCTCTTTCGACCAGGTTTAAATTCAGCTGCCCAAAATTTCATTGTGGTAAATGATGGAGGAGAGAGGCAGCGATAGCCTAGTGGAGGTACTAATGGCAGTCCATGTAGAGGGTATTGAGTTCAAATCCACGGCACGCGCCAATGACTTTTCAAAGTTAAGTGCGTATTAAATTGTTAATTATCGCTTGCCCCGCGCTTCGGAGCACGTTAAACCGTCGGTCCGGGCTGTCATGAAGATCTTTGACAGTCGTTACGGGGAGTCAGTACCCTTTTATAAACTGATACTGGTTTAAACCATGGAATATCGCTATCTCTTTGGGTTGCGGAGGTCAAACGCCAGTCGCTCTGTGGAAAAGTTGATATTCTGTCATATCTGGATAGAACAGTAAGCGGACCTTGGGCTCTAAGACGTGTAAGTCTTGGATGCAACCGGGATCACGCTAGGGCGATGGTGATGGAGCAAAGAGTCATCATAAACAGAGTTTTAATCAAATTTAAATGGCGTCGGCGTATTGATTTTTAATAACAACAATACAATATTTCACATTTTCACAAAAAACACTCACATCGACTCAATCAAATGGCTGTCAAACAGCAATTACTCGTACAAAATAGCTGAAATGTTGGTGGGTAACCGCCACAAGAAGTATAATTACATCCACAACACTTTTTTGACGAGTGCTGCTTCCTTCAGGTTGAGAACTTTTAGACCACCCTAGTATGTTCTAATGCAAAGGAAAGTTATTTTAATTTCATTTGATTTAAGAAGATTTATAATAAGTAATTTATTTGACTTTATTACATAATTATAATATTTTGTTGCCATGCCTAATTCTGTTAATTTTGATATTGTAAGTTTATGTTTATTTTTTTATATATACAATGTTACTACTTCCAATCCAGGTTTTTTATTTCTTGTGAGATCAAAAATAATCAGTGATAAAATTTCACAAATAAACTTTCACTAAGAATGCCTAACTTTCGTGTTTAAATATTTCTTTAGGTTCAAAACTCAATAAGTGAACTTATTTGACCCAAATTCATGTATTCACATTCATCTAGTGTGTGGGAAAACTGAATAACTACAATATAAAATTAGCTAACTACGGTATGTTTGCAATATCTTGGTGTGGCAAAATTGGATAACTTGGTTTTTTATTTTTTTTGGTTTATGATAAAATTTAGTTTTATCAAGCAAAGAATCGACAGCAAACATGCTTAACGCATATAAAATTACCCACGGTAAAATTGTTCTCCATTTCATAGTGATGTAAAAAATGTCAAAAAAACAGTAAATCGCGATTATCTCGAAACATGAAATCTAGAGTTATTCAGTTCTTCCATTATACCCACGATATGTTTCTCTTTTTAACACGTTTTTATCAACTGGTTATGTCGTACCTATCTATTTAACGGAATCTTTGAACGTGAATTTAGCCCACTTTCAAATATCGGATTGAAGTAAAATCTCGTACACTTATCAAGGAACAATAGAATAATTTGAAAAAATACGGTATGACAAAAATACATAAGTTTGCAGGATTAAAGATGATCCTGGAATGCTGTCTGCTTTTATTTAAGGTGCTTACGCAACCAACCTTAGCAAGTATTTTCGAAACAATTTCAAGGTGGCTAGAACTATTGCTCCAACGTATCTCAGATGATCCTACCAGAATGGTCAGCCTAGCAATCGATCAAATACACGAAGCTACCTTCGAATATATAGTCCAAGAGCCTAATCAGCTGCGACTAGGCGGATTCACTTGGGACCTAAGGTTCATATGGATTGGAATACCTCAAGAAGTCTATGCCATCCGAAAACATCTTTCAGCACCAATAAAAACACCCACTATAGCTGGTGGCCTCTTGCCATCGATAAAGCGTTCTTTGAAAAGACGGGATTCTATGATACAGGAATAGAAATCTGAGGTGTGGCAAACTTGGAACTGGCTTTCAAAACGTGGATGTGGGGTGGCTCCATGGAAGTAGTACCTTGTTCACATGTTGGTCATACTTTTAGGAAAAGGATCCCGTACGAGGAAAAGAATCGGTCGTTGAAAAAGAATTTCGTACGATTAGCCAAGGTAATATAAAGTTAAAGATTAAAGTAAAATGTTACTACTCTTTAATGTTTGGTATTGTCTAAGGTTGCAGTATTTTTGTTTCAATTTTTATTCACCTTAAATACTATGCTTTATGCATAGTGGTAATAATAACGTCTATATTTAACAGTTTGTTTTCACTGCAGGTATGGCTCGATGAGTACGCTAAATATTGTTACCAAATGATTGGAAATAAAAAAGGCAATTATGGTAACGTATCCGAGAGGATGGAACTTCGCAAAAAATTAAATTGCAGAACGTTCAGTTGGTATTTGAAAACTGTATATCCACAACTAAAATTACCAGATAAATATGCTGCTAGCGGTCAAGTGAGTATATAATAATATGAATATATCACAAAAGCTTTTTTTTAGTTTGTGTGTTAGTGTGTATTTAAAGTCGTGGCTTTGAAGAATGTATGCCAAGTTTCTGAAATCTAGTGACTTTTCGCTACTCACTGACTACTTCATCTACGAAGAATACAAAACGTTTATGCTACTAATCTAAAATGCTGTCACATATTTCTTTTTACAGAAAGCGTTTAGTGTTTCTAGTAAATGTTAATGAACCGACTTTGGACGACTTATTCATTATAAAAAAGTAAAATCTATTTCACCAGTTTTATAACGACATAACTTTTTCTAATTTCAGATTTACAGCGTGAATGGCTATGCCTTATGTTTGAACGCAGAAACATCAGTCAGAAATTATGAAATTCCTGCGACTTTGGTTTCATGTCACTTCCAAGATGGCAATCAGGTATGTTGTTATGCTCAGTTATTTTATTTTTTAGTAAGCAAAACTCGAAATAATACAATTAGCAATTATTAGTATTTACTTTATTGCGCCTAGAGATGACTAGATTAAGCGCCTGAGTATTATGTCTGGAAAATATATACACGTGATTTAGAAGGTGTAACGCTTGCAATTCCTTACAAAATCGACATTTGTGTATTATACAAAATCTGACGATGAAAAAGAGTGGCCGTGAGTTTTATTGCCCGTTCTTGTTCATGGTTGTCTTATGGTCGCCCTTGCATTGCGAATGTATCATAAAATGAAAGTATCGAATCATTAATCATGTTACTGCTTTGCAAACGTGGCAGTATATGTAAATGTGGAGTCATTAAGTAATTATTTCCCCTTTCATAAGCGTCACATTGTGACCCAAATGAATAAAGGATTTTGACTTTTACTTTGACTTGACTTTAACTCATTTGTAAATTTGACGTTCATAAGCGTAACATTGTGACCTCAGGGACTTGGATTTTGACTTCACGTGTGATATGTTTGCAGTTCTGGTATTACTCAAAGCATGGTGAAATACGACGTGACAACATTTGTCTCGACTATCTATGTAACTCAATCACGTTATATTTCTGCAACAACGCTGCTATGCAAGTTTGGATGTACTTTCAACAGGTAAAATATTTCGTGTACCTACCGTAGCCTTAACATTGATCCAACTTATTTGAAATAATTATTTGACATAATGTTAATAACGTTTTTATTTTGAACAACCAATTGATGACAAATTGCCCTAAATATTGTATTATGTTAGATTGTATTTTCTTAATGTAACGGGTTTCTATCGTGGTCACGTGAGGGCTAATCACATGATTACGACTGGTGTAACCCATGCCGTAACCTGGGGCAAATAGAAATTCTATGACCTTTATTATACGGTTTAAAGATTCTTTATTTCCCATAAGAATAAAATATTCACTTACATGAGAAACACACATTACACATAGGTTGTTAACGCACGTAGGTATACAAAACATGACTAGTTATCAATATTAACATACAATCTCCTTTTATCACTTTCACCATCATTAGTTACACCATAATTTAGTTTTTATTTTGTTTTAAATTAACATAAAGATCACCGAAAACAAGACAGTAAGTTTTATTTAGTAAAATATTGTTAAGAACAAGCAGGTAGTTGCACAAAAACCGACAGAACATACGGCTCGGCCGGTTTCGCAAAGATGTTAATTTACTAGAAGTGGCAAGGCAAGAACGTTAAACGTACCTCAGCGTAGTTAGAATATATAGGTACTTACTACCACAAAAATATTATGATGTTAGTATTAATATTAATTTGTGTTTATAATGTGTTGTTTTATTTGCTTTTAACTATTTGTTACGATTTAGATTCTTTTATATTGTTAGGTAATCTATTAAATAGTTGTGTACCCTCGTACATAAGATTCTTTTTTCCATAGTTGGTTCGTGGGACGCGGAATTGAATATCCTTAGCATTTCTAAGGTTACGTTTATGTCTACTATATTTTTTTGGAAATTTTATTTGAGTATGGATTTTATTGTGTAGTATTTTATATATTAATATGCACGTGTGGTATTTGTAATTTTGTTCAATATTAAGTAATTTTGTTTCTTTATATAATTTACAGCTAGGCGTGAAATAATCATAATTGAATAGATTTTTGATAATATTATTTTGTCCAGTTTGAATTAGTTGTAGGTTCGTTTTGGCGGCAGTGCCCCACACCTCGATAAGGTAATCCAGGTGCGGTTTAACAAGAGAGTTATATATAATATATTTTACCTTTCGTGGTAGGCACCTTGATATACCCCGTACGAGTCCTGAGAGTGACGCCAGTTTTGAACGTAACCGTTCAAGGTGTGGTTTCCACGTAAGATGGTTATCCATTAGGAGTCGTAAATATGTTTCTTTATTTGTTTCATTTATAATTTTACCGTCTATTTTGAGTTGTTTAGTAGTATTTATCTTTTTATTTTTAGCTTTAAATATAGTATAATTTGTCTTTGACGCATTTATTGTTAATAAGTTGCACTGAAACTATATATTGAGCAGATTTAGATCATTTTGCGCACTATCCATGATTGCATCTATAGATTGTCCGGAGTAAAATAAACATGTGTCGTAAGCATATAATGCGATGTCTCCTTTAAGGTCTAGTTCGAATATGTTGTTTATGTATGCTATAAACAATAATGGGCCCAAAATTGATCCCTGTGGAATTCCACAGGTGATTGGTTCCGGCCTGCTTTGACAGTTTCCACTTTTAACTACTTGGAATCTATTCGTCAGATACGACTTAAACATATCAAGTGCAGTGCCGGTTATCCCAATGCTTTTAAGTTTATTTAATAGAAGGTCGTGACTTACAGTGTCAAACGCTTTTATCAGGTCTATGAAAATACCAATGGAAATTAGTTTTTTGTCTATAGTATTTTTTTAAATTTGTAACTAAGTCAATTGTACCAGAGAGCGTGTTAGATTTTTTTCGAAATCCGTATTGTTTATCATTTAGGAAACCAATAGAGCTCAAATAAGTATCTAGTCGATTATGGATAATTTTCTCGAAAATTTTAGAGATAACCTGTAGCACTGATATAGGCCAGTAGTTGTTAGGATCAGTCCTATCGCCCGCTTTAACCCCTTGAGTGTCCTACGGGCACGGTGTGCCCGTAAGAGAAATAGGCCGGTAGTGTCTTACGGGCACGGTGTGCCCATAATGATTCGTGTGGACTTCACTCCGGTGTTGTGTGATTGGTTACAATAATAAAAACGTACATCGACTAGTTACAGGTTAACCAACATAATACCATCAATTTTTACCATATTTCCAAGCTTGCAACCGAGAAAAAATAATAAAATTGCTTATTTTTGTGCTCAGTTTTCTCCGTGCCGCCACATTGCGCTGTGGCGATCAACTAAGTTGAATTTGTGATTTTTTCAAATGTGTTCTCACCGCAAACGTTAAGTGATTGTATTAGTATTATATATTAAATTATTGTCAATTTAGTGAAGTATGTGTTTTAAATATTTTTTTAGCCAGTTATAAAAACATTTACAAAAAAAGTGTTAGTAACTTTTTAGATGCAATTTTCGGGTGTTGGCCGCTAGCCGTCCTCCATATTTTAAATGATTATATGTAAGTATTTATTAATTACTTTACTAAAATATACATAAGTGTTTCACAAAATTGTCTTAGAATCCATTGTTAATAAGACATTTTGTATTGTGTTTACTATAAATAGGTATCAACATGTTTTGTGATTGAGAAATGTTTTCCGTCGGATCGTCAAAATGGCGCAAATATTTTTTGTTGCTATGAATAAATGGTTACTACCCGTGTCAATATTAGTGCAGTGAAAAAGGGAATTTCGTGAATAATTTATGTGTATTTTGGAAAAATGTTTCACATGGTGTAAGAAAAAACAAAGTGACATGCATTTATAATTTTTTTTCGATATGAAAAGGTTAAAGGTAAGCTAATTTAATATATTTCTCATATAGAGTAACTTCTGAACTGTATACGGTTTAATATTTACGTCATATAATTATACCAAACGCGAGAAAATTAAAGTTTTATAACCTATGATCTTATAAACGTTACATCCTCAAAATGGCTGGACACTACCGGAGAAAATGCATTTTAGAGCGGGGCATGCGAGCACGTGATTACAGCACGCACGGTCGTGCTCTAATTTTGGTGGTCCGAAGTGTTTGAGGCACGCACGGTCGTGCTCAATTAAAAATCGTTCTATTGGTCGCGGTTTTTTCACGTTTTGTTTTACTTAAACCAAGAAACGAAAGTAGTAACTATATAAAAAGAAAAGAAGAAAATAGTTAATATTCTTCGCAACTAAATCGTTTTAGAAGGGTGAGGAAAACGAAACGCGCCGAAAAAATATTGAAATATAATTATCTGTGTCTCAGTTGCGAAAGCGTCCGCCATTGTTGTGTTTTGTTCCGCGATCTTTATAATAAAAGTTGTCTTGTGGAAGAAACCAGTGAATATTTTATAAAGATACTTATATAGATTTACTCAGAAATAAATAAATATTAATTGTGAAATGACATTATTCGTGACAAAGACAAGAGATACAGTGATAAAAGGCAAAAACTTTTTAGAAGGGCTATTTCTACTCTTGAAACTCGCTATTTTCGTAAGTGTTTTATGATAAATATTCTTTTAATAGTTATGAAAGACATAAAAGTACCCAGATTATTTATCTGAAAATATATTTTAGTAACTGAATACTAGCATTGTTGTACATTTTCACTGTTATTGTGTTTCAAATGGTAAATAATTCACAGCCACAGTGTTCGTTACAGTAACATGGCGGCCTAGCACGGCGAACTTTTTGTTACGCGTTCGGATTATAATTTTTTTAGTAGCGTTAGATTCGTTTGTTACAAATAAATAATGTATAGTGTGAAAACCTAAAAGTATATGTGATAATGTTTTTGTGTTTATGAACCAAACAAGTAATGAAATTCATTAATATGTGATGAAATGTTTGTGTGAACGAGTGAAAAAAAACAAACTTCTAAGTTTGTAAGCTTGTTTTGCCGGAAAGGTGAGTATTTAGTAGTAATTCATGTTATAATTATGATAGCTGATTTTATAACCAACACAATGATATGCAATTTATGTGATACTAGTCGACGCCAGCGGCTCCGCACGCACATATTTTCGAAATTCCCGTCTTGCCCGATCCCGTGGGAATTTCGGGCAATCCCGTCTTAGTGCACCCCTACGGTGCCCAAGGAACATACATGCTAAATTTCATCTTCTTACGACCAGTAGTTTCGGCTGTAGCGTGTCTGTCAGTCAGTCAGTAACGCAAGGATTTTATATATTAAGATAATTATATTAAGGTGTCATGATTATTTTTTTTCCGGTAACCTATGCCAATGAAAATTTGCAGCAACGTGACCTTTCGCACTTGTGGCACTTTGTCTTTAGTTTGATCGCACCTCAAGGGTTAAAATGGAAAATCTAATTTTATTTTACATATAAACCAAAGGTCGCTGAAAATTAGCTTGAGATACATAGGTATCCCAAGTATGTTGTAGATACTTTATATTAGTGTTGTTTAAATTTTTAAATCGCTGTATCCATACTGATAAGTGTCTCTCAACGACATACTAATTTAAGAATTGTCGAACTTTTATTACCTGTAAAGTAGAGCGCTTTCTTCAGTGATGAAGGAAATACAGGTTAAAAGTGGCATTGCAAAAATAATCCTATAATAATATATAAAATTAATTGAAACTATCATGATTAAGTGTAGTGAGCCAATTTCCGTCTTGCAACAATATACCATCAGGCGCCGGCAAAGGGCAACACTTTAGATTGGTTTTACGCCTATTCTTATGTACAGGTCCAACTTATATTTTAACACGAATTATTTAAGTACTTTACACAAGTGTAATGTTGTCACACGTCTGTTACCTAACTGGCTTTGAAAAAGCGTAGGCGTATGCTATACACCTACGCATCGCCTACTACTCGTTTATTGTTAGATCTGATCTTGTTAGAACAACATTTCACAACCTCGCTCTATAAATAATAAGAGATGAATCAAAATCTGGGCAACAACTTGCTCAAAAACCTAAATGAAAATATACTTGAATCAAGCATTGAATCTAAAGTCATACGATAACCTGCAACCATACTTCACGACGAATGAAGTAAGCAAAAACTACATTAAAATACAATTAATTCAGATTTAAAACAAAATGGGATAAACGTAGCCCTTTCCTTTCAACTTATTATCTTTTTACAAATACCTACTTATTAATTTTCCTTAGCGTCGCTACAAATGTTTGTTTTAAATTATAAATAAGGCAATTATCCGGCTACCTGACGCCTTTTAGAAAGTATTAACACTGTTTTAGTTTTAAGTTAATAAATAAAGGCTGAGATATTCTTAAAGAACATTCACTTTATTTAGTTTTAAGATTAATTATCTTTCTTTGAATTGTATTTACAGTGCCTAAGATTAGAATAAAATTATTATTCACCCTTATTACAACTGAATGTAATCAAATAAATTAAGAATAATAAGGATGTGTAAATAGCGTCATGTGTGTATGTTATTTTGTTATTTTATATCTTATAAAGATTATACTTTCGGCGTCGGGACGTGACGACCCCACCGCCCACTGGGGGAGTTACACTGACCAGTAGATACTCGTCATAATATCTCCCCCAATGCAAGCAGTCAACCGAAAGATGGCGGTCAAACCATCCGAACCTGGCGGAAGGAAATCCCGAGATGCTAGATGGGCAGCAGCGTCCAGCACTAAGAACTTCCGCCACTGCGATCGCCAATACGCCTGCCAAGCGTGGCGATTATGGCATATCCCCCCCAATTATGAATCACACCATTAAAAACCGGCCCCTAGTCCCCGGCAGCCCCGCTAGTCCTGGTTATGGTAGCGGCCATGGTAACGGCGGGGCAAGGGGTGCGAAGAATCTCCGGATGAGATCGGGCTACCACCACCAACGACAATTGGCCCTGGCAACACTGAACACGCGCATACTGCGGACCGACGAGAAGATTGTCGAGCTGGAAGAAGAATTGAGCAAGTTGCGATGGGATATCATAGGCCTATCTGAAGTCCGAAGACAGGGGGAGGACTCGATAGTTCTCAATTCCGGTAACTTGCTCTTCTACCGGGAGGGCGACCAACAGTCCCAAGGTGGTGTCGGGTTCATCGTCCACAAATCTCTCGTGACCAACGTGGTAAATATCGGGAGTGTGTTGAGCAGGGTAGCGTACCTTATACTCAGAATATCCAAGCGGTATTCGCTGAAGGTCATACAGGTATACGCTCCGACCTCGTCGCACCCCGATGAGGAGGTGGAAGCCATGTACGAGGACATATCTCGGGCTATACATGGCTACAAAACCCATTACACCGTGGTCATGGGAGATTTTAACGCGAAACTGGGCAAACGCGACGGTGATGAGCTGAGAGTGGGGCCATTTGGTTATGGGCATCGGAATTCCCGGGGTCACTTGCTGGCTAGCTTTATGGAGAAGGAAGGACTCTATATGATGAATTCCTTCTTCAAGAAGCGAGAATGCCGCAAGTGGACCTGGGTAAGTTCAGACGGTGCAACCAAAAATGAGATCGACTTTATCATGTCGACGAAGAGGCAGATATTCAATGATGTCTCCGTGATCAATTCACTTAAAGTGGGGAGCGATCACCGAATGGTAAGAGGCACATTGAATATCCGTACAAGCCTCGAACGGTCGAGGTTGATAAAGTCCACGCTCCGACCGGCACCGGTTCATATCCAAAACCCCGAGAGCTTTCAGCTCGAACTCAAGAACCGTTTCGAATGCCTGGGTGAATGCGTAGATGTGGACGTGTACAGTAACGGGTTCGTGGATGCTGTCCATACAACAGGGGCTAAATTTTTTAAGCCCCAGAAAAGCCAGAGAACCAAAAAGATCTCGGATCCGACCCTCGAGCTGTTAGAGGAAAGGCGCAAGATGGTTCTGCTATCCTCCAACGACATGCCGAAATATCGGCACCTCAACAGACAGATCTCTAAGTCTCTGACTCGCGATCTCCGCCAATACAACACAAAATGTGTTCGTGAGGCGATCGAGCGGAATAAGGGATCCAAAGTGTTCCAAAGGGATCTGTCTGTTGGGCAGAGTCAGCTGACAAAGCTGAAGACGGAGAATGGCAGAATCGTATCGTCCAAGCCTGGGCTCTTGGAGGAGATCGAAAGGTTCTATGGACAGCTATACACGACAACGCAACAACCCGCAAGCACTCCAGCGTCAGACCCTAGAGCTGGATTGACCCGACACTATACCGAAGATATCCCGGACGTCAGCATGCACGAGATTAGTGTGGCTCTCAAACAGCTTAAAAACAACAAGGCGCCGGGTGATGACGGAATTACGAGTGAGCTTCTGAAGGCCGGCGGTGCACCCGCTAGAGAAGCCCTCCGGAAGCTATTTAATTCCGTCATTCTCGAGGGTAAAACGCCACAGGCGTGGCACAGAGGTGTGGTGGTGCTTTTCTTTAAGAAAGGGGATAAAACCCTCTTGAAGAACTACAGACCCATCACACTTCTGAGCCACGTTTACAAGCTGTTTTCGAGGGTCATCACGAATCGTCTCGAGAGCAAGCTAGACGACTTCCAGCCTCCCAAACAAGCCGGTTTCCGTAAAGGCTATAGTACCATAGACCACATACATACGCTGCGGCAGGTTATACAGAAGTCCGAGGAGTATAACCAGCCCCTATGCTTGGCGTTTGTGGACTATGAGAAAGCCTTCGATTCGATCGAAACCTGGGCGGTGCTACAGTCTCTCCAACGGTGCCGGATTGACTACCGATATATCGAAGTGCTGAAGTGTTTGTATGAAAACGCCACTATGTCAGTCCGCCTCCAGGACCAGAGTTCGAAACCTATTCAACTCCAGCGAGGGGTGAGACAGGTGGATGTCATATCCCCGAAACTGTTTAACACTGCGCTGGAGGATGTTTTCAAGCTTTTGGACTGGAATGGACTCGGCATCAACATCAACGGCGAGTACATCACTCACCTTCGATTCGCAGACGATATCGTAGTCATGGCTGAGACCATGGAAGACCTAGGCACAATGCTCGATGGCCTCTGTAGAGTCTCCCAACAAGTAGGTCTTAAGATGAACATGGACAAGACGAAAATCATGTCGAACGTCCATGTTGTACCTGCTCCTATTCAGGTTGGGAACTCTACGCTCGAAGTTGTCGACAAGTATATCTACCTGGGACAAGTAGTCCAATTAGGTAGGTTCAACTTCGAGAAGGAGGTCAATCGTAGAATCCAACTCAGTTGGGCAGCGTTCAGGAAGCTACGACATATCTTCTCGTCCGATATCCCGCAGTGTCTCAAGACGAAAGTCTTTGACCAGTGTGTGTTGCCAGTGATGACTTACGGATCAGAGACGTGGTCGCTCACTATGGGCCTTATCAGAAGGCTCAAGGTCACTCAGAGGGCGATGGAGAGAGCTATGCTTGGAGTTTCCCTGCGAGATCGAATCAGAAATGAGGAGATCCGCAGTAGAACCAAAGTCGCCGACATAGCTCTCCGAATAGCCAAGCTGAAGTGGCAGTGGGCAGGGCACATAGCTCGAAGAACCGATGGCCGTTGGGGCAGAAAGGTTCTGGAGTGGCGGCCACGTACCGGACGACGCAGCAGAGGTAGGCCCCCCGCAAGGTGGACCGACGATCTTGTCAAGATCGCGGGAGGAGGTTGGATGCGGGCGGCTCAAGACCGGTCTGTGTGGAGAACCTTGGGGGAGGCCTATGTCCAGCAGTGGACGTCGTTTGGCTGATATGATGAAAGATTATACTTCAAAATTTCGTACTATGAGTCGACGCAGAACGTGTTTCTCAGATTATAATTTCAATAAACGACCATGATTAGACTTTATAAAAAGTACTTCCACAACTCGTAAAACAAGTTACTTATCGCATTAACTAATGAATTGTATGTAAATCTATATAAATAATATCGTCACTGGGTACGGTAGACTCGATCGAAATCTTACCTGAATAATAAAACAAAAAATTAAGATTTTAAGTCAAGAAATGTCAAGTAAAAAACTAAGTAAAAAATTAATAAATAATAATAAATAATTTGATAACTGGGCTTCTAATTGTGCTTAAAATTTACTTAATAATATTAATAACATAATGAACACAGTTTGCCTAACCAGCGGAAGACATATACCATCATAAATCTGTAAAACCCAAGAAGCCCCCCCCACCTAAGAAGCACCCGCTGTCAACGTTCGATAAAATATAATAAATTTTGCCTACAATATAAGAACTGTTCCTGCAAATAAAAGCAATAAACCACCCACAAATGGATACTTCGTCAGGCCCACTGCCGCAGCATGGCTGGCACACGCATGGCTGAGAGTGAGTTGGCGTACAGAAGTGAGAACATAGCAGACAATGGGTTAAAAGCTATCATTGAGTCTGAAAACAAATTATTATTGTTTATAGCACTTTTAAAAGAAATTCCAGTGACATTGAC
This sequence comes from Euclidia mi, assembly GCA_944739405.2. Lineage (NCBI taxonomy): Eukaryota > Metazoa > Arthropoda > Insecta > Lepidoptera > Erebidae > Euclidia > Euclidia mi. The sequence goes on from OX123190.2 coordinate 57,402,543, forward strand.
AGTTTGTACATATTATTTATGATACAATGTTTGTTTATATTATTATCTTAAAGTAAGGATTTTTATTGTGTTATTTCTGTAAATATTGTGTGTATGGAAGATTACTATGACGCTGGCGATACGGGAGTTAGTGTCAGTCAACCTACCACATCGCTGACTGGTCTGGTGCGCTGTCCGGACTGTTCTCAGGACCGTTTTTTCAAAAGTAAGCGGGGCTTGAAAGTACATTTTGGCAAAGTACATAAATCCCAAAATGTGCTTTCTGGCCCTTCAATATCTTCACCACCTATATCAGGAGACAACAACCAAATTCCTTTTTGGCAAACTCTATCTAAATTAAAACATTCGGTTCCTATAGTCAAAAGAGTTCCCCGTGGGGCAAGACCATCAGTGTCAAAAAAATTGGCTGAATGCATTGGTCTTGTCTTAAGGGAGAACTCAAAAGCGGCCTGGGAGCAATTATTGACTTTCCCTTATAGGATTCTACATGTTGATAAAAATCAGGCTGGCAAAAATTCATTAACATCTCAAATTAAATATAATTGTCAAATTTCGGCCAACACTTTAGACCCTAAATTCACTTCAAATAAGCATAAATCTCTGTATCAATATGTCGAATCCAAATTGAGGGAAGGCGACATACGGGGCGCGTCTAGACTCTTATTCAGCAGTGATGTGGTGGCGCCTTGCTCTCCAGATACGCTTGCGGGTCTGAAGAGCAAGCATCCAGCGCCCATTAATGACCTTTCCTTTCCTGAAGCTCCCGACAGTGAATCAGAACATCTGATCACCACGGCCAAGGACGTCTTAGCAGCGGTTTGCTCCTTCCGAAGTGGCTCGGCAGGTGGCCTCGATGCCTTGACACCACAGCATCTAAAAGATCTTGTGTGTGCAAGTGCTGGGGTGGCTGGCGATACACTTCTGAAGGAGTTGACTGCGCTAGTAAATATGATGCTCTCCGGTAATGTGGACGATGCTATCATTGATATCTTGTATGGGGCCAACCTGTGCGCCCTTAACAAGAGAGATGGTGGCATCCGTCCCATTGCCGTGGGTTGCACTTATCGGCGTATAGCAGCTAAGGTATGTTGTAAATTTTACAGCAGGGAGCTATCTGATAAATTCCAACCTCTCCAACTAGGTTTTGGTTCAAAGGGAGGTTGTGAGGCTGCTATACATGCCCTTTCGACGTATCTTGGAAGTGGTGATGGGGAGGTCATTCTGAAGGTTGACTTGAAGAACGCCTTCAATTCAGTGAATAGGGACACTTTGTTGGCACAGGCAAAATTAGAAACCCCTAAAATTTATAAATATCTTTGGCAATGTTACAGGTATCCCACAAAATTACTTTATCAGGACAATCTTTTGGAATCTGCAGTTGGATGCCAACAAGGTGCCCCTCTTGGACCAGTCATTTTTAGCTTAGCTATACAACCCATTATTCGGCAAATAAATTCTAAATTTAATGTATGGTATTTAGACGACGGAACCCTAGGAGGAGATCTAGACATTGTATTACAAGATTTAGCTTTTATTAAACATAGATTCGCTTCTATTGGCTTGGAACTAAATTCTAGTAAGTGTGAGTTGTTTATAAATACAACAGACTCTACAAAAAAACTTTCGATAGTATCTAAATTTAATCTTTTGGCACCAAACATCAAAATTATTGAAAAGAGTTCATTTCGCCTCCTAGGTTCGCCCGTATTTGAAGAAGCTTTTGATTCTTTCTTGGAAGAAAAAATACAAAATTTTTGTGAAATTTCAGATCGTTTATTCAAAATTAATATACATTCGGCTTATACTATTATTCGATATTGCCTTTTCGTCCCAAAATTTACTCATGCCTTAAGATCATCGCAACTTTGGAAAAAAATAACACTATTAGGACAAATCGACCAAATTATACAAGTTACTTTAAAAAAATTATTAAATGTGGACTTGGACGACCGAGCCTGGCTACAAGCATCTTTACCCATACGTTTGGGTGGGCTCGGCGTTCGCAAAATTTCCAGTGTCAGTTTACCGGCGTTCCTGTCTTCGGTTCACAGCACGGAAGAGTTAACTAGGAAAATATTATCACCTACACTAGGTAACTCAGAAGTGCTGTGCAAAACCGAAGCTATAAACGCCTGGAAAATGGCTTGTCCAAACACTGATTTGCCCACCAACCTATTCTCCCAAAGACAGTGGGACGCGCCGCTTTGTAACATTGTGAGGAAAACTCTTTTGGATACATCTTTTAATGTTACAGAGCGTGCTCGTTTGCTGGCTGTGGGGGAATGGGAATCCGGTCTATGGCTTCAGGCACTACCATCGTCTAACACAGGAACCATGTTGGACGATGAGACGTTCCGTATCGCCACTTGTCTCCGTTTAGGTGCTCCGTGTGTTTCTCCGCATCGATGTCATTGTGGAGAAGACGTCGATAGCCTCGGACACCATGGGCTATCCTGCAGCAGAAGCGCTGGTAGGATTCCTCGTCATGCTCACCTAAATGACATAATCCGTCGTGCTCTTGTCGCGTCTGGTGTACCAGCTGTACTTGAACCAAATGGTTTGGTACCCGACGACGGGAAGAGACCTGACGGTATGTCACTGTTGCCATGGAAAATGGGTAGGCCTTTGGTGTGGGACGCAACCTGCGTAGACACCCTCGCGCCATCCCATGTTCCAAGCTCGGGAGGTCATGCTGGCGCTGCTGCTGCATCTGCGGAAACCCTCAAACGGCGCAAATACAGTAATCTAGTAGCTAATTACGTATTTGAGCCGTTTGGGGTGGAAACGCTAGGCTCATGGGGTCCGAGCGCTCGTTCTCTATACCGAGAAATATCTAAACGGTTAGTCGACGTCTCACGTGACCAGAAGGCTGGTTTATTCTTTGCTCAGAGAATCAGCATTGCCATCCAGCGTGGCAATGCTGCCAGCCTTCTGGGCACGTTACCCGATGATATTGATGCGGAGGCATTCTACGACGCCTAAACACACCTGTACATATGTATCTATTTTTACTCTTTATTTTTAGTTTTATGTACATATATATTCTTAGACAGTATGATTATTTAAGATAGTCATGTATATAGTTATAATTAATCATCTGCATTAAATATAAAAAAAAAAAAAAAAAAAAAAAGATTTTAAGTCAACAACATATATCCGCAAAATTCGGATTGTCGAGTATTTTGTTAAATTCTAATGCTTCTGACAGACAAATCGCAGTCGCCATATTGGCAATTCGAGCGATACGTTACTGTCACCGGATAATAATATGTTGAGTACAGTACTATCATGTAGTTTGTATGTATAAATACTTCTTGCAGTTATATTTCTTATTGGTATAAACAGTTACAACTACCTTGTTATTGAAGTATTACTATTATAGGAGATTTGTGTTACTCCGTATTTACGCGAGCAAAGCCGCGGGCAAAAGCTCGTACTTCTATTATACGAGCATTAAATTTATTCCTTTAAATAACAGTTACATAATCCTTTATTTAGCTTTGCAAAATGTTAGTCAAATTAAAATAATACAAATTCCCTGTATTTAATTACTAATAACACAATCCATGCGCGAAAATATACTTCCATTTAAACTACCTCAAACCTCGTAATATAAAGTTAGTAAATGAACATGTAAACACAAAAACAGACTGTAATAATAACAAATTGCATGCAATATATTGTACTTAAAAATCCATGTAAAGTCCTATTTAAATAAAAAAATATTCTTACATTTCCTGTTGACTCAGTTAATCTGCAAAACGCCTAGGCCGAACGCTACACATGAAACAAACTTGGTAATTTATAATGACCTTTTTGAAAAAGTTAAAGCGTTATCTGCGAATAAACTTAATTGCAGCGATAAAATAAAATTTTCCAGCAAGGTTTTTTGTTTTAACCTTAGTGGGGATTATGTCAGATTTAAGTTGCTGTTTTTGGCCTCCCAAAATAAATTAAGTACCTCTAGAGATTGGGGAAAAATGTTTGAAGAGTAAGTATCGTGGTTGTTTCGGGAAAGGGTTCATTGGGCTGGTGACCCCTATAAAGTATTCATCTTTTGCTGTATTTTATTCTTGATATTCTGGGATTTGTTTGTTGTTTGGCAACTTAGGAAAGTTATTGTACTGTGACAGGCAGAGAACAAAAGTAATTGTAAATTTGAACAATTCATATGAAAATACTGTCGGATCTTAATTTAATACTCAAGGATTTTAGCTCAGTGAAGTTGAAACTACAAAAGGCACGGCTGCCCTAAAGTAGTTCCCTCTACTAAATCCAAAATTTGACCAAATAATGGCCATGAAATAATGGCCATTAATCTAAATTAGGGGCATACAGAAACAGATACCAACTCGTGTGGTCAGAGAGGAAGGATTAATTCTCTAAGCAGGGCGCATGGGAGACACTTTAAAATACTTAAAAGGCTATGTAAAAGATTATGGAACTTTCAAATAGCTGAGTTTGGGGAGGTATAAAAATTTTCTCCAAGTACCTTATGTCCCTAAAGAGGCTTGAAAAGGTCGGTGTCGATTAGTTTTGTAAGTATTTCATAAATACTGTTTTTTATTATCAGTTACTCCAAATCTCTCAAAATTATAGCTGTCCATGCTCAAGAATAAATTAAATATCTTACCAAAATAGGGACTGATAAATAATGAGTTCTCATAACATCTTCATCTTCATTTATCGCTGTACAAATTGTGTTCAAAGAATATGTATACTTTACAATAACAATAATCTCAAATGTAACCTCAAAGATTGGTCCAACCCCATCGATTACATTATTTATTTTACAAGCACGACCTCCATCCTGGTGCGAGTCTTCCTTTCGCTTTATTAGCATTGAATCGATTTACCAATTCATTCAAATGGGAATGCAATATAGTTGCCCCTTTTTACTGTAATTTTATTCTAATGTATAATTGTCTCATCGACAAAATATATGCGAAGGGCGATCGAAATAGACTTTGGATCATGGTAAAACTGTACTTCTTTAAATAACATAGCATAACTTTAAGCTTTTATCCCTGAAAGGGTAGGCAGAGATTTACTACACACCAACTAAAATCAATTTCAATATAAGTTTTCTTATCTAACATTGACCATTGAACCTGCATTTAAATACAATTTCAAAATGCTAAGAGTAGGCTATTTTAGATAAACTTATTTCTGGAGAGCTACAAAATACTAAATGCATACATTTATGTAACCAGATAAAACTCGTTCATTAATAAGTATTTTAGCTTGATTTAATTTAACAAATGGCTTTTTCAAAGCTAGCTTCTCATTTATCCTGAACGATGGATCCAGGTCGAAATAACCACAAAGTGAATGAGTACAGTTAACGCAATAAGGTACTGTTGGCTAGCTCAAAAGTTTATTTTGTAGTATTTTTCAAAGGTAGAAACAACGGGTTTAGACCACGTACGACGAGTTAGACTATTATAAAAGCCTTATGTGTTTTTTTTGTTGATTTCATGTGAGTTTTATTGCAATATATGCGCTTGATGTTTTCTATCCGGCATGCAGTGCGCTGTGGAAACTCAAGATAACAGAGTTGGCGATCAATCCTTTGTTTCTTTAGTTTAAAAATATTTTGAAGTATTGCACCTATGTTTGTTCAATTTAACGGGTTTGACAAAGATATTTTCTGATTGATGCCAATTAAAAACAACTTCAACAAATATAACATAACATATACGTTATATTTGTTCGTGATGATCTAAGAATATTTTTTTCTGTTAGTTGTTTCTGTTTAGTGCTTAATAAAATGTTCTTAATTATTTTGTAACTAACAAAGTAAGGACTAATTAACATCACGAAATGTGCGCGTGGGATCGGGAGGTCCCGGGTTCGATTCCTGGGTCGGGCAGTATTATTGGGTTTTTCTGTCACGAAATTCTCAGTAGCAGCACGGAGTCTGGAAATGTGCCCGGTACGGCAATAGGCTCGCCCCTTATTACGTGGGACTAAATTATATCTAGCGAAAAGTGGGTGTGGAAATACACCTCTTCCTACCCCTTCGGGGATAAAAGGCGTGACGATATGTATGTATGAATGTCAAAACAATTATTCTTTTCTGCTTAGACCTCTTATAAATTCACCGGAAAACAATTCAATTAGCCGAAAAAATACTATTCAAATCGAATCCAAAATACATGTCCAGCCATATACATTTGCCTTGCTGATATGCATAATGGTCCACATAGAAAGATATACGACGAATTCCAAGGGCTTCGCAACATATTGAAGGGAGGAATGAAGAAAAATGGCTCCAGCATCGCGCCCTGAAAACTGGAACCTCTAATTTACATCTAACATGTGTAGTCCTTATTACAAAGCAGGAAGAGTAGTAGAATGAGGATTAACAAATATGTTACGGGTATCCGGAATTTATGATCGGACGATTCACGCGTCTATTACAATGGTTTAGGCACCTGTTTTCGTGATGAAATTTTTGTCGAACTTTTTATGTCTTTCTGTATATTGGATATATCTGTGCTTGTATATTGCTGGGATCTTCACGTCTCTTGTGCTAAATGGGTAAGCAGAGCTAAAAATTACATGTTGGTATTATTTATTAGTTAGATGTCAGTTCCGGGATAATAGCTCACTGTCGTTGGTTATGCAGACTGATTACTATTAGTTCTCAAAAACTATTAACAGAATCTAGGTATTTAATTGTATTTTTCATCCAACACATACGCATGAAATATTTGGAGTGCAAAGATCTTCACTTACCTATCTTCAAAGTACCGTACATGAAAACCCCTAAGTGCAGTAATCTAAATTGACATAAATAACATTATTTTACATTACTAAACAGACATAGATTTTTTTTTTTATTGTTATCTCTTGATCAAGTAACAGCCTAATATTTTTGTTTTACAATAACTACAATGCAAAGCCTAAATGATACAATGCATGCACCTTACATAGGACAAAATATTAATTTTAACGTACAATCCCCATACGCAAAACAGATTCCTATGAATATTCACCATCAACAAATTTAGTTGCACTTAGCCTAAGTAGGAGATTCACATTTGAGACCGTAAATTCTCTCGTTCAGGAATTACAGGTTTATTTATGTGGTCTTGAAGTTTTATTTCACGACTTCCTTGTTCTATGGTAATGTTGGAGTTGAGCTCGAATGTACAGCGAATAGGAACTGTGCATTTATTTGTTATATAATATTGTGTACTTGGGAGTTCCAAGGTAATACCAAGAAAGGATATGTAAGATCGTTTGTCGTTTATAAGCGGATTTGTCTCTCTTGTAAGGAGAAATACTTTTGAGTTTTATATTTATTTTGAAAGGTCTGTCATTTTATTAGTGTCAACATCAACATACATTGTAAATATATGTAATACTTAAAAATTGTTAATTCAACATATACGACACTTAGTTCTGGATATTAGTTCCAAATTGTCTTTTGGAATACATAACACGTACCTTTCATTTCGAATACCCAATATTTCAGCACTGTTGTCACATTCAATTCTTTTTGGGTAGCTTGTTAGAAATACTTATTATCCAGCTCCCGATTTTATAATGCCGGATGGGGTAGTAAAGAGGTGTGAAGGTAATGCAGCACAAGAGTTTTCAAAGCATCACTTAAGTAACGCAAATACATCTGCTAGTATTGTTCATCAAAGTTGTTAAAACAAAAAACTTAAATAAAACTTTAAAAAAAGCTTTAAGTAAACATGTTGTAACGTATGTCCGGTACCTACCGAATATACGTCATAATACCGTCATAGTACCGTAGTGTTGAACAATTAAAACAGTGCATATTGGACGCTTTTGACGAAGTGAAAAGACTGTGATCTGTGTATTGACAATGGTGGTAGACATTTCGAAGGACAATGGAAATACTTGTAAGTTTAGTAAATAATATCTACTTAAGTAAATAATAATTTGAGGCAGCCGGCTCAAAATCGGTCTGTGTGGAGAACCTTGAGGGAGGCCTATGTCCAGCAGTGGCCGTCTCTAAGCTGACATCATCATCCTCTTAGCGTTATCCCAGTTTCAATCTGGGGTCCACTTTCTAGTCTAACCGGATTTGGCTGAATATTAGCTTTTCCACGGAGCGACTGCCTGTCTGACCTCCGCAACCCGAAGGGATAGCGATATTCCATGGTTTACACTAGTGTCAGTTTATTTTAGAAGGTACTGACGCCCTGTAACGACTGTCAAAGATCTTCATGACAACCGGGACCGACGGCTTAACGTGCTCTCCGAGGCACGGGACAAGCGATAATGAACAATTCAATACGCACATAATTCCGAAAAGTAATTGGTGCGCGCCGTGGATTCGAACCCGATACCATCTGCATGGCAGTCTGTTGGTATCTCCACTCGGCTATCGCTGCCTCGGCTATCTCTAAGCTGACATGATGATGATAAAATCATTTGTAAATAGCAGATGATTCTAACTTCATAAATACGCCAAAATTACTCTTTTCTTTTATTACAGAATACCTTCTTTTATTTTGATATGTGTTTGCTTTCTAATTACATACCTTCGTATTTAGTTACTTGTAAAACGGTAAATTTTGCCGGTCCTAAGCCCGAATAAACTATGAAGGAGAGGGTAGAATTAAGAAAATTAAAAAGTAACTATCTACACTGATTATTTTATTGTCTAAGGCTACCTACATCAATAAGTGCGACAGAAAGAATGCGTAGGAGTAGGACGAAAAGTAAGTACTATCAATGAAGTAGTGAATGGATTGTAAAATATGTCTATGATTTAGGTGAGATTTTCTACAAAAAACAAATTATTATAACTTGGCTATTTATAGATATTATGAAATTCTTATGTCACACATATGATAATAATGTCTTCGCTAATATGTCCTTAAAGATTTTGTACTAATTAAAAAATAGTGGTGTAGAGAGCACGTCCGATAACCCCGAATGCACTGAGAACAACGAACCTAGCAATCCTAAGTCTAAATCTAGCTCTGTCGCTCTAGTCACGTCCAAGTTCTGTCCGCGCTGTCGTATCACTAACCACAGTTTGAAGAATGCAAGCGCGAGCAATTTGCAATTTGCTTCAAGTGCGGCCATAGGGATGTGACATGCCCTAACTGCCCGAACTGTAAATCGACGAAACCAAAAAACTAGTTGGTCAGGGTCGGGGCGTGTCAAAATCTAAATTAGGTTCTACAATCTATTCAACTAATTTTGACAAAGATGATTTGAGAAATTGACTTAACTCTCTAAAAGTGTATTTCTCTAGTTGTTCCGTCGCCTAGATCCTAGATAATAAACCAGAAATTGACCTACAGCCCTATGTTAACGTAACGTTTAACAGTTTGCCTATTTGTGGATTGCTCGATTCTGATTCAGTCATCACAATTTTAGGTAACAACTCCCATCTGGAGGTAATAAAACCGGGCTAGAAATACAGCAGTGTCAAAACACTAATTCTATTCGGTCCGCGGGTGGAAATAAATTGTTGCCGCGCGGTTTTATCGACTTCCCACTACTTTTAATAATCAAACCCACTTATTGAAAGCTTATGTTATTGAAAGCTTATGTTATTCCAGAAGTTACAAGTAATTTAATTTTAGGCATCGATTTCTGGAAACTATTTAAATTACTGCCTAACCATATCGCATCCGTCTGCATATCTAAAACATTGCCGTGTAGTGTGATGAGTGAAAATAAGCCAAGTAACACGAACGTATTGCAATCCTTTAGTGAGTTGAGTGAGTCACAACAAAGAACGGCTAAATTAATTATAAAGAAATACGAGTCGATTTCTACTGAAAAAACCGGGTTAGGACGAACTCACTTAATAGAACATGCTTAATAGAACACTAGCAATTTTGCGCCGATACGCCAAAGATATTATAGGCTACCACCAGCGAAATTAAAAATAATTATTGACGAATTAGACGAAATGCTTGCATTGGGAGTGGTAGAAAAATGCGAAAGTCCTTGGTCGTCACCTATTTTACTAACGCCTAAGAAGGACGGTAAACCAAGGTTTTGTTTAGATAGTCGGAAACTTAATTCGATTACTAAAAAAGACGCGTACAAACTATCATACGAATCCGAAATTTTAGACAATCTTAGGAATGCTAGGTATCTAAGTAGTATAGACTTACATATGTAAGTCATTTTTGCAGACGCCTCTTCGCGAATGTGATCGGGATAAGACTGCGTTCTATGTGCCTACTAGAAGAACATTTAGATTTGTAACTATGCCGTTTGGTTTAACGAATGCGCCTGCGACGCAACGGCGTTTGGTGGATCAGTTGTTTACGGATAGTCCTGAGTTCGAAAACTCGGTATTTGTTTTCTTAGATGATATCGTGCTTATATGGCCTTATTTTAATGCCCATGTGTCACTATTAAATAAAGTATATGAAAAATTAAAATCGGCCAACCTTACAATTAACTTAGATAAATCTAAATTCTTCCGCGACGAATTTAAGTACTTGGGCTACGTAGTGAACTCTAAAGGATTACAAGTAGACCCATGTAAGGTGGAAGCCATTCTTCAATATGCTACGCCTAAGAATAAAAAATAAGTCAAAAGGTTCTTAGGCATTGCATCATGGTATTGGCGATTTATATCTAATTTTAGTACTATTGCCGGGCCTTTGAACAAACTTACCTCTACCGGTAAGAAAGCTGCACCATTCCAGTGGTCGGTGGAAGCTGATGACTCCTTTTGTAAACTAAAACAATTGTTAAGCTCCGCACCAATATTATCGTGCCCCGATTACGAGAAACCGTTTCAAGTTTACACGGATGCGAGTGCGTGTGGCATCGGTGGGTTGCTTACACATTGCTTACATGAGTAGGTCACTAAATTTATAGTATAAGAGAACGGGAGACATTAGCAGTTCTAACAGCCCTCGAATATTGGCGCTGCTATTTAGATAACGGGTTAAAGTTTGTTGTGTATACTGACCATTTTGCATTGAAATGGTTCCTCAACTTAAACAACCCGACTGGTAGATTAGCTCGGTGGTCGGTACGTCTGTCAGCCTTTAACTTTGAAATAAAGCATCGGCGCGGCGCAGATAATATTATAGCAGATGCGTTATCACGATCCTTACCAGTAAATACAATTAGCGCGAATAATAATAATAATAACGTGAACAACCCTAATGTTGATACTGATCAATGGTATTCAGCCACCTACAATGGTTGTTTATCTTCGCCTAATGACTATCCAGACTATTCTATTAAAAATAATAAATTATATCGTTTGATAAAATCCAAGTGTAACTACGTAAGGAGTTTGAATGGAAAGAAGTACTAGCTTCTTCTAATCAAAATAATGCCATATTAGAGAACCATGCCGAATCCACTTCGGGGCATTTCGATATATTTAAAACTTACAAGCGCTTAGCACTTCGTTACTGTTGGCCCAAAATGCACGCTGACGTGGAAAAGTTCATAAATTCTTGCGACACTTGTATCGCGCACAAACATCAGAGCCATGCACCATTGGGAACCATGGGACGACCCAAAGTGTGTTCACGACCCTTCCAAACCATTAGCGTAGATTTGGTGGGGCCATTATCCGTCACAAGAAAACAAAACGCTTATATCTTTGTAGTAACTTGTTGTTTTAGTAAATACTGTCTTCTTTTCCCTATCAGGCTCGCAACTGCGAAAATAATTAATAACTAATATGTTGGAAGAAAAAATATTTTTAGTTCATGCTATACCATCTACAGTTATATTGGACAATGGTAAACAGTTTGTAAGTGCTACTTTAAAAGCTATGTTGCACAAGTATAAAATGCCTAATCTGCACTATACTCCTAAATATTTTCTTCATGTGAATACGGTCGAACGCTATAATAAAACCATTGTTTCTACCTTAGCGGCGTTAATAGGAAATGACCAGAGATTATGGGACACACTCTCCTACCTAAGGTGCAATTTGCATAAAATTCCGCAGTTAATGAAATCACGGGCTATACACCTAGTTTTTTAGTCTATGGACGTGAAATAGTTCCATGCGGCTCTCACTATATCGACACGGACGCTGATGTTATAGTATACATACCTAGAGACGATTACGCAGAAAATATAGGTCACTTATCAGGCATATTTGACAAAGTTCAGGCACTCCTCATTCTAGCTCATGCTAGGAATTCCCAAACTTATAATTTACGCCGTAATCCAGCTGAGTTTAATGTGGGAGACACTGTTTGGAAAAGGACTTTTTATCAGAGCGACAAGGATAAGTCCTTCTGTAAGAAACTAGCCCCTAAATTCGTGAAGTGCATAGTGATTACTAAAAAGTTGCCCCACGTATACGAGTTGTCGGACGCGTCTGGAAATTCTATTGGGTTTTGGCACATAAAAGACTTAAAACGTATACACTATGGCGCCTAAATATTTGTTACAAACTGTATAGACTTTCCCTTCTTTTCTTTCTTTCCTTCTATATGCCGTCTTAGCTTGGACAGTAGCGGACTCATAGACCTATCGCAGCTAGTCGGATTTTTCTTGTTTAAGCAACGTAAAATCCTCTCCTAAGGCGGGCGGTATTGTAACGTATGTCCGGTACCTACCAGATATGTGTCATAATACCGTCCATACGCTCGGCCAATCAGAGAAGGTTATCATCCGCGCTCGTGGAATTTACCCTTATATGGTAATGCACCGGCACCAACTCTGATGGAGAGCTCTGGTATATAAAGGGGCCGACAGAGAGGCCGGCACCGCTGCTTATCACCCTGTCTGATCTACGTGCTATGTCTACGTCGTACGTGTATCCTGGTCCCAGCTGTGGGTAAGTTACTACATTTACTGCGTTAGCGAACTACCCATCTCTCTACCTGCTAGCTGAGGCCAGCTGGCGCCGCCTGTCTGACTCTATTGGTTGTGGCTCTCCTAATGCTGCTTTCCTTCAGGTTCCAGGTCCACCTTGAGGCTCCGGGCTACGCTACCCTAGCTCTGTTCTTCTCCACACTTCCCTGCACCGTCTTCGACGACACCTCTGCCGACGAGTCTGGCCCTGCCCTGCTCATCGCACACACACACCGGCGGCGCCTGCCAGCCTAAGCCAACTGTCTGCAAGGATCTGCCCCTCTACGCACAGCCCTTTGAGAAGCCTGCCCTGCACACTACCGGAGGGAACAGCGTGGGAGACTGCAGCCCTTAGTGTTCAGGCCAGTGTCGTGTTGTTGGTCAGTCATACTCGTGCATAGGAAGTGAGACAATACTCGGCAATAAACGCATAGAACCTCTTCTTCGTTTCATTATAGAACCCGTTACAATGTAGCTTCGATCATTTTGTGCGGTTTCTCCGTTAAAGCCGTTGTAAAGAGCAGGAAAACGGTATAACCTTATTAAAAGTAAATCTACATCTGTATTTTTTTCTTTGGCTTTATTTTACATTTTATCAAAATTGATAAAAATCTATAGCAAAGCCAAACCTGTGCCACTGGATTTAAAAAGCAATCAAAGCCAAACCTGTGCCACTGGATTTAAAAAGCAATTGTTGAATTTGCCGAATATGATTTCAGCAAAGTCGCTTTAGTGTGATCGCCAGTAGCCAGGAGCACGTTTGCATTATTCTAGTTTACGCAAACACAGTATACGGTTGGCTTTAAACCGTTTTGATGTAGGCATAATAAACTGAACATTAAAACATTTTATACATACAATACATGCGATAGAACTACTACAATGATTATACAGGTTGTAAAAAGACCCTTAACGAAAACTGAAATCCCATGTTGTACCAATCACTACGACTACTTTTTACTTCGGCACCATACCTGGAAATTACTGATTCAGGAGATATTGAGGCTCAAAGTTAGTATGGAATTTTTCTAATTAAGTACAAAATCGATGCATTTTCCCCGCTAATATGTTCCTTAGATGTCCTATAACCCCATGGATAAGTAGGTATTTCGAGCATTGCGCGCGCGCGCTTTTAATTGCGGTTAAAAAAATGAGAAAACTCAAAAAACTTCGTTTCCCAGGTATTATTTTTGGTTAGTATGACTTGGCATGATGTCCACAACGAGTAGACTTCGGCTTGGTGATGGGTCTTGTGACACCCTGTATAATCGATTTTAAACTTTCGCGATTTGTATACAGCATACAATATTATTTACCGGGAGGACGGATACAGACTATCGACCACGTGGAACCCAGTTATAAACAAATGCAAACAACGCCGCAGTAACACAACTCATCAGTGTGTAGACTAAGACATAAGTGTAGTGTGTCGAAGTACCGACAGTGCGGATAGAACTAAAAATATCAAAATTACAAAACAAGTGAGGGTAGCTGCCGAAACCCGCGCTTCACAAGGACGGCGCTGAGCTGACATCAGTCCCTCCGCGACCACAACCGTTGCAAACCGGTAGAAACGTAGGAGAATAACAGAGGTATTTATGCCTATGATTATATGTAACTAGCTGACCCAGCGAACTCCGTATCGCCTTTTTAAGAATTTTTATATAATTCCCTTTTTTCCAAGCCCCTTTTTCAAAGTTACCATTGACTTAGCGCTTTATCTCTTATCATTTCAGAGTCTATAAGTGATGAACAAACAAACATAGATTTTTATATAATATTGAATTCCCCATTCCTTAAAATATCGGAGACGATACCCATATCGACTTTAAAAAGAATCCCGTTCGCCATCTTTGTTTTCCTATCCGCCATCTTTGATCATGAAATAGAAGTTGTATTTGGATTCTCCATCCCTTAAATCATTAGAGACGATACCCATATTGATTTTTAAATTTTTCCCATCCGCCATCTTTGATTTCCCATCCACCATCTTGAATCACGAAACAGATGTTGTATTTGGATTCCTCATCCCTTTTAACATCGCAGACGATACCAATATTGATTTTTTTAAATTTTCCCATCCGCCATCTTTGATTTCCCATCTGCCTTCAGCACTGAGACTTCAGGTCCGGGAACCTGTCAAAACTGCCATCAAACAAAGAAGTATATCAACGCGCACGCGAATTTGAACTTTATGCAGCAGTAATAAATTACAAATTGAGTCTACGTTTTAGTTAGAAAACGTTTGTATGAGAAAAAGAAAAGGGCTGTTTTTAGGGTTTTTCCGGCATTTATTTGAATTTTTCTCGTCGTAAAAACCATCTTTGAACGACAACGAACATTTTAAAAAAAGAATTGACCAAATTGGTCCAGGCGTTGCTGAGTTATGCGCTTACCAACATATTTTGCGATTCATTTTTATATTATAGATTATTCCAGTTGGTTTGGAGTCTCGTTCGCGTTAATAATAGAGCATTATTAAAAAGTGCCAGACCTAATGGAAGGAAAGAGGAACCAACCACGCACCCTCGGATTGACCACCCCAACTATTGCAATAGAAAAAGGTTGACAATACCGAACTCCTCTAAAAGCATAAGGGATATAGGATTGGTATGGGTTCCAGGAAGATGCCTGACTTGCAGTATCTCGCTTTATGCGCCGACTATTCTTCGACAAGTGTTTCGCCTCTGCATGAGGCATCCTCAGGAGCGATGGGCAACGACGAAGTTCCAGACATCTCTTGGGCATTTGCTGAACACAACTATGTATTCCAATTCTCTTACATTTATATCTATCAATTTTATTTGTTGCTTTAGCATTCTATCACTTTTATTAGAAATAACGGTTTTAGACCGCGTACGACAAGTTAGACTATTATAAAAGCTTTATGTGTCTTTGTTGTTGATTATATGTGAGTTGTATTGAAATATATACGTTCAATGTTTTTTATCCGGCATGCAGTGCGTTGTAGAAACTCAAGATAACAGTGGTCGATCAATCATTTGTTTCTTTAGTTTAAAAATATTTTGAAGTATTTCAGCCATGTTTGTTCAATTTGACGTCTTTGACGAGACAATAAAGCATTTTTCTGATGCTATGTAACAACAACATTAATAAATATCTGTATATTAAAACAGCTTATAGGATTCGTGATGATCTCCGAATATTTTTTTTCTTCATGCATACATTATAACATACCCCTACAGTGCTTAAAACTATCTTAATTATTTTGTAACTTGCAAAGTAAGGACTAATTAACATCTCGAATCATGACACATTGTATAATGAGCGTCACTAATTTAATAATCCGTTTGCTTGTCAGTGCTGCGTATACAGAACAAATTAAAAGTGCAATTATCAAATATTGAAAACAATTATTCATTTCCGCTTAAACCTCTTTTCAATTCACCGCAAAATAATTCAATTAGCCTAAAAATACTATTCACATCGAATCCAAAATATATGTCCAGCCATATACTACTTGCTGATTTGCATAATGGTCCACATAGAAAGATAAACGACGTATTCCTGGGGCTTCGTAACATATTGAAGGGAGGGATGAAGAAAAATGGCTCCAGCATCGCACCCTGAAAACTGAAACCTCTCATTTACATCTAATGTGTATAGCCCTTATTACAATGCAGGAAGACAGATATTTGATTGCGTTGCATCTGTCTAAATGAAGAGTAGTAGAATGAGGGTTAACAAATATGTTACGGGTATCCGGCGGGTATTTATGATCGGACGATTCACGCGTCTATTGCAATGGTTTAGGCACCTGTTTTCGTGATGAAATTTTTGTCGAACTTTTTTTATGACTTTCTGTATATTGGATATTTCTATGCTTGTTTATTGCTGGGATCCTGACGCCTGTTGTGCTGAATGGGTAAGCAGAGGTAAATTACATGGAGGCATTATTTATTAGTTAGATGTCAGTTCCGGGATAATAGCTCACTGTCGTTGGTTATGCAGACTGATTACTAGTACTCAGAAATGATGAACAGAATCTAAGTATTTAATTGCATTTTTCATCCAACTCATACTCATGAAATATTTGGAGTGCAAAGATCTTCACTTATCTTCGAAGAACCGTACATGAAAACTCCTAAGTGCAGTAATCTAAATTGACATATATAACATTTTTTTACAGTACTAACTAGACATAGAAAAAAAAATTAATTGTTATTCTCTTGATCAAGCAACAGCCTAATATTTTTGCTTTACAATAACTACAATGCAAAGCCAAAATGATACAATGCAAACCATTTTTTTTTTGGTTTCGGGTTGGAAAATCCTCATGGAGCCCCACCGCCCTGGGGGATGGGCGAAGGGGACTGTCAGACTCTTACTGACTAAAAACCAACCCGTGTGCCTCATGTACCCGTGTGTCGGAGGGTCGGGTTTCGCCCAAGCATTCGTCGCAACCCCCCGACGGGTATCGGCCCGCCAGATGGTCAGGCGGGCCCCGAACAAAATTGGCGGCGGATTAAGGTGTTAGGCTCCACCGCCTAAACACCCAGCGGCCGGCCAGAGGTAGGACGGCAACGAAACACCGCATCTCCTCTTCCTCTGCGGCCCCACCGCGACGCATCGGATGGTGCGCCCCCATTTGGTCGCGGGAGATAGGGCGCGCGGCAACGCAACACCGACACGCCTCTCCTCCCGCGACCGCGCCCGACTGCGAGGGACAGACAGACTGTCCCCCGCACCCGCACCGTTGGACGCATCCTGCGCAGGCCCACTGCCAAGCCCACGCGGAGCGTCCACTCCAGGGATCCCTCCTAGCTTCACCGCGGGGTTCCAATCCACGGTTACTGAGCCCCCCCACCACGACAAGGTAGAGATCCCAGGGGGGGGGGATACAATGCAAACCTTACATAGGACAAAATATTAATTTTAACGTACAATCCCCATACGCAAAACAGATTCCTATGAATATTCACCATCAACAAAAGACAATGGGCAAAAATGTATGGGACCTGGGACCACCCTGCAATAGCAATAAGGTGTATGTCATTTGATAGGCATTTTTAATAGAAACAACTTTTTTAAGACACTTTTGTTGTCACAGTTGTCCGTTCCAATATATATGACTTACAAGTTTCGATAAAAATATGTTGAAAAAAGCGTTTATTATAGTGCTTAGTACTATATAATGCTTTATTTTGCAAACTGACTCGACCTAGTGCCTGCCCAAGCGCTTAGGAACAGTGCGGAGTGCCCCCCCCCCCTCCAAACCGGTTACTTAGAACTGGTAAAAAAAACGTATATTTAAGTTATATTTTGATAGCAAATGACGGGAATCACATTCTTGAGCATTATTGTAGGTACATGCTTATCGGGAAGGCGAACGATGGGCACATGTGCACACATGTTTCAATAATCTGGTATTTAGGTTATGCGATTTATGAAGGGTTTACTGCACCAGAAATATTTTTAAATGACGTCATAGTAGATAACCCCTAGGTCACGCGTATGTATCCTAAATACCAGACTAGAGATCTTGTAATAGGTTTTAAAATAGTAGCTCTATTATATTATTATAACAATAAACAATTAAATAATTATAAGTGTTGTTACTTTACTCCCCAAGAATATATTTATTGCTCGCTTCGCCCGCGGGCTTATTGGGATTAACAAATAGTTGAGCTTCCCATTGGAATCAGATGTTTTCCCACGGTAAAAAGTAGTCTATGTAATTCTTCATAGGAGCATAGGGCCGTGTGTCTAGGAATTTCTGGCCGCCTCTTCTACAGGACTATACACGTACAAAGCGGTGGTAGTTATAGAATTGGAACATAAGTACCTATATATTTTAGTATTATGACGTTCGAAAAGAGCTTAGATTTTTTTTTGTCTTTATCTTATCTTTATCTTTCAACTAACTACTCACAAAAAATAATTACATAATATTGCTTTGTTGCGACGTGAAGGGCGGACAAACAAACAACTTTCACATTTATAATATTAGTATTGATAACCCTTTAGTTTCCTAAAAGTTGCACCCCGCACCGTATCAACCGCTTGGGCAGACGCGAGGATAAGTCAGTTTGCAAAATAAAGCATAATAGTAAAATAAAAGTACTAAGCACTATAAAAAAACGCTTTTTTCAACATATTTTTATCGAAACTTGTATGTCATATATCTTGGAACGGACAACTATGACAACAAAGCCGTCATAATAAAAGTTGTTTCTATTAAAAATACCTATCGAATGACATAAATCTTATTGCTATTGGAGGGTGGTCCCAATCTGCCCATTCTCCTTTAGTTGCACTTAGCCTAAGTAGGAGATTCACATTTGAGACCGTAAATTCTCTCGTTCAGGACTTATAGGTTTATGTGGTCTTGAAGTTTTATTTCACGACTTCCTTGTTCTATGGTAATGTTGGAATTGAGCTCGAATGTACCGCGAATAGGAACTGTGCATTTATTTGTTATTTAATATTGTGTACTTGGGAGTTCCAAGGTAATACCAAGAAAGGATATGTAAGATTTGTCTCTCTTGTAAGGAGAAATACTTTTGAGTTTTATATTTATTTTGAAAGGTCAATTTTATTAGTATCAACTAGTGATGTTCCGGATATGCGTATCCGTATCCGCGGTTATCCGAGGAAGAAGAAATATCCGTATCTGTATCCGTATCCGTTACTTTTCTCGCGGATCTTTCACCTTATTAATTTTCAACTGATAGGATGGAATGCTATAGGTATTTAGGTAGAATTAAAAAGCTATTATATTCTATTCAGAGTATTTTTAAAAGAATTTCAACACAAGTCGAAATATGATCTGTCTATTGTTCCGCCGGGCGTGTGTGACGTCAACTATCGTTTCAAGGTCGCGCGCACCGACATCGATTCAGTAAGAAAATAAAGATCCGTATCCGCGGATCTTGACAACAAATATCCGTATTTCGATCCGTATCCGCGGATATTCATTGGATCCGGCACATGACTAGATCAACATACATTGTAAATATATGTAATACTTAAAAATTGTTAATTCAACATATACGACACTTAGTTTTGGATATTAGTTCCAAATTGTCTTTTGGGATACATAACACGTACCTTTCGTTTCGAATACCCGATAATTCAGCATTGTTGTCACATCAAATTCTTTTTGGGTAGCTTGTAAGAATAATAACTTATTATCCAGCTCCCGATCTTATAATGCCGGATGGGGTAATAGAGAGGTGTGAATGTAATGCAGCACGAGAGTTTTCAAAGCATCACTTAAGTAACGCAAATACATCTGCTAGTATTGTATATCAAAGTTGTTAAAACAAAAAACTTAAATAAAACTTGATTAAAACTTTAAAAAAAGCTTTAAGTAAACATGTAGCTTCGATCATTTTGTGCGGTTTCTCCGTAAAAGCCGTTGTAAAGAGTAGGAAAACGGTATAACCGTATTAAAAGTAAATCTACATCTGTATTTTTTTCTTTGGCTTTATTTCACATTTCATCTTAATTGATAAAAATCAATAGCAAAGCCAAACCTGTGCCACGGGATTTAAAAAGCAATTGTCGAATTTACCGAATATGATTTCAGCAAAGTCGCTTTAGTGTAATCGCCAGTAGCTAGGAGCACGTTTACATCATTCTAGTTTATGCAAACACAGTATACGGTTGGCTTTAAACCGTTTTGATGTAGGCATGACAAACTGAACATTAAAACATTTTAATCCATATAAGGGGTCATCAAACTAGATCTACATACATTAACTGTTCAACCATAAAACATGGACGTAAAAACGACATAACTTGACTGTGTCTCCCAAAGTGGAATATCAAAGATATAATATAAGAGATATCCTAATATAATGGCTTCCATCTTTACGCGTATATAAAAGTATTTTTTGTGTATAAAATTATTTAACTAGTACATACATAGGCCGTGTGGTTGACGGCATAGAATACAAGTGTCACCACCCCATATCTTCCCGTGGGTGTCGTAAGAGGCGACTAAGGGATAACACGATGCAAATACCAACTTTGCGTAGAGACGAAAAACTCGACATCAAACCCTATTAGACTGCCTCGTTGGTCTCGCAGCATAAATGTGCGCGTGGGATCGGGAGGTCCCGGGTTCGATTCCTGGGTGGGGCAGTGTTATCGGGTTTTTCTGCCACGAAATTCTCATTAGCAGCACGGAGTCTGGAAATGTGCCCGGTACGGCAATAGGCTCGCCCCTTATTACGTGGGACTAAACTATATCTGGCGAAAATTGGGTGTAGAAATACACCTCTGCCTACCCCTTTGGGGATAAAAGGCGTGACGATATGTATGTATGTATGTATGTATGTAGTACATTTTTCTAAATGTAGTAGTAAAATAATTTTATACACAAAAAATACTTTTATAATGTACTTATCATCGTTTCAGAGGTTGTAATAAAAAATACTTATAATTATCTCAATATTTCTTACTGTCGTAACTATGTTGTCTCCGTTGTATCCCATCATAACTGTTTGTCATGAACTTTATTTCCTTGGTATTCAGATGCAAAGAAGCGTACAATTTGTAACTTTGATTTTACTATTATCGTTGTTTATTTATTTATTAATGGTCACTGAGTGCTGGAGGTTAATCAGCAGACAATAGCCCTAATCTAGGAGCCGTGGATTAGAGGCGACAAAATATGTGGTTTAAACAACATCGGAGGTAAGCTACTGCACAACTGCTCGGTCATTAAACCGAGAACATGCATCTACATTCCCCGAACAATACCAGCACTGCTGCTAACCAGCTTCTGTTCTAGAGACCTCACTGCCGTAGGACTCCAAACAGGGCCCAACAAACAGATGTTAGTACTAGCTTCGGTCTACATGCCTGGCGATGAGGACATCCCATCTAAAGAGCTGGCCGAGCTGGTGCAGCACTGTGAGGACCACGGCTGGCAGGTAATCATCTCGGCGGACGCGAACGCGCACCATCCGCTGTGGGGAAGCCCCGATGCTAACAGACGAGGTGAGATCTTGACTGAATATATCTTTTCAAAAAATCTATCTGTAGTTAACAAAGGTTCGGAGCCCACCTTTGTTAGCTCCAGATATCAAACCATAGTAGACATCACGCTAGCATCGGGTGGGGCCGCGGAACTTGTCAAAAATTGGCATGTGTCCGCTGAGCCATCCTTTGCAGACCACAGACGAATCTGCTATGACATACGTGTGCAAGAGAACGTCCCACAACCTAGGCGCAACCCTCGCAGAACAAACATTGCGAAATACAAGACGCTTCTCGCATCACAGGTTGAGAGGTCCCATTTCAAGGACATGTCAACCAGCACTGACAACATAGAGCATAACACCAACTTACTAACAGAATGTATACAAACAAGTTACCAGCAAACCTCACTCACCCACACTCCCAAAGTCGTCTAGTAAAACCCAGTGGTGGGGAAGAGAACTAGAGGGACTCAGACAAAACCTGAGGAAACTCTTTAACAGGGCTAAAAACACGAGAATGGAAGCAGACTGGCTCAAATTCAAAGAAGCCCAGTCACACTACAAGAAACGCATAAGATTCCGCAGAGGCAAGTCCTGGCGGCGTTGCTGCAGCGGCATTAACACCACGAATGAAGCAGCCAGAGTGAAAAAGATCTTGTCTTAGGACAGCAACAAAACCCTTGGCGCCATTAAAAAGCAAAATGGAACCTACGCAACTACGGACGCTGAAATTAGCCAAGTGCTAATTGAAACTCACTTCCCAGGTTGTGAAGTAACCAATGACCGTCTGTGGGACGAGTCAGACTACAGACCACCGACCCAAACAAACTGGTAGCCTAAAATGTGGTCACCACAGACCGGCTGAAATGGGCAATTAACACCTTCCAGACATTCAAATCCGCAGGCCTGGATGAAATCATACCAGCATTCCTACATTGGGGATGCACAACGATTGAGCCACACCTGCTCGACATCTACAGGGTCTCAATAGCACATAGATACATACCTTGCAGGTGGAGGGAAGTTAAAGTCATATTCCTCCCAAAACCTGGCAAAACTGACTACTCACAAGCGAAAGCATATAGACCAATCAGCTTGACCTCCTTCTTACTGAAAACGCTGGAGATACTTACGGACCGACACCTCCGTGAGGGTGCATTACTGCGCAAGCCATTACACTCACATCAACACGCCTACAGAAGTGGCAGGTCAACTGAATCGGCGCTGCATTCCGTTGTGGGAACCATTGAAACAGCGCTTACCAACAAGTTAATGACACTGGGGGCCTTCATCGACATAGAAGGTGCCTTCGACAAAACTAAGTTCAACAGTATCAGCCGGGCCCTCGAAAAGTTCGGAGTTGAGCAAACCCTTAGTGGCTGGATTGATCAACTGCTGAAACAGAGGGCAATACAATTTACGGTAAACTCCACCACGAGGGGCATAGTTGCAAAAGACTGCCCTCAGGGAGGTGTACTCCCACCCCTGTTGTTAAACATTGTGGTGGACGATCTGTTACGGAACTTAAACGACAGACGATTCTACACGGTCAGCTATACAGACGACATTACTATCCTGTTCAAAGGTGACTCAGAAGACACGATCCGCAATCGGATGCAAGCAGCCATCAGGATCATGGAGGAATGGTGCAACCAACATGAACTGACGGTTAACCCCAAAAAAACGGAGCTAGTACTTTTCACCAACAAAAGGAAAACCCATATGTGCAAAACACCAAAACTCTTTGGAACGGCGCTTACCCTATCGAATGAAGTCAACTACTTGGGCGTAATACTTGACCATAAGCTAAACTGGGGTAAGCACATCAGCACTAAAACAACAAAAGCATAGGTAAGAAATGGGGTCTCAAACCATCCATCACCCTGTGGATCTACACTGCCATTATACGCCCCATGCTTACATATGGTGCAGTAGTGTGGTGGCCATGCACACAACTAAGCACGATCACAAAAAAGCTACAGAGCCTTCGATTCCTAGCCTGCTTGGCCACAACAGGCTGCATGAAGACCACCCCAACAGCCGCCTTGGAGATACTACTGGACCTAAGACCGCTGCACCTAATGATCTAGTCTAGACAAGCTCGGGCTGTGGAGAAAGGATGATCGAATAACCCACGCACGCCTAAAAGACTTTGGACCTTAACCAAAGACATCCCGATGCTAGAGGCCGCTTGCAATCTCATCCCTAAAACCTTTGTCTTTGACAAAAAATATCGCATCCAATTACAGGAGGAACACAAAGACAGCTTTGGTATACACGAAGTCAGAGTATACACAGACGGCTCAAAAACGAAACATAGGACAGGTGCGGGTGTATTCTCCCATGACTTAAATATCAACATCTCAACATCCCTTGGTACTCTTAACACCATATTCCAAGCCGAGTGTGTTGGGATAACAAGAGCCGCAACAGCAATCGCGTCTAGGAACGTAAGTGACCTGTCTATACGCATTATCACGGACAGTGTCTCTGTACTACAAGCTCTCGGCAGCAACTGCTTTAACAGCGGCCTCATCATGGAATGCCACCTAGAGCTGCAAAAGATTGCAGAGAAGAATCGGGTTACGCTGCAATGGATTAAAGGCCACAGCAACTCCGCAGGCAATGACGCCGCAGACCAACTGGCACGGCAAGGATCGGACACTATGATAATGGGACCCGAGCCGATTGTACCGATACCGGCAAGCCAACTCAAAACGTGACTACGCGAGAGAACCGCACATGAACATGAAAAACAGTGGGCAGACATAAAAGAATGCAGACAAACAAAAGATGCTATCCCCTGCTTGTACAAGCGACTCTCGCACAAGCTGCTGCATTCTACTAGAAAAACTCTTAAGCATCTGACAGGCATAATAACCGACCACTGTCCACTCAACAAGCACCTATTCAACATAGGCGTTACGGACAGCCCACTGTGCAGGGGCTGCATGGAAACCGAAGAAACACCCGCTCACGTCATTCTGCAGTGCACAAGTGTGAGCGACCAACGGGCAAAGCTGCTGAACAACCCCAGAACCATGTGTAAGGCTTTTAACGACATCAGCCAACTAATGGCTTTCTTCTGGAAGGAGCTAAGGTGGTATGAGTATTCGGCGTCAATCAAGTCGCCACTTACGCACAATAGCCCAAATAAGTGGTTAAGTGTGAAAACCCACGACCAACTAAACTAAACTAATGGTCACTGAATTATTTGTTTGCCTTCTTACCTAAACATTTGTTAGTAGTCAATACCTAGTCCTATAGTTAGTTGGACAGGTGTTTTCCGCACTTAGCCACTGAGACTGTTCTAACTAACTGTTTTAACTAACTAACTAACTAACTAGTCCTATATCATCATCATCATCATAGCGTTATTCCAGTTGCATCCAAGGCTGACACGCCTTGGAGCCCGAGGTCCGCTTACTGGTCTAACCAGATATGACAGAATATAAACTTTTCCACAGAGCGACTGCCGTCTGACCTCCGCAACCCAAAGGGATAACGATATTCCATGGTTTAGACCAGTATCAGTTTATTTGAGGGTACTGACTCCCCGTAAAGACTGTCAAAGATGTTCATGACAGCCGGGACCGAAGGTTTAACGTACTCTCCGAGGCACGGGGCAAGTGATAATAAACAATTTAACTTCGAACACACTAAAACTTAACTTCGAAAAGTCATTGGTGTACGCCGTGGATTCGAACCCGATACCCTCTGCATGGCAGTCCGTTGGTATCTCCACTAGGCCATCGCTGCCAAATAGTGCTATGTAATATGAGTTTAAACATTCGTGTTCACTACCAATACTTTTTACTGTTTCTACGGGATATATACCATAGATATATACGAGTAAGAAAGCGGGTAGACCGTTTCACTTGTTTATAACATTAATCCACCCGCAATACTTCAGTATATACGTGAACATGGCGCTTGCAACAGTGCCGAAATATCGGTTACTCAAAACAAAAACAACGTACCTTTGTTTTTGTTTTATATATCCCGTTTCTGGTATATATCCCGTAGAAACAGTAAAAAGTATTGATAGTGACCACGAAAGTTTAAATTCCTATATTGTGCACCTGTACGGACCGGAAAGTGCTAAATTGATCAAACATCTTGAACGCTCGCGGAAACGGTGTGAATGTTTACGAGAATCACTGGTGTTTTTAGGGAAGTGTCGGGACGCGGACCAGTTCACGCTTATTCCCGTTTGTGCTAAAATAAAACCCCGAAATGATATCCACGGTTCCGCGGGCATTCTACGAAAGGCAAGTGTGAAATTGTTGCGTAAGATGATCGAAAACGCCCGGTATCAACTCGTAGATCCCGCCCGGTATCAAGATGTAGTTTATACAACTGCGTCTGTGTTTTGTACACAGACGCAGTTGTATAAACTACATCTGAAGTGCAGTGGAACGTTTACCAAAGCCGACTTTAATAACTGTGACCGAATCACCTATCTACAGGCACAGCGTTCGCAAGAACTGAGTGCCTTGAAACATGAACGTAAGTTTGAATTGTTGATAAGTAAACAAAAAGAAACTACCATGAAAACTCAACTCATCAACGAACAGTTATCAACTTATCTGGTAAAACGTTGACCGAAGCTGCACTCAACATCTTAGAGAGAGGGATAAACTTTGCTCCTACTCCAAATCATATTCCATATGAAAAAGTGATCGGCACGGTTGAGGAGGTTATTCGGCGAAACAAAATACCCTCAGAAGAGGCGGAAGTATTACGACAAGATGTCGCAGTCTGTTTACGTCGAGCAAAACTACCTAAACCTAACATAAACATGACTGAACGTGTCGCTTTATGAGAACTTCGCGAGGATGACAGCCTGCTCATCCTAAAGGCTGACAAAGGAAACGCGACGGTCGTCATGGACGTAACGGAGTATGACGAAAAAATGCGTCATTTGTTAAGTGACACTAACACTTATATCAAAGTAAATTACAAACCGACGGCTAGGTTGAAACGCAGTACCCGAAAAATGATCAAGGAGTGCCAACACGCGATAGGTGAAGAAGATACGGTGACATATTTATTACGACCCAGAAATGTCACACCCCCCAAACTATATGGATTGCCAAAAATTCACAAGTGCAACGTTCCGTTACGGCCTATAGTTAGTCAAGTGGATTCTCCAACTTACGAATTGGCTAAACACGTTGCGAAAGTCTTGCAACCCTTAGTAGGTGGAACAGCATCGCATCTAAAAGACTTCCGCCATTTTATAGAGATCTTACGTCAGAGTAACGTAAGTGATAAAGATGTGATGGTCAGTTTTGACGTAGAATTACTCTTTACAAACGTGCCGATAGCAGATTGCATGGAAGTTATTCGACGTAGGATCGGTAAAGATCGTGTTGCTACGGTGTATGCTGACCTTGTACATCATTGCCTGACCACAAATTATTTCATATACAGAGGTGAATACTACCTACAAATCGATGGGGTAGCAATGGGCAGCCCGGTATCTCCAGTGGTAGCCAACCTATGGATGGAACATTTTGAAAATCAAGCCATTACACATACTGCCCATCTAGTGTGAAGATTTGGAAACGGTACGTGGACGACATTTGATGAAGAAGAGATGAAGAGGTAGTACAACAGTATTTAGCGCATTTAAATAGTATCCACGCTAAAATGTGCTTCTTTTATGAAATTGAAAAGGACAGAAGAATGGCGTTTCTTGACGTGATAGTTGGTGTACGATCTGACGGTTCGCCTAGCCACTCTGTACACAGAAAAACAACGCATACCGACCGCTATCTACACGCCGACTCGCATCACCACCCACGTCAACTGAACTCAGTTATAACGTCACTTACCAACCGGGCATACAGCTTGTGCGACGAAGAACATTTAAATGAAGAACTTGCACACATAAGTGATGTTCTACGAAAGAAAAAAAAAACCACCTAGACACACTCAAAAACACCTCGACTACAAGGTAGAACGACAACTAGCGTACTTACCGTACCTCAGAGAAGTGACAGATAAGGTCTCTAATATCCTTGAGAAGGTATCTGTTAAAACTATCTTAATTCCTTTGAAGACACAAGAAGACAATACATAAGAACGTCAAAGGACAGTTTCCCCTTGGAAAAGCCAGGTGTATACAAAATTGACTGCAGCTGTGGGAGTTCTTATATAGGACAAAAAAACAAAACACACCATTTCCTGCCGCATCAAGGACCACATCAAGGCAGTCAAAAACAATGAACCACACAAGTCGGCAATAGCTCAACATCCCCTAGACTCGGGTACGAACCATTGGATTGAGTTACATAACCCTCAGGTGCTTTCGACAGAACGCCACTATATACCTAGAATGGTTAAAGAAGCTATTGAAATTAAAAAGTACAAAAATTTCAATAGAGAAGATGGGTTTCAACTGTCGAACACCTGGCATCCAGTGGTACGTCTATGTACAACCCGTGAACCGCAAAAAGTTAAATCACGAGCCGACGTAGTGAGTACAGTGTGTTGCGATCGAGTAAAGTGCGAGAATGAAAACGGTGGTAGTGGTTGTGCACGTAATAAACGAGTAAGAAAGCAAGTAGACCGTTTCACTTGTTTATAACATTAATCCACCCACAATACCTCAGTACATCCGTAAACATGGCGCTTGCAACAGTGCCGTAATATCGGTTACTCAAAACAAAAACAAAGGTACGTGGTATATATCCCGTAGAAACAGTAAAAAGTATTAAACATTCGTGGTCACTAATACTTGTTTTAAATTGTACATACATAGAATCACTTCTGTTTTCCCGAAGGGGTAAAATAACAAGGAAATCATTATAGTTACCCAGCCGTTCCTCCAAACGATGTTTTCAGAACATGAGGCACGTGCTCGTCGACACACAATTTTACAAATGTTCAATATTTTACTATTTTTATCAATCGCTCACAAACTTTGTCGGGCATATCCAATACAAGGTTATTACACAATTTAATTCTACAAATCACGCGATAAAACCAAGACAGCGTGCTCAAGACAATTTTTTCAGGAAACGACAATTAGAATGATTTGACAGTTCATAGTGTGACCAGAGTCAAAATTTTACAATAGACGAAAAATTATACCAACTAATAAATTATCGATTCAACTTATCATTAACAATGTTTATATTTCAAACATCCAACCGGCCCGGGACCGGCCTACCGGTCCGCTAATCAGTTGGAAGACGTGACAACGTTGCAACTGCTCTCCTTAGAATCGAACCGTCCACCAAGACATCAGCAAATCGGGGAACTCCATCAGCCCCAGTTACCAAACGAAGAATGCGCCCCCTGCGCCATCTGAGTGTCGGAAGGTTAGCCTCCTTGATCAAAACGAGGTCTCCAATCTTGGGTGGATCGGTCTTGTCGGTACACTTAACGCGTTGCTGGAATGTGCAAATATTCCAAATTCCAGCGTTTCCAAAAGCTCTGAGTAATCTGGCGTACCAATTCAAAACGCGAGAGACGATTGGGTCTCGTATCAATATAAGGGAACTCAGGCAAGGCGACCAGTGGGCGACCAATAAAAAAATGGCCCGGCGTAAGAGCTTCCAAATCATTCGGATCTGAGGAGATCGGGCACAAAGGCCTAGAGTTCAAAACGGCCTCAATCTTATAAAACTCAATTGCTAGTTCCTCAAATGTAAGGACTGATTCACCAATTGTCCTGCGCAAATGTGTTTTGACCGATTTTACAGTGGCCTCAAATATACCACCCCAGTGCGGACAATTTGGTGGGGAAAACAACCAATTTATCCCACGTCGGGCAAGCCTATCGCCTTGTTGGTTTCAAGGAAATTAACAACGTCATTCAAATAATTATAAGTGCCCTTGAAGTTAGTGCCGCAATCAGAACGGATCAAGGAAGGCAGCCCTCTGCGGGATACAAATCTGTCAAATGTGGCTACAAACGCCTCGGTCGTAAGCGAGAAGACCAGTTCTAAATGTACAGACTTTTTGGAGAGGCAAACGAAGACGCACAAGTAGGCCTTAACAGTCTTGCTGTTTCGAAGTGTCGATGTTTTAACCAAAAAGGGACCAGCGAAGTCCGTGCCAACACCGTCAAACGTCCTGCTCTCTGTTACGCGATCTGCCGGTAAGTCTCTCATCAAGGACTGCATGGTAGAAGTCTTGAGCTTATAGCAAGAGATGCAGCGAAAAACTACACTCCGAATGATTCTTCGGGCAGGCAAAATCCAAAACTCGCGTTGCAAAATGGCCAACAGAGTATTACAACCAGGATGCGAATTTTAAAGGTGACGGTCAGTTACCAACAGACGTACCAAATGACCTTCCTTGGGTAGTAAAAGGGGGTGACGTGCCCCGTAAGGGAGGTTGACGTTCTTGAGACGCCCTTCAACGAGCAAGAGACCCGTATCGTCCAAAAAGGGGTTCAATTTAGATACTGCTCCCGACAATTTCGATTTCCCTGACTTAAGGATAGCAATCTCCTTC
Source organism: Euclidia mi (assembly GCA_944739405.2). Classification (NCBI taxonomy): domain Eukaryota; kingdom Metazoa; phylum Arthropoda; class Insecta; order Lepidoptera; family Erebidae; genus Euclidia; species Euclidia mi. Next base: position 57,432,758 of record OX123190.2, read on the forward strand.
TCAAAGTGCGCCAATTGCACAGAACGAACCCAAAAGGTGAGGGACTCCTGTCGTTCCTGTGGTGAGAGAAACGGTGTCAGTCGTTTCTGTTGTGGGTGCCTGAAATTAAAGACAAAACGCTTTATCCAAGCAGTAACACCTAACAACTTGTCGAGGGAGCTATAGCGATTCAACAAGAAATCGCGGTCGAAGGCGCATTCCACCTTCTCAAGAGCAAGTGTTCGTAGACCCGGAAAATTAGAAGTATTCAACACTGGCGTTCGAGGCCAATCAATTTCTGGTCGACTCAACCATTCCGGATCCCACCACAGCGAATGGCCTATTAAACTAGGCGTCAAGCATCCGCGCGAGGCACAATCAGCGGGGTTAAGCTCACCTGGCACGTGTCTCCAAACAAGCTTGACTTCAGATTTTTGTATTTGGGAAACGCGATTAGCGACAGTTACTTCCAAAGTGTGGACAGACGCCTTCAACCAACAAAGAACAATTTGGCTGTCTGTCCAGGCGTAGGTCCTAATTATACAAATGGTTTTACCCAAAGTGTTAGACACGTAATTCAACAATTGCACGAGTAGGGCTGCTCCCGACAGCTCCAATTTCGGAATGGTCAAAGATGTCCGAAGAGGTGCAACCTTGCTCTTCGCCATGATCAGGGAAACCCTCACCTGACCTGAGGCACTGACTGCACGCAAGTACACCACTGCCGCGTGGCCACGTTCCAAAGCATCACAAAACCCGTGAAGGGTTGCCTTATACTTCCCGGGAGGAAGGATGGGACGAGGCAAGGAGCTCTCATTGACGGAAGGAAGTGAGAATACAAAAGAGGTCCATTCCTCAACAAGAGTACCGCAGAGAGGTTCGTCCCAAGTCAATCCTGCTGTCCAAAGCTTCTGCAAGAAGCATTTTGCCAAAATATAACAGGACAAATCCAACCTTTTGGATCAAAGGTTCTGGCGACAGTATACAACACGAGACGTTTAGTCCAAGAACAAGGCAATTTCTAGTCTACGTTATACGTAAAGATGTCTTGGACTGGACTGTACTGAACGCCGAGAACAGCCATCATGGCGGGGTTGTCAACAATCTCAAATAAATGTGGAACTTGCTGATGATCCTCGGGTAAGCCTTCCAAAAGCTCTGGTGAGTTGGAGATCCATTTGCGCAACTCATAACCAGCGGAGGCCAAAATACCTATCAATTCGTCCCGCAGGAGGATCGCCTCGTCCGCTATGTAGGCGCCAGAACAAATGTCATCCACGTAAATATCGTCCTTCTGGATGGCAGAGGCTCGTGGGAAACGTAGGCCCTCGCGGTGTGCGTGCTCCCAAAGAGAACGTATTGCCAAGTAGGGGCTCGACCTTAGCCCGTACGTATTGGTATTGAGCTCGTAGACGACCATGGGATCGCGAGGATCCTCTCTCCAAAGGATCAGCTGGAAACGGCGGTCATCAGGGTGGATAATTGTCTGCCTAAACATCATTTTTATATCGGCCACAAAGACAACCTGATGTCGTCGGAAGCTAGTAATGACGTCACAAAGGTCCTTGACCAACTTGGGACCAGAATGCAAGCACTGGTTCAAGGATACGCCTATTGAAGTCTGCGCAGAACCATCAAATACCGTGCGCAGCTTGCCAGTTAATGGCTTCAATACCGCATGATGTGGGAGAAAGTAATTCTCCACCGAACGCCAATGCAAAGACACAGACATGTGTCCCAATTGTTCATATTCTCTCATGAACTCAATATACTTCTGTCTGAGCTCCGGATCACGACCCATGCAACGCTCCATAGCCAACAATCTCTTTTCGGCTAAAGGTCGTGACTCACCAAGCGGGGGCCGAACAGACAGAAAGGGTAGCTTCGTAATGATCCGACCAGAACGGAGTCGACCAGTGTTGTTCTGGAAAAACAGCTCGCACTCCTCATGTTCTGGATTCAAATGAGCAGCTTGAGGGGGCTCCTATACCTCCCAAAACCACTGAACCGCATCAGAAAGGGAGGAGCCTAAAGCCAACAAATTATCAAGTTCGGGTGGAAGGGGTAGGGCTAGGTACAGGTCCCATCAAAGTAAATCCAAATATGGTCGGGATGGCAGTCAAACCATTTGGCACCAAGACCCGTTTCCCACCAATCAAAATTCCACCGAGCACATCAGAGCCAATCAACAAATCGATTTGTCCCGGTGTGTCAAATTTGGGGTCTGCCAGTTTCAATCCCGATGTCAAATTCACCACAGCAGCAGGTAGCTGTTTCTGTGGATGCATACCCAAAATATTCTTTAGCACAATAGCCGAGGTTTTAATCCTCGGGTGTGAAGATTCAACAGCGGCAAACAAAACCTTAACTTGCCCTTCAACATTAGAGGCTACGTCACCTAATCCCCGTATACAATTCGGAAAAGAACCCATATTTAATTTAACCTGCCCTACCAAATAAGTGGAAACAATGCAACCTTGTGAACCTGTGTCCAATATAGCACGGACAACAACAGAGGTCCCCGTGGGGGACCCAGACCCTAACAGCAACCTTTGGTAGGATAACGGTCTCAATGGTGGAGGTTGGCGTTATTGGGCAGGAGTCAATTACCTATTGTTGCCTGGGCGGCGACCATTGGCCAGGACCAGGCAAATCAAAACGAGGGTGCGGTCTGAAGTCCTCAAAGGCGCGGTGACTTGATCCGCGCGCCATCTGTGGGGGGTCATAATGTCGCACCCGCCCAAAACGAGGTGGGCGAGAGTCAAGGCGGGGACGCTCCGCCAAAGGAGGGGAATAACTGGGGCAGCAGTCACGGTGTTGGTGATGCTGAGCAGTCGCATATTCAGGTGCACGAGAGAGAGAAGGCGTGCACACGCGACGGTTCTCCAAGCGGGGTGAGTGGCGATCAAGTGAGCGAAGCGAATCTCGGCTGCGCGCCGGTGAGCCTCGGTTGCCACCTTCAAAACACCCGCCCGTGCGCGGCGTCGGCTGGTTGGACAAGCGGCCTACCTCTCTGGCATTCATGCAGAGATTGTCCAAATGCTGTCCTCCACAATGAGGACAGGGGCGAGAGTTTGGCCAGTCTCGCTGGTAGTGGGATCCCAAACATGAGAAGCAAAGGCGGCGGGCATTCGCGATGCGCATATGAGAGGCGACATGAAGGGCCAAGAATGCCTTACAACTGGCCGTTCTGTGCCCCGTGACCTTGCAGTAAGAGCACTCTGCTGGACTCTGCGTGACTGCAAATCGAGGAGGACGCCGATCAAAATTTCCTCGGGTGTGAACGCTAACCTTTGGCGGCTGCGACATAGCCGGCGTGTTACCACTGGAGTTGTCCAAAACCCGGCACTTGTCCTCCAAGAACTTCTCCAAGTCTGCAAAAGGGGGCAGAAGCGTCGCCCTATCCCACCAAAGCGCTGTTCAAATCGTGACCTTAGGTCAGCAGACAGCTTCTTGAGCACAATGTGCACAAACAGGTAGGACCATTGGTCCACGGTTAGATCCAGGCACTTAAGGGCGTTGGTTGCCACCAATAGCGGGTTCAAAAGTTGTGTGCGCAACCCAAAGAACCGGGTGAGCGTGGGCAAACTCAAAATCTGCTCAATGTGGGTGTCTGCGAGGCCTCGCTTGTTGTGGTACCTCCGGGTAATTAAATCTCGAGCCGTCTGGTAGGCCTCGTCAGACACGGGCAGATGCTGGATGAGGCCTTTGGCCTCCCCATCCAGAACCGACATCAAGTAGGCCAATTTTTGTGCCGGCCGAAGGTCAGCCCTGTCATCGATCAGGCTGTCAAACATGTTGAGAAAGCCCAGGTAGCTTCCTAGGCAGCCATCAAAATGTGGGAGGTCTAATGTGGGAAACCACACCAGTCCCGGTGCTGGCCTAGGAAGCTCCTGCTTCAAAACGGGTTGCCCGTCCCTCTCGGCAATTAGCTGTCTTGCACAGTCTGAGACAGCATCATATAGGTCCAATATTTGCGCATAATCCTCACTGACTTTATTTCGCTGGTCAGCGGTGAAGTCAACATCTGACACTTCGAGACAGCAAGCGCTAAAAGAACAAAATTGCTGTTCCACGCTTGCTAGCCGATCATTGACCGGCTCAAATCGTTGTAATAGGGCCTGCTGGCGATCAGGCCGGTTTACCAGAGCACTGGCTGAGGCAAACCAGCGCAAATGTGATGCAATGGCACCCGCAGCCGCACGCAAGTCCTTGATAGCTGTCATAATTAATTCTCAAAAGAGCTCGGACAAGCGTTAAACAATACTATCAATTAAAACTTAACAAAACTTAATACTTGTTAATTCTTTGAAACCAACGAGGTATTAGCCTGTTTACTGCAAGTGCAGGCAAGTGACAGGTATTTACTGCCCAACAAAATTAAAAGTTTAAATATATTGAAACAGAAACAAAAGTTATCAAAGTTATAGCTTACAACAAATTAAAAGTTGAAACTTCAAATTAATTAATTAATTATTTGCAACAGACAGACTAAGTGTGTTATTTATGATATACAACCGCAAGTACACACAGAATATGTGTTACCTAACAATATTATCAGTATATTACAACAAAACAAGGTTTGGTAAGTTGACTTATCAATGTGACCCGCCCATCTATGCAAGGTCAAATTTGGTTATTATAATGTTTCAATCTCAATGTTTACAATTAACTAAATCAGTTGATACATATAACTGTTATATATCCAATCAAACTGACTTATTAATGCTAATAACAACAAATTTAAGCTAGATTTCAACAATACAAGTCAAACAATTACTGATTTGAGGTTATTTAAATGACAATGTGTTTCAAATTAAGTAGGTCAACCAATACAAATAAATGTTATGTATTAAAGCAAAACTAACCTAACAATACTACAACACTGTTAACCTGTTTACAAATGAGATGCCCAGCTCAGATACAAGTTTACAATATAGGCACAGTCAACCACACTCTGCTACTAATAAATATGTTTAGAGTTGCCGTAGGCAGGTAGGAAATTGTTGCAGAATGCGCAGTGGAAGTTAGTATTACATCTACAAGAGTCTAACATATATTACTGTGTTTCACAGCGCTGAAAATTACTATTACATACCTGAATCTTCACTGATGTTCTGGAGTAGACCTATAAGATAACACTCATAATTTTGGCCAAAATAACAAGGAAATCATTATAGTTACCCAGCCGTTCCTCCAAACGATGTTTTCAGAACACGAGGCACGTGCTCATCGACACACAATTTTACAAATGTTCAATATTTCACTATTTTTATCAATCGCTCACAATTTTGTCGGGCATATCCAATAGCGACAATTGCAAGGTTATTACACAATTTAATTCTACAAATCACGCGATAAAACCAAGACGGCGTGCTCAATACAATTTTTTCAGGAAACGACAATTAGAATGATTTGACAGTTCATAGTGTGACCAGAGTCAAAATTTTACAATAGACAAATAATGATACCAACTAATAAATTATCGATTCCACTTATCATTAACAATATTTCTATTTCAAACAATTTTTAACTATTACTTTTTTTTGTTGCTTTAGAATTCTATCTGTTTTATTTTGGCGGTAGGTGTAGAAAAGTTATCACACGTAGAATTTTTCTCGAAAATCTTTAATTATTTAAATAGTCAATTTTTAATATAAATATCCACTTTATTGAGTGCAATAGTGCATAACTAGAACGTACTTACGTTTGTGGCATAATATATCTGCTAATGTAAATACTACATTCAATCACATACACCACCTGCCAGCTATTCACACCTTTTTGAATATAACTGAAGAACTGCACTGGATAAATTATGTCTCAACTGGCCGATATAAAAACTGCACAAATAAATCTGGAGGAATGCCTTTCCAAGAGGATGGCGGAACTTGAAGCTCAGCTGCACACCGGGGGCCCTGCCAAGGATACAGTAGCCAAAGTCGCAGAAGAGTTCCGGACCTTCAGGGAACTGGTTTTCTCCATGCTCAGTCTGCTCAGGAAGCAGATTAATGAGGTAACTGCCTTGGTTGATGATATGGAGACTAGGCACCGTCGAAAAGCCCTCATATTCCTGGGTGTTGCAGAGGTTGACGGAGAGGATTGCACAGCTGCTATCATTAATGTTATCCATAGAATGGACCTCAAAGATATCTCGGCATCGAATATCCGTACTTCTCACCGGATCGGAGTGCGCAACAAAGACCATCATAGGCCACTACTTGTGAGATTTACTTCCGTGGAATCCAGATCTGCTGTTTGGAAGAATAAAGCCAATCTGAAGGGTTCAGCCGTCGCAGTTAAGGAGTTCCTTACAAAGACTCGACAATCCATCTTCTCCAAAGCCCGCCAACATTTTGGTATGAGAGGATGCTGGACCCAGGATGGCGTAATTACAGTAAAAGCCGCAGATGGAAGCCGTCACAAGCTGACTACCATGGAGCAGCTCAACGTTCTCATATAGAAATACCCCAGTGCTTCAACATCGAGCAAGAATGACTTCGGAACTTCTGCAGCAATTTCTCGCCAACGTAAATAGTATTTGACGAACATTATCGCTGCAATTCACTATAACGTTTCGCCATTCACTTTTCTTCGGTAATAACGTAAACATTAACTTGATCTTCATTACGTAACAGTTTTAGTTAATTTACCCACCACTTCATCACTTTTTTTTTATCTCACTTTTGTTTTTTGTAAAACTAAAACATTACAAACAAATAGCATAATGTCAAAATAGCCTATGAGAAATTGTCACCACTGTCACTTTGACGTTTTGTTCCGTTCGGAAATTGCATCGATTTACTACGTTTTGTTTGTATTAGTGCGTTTTCTATATTGTGTGTCAGCTGGCGGGTGGTGCAGGGATAGAATATTTGCACCAAATAAGTACGTATGTATTTTCTTTCTTAATTACTAATTTATTACTGTTTTAATTTATATTCATATATTATTTGTTTATTTATATATATAGTATATTATAATATTTTATTTATTCTGATGATGATTCTTTCTATTCTGCCGATAGTTCTGATAATGTAACGCTAGATGGGAGTTTTCATTCTCTTACTGATACATTAGGTGACATTGTGAGGAAAACTTTCAATCACATTACTTGCAGCAATTTTAATGTATGTCATATTAATGCACAAAGCATACCTAGCCATTACAGGGACTTGCTAGAGGCTTTCAATAACGCTAATGTGCATGCCGTCCTGGTTTCGGAGAGTTGGCTTAAACCGCATCTTCTTTCTACCACTTACCCTCTCCCCGGTTTTATCTTGATCCGTAATGATCGAGTCGACCGGAGGGGGGGGAGGTGTTGCTATTTATCTCCGCAGTAACTTGCCCTTTAAAATTCTTTCTTCATCTTCTCCCACCTCAACGGCCACTGCGGAGTATCTTTTTATCGAAGTTTGCGTTAAAGGGTCCAAATTGGTCCTTGGTGTCGTCTACTGTCCTCCTTCTGTTAACTATTTCTCCAGTCTCGAAATGAGTCTGGAATCTTTAGGGTCGGAGTATTCACATCATATCATCATGGGCGATTTTAACACCGATCTCCTGTCCCCTTGTACCCAAAGATCTTCCAAACTCCTGGACATTGTTAAGTCAGCCAGTCTGCACATCTTACCTCTGCAACCTACCCATCACAACATGGTAGGTGACGACACCTGGCTGGACTTGATCCTAACCTCTGATCCTACCCTAGCCTCTTCCTACGGTCAACACATAGCTCCTGCTTTCTCTCATCACGACCTCATTTTCCTCTCCTACATCCTAAAACCACCCAAATCCCCACCTAAGGTTGTGCAGAGGCGTTGTTTTGGTCGCATGGACGTAGAAAAACTGTGTCAGGACGCTGCCTTACTTAACTGGGACAATGTGTTCCAGGCTACCACAGTAAACGACAAAGTCAAAGCCTTCAATGACAATCTCATTGGCCTATATGACGTACATGCTCCAATCAGGAAAATAAAGCTCAAACGTCCTCCAGCACCTTGGCTAACGAGAGGTGTCCGGATGGCGATGAGGCGCAGGGACCGGGCTTTTCGCAAGTTCAGGAGAGACCGATGTGAAGACACCTGGACGGATTATAAGGCTGCAAGGAACCGGTGTAACCAGATGATACGCAACGCTAAACGCCGACATATTCATGAAAATATCTCCTGTTCATCCCCTGCTGATGTCTGGAAGTTCCTTGGAACTCTAGGCATTGGCGGGAAGCGTCGTTTCGATTTCCAGGGGACACTTGGTTTGAATGATATAAATCAACATTTCACCACAACTACTCTCCTTGATCATCAAACCAAGTGTCTCACTATCGATTACCTCGGTAATTTGACCCACCCAAACATCGAATCTTTCAGTTTTTCTCCTATAGCTCCGGACGAGATCAAAAGGATTATCCGCTCCATAAAGTCAAATGCGGTGGGCTGTGATCAGATCAGTCGCCGCATGATCATGACTATCCTTGAACACCTTATCCCTGTGCTCACGCACATCATCAATTTTTCCCTTGACTCCAGCGTTTTCCCTGACTTATGGCGCAAAGCCTTTGTCTCACCTCTGCCCAAGATCCAGAATCCTTCCTTACCCAATCACTTTCGTCCAATTTCCGTTCTTCCTTTTCTGTCCAAAGTACTTGAGGCCAGTGTCCATAAGCAGTTATCTCGCCATATTCACATAAATAATCTCTTAAGTCCCATGCAGTCTGGCTTTAGGCCTGGCCACAGTACTGTTTCCGCTCTCCTTAAAGTGACTGGCGACATTAGGTCAGACATGGAGGACACCAAAGTCACGGTGTTGGCTTTAGTTGATTTCTCTAATGTCTTTAATGTCGTCAGTCACGACATCCTGCTAGCTATCCTTTCCCACCTTGTGATCTCTTCCAAAGCTCTGGAATGGTTCTCGTCATATCTTCGTGGACGTCAGCAGTCGGGTCGCGTCGGCGAATCCTCGTCAAACTGGCGTGAGATCGGCTCTGGCGTTCCACAAGGCGGTATTCTTTCCCCACTTCTATTTTCAATTTTTATCAATCTCCTAACCCAGAATCTTCAATGCGCCTATCATCTGTATGCCGATGACTTGCAGCTTTATGCTCAAGCAAGTATTGATAACATATCTTCTGCTGTAGCCCGTGTGAACAGGGATCTGGAATATTTGCATAGTTGGTCTAAATCTTTCGGTCTGTCAGGAAATCCCAGTAAGTGTCAAGCAATAGTTGTGGGCAGTCAAAGAATTTTGAGTAGACTTGATATGACCGCACTACCGCCGATCATGTTCAATGAATCAGTTATAGAATATTGTCCAGTAGTTAGGGACCTGGGCCTACATGTAGACTCTACTCTAAATTGGCGTGCTCAGGTGACTCACGTCTGTCAAAAAGTCACAGGTACTCTGCGAGCTCTTTATCGCCTGAAAAACTTTCTACCAACCAGGACCAAGACAACGCTTGTGCATACCTTAATATTCCCGATAATCGACTATGATGATGTGTATTATTTCGACCTTAATGCAGACCTTACCTTCTCAATAAACTTGACCGTCTTCTTAATAACTGCATTCGATTCGTCTTTAATCTTCGCAAGTATGACCATGTGTCTACTTATCGCTCCCGTTTGAAATGGTTACCTATCCGTCAACGCCGTAGTATGCGTGCCCTCACAACACTATACTCTATCCTCATGTGTCCTAACCCACCTACCTATTTAACCCCTTATTTTAAGTATCTACATTCCAACCACGACAGAACGTTACGTTCTTCTAACAATCTACTTCTTCTCTGTCCGACACATAACTCTGATTTCCTTCATTCTTCTTTTCCTGTGCAATCTATTCTTCTGTGGAATGCGCTCCCTCTGGAAATCAGGATGGCTACTAGCAGACATACATTTAAATTGAAAGTGCGGTAACTACTGCAGAACGAGTTGGCAGGATCATCACAGAGTTGACATCTCTATTCAATTGTAGTTATTATTATTATTATTTATATATATATAAATATATATATATATATATATATATATATATATATATATATATATATATATATATATATATGTATATGATTAGACAGTAGGCGATAGCCCAGTGGTGTACGTAACGGACTGGCAAGACGATGGTCTCGGGTTCGATCCCCAGGAGGTACCCCGGGCACACACCTCTGACTTTTCAAAGTTATGTGTGTATTAATAATGTTAACAATTATCGCTTGCTTGTGCCCGGAAGATGGCAATAGGCTCGCCCCCTATTACATTGGGACCGAAACATAACTGGCGAAAAGTGGGTGTCTCACACCTCTGCCTACCTCTTCGGGGATAAAAGGCGTGAAGTTATGTTATGTTATGTATATGATTATATTTATATAATGTATATAAGTGCGTGTGTGTATGTATATAGCGTATTCTTATTTATGAATATTATTTATATGTTTATATATGTTTAGCATAAATTATCTTTATGTATACCTATATATTATCTTGATTAGTTTCACTTAATACGAAGAATTGTCCTTCTCTACTTATAGTAACTTCAATTTACACCTACTTTGTTCAATCTCTGCACCACCCAAAAGGTAGACTGGTAGAGAATGCCTTAGGCATTAAGTCAGCCTATACATATATCTCTACAGAGTATGTATGAAGTTTAATAAATAAATAAATAAATAAATTTTGTACTTAGTGCGCTTGAAACACAAGAACAAGCTATTACTGTTCTTTGTTTCTTATAAAGAAAATAAATAGGTCTTCCCAATTCCTTGGCTAATAAGGGTAGAAGGAAGGGTAATGGAAAATTGAGGTTTAAATACGTATATTATGCAAAACTTCGTTAATTGATAGAACAAAAGAGAACCTCTAAAAGGAGAACCAGAAAAATTTAATATTCCAAATCATGTTCCATAAAACACGTTGATCTGATTATGGTTCAAACGACTATAAGTTGGAATGATTTTAATTCCAAATTCTGGTCGTTTATGAATTACATTAAGCCAAAAACTTTCTACAATATTGATCTGATAATAAAACTCCCAACGTTACTTACAATCAAGTTGGTTTCAGTTTTATATCCGTTTTGACCTTTGGAATCTAACTTTAAAGTAAGTAAAAAGATAACCTCAGCATCCACGTGTAATCTGCTTAATTCTAATAAAACTGACGTAATTAACATAATACACAAGCCTCGTCATAATCATTTTGATGTAGGCTCAAATGCCAGGATCATATAAACAACGCCCTAAAAATGCCACAACTGACTTTATTTTGGTTTAAAACATTTACAGGGATAAAATAAAAAGTAGCACCTTTTGTAATTTTCATTTAAAACAAGATAACCATCGACACGTTATGAAACGGGCCTTTAAAAGGAATGATTAAATTGCGTTCACATCGTTCCTATAAATGTTTGAGGTATAATTTCTTTTTTATTTCACAGAAATCTCTTTTTTTCCGGAAATATAAATGACTATCTCATTCAAATTCTCCTCATTGGCGACTTTTATTACGTTGTAATGAATATCAGCTTTAAGATAAAACATTATACAAATATTTTTAATAGGAGATATCAAGCCTCAGTGATAATATTCATAACATTTTTAATGAGACATTTATTATGAGACGTGGTGATCTTTTAATATGTCTGTGAAATTAAAAATGTTTTAAGCTTTACAAATCTATTGCTACTTTGTTTTGGAAATATTTTTTACAATATAGCTGGCTGTAGATCACTTTAAATGTATTTGTTTTGTTCCTTGAATCAACCGAGCGTGTTTTGAAGGGCGATTATCGGACTGTCCGCCCGACATTATTAGATTTAAACTTCCGTTTAAAACATGTAAGTCGTCTCTATGATACAATACCACCACAGATCAAATATAATTAGAATGAAGTCGCGCAGGCCGAGAAGATCTCGCTTTCATAGAAATATACAAAACATTGTAATTAAAATCGGATACTTACAAATGAATCTTAAAAACACTTCGCGGCTACTTTGAAAAACATTAACGTTATGAGACAGAATATAAAGCAAATGCGATCAACTAAGTTAATACGATGTAAATACTTGAATGAACGCTCCCAAACTAGTTGGTAACTACTTCCAAATTACTTTCGTTTGTACGCATAATAAAATGTTTGTGACGCCTGCTTATAATCATTTTGTTTTCCTACGATATGACAAGAATTAATTTTAATGTTAACCAGTCATAGTTTTAGCGAGCTATTAAACAGACAGCGAAAGTAATATAAATAGTCTAGTAGAATAGACTTCGCAAGCTGAACTGGCAGTATGCTGGTTATATCTATCGTAGAACCGACTACCGTACGAGTAGTCGTATTCTTCGAAACGTAGTAGGTATATGAATTATATGTTTTGAAAAAAGGTAGTAAGCAGTAGCTAGCAAGATAGGTAACCATTAAATTATTAATTCTGTTACGTACCTATTCGCAAGTAGTAGCCTGTTTATCCTCTCTTTTGTAGTATATATGTCACCGGAAAATAATAAGAACCGTAAATTTATACATTTCCTAGACAATTTATAAACTTTCGTTTAGAATCGTACGAAAATAAAAAAACGTAAATCAATTTATAAACTTTCGTACGATTCTAAACGAAAGATAAATTGTATTACTATGTACATACTTACGATTGATCTATCGATCACGGAACGGTAATATTGGAATCCAAGAAATTGGAACCGTTTCTCTACTCTGGTATTTTTACCTGATTCAGTTAAAAGCCGAGCCATATGCCAGGAAGGATGTTATTTAATGCCACATATGAAATGAGAGTCATATGTCTCATTATAAGCAGTTTTTCGCACACCGATTTTTTTTGTGACCGACATAATATTATTATGGCTGCCTTTTAAAGAACAATGCCCACTGTCAAACTTTTTTTAATGATGTATATTATTGTCTGATATATTAAATTAATTATTACTATTTATAGGGATACTTGTTTTATTATGACGTAATTTGATAATCAGGAAAAAAAATTATACTGAAAACAATTTTTGGAGGTTATATTTTACTAGAAACTGTCTATAGGTACAAACGAATGAAAATAATTAATATGTTTTAAACCAGATTGCCAATGCCCGTGATAAATATTTTATGTATATAAAAAAATCTATTTTTAATAACAAAATCATTACTATTCAATATGGGATGTATTTTCATGTTTGACCGGTCAGATGTGAACATGATTCTTTGCTAATACTATTTTGTGATTCATATCATAGTTAAAATTATTCAATGTATTAATTGTATTGTTCAGAATTTTCTACCTTAAATGCCACGATTTACCAAAGAAACTTATTTCTTGTATCACAGATGTATCACAGTACCTTGCCGTAAGGCACTATCCGATGTATTAAGTTGAAACCGGAGTGAAATTGAGTTAGAAATAAAGTTAGACTTCATCAAAGTTGGATCACCGATACAGCGAGGTGAGAACCGAGGGGGACTGTGATAGGTCGGATGAAGTCGTTCTATTTTTAAAAACATGTATCGGTTTTTACAACCAGACTCTAGCAGGTATATTTTGATATTACTGTTTGCTTTAGGTAAAATTGACTATCTTATAATTGACAGTTATTTTCGTGATCGTAAAAATGATATTTGTAATATTTTTATGCCTATTTGATGATCAAATCAAATCAAATCAAATCAAATGAAATTTCTTTATTGTTCAAACTTTAGTACAATTATTATACACATTACATCAGTAGACTTAGGCACTAAGAAAAACAATATAATAACTATGTATCTCTGGGCCCCACACTAGGATTCCCTGTGTCGTGGTGTCCAGTTCCTTCCGTAAGTGCAACGTAATAAAAAAAAATGTATATATTTGTATATTTGTGTATAACCTACCTACTGACAATTATTGATTATTTAACAAAAATGATATTTGTAAGCAAAATGTACATTCATACATAGTCTCACGCCTATAACCCCGAAAAGGTAGGCAGAGCTGTATTTCTACACCCACTTTTCGCCAGATATACTTTAGTCCCACGTAATAAGGGGCGAGCCTATTGCCGTACCGGGCACATTTCCAGACTCCGTCCTGCTACTGAGAATTTCGTGACAGAAAAACCCAATAACACTAAAGGAAAAAAAAGAAATAAATTAAACTACTACAAATGTGTGTGTGTGTGTGCGTTAGTGTGTGTGTGTATGTGTGTGTTTGTGCGTGTGTGTGTGTGTGTGTGTGTGTGTGTGTGTGTGTGTAAATGCGTGTGTGTGTGTGTAAATGCGTGTGTCTGTGTTGGTTTGTGTGTGTGTGTGTGTGTGTGTGTGTGTGTGTGTGTGTATGATATTTAGTGCCCGCGTAATAGTCATAGTCTTTGGGCGTTAACCATTTCTGGATAGTGGTTTTAAGACAGAATGATGATAGGTTTATTATTGTATTATTAACCTTAAACAATTTACTGTATAGATAAGGCCCCATGAAAGTAAAAGACTGACGAGCAAAAGCAGAATGGACTCTCGGTATGTCCCACTTTATAGTTCTATAAGAGGTACGTGGTTTAATCTTTGTAACTTTATGGAAGCGGAGAAGAACTGAAGCAATATAAAGCTGTCTTACGCGAAGTAGATTACAGTCTAAATACAGCGCATTTGTCGAATAACGCCATGGCCTTTTAAACGCTATTCTCAAAATAGCTCGCTGAGCGCGTTCTAGTTTCAGAAGATAGATTTTTTGGATGCTCCCCAAGCAATGACACAGTAATCCAAAATGGAATGGCAAAGACAAAAATATACGCTACGAATAAGTGGCAGCAGAGCCGCCACTTATTCGTAGCGTACAGATCTTATCTTTTTAAATATATGAGCTAGGTTCCTCACCCGTTTTGTAACTGCATCAATATGTGATTTCCACGAGAGGTTTTCGTCAATTATTATGCCTAAGTATTTTATGCATGAGACCTCTTCAATGATCGGGCATTTGCATTGTCATGAGATATGAAGCTTGGCAGACTCACATAAGTGCAGTTTAATGTTTAAGGGTTGCTTAGGAGCCGATCTTTTGGTGATACTTAAGGCCATGAGCTTTGTTTTGCTAGCGTTGAGCGTCAA
Organism: Euclidia mi; assembly: GCA_944739405.2. Lineage (NCBI taxonomy): Eukaryota > Metazoa > Arthropoda > Insecta > Lepidoptera > Erebidae > Euclidia > Euclidia mi. Next base: position 57,447,817 of record OX123190.2, read on the forward strand.
TAGGTTGTGTTTGAGCCAGTTGGCAGCATTCTGAAGGCCCTGCTGAGCCACACCAACAACCTCTGTCCAAGTCTTTGCATGAAAAATTATTGCAGTATCATCTGCAAAATTAAAGACGTTCATATAGAATTAAATTACAGGCCGATCAGAAGGTCCATCGTTCAAAACGGTAATAATCAAAATATTTCTTTAGAAATAACTATCAATTCATACGAACATGTTGTAAGTATGTAATTTTAGCGCTAAGCTAAGGAATCGCACGGATTAAAATTTTCATGCAAATCATTTGTTTTATTTACAATGCAAATGGGTAAGTATTAGTAATCATCATCAGCTCTATATATAAACTGTCCCACTACTGGGCACGGGCCTCTTCTCACTATGAGAAGGGTAAGGCCATAGTCCACCACGCTGACCTAGAGCGGGTTGACAGACTTCACATGTCTTTCGAGAACATTATGGAGAACTCTCAGACATGCAGGTTTCCTCACGATGTTTTCCTTCGCCGTTTAGCAAGCGATAATTAACAATTTAATACGCACATAACTCCGAAAACTCATTGGTGCGTGGCGTGGATTCGTACCCGGACCCTCTGCGTAGCAGTCTGTCGGTCTCTCCATTAGGCTAGCGCTGCTTATAAGTAATTAAACTTCTTTATTTTACATAAGAAAAATGTAACAGAAGAAATATATTTACAGATAATCTATTCTACAAACTTGGAACAAACACAATTTTCTTCCTGTTTCTACCATAGCCAAAAACTCAAAAACAAACAAAAAAAAGCAAAGTAGACAGATTGGATTTGCAGTATTTACATAAAATACCGAGAAAATCAAGGGAACGCATGGAAATCATATCCTATGCATTTGGGGAGCGAGAAGAAAACGAAAAAGTTTGGTGTCTCTTGAAATATTCAATCAAACTTTGGTGCTACCTCACAAATTCTCACCTGAACTCTCACATCTAGACGTGAATATTACGTTTTTTGTTTGAGTTTTTAGTTTTGTGGTTGTGAAATATGAAATATATTTTATTTGCAGAAAATGTGGTACAGATTCAGGTGTTACAGTATCGTTAATATAGTTTCGTCACATTGTAACTTTTAGGCATGCAAAATATATGAAATAATCAGAAGTACGTTTTCATGCGTTAACATATTGTTATACATAATGCATTATATTATTAAAAATTTTCAATGATAGTAAGTCGTGCATAAAATTATAATTATTTAAGTATTGTTAAAATATGATATCACAACAAGTCATACAAAAATTAGATTAGGTATGTCGAAGTCATAGAACAGAATGTTGAATTAACCAGTTTCTTATTGGCTTTTTCATTTTCATTAACGGAAGATCCCGAACAGCTTTGGTTACCTTATTAAATACCTTTATACACATGACATAAAAATTGTTATGGAACAATGCAGATTTACAGGCAGGCATTAATAGCCGCATGGGTCCCGTTTACCTAATATTGAATTATTACGTGCACCAATAAATGCTTCGTTTTCATGAGTCTAATGGTCCCATATTAAATAAAGCCCGTATGCATTTTTTTGAGTTATAAATGCATTACTTATGTCGGGCAAGTTGCCCCATAACAATAGTCCATATCTCAAAGTAGATTCAACAAAGCCATAATATGCGATAAGCGCCGCAGGTCTTCCAGCAACTCGTTGTAAGTTACGAAGAGCAAATACAATTTTATTTTATTTAATGCTTACATTTTTGACTGCTTCGTTGGTCTCGCGGCATAAATGTGCGCGTGGGATTGGGAGGTCTCGGGTTCGATTCCCGGGTCGGGCAAAGTGTTATTGGGTTTTTCCGTGAGGAAATTCTCAGTAGCAGCACGGAGCCTGGTAATGTGCCCGGTACGGCAATAGGCTCGCCCCCTATTACGTGGGACCTAAATATTCACGGCGAAATGTGGGTGCCTACCCCTTCGGGGATACAGGCGTGAGTCTATAAATAAGTAAAAACAAATAACATTTTTAACATGCTTTTTCCCGTTGCAATATTGATCTACATGTCATCCTAAGAATTTTGTGCCTGTTACTTTATTTAGTTTTTTGTTATTATACGAAATGATAAACGACTCATGTCAAGGTGGACTGTAATTTTTATCTTCCAAAGGAATGAAACGCCTGGCTTGATGGTGAGTTGATTTAATTCAATCTTGATCAGGATCGGCTTGTTGCTTCGGATTTCTTGAGAGAACTACTACTGCTGAACTGAACTGAACTACATCGGTGCAACAAACCGTCCTGTTTATATTATATTTTACAGGGTGCAAGTAGTGAGTGGATGTGAGCGCAACGCATTCGGTTCGACCAATCACAGCGCTTCGTCTGAGTTTTACTTATGGTGGCGTTCGGACAGGTTTCGACATGTTCAAACCTGTTCGATCGTGCTCGCGTCCACTTTAAATCGTCATGTTTTGATTTCTTATTTACTATAGGATAATAAAACAGCCTTAATCGAATAACAATAAATATTTCCCTACTCTCAAATCGTTTTTATTGAATCATCCTTATATCTACTTAAGTCTACTTATATATTCATATTTATTTACATTATTTATGATCATTACTTAATTGTATTACAAAGCTACGACGTCCGTAACATCCTCCCCCCGGCGCAGGGCTACCGTAGCCTTATCTTCCACGCAGAGGACGGCGAGCTTCGTCGTGGGACGCCGTAGGATGCCCGCTGTAGTCCTGACGTCGGCTGATCGCACCTTGCCGTCTGGACCGACGTACGTAGTTTCCACGACGCCTCGGGGCCACGTCCCTCGTGGCAGTGTGGGGTCGATGACGACAACCAGGTCGCCAACGCGCAGAGGTCGTCCTCGGTCGTCGGATGCCCCCCTGGGCACCAGCGTCGGCAGGTATTCATTTACCCAGCGTCGCCGGAAATGGTCGGCGAGCGCTTGGGCAGCTCTCCACTGTTTTCGGCTGACCTCCTCGCAAGGCCCAGTATAGGGAAGGCCTGAGGAGGTCCCGATGAGGAAGTGGTTCAGAGTCAACGCCTCCGGATCCTTGGGATCGACGGAAACGTAGGTGAGAGGCCGAGAGTTTATAGAGTGTTCGGCCTCTACCATCAGGGTCAGCAGCACTTCTTCTTTTAGCGCCCGCTGATGCAGTGTCGCCCCCAACGCCGTTTTGACAGAGCGTACTAATCGTTTCCACGCTCCCCCCATATGCGGCGCCCCTGGTGGTATGAACTTCCACTTCATTCGGTGTGAAAGTCCGAAGTGGACGAATTCTTTGGCCCATTCTTCATAGGCCGTGCGCAGTTCTGTGTCTGCTCCTCGAAAATTGGTGCCATTGTCGGAGTAAATTACTCGGGGCCAACCTCGTCGTGCTACCATTCTCCTTATGGCCATTATAGCCGAGTCGGTCAACAGACTCGCCACCAGTTCCAGGTGAACTGCCCTGGTCACCAGGCAAGTGAACAGTGCTCCCCAGCGCTTCTCGTGTCTTCTTGGTATGACCACTGTCATTGGCCCAAAATAGTCGACTCCGCAGTGAATAAAGGGTCGCTGCGTCTCTGTTAGTCGTTCCATCGGTAGGTCCCCCGTAACTGGTTTTACTGGTGTCGCTCTTCTGATGCGGCAAAGTTGGCATCGCTGTGCTATGGCTCTTACTGTAGGGCGCAGATTGACCACCCAGTACTTTTGCCTCAAGTCGTTGACCACGCGTTCGTTGTTTGCATGGCCGGCCCTTCGATGGGCGTCTTCTATTAGCAGTCTGGTAAACGGGTGCTTGCCGTGTAAGATGACCGGCTTCTTCTTCATGTCTGGAACCGCAGCGTGCCCGATCCTCCCTCTCACTTTGAGAATCTGGTCTTCCAAGTAAGGGTCCAGTTTATACAGGCTACTGGACTTGGGCACTGGTCTTCCTTTTTCCAACAGTCTTATTTCTTCTGCGTAGTCGTCGAGCTGCGCTTGTTTCACCCATGTCTTCTCAGCCTTTTCTATCAAGTCGACGGTCATCTGGCTAGCTCGATTTTTGTACTTTTCCTTGAAGAGAAAGAGTACCGCTGTAGTTCGTATCAGCTTCTCATATGAGGAGAATCTGCTTATGTCGGGCAGATGAGAAGCGTGTTTTTTTTCTGTGACTACATAAGTCACTTCTTCCTCTTGGTCTTCTTTCTTGGCTTTCTCTTTCAGCCAGAGTTCTTTTTCATCATATAGAAATTCAGGCCCGGTGAACCATCTGTCTTCTGGTTTCATTTGTAGTTTATAATTAGGGCACGTTGCATCCTCTGCCACGTTTTGTTCCGTGGGCACCCATCTCCATTGATTGGCGTCGGTCAGCTCCGCTATTTCACCCAAGTGGTGTGCCACGAAGGGTGTGTACTTGATGGCATCTTTTTCTATCCAACGCAGAACGGTTGTGAGTCCGTCCAATACGTCACGTTCTTGGGCTTGTCTCTATGCTCTCTCACGATTGTTTCAGCCAGTCGTGCGCCGATCACTGCCGCTTGGAGTTCGAGTCGAGGGACGGTTACTGGTTTTAATGGTGCGACCCTTGCTTTTGCCGCAACCAGGCTCACAGTCACTCTTCCATCTGGTTTCAGGATCCTCCAGTAGGCGGTCGCCGCGTATGCTTGTTCACTCGCATCACAAAAGACATGGAGCTCTATGTCGTCTTCAGAGCTTTCGCCGTAGCACCTTGGGACTCGCAGTCTTGTGGCCATGCTCAAACCTCGGAGCCATTCTTCGAAATGTTGTGCGTCTTCTTCGGGAATCACTTCATCCCATCTCACTCCGTGTCTCCACAGGTTTTGAAGTATGATTTTACCCGTGATAGTAAAATGGCTGATGAGACCAAGGGGATCGTAGACGGCCATCACTGCTCCGAGGGCTTCTCTTTTCGTCGGCGCTCTGTCTCTCATCCTCACTTCAGGTGCTAGACGGCTAAGCCCTGTGTTGAAGCCTAGCTCATCTTGATCCGTACGCCAAAGCAAACCGAGTGTCTTATCGGAGTTTTCCTGTCTCTGACCAAGCTTCACTTCGGCTTTGAGCACACGTTTTTCTGTAGCCACGTTGTCCACCACATTAGGCCTGTTAGAGCACCATCCACGGAGGTTGAAGTGTGCATTCTCATGTATCTTCATGACCTCTTGTGCTGTTATTATAGCTTCTTGCTCTGTGGCGAAGCTATCGACGTAGTCATCCATGTAGTGGCTCGATGTTATTGCTTGCACAGCGTTGGGGTATGCTTGTGCGTATCGTCTCGCGTTGGCATCTCTCACTGAGTGCGCGATGAATGGCGAGCACGATGCCCCGAAGATCATTGATATCATCTTGTACTTTTTCGGCGGCTTATCACGCTCTTCGTCTCGCCAAAGAAACATTTGAGCTGCTTGGTCTTGTGGTCTTATTTTTACTTGGAGGAACATCTCTGAATATCTGCTGTCACGGCTACCTGACGTTCTCTGAATCTGAAGAGGATTCCTGGTAGCGATTTTAGGAGGTCAGGTCCCTCTAGTAAGTGATCATTGAGGCACACTCCGCTGTATCGGTGCGCCGCGTCAAAAACCAGCCGCATCTTTCCCGGCTTGTTAGGGTTCACGACCAGGAAGTGTGGCAGGTACCATATCTTCTTGTTTCGTTCCTCTTGTCCATCGCACTCTTGGGCATAACCTTTATCGAGGAGGTTTCTTACTTGAGCGCGATACTGTGCAGCGAAATCCGAAGAGGCGTCCATCTTTTTTTCTATCATCTTTAGTCTCTTCACGGCACAGTGATAATTATTGGGCATCGGAGCGTCTTCATCTCTCCATGGCAGACCCACTTCGAAGTGTTCACCAACCTTCCTCATTGTTCGTTGGACCACGTCGATTGCCTTTTGGTCTTCTGGTCTGACTTTCTTTGCCAGGGAGACTCCAAGGGCATCAATCCTGAAGTGTGCTTTCACTATTTTTTCTACGCGCCGTACATCTTCTGTCTGTTTGTTCGCAGACACGTCGTAGATATGAAGCACTAGTTGACCCTCCTTTTGAGTCAACGCTGAGCGTGGCGCCGTCCCATGAATTACCCATCCCAGTTGGGTATACGAGGCTGCAGGCTCATTCTTCTTGCCCATGCGTAGTTTTCGCGTCACGATCAGGTGCCAATTGTCCGCACCTATCAATACTTTCGGTGTGGCTTCGTCAAAGAATGCGTCCTTTTGCGTGTCTCGGAGGTGTGGATATTTGATTAACATTGATTTATCCACTGTCTGACCATGAAGTCGTAGATCCTTCATCGTTCGTGCGCGTAATTCTTGATAGTCACCGTTCTGACCACGAATTTGTAGTTTGACCTCTTGACTGTGTTCTTCGTGTGGCTGTGAGGTCACTCCTTGTATTTTGAGTGAAGAGATTGGCCCTTTCACTTGGATACGGCGTGTTAAATCCTCGTCGATGAGTGAGATCGTCGATCCTTCGTCCATTAGCGCGAACGTGGTCACTTGACCGCCTGGTCCTTTCAAAACGACGGGGCACATATTTAAGAGTACGCGATGCAGCGCGTCGCTGCTTGCTGAGACAGTCATCACGGACTCCGCTGTCGGTTTGGCATCCGTCGCTTTTTCTTTGGTGTCTCGTTGCAACATCTCTTTGTGGAGCAGCGCATGATGCGGGCGGGTACAATTTTCTTTACCACATCGCTTGGCTCGACAGTGCTCTCGTCGGTGGCGATTATTCAGACATTTAAAGCACACTTTTTCCGTTCGTGCCCATTCCCACCTGTCGTCGACACTCATCATTGAAAACTTGGCGCACTTAGGCACATCATGGTCCCTAGCACAACACAGACATACGTGTTTCTTTTCATCTTCTTTTTCTGTCGTGGCGTAAATAACTTCTCTGCCCGCTTTCCTTTTTGTGCTTGCTTGCACCACATTTTTCTGTTCTCTCTTTGGTGCGGGCGTGGGCGTCGGGTTTGTGAAGGCGTACTTCATTGCACGGTCAGCCTCCCGCATCAGTAACCGAGATAATATCGTAATTTCAGGCTCACGTGATGTTTCCACTGCCTCAGAAGCGTAGTCCCACCACCTTGATTTCACGTGCGGGCTTAATTTGTCCACAACTTCTCGCACTAGCATCGGGTTCCACAAGTATCCGCGGTTGTCCATATTGGATAGCACACACACTATGTTCTGTAGCTTCACTGCGAACGAGTTTAGTTCACTTGCCACACTAGTGAGCCGAGGCAACTTCTTTATGTCCTCCGTCACATGGTCCATTAATATCTCCGGCCTTCCATAGTATTGTTCTAGCGTCTTCATAATTGTCCGTGGGTCTGACGCAGAGTACAGGAGCGCGGAGACTGCTTCCCTTGCTGGACCTCTGACGCAGTTCCTCAGTCTCGCTCAGTTTTCCATCGCGGTGAATTTGTAGACACTCGATGAATCTTCATAAGCTGCCTTGAATAGCAGCCATTCCGTAGCTGCTCCGGTGAACACGGGTAGCTCAGTCACTTGTCGTGGCGGCGGGCGTACACGCATCATTTTGTCCAGCGTGTCGGCCAGTTGCTCAATGCCTCTTCCTACTCTGCGTTCCCCTCTTGTGGGTGAACGTGAGATCGAACGTTGTCTCCTGCGTGGCATGGCAGGCGTTGTAGCGTCGACACATGTTTTCGGCTCTGCAGCGGTTCGTTGGGCGGCGGGGTGCGTCGGCTGAGTTCTCTCTTCGGTGACTGGTGGGTGGGCTTGGTCAATACTTTTCAGCCACTCATCCACCCTGTCTTCACTCCTATGTCTGGAGCCCTCTTCACGAGCCTCTGCCTCTGCTTCAATTGCCGACACTTCATACTCGAACCGTTTGTTTACTAGGGCCTTTTCAATTTCCAATTGCTCGTTCCTAATTGCAGCAATTCTTTTTTGTGCCTCATATTCTGCTAGTTTTACTCTTGCCACATCACTGCTATAAGATCCCCTTGATCTTATCGTACTTGCGGTGTCTCTCATTGACCTATTTGCCGTCATTGTTCTGACAGAGTCCTGAATTCTTGGCTGGAACGACGTGCTTGGAGTGACGAGTTGTTCTTCATGCATTGTTACACTCGCGATCGCGGTTGCTCGACTCGCCGGTACGTGGCGTGGAGCGGGTGCGGTAAGCGCGGCGGACGCACAATCAGACGGTGGCACAACTCCTCCCGTCGCGGTGGTGGCGGGGAGTGCGGTTACTGACACAGCGGCGATGGGCGTGGCACTGTCGATTCCACGTGCGGGCACTTAATGTTGGACGCGCGGCAAAGCGGACGCAATGGTTGAAGGTGATCTCGGCGGCTCTTCGAATGTTCGGCGACGTCGGCTGTCGTATCCCGATTCTGCCTCACTCTCTTTGGCCGCAATACTCCTAGTCTTCATTTTCAGGAACACTGCACTTGCGTATTTTCTTTATCTTCAACTCGTCAGGCGAACGATGATCCGACTGTATCCGGCGAGCGTAGGACCAAACTGTCAAGGTGGACTGTAATTTTTATCTTCCAAAGGAATGAAACGCCTGGCTTGATGGTGAGTTGATTTAATTCAATCTTGATCAGGATCGGCTTGTTGCTTCGGATTTCTTGAGAGAACTACTGCTGAACTGAACTGAACTACATCGGTGCAACAAACCGTCCTGTTAATATTCTATTTTACAGGGTGCAAGTAGTGAGTGGATGTGAGCGCAACGCATTCGGTTCGAACAATCACAGCGCTTCGTCTGAGTTTTACTTATGGTGGCGTTCGGACAGGTTTCGACATGTTCAAACCTGTTCGATCGTGCTCGCGTCCACTTTACATCGTCATGTTTTGATTTCTTATTTACTATAGGATAATAAAACAGCTTTAAAGCCTAAATACAGAAATAGAATCAGTAATGAATTTAGGATAGTGTCAAAATGTAAATGTATATACATTTTGACACTATCCTAAATACAGAAATAGAATCAGTAATGACTTGGCTTAACTCAAATAATCTTTGTGCTAATATAGACAAAACTAAATTTATACAATTTTTCAATTATAAAACCAAACATGAGTCGATTATCATTTCGTATAATAACAAAAAATTAAATAAAGTAACAGACACAAAATTCTTAGGATGACATGTAGATCAATATTGCAACTGGAAAATGCATGTTAAAAATGTTATTTGTTTTTACTTATTTATAGACTCACGCCTGTATCCCCGAAGGGGTAGGCACCTACATTTCGCCGTGAATATTTAGGTCCCACGTAATAGGGGGCGAGCCTATTGCCGTACCGGGCACATTACCAGGCTCCGTTCTGCTACTGAGAATTTCCTCACGGAAAAACCCAATAACACTTTGCCCGACCCGGTAATCGAACCCGAGACCTCCCAATCCCACGCGCACATTTATGCCGCGAGACCAACGAAGCAGTCAAAAATGTAAGCATTAAATAAAATAAAATTGTATTTGCTCTTCGTAACTTACAACGAGTTGCTGGAAGACCTGCGGCGCTTATCGCATATTATGGCTATGTTGAATCTACTTTGAGATATGGACTATTGTTATGGGGCAACTCGCCCGACATAAGTAATGCATTTATAACTCAAAAAAATGCATACGGGCTTTATTTAATATGGGACCATTAGACTCATGTAAAGTTACACGTCACAAAGTTACTTTCATGCTGCATTTTTATTTTATTTTTTATTCTGCAGGCTTTTTTATACGACCGATTGATCAAATCAACCGGTCGTCCTTTCGTGAAAAATATGTGTCAATCATAACTGTCAACGAATAACATTGTCAACAAAATAAAACTTTGATTGACCAGTATTGCACACATAGCTTTCAACTATTGTTTCGCTGTACGTCATAAAGCCGCTACCAATATTTGATCTATACTATTCTATACCTAGTCTTGCCTTAAATATTGTAAGAAAGAAAAAAAAAAATTGTTTGCAAATAACATTTATTACTTTAACAGTGTGTGTAGGGCTGGAAGTAGAACCAGACATTCGTAAAGGAGCCATTCCGTAAAAAATTGAACGGAAGAAAAAAGTGTTGTCACATAATTTTACAAACAGTCTAAAAGACTATCTCATACTCTATTGAATATTTTTTTTTATGAACAGTATAGATCATTATCTTTAAATATATATATACAATGGAATCAATTGTTGTTAATTTAACAGATTAAATATTAAAAATAAGAAGCAAAATAGAACATTTTAGCGTGTCACACCGCCTGTCCCTAACTTTAACTATTCGAAATTCATGTATTTTTTATACATTCATCGGCGTTTCTTAGGAGCTTTTATAGAATATTGCTTTTTCTTACATAAAACATCAATTTCACTCATAAATCTTATTGTATTACAACACAATTCATGAATTAAGTGATAATCAAATTAGCACCAAGGTGGACATTCCACTTTAGTCACTGCTGTTTTATTTGCTTTCTGTTTTAAAAAACTACCAATACAAGGTATTTTATTATCATATTAACAATATTGTAGTAGATCAGCCATTTATTTTTAACCATCGTGCAGTTGTGACGCTGTAATCGGTGACGAAAGGCGTGTTTTTAACACATAGTCGAACACATAGTCGTTTCTTAAAACATTATTTTATTTGCGAATTATGCCTATTGTATATGTGTATGTCGTGAAATAATGATTTTCTCTAAAAGAACAAGGAATATTGAGTGTTGTCGTCATTATTATCAGTAAGCGGAGGTCGTCACGTCTATTTAGTGTCGTGACATATTACATACATACATACATAGACTCACACCTGTTTCCCCGAAGGGGCAGGCAGAGGCATATTAAACGCCCACTTTTCGCCAGTGTTTTGATCCCACGTAATAGGTGGCGAGCCTATTGCCGCTTATCGGGATATTTTGTTTGCCAGAGCCTCGTCCGTTGATCGGCAAGTAGGCGTGTAATGGGGGGTCTGGATCAGACTAGATCCATACCCCCCATTACACTCTATTCAAAATAAAGTTTCTATTCAGAAATCTCTATTCAAAATGATGTTTCTATTCAGAAATCTCTATTCAAAAATAATAGTTCTATTCAGAAAACTCTATTCTAAACGTTACATCCATTAAAATATCACTATTTTAAATGGTTCTTCTATTCACGTTTAATAACTCTCTATTTAAAATGATATTTCTATTCACTAATTTCTATTCAAAGCGTTACATTTATTCAAGAATCTCTATTCTGAAGGGTTCTTCTATTTACGCTAAACTCTACTAACACAAAAATCATAGCGACTGGGCGCTTTGCTGGCGTGCGCCACGTAAACCGGTAGGGAAATTGAAATGTACTAACTACATGGGCCTTGAGCGAATATAATATAAATTTAAATGTAAACCAATATCGTAAGGATCTTTTTTCCATCAATAGTGAAACCTGCCTACTATAATTTGAATAGCAATAATGTGGTACTCATTAAAGATTTGTCTTAAAATGAACTGTTGTAGAACTGTATCATACTAACAGCTCTGTAACGGATTCGAATGGTTTCTTGGTTTCAATCAGATGGAACAGACCGTTCGATACGTATTAACGGAATATTTAAGGAACAAGGATAAATGATTACCTATAACACTTAATTAGCATCATTATCATTCACAATGATGAAAGAAATAGAACTTCATTCTATAAGTTACTAATGACGTGACGATCCCAATGACTTGCCTTTTCTTGATTTCTGCTGGTAAGCGTACCTCATTTTATATACTCGAATAATGGCATCAATCCCAATATGAATCATCATTCTCTTAGCGTTATCCCAGTTTCAGTCTGGAGTCCGCTTACTAGTCTAACCGGATTCGGTTGAATATTAGCTTTTCCACGGAGCGACTGCCTCTCTGACCTCCGCAACCCGAAGGGATAGCGATATTCCATGGTTTAGACTAGTGTCAATTTATTTAGAAGGTACTGACGCCCTGTAACGATTGTCAAAGATCTTCATGACATCCGGGACCGACGGCTTAATCAATCTCAATATGAATAATGACATCTATTCGAATAGAGTGAGTATTGGGGGGCTCGGATCTCATCTGGCTCGAGACCCCCCACCCCTTCTTCTTATAAAATGAGGTACGCTTACCAGCAGAAATCAAGAAAATGCAAGTCATTGGGATCGCCACGTCATTAGTAACTTATAGAATGAAGTTCTATTTCTTTCATCATTGTGAATGATAATGATGCTAATTAAGTGTTATAGGTAATCATTTATCCTTGTTCCTTAAATATTCTGTTAATACGTATCGAACGGTCTGTTCCATCTGATTGAAACCAAGAAACCATTCGAATCCGTTACAGAGCTGTTAGTATGATACAGTTCTGCAACAGTTCATTTAAAAACTAATCTTTAATGAGTACCACATTCTTGCTATAGAAATTATAGTAGGCAGGTTTCACTATTGATGGAAAATAAAACACAGAAGCTAGTGTATATGATATACAATTTATTTGCAATGATTAAATTAAAAAAACATTATTTTCTACACACCACTTATTCAAACAGAATACATTTTTTAAAGAACATATATTGTTATGATTTACACAACTGATAATATCAGATGAATTTGAATATTTTTTATATAATGTTAATAAACTTGGGCAATTTTTACTTTCTAAATTATACACATTATTACTGTCAAAAATGTCTTTCAACCACTTAACTTTTTCATCTCCTTTTGTAAAGATATTCTTATCTTTTAAAAAATCTACTAAGTGTGTTTTATAGTTGAAATATGGCACTGAGCCTTCATGCCAGCGTATTACTCTGTTTCTTTCAATCCAGATTACTTGCAGACGTTCTTGTTTTGATAAATCATAAAACGGAAATGGTGGCTTTATCAGTAATACTTGCATACGTCCACTACACATTACTGCTATTTCTTTAGGAATAAACTCATTTTGATCGCTTTTAAATCCTTGTACATCTGCAATAACATTCATGATAATTTCCTTACGATATTGGTTAATGGCTTGTATTCGAAAAGACGATCGTTTATAATTAGACAATAAGCAGATGTATTTTCAGGAAAATCTTTGCAACATTCTAATTCCAGCCGCACATCAACTGGTCCAGTTTTAAGTGAATCGTTTTGCCTTGAGCAATCAATCACAAAAAGTGGCGCTTATTTATTTGAATTGTTTTAAGTCAAGCAACGGATCAATACCCATGCAGGTTATAATATGACTGACGGAAATTAGCATACATCTCGTATAATATACTGTATTTACTGTCATTGAAGTTAAGGTTAAGTGAATCATATAGATAATATTGCGAATTTAAAAATAATTTAACATTAGTTATATTACAATGATCGAATTTTCTGAATCTAAATAGATAAGTTCATGAGTCTATAGCAAAGAGGCGCAACGTGGGTGGGAATATTATAGGAATGCAAATAGTTTGCATAGCGGGATCGGTTACGTAGTGTAAACAATATCTCTCGACCGACTCGACACCGCATTCTGACCGTATGCTAGGTAACTACATTGCAATAATATTTAAGAAAATACTCGCTAGTTGTGTTTTTCATTCTCTCAATAAATATGTATTTATCATTAAGAATATAAGTCATTTAAAATTATATTCGCTGCAATATAAGTCATTTAAAATTATATTCGCTCTAGGCCCATGTAGTTAGTACATTTCGATTTCCCTACTGGTTTACGTGGCGCACGCCAGCAAAGCGCCCAGTCGCTATGATTTTAGTGTTAGTAGAGTTTAGCGTAAATAGAAGAATCCTTCAAAATAGAGATTCTTGAATAGATGTAACGCTTTGAATAGAAATTACATAACATAACATAACATATCTTCACGCCTTTTATCCCCGAAGGGGAAGGCAGAGGTGTATTACACACCCACACTTCGCCAGATATGTTTCGGTCCCAATGTAATAGGGGGCGAGCCTATTGCCATCTACCGGGCACATTATTAAGCGAGCGATAATTAACATTTTTAATACACACATAACTTCGAAAAGTCAGAGGTGTGTGCCCAAGGTACCTGGGGATCGAACCGAAGACCATCGTCTCGGCAGTCCGTTACGTACACCACTGGGCTACCGCCGCTTTTTTTAGAAATTAGTGAATAGAAATATCATTTTAAATAGAAAGTTATTAAACGTGCAAAGAAGAACCATTCACAATAGTGATATTTGAATGGATGTAACGTTTAGAATAGAGTTTTCTTAATAGAACTATTATTTTTTAATAGAGATTTCTGAATAGAAACATCATTTTGAATAGAGATTTCTGAATAGAAACATCGTTTTGAATAGAGTGTAATGGGGGGTATAGATCTTTGACAATCGTTACAGGGCGTCAGTACCTTCTAAATAAACTGACACTAGTCTAAACCATGGAATATCGCTATCCCTTCGGGTTGCGGAGGTCAGACAGGCAGTCGCTCCGTGGAATAGCTAATATCAGCCAAATCCGGTTAGACTAGTAAGCGGACTCCAGACTGAAACTAGGATAACGCTAAGAGAATGATGATTCATATTGGGATTGATGCCATTATTCGAGTATACCTATAAAATGAGGTACGCTTACCAGCAGAAATCAAGAAAATGCAAGTCATTGGGATCGCCACGTCAGTAGTAACTTATAGAATAAAGTTCTATTTCTTTCATCATTGTGAATGATAATGATGCTAATTAAGTGTTATAGGTAATCATTTATCCTTGTTCCTTAAATATTCTGTTAATACGTATCGAACGGTCTGTTCCATCTGATTGAAACCAAGAAACCATTCGAATCCGTTACAGAGCTGTTAGTATGATACAGTTCTGCAACAGTTCATTTTAAGACTAATCTTTAATGAGTACCACATTATTGCTATCGAAATTATAGTAGGCAGGTTTCACTATTGATGGAAAATAGATCCTTACGATATTGGTTTACATTTAAATTTATATTATATTCGCTCAAGGCCCATGTAGTTAGTACATTTCAATTTCCCTACTGGTTTACGTGGCGCACGCCAGCAAATATGAAGAACCCTTCAGAATAGAGATTCTTGAATAGATGTAACGCTTTGAATAGAAATTAGGGAATAGAAATATCATTTTAAATAGAGAGTTATTAAACGTGAATAGAAGAACCATTCACAATAGTGATATTTGAATGGATGTAACGTTTAGAATAGAGTTTTCTGAATAGAACTATTATTTTTGAATAGAGATTTCTGTATAGAAACATCATTTTGAATAGAGATTTCTGAATAGAAAATTCATTTTGAATAGAGTGTAATGGGGGGTATGGATCTAGTATGATCCAGACCCCCCATTACACGCCTACTTCGGCAGGTGCACCAGTTGCAGTTGAGGTTGGCTTGGGACCCTAAGTTCTTGGTGGGAACCCTATGCACCCGTGACATATTAGTGGAACAATAATTGTGACGAAATGGACACATAAGGCTAAGTTTACGTGTTGTTTATATCATAGAAATTAATTTAGCGGGTCGTAGAACAATTCGCACACAAATTGAACTCCATACATCCGAACATCCGATTCACATTCGAAATGGAGGTAGACGGATCGTTACCCTTTCTCGAAGTTAAAGTGACAGTGAGAGATAATGGTACCCTTGGACACACTGTGTATAGGAAACCGACACACACCGACAGGTATCTCAACGCGAACTCGCACCACCATCCGCGGCACTTGGATTCCGTTGTGTCCTCGTTAGTGAACAGAGCGTATGACTTATGTGACCCCGAACAATTAAATAGTGAGCTGTCACATGTTTGGGAGGTACTTAGGTGCAACGGATACAAGAAAAACTTACTCTGTCGGAAGAGGAACGAGCGTAAACCTGAAGTAAGCAGAGTGCCCGCTTACATGCCGTATCTAAAGGGAGTGACGGACAAAGTTGGAACAGTACTCAAGAAATACTCCATCAAGACTGTATACAGTCCGCTCTCGAAGATAGCACACGATCTGCGTACACCAAAGGATGTAATTCCTCTCCAAACACCTGGCGTCTACAAAGTCGATTGCAGCTGTGGTAGTTCATATATCGGGCAGACTAAGCGTACAATCGCTGAAAGGGTAAAGGAACATATCGCAGCTGTAAAAAACCGACATATTAACAAGTCGGCGATAGCTGAGCATTTGTTGGAGTCTGGACCAAACCACTGGATAGAACTGCATCAACCACAAGTCTTATCCACCGATCCTCACTATTACTCCAGGATAGTACGTGAAGCGGTAGAAATCAAGACATATAACAATTTCAACTGGGAGGATGGATATAGATTATCGGCCACTTGGAATCCAGTCATCAGCAAGTGTAAACACCGCCGCAGTGATAAATCTCAACAGTGTGTAGACGTCATTAGTGTAGTGAGTCGGAGTACCGACATTGCGAACTTAAATAAAGACCAAGTGAGGGTAGGTGCTGAAACTCGCACTTCCACAAGACGTCGCTGAGCTCTCATCAGTCTCTCGCGACCACGCTCGGTGCAAGACGAGCGAAACGTCGGTAACAAATAGGTATTTATACCTTAAATAAGTTACCGCGATTAAGACCCGCTAAATTAATTTCTATGATGTATACAAATCGCGAAAGTTTAAAATCGATTACGTAGTGTTTGTTTTACCGACAACAACTAAGATGGAGTTATGTGTTTCTGTTTAATTAAGTACATTAATCATAATAGATGGTCTATTTTTGACTATCTTAGTTATCTTTTACTATCGTTTTATTTACGGAACAGATTGGCTTACATTATTGTAGGTATAAGTCTTAAATTCATAAGCATTTATTTTAAAAATAATAGTCAATTAGGATTTTTTTTTTGTATTTGTTTCCCTTTTAGAGTTATTACGTGAACTTATTAGATAATAATGAGAATATTGGTGGATATTGACAAAATTTTATCTATAAAATGATCTTATAAAATGCTTTGATGATGGACTTTAATGGCCTTGGGAAACACCATTTTATTTTTGTATGCAAAAAACGCAGTTGCTGCTGAAGGTTTACGATTGATACATTTCTCTTTACCTATGAGTAGACAAGATATTCAGTTTTTATTGAAATCACTATACATTTGGTGTAGGTACTTTATGCAATTCTTGTCTTTACGACCACTATCCAACCGATGAATGCGAATTTTGCTACTCCTCGTTATAAATGTAAACTTTACAAAATAAAGTTTATCTAAGAAACATTAAAGTGTTTTATTTGAATTTGTTATATCATAATCATAAGTTGTGTTGTGACTAACAATTATTTTAATAATTTTGAAGATAACTTTACACAACTAAACTTAAAGTCGCAACGACAATTTGTAATTTTGATTAAGGCTTAGATTATTTTGTAAAGGAAAGCCTCTCGCTAGATTACTTATGTAAGGGATGGTGAGACACCCACGAGTCATCCACGGTAAAAGTATAGCTTAACCGGAAACTTGTTATGAACACCACTTATGTTTCAATTAAGTCACAATGACATTTCCTACGAAGTCACTGTTCAATTTTATATTCCAAGTTTTAGGCTATAAAGTGGAATTTATTGCTAGTAATGGTTTATTTTAGGATGAAATATAACAGAATATGGTGCTGACTTTCATTTAAAATAATTTGAAGCATTTTCAAGGAGCCAAATTAACTACAAAGTTAAAAATATAAGACACACTGACCTAAAACGTGAATAAATAATAATGAATAATAATCACGTATTTTAATATGTGATTTAAAGCTAGAAATATATTTCAAATATGGTAAGCGAAATTAATTTCAAAAAGAGTATATGTATTTTAACTAAACATCGTTAAGAATTTGTAAATTATAGTTAACATTGCTGATAAAATATTATGTTAGTGACCGTTACTAAATGGACAGGTTCTTGTCATGGATCATGTTTGAAAGTCCGTTTTATTTAAACTGTGTACTATTTAGTTATAAACCATATGTTTTTCTAACTAACTATGATAAATGCCGCATCGATTCATAAACAAAACAAAATAAAATTAAAAATTGTCCGTTTTGTCCCCTTAGTAACGGTACAATTTTTCACGGAATGGCTCAAATTTCAAATATAAAAAGCTTATTCGAAGTGGTCTCCATTGGCTGCAATACAGTTCTTTAAACGTTGAGGCCAGTTATCAATAGAAGCACGCACTCTTTCTATGGGAAAATTCTTCACTGCCAATCGTATAGATTGTTTTAGGGACTCCAAATTATCATGGCATTTAGAGCAACCCGTACTCTCTAAAAATTACCATAAATCATAATCTAGCGGATTAAGATCGGGACTAGACGACGGCCAATCTTCAGCTCTGATGAAGTCCGAAACGCTCGCTTCCAACCAAGACTGCGTGGACCGAGCTTTATAAAAAAAAATTCATCCGTATATAAAAATTTTCGGTGACCTCCCTTTGCTTACCGCTTCAGTAGTTGTTTCGATTTTACCACCCTATTCTTTTTTAAATTAGTAGACGCTTTAAAGCTAAGAAAGGACCAGTGCGTCTCTTATAAGCTGCAAGTCCTAAGTCATCTTTTAAAATACGCGACATGGTTCTAGGCGCTATCTTCATCTCCCGAGATAAAATCTTTTGCTTTCGGACAGGATTTCTTCGAATTCTTTCCCTTACTGCTTTGACCACCTTTTTCGTACGAACATTACGTGAACGGCCAGGTCTTTTTCTGTCACAAACAGAGGAGGTCTCATTGTACCTATTAATAGCCCGCTACACAAACATTTGACTAATACCAAGTGTATGGAGAACTTTAAAAATTGCTTTTGGCTCCATACCTACTTTGTGTAAAGCAATCACAGCAATTCAGTTCTTTTTATCACCCCACTGCATTTTAATATTCCAAAATGTTGTAAAATGTATTGGCGCTAAAACGAGAAAACACAATAAACAATCGTATAAAAATGACAGATTCCAAATTCAAATGTAATATTTTTTTATTTTTAACCGTAACAGTATTTATGGCCAGACTTACTACGGAATTCAATATTCGATCTATAGATAGATCTGATCTGTAATCTGTATTTGATTTTAGATTCTTTTTAGAGTTCCGTACCTAAAAGGTAAAAAACGGGACTCTATTACTAAGCCGCCGCTGTCTGTCTGTCCGTCTGTCTGTCTGTCACCAGGCTGTATCTCATAAGCCGTGATAGCTAGAAAGCTGAAATTTTCACAAATTATGTATTTCGATTGCCGCTATAACAAGAAATACTAAAAATAAAATATTAAGGGGTCCCATACAAAAAAGTGTTGTTTTTCATATTTTTTGCTCAAAGTTACTAACTGTAACAGGTAGACGCTTTAAATTTTCACAGAATATGTAGTTGTATATTGCCTTTCAAAATAAATAATTAAATAAAAAAAGTTAATAATAAAGGGTGGCTCCCATACAACAAACGTAATTTTTAAGCAATTTGTTACTCGGTCTTAATAAATAGGTAGAAACTTAAAAAATATTTAAGTATTCATACAACGAACGTAATTTTCTTTTATACATGATGGTACGGAACCCTTCGTGCGCGAGTCCGACTCGCACTTGCCCAATTTTTTTTTGACATAATCTCCTTACAAAATATGTCAAATCTCTAGTTATAGTATATCATCTATGATATCAAACACGAATCTCGAATCTCAACATCTATGTATGGATCGAATATTAAAAAAGGTCGTAAGTATAATATAGATTTGGCTACTAGAGATTAATTTAATACTGGAGGATGCCCGCAGCTACGCCCGCACACTTATTAATTTAACCGTTTCTCTTCGAACCCGTGGCGGGCATTTTCGGGTACCTCTACGATTCCCAAGGAACATACATGGCAGATTTCATTTTCTTGCGTTTAATAGTTTTGGCTGCAGCTTTTTTGTCAGTCAGTCAAGAATTTTATATATACAGATGACATTAAGCTCAATAATTCAAAATATGTTAAATATATAGTAGGTATATCTAGGCAGCGATAGCCTAGTGGAAATACCAACAGATGCAGAAGGTATTCACTTCCCTCCCGCTCGCTTCGTACAGTGTGGTGCGAAATTAATCGCTGTGTTTTTAAATAACTTTTTACCGGTTTTGTGATAATTTCTTAGCTCGTGAATTGCTTCTGGTTGGTATTTTAGGGTTTATGCTCCATGTATTGTAAGTTTTTTAACATATTATATTGTAAATAGTGTAAAAAAAGTGTAATTCATCGATCGGTAATTCTTTTATTTGTCTTAATGTAGGTACTGCGAAATAAAGTAGGTAAGTTTTGCTAAATTATTTTTACTGTTCATTATATTTCATTGTGTTTAGATTTTCTTTTGTGAATATAATATACTATAGTTAAATAAAGTAAGGTAATAATATCTTTATACTGTAATGAACCACCTGGTCGTGGAGGCGGCACGGATTTTTGTACACCGAAGTCACCAACGACTAAACGTTTATTTAGTGATATGTCACCATCGTTTATTACGCCAGATGATAGGTCAAAACGTTTTCAAAGCGAACCATTGGTAAATAGCGTCAGTTATTCTGATAGTTATTGTGATTTAGTAGCTCAGGCAACTAGTTATTTGGTCAACATAAATGAGTTAGTGAACGATCAAGGATCGCGTATTAATGTCGCTAATAAAACTGCCATAATGGATTATACGCAGCGTATTACGGGTATAGTATCCATATTAGCTTTAAAATTGTCTAGCAACGAAACTAGGATGGTTAGTATGGAACGAGATTTAGATAGCTTAAAAAACAATCAGCAAAAGCCGACATACGCACAAAAACTTAGTCTTCGTCCACCAGCGAAGTCAGTGCCGGCGGCGGCCACAGTGGAGTCTCACCGTGTCCAACGCCCTGCTATTGTAGCTTACCCGACTACAGAGCGTTCAGCTGAATACGGGTCGTCATCCGCTTTGAAGCAGGCACTGATGAAGGCCATCAAACCTTGTGACGAAGGCTTTCAAATAGTAGGTGTTAAAAAAACAGCCAAGTCTGGGGTAGTACTACGTGTAGCCAATGAAAAACAACTCAAAAAGTTGGAATCCGTAAGTGCAATTAGGTCTGCCGGTCTACGTCTAGAGAAGCTGAAAGGGCGTAAGCCACGTATTCTTGTCAAGAACGTTCTCACGTGCTATGGAAGACAAAGCGTTCATCACGGCGTTATACCGCCAGAATATTAAAGATGAGGTAAGCGTACCCGAGGAAACGTTTATTAAAAATACTAAAATCACTCGACGGCATAAATTAGATAATGGTCGTAAATGGATAGGCCTGGAAGTAGAACCAGACATTCGTAAACATCTTGTTAGCATAAAAGAATAATTCTTTACAGGCTGGGCAACATGTAGGTTTATAGACGACGTAGAAATAGTGCGGTGTTCAAAATGTCAACAATTCGGTCATGTTCAAAAGTTTTGTACGTATAAAACAGCTGCTTGTGCTCACTGTGCTGGGGAACACGAAACATTCTCAAATAAAGATCTTCCTGATTTTAAATCTTCATGCGTAGCCTAAAAACGCCTTAAGAAACCGCATGACCATCGTTGCGGATCTCAGGAATGTCCCACATATAAGTTGAAATTAGAAAAACTAATCCTTAATACTAACTACTGAATTAATAGTTTAGGAACCTCTTATTTAGGTAGGTATGTACATTATGGATAAAATCGTTATAGGATAATTAAATCGTCACAACGATAGGATGGCGACATTAGAGTAAGAGCGTTTAGTTATAGAATATAAGTTAGACGTAATTCTCGTACAAGAACAATATCAAAATACAAGCCAGAGTAATAAAATCATACAGCTGGACGGCAAAGCGCGAGCTGGGATTTATGTCGCGAATTCAAACTTAACTGTAACATCGATTAGTAATCTTATGACGTCACACTGTGCGGTTGCGGAGGTATCTTTTGCGTCCTTTAGAGTTTATTTTGTCAGCTGCTACTCGCTTTGTCTTAAGGTCCCTTATGGGCCATAAGGTCATAATTAGTGCCGATGTGAATGCATCATCTACGTTATGGTATGGCAAATATCGTTCCACTGATAGGGATCGACGCTGCGCCGTCGAGGATTTCATTGCAGAAATAAATTTATCCATCCACAACACACCAGATGCACCACCTACTTTTTGCAGCCCCATGGGCGAGTCTTCTATTGACGTCACACTCTCTAGTGGGGACGTTCGTATAGATAGGTGGCGTGTTCTACCGGACGCGTCATGTAGTGACCACCGCCTGATCGTGTACGAATTCACGTCAAGACTGCTACGGGACTCGTCTTGTATCTCCTCTATTAATTTTAGATATAAAACATAAGGAGCAAATTGGGATCTTTTTGGTTCACTATTCGCGTCACATGTCAAATACTTCACTTGCTGTTGTAGTCTTTCTATTGATGAAAGTGCTGAAATCATGTCTGACACCTTGATATATTGTGCGGATGTTGCCATTGGCCGTGGTTCTATGACCAACACTCGTAGATGTGATTGGTGAAATAACAACTCAGCTGAACTTCACAGAGCACTTAGAAAGTTAAATCTATTAAAAAGACGTCAAATAACAGGTGACGTGTATGACACTGCCTTCATTGCTCTTAGAGTTGTCAGATCTCATTATTGGCCTGCCGTTGAAAAATGCAAAAGAAATTTGTTACGTAAGATTGTTGATAGACTCGATAGGGAGGGTCCGTGGTCTCCTTTATATCAAGAATTTAAGGCAAATACTTACATTTAAGACTTAGCTTTTAAGCTAAAATTTTGATGTTTTGGGTATACCCAAAACATCAAAAGTAATGGTAGACATTCTACTGATATCGAGAAGACAACAGATTATATCTTGAATTCTCTGATACCCGACGATCGACTGGAGAATGAGACTGACTACCACCGTCAGATCCGGCAATGGGCTGCTTTGCAGCCCATTTCACCAGCTTTGCAGACCTACCATCCTATGACGAATTTATAAATGCTGTCGGATCTCTGCCGCCTAAGAAAGCTTCAGGTGAAGATAAAATCTCCAACAAGATGATAAAGGAAGCTTGTAAAACATCTGGTGAGTCCATTTTGTTTGTGTTTAAATGTTGCATAGCAAAAGGTATTTTTCCTCGTATACGGCGCAGTGGTTACGTTAGGATCATACCAAAAAGAGGAGATATACCGTCCGATGATCCTAAGTCATATAGGCCAATAACATTGTTACCATCATTAGGAAAGCTTTTAGAACGTCTCGTAGTTTCCCGGCTTCTGCCGGGCGGCATTATATTTAGCGATAGACAATTTGGCTTCATAGTAGGTAAATCGACAGTCGACGCAGTTATATCGGTTAGGAAGATAGTCTCGTCATCAACACAACAATATGTGCTAGGTATATTTTTTTCATGGTGGCTAATGCTTTAACTTAAATTAAAGTCTCGTGGATGCTTTAGTAACATATATTCCCTCATTTATACATATTTTCTACATGGATCTGTTAAAATTAAATCTTGTGCAAAGTTAAAATTAGGCCACTATGCTGTATCGAAGGCGCTGACCATGGGTTGTCCGCAGGGATCAGTGTTGGGCCCGTATTTATGGAAACTAGGTTTTGATGCCTTTCTTAGCATATCACTACCACCAGGTTGCTCATTGACCGGATACGCAGATGACGGTCTTTTGCTTATTCAATCCAATACTAGGGTAGGACTTGAAAGGTTAGCTAATAAATGTTTAGACTCAATAAAAAATTGGGGTGAACGCAATCGTTTATATTATTCTCCACAGAAAACGTTTTAATTACTTTTGAAAGGGAACTTAAAAACACCGCCACGAATCAAATTCAATAACGTTACCATTAAAAACAAAGAATCTGTTTGCTATTTAGGGTTAGTTTTAGGGAGAAACTTTTCATTATTTTGTCGAGCACATTAAAACAGTAGGTGAAAAAACTAAAAGAAGTTTTTACGCCTTATCAAAGATATCAACTTCGACATGGGGGCTTTCGTTCAAAACTTTAAAAGTAATTTATGGAGCAACATATCTGGGTTGTATGTGTTATGGCGCGCCTGCATGGGCTGATAGGGCTACTATCGGTGCTGTATGACGTAAAATGCTACAAAGTCAACGTCTCGCGTTCAAGCCTAGCACAAAAATATTAACGCCTATAGGGCTAACTGTCTAATATAGATAGCTTCAGTACTAACTGTCCTATAGGACAGTTAGTACTGAAGCTTTGCCAGTACTGGCAGGTGTATTTCCAGTTGATCTTGAGGAACAAAAACGAGCAGCAATGTATTACGTAACACGAGATAGCATGGATCTAAATTTTCTAGCTCCGCGCGACAGACATAAGATCGCTAGGTTGTTGAACCAACAATCCGCAGTCTATGACGATCTTCTTGAAGAATGGCAATGTCGCTGGAACACATCAACTAAGGACGTCACCTCTACCAGTTCTTCCGATGCGTCCGAGCGACTGGCGAGGAACTAGTTGGAGGTGGATCACTGTGTTGCCCAATTTCTTACAGGTCACAGGACAACTTTAAGAGCAAGTTGTATTAATTTAAGCTAGTTGATTCACCGTTATGCCAGTGTTCAACATCTGGCAACAGTTGTGAACAATCTGCTCACCACATTCTATGGGAGTGTAGTCTTTGGCAATTCGAACGTAATATCATACTTAACGAATTAGAAGTAACTTCTGGAGTAGTATACTATAGGGATCGTGTGGCAAGTAGGACGAATTTCCGTGTGTATAGGCGTTTCTGCCACTCATATTACTGGAAACAGGTTTAGTTCACAATTTAGGCCCCCTTAATGCTCATGTCTGTGGTGCTTATCTTTTTTCACTATTATATCTCTTCGTTGCTTATCTCCCGCTTTGTTAAAGAGGGAAGTTGATTGTTTATTTTCCAACTCCTCCAATATACTTCTGATTAAGTTCGTTGCGGGTTCCAAGACCGTTTAACTTTCCCCGGGACTTCACAAGTGTCAAAACTCGTTGTCATCAATGGTCATTCCTGCTGAACCTGCCTACACAGTAGTGGGAATGAGGATGGGACTACCCATAGATGCAGAAGGTATTAGGTTCGAATCCACGGCGCGCACCAATGACTTTTCGGAGTTATGCGCGTATTGAATTGTTAATTGTCGCTTGTCCCGTGCCCCGGAGAGCACGTTAAGCCGTCGGTCCCGGTTGTCATGAAGATCTTTGACAGTCGTTACAGGGCGTCAGTACCTACTAAATAAACTGACACTAGTCTAAACCACGGAATATCGCTTTCCCTTCGGGTTGCAGAGGTCAGACAGGCAGTCGCTCTGTGGAAAAGCTAATATTCAGCCAAATCTGATGAGGCTAGTAAGCGGACCCCAGATTGAAAACTGGGATAACGCTAAGAGGATGATGATGTTATAGTAGGTATATCTAGTTGCCAAAACTTAGATAGATCAAATATTGACACCAGCCGATATACAGCAAAAGTAGACAGATAAAAATAGAACTGGCTATACTTACAATTTTCTGAAGAACAATCTGTTAGTTTTACATCACGTCGCCTTTTGTCGATCACTCTAAGAAAACGAAAATGAAACTCACATCGTAGGACATTTGACAAATGACAATTTCTTTCATTAAGTTCACAGACACAGAAAATAAGGTTTTTGTAAGAATTCAATCGAAATCCAACATCTGATTTAATTTAATATAATCAAATAAAAAATTTTTTTTTTTTCCACCTAAGAGAAACGAAAAGATAAGATTTAGGAAGATATCCCCAGGGATGCTTAAGGCGCTGTTATACCTCAGAAGCCGTGAAACACCAAATTTTTCGTCGCGCAACTAGCCATAACGGTAGATGTTACAAACTAGCAAAAA
Source organism: Euclidia mi (assembly GCA_944739405.2). Taxonomy (NCBI): domain Eukaryota; kingdom Metazoa; phylum Arthropoda; class Insecta; order Lepidoptera; family Erebidae; genus Euclidia; species Euclidia mi. Next base: position 57,473,612 of record OX123190.2, read on the forward strand.
ATAGAGCTTAAAGTCAAAAGTCTGAACAAAAGACTTTTTAAAGAATTTTTCATGTATGTAAAATAGAATCACGGTAAAAAAATCACAAAAACGAGGCAGAAAATAATCTTTCGTCTCACTGTTTGCAATATTTTGATCGTAAGCTGTCATATTTTATTTAATAATATTGTAGGAAACCTAATGAAGTAAAGAATTACCTAGTTTATTTTCATATTATACGCGTATATTTTGTAAAATTAAATAAAATCTGCCAAACGTCTATGATTTTGGCGCTCGGTAGATCCCATCAATATCAAACGCTTCGGCAATTTAAACCTTATTAGCATAAGCGGTGTACTGAGTGTCAATTGCTAGTTAACGCCCCGCCCAGACCTCATCATTCGGCTATGAGCCCTGTGAGAGATAGGTCATGTCGCTTGCGTCTCCGCTGCACGAAATTATACGTAAACCTGTTTGTTATTGTAATAAGCCGATTTGAGTTCGTAATTTCATGTTTTATGTTATAGACTGAATACTTTGAATCAAATAGGCTTTTCATGTGACTATGGGCTCATATAATTAGGACCTAAGTTTATATTATTGTTGCGTTTAATGTATTATTGTTTCTGTGCTTATAAATATATAATTAGAAGATTCAAATATGGATAGTTAGAGAAATAAATTTCTACGAAGGATTTGTACAAGAAAGCGTCGTAATAAAATAGAAATTCATCCATGGCCAAGTGATTATGAAATATTATGTAACATTTTTACACAAATTATTTTCATAAGAGTCTTTTATGACTGACTATGTAATAGATTATCGATTATGCATACTATAATTATATAAATTATTCTCACAATACATAGTTGCCACAGTTTTCAATATTTGAAAAAGTAATAACATAAAATTGAATCATTTTATGTACCTTTATTTCAAATTCATTAGCTTGTCAGAGCGCCTGGAGGCTAAGATGCCGCCACGGCGAACAATAAACAGCGCTAATATGGCGCTCCGCAGCCCGCACATAAGCGGTAACGAATGTTGTATTATTATGTTGTAAATATAAACCTATTTAGGTACATCGGGTAAAACTTTGATTATTCATAAACTATTAGGTATGTCTCAGTACATCTAATATCTTTTTTATTTCTAAAATCAATCATTTATAAGTAAGAGAGTGACTTCTCTGTTTGCTATAACACAAGTTATAGTATTTTTTTAAATTATTAAGTACCTAACTAATTATATTTATTGTAATTACAGTGAAATTAAAGATAACAGTTCTGCAACGTCTTACACACATTTGACTGCAGTTATTCCTAACACGATTTGTTCAAGAGCTAGCCAAGAAATGCCAAACAATTTTTTTAACAAATTTGAGCCAACTCCCCAGTGAAAAGCAAAAAATTCAAGAGGGATAGCAGTGACTGGTTCGAATTGCGTAAGAATATGTTGACAGATTCAAATTTTGGTATAGTGGTAAAAAGAAGAGATAACAGCAGTAAAGCCAACTTAGTAAAAATTACTTTGTACAAATAAAATATTTGCAATGTAAAAGCAGTTGCGCATGGAGTCTAAAATGAACAACTGGCTTTGCAACAACTGGCGAAGCTAGAAAATGTAACTATCGAGCCTTGTGGATTATCCGTTTATTAGTGCCACGCCAGATGGATTTGGACCTGCCAAACACGATTGTGAAAATTGAATGTTCTAAAGTTGCCTATAAGAATGGCCTGGAGAATAGTATAAGAGTAAATAAAATAGAAAAATTTGGAAACATGATAAAAAAGTGAACTGACTAGTCTAAACAAATATTGTAATTGTTATTACCAAATTCAGGGGCAACGCCACGTTACACGCAAACAAAAATGTATATTTGCTGTGTGGAGTGGCGAAAGTGTACCACTAAAAATAAAAATTATAGAAAGAGATGATTTTTCTGGGAGACGACAATGAAAGAAAAGCTTGTGGCGTTTTATATGAATGGGCAGCTGCCTGAAATGGTTGATTCTCGTCAAACTCAAGGAATGGTATTTCGAGATCACGGAGAGGAAAATAATAATAATAATAATATTCTACCACATTCACACAACATGAAAATGATTCATCAGTGCTTGAAGTTTCTACAATACCAAGCCGTAAAAGGAAAGTAAATGAAAATGTGCCTCGTGAACAACAGCAAATAATAAGTATTGAAGCCTCATCACCTCACACACTGCCTTTAACTTTCAATGAGAATAAAGAAAACCTGCCGGGTTGTAGCAGACAGCTAACTTTTGATGAGCTGTAAACTCTGTATTTTGTTAGTAAATGATAAAAAAATATAAATAAATATCTTTTAATATTTATTTTCTTTGAAACAACACATATTTTAAGCGAAATATTTTTTTTTTTATTTTTCCATACAAACATGTATGAGGAGAGCTAACGAAAAATCAGTAACTCAAATTACAATTCTATAATTTTCTAAGCGACATAGTAGTATCTCATGAATAAGGTATATCCACATATATTTTTGGTATTTCATCTATTTTGAAACATAATAATGGGTTGGGTTTCGAAACGAGTCGCCTGAATTTGAGGGTATTGGTGGTGTAGGGGGCTTAAGGGAGTTCGTTTTAATCCCCTAAAAGTAATTTTGGCTGTCGGCGTTGCGTCTAAATATTTTTAAACAATTTCCAATAATTCTTGAAGATTTCGGCAATTATGCAAAACGGAACGTAGTTTTTATAGTTTAGTACAGTTTGACAAATGTCATTTTTTGGTTTTATGTGAAAAACGTGAAATGAAACGCAAACCCGCCATCTTGGAATGATCATATTGACAGCTAATGTCAAATTTGTGCGTCATAGCTTTCGAGTACCTTAGGTGCGACTGTAATAAGTAACTAAATAGGTTATGAAAGGTTCTGTAAAATAGGAGCCCTGGGAAGCAGGGCTCCTATTTAGAATGTGGAAGTTGGCAGTGCCATACACACCGATGTTTGGAGATTTTATTTTTTCAGAGGAAACCAATCACTCACAACCCCTAAAAACGGCGACGTATTTCGAAACCTTTACTACAATAATTATACATATAATAACAATAAAACATCCATAAATAAATAAAATAAATCAACTTTTACTAAACTTCAATCATCTCGTAACTCACTTTAGTTGAGATACGGCTTTTGCGCTTAGTAGCCGAAAATTAAAAAAACGGAACCCTTATAGATTCGCCATTTCTGTCTGTCTGACCGCAGTCAGTTGTATGTCACAGACAATTTATTGCAAAACAGATTTGAAAACTGGCAGGAATGGTATTAGATGTAGGTATTCTATAAACCGCTTCACCATTTTTATACAAAAACAAAACAAAAATAATAAGGGCCTCTCCATACATGGAACTGACTTAATTATTTTTATCATCTTACAGCATGTAGGTATTTATCTACTTTCGTCAACTATTAATACCAATAACGTCTAATGTAAACCACTTTTGCTCATGGGTCCACTGAGAATAAAAATTGTGCTATGCCCATATTGTACAAACAGATTGATTTATGTAATATAAATTTTAATATCAGTATCTCAATTCAATATGCTAAAACGTTTTGGTTGCGATTTTGAAATATTGGAATACGGATGTCGCCTGAATACGGCCGCACGCGATTAGAATGAAGGGGGGCGCCCCGCAGTAGACAGAGCTAAGCGCCCTTCACCTCCCCTGCTTCACCCCCTCATTTACCGAAACAGTCGCTTAGGACAGCGCCTTAAAGCCTGACATTCAATTAATTTCGTTTATCCTTGAAATAATAAATAAAAAGAAGGCTGTAAAGGTTAAGCAGGTGGGACCAATTTAAAAGATTACTGTTTTTGTGATACTCAATAAGATACTGACTGTGAGTGTACAGAAATGTAATTTTTTGTCAACTATCTAGATTGTGTACCTACGTTTAATGAAAGATAAAGTTAAAGGTTACTATAAGAACAAGCGTATTCATTATGCAAGGGCCCTAAGGAAAGATCATAGAATATAATATTTATCCTTTGGCCTTTTACTTTATAATATTCAAACAAGGTAGTAAAAAGACCGCAGTAAACCTTATTATTATTATTGTTTTTGTAGCCAACACCATCAGCAGAGATGATAAGTTGGCTTATTGTAAACTCACCACAACGAAAATTCGCCACATTTAAAAATATTGGTTAACTTGCCACAGTGACATAATAATTCACAACAGGTATAGTAAACTCGTCGCAGATACGTCAAACTTGTTTTGAATGTACCGACAGCAAAACGATATTAGTTCTACATAAGTGTTTAGTAAAAGTAATGTAGTTTCAGAATAAAGAAAAAGAAGAAAACCATTTTATGTAACAATCAGTTTCATTGAAAGTAAAAGGCGTGGTTATATAGATAGATAGATAGATCAGTTTAATTGGATAAATCGTAGATTTAAAAAGATTTAACTATGTTTTAAAATAGGAATTATTAACGAAAATAACTACAAATCACAGTATTTTTATTTCGCAATCAAACTTACAACTAAATTGATACATAATATAAAATGTAGAGACGTTTATCTTAAAACTCAGTTTAAATATAAGGTAAAATCTTTATATATAGGTACCTATATATATAAAAAATATCATAGTATTATTTAACAGGTCCGACATACCTATAAGTTTAAAATATCTAACTTTGACTAAATTACAAATCACAGTCAAACTAACAATTATAATAAGACTGAAACTAGGCATGAAATTCGACGGGTATAATGTCTGTTTTGCAAAGGTTTAGCAAATCGTTCTTCTTGGCTTGGTAACATGGAAGTGTAAGGCTTTGGTAATGTTGATTCTTTATTTTCTATAGTTACAACACTGTTTTTTGACTTATTTCTTGTCTTCTTAATATCAGTAATCTCCACTATGATCATATCTAAATTTTATGATACCCGGGTTCTCTTTCTCAGACCTAAGGCACTTAATTTTCAACCATTGTACTTTTTTTCCATCCTTTGCCAATGTCTTATTAAAATTTGTATTAGAAGCTAACTTCTTTACATCTATTACTTAGTTGTATTTTATCTCCTGTATTTCGTAGGGTGCATTTTTCTTATGTCTATTAGACCGAGCTCTTTTAACTATATTCTTCCAATCATTCATGCAGTAAATATAAACTTTTTAACGTTCATATTCAATCGCGGAATGCATAGACTCAACTTCCATCAGCCCAGATTCTAAAACTCTTTGTTCTATAACGTTTAAATGCGATGTTTAAATTATGTAAAAGAAAAAAGCTGCAATATATTGATTCCTATTCTGCCCCGAACATGCTAAACCTTTGCAAAACAGACATTATACCCGTCGAATTTCATTCCTGGTTTCAGTCCCATTATAATTGTTAGTTTGACTGTGACTTGTAATTTAGTCAAAGTTAGATATTTCAAACTTATAGGTATGTTCGACATAATTAAATTACTAGTATATCTCCCTCGCACTATACAATACACCTTCTTCTTCTCTCTCTACACCACTCTAAGGTAGACTGGTAGACAATGCCTATGGCATTAAGTCCGCCGATGTACTCTGTGTATATGAAGTTTTAAATAAATAAATAAATGTCGGACCTTTTAACTAATACTATGATATATATATAGGTATATATAAAGATTTTACCTTATATTTAATTTATATATATATATATATATATATATATATATATATATATATATATATATGTGTGTATATAATATATAGGTATATATAAAGATTTTACCTTATATTTAAACTGAGTTTAAAGATAAACGTCTCTTCATTTTATATTATGTATCAATTTAGTTGTAAGTTTGATGGCGAAATAAAAAATACTGTGATTTGTAGTTTGTAGTTATTTTCGTTAATAATTCCTATTTCAAAACATAGTTAAATCTTTATAAATCTACGATATATCCAATTATACTGATCTATCTATCTATCTATATAATCACGCCTTTTACTTTCAATTAAACTGATTGTTACATAAAATGGTTTTCTTCTTTTTCTTTATTCTGAAACTACATTACTTTTACTAAACACTTATGTAGAACGAATATCGTTATGCTGTCGGTACATTCAAAACAAGTTTGACGTACCTGTGACGAGTTTACTATACCTGTTGTGAATTATTTTGTCACTGTGGCAAGTTAACCAATATTTTTAAATGTGGCGAATTTTCGTTGTGGTGAGTTTACTATAACCCGGTAATTGGACTATATTTCCAAAGAGTCAAATATTGTTTATCTTATACTGATGTTCTCTTGTAATGTTTAGCTGTTGATTTTTTTGATCTCTATTTGCAGTAAAATGATTGCGATAAGTACTTATTACTATGCTTGTTGATTATTATAATAAGGGTAATTACCAGGCCTATGAAACTTCCCTACAATCCCGTAATTAAAAATTATCCATACAAACTAACGCCATCTAGCGCCCGGGGAATGTCATTTTAGCTTTTATATCTAGAAATATCTGTAGCGATAATTGAACGGTAATTTCGCCCAATTTACTAAGAGCTACGTGGCGCAGTGGAAGCGTGCTGTGCCCATAGTCTTGTAGTCCGTGGATCGAAACCACATAAACTAGATTTTACTTTTTGTGATTTTTATATCTTTTTACTTTTAAATTGCATTTTATTTTACATAATAGTTGTCATTTACTTATTTATTAACACTGAAATTAAACATTTTATTTTGAAAAATTAATCCACAACTAACGCCATCTATACGATCGGAATAAAAATAAAATTTTTTTGTACGCCATCTAGTGGTCGAGGATGCCTATTGAACTTCAATTTCGAACTGTGAGTGGCTTATCTATACCAGTATAAGTGTATAATCTATGGTAATTACTATATTTCCAACAAGACAAATATTGTTGTTACAAAGCAATGTAGATTGAATAATTGTTTGTAAAATTACCAATTTACGTATTGTTATGCTCCAATAAGGTTTTCTTTTTATATAAAATTTTTGGCACCTATAGCAACTCGAGGTTGAACGGTTCAAGTTTGTTTGTCGTTTCATTTAAATTTGAAAAATTAAAAAAAAAAACATTTTAATGGTGAATTATCTAAGTCTTTATTTGATTTTTTTGTGATTATTAAAGTGATTATTTTAAATCATTAGGATATATTTAGACTTTTCGAAGTTATGTGTGTATTAAAAATGTTAATTATCGCTCGCTTAATAATGTGCCCGGTAGATGGCAATAGGCTCGCCCCCTATTACATTGGGACCGAAACATATCTGGCGAAGTGTGGGTGTGTAATACACCTCTGCCTACCCCTTCGGGGATAAAAGGCGTGAAGATATGTTATGTTATATTTAGATTAAGTAATTTGAATATTTTGAATGCTGTTGTAATATAAGTATCTAAAGATACTCAGAAGTATAATTATTTTTCTTCATATTAATAAATCATTATATTATTTAATTGCTATGTATTTGTTTTATTTCAAAATTTGGTCATAAATAAAAGTTATTCAGTAGAAAAGTAAAGCAACTTTTTCATGACATGTGAACATCCTCCTGCATTATTGTTTTTAAATTACATTCAACTATCTAACTCGGCTTTGCAGTCTAACCAGATTTGCCTAATATTTTTTTCACAAAGCGGAATTCGAGATTCTAAGGTCTAAGGTTAACTAGATGTCAGATTATTTGAGGTTACTGACAACCTTACCAACTGTTATAGATTATAATGGCAATCGAGACCGATGGCTTAACGGACATTCCGAGGCACGGACTACTTTTTCATATATGGTCACCCATCTATAGGTAATTCATACGGTGGCGGAGTCGCTTGACTTTGCAAATCGATCGAGCTACGCGCTTACCCCTGTGTTTAATAATTTAATGAACGAGGCGATTATGAACCTAACTGTACTTTTTATTGCAAAAAAACTGAGTGTGTCCAGTTGACGAAAACATTAAAGTGATTTAATTTAAGTTTCACCATGTGGACACGCGTAAAAATCATGGCGTGTCCTCATAACGAAATAATTAGTAGTACTAATTTTGTATTTCACCAACTGGACACACGTGTGTCCAGTCTCTTGTGTCGAGTTGGTGAATAACCCAACGCAAAAGACTTCAACACCTCCAATCGCCTACCCCTTGGGGGAAACAGGCGTGAGTCTATGTATGTATGTCTGATGAGCATTTACTGTTGACTCATAAAACTTGAAGATATAGAACATTTGTTGAGGAACTTTAAACATTTAAGCGCTTGGCTAAATATCGATTACTGCAAACAATATGGATTAGATCGCATCTATCGCACGAGGATGTCGATAAAACGTTACTTTTTAACTTTTAGTAGGCTATCTTTATGCTATCTATAGTATAGTAATAGTATGTCACTAATGAAGTCGTGTGTCACACGAATTGACTGTTAATGACTTCTATCATATTGTTGCGATACTCGCAGTTTTGCCAGTTTAGCGACTTACGTGGCGACTTTAATTAAATAAAAACAATTTTCGGCCAGTGACAGATCGGTTAATTTTGTTTTATAAGACTATAGGCGCATACAACCGCCTATATCCTTTGAAAATGGCCAACAAGTGGCGTATAAAATATCAATAATCTTTATAAATTCCAAAAGTTTGGATACGAAAAAATTAGTAGAGGTCAGTTTATGTTTCTATTTGCTACTTTTTTTGTTATTTCATAATTTTGTAAATTAATAGTACATAGAAATACAATATTTTTGGATGTGCCAGATATGGCACACCGTGCAGTGAGTGTTCTCAAAATATATGTATCGCTTGCAGGTGAGCCGAAAGAAAAAATGATTTCTGTTGAGATTCAACACTATCTTGATATACCTTCCGGCATGACCTGGAACTATCTGATGAAGAAGGCGACGACAATTTGATCTGAATTGAGTATTTGGTGATAAATCAAGTGGAGATGTCCCGAAGTACGACAGGATGGCTTCTTCCATGAAAACATGAGCATATCTAGTCCAAGGTCAAGTAGTAATATAAATTATTAGTGGCTCAGCCGACGAGCAGTACTTCTACTATAGCCAACTTTACACCGCAACCTAGTAATTTCAGGCAAGCAAGTCCTAGATGCAGTCGAGTAGCAGTACCTACTCCCCACTTGATTTCACATTCTCAAAACTTCTTTCCATTCCATTTTCAAAACCTAAGAAGAGAGAATACATATGGAGGAAGATGGACTTTCAGGTACCTGACACCACATTTACAGGCATTGACAAGTTGGCACATCCATATAATAGTTTCGAAACACCTTTACAATTTTTTTTGTAATTTTTTGACGACGATTTGCTGGATCATTTTGTTGAGGAATCTACTACATACAGCATTCAGAAAGATTGTTCCAAGTCAATGATGGTTACAAAGACCCAGCTCAATAAATATTTAGGCATCTGTCGCTTGTTAGGACTGGTACCATAGCAAAACATTTGCTTGATCTGAAGTTCTGTGTTAGGTATACCCAAAGGGTGTACCACTCATAATTGAAACGATGACATTTGGTGACTTTGAAAAATTATGAAATGTCTTGAATGTCTATGAAACTTCGATGATAACGTAAATTACAAACCTAGAGGACAGCTAGGATACGACAGACTTTTCCATATAAAACCCTTATACCGAAAAGTCCTTCCTGTTTCTCACTGAAGTTCCTATTTTTATAAGTACAGATACTTTGATTCTACCAAACATGGTTCTACCAAAGGCTAAATTAGTTATTATAAAATATGTTATCTTTATGAATAAAATTTAATTATGATGAGTTTTGTTTTATTTATACCTGCTCCTAATACACAGTACAGATTTACATTATATTGCATGATGTGCCAGATATGGGACATACGGAAAAACTTACTTAATTATGTTTCTATTGACTTGCGATTTTTTTTAATATTTTTCCAAGAAATAGTATAATATCTAATATATTTATTTGAAGCCTAAATAAAAAATCATGCACTGTAGGGTTAAGATTTCAAAAGTATTGGCTTAAACTATTGCCACAGCTACTTTGTAGTAAAAATTCTATATGCATCAAGAAATTAATGTTTACTCAGTAAAATAATCAGTGTATACAATTCCTCAACAATGTTTACACAATATTCTCGTCTTCTCGATAAAATTATCTCATTCTACTTGAGACTGCATCTGTTATTCATTATGATTTATTATAAGCATTACAGCATTCAATTTAAAAAGAGTTAGGCGACCATCCAAATTGCCAATCTTTCTCGTTTCGAAACATGTAAAGCAAACCTTAAAAAGAAAAATCTATTCATCGATTCGAAAACCAAAAACCTTCTACGAAACCTCACAGGAGCTTTTGTGAATAAAAATTTGCGGACAAGGTAAGCAAAGCTCCGAGACTGAATGGCAAAGGCGCTGAGAAAGTGGAACCGGACTGAGAGCCAGGTCTAAAGTAAGTAAGCCAGGCATTAAGGACGCGTTTACAAAATTAGTAGGTACAAAATCGCGTCACTACAGCGACACGGCGGCAACAGTACGTACTACGTACGGTAACTTGCGGAAATGTAGTTCAACTAAATAACTTTGAGACTTAGAATTTTTTGTGATAATGTATCTATGTGTTATAGGCCTGGCTGTGCGAATTACGTACAAATAAGTTTCTTATTTTTATATACCTACCTAAATGGATATTATTACTTTATTTTTTCCATTAAGTTGATTCAGGATATATTTCGGTATTTAGATACTATTTTGTTTCTTGTGTTGAAATCTGGTAAGATTCTGTGGACTGATGGTATACCATCCCATTCAAGTGTTGCGACTGGAACTCATAAAAGAGTAGACCTAGTTATGCCAGGTTGGGGCTCATTTTATTTGTTTTAGTGAGACCCTACCACTGGTAATAGTGAAGTAACCTTCCAAGGTTATTCGATGAGTCTTACTGGTACTCTTATGTGAGTAGAGCTAGGCATGCCGAGTTTGGGCTCATTTTGTTTGTACATAAAAGACCCTACCACTGGAACTTATGAAGTAACCTGCCAGGGTTATTCGATGACTCTTGCTGGTTCTTATATGTGAGTAGAGCTAGGCATGCCGAGTTTGGGCTCATTTTGTTTGTACATAAGAGACCCGACCACTGCAACTTATGAAGTAACCTTTCAGGGTTATTCAATAACTCTTGCTGGTTCTCATATGTGAGTAGAGCTAGGCATGCCGAGTTTGGGTTCATTTTGTTTGTAAATAAGTGACCCTACCAGTGGAACTTATGAAGTAACCTTCCAGGGTTATTCGATGACTCTTGCTGGTTCTTATATGTGAGTAGAGCTAGGCATGCCGAGTTTGGGTTCATTTTGTTTGTGCATAAGTGACCCTACCACTGGAACAACACTACATATGAGTACCAGCAAGAGTCATCGAATAACCCTGGAAGGTTACTTCATAAGTTCCAGTGGTAGGGTCTCTTATGTACAAACAAAATGAGCCCAAACTCGGCATGCCTAGCTCTACTCACATATGAGTACCAGCAAGAGTCATCGAATAACCCTGGAAGGTTACTTCATAAGTTCCAGTGGTAGGGTCTCTTATGTACAAACAAAATGAACCCAAACTCGACATGCCTAGCTGTACTGACATATGAGTACCAGTAAGAGTCATTGAATAACCTTGGAAGGTTACTTCATAAAATGCAGTGGTAGGGTCTCATATGTACAAACAAAATGAGCCCAAACTCGGCATGCCTAGCTCTACTCACATATGAGTACCAGCAAGAGTCATCGAATAACCCTGGAAGGTTACTTCATAAGTTTCAGTGGTAGGGTCACTTATGTACAAACAAAATGAACCCAAACTCGACATGCCTAGCTGTACTGACATATGAGTACCAGTAAGAGTCATTGAATAACCCTGGAAGGTTACTTCATAAAATGCAGTGGTAGGGTCTCTTATGTACAAACAAAATGAGACCAAACTCGGCATGCGTAGCTTTACTCACACATGAGTACCAGTAAGAGTCATTGAATAACCCTGGAGGGTTACTTCATAAGTTCCAGTGGTAGGATCTCTTATGTACAAACAAAATGAGCCCAAACTCGGCATGCCTTGCTCTACTCACATATGAGTACCAGCAAGAGTCGTCGAATAACCCTGGAAGGTTACTTCATAAGTTCCAGTGGTAGGGTCTCTTATGTACAAACAAAATGAGCCTAAACTCGGCATGCCTAGCTCTACTCACACATGAGTACCAGCAAGAGTCATTGAATAACCCTGGAAGGTTACCTCATAAGTTCCAGTGGTAGGGTCTCTTATGTACAAACAAAATGAGCCCAAACTCGGCATGCCTAGCTCTACTCACACATGAGTACCAGCAAGAGTCATTGAATAACCCTGGAAGGTTACTTCATAAGTTCCAGTGGTAGGGTCTCTTATGTACAAACAAAATGAGCCCAAACTCGGTATGCCTAGCTCTACTCACATATGAGTACCAGCAAGAGTCATCGAATAACCCTGGAAGGTTACTTCATAAGTTCCAGTGGTAGGGTCACTTATGCACAAACAAAATGAACCCAAACTCGACATGCCTAGCTGTACTGACATATGAGTACCAGTAAGAGTCATTGAATAACCCTGGAAGGTTACTTCATAAAATGCAGTGGTAGGGTCTCTTATGTACAAACAAAATGAGCCCAAACTCGGCATGCGTAGCTTTACTCACACATGAGTACCAGCAAGAGTCATTGAATAACCCTGAAAGGTTACTTCATAAGTTCCAGTGGTAGGATCTCTTATGTACAAACAAAATGAGCCCAAACTCGGCATGCCTAGCTCTACTCACATATGAGTACCAGCAAGAGTCATCGAATAACCCTGGAAGTTTACTTCATAAGTTCCAGTGGTAGGGTCACTTATGTACAAACAAAATGAGCCCAAACTCGGCATGCCTAGCTCTACTCACATATGAGTACCAGCAAGACTCACCGAATAACCTTGGAAGGTTACTTCACTAGTACCAGTGGTAGGGTCTCACCAAAACAAATAAAATAAATAAATAAATAAATAAATAAATAAATAAATTTATTTATTGTTTCACAAGTTACTACAATTATGAGACACATTTATATTATTAACATATGAAGTTGCTACTATTTATGTGCGGCTGGTACTTAAAATAGGAAAACCTGAGCCTTAAGTACCAGCATCCTTCCGATGACACGGTTAAACAACTTACATAATTACTAAGACACTACAATATACAACAATAGTAAAGAATTAAATTTAACAAATAAAAAGTAGTAAACTAATTTAAGCATAATATTTGCCTTCAGCACATTTAAATTTAAATTAACCTTGCATTTTGAATGTGTGTGGGTGTGCGTGTGTGTGCGTGTGCGTGTGCATATGTGTGTGTGTGTGTGTGTGTGTGTGTGTGTGTGTGTGTGTGTGTGTGTGTGTGTGTGTGCGCGTGTGTGTGTGCGACTTTGTGTTAAATGGTGAGGTGGAGTAGATTCTCCGTCTCGTCATATGGTAGTTTTTGAAGCCATTCACTTATGATGGTTTTGCAGTCATGTTTGTTATAGTAAACTATTGTTAGTACTTTATTTAATTTATTGTAAAGAAAACGTCCAAGAAAGCAGAAAAACCGTTGGCTGAATGAAGTTCTACGAGTCGCATCAAGTGGGAATTGATGGCTGCGAGTATTTGGCTGTTGAAAAGAAGATGAGGTAGAAGGGCCGGATTTAGAGAGGTATGAGTGTTGTCTTAATACAATTTGTTGAATAAAAAGTTGTCTTACTGTTAGGATCTGACAGTATTCATATAGTTCCCTGGTAGGGTGTCGGTATGGTTTAAAAGTGGATACTTTCAATACTGCTCTCTGTGCTCGTTCCACTCGTAATAGATGGCTTTTGGGTGCCCCACCCCAAGAGGAGATACAATAGCCTATCAAAGATTGGCAAAGAGCATAGTAAATCGTCTTGAGGATATCAGGCTCTGCCACATGTCTTAGGTGTTTAAATACAAAGATAAGTTTACGAATTCTGCCCGTCAATAAGTCAATGTGTTGTACGAAACTCAATCGATCATCCAAAATTACACCCAAATATCTTATGGCTGTAGCGTTTTTTAATTTCGGGCACTCACATGTGGAATGGTTATTCAATGTGTGTTTGTGTGCAGTAATAGAGTATATTGTATTGTCCAATGGTACCAATGGCTTTTTAATGTTAAATGATAGATATTTAGTTTTTTCCACATTCAGTGACAGAGAGTTTAGAGCAAGCCAATGGGTTATTTTATCAAGACCAATCTGTGCTGCATTATATACTTGTTCCCAAGTGCGTCCCGTAAAGATAAGGGCTGTATCATCAGCAAATGCAAAAAGTCTGCCATGTTCTAATTTTAATTTGCACATCTCGTTAACATAAATCAGGAAAAGTATAGGTCCCAGTATGCTGCCTTGGGGCACGCCATGTTCGATTGGCAGATAATTGCTGAGGTGCTCTCCTATTTTTATGCATTGGGTTCGGTCAGTTAAATAGCTCTGAAACAACTTCAACTGCTTGTCTCTTACACCAATTCTTTCCAGTTTTTTTTGTAGTGAAGGAATAGAGACCGTGTCAAATGCCTTGGCCAAAATGAGCCCCAACCTGGCATAACTAGGTCTACTCTTTTATGAGTTCCAGTCGCAACACTTGAACGGGATGGTATATCATCAGTCCAGATAATCTTACCAGATTTCAACGCAAGAAACAAAATAATATCTAAATACCGAAATATATCCTGACTCAACATAACGGAGAAAATAAAGTAATAATGTCCATTTATACAAAAGAAATTTACTTGTACGTAATTCGCACAGAATACGAGAAGTATCAAATTGATTTTAGCGAATAATTTGTATTCGTATATTGCTTTTTTCGTCTTCGGGCTTCAGCGACAAGCGACATAGACTCCACGCTCAAGCGCAGACTGAGATCACATTGCAGAATTTGGATATATAAATCAAGAAAGTGGCTAAATAAAACGAACCTTATTGCCACACATTAAGACACACGTATGCGAGCAAAATAGAAGAAAAATGTAAGATGATTTTTTGCTTTTTTTGAGTCAATTTACAATATTTTGAAAAAAAAAATCTAATTGTTTTTGAGTTGACTATATTTACTACCCTATTCTATCTTTAAAAATCTAAATAAATGTAAAAATAAGGAGAAAATTGTACCCAAAAATGGCAGTATATGCCTATTTTTGATTTAAGAGGCCGTTTCGAATCGATTTTACATTAATATTAATTAAATATTTTTTATTTATTTTCAAATTAATTTATAGATAAAAAAGTAATCGATTTATCGTAATCATTCGTATTATTAGTTATTATCTAAAATTGTCGTAAAATGTACCGGAAATATGTGGTTTTTTGATACAAGCGTAAACGCGTCCTTAAGGCTTTGCAGACCAAAGTCTCGGCCTGTATTTGCTTCGGTAAAACCGTATTGTACGAAAGAGTGTTGTAATACCTTAACAAGGTTCTGGATTATTAACGGTGCAGTAGGTTCAGTAAAGTCGAATGGATCTGTAAGAACGGCAAAGTTGGCGCTGTTTCCTTTTAGTTCTGGACGTATAGTAATTGCTCAAAGTTTGGCTTTGGTGGAACAAATGCAGCTTTGTATTGCTATATGAAATGTTTCGTGTTTGGAAGAACCAATAATTAACATTTGTTTCTTGTTGAGTATGAAATAGTTGATAGAGGTTCATAGTCACCCTTTAATTAGTTAGTAAGTCGTATACATAATTCACTTGACCTATTAAACGCCTTCTACCGTACAGATGGCCTATAGCTTTCACATTGGTCGATACGTTTTGACCTTTCTACTGCCAAGCTTAAACAATATAAATAATAATAATGCCTGTATTTTTGTTTAAGTAACTGCAAAGAAATATCAGTCCTAACAGGATATTCAATCCGTTCAACTTTTGAGTGTAGTGCTATTGAGCTGACGGACTATAACATTATTGTTATCAGTGTGTATGACTTATAGAGTACCCATAGCTAGAAACATATATATATTTTTTGATAAATTGAACGGGGTCCTAATGTTTCTTTATAAACACTATCCTAAGCGTTATATTGTTATTGATGTGGACTATAATATTAATGTCCGAATTGGGAATAAGTTAACAATTAAATTGGAATGTTTGCTACTAAATTACAATTCAAAATTACAATTAAAAGCACCTACAAGACATGTAAGCAAAACATGCATAGACAACTTTGCGCATAACTTTGTGAAAAAATGTAAGTCAGAAGTAATTGAGTTAGCACTGTCTGACCACGCTGCACAATTGCTGAAATATCAAGTAAGAAATATAATATGTTCAATTAAGTACTGCAAAGTCAGGCGACGGGATTTTTGTATGGAAAACCAGGCAACATTCAAATACTGTATAGGCCAAATGAGATTTCCAGATATGCATATAGTACTTGTGATCCAAACATAGCATATAATACTTTCTTTGATACTTTCAAGTTATTTTATAATTTTTGCTCTCCCCACAGAACTATAACCATACACGGTTGTGTATGGTTATACACAACCGTGAAAAACAAAAAACCCAAGTAGATTTCACAGGGTATTAGGACTTGTAGTGTTAAGAAGCGCGAATTACTGTGAAAATATAGAAAAAACCCAAGTGTAGATAACAAATCAAAATTGATGCAATACAACAAAAGACTGATTTTTTTTTATAGACTCCCGCCTGTATACCCTAAGGGGTAGGCAGAGGTGTAATATTACACCCACATTTCGCCATGAGTTTTTAGGTCCCACGTAATAGGAGGCGAGCCTATTGCCGTACCGGGCACATTACCAGACTCCATGCTGTTACTGGGAATTTCCTAACGGAAAACCCAATAACACTTTGCCCGACCCGGGAATCGAACCCGAGACCTCCCAATCCCACGCGCACATTTAGGCCTCCCTCACATTGGTCATGAGCGTTCCTCGAGCGTACGCTCGGCGCCCGTTCGGCGTACGCCCGGCGTTCACTTTGTACTACAGAGTGAACGCCGAGCGCACGCTGGGCGAACGCTCGAGGAACGCTGACGCCCAATGTGAGGGCGGCCTTATGCCGCGAGATCAACGAGGCAAGACTAAAAAAAATTGTGACTTTAACCCAACGAGCGCAAAATAATTACAATATAATAATATCAAGAAATAAGGCAAAAGCTGTATGGCAAACTATAAACGCTGCAAAGCAAAATAGGCCACTAGAATCTTGATTTTGATAAACTATGACCGTACGTTTACATTTTGCATGCCTTTTGGTAGAAGCACTTGAAACATATATTTTTAATAACACCATTGTAAGAGTGTATTCTGCAAAATAAATTATTTGACTTTGACTTGACTTGATGCATTCCGACCTAGTTTTAGCTGCAGAGTCTCGTCGTAACGGCATTTAGCCGATTGGCAAAGAAGATAATTGTAATAGTGTACTAGTATGAGTGCAAACATCATTGAGCTTACTCTCATTTCCCTGACTCTATGATCAAATAAGTGGGTTTTCATAACAGTATATTATATAGGTAGGTACCTTAAGTTTAAAAACTATAATTATCAAAGATACAGTTCTACAAGGGTAAATCTGGCCACACCAACTTCTTGAAACAAATTTCAGTAATTCTTAGGAACCACGATAATCAAAGATAAACTTAAATAATTTTAATATATTTGGACATTTTACAGATCAAATACTGTAGGCTCGTTCATTAGTATTTTATGAAAGTTTCTGCTTTCTGCGACCATTCAAGTTTATAAAACTGTTAATGCTAGTTTAAATAATTTTACAGTATATACATATGATTTCAGGATCAATATATGTATAGCGGACCTAACTTGGCCTTCTTGTTCTCAAAAGCCTCTAAATACTTAAAGATAAGAACAAAAGTTTAATTTTGGCGTACAATAACGATTACGGCAAATGTGTATAAAACTGTAGACGAAGTTGCTTCCTAGAAAGATCCTTTATAACTGAAAGCTTTTCGCTAAACTTTAACAAGGTTATTATATACGTCCGTTGGAGTATGAATAGAAGGCAAACAATTTATGAAATGAACTAGTATCAAATACCAGGAAACTCGCAGCAAATGTCTGCCATTGCCAAGAAAAGCTAAAGTTGAGTAATATAAAAATGACTGAGATGATCAAGCTTAAATTGTATTGTTGTTTTGTTGTGCAATACTGTTACGCCTTTTACAATAACGTGTCTTTCAACTAACTACATACTTACGTTAGCTTTTAATTTTATCCATTATCACAAGCTTATTCGACCGATATTAATTTCTGATGAGTTTTAAGTTGAAAGCACTTTTGTTCAGCTCTCGACTAGCTCTTATTACATGTTCACGGTTTATAAATAATTCGATGCAAAATTACCGCCGTTACGATCTCCAACCAGCTTACGAATTTACGTAAGTAGTGCAGGATAGCAAATAAAAAACGACATTACTTTATAAAGAACCGATATCGCCTTACTACTTATATGCTATCACTAGGAGCATGAATTGAAATCAAATTGCTTCAATCTGAATTTCTATGTGGCAGTGAGTCATTTTAACAATATCAAGCTTTTATAAGATTATCATTATTATGTTGCAGATACGTATTTGCTATTATGTTTTATCAGGCGCGCAAGATTATGCTATACTAACCTTTGACAATATAAATAGTGGAATATTTATGTACTATACATATAATTGAATGAACTAGTGGCGTATAATATTTGTATACTAAGCTGCTATATTATTTCATCACTGAATAATCCAGGTGTCGAAACCATTTTATACCTATTAATTCTTGGATATCCTTCTCGGAGCAATAAGTTGATAAAGTAATTTTTCTCAAATAGAGTATTGTATTGTTGTTTAAAAGCAAAAAACTTCTGTCTATACCCTTTCATAGCTTACTTACAAAGTTAAAACCATCTATCATCTCTTACAAATGTAAAATCTAAATAGATGAATAAGTTATGTCGTTGCGTGGGCTAGGGCAACATGCTCTTACTATTTATGCGTAATTATCAAAGCGCAGGCCCGGAAACGAAATATTGATTTAATATTTATAAGCATTTTTTTATCTTAGGGCCTGTTAAATAAACCCCAGAGATAGTGTGCTTGGAATGTTATAATTAATGTATATTTTTGAGTTTCAAGTCTAAGAAATTGAAAGCTAGCCTAGTGTTTTGTATTTAATTAATATAGGTCAGATGTAAAGATGTCGTGATAGATATAGTAGGTATACTTATCAAGGCAAGTATACATATGAGACATCGTTTCTATAACTTTGACTATCTCATACATACATATGTATGTATGAGTTAGTCAAAGTCATAGAGACGATGTCATAAAGATAGAATAATGTGGAACTGTGCGTCAATATATTGGCAAAACATATTTCAAAACACATACATATTATTATAAAATTAATATGTGATGATATTATTGTATACAAAACATTTATGATATTTTGTAATGTAATCATTTTAATTATTATAAAGTTAGACCTTCAGGTGCTCGTCGCAAATAGACAACTTAAGGTACACGCTGTAATATAAACATTATATTATTCAACATTCTGGGGCCTTCTGTCATAAATACCAAACCCGACTGCTCTGACTTCTACAAACATAAAACCGAAGGATCACAGGACCCACAAGCCGTAAACATTGTTGCGTACTAAATTGATTAGTTAGAATTTGTTAGTATCAGAACCTTCAAAAATTGTCTGTTAATGTGTCTAGCGAGATGTTTGGCCAGTCACTTACTACAATAACTATGTGACTAGTGGGAGTGCCAAGCCCAGCAGTGGGACATATACAAGGTGTTGATATGTATTTGCAAAATATTTTAATAAGACTATATAGAGGGTATACTTATTCACCTAAAATTGTTTTTAAAGGCTGCTACACACAGTGCCGAACGGTGGCCTGGCCGCACGAATGAGCCGCCGCCATGGCCGCGCAGGTACGCTGCCGGCCGGCCGCGGGTTGCAACTTGCTACTTGTGTGTGGTCGTTCTATTAGGGTTGTCAACCATACTTTATAATAACGTATCCTACTTTATTTTTGGCAATTATACTTTATACTTTTGTATACAAATAAAGTATACTGACTAACTAGACTGCCACGTTGGTCTCGCTGCATAAATGTGCGCGTGGGAGTGGGAGGTCACGGGTTCGACTCCCGGGTCGGGCAAAGTGTTATTAGGATTTTCCGTCAGGAAATTCTCAGTAGCAGCACGGAGCCTGGTAATGTGCCTGGTACGGCAATAGGCTCGCCCCCTATTACGTGGGACCTAAAAAAATCATGGCGAAATGTGGGTGTAATATTACACCTCTGCCTACCCTCTACAATCTTCAGGGACACAGGCGTGAGACTATAAATAAAATTATAAAAAAATAAATAAAATAACAAATAAAGTATATGAATATACTATACTGCCAACCCTTACTGTGACGTGTAAAACCAAACACTAATTATGAATACTTATCTATATAACGTTATACATAAGTTAAATGGATGATGTGAACTATTTAGGCTCAAAGAGATCTATAAGAAATTCACCACTGATGGTAAATATTTTTTACAGAAAAAGGCAATTTTAATTTTAAATTGTATCCCCGAACGGGTAGGCAGAGGTCTAATATTACACCCACATTTTCGCCATGAATTTTTAGGTCCCACGTAATAGGGGCTGCTATCGGGCACATCACCAGACTCCGTGCTGCTACTGGGAATTCGGAAAAACCCAGTGACACTTTTGCCCAACCCGGGAATCGAACCCGGGACTATCTACTGTACTACGGAGGCAACTTATACTTAAAATCATATCTCCGTCTCCGTCCTCGCTACTTCTGAAGTTCACAATTAAAGAATTCAGTGATAAATCCAAAGTGGTGAGAAGAAAGAAATAGAATGTCAATAAATTAACGTAATTAAAAACTAATTGTTTATTTTTTATTGTCAAACAAGTTATGAAACATTTAAAGATAGAAAAAATTGGCAAAAAAAGTTGGCAACCCTACGTTCTATACAACTGGAATGATACCCGGCGGCTTTCTGCGGCCGATGCCGGCGGCACCAACGCCCGTCAAAAGCCGGTGGCATGAGCCGCGCGACAAAAGCCAGCGGCCCATGCCGCCGGTACTGTGTGTAGCAGCCATAACAGTGTGCGATGATATAAGACCCTATTTTCATTAAATGTTACTTAGATAGTAAATCAGAATAAACTGATAAATCGTGCAAAATAAGACAGAATCGCGCAGTCACTGTAGGTACGTGTGCTTGTGAATGTTAGGCACCTGCAATGGCAATCAGCTGAGCGGCGGCGGCGATCAATACACTGAGTTAATTTTCAAAGTGTATGATGACGAAACATTTTGTTTAACTTTTAGTGACCTATTTTTTCATGTCTTTGTATTCAGTTTAGTAGTATATTCTACCCTTAAAATATTTTGCAAATGCAAATCAACACCCTGTATTATACAGGACTGATGATGATAACTATGCGAAGGGTAACAGACTGCTACGCAAAGGATCTCGGGTTAAAACTCACGGCGTGTGCCATTGTCTTTTCCAAGTTAATTCACGTTAAGTGCGTATTTTCGCTAGCTAAACGGAAATATTCTTGACAAACATGTAAAGTTTCTTAACCCGCTCTTGGATGCCACCACATCCAAGAGCGGGTTAAGAAACTTTACATATACTATAGCCTCACTTACTCAAAGTGAGAAGAAGCCCGGGCTCGACAGTGGTCAGTTTATATACAGGGCCGATTATGATGTTGAATTTTTGACACTGGAATTAGACGAAGTAATGCCACATAATTTTTTCCTTTACCTCACAGTACTAGGTTATACAATTTTGCTACCGTATTGTACGGAATGTCTCATAATTATGTATTGTATTACGTCGCGTACCTGCGTTGCCAACTGGTCGGCAGCGTAGCCGAGGCGTTGCCGAGTAGTTGCGTTGTCGCTCGCTGTTGTCGGGTAGTGAATTTTAACCATTACGGTCAAGATACCTAGCACATGAAGTTGCAATTTTAAAATGTTACCGTGTGCAAAATTGTTAGAACAAAAGCTTTAATAACAAGTCTCAAGATTTGCTGTAAATTAATCTTTACAGTAAGATAATATAAATAGCTTCGAGAAAATTTATGTATTTCACTTACATAATATAACTATAATATATAGTGCTAGCATTATAGTACGGCAACACTCAACACCTTGTACGCAAGTATTTATCAACACTTCACTAAACATACTTAACACCATCCTCACAACACGTGAGAGCTCCACAGGCACGTAAACATAAAACGAAACAAAACTTCGATATTCAAACCTTGGCATCCTTTAATGTTGGCCCAGGTGCATCGTAATATCTCTGGGGAAATGAATTTTTTGTACCGACCCTTTCACGTTTCACTGTTCTTTGTCTACTATGTCTAGACTAATAATATGTGAAAGCATAGCCAAGATTAAAGGTAGTACGATGTGATTCATGTGAGATATTTGGAAAAGCTTTTAAGAGATAGAAGATTGTGTTTTGAGATTTGAAATTATTTCTGAGGTAGGTAATGCTGCCATTTCTGAGGTTCAGTTTCGTACGTGGAATTTAGTATTTTATTGGTTAATAGATAGAATAAAAAAAATAGTTTTTTGTTTCTTTTTTAATTAAGCTGCT
Source organism: Euclidia mi (assembly GCA_944739405.2). NCBI lineage: Eukaryota > Metazoa > Arthropoda > Insecta > Lepidoptera > Erebidae > Euclidia > Euclidia mi. The sequence goes on from OX123190.2 coordinate 57,496,320, forward strand.
CGTGTTAATTCATGTAGTTGGGGTTACATACGTATCATCATTGCCGTGTTTCGCCCACATTTCGCCATGAATTGCCGTGTAGTGACGGATAAAGAATACAAGTGTCACTACCCCATTTCATTCCGTGGGTGTCGTAAAAGGCGACTAAGGAAATTGCAAAAAGCGAATAATATCTTTGCCAAGAGATGGAAAACTTGAAACCAAACCCTATACCAACTCGTCTGGCCAGCGCGGTATAGTAGGCCAAATACCATCCAATGAGCGCACCAAAGAATGAAAGGCCCCCAGTTCCCGGTAGTCCCGCTGTCCGCAACTACGCTAGCGGTCGCGGTAACAGCGGGGCAGGGGGTGTTAAGAATCTCTGGTCTAGTACTACTGAAGTCCGAAGACAGGGGGAGGACACGATAACCCTTGAGTCAGGCAACCTGTTCTACTTTCGAGAAGGCGATCAGCCCTCTCAGTGCGGTGTCGGTTTCCTCGTTAACAAACTCTCGCTAACAACGTTGTAGAAATTAGCAGTGTGTCGACACGGGTAGCGTACCTGATATAAAGGATCACCGACAGGTACTCCCTGAAGTTGGTAGAGGTATATGCGCCGACCTCGACATACTGCGATGATATAGTCGAAGCCATGTATGAGGACATTACTAAGGCTCTACATCATACCACCAAGACACACTACAGCATTGTTATGGGGGATTTTAATGCCAAAGTGGGAGTACAAGAACGCGGCGAAACGAGAATCGGATCCTATGGCGTAGGATGCCGAAATCACAGGGGGCAAATGCTGGTCAACTTTCTGGAGTCACAGGAGCTCTTCTTAATGAACTCCTTCTTTAAGAAGAAGCCTCATAGAAAGTGGACATGGCGAAGCCCCGATACTGTGACAAGGAACGAGATAGATCTGGCATGTCTGATCGGAGGTATATATTTATAGACGTCTCAGTGATCAACAGGTTTAATACCGGTAGCGATCACCGACTTGTCCGAGGCACTCTAAATATAGACTTCAGAGCTGAGAGGCTTCGCCTGATGAAGTCTACTCTTAGACCTACTGCGCCTCAGCTAGTAGTAGGATCCAAAAGGTTTCAAATGGAACTTCAAAACCGTTTCGGACTGCTGGAAACCCATGGCACTGTTGACGAGAAAGCCGACGCTGTGGTCAAAACGCTACCGGATGTGTCTCGAAGGGTGTTTCCCGGAAAAAGCGTTAACAAGCAAAGTAAACTCTCACTCGAGACTCTCGAACTTATGAGGCAAAGAAGGGGAATGTCATATGCGCAGACGTCTTCGACAGATGGAAGAAACCTAAACCGGAAGATCCGGAAGCTGGTGCGACGTGACCTCTGATGTTCCAATACCCGCGCCATTACTGCATGTCGCGAAGAGTTACGGGGCGGGCCTTCTTACTAAGCATTTTATTATACATTGATGCGAATTTCAGAGGTTTACCGATACTTTATAAATCATATGTCAAAAGTGACAGTAAAGAGTAAACAAAGTTGAATATTGCTAATTTGTAAATTATAAGTATTACCTGTAATTACCACTGGGATTGTGATTTTTAGTGACGATCATCATCCAATATAACACATAAAACGTTTTCGACAGTGCACAACAAATATACATTGAGTTACCACCATCACGTACAAATATTGGAACACATTGTTTTATCAAGTGTAGTGCATTTCGTACGCTGGCAACCTGCGGTATGGTACGTACAATCACTTACATAAAATATTTACGCACAGTGAGCATCCTAGCAATTGAAAACAGGTCATTATAATAATTATGAGCCGTTAGAAAACAAACTTTTCAAACGATATACAAATTTTATGACATCTCATGATAACTGACCTTTGTACCTCTCAATTTCAAAGACAATATAGAACAAAACCTAGTGATGTGCCAACCGATTTATTACTAATGAATGAACGACTAAATAGAATTGGTGTTGCCATTAAAATTGTGGAATGATATTCTCGCTGCACTGTATGAATTGAATTAATTTTGAAATTGACATTATTGATTGGACATAAATAAATATATACATTATTTCATTGGACATACATAAATATATACATTGGACATACATACATATATTCATTGGATACACACACGTAATTAAGTTGAGTAAATTAATATGGATCTCGACAGCAACAATATCACACAACGCAAACCATATAGAACAAGTTCATTAACAGACATAACTGTAATGACGAACGAGAAAACTATATTTGACACCACTATGCTGAGCATTCCGGACAGTCTACACGATAACAGTGACACTTTAGGTAACTTGATCGAACAAAATAAGAAGTTGTCAATGGAATTACTAAGTGCTCATGAAGAAATAGAAAATTTGAATAGTGAAAATTATCAATTAAAATGTGACCTACAAGATATGGTTAAAAAAATGAACATGTATAAAAAAATATGTTCATCTCCTGCTAAAAAAAGTTTAACACCTTTACGAAAAAACATGAAAAATTCTAAAAGCGTTGCAATCACACATAATAAAACTGAACAAACACCTCATGTCAGTACCCATACACAACATAACCCAACGGAACAAGAAACTACCCCGAAAGATAGCAATTCGTTTAATCAAAAGATAGAAAAGGCAACTGGTAATTACGACACGGATATTACAAATAAGAACAAGTTATGTATACTTAGTAGTAGCAGAACAAGAGGATCTTTGTCGGCAATAAACGAAACTTTCTCAGACTACTTTGATTATTGCCATTATATAATGCCAAATTGCACTACTAAAGAACTAATAAGAAATATTGAATCAAAAGTTTTGAACTTTACTTTTAATGACTATTGTATAATTTTTATCGGACAAAATGATGTTAGGGATGAGAGCAACTACATAAATGTAATAAATAATCTAAGAGAGTCTTTGCAAACAATTAAGCACACTAATATGGTTATTTGTGTTCCAACATACATTACAGGAGCTCCTATCTATAATTTTAAAGTAGAAATGTTCAATAAGCTAATCTGTCTAGATCTCCAGAAGAATGACTACGCTTACTTGTTCGATAGCAATCGCGACCTATCGCTTGACATGTTTTCTATCACAACTGGCAAAATAAACAAACATGGCTTGAAAAATATATACAGTCGAATAATGAATAAAATATTAATTGATCTCAACCTGTTTGGGCAGAGGAATATAGATAAAACAACTGAAGATATGAAACACAATGCATCGGTTTCTTATGAACATATCTTAAACCATAAACAGACCGATGATTTTTTTCGTCTACAATAATATCTATGTTCTCCATCAAAACATTGCTGGTTTAATAAACAAGTCAAACACACTATCAATATGTCTTGAAGAACTCATTGATAGGAAAATAAATGTAGAAATATTGTGTATCACAGAGCATTTCATGATGGATGGCTATGAAACTTATTTAGAATTGCCAAACTATTGTCTAGCAGCTTGTTATAGTAGAAGCCACTCTAAACGAGGAGGAGCGTGCATTCTTGTGAAAAATGGTAACCAATGGAACGAGCTACATGAAATTAAAAAACTTTCGGTATCAGGACTGTTTGAATGCTGTGCAATAGAACTTGTAATTTATAAGATTATCATTGTATGTGTTTATAGAGTACCCAAAGCGGAGAACTTGAACACGTTCTTTAACAGGCTGGAAGCAATGCTGAAACTTTTAAATAAAAAAATGTATAAAAATATTGTAATTGCAGGCGATTTTAATATAGATTTAATGAAACAAAATAATGTTACTCTAGATTTTGAAAGTTTATTGTTAAATTATAATATGACACTAGCTTTAAAAGAACCGACTAGATTGATAAGTAAATCATGCATCGATAATTTTGCTCACAATTTTAAAAAAATGTGTAAAGCGGAAGTGTTAGAATTTGCCTTGTCTGATCATACTGCACAGCTGCTACAATTTCGCGTACAAAAACCTTCAATTAAAGCTTGGAGAAAAAAGACTCGAGACTTTTGCTCAGAAAATATACAGAAATTTAAAGAATGCCTAAATAATTTTTCATTTTCTTACATCTATGAAGAATCTGATCCTAATAAAGCATATAATTATTTCATCGAAAACTTTAAACTTTTCTATGATCTATGTTTTCCTTATAAATTCACCACTATACATGTTAATATGAAACCAAAATGGATATCGCGGGGCCTAAAAAAATGCAGTGCTAAGAAAAAACAACTATTATGGAGTTTCAGACTGAAACCTTCGACTAAAAATAAACTTATCTACCGAACTTATTCAAAATTATTTAAAAAGATAATAAGGCTTACGCAACGTGTACAAAATAATTATAAAATTCAAAATTCATCAAATAAATCTAAAACGACATGGGGTATAATAAATAAGACAAGATTGAATATCCCCCGCCACAATATTACCAGGATTAAAGTAGATAATCACATTATTACTGACCCGAAAAAAATTGCTAATGCATTTAATAATTACTATACTGATAAAATAAAGCCTATATCGTGATGCGGAAAAAATGTGACAACGTCTATTGGTAGTACAGCTAACTCATTTTTCATGACACCTAGTATACCACATGACATACAAAGAATTATCTCTGGACTAAGAAATACAAATAGTGTAGGTTTTGATGACATTACGACTAAAATAATTAAAATTGTTAATTTAGATATAAGTGGACATTTATCTCATATATTAAATTTATGCATTAGTAATGGTAAATATCCTGACAAATTAAAAACAACCATAATAAAACCTTTGTTTAAAAAAGAAGACAAAGAGTTAATGGAATTTTACAGACCAATTGCACTGCTACCCATCATTTCAAAAATATTTGAAAGATACATTAATAACAAACTGCATGCCTACTTGGAAGGCAACAAGTTACTATGTACCGAGCAGAAAGGTTTCAGGCAAAATACAAGCATAGACTTAGCCATATACGATTTCTACAAAACAATAATCACCAATGTCGATAAAAGGTCCCCTATATGCGCCATATTTTGCGATATGACGCAAGCTTTTGACTATGTGGATCACTGCATACTATTAAAAAAACTGAACTCTTATGGAATTCGAGGGAACATACAAGACCTAATAAAATCCTACCTTTCCAGTAGATCACAAGTTACCCATATTTCAAGAGTAAATACCCGCACAAAAAGGGAGGAAACATATGAATCCGACAAACGCTTAGTCCAGTATGGTGTACCTCAAGGCAGCGTGTTAGGTCCGCTCTTGTTCCTACTTTACATTAATGATCTGCCCAAATGTACGATACATCCAATGTCTTTATTTGCGGATGACAGTACTGTATCTATCCAGTGCAGTACTGTAGAACAATATCAAAATGAGATCAATAGTTGTCTATCCTCAATTATTAGCTGGTTAGACAACAATAACTTGAAAATAAATCTGACTAAAACACTCGTCATGCATTTCAGTCAAAGGCCGCAAGTCAATAATAGTATAAATGTCAGTTATAATAATAATTACATACGTGAAGTAGACTCTGCAAAGTTCTTGGGCATAGTAGTTGACAAACAACTGAATTGGAAGAATCACGTTGCCGAATTATGTAAGAGGGTTAGCAGTTCTGCATATGCTCTTCATAAAATATCAACAATAGTTAATATCGACGCTGTCCTAACTGCGTATCACAGTCTTGCCGCCTCAATATTACGTTATGGTGTAATATTTTGGGGGAACTCCACACATAGTATAATGGTCTTCAAAGCTCAGAAGCGTTGCGTACGAGCGATGTTTGGATTGCAGTGAACAGACAGTTGTAAACCGTACTTTATCAGATACAGCATCCTGACACTTCCGTCTTTATATATACTGGAGGTAGCATTATTTGTACACGCTAATCCTCATTTATTCCAACGCATATCTGATGTTGTCAAGCGAAATAGGCGTAATAACAACAGACTATGTCTACATAGCGCGAAAACAAGCCTGATGAGCAAAAGCTTTCTATGTATAGCGCCAAAAATTTATAATAAAATACCATGTCAGATAAAGCTTTATGGAAAAGGAATATTTAAAAATAAATTAAAACAGATATTAATACAAAAATGCTATTATACTGTCAATGAGTTCTTGGATGATAAAAATGGATTTTAATTAGTTATAATATTTTAAATTGATGTTATTTCTTATATCTCCTTTTTATTTATTAATTTTAAAACTTAAACGGTGACATACATTTGATTATACTTTTTATTCTATTATTTTAATTTAATAACTCCATTTACTCACTGACATGAACTACGATTGACATTTTTATTTTACATTTGACACTTGGTTACTGACATGAATTTTTGACATTGTTATTGCTTTATTATCAAATTAGATTATTTTTGTTTTATATTTGATCAGGTTTGACATTGTAATGTATATTTTATTTTTTCTGCAAGTTCAATATATTCATACGCCTATTTAGGCAGATTTTGGTGAAACAATTTAATAATGTGTGAGCATGTAATACCCAAAATGCAATGAATGAATAAATGATTATGATTATGATTATGATTATGATTATGATTATGATTATGATTACGGCTGCGATTGAAAAGACTCGAGGCACCAAATTCTTCGCTCGCCAGCTTGGTAGAATTCATTTATCGAAATTAAATACTGCGGATGGCAAAACCGTAACCTCCAAGTTCGAGATTCTCGCTGAAATTGAGAGTTTCTACAAGGACTTGTACGCATCACGGATGCCTAAACCCACGAGACCCAGCGATGATGACCACAGAGCCCAACTCACGCGCCATTACACGGAGGACATCCCTGATATCAACCAGGGCGAGGTAAGAGTGGCTCTCGAACAGCTCAAGAAGAACAAGTCTCCAGGGGATGACGGAATCACCACAGAGCTTTTAAAAGCAGGTGGGACAGCAGTTCTGAAAGAGCTGGCGAGCCTGTTTAATTCCGTTATCCACCAAGGCCTAACACCTCAGGCGTGGAGTAGGAGTGCGGTGGTTCTGCTTTTCAAAAAAGGTGACAAAACCCTGCTGAAAAACTACAGACCCATCTCACTCCTGAGCCACGTCTACAAGTTGTTCTCGAGAGTCCTAACAAACCGCCTCGCAAGAAAACTCGACGACTTCCAGCCACCGGAACAAGCCGGGTTTCGAAAACGCTACAGTACCGTAGACCACATCCATACTGTTCGGCAGATTGTACAGAAGACCAACGAATACAATCAGCCACTGTGTATGGCTTTCGTGGACTACGAGAAAGCCTTCGACTCCATCGATACCTGGGCGGTTCTGGATGCTCTGCAGCGGTGTCGCATCGATTGGCGCTACATCGAGGTGTTGAGATGTTTGTACGACACGGCCACTATGACCGTCCAACTCCAGGACAGTAAAACCAGCCCCATTAAGTTGCGTAGAGGGGAGAGGCAGGGGGATGTAATATCCCCTAAGCTCTTCACCAATGCACTCGAAGACGTCTTTAAGACGCTGGACTGGACTGGACGGGGCATAAACATTAATGGCGAGTACATATCCCACCTTCAGTTTGCCGACGATATCGTTATCGTGGCAGAGAGCCTGGAAGAGCTGAGCGAGATGCTGCACAACCTAAATGGAGCCTCTCAACGGGTCGGTCTCGGCATGAACTTGGATAAAACCAAGATTATGTTCAACGAACACATTGTGCCGGGACCGGTTTATGTCGACGGATCGATGCTCGAAGTTGTTCAAGAGTATGTCTACCTTGGGCAAGTAGTCCAGCTTGGTAGAAACAACTTCGAGAAAGAAATCGACCGCAGGATCCAGTTGGGCTGGGCAGCGTTTGGCAAGCTACGTCGAGCTTTCTCTTCGCCCCTACCGCAATGCCTGAAGAGCAAAGTCTTCAACCAATGCGTCCTACCTGTTATGACGTACGGTGCCGAGACGTGGACACTCACAGTGGGACTAGTCCACAAACTAAAAGTCACGCAGCGAGCTATGGAATGGGCTATGCTTGGCGTCTCTTTGAAGGATAAAACCCGAAACGAAGTTATCCGACAAAGAACCAAAGTTACCGACATAGCTCACAGAATCAGTAGGCTCAAGTGGCAGTGGGCTGGCCATATCTGTAGAAGGACTGATGGCTGATGGAGCAAGCGTATCCTAGAGTGAAGACCGCGCCTCGGCAAGCGTAAGGTAGGGCGGCCCCCGGCTAGGTGGACCGACGACCTGAAAAAGGTGGCTGGGACCGACTGGATGCGGAAGGCTGAGGACCATGTACTGTGGCGCGTGTTAGGAGAGGCCTATGTCCAGCAGTGGACTACAATAGGCTGATTGATGATGACGTATCATCATCATCAGCCTTTTTATACTAATGGAGAACTCTTAGATATGCAGGTTTCCTCACGATATTTTCCTTCACCGTTTTGCAAGTGATAAATAACAATTTAATACGCACTTAACTTCGAAAAATCATTGGTGCGTGCCAAGGATTCGAACCCGATACCCTCTGCGTAGGAATCCGTCGGCCTCTGCACTCGGCTATCACTTCTTCTTTATGTTGGCGCCATACAGCACATAAATCTGTATTTCTACTAGGTAAATCCATGTATAGATCAGAGATTAAAACTGGCCGTAAGTCGACGGTCCTGGCAGTGACGAACATCTTCGAGAGTCGTTGTGAGCAGTCAGTAGCTCCCCTCGAGTAAACTGGCTTAAGCCATGGAATAAACTATCTCCTTCAGACGGCATTCGCTGTGGAAAAGTTCATATTCAGTCATATCTGATTAGCCTAGTAAGCAGACCTCAAAAATGAATTAACGTCAACTCTATATTCATCAGTATCAGGTCTGTGAGCAGTATATATACGATTATCCAGACATAACAGTCCAACTAGATTTTAATTTTAACGTTAACATCGAATAATAAACTTTCCAGGAAAATTTAAGGTTATATATCAAAGAGAATTCATAAAGCCCAACACAAGTATAACTTCAATATCAAAATTCGGTTTAGTTAATTTTTTTATCAATAGCCTTTAAAAACAAGACTATGTATGTCTATTACACAACTGAACTCTACTTGTATCAAATAATTAAACACATATTTCAAATTCATACTGTTAGATTCAGAGACAAAGCGGTTAGATCACTTAAAAGCTTAAGAACCTCGGTATTACAAACTAATCAAAACATTTACGAGAAATCTATTCAATCTGTTTCAGAACTGTATCGGCTTAAACTAAAAGAGTGTAATGGTAATACTCATACACCTGAGCATTCACTTGCACAGAACAGCTTTCAGTCGCCGTTTATTGTTTTGTCGAATTGAACAACTAACATTGCTACGAAAATTTTCACGATCTTTCTAGCGAACACTCCAATCAACAAAAACGTCAAAGCAAATTTACTGACAATTTGCTAGAATGCTCGCCAGAACGTTCGTAAGTATGGTCGCTAAATAATAATAATACATACATACATATCGTCACGCCTTTTATCCCCGAAGGGGTAGGCAGAGGTGTATTTCTACACCCACTTTTCGCCAGATATACTTTAGTCCCACGTAATAAGGGGCGAGCCTATTGCTGTACCGGGCACATTTCCAGACTTCATGCTGCTACTAAGAATTTCGTGACAGAAAAACCCAATAACACTGCCCGACCCAGGAATCGAACCCGGGACCTCCCGATCCCACACGCACATTTATGCCGTGAAACCAACGAGGCAGTCGTATAGGGTTTGATGTCGAGTTTTCCGTCTCTACGCAAAGATGATATTTGCATCGTGTTATCCCTTAGTCGCCTCTTACGACACCCACGGAAAGATAGGGGGTGGTGACACTTGTATTCTATGCCGTCAACCACACGGCATAATAATAATAATAATGAGACTAACGTAATCTCAGAGGGCAGAGTAACAGCTTTCAAACATCACCTTTGTCTTGTGATATATATTACAGGATAGAAAGAAAGCTTACAAACCGCAGGGCAGCTTTGTGGCGAGCTGAATGTGTGTGGCGACACTACGGTCCCGAATACTTCAGGGAGTCGGTCAGGGCCTCGTCTCCGGCTTGCCTTTACTGGCTGGTCGGAGTGGATTTCCAAGAGTGCCCGCAGGACTCTCGACTCTGGCTTGCCTTAGTCGGCCGGCCAGAGGGAAGTCGCAAGAGCTATTTGCTCGGGGGTGGAAGTGTCATTATCAAGTGCGTAATTACGGGGAAATCCGCTCCGGGTCACGACACCCGCGATGGCGAAACCGGTGCCGCACCGCTCTACACCCCTAGCCACTCACACCGGTGTTGCCCTCTTGTTGCCTTTATAGAGTTTGTTTGCCTTGGCGGCTATTTAGAGAGGGTCCATCTAGTGAGCTGGCGAGTCACCGTCTGCCCCTTTTCGATGTACTATAAGAGTACTTAGGGCAGACGCCGGCATTCATCCATAGTTTTCATCTAAGCCTATCCATTAAACACCCATCCCAATAGCCCAGAGTAATTAGTTTCTATATATATAGCAATAGGCCTTCACCTGCTGCGGCTAACCCGTGACTGTACTTAATAGTGCGGTGATGGAGGCGCCTCAGTAGGTGTTCCATTACATTCTAGATTAAAACTCTCAAAGGGCCTCTGCGCGTTGGACCTATGTCTCCGTGTAGGCCTGCCAAAGGGCCGGGTATTGTTCTAACAAATTAGAATAATACCCGAAAAGAAAGAGAAAGAGAAACAAAATAATAATAATAAAACTATAAATTAAATGATAATTACTTGGTGCGAACCCCTAAGCGTTATTAAATTGCTCTTAAGCCGAGAATTCAAACAATACATAATAATAATAATAAGACTTTATTTCAGGCTCTAAGATCCATATACAAGGTGGCTCGTGTGGTTGACGGCATAGAATACAAGTGTCACCACCCCCATCTTCCCGTGGGTGTCGTAAGAGGCGACTAAGGGATAAAACGATGCAAATACCATCTTTGCGTAGAGACGGAAAACTCGACATCAAACCCTATACGACTGCCTCGTTGGTCTCGCGCGTGCGCGTGGGATCGGGAGGTCCCGGGTTCGATTCTTGGGTCTGGCAGTGTTATTGGGTTTTTCTGTCACGAAATTCTCAGTAGCAGCACGGAGTCTGGAAATGTGCCCGGTACGGCAATAGGCTCGCCCCTTATTACGTGGGACTAAAGTATATCTGGCGAAAAGTGGGTGTAGAAATACACCTCTGCCTACCTCTTCGGGGTTATAGGCTTGAGACTATGTATGTATGTACAAAGTCGACACACAATAGAAAACAGTTAAAAAGTATAAAATGTATAAAAGTAACCTATAACAGATTAGTTGACAATAGCCATCCATCGTCGGTACGTAGCAATCTGCAGCAGGCGCACCGATATACTTCTAATTATGGTATTTTTACACATGTCAACTTTGGACATAAAGGACGCTATTCTTTTCCGCTGAATGGCATTAAAAGTATCAACGCGCGCATCAAAAAACATTCCGGACGCTACAACACACTCGTTTGTTTTTTTGTTTTGTAACATTCGCATTCGCCAGAATGTTCATTACAGGTGAATGCCCAAATATATCAGCACCATAACAATTGTATGAGCACGTACATACATACATATTAACCCTAGTTTTTATATGCAGCGTAGGCTAAACTGGCGCCGGCGCGCGCTATATATTGAGTACAATATGTAATACTTTTAGTGTGTAAACAATAAACACTCGACAACAGAACAACTGTGGTTTTACTACATAAAACTATAATATTAAATGTTGAGAAGACAACAGCCCCAACATTTTGGTCCTCGAGTCATTGTTTGTGAAGTGTCGTGGTGTAACTGTGCGAATCGGTTGACTGGCCTCCCACAAGCGGGTCTCACCAAATCAATTGAGATGAGACGCACATACCCAGGTAAAGCTGCGATCAAACAAGCTCAAAGAACCATACAATAACAATAAATTGCGGGAGTGATATCATACAGGATTCACAATGCAAAAGTTACTACAACAACAACAGATCATCTCTGAGAGTCTCAGGAAGATTTTGATAAACTTCAAAAAGGATTCTGCCAGTCGGAAAAATGCGGATTACATCAAGAAGCGTATGGATGCTGCAGAAGAACTGAGTTTGAGCTGAACAACACCTTACTCTCCTCGTCTTCGGAATGCAAGAACGATGATTATTTTACTTCCATGGCCTACGACAAGGTCAAAGCGGAGTACAAGGTCATTCACGAGTTGCTGACTAATTATCAAGTTTCAAGTAACGAAGATAAGGGTATACCATCAAAGACAGATGAGCTTATGATGCAACAAAGTACAAACTTTAGAGCTTTCATGCGAACCGTGAAAAACATCAACATATGTAACATTCAGGAGCAGTGGGAAATAGAAGACAAGATTAACCTGCTTCAGGCTCGCTGGAAGACGATTGACGAGTTGCACTGGAAAATTGAAAACCAGTTGGTGGGCACTGATATAAATTACGAACAGGAATACACGAAGCATGAGTCGATATTTGAAGATACGAAACGGGAATTAAATAGTGCTTTAAATAGTACAAAGCACCGTTTTCAATCTGTGCCTAAAATAGAAATTCCAACATTTTCTGGCAGTTACGCACAATGGCCTACATTTATGGACTTATTCTCTGAAGCGATCCACAATAACCCGCTGTTGACAAAGGGTCAGAAAATGCAGCACTTAAAGGGGAAGCTCCGAGAAGAAGCTGAGCGGCTCGTCCAACATTTAAATGTATCTGCCGAAAACTACGACACTTGCTGGGATATCATAACCCACAGATACAATAACGTCCAGCTACTTTTTACAAAACAAATTCAAATTTTTATGAAACAACCTTCGATACAACAACAAACAGCGTTTGAGATAAAACGATTGCATGATGTCAGTTTGGAAACAATTCACGCCATTCACAACTTGGGTGTCAATACGTCTACAGGTCTCCCAAAGTGATAATGCGCATAGAAATCTTCGTCACTGTTCGGCAACGGTCGTATTCCCCGAGCGTCGGAAGACGATATGTATATAGAGTTGTTAATTAGTTATTAGTTATTAGTTGGTTTTTTGTGCTAAAAAAAATAAATATTGATTTATCAGTAAAGAAATTTGATTCGATAGTTCCATATAAGTAAATAGTGAAGAAAACCACACGATAGCGAATATGCTACAATTTTTGTTGAATTGATTTACTTCGATTATATTACTTTTTAAGTGTCTTGCTACACCAGCTACAGCTGGTGTAGCAAGACACTTAAAAAGCTTATTACACCAGCTACAGCTGGTGTAATGATGGAAGAAAAGAAGGTTTAAGTAATACAAGGTTTATATTAGAAGAAGAAAAATGGTTTTCAAACACAGGTTACATTAAAATCTTAGAAATCTAATCATAACATCTCAGTTCAAAAGTATTTACAGCAGTGATCATTCCAGAATAATATTACAATTACAAAAAAAAATATCAGAATCAGGGAGGATCTCTATTCCTGACATCGTAGATTCATCAGAACTTTCATTATGCTCTTGTTCATTGACACTTGCCTCACTGCTATCACCTGTGTAAATAATCATATCATCAGAAAAACTATCGATTCTTGGGTCAAATTTTCTATATTCATCTTCGCATTTAACAGCATGATCACAACCTTTTTTCCATTCTTCTGGTCCTATATTATTGATTTTTCTAATATAGCATCTTTAACTGACGTGACAGTCATTGCAATATTTTTTTTTGGCTACGTGTTGCTTTATTTGGGACCAAATATTTTCAATGGGGTTAAAATCGGGATGATAAATGGTGGCAATCGTATAATTTGATGCCCACGTTCCTCCATTATACGGTCAATGACAAATTCTGTGTTTTTGTCTTTATGTCTTTTTATAATTTCATACAAATCGGGTTTCAGTTTCTTTAGGTCATGCGGAATGTTTTGTTGTTGTAACCAAGCTATCATTTGTGGTTTAGGTGTGTTTGAGTTTGGTGGTTTCACAGACAGCTTATTATGATATAGGGCGTTGTCAATTACCAACACACTATTAGGAGGCAAGTTAGGAATCAATTGATTGCGTAGCCAAGCTTGATAACGTTCCTCGTTTATTTATTTATGATAATCACCTTCTGAGTCGACACATTTATGTAACATTAGAGCCCCTGGGACAAAGCCTTTTTCATTGCCTGTGTGTACAATAATTATACTCTCTCCTTTGGAAATGGGTTGTTTGATACCTTTTTTGCTGCTATCTTGCCAACTTTTACCCTTAGTATGTGATGTATGCACGTATGACTCGTCCATAAACACTATATTTCTACCAGAATTCCTCAGCTGTTGTATTTCTCTGAGATATTTAATCCTTTTTAAACGTATATCATGCTTTTCCATAAGTAACCGTCTGTTATTATCAGTTTTCAGAAACCTAAATCCCATTTCTTTCAAGATCAGCCTTAAAGTCTCTGCACAGCCTTTGAAATTAATAGCTTCGATCAACTTTTTTCTCAAATTATTTACAGTTGGGAGTTCTTTGAGCGTCAAGTGAAAATTGTATATCATATTACGAATAACACAGTAGTCGAAATCATCAAGTCCCAGCCGAAATCTACTTTTAGGTTTTCTTTTTTTGGGTGTGGAAAATTTCATTGATTGATTCTGTTTTTTTTCGTTTAAAATATTAGTCAAAGTTCGTCGTGAAATTCCTGTAGCTTTTGTAACACGGTCCTGAATTTTTTTTAAATAACCATCATGGTCTTTTTTGAAAACATTGGCTTCATTTAAGAAATAAAGGTACACATTAAATACTATTTGCCATGCTTGTGACTTATGTGGCTTTCCACGTTTAAATTTATCCATTCTGGAAGAATACGTCTGAAAGAAAATTGTATGGGCAGAGTTAGACATATTTTTATTTATTTGTTGTATTATTGCATTATGTACTAATATACTTTATAATATTATTTATTCCTATATCTATTTGTTTATTGTGTGTATCTTTTTAAAATGTTTTTTCTAGTACTTAATATGTATGTAAAGTAGGTATTTTTATTTTTTTAATATTAACAACATACATACATAGATTGATTAGGGGTAGTAGGAATAGAATTAAGAAATATGTCAAAATAAACAAATTCATAAAAAAGACCCAAAAATTAGTTCACAGACAAAAATTTTTCATAAAAAATGTTAAGTTAAATAGGGAAAGATTACTTGCTCTTGAAAAATTAAAAATATACACACAGAAATATCACCAAAATAATTTGAAACATAAATTAGAAATAAATAATTTGCAGGTAGAATTAAATAATCTTAGTGACAAATTAGTATCAATGACAAATAAATATAAAAGCTCTGAACTACAAATGAAAGAGTACATATTGGCAATGAATGAGTTGGTGGCATCAAATAGTAACAAATGCTCAATACCATTGAACAATGACATCCCGTTCAACCACCAACACTGGCCAGCTTGCTCATTGCCAACATGTGACCCGGTTTTGCCAAATAGTTCTTTAAACAATACAAATTCAAATATTAAACATACTCTAAATAAATTAAAAAATAACAAACTATGCAGTAACACTATATTACAAAACAAAAATAAAGTGATAATATTTAGTGACGAGATTGGAAAAGGTATGGGTCAGTTGTTGGCGAATACATATAGTGATGGGTTAGTGATGAACTACTGTTTGCCTGGGTTAAGTTCCATTGCTATTTTAGATAAAATTATAAACTTCAATTTTGACCAGGATACAACTTTATTGATCCTACTTGGTAAAAGAGGATCTTTAAATAAAAGACTTTTATTCTATTATTACAGTAAATTATGTGAATTAAATTTAAATCAAATTATTATGCTCACTTTACCTTTCAGTAAAGGGTTGCCACAGAAAGAAAATAATATTAGACATAGTCTTAATATAAATTTGTGTAGTTGGTCATACAATAACGATCAATTTCATGTTTTTGACTCTAACAATTATGTTAGTAAAGCTTTACATTTGACGCAAGATACTTGCTATCTGAATTCTTATTATAAGAGACAACTAGCTGAGGCGCTAGCATTTTGTATTGACATTTCAGCCAAGAATTTGGCTAATAAACGTGTTGCCCCTATACAGCAACAAAATGACATTTATAATGATTCAGCCAGTATTTTGGGTACACATGACATTTCTATTAATTTAAATTAAATAATTCGACAATAGAGAATACCTCTTGCAATGACACTTTCATTAATAATGGGCTGGTATGTACGAATAAGCCCAATCCAACTAATAATTCATTTAGAAATTCACAAGTATTAAAACTGGTACATCAAAATATACAAGGTATGTCAAATAAAGATTTAGAAGTGGAGTTGTTCATGAACGGTGAATGCGTCGATATTTTGTGTATAACAGAACATTGGCTTAAAGATCACCAGTTCATGTGCAATTTTAATAACCATCTAGTTGGTAGTTCGTTCAGCAGACAAAATGCAATACATGGTGGATCGTTGATTTTAGTTAACAAGCTGCTTAAATTTAAGAATCGTAGTGACATTGTTAGTTTCTCTGTTGAACGGACAGTTGAAATAGCTTGTGTGGAGTTGGACCAACTTCTTGTTTTGAGTGTGTATAGGCCACCATCATCCTGCTATGACAACTTTGAAAGTGTCATGGATGATGTGTTACGGAAGCTATGCCAACAAAATAAATCTATAATAGTAGGTGGCGATTTTAATATTAATTTACTAGAAGATTCCCTGAACTGCCACAAAATTAAGAATTTGTTCAAGTCATATAATCTTGCATGCTTATTTTTGGAACCCACCAGGATAACTTCCACGGCATCTACTTGTATAGACAATATATTTACAGATATTGTACCAGTTAGAAAGCAAATAATTAACAAATTAACATCAGATCATTGTGGACAATCTATAACATTTGCTATGCAGTCTAAAAAAGTAGGTAGAAAGGAATTGAGTGTGGTGCCAAAAACTTTGCGTCGTCTGGAGGGACTTAAGGATAAACTCACAAGTACATTACCATACTTATGCTATAATAACGATCCTAATAAGTTGTACAATTCTTTCTTTGACATGTACTGTACTATATTCAATTCTATCTTTGTCCCCAAGAAGATCTCAGTTGCTGGTACTACATCCTTCAGTGAATGGGCAACCACTGGAATTTATAAAAGTAGAAATAAGCTTTACGAATTATATGAACAGAAAGTAATTAATAAAAATGATGAACAATTTTGTCAATATGTAAGAAATTATTCCAAGTTATTTAAAAAGATTTGTCGTGAAGCTAAGACACTTTACTTAAAATCAAAAATTAAAAACAATGACAATAAAATAAAAGCAACGTGGGATATTATAAACAATGAGACTGGAAGGGTCAAGATTAAAAGTCACGATTACACTCTCCAATTAAATAAAAAGATATTAAAGTCAGATTTTGAGGTTGCCACAGCATTTGAAAATTTCTTCACAGACATTCCAGTCTCAACCACTAAATCCCTCAACTCGTCCCCTAATGACGCCGAATCTCTATTGAAACAAAATGTCAATAGGTGTAACATTGAATTTAGTTTTAGTTATGTCACTGACAGAGATATTGTAAAAACTTTTAATACCCTTAATTTGAAGAAGACTAGTGATCTTTGGGGCAATTCTGTTGTGATTACGAAATCTATAATCAACACAGTAGCACCGGAACTGGCAATGATTTTCAATAGATGCATTGACTGTGGTGTGTTTCCTGATCAAATGAAAAGTAGTAAAGTAATTCCGTTATTTAAATCAGGTAGCACATCTGACCCCACAAATTATAGGCCAATATCTGTGCTACCCACGTATAGTAAAATTTTTGAAAAATTAATTCTAGGTCAGCTTCAAATTCATTTTAATAACAATAAGCTGTTACATGCAAAACAATTTGGTTTTACTAGGGGTCGCTCAACTACCGATGCTGGAGTTGAGCTTTTAGATAGTATTTTTGATGCCTGGGAGGAGTCGCATGATGCTCTGGGAGTCTTTTGTGACTTATCTAAGGCTTTTGATTGCGTGTTTCATGAAACATTGATCAGGAAATTACATTACTATGGAGTTAAGAACACTGCTTTGGATCTCCTAACATCATATTTAAGTAATAGGATACAGAGAGTTGAGGTAAATGGAAAAGTTTCTATGGGTTCAGTGGTCACAATGGGAGTGCCGCAAGGTTCAATTCTTGGTCCATTCCTTTTCCTTGTATATATTAATGATTTGCCATACATTTTGCAAAATAATGAAGATATAGTGTTATTTGCTGATGATACATCACTTATTTTTAAACTAAGACGACAACAATCAAATAATGACGATGTAAATAACGCTCTCTCTAAAGTAGTTCAATGGTTTACAGCTAACAATTTACTGTTAAATGAAAGAAAAACAAAATGTATACGATTTTCAAGACCGAATGTAAAACAAGTTAAACCTAACATATGTTTGAATGGAGAAGAGTTGGATCTTATAGATAACACCGTATTCTTAGGCATAACCTTAGATTCTAAGCTACAGTGGGGCCCACATATAGGTCAGTTGTCGAATAGACTTAGCTCTGCAGCATACGCGGTTTACAAAATTCGTAAGTTAACTGATATAGATACGGCCAGATTAGTATATTTTAGTTATTTCCACAGCATAATGTCATATGGCATTTTACTATGGGGCAACGCAGCTGACATTCAAACTGTGTTTGTACTGCAGAAGCGGGCTATTCGTGCAATCTACAGTCTTGGTTCAAGGCATTCACTGAGGGAAAAATTTAAAGATAATGACTGTCGCATCTCAATACATTTATGAGAACTTGTTATATGTCAGGAAAAATATAAATATGTTTTCTAAATTCAGCGACATTCATAATTTAAACACACGAAATAAAAACAAACTTGTTCTACCTTCAACTAGACTACAAAAAATAAGTAACTCATACACGTGTCAAAGCATACGTTTTTACAACAAAATTCCAGGCAATATTCAAGAACTAAGTATTAATAAATTCAAAGTATTTATTAAACAGAGCTTGTGTTCAAAAGCTTATTACACAGTTAAAGATTATTTAGCAGACAAAAATGCCTGGAATTGAGTTTAAAAATTATGAATTTTGACATTTTGAAATTAGTGACATGATATTTTTATTTACATTTGTAATACTTATATTTTTACATTTTGACATTTTTAATTTGACATTTGTAATTTTATTAATTTTGTTTTGACATTGTTATTTTATTTATTTTCTTTTGACATTTAAAATTACTTAAGTAATATATTATTATTCATAAATTGACATTCAATAATATTTTTTGACATTTAATAATATTTTCCGACATTTTAAATATATGACATTTTATTGTTTAAATTTTTATTATTTTTACTTATTGTTTGCAACATGTATTTTACTGTGTATTAGCATGTAAAGTTGTGAGTACGATGTAGGCATTATTAAACATATAAACAAATAGTTGTGGCAACCTGTCTGATGGCTTAGGCTGACATGCTTATGCATACACCTTCTGATGGCGTGGAGGCATAGTGATACAGATCGTGCTGGCTCCCTCAATTAAGGTTGAGCCGTACGATTGCTGTTGAATGCGGGCCATCAGTGGGCCGAGTCAGTCAAAAGCGTCAGATAATTTCCTGCATTGTACTTGCATACTAAACCCTTTTTTGTCTGGACTTTAAAAGATGAAGAAAAGACTAAAGAAAATGAAGTGACAAAAAAAAACAATGACTCTGAGTTTGTTTCGGCCTTTCTTCTCAAGAAGTCATTTAGCTAGGAAAAGCCGGCTTCATCTAGAATAGGGTATTGACATGTATAAGTGTTGTAAACAACCAAAATGCAGAAATAAATATGTCTTTATGTCTTTATGTCTTTACATAACGTCACGCCTTTTATCCCCGAAGGGTAGGCAGAGGTGTATTTTTACACCCACTTTTCGCCAGATATACTTTAGTCCCACGTAATAAGGGGCGAGCCTATTGAGGTACCGGGCACATTTCCAGACTCCGTGCTGCTACTGAGAATTTCGTGACAGAAAAACCCAATAACACTGCCCGACCCAGGAATCGAATCCGGGACCTCCCGATCCCACGCGCACATTTATGCCGCGAGACCAACGAGGCAGTCGTATAGGGTTTGATGTCGAGTTTTCCGTCTGTACGCAAAGATGGTATTTGCATCGTGTTGTCCCTTAGTCGCCTCTTACGACACCCACGGGAAGATAGGGGGTGATGACATTTGTATTCTATGCCGTCAACCACACGGCTATTAACAAGCCGTGAAAAATGTTAGTATATTTACCTATTTTACAAAATAAACTATTTAAATTTGAATAACATAATTAAATTCACCTTTGAAAACAAAACCAAGAAGGGTGTGTAATAGCAGCTCTATATAATTCCACACAGAGAGAACACGTGCAGTCACCACCATTATATAAAGACGACTGACGGACCTTTGACGGACCGGCGACCGCCGCCGACCGCCCGAATTGTTTTCGATTGTGTACACATAATATTCACTCCTATTTCTTTCGAACAAGGTGCAAAATGCAAGTGCATTGTTTAGGGCTCTTACAATTCAATGATTCGGGTGTTTCCGGGAATACGACAATTAACGAAGATCTGCATGTGCATTATTAATTTGGGAGTACTGTACGTGGGACCCAATCTTGGTTCATATCCTGACAGGAAAACTGGATACTGAAACATATACAGCCTACATGGAGATGAGAAAGGCTCCGCGTGAGTTACCATCATTTGACGAATTAATCGGGTTCGTGGAAAGCAAATTTACAGCTCTGGAACCGGTCAAGAAAACTAAAAATATTATACACAAACAAAATAATGTTCCAACAAAGGAATTTGCATCGAAATCAATTAACAGCGGTGGAAAGTTTAGATCAACGCCGAGAATACATCTTACACAAACAAGCAGAAATTGTCCAATTTGCAAAACACACCACATTCTAGTATACTGCAAGGTGTTTAACAACATGGCATCAGCAATAAAATTGAAAACAATTGAACAATTGCACATCTGCCAAAACTGCCTGTATATACACAATAATGCGGAATGCAATTCTAATAAAACATGCAAAATTTGCGGAAATCAACATCATACGATGCTACATGACGCATTCGAAACAATTAACCTGAAAAGCGAAAGGTCGATAACCAATAATGGGGCGTCCTACAACCAACCATCGAAATCAAACTCCTTGCAACTGAAGGCCAATCATGCATCAGAAAGCCGCACACAGGTTTTGCTGGCTACAGTACAGCTGAAGATTATGGCAGTTGATGGTACTTATGTGGTGATGAGATGCTTACTCCACCAAGGATCCCAAATCAGTCTCATAACAGAAGCGGCTGCACAGCGTTTGGGACTACCACGGCGTAAACAGAGCGCAACGGTTTTAGGTGTCGGTATCTCAGCCACTCAAAGCAACGGGACTATCCAGCTAGCCTGCGAATCACTATATGGCGGCTATGGGTTCACCACTGAAGCATTGGTGATGTAAAAGGTGCTTAACAATTTACCAAACTATACGTTCGAACAACCGAGCTGGCCGCACATACGTAACATTAGCTTAGCCGATCCAGACTTCAACATCTCGCGTCCTGTTGACATCCTTCTGGATGCGAGTGTATACGCTCAAATAATATTGGAGGGCGTTATACGTGGTTCCCCGCAAGCACCTATAGCTCAACAGACGAAAATTGGATGGGTGCTATTGGGCGGAAATATAACATCATACAACTGCCACGCCATAATGAATAGCATTGAGGACATACTGAAATTACAGATTACTGAAAGCCAAGATATGAGTAATATGTCAGCACAAGAGGAATATTGAGAAAACTTGTACCAAAATACTACAAGAAGATTATCAGATGGTAGATATGAAGTCCGGTTGCCTATGAAACAGCAATTTGAACAAAAACTAGGCGCATCAAAGCCACAAGCAGTGGCGCAATTTTGGCAGCTAGAAAAGCGTCTAGCTAACAACGAGTCCCTGGCTATCAGCTACAAAGATTTTATACAGGAATATCTGATGCTGCAGCATATGAAGATGAGCAAACTGCCCAGAGAACCAAGTTGTTTTCTACCCCACCATGGAGTCGTCAAACTAGACTCCACCACAATTAAGCTGCGAGTGGTGTTCAATGCTTCAGCTAAAACATGGTCAGGTTTCAGTCTAAACGATCTAATGGAACGTGGGCCCAATTTACAAAAGGACCTACAAGCTTTGATATACAAACTGACAGAATATCAGCTTTGTACAGTCACGTATAGTACCAGGGCCGCGCCATATTTAGCTATGCGAACAATCAAACAATAAGTTGAAGATGATGGACAGAATTATCCACTTGTTGCTGATATCCTAAACCATCAGCTGTACGTTGATGATATTTTGGGGGGAAATAACCTTCTGCCGAAAGCGCTGACACAGTTTATGGAGATGCTAAAAGGGGCCGGCTTCAATCTGCGCAAGTGGGCTAGCAATTACGCAGCTCTATTAGCACATTTACCGCAAGACTTGGTTAGCCAAAATATGTTGAACTTCAAGCAGGCCGAAACGAATAAAACGCTTGGTATTCAGTGGAACCCATGTACAGACAACTTTACATTTAACAAAGTCGCTGAGTCGTACAACAAAGGTGATATCACAACTAAACGCTCATTATTGTCCGACTTGTCAAGACTATATGATCCACTGGGTTGGCTTTCACCGGTAACTATTAAGGCGAAAATTATATTTCAACAGGTGTGGAAGTCAAACATTACTTGGTATGAACCTTTACCGCAAAACATTAAAAATGAATGGAGGCTGTTCCGGGAAGATTTACCTAGTATACAAAACGTATCAATACAGCGATGGCTGGGTAACACACAGGAAACTATTGAACTTCACGGGTTCAGTGACGCATCTGAAAAGGCATACGGATGTGTGATTTATTGCAAATCCATGGATGCACACAATCAACCTGTTATTAACATAATAGCTGGGAAAACGAAACTCGTACCATTGAAAAAACACATGTCGCTTCCTCGCTTAGAACTCTGTGCAGCCCTATTATTAACAAGATTGATGAATAAAGTCATAGAGTGCATAAACGTACAGACAGCCTCGATACATGCATGGACCGACTTGATGGTTGTGTTAGGCTGGCTACACGGCGATGTGGGTCGCTGGAAAACATTTGTTGCCAACCGGGTTAGCCTAATAACAAAGGTTATTCCAAAGGAATGTCGGCAACACGTTAAGTCGGAGGAAAATCCCGCAGATTGTGCAAGTCGTGGATTATCTCCATCACAGTTCCTTTCATATTCTTTATGGTGGGCTGGTCCTTCATGGTTGAAGAACAATACCACAACCGACCATGAACATTTCACTACACAAGAAGAGATGAAAATACAAACCCAGGTGTGTGTCACGCAATGTGAAACATTATGCATTGAGTCACTTCTACTGAATTATAGCTCTGTGCGGCATGTAATACGAGTACTGTGTTGGGTTTTACGTTTCATCAATAATATTCGTAATAAAGTAAATAAAGTTCGAACATTGAACTTGTCAGTTACGGAAATAGAAAATGCACACAGCGTAATTATCAAAACAATACAAAATAAGTGTTTCGCTGAGGACATCGCTCGTTTACGTAACAATAAGGCTGTACGATCAACAAGCAACATTTTATCTTTGAATCCGTTGTTGGATGAGGATGGAATTCTAAGAGTTGGAGGAAGGCTCACGCATTTACATCTGACTGAGCGACAGAAGCACCCGATAATATTACCTACGACTCTTCGATTAACAGAGTTAATAATAACACAAGCACACCTGCAAACGTTGCATGGCAGCGCAAGACTGACGCTAGCACATTTACGCAATAAATATTGTATAATTGGCGGTATGAGAGCAGTCAAAAAACAGTTGACAAGATGTGTCAAGTGCCACCGCTACAAACAAAATAGAAGTAACCAACTGATGGCGGACTTGCCGAAATCACGCGTCACACCTTCTCGTCCTTTTACTCACACAGGAGTGGACTTCACCGGTCGAATTGAAGTGAAGGCAAATAAGGGAAGAGGCATTAGAACTACGTCTGGATACATTGCCATCTTCATTTGTCTTTGCACTAAAGCCATCCACTTAGAACTGGTTTCTGATTTGAGCAGCACTACATTCCTAGCCGCATTCAAACGTTTTTGTGCTAGAAGAGGAGTACCCACTGAGATGTACAGTGATTACGGCACTAACTTCGTGGGCGCTGCCAAGATGTTGCTGAAAGAATACAAAGAAGCCTCCCAACACTACATCAATAGCGAGGTGATTGACCATATGACTACCGTAGGCATCAAGTGGAACTTCAACGCTCCAGCTTGGCCATCGGCCGGTGGACTATGGGAAGCCGCCGTAAAAAGTATGAAGCATCACCTACACAGAGTCCTCGGGGAGCAAAAGCTGACATATGAGGAGTTTATAACTGTCCTGACGCAGATCGAAGCCTGTCTAAACTCCAGACCATTGATTGCCATTACAGAAGATACGGATGATGTCGATTGTCTTACGCCAGGGCTTATTTTCAGGGTTACTTTCTCATTGGCGGTCCACTGTTAGCACCTCCACTAACCACAGGCGTGGACAACATCAGCCTGACAACTAAATGGAATCTAACTACGAAGATGCATCGTGATTTCTGGAAGCTGTGGTCTGCTGATTACTTACAGTCATTACAAACACGGTGCAAATGGCATTATCAGATGGAAAACGTGGAAGTAGATGACATCGTCCTTGTGAAGGAAGATAACTTACCCCCCGCTTCCTGGCTCTTGGGAAGAGTGACAGAAACTCACCCTGGAGCAGATGGTCGAGTACGCGTGGTGACGTTAAAGACAAAATCAAACACATTGAAACGACCTGTGTCTAAGTAATCACGACTACCACTCGATGACCATAAGACTGAACTACCACTCGATGACAAAAAGCCTGAACAACCAGACATACCAATTGCACAAAATACTACCCTAAGAAGTCAAAAAAGAAAGAGAAGATTCTTCGAATACATGTGTTTGCTGCTTATGTGTGACTATGTGTGCAGCATCACCTGCCGAAGAATTCTATAATTCTACCGAATTAGATGCTTCGAAACTTATATATTTTGACAAAATCGCAGACATGAACGTGATTCAGGATAGATGGACTATGGTGGTTTACTACAATATGTCATCCTATTGACGAAGCCTGAGCAATATACAGCGATATGTCAAAAACATAAAAGCGCTATGTAACCAAAACACTGCTATCATCAACATTGCCTCTCAATTCCAGCATGAGCTCGATGAACTTAATTATTATAACGGTATGTTGCAGTCAGAACATGGAAAACGTTCGAAACGAGGGTTAATCGATGAAGTAGGATACGTAGCCAACTCCCTGTTTGACGTTCTGGATGAAAGATTTGCTTCCAAATACAGAAAGGACATCAAATATCTGCAACACATTACACAATGTAGAACACCTCCTCAACTTGTACAAACAACATACATCTATAATCGAGGGAGAATACAGCATGCTTAAACGACACGAAGAAGTGATGAATTAACAGTTCGCCGCCATTAGCCAACACCTTCAACAAATGGACAATAAAGTGAAGACAGAACAGGAAAGGGTGTTGTATATCACGACTAGTGTAATTGCTGCGAACATGATTATTTCAAACCTCCAACGGGTGCAAGATGTCCTGCTAGACCTGGTGACAGATGTGTGAAATGGAAGGATGGATACCCATTTACTACGGCCTGATGAGTTTCAACAACAACTGAACATCATTTCAAGTCACACCCGAGCGAACTATCAGTGCCGTGTCGCCACGATCACAGCTGTATTCAACAAATGTACAAGTTGGCTCACGTACACATGAGGCTTATAGAAGACTTTTTGATATTTGAAGTGAAACTGCCATTAATATCTAACGACCAATATGAACTAAATCGCTACACTGCAACCAGAATAGTTCTTACATCCAGTTATTTGGCAGTCAAATTAAGGAAAGACTTACTACTTCCACTTACAAGTAGTGACATAACTTCGTGTCAACAATTAAATGAAAACAAACTACTGTGCACCATGACCTTACCCACTTATAACATAAAAGCGACATCATCAATATGTGAAGCGCAAGTTATAAATAATATACGACCACCCAGTTGCAAAACAAAGAGCGCCGAGTCACGGTAATATAATCTAACAGTATTGTAACTCGGCCGTCTTCGTGAGTTATATACCTACCAGACGCGCCGCATGCGAGCTGCGGCACGATCGCGGCTGTGGGTACTCTTGGCACAGTCCGCACAGTCTAATGGGTACTCTGCTCGAGGCGCGTAGGTATAACTCGAGTTTCGTGCGTTTGTATGGAGTTACAATACTGTTAGATATTATTACCGTGGCCGAGTGTTAGAACGAGTGGATCAAATTACACAGCCGAGACGCGTGGCTATATTCATGTTGCAACGTTTGTCGTGTGCAAATATTTTGCCGAACAGGCATACGGTCACACGTGTTACATAATACGGGAGTCATAACACTCTCGGAAGGCTGCATTCTGAAGGGAGATGACCTACTTATTCACGCGCATTACAACCTGCAGAGTATAGTGACAATCACTCGAAACGAAGAGTATGTCCCGGAATCTGGAATCAATCACATCATCAACAGCAGCAGTGTTACTTTCAAGCCTGAAGACCATTCGGAACAACTACGCCACATCAAACACAGCCTGGATGCCGTTAAAATGCAACAAGAGGCAATGAACGAGCGAGCTGAAACTCACGATAGCCATCATTACACAATGTATGCAATTTTGTTGCTAATTGGCGTTACTATTGGAGCATGTGGCATTCTAAAGGTCAAGGAACGATTCCAGAACCACAGACAAAGGAGGAGCCCGGGACCTGCCAAGGAGATCACCAGTGTCGCTGCAAATCTACCGGAGTCCACAGCTGACAACACGCAAGTGATTGAACATTCGTGTACTTCGGAGCGTCGAGAAGATAGAGCGAGTTAGAGAGAGTATAAGTTAGATTAATGTCTATGGTTGATAGGGGATCAGCCATAGACATTAATCTTACTTATTACATAATATTTAACTTTTATTTTCCCATAGCTTGTAGTTCATTTTAAGTCGGGAGCATGTATGAGCACGTACATACATACATATTTACCCTAGTTTTTATATGCAGCGTAGGCTAAAGACAACAACCCCAACAACAATAATTCGAGAAGTTCCAAACGACTAAGCAATGATTGGCTTCGCCCTATTTTGAATTCACTCCTTTTTCAAGTCGTCAAATAAAGGAAGTCATCTCATGTGTTATTCATCATCGGCGCGGTTGAAAACATCTAGCTGCTGCTACATAAGTGGTTATGGTTTATATACTGACAAATATGTGGTAATACTTTTATTCGTTGGTGCTATGTTATGATGTTTATTTTATTTTTGTGATTGAATATTACTTTGGATCGAACGTTTTCATGAAAGATTAATGAAATAAGTTCGATAAAATATCGGTTTCAGACAACTAGTAGACACGTTGCGCTGAGGTACCTACATATTCAGCAATTCTACTCATCAAATATGCGCTTAATAAGCACCCTGGAATAATATCTAAATAAAAACAATCGTAAAACAGGAGTAAAAACGTACAAATAAAGTAAGACAGCATTTTTTATAGAATCTGGGCTACAGCGTGCATATTTATACAGTACAAGATTAACGAAAGCGTGATAATGCTAGGTTAAGAGAAAAGACGCTTCTAGCCTTATAGATCTGCTAGTAACTGCTCTAACTTCATTGTTCTATTTATTTTCCCATCTGTACGGCATTATTATGGTATTAATAGGTATAGATATTACAGCTATATTGAACTATCGTTACACTATACTAACATAACATTACTTCACGCCTATACTTTTATTTTAAGACTAGAGGATGCCCGCAGCTACGCTCGCATTTTTTTTTAATTTAACTGTTTCTGCCCGATCCCGTGGGAATTTCAAGAAATCCCTTCTTAGTGCACCCCTACGATTCTCAAGGAACATACATGCCAAATTTCAGTTTACCGCGCTTTATAGTTTTTAACGCAAGGATTTTATATTTACCGATTATAGTTTGATCCGACTATACTAGTATTATATGATCATAGCATGATCTGACAATCCGCACTGTGCCAGCGGAGGACTAAGTCTAACTCTTCTGATAATAAGAAGAGGCCCATTTTCAACAATGGTATAGTTTATAGACGAAGCAAATACTTAGTTGTTAAGTCAAAATTTGATATCCTAAGTAAGCAAAGTGCTTCATTTTAAGAAGCTATTGATTTTTTTGAATTATGATGTCGAATATTGGCAATAGCCGTAGCAAGATCTACCGCTTTTATTCTGAACGACGAATAAGATGTCATTAATTCAGTTGAGACGCTAAAAATCCTTAAAGCCAAAGGATTTCAGTAAGCTCGCCGCCAACAGTTCATATATTATTCAGTCTACGTCCGAGAGCGTAAATGAAAAAGTTTTTGTATTCATGACTATTCGAAAACCGCCAAAATACTGGTAAACCCGAAAGTTTTCGAATCGAACCAAAATTACGAGTTGGAGTACGGACGAGACTCGGCTTAGTTAAATATTCAGGGGGCGTCTGTCACTGCGTATGAAGATTAAGCAGCGGTATAAAATGTTAATATCCATGCCGTATTGGGGATAAGGGGGATATCGACTTAGGATCTCACCAGAGGTACTTACGCAAATGGGTTGAGCTTTTTATATCCTTGATAGTCTGCTTTGTTTTAATATAGAGGTTTAAAAATAACGAAGCGCCAATTTTCGTTAAGGAAGAGTCTGCGTATCACATCTCATAAATAATAAATTAATCTGAGTTTAATCTGCGGCAGTAAAAAATTATCGACGACAATTACAAATTCCTACCATATTAATATTTCGATCATAAAAATCAAGAAACGTTTCTAAAAATATGGTCCATAGTTAAAACAGATTTGTCAAACCGAACAAAATTAAATGGTAAATCGTGAAATATTTTATTCGAGGCACGGTCCACTGAATAAAGTAGAATCAGAGGCGGTACTATTGAAAAGTTTTTCAGACTTGGACTGCTCCGATTATTGGTCGACCAAGTGAAATCGGAAATTGCAAGGACCAAAGGATTCTTAGAATCTTGTAAAGATACATAAGTCGTTAGTTCTTCTTTTCGTATACGAAGGAAACATTGCCAGAAGTTGCCATGCGGATTTTCTAGGGTTTCCTTTTACGTACAGTTTATTTTTATTAACTTTATAAGATTATATTAAATTTATGAAGTAGATATATTGACATTTGCATCGCAATATATATATGCTAACTTAACACGTTAACAGTGCAGATATAAATTATGAAAATACCCCTAACATGCAAATATGTTTTGCGGAAATTTGATAAGATAAGCATAGGTAATGATATTATTATATAACATACGAATAAGCAAAAATAGAATGCCACTCATGTGCACGCTATAGATTTCGTGCCCCATATATGTGCCACTCACGTGTACTTTGTTCTCATTCATAAAAATGTGGGTAGAATCTAACATTTGACCCATTAGACGATAACGCGCGTATGAGTAAAAGTTTTCAAAACTAAGTAAGTTTTTACAAATTCGTGACGCTCCGGTCATAGCAAGTGTTGTCGATTTCTTTTATTTTGGTTTTCATCTTGGTTCGTTATGAAACGTTCGAGGCCGATATCTTCATTGCCTTTGACGGAAGAGGAGTTTGGAGGATAGCGATGGTGAAGAGAATATTGTAGAACAATTGGAGTAGTCAAAATATAGCTGTTACAATAATTAGTTCATTCGTTATTTCATCTTTTAATTATTTTTTTCTATAAAAATGGTTTCATTTCCAACCTCGATTGCCTGGCTACACTGATGAAATTTCGTTCAGTTTTTTGGACATTTTATGATATGGTTCATTGTTTACACGCGTATATCATAAAAACTGGCGCAGTTGGTACGTGCAAACTCAAAAAAACATTTCATTGATATAGACTCGTGGCCCATTTGTGGTGCAAGCACGTGTGATGATGTCTTCATAGTGGCCCACAAGTGCTACATGCACTGTGAACGTGTTAATGTACATTAAGAAAAACTTAATTCTATACCGCAAAAATAGTGATTTGCATAAAGTGAACACAAGGAATAAGCATAAACTGGTGAGAACTAACTACCGTCTACATAAAGTTCAGAACTCATTTGCGGGGATTGGTATACGATTTTTCAACAAATTGTCTCTTGAAATAATGAATTTACCCATGCACAAATACAAACGGACAAATTCAAATTCAAATTCAAAATCGTTTATTCATTTGGGTCACAATGTGACGCTTATGAACGTCAAAATAATAAATTTATAAAATAATTACTTAAAGACTCTACATTTACATTTACTGCCACGTTCGCAAAGCAATAGGTAGAACCATGAGAAAGAACGGGCAATAAAACGGACAATTAGTAACTTTCTTTTACAAAGGGGTTATTACACTATTTAGGAATTTTTAAATGATAAGACACCGTGGGGATAGGCTTAGGCTTGTTTAACTCACTATTATTTTATTTTCATGTTAAGTGGAGGTGCCTCGTGAACACATGATTTTTGCAGGATTTGGATATTTTTATGATTTGTTGAATGTAGTTTAACATTATTTATCCCTGATCATATCATTGTTCACTAGTCACATAGGGTGCATAGGGTTCCCACCAGGAACTTAGGGTCCCAAGCCAACCTCACCTGCAAGTGGTGCACCTGCCAATCAACGGACGAGGCTCTGGCAAACAAAATATCCCGATAAGCGGCAATAGGCTCGCCACCTATATGTGGGATCAAAACACTGGCGAAAAGTGGGCGTTTAATATGCCTCTGCTTACTCCTTCGGGGAAACAGGCGTGAGTCTATATATGTGGAAAATGGAGGTAATTGGCGGTCATGGTCAGTATACCAATAGATTGTTTCTTACTGCTGGTTCGTATACCGTTGTCGTCATGCTCACTAAAATGTCATTTCTTGTGGTGGCGTCGTGTGCTACTTGCGATGACTGGTCGATGACGGTCTTGCGGACTGGTATTAGATTTTAATATTTAACTGCATCATTTCCATGGGGTGCATAAGAGCAGCCTCCCCGAGCGACGTAGAAAAGCGAAGAAGAGTCCCAATGTCCGGCGCACCCTGGACACCTAGCACTCGGTAACGCAGAGTCTAGGTGACAAATCCTCTCACCACGATGGATCAACACAATTCAACCCAACAACGCTGGCCACTGGCTCCACCACAGTTGCCACAAGTAAAGCACTTATTAGAGCCCGCCTTACGCATTGTTTCGATGAATATTGAGGGTTTCTCGAGCGCAAAGTCAGATATATTATCGGAGCTGTGCCGCAAAACAGGCTGCGACATACTATGTGTGCAGGAAACTCACAGGGACACATTACAACCTAGTCCCCAAATCGAAGGCATGGTTCTTATAGCGGAGATACCCCACCCAAAATATGGTAGTGCAGTGTTCTCTAGACCAAATATCTCTATAGTCTCTGTGTGCTATTCTATTCAAAACGCCATAGAACTAATAACAATTGAGCTCAATAATTGCACGATTTCCTCCGTTTATAAACCACCCAACGAACCTTTTATCTTTCACAGTCTGCCCAACTTTGATAAACACTCTATTAAAATCATTGTTGGCGACTTCAACAGCCATAAAATCTCCTGGGGCTATCGAGAGACCAACCTGGACGGAAAAGCCGTAGAAGAATGGGCGGATGCATTAAACTTGACTCTAATTCATAATCCTAAAATTCCTTCTTCATTTAATAGCGGTAGGTGGAGAAGAGGTTACAACCCTGATTTAATTTTTGTCAGCTCATCCATAAGCACACAATGTACTAAATCAATGTGCCAGCCTATAACTAGAAGTCAATATAGGCCCATTATGTGTACTGTTCAGGCTATAATAAAACCAAACGAAGTTCCTTTCAAGCGACGATTCAACTACGCAAAAGCGGACTGGAATAATTATTCAAAATGTATTGACAACTCTTTAATGAATATAACACCAGACCCCCAACATTACAGCCAATTTGTAAAGATTGTTGCTTTAGCGTCTCGACGGTTTGTACCCAGGGGCTGTCGTACTTTACACATACCAGGCCTTTCACCAAAATCTGCCCAAACGCTGAATCGATATGAGTCTTCCTACAACAAAGACCCCTTCTCAGAAGAAACGCTTCATATGGGTGAAGAGCTGCTTAACGAAATATCCGAAAAGAGGCGAGAAAAGTGGATAAATACAATTAATTCCATCGATCTAACCCATAGTAGTAAGAAGGCATGGTTTATTATCCATAAACTGACCAATGGGCGCCCAAAGGCTGTATAAACGTGTCTAGTTACTGCAAATCAAGTCGCACATCAACTACTTTTAAACTGCAAGCCATCACAGCGACCAAAACGGACACCTAAATCGCCCAGCTATTCTTCGGACCCAAATCACGTTACGAGTAGCCCATTTAACATCACAGAAATCACTTCGGCCATAAAAAATATGAAATTAGGAAAGGCGCCAGGAATGGACGACATTTCCACAGAACAACTGAAACACCTTGGCCCAGTTGCGGTTTCTTGGCTTCTTAATTTTTTCAACACATGTGTGGAGACAGAAAAAATACCTAGCTTGTGGAGAAAGTCCAAGATAATAGCTGTTCTGAAACCTGGTAAGTGCCCAGATGATCCAAAAAGTTTTCGGCCTATTTCACTCCTTTGCCACACATACAAGTTACTTGAGAGAATGCTTCTTAACCGACTGAGTGATACCATAGACCCAAAACTAATCCCTGAGCAAGCTGGCTTCAGACCGGGAAAGTCATGCTGTGGCCAAGTTCTGAACCTGACTCAGTACATAGAAAACGGCTTTGAGGCTGGTGAAGTCTCGGGAGTCGTCTTTGTGGATCTCTCAGCCGCGTACGACACTGTAAACATACGGAGGCTGCTGTGGAAGGTGGCGAACATCACTGGCGACATGAAATTTGTTCGTATCCTTGGAGAGCTTTTGCATAATCGACACTTTCAAGTTCATATGCTTTCAGTTAAGAGCAGGTGGCGTTGCCAATAGAATGGACTGCCCCAAGGTAGTGTACTGGCTCCGATTCTCTTTAATATTTATACCAACGACCAACCCAACACTCCGGATACAAGTCGATTCGTTTACGCAGATGACTTAGCGCTGGCAACACGAACCAAAACCTTCGAGCAGGCGGAGACTACTCTATCAGCCGCATTGTCCAAGCTAGTTACTACGACGAAAACAGTCTGAAATCCAATCCAGCAAAAACACAATCCTGTGCATTTTACCTGCGTAACAGATCTGCGAATCGTGCGCTTAACATCTCCTGGCGAGGCACTTCTATTTCTCATTGCAGCCATCCAAAATACCTGGGTGTAACCCTGGATCGTACATTAACGTACAAAGCCAACTGCAATAATTTAAAACAAAAAGTATCTGCACGTAATAACCTTCTACTCCGCTTAACATCCTCAAAATGGGGCGCTGCGCCTTCAGTTTTGCGTACCACAGGATTGGCATTATGTTTCTCTGCGGGCGAATATGCGTGCCCAGTTTGGCACCGATCGTCTCACGCCAAGAAAGTGGATATAGCTCTAAACGAAACGTGCCGACAAATTACTGGATGTTTGAAGCCGACTACGGTAGAGATGCTATATCCCCTGGCAGGCATTGCGCCTCCATCCGTCCGCAGAGAAGTAGCCTCCTCTATAGAAAAATGGAAACAGGAGACAGACACAAGACACCCACTGTATGGCCAAAGCCCAGCCACAAAGAGGTTGAAAAGCCGAAAATGTTTTCTCAGTATCACCCCAGCCAGCGATAACAATGCTCCTAAGGCCAGAGAAAACATTTGGCGTAACAAATTCCCTCTCCCCACCTTCGTCCCTTTGGCAGAAAAACTACCTGCAGGAAACAGGCTTCCTTGGCCAACCTAGAAGGCGCTCAATAGGCTGCGTACCCAGGTTGGTAGATCCAAGGACGATCTGTCAAGGTGGGGATTCATAGACCCAAGCACGAATAAATGCGGCTGTGGCGCGTCACCACAGACGATGGGCCATTTGCTTTCGTGCCCCGCAGGCCCGGGGTCGTGTACGCTCAAAGACCTATATGAGGCAAGGCCAAATGCCATTCGAGTGGCCGAGTTTTGGGCCAAATCTATATAATGTGTTACCATCGACACGATAAGTAAGTAAGTATCATTTCCATCATGGTTCTGATCACTTTCGCGGATTGCCTGCATTATTAGTTATATATAATATAAGTGGATGCTCCTGTTTCACCTTGTCTATTCTGAGGAGGCTAACCAAAAGTATTATGCTTGAGTATTATTATGTACAGTAAATATATACAAGTGATATAGAAGGTGTAACAATTGCAGCACCTTACAAAATGTAAATTGTGTATTATGCAAAACCTGGCGATGAAAAAGAGTGACCGTGAGTTTTATTGCCCGTTCTTTCTCATGGTTCTACCTATTGCTTTGCGAACGTGGCAGTAAATGTAGAGTCTATAAGTAATTATTTTATAAATTTATTATTTTGACGTTCATAAGCATCACATCACATTATCCGTGTGGTGACGGATTAAGAATACGGAATGTCACCACCCCATATCATCCCATGGGTGTCGTAAGAGCCGACAGAGGGAGCATATTATGCAGAGAACAGCACCGTAAGAGAAGGAAAACTTGATACAAACCCTATACCGACCCGTTTGGCCAGCGTGGTATAGTAGGCCAATTCCTCCTTTTAAAGGAGAGGCCTAGTCCAGCAGTGGACTGTTAAAGGCTGATGATGATGAAGCATCACATTGTGACCCAAATGAATAAAGGATTTTGAATTTGAATTAATAGGTATTTATGATTTTCAACAACCTCTCAGCTGCCTTGGACAACTCTGTCCAATACGGAGTTTGCAGCGTATTTTTTTAGGAGATGTGATGGAACATGATGCTTTTATAAAGATTTTGTCGAAACCTACGTCGCCAGAAGCAAGCATTTTTATGATGTGGCACTACTATACTATACCTTCCACCTTAAGTAAAAAACCAAATCAACGTAAAGTAACAGTAACTATACTATAAGAAACAATGTGTTCTTAGAAAGTTGTACTATAACAAAATAGCTAATAAACTGAACATGTTAGGTAGTAACTTAAATGGTTGTGTTCTGATAATCATTAGCGTGAATAAATTTATCCAGTCGAACTACTTCATGTCTAAGCATTAAGTTGAAGGCATATAAAATCGAGTTGAGAATAATATGCCTGAGCCATAACCTCTTAATGAAAACTTGAAGATTAATGTAGGTATTAGCCAGTTAGTACTATTAATGTGGCCTTAATTACATTATGAGTTGCTTTGTGTTCACTCATTGACCTTAGAAGTTAGCAGACGTCACTAAAAGCTCTCGTACGTGGCTAAGTAACTAACTAATTAGGCTTCATGTACTATCTTGCGACTATGTATCTATATTTTGGTATATGAAAATGCTTTGTTCAAAGGAATGATAACTTTATTATTATACATATTATGTACATGTACGTGGATTGGTGCAGATAGAATACGATTTTCAGTGAGGATTTATAACAGAGCGTTAAAACTTTAATATTATTTATTTATGGCCCGAAGGTTTAATCAACTTGCATGCATAGTAATCCCGAGTTGTCTAGACAAAGCAATAAATTTATATTTATACCATCTCTCTGGATCTCCACCTTATCGTGGTGGAGGGGCTCAGTAACCGTGGTTAGGTCACCCACGGTGAAGCTAAGCGAGATCCCTGGAGTGGACGCTCTGCGTGGGCTTGACGGAGGCCTGCGCAGGATGCGTCCAATGGTGCACGTGCGAGGGACAGTTCTTCTGTCCCTATCCCCCGCGACCAAATGGGGGGCGGAGCCCAACACCTTCATCCGCCGCCAAGGGGGTTTCGTTCGGGGCCCGCCTGAACATCTGGCGGGCCAATACCCGTCGGGAGGTAGCGAGGAATGCTTCGGCGATACCCGACCCTCCGACACACGGGCACATGAGGAACACGGGTTGGTTTTTAGTCAGTAAGAGTAATGTAATAGTAATGCGCTTATTAACTTTTACTCTTTAACGTCGACTCTTATATAGTACTAGTAGAATGTAGGTTGGCAATATTTTAAGTTCTCTAGTAGTAGTAACATATAATACCCACCTACAAAGTGTTGAAGACATTTTTGAGATTTTTTAATAAATATTTATTTCTGAAAATCTGCTCTAGTATGATGTATTGTTATTTTTTTAACACTAGTAACTAAATACATTCACAACAACATGGTACATAATGCACACCTTTATACACCATGCTTTCAACAGAAACTTAGACGTCAAAGGCCTTTCCCCTTATATATTATACACATGCCAATTTACATAACTAAGCACAAAAAATGCCATTCATTATTGTCACTTTGTGAGTGCGTTTCTCGTTCCCAAACGCTGTTTCCGCAATGTTAAATATCTAACTAGACAGAAGTAAATACTTATAGCTTTTACATTAATTAAAAAGTAAGAACACTCTATCTAAGGTTATAAACTGACGTGTCAATGTTTTCTCAAGTGGACTTTTCATTTACGCTCGTCAGTTTAATACTTGGAATAAACACAAATCTTAAATTCAGGTGCGGTACAAACAAAAATATTACCATTTTGATTAATAACAGTTCTCACGAACCATTGTTCAAATAAACACACTACAGAGAATTGTTTTCATTAGCTTAAAAGCGTTCGAAAATTGTTTTTATGCGTTATAAACAGTAACAGGGTGATAAATGAAGTTTGTTCGAATATACCTGTAATTATCGTTGCGATAAAATGATTACTATGACCTTCAAACATATAACCTTCAAGAATTATTATTGTTATGACTTTGGCTTTTAAAATAGAGTCACCGTGTACATATTCATCAAAACGTGCTATTATGGATCGATAACAATCAACTTGGCTATTTTTTTATGCATAGCCTTGCTGATTTCAGCATGAATGGGGCGGGCTTTATCAGGGAAGTACTACTTTCACAGATAATCGAAGTAAAGTAACAGTAAATATCTATACTGTTGCGTTTCGATCGGTGAGTGGCCGTGTCTTCTCCCCCATCCCACTCCTTCTCCTATTTCTTTTACGATCTCAAAGGGCGGCAACACATTTGTGACTCCCCTGGTGTTGCTCGAGTCTATGAGCGGCGTTAACTGCTTACCAAAACGTGATCTGTCTGCTTGTTTGCCGCCAATAATGCATTAAAAATATAAATGAACTATCTGGTTCTTGCACTGGACAGCGCCACCTGTTATGTCCAATTCAGCTGTATTCCTTATTACATTCACAGCTGGCGATCTTTCTGAAACCTACCAGCTAGATGACAACTTTAGAGTTACATTATTTTTTGATATTTCGTGTTTTGTGATTGAGTAAATTAAGTAAGCAACCCTTTGATCTTATTATATACATAATTATAGGCAATAAATGTCAAGAATATAAAGATTTAAATTATTATTATTTTTTTATTTTATTTATAGTCACACCTGTATCCCCGAAGGGGTAGGCAGAGGTGTAAATATTACACCCACATTTCGCTATGAAGTTTTTAGGTCCCACGTAATAGGGGGCGAGCCTATTGCCGTTACCGGGCACATCACCAGACTCCGGGCTGCTTCTGAGTATTCGGAAAAACCCAGTAACACTTTTGCCCGACCCGGGAATCGAACCCAGGACCTCCGATCAGCAGTCGCATACGCTATCCACTGAACCACGGAGGCAGTCAAAATTATTTAATAAGTTAATATATTCTATACGTACGAATACTCTTTAGAATGTTTTGTTTTTTTTAACCCCTTGGGTGTCCTACGGTCACGGTGTGCCCGTAAGAGAAATAGGCCGGTAGTGTCCTATGGGCACGTTGTGCCCATAAGGATTTGTGTGAACTTCACTCAAGTTTTGTGTGATTGGTTACAATGATAAAAACGTACATCGACTAGTTACAGATTAACCAACATAATACCATACATTTTTACCATAATGCCAAGCTTATAACCGAGAAAAATAATAAAATTGCTGATTTCGGTGCTCAGTTTTCTCCGTGCCGCCATATTGCGCAGTGGTAGATCAACTAAGACAAAATTGTGATTTTCAAAAATATATTCTCAACGCAAACGCTAAGTGATTGTTTTAGTATAATATTTAGCAGCATATTTTTTAAATATTTGTTTTAGCCAGGTATAAAAACATTTACAAAAAAGTGTTAGTAATTTTTGTGATGCCATTTTCGGGCGTTAGTCGGTAGCCGTTCTCCCTATTTTAAATGATAAAATGTAATTCTGTATTCTTAATTGTCCATGTGGTGACGGATTAAGAATACAGAATATCACCACCCCATATCATCCCATGGCCGTCGTAAGAGCCGACAGAGGGACCAAACTAAGCAGAGAACAGTACTGTACATACATACATAGACTCACGCCTGTTTCCCCGAAGGGGTAGGCAGAGGCATATTAAACGCCCACTTTTCGCCAGTGTTTTGATCCCACGTAATAAGTGGTGAGCCTATTGCCGCTTATCAGGATATTTTGTTTGCCAGAGCCTCGTCCGTTGATCGGCAGGTGCACCACTTGCAGGTGAGGTTGGCTTAGGACCCTAAGTTCTTGTTGGGAACCCTATACAGTAATAGTACTGTAAGAGAAGGAAAACTTGATACAAACCCTATACCAACCAGTTTGGGCAGCGTGGTATAGTAGGCCAAAACCTCCTTTCAAAAGAGAGGCCTAGTCCAGCAGTGGACCGTTAAAGGCTGATGATGTTGATGTAATTACTTTTTGAAATATAGATAAGTTTCTCACAAAGTTGCCTTAAAATCGATTGTTAGATATTTCGTATTTTTTGTATATATTGCATAATATTTGAAAAAAGTTTCGCTGATATTAATAAATGGTTATTGTGAAGTGATATCGGTGACCTGTTCTAAATTAATGTATACCACTATCGCGTCGTCGACCCGTGTCAATATTAGTGCAGTGAGAAAGAGCATTTCGAGAATAATTTATGTGTGTTGTGGAAAAATGTTTCACATGGTTTAAGAAAAAATAGAGCGGACCTACAATTATCATTTATTTTCGACATTAAAAGGTTAAAGGTAAGCTATTTTGATCTATTTTGCGTGTGAATAATCGTCTGAACTCTATACGGTTTAAAATTTACGTCATATAATTATGCCAAACGCGAGAAAATTCAAGTTTTATAACCTAGGTTCTTATAAACATAAAATCCTCAAAATAGCGTGTCAATACCGGGCTGAATGCATTTTGGACTGGGACATCCCACGGATAAAGTTTTAGTGAGTAATTTTTTTATGTATTTGTATTCAGTTATAGTAGTATATTCACCCCTGAAAACACCACATACAGATTTAGGTACGCTTGTTGCCCTGTACCTGTACGAATTTATGATTCGTAATTTTCTAATTACGAATCATAAATTCTTTCATACTCTGACTACGGTTGTTGTAACCTTTGAGTAAATAAACGGATACATACATGTTAGTACGAGAAAATCTGATCTAGCAGTGGCTTGGATAAAAGTAAAAAATAAAGAGATATCACTTGTTCGCTGCACTAGAAACTCGTCACTCAGTCAACCAACAGTAAAAAACTATCCTACAAAATTCAATATTTCCAGATTGCTTTGAAAGTCAAACTACACATTCACGGAATTAATACCGATCTATTTGCCTCTGACTAATATTTCTAACTCCACCTTGTCGAGGGGGGGCGTGCTCAGTAACCGTGGGTTTGAGGTACACCCACGGTGAAGCTAAGCGGGATCCCGGGAGGGGACGCTCCACGTGGGTTTGGGTCAGGCCTGCGTAGGATGCGTCCCAAGGTGCGGGTGCGGGGTACAGTTCTGTCTGTCCCTCGCAGTCGGGTGCGGTCGCGGGAGGAGAGGCGGTGTTGCGTTGCCGCGCGCCCTATCTCCCGCGACCAAATGGGGGCGCACCATCGTTGCGTCGCGGTGGGGCCGCAGAGGAAGAGGAGATGCGGTGTTGCGTTGCCATCTTCTCTATCCTCTGCGGCCGCTGGATGTTTTGGCGGCGGAGCCCAACACCTTCATCCGCCGCCAAGGGGATTTCATTCGGGGCCCGCCTGACCATCTGGCGGGCCAATACCCGTCGGAGGGTAGCGAGAAATGCTTCGGTGAAACCCTACCCTCCGACACATGGGTACACGGAGAGCACGGGTTGGTTTTTAGTCAGTAAGAGTCTAACAGTCCCCTTCGTCCTTCCCCCAGGGCGGAGGGACTCCAAGAGGATTTTCCAACCCGACACCAAAAAAAAAAGATATCTAAACATGCGCTGAATAGACTCCAGCTAAAAAGAAACCAATTAATAATTTTGTGTGCAAATTATACAGAAATTAAACTTCAGAAAAATAACCTGCGCGGTAATGACTGCTTGACCGACTGACTTACCGAAAGACCGATATACCTTAAGGCAGACCCACTGGAAAACAGGCCAATAGATCAAGCTAATATACTGTGTAATGTATCTTATCTCATTCTCAACCCATTATTTTTATCGTGGCAGATTTTCGTTTCATCGAGCTGCAAATCACAAGGATTATTTATCTAAGGAAGTTTCACAACCAAAAGTCTAGTTGGTAATTTTCATGCGCAATAGAAGCTGTGCTATCAAATTAAATGTCTATACTGCTCTTTTCCGCCTATTACGCATTCGCGAAATACAATTCTATTTAACAGTGACCACAAACAGCAACCTTGAATATAAATATGAATCCCTGAAAATTCAGTAATGGAAAGCTTAGAAAGGGAAACAGATTTTTTTTATTGCTGCTAGTGGCAGACAAGCGAACGGCTCATCTGATGGTAAACGGTAACCGCTGCTCATGGACTTCGCTAATGTCACGGACAGCAAAGCCGCTGCCTACCGTGAAAGTAA
This sequence comes from Euclidia mi, assembly GCA_944739405.2. Lineage (NCBI taxonomy): Eukaryota > Metazoa > Arthropoda > Insecta > Lepidoptera > Erebidae > Euclidia > Euclidia mi. Next base: position 57,537,472 of record OX123190.2, read on the forward strand.
TGCTCTCTTTAAACCTCGTTTGAAGAAGGACAAGTCATAGCGCTCGGGAAACAACGCAGCAGGTAGTTCATTCCAGAGCTTACACGTACGTGGTAGAAAACATCGCTGGAAGCGCACCGTACTAGATGAGAACGCTTCCAGGTAGAACGGGCGAACTCTACTGCATTGACGAGTGGTACGTTGGTAGAAGAAATTCAATTAATTAATTAAGATTAAAAAAATAAAAGTCAATAAATTAAAATTCAACAAATCAAAACAATTAGGTAATTAAAATTCAAAATATATGTAGTCAGCATACATGTATACCTACCTACTCGACGTTTATGCAATACATTACTCACGTTCAATAAATTAATACAGTGAAAATGCAATAAATGAATATAATTAACATTCCATAGATTAATAAAATAAATATTCCATAAATAAATATACAAATTAACAATTATCATTTTATTTATCATTTTAACAATTATTATTTTATTATAAGAGTGATCCTGGTTCCAAATTAAACAATTCTTCGGAGCACTCCCCGTGAAAGAGTCGGTAAAATATGCAGAGAGAACCAAAGTCTCTCAGCTGCTCCAGCGACTCTAGTCTAGCCGTGAGATCGGGATCATCGATGATTCGAACAGCTCGTCTCTGTAGGGAGTCAAGTGGATCAAGCTGATATTTTGGCGCTCCGGCTCAGAGATGTGAGCAGTACTCCACATGTGGCCGGAGTTCCGCTTTATAAAGCATAAGCCGTTGGCTTGGTGTGAAGCACCGCTTGGCCCGGTTCAGCACTCCCAGCTTCTTGCTTGCCAATTTGGCTTTATCTTCCAAATTACTCCCAAATTGGACTTTGTTCGATATTTCGACGCCGAGGATCCCAATATTCTCGGCAATAAGCAGGGGTACTCCTTGAAACCGAGGCGCTATAACGAAAGGATACTTCTTCGCAGTGAACGCACATTCTTGTGTCTTAGTGGGGTTAAATTGAACAAGGTTCTTTTCACTCCATTTGGAGGCGCGCCCTAGAGAGTCCTCGACTTCAGACACAAGTTGCAATCCTCTCTCCTGTACCTAGCTCCGAGGGCATTCTGGTGGCTGGTGTACCGCGCATCACCCATACTGTCATCTGCATAGCAACGCATGTTCTCAATTGACAACAAGTCATTGATATGCAAGATGAACAGCGTTGGGGAGAGCACCAAGCCTTGTGGGCCAGCGTTGATCGACTTCATTTCGGAGCAGCTGCCGTCTGTGACGACTTTAATGCTCCGATCAGCCAGAAAGCTGGCAATCCATTTGCAGAGTCCCTCGGGATTCCATAAGATGGTAAATTCGATAGAAGTGTCCTGTGCCAGACCCGGTCAAACGCCTTGGCAATGTCGAGGCTAACGGCTAGAGCTTCGCCCCCACTCTCCAAGTTTTCTGCCCAGCGGTGTGTAAGGCACACTAGAAGATCGCCAGCCGAACGACCATGACGGAAACCGTACTGGCGGTCGCTGATCAGCTGGCGATCCTCTAGGTACGTAGAAGAGTTTGTTGTTGATGACTCGCTCCATTACCTTGGAGAGTAAGGACGTTACCGCTATTGGCCTGTAGTTTGACGGGTCTTATCTGTCACCCTTTTTAGGAATAGGGTGAACATGGGCTATTTTCCACGAAGATGGAACCCTGTTAGCATTATAGGAAAGACGATATAAGCGCGTTAATACGGGGGTCAACTCAGGGGCGCACGTCTTCAGTCACTCGACTTGTGGATGTCCAGAAGTCTGAGCTGCCGCCTGACCGTATGTTGCGTAATGCGGATTTCAGGCAGGGAGCTCCCACACCAGGGGATGGTCGGTGGTGTGGCTCCCTTGTCATCCAAAGTCGAGTTCGAGGCAAATAGTTGCACCAAGACGTCAGCCTTGTCCTTTGCGCTATGGGCCAGACTGTCATTAAATTTACGCATTGGCGGGAGACTGATCTGGCAGAAGTTGCCTTGTGCAGCTTTGGCGAGCGATCAGAAAGCACGACTTTCTGAGGGATATTTTCCAAGCCGCTCACCAATTCTGGCAAGGTGTTCTGCCTTGGCCTCAGCCATAGCCTTCTTGTTGGATCTAGAAGCAGCTTTGAATAACTGTTTCTTCTCCCCGACCCGAGGACTTCGACTCTTTCTGGCCTCGTTCCAGGCCATATATGCTGACCGCTTTTGTTGCGCAGTCTACCTACAGGTTTTACTAAACCACAGGCGGCTGCGCCCGTCAACAGGTATGTGGACGTTGGGGATGAATAATTCCATCCCCAGGAGTACCACTTCTGTGACGCAGTCAGCATAAGAGTTGGGGTCGTCAGAGGAGAAACAGTGTCACTTCCATGGGAAGGACGCGAAGAATTCCCGCAGTCCATCCCAATCTGCTGACTTATATTGCCAGAATCTGCGGGAGCCAGTCGCATTGCAGCGATCTGGTTTCGCAACGGGGACTGTGGTGCGGACAAGGCAGTGATCTGATAACCCGAGAGTAGATCGACCACAACCCTGTAACCGCATGGGTGCGTAGTCAGCAGTAGATCCAACAAGGAGAGTACAGGGCTCACAACGTCTGGGATACGGGTGGGCTGTTTCACCAGTTGTGAGAAGCCATAGGTTGAGGCCATATTGTACAGGGCCCGACCCGGGAGGTGAGTGGTCCGGGATCCCAACGACTCCTTGTGGTGAGCGTTAAAATCACCAAGGACCACTACCTCCGCGGATGGGAACTGTTCCAATATATTATCAGTCCCCTCTTGGACGCTCTCAATTAATTGAGTTGGCCCCAACTCACTGGCATGAGACCTGTAAAGGCACGCGTAGATTCGGGATTGGCCCCCATGATCTACTCGTAGCCACAAATTTGACAGATCCCGATGCTCGAGGCCCCGAAGGCGGCGGTAGCAAATATCGCCCCGGATGAAAACGCACACCCCGGAGGACGGGGGAAGCGACGGAGGAAGGAATGCTCCAATTAGTAACCGGGGTATTTCAAGTACGCTATATCGTTCGGGGCGCCTATTTGCGTCTCCGTTAAAAAGAGCAGGGCAGGCCGGGCCGTCTCAAGGTGGTGATGGACGGCGTCGAGGTTGCTGTGTAGACCCCTAACATTACAGAAATCCATTTTTCTTGTGGATATGGAGTCCGCCGTGGTAAAACGTCTGCTCTTATTTTTCTTACGCACCATGATTACTGAGAGAGAGCGAGGGATAGGGGAAATGAGTGTGGTGAAGTCTGAGTGGTGCCCAAAGAAAGTGTATAGCCATGTGCGGGGTGGATCCGCGAGTTGTGTGGGGAGCTGACATGCAGCATGGAAGGGCACCCGGTGCCCCCTCGTCTGCAGCCACCGGGATCCACTCCGGTCTCCTACCCCGGCACGATGGCTGCAGAACGAGATTTTCGCCGGTTGGCGGAACAGCCTCCCGAGTAGGATGGCCTCGGGTTCGGGTCACCTACTGACCGGCAGGTGGCCGGCGTAACCATTTCCACCAGGTCTCCCTGAACTTCACGTCAGACCCCCACGACCAACAAACCCACCACGACTTTAGCCAAGCCGGCCTCAAGCCCCACACAGACTCCCCAACACCCAGGGAAAGGATGGGAGAGATGGGAACGGCTACTCTGTCCTTCAACCGAAACGCAAGTCTGTTTCCTGACCAAAATAGACAGAGTGGTGGTAACTACCCGTTCGAAACCAGCTTCTAACAGGTGTTACCTATTAGAAGACTGGTCTCTTCCACCAGTGATAGGAGGGGTAGGGGGGAGTAGGGCAACAATACTGCGGATGAAGTAAGGAGTGCAGTATTGATGGCTAAGGAAGCCGGGCGCGCGTACCCGAAGTCGCCTATATTGCAGCCGGACAGGATACAAGTAGGTTAGATGGCTTTAAAATGTTAAATATTATGTTTAGATAGTAAAATGTTATGTTTAGACAGTTGTCATTTTATCTTATTTCACTAATCTTTCAACCAATCCCATTGGCTAAAGCTTTTGCCATTCGGGATTATTCATAACATTAGTGCAAGTACGACTCAACCCTTTTAAGAAACCTTTTATGGCATTACGAACAACATGAATCAACTAATGGTTGACTAATTTGTCTATCTACCTATATTTAGCCTTAGAGGGACAGTAGGAAAAGTTTTTGGCCAGGGTATTATTATTTTGATCGAAATACAATCTTTGACAAAAAGTCTCCTCGTTTTCATAACGTATGTCATTAAAAAGTCTACTCATTAATATTTATTCAGGCTCGTAAATATTATCCTTTGATGTTCTACCTTCTCTCCTACAAACAAAAATACGCAATGCCCGTACCTATCACATGCAGTAGACTACAAACTGTTGACTCGATACCCAGGCTAGACAGAGCTGTGTGCGAAACACATACAATTTAGCTCGATAAGTGGATCGAACAGGCTGCGAGGTGACACTGTTTACCATTTGTGCAAACTTACATACAATACAACCATGAAGAGTTCTGACACACAAGTACATACAATCTACGTGCATATAAGGAAAAATAAGGGAATTGCTCGCCTCCCGGATTACTGGCTTTTGACTTTGTGATACTTGCCAGGCTATCATTTATTCATGAGACTGTGAGCAATCTTAAGATTTTTCTTTGTATCAAATCGCTGAGCTCTCAAAATATTCACATTTTTTTACATAATATGTGAGAAAACGAGCCTTTCGTATCTTGATTACGTAATACATTCACAAATAGGTATTATGTAGGTTGACGACATAGTGTGTTCACATTAAGCCTCCTGGCAACTATATCGGTTTCAATAATCCGCCTGCCACATGCATTAAGCGATCTACAGACGAAGTCTTCCATCAATAAGGACGGACATGACGTCGGTTTCACGGGACGATTCAATTGAAATTGTAGCTCAAAGACGTGTACAAGGTAGCTTGTAACATAGCGCATTATGTTTCAGTATTATATACTGAAACATAATGCGCTATGTGGTGGATAAGAAACCGCATTTTTGAGATGTTGATGTGTACAAAGTATGTACCTAGTAATAAGATCATTGATTCATGTAGTATAGGTCTATGTATTATGTATCAATGTAGTGCTAGATTTTGTTATGTGGAACAATATATTTAGGTAATTTTGATGTTTTATATTATTTTGGCGCAGCTATTTTTGCAGTTATCAAATAAATAATTTGTACTCAATGCTTCAAGTTGAATCTCTCAGTAGGATAAATTGGAGCATATTGTTTTACCTGTCCCATGGAGTAGAAAATTTACCTTCAGTTTTTATTTAATTATGCCATGTCTGTCACCCTTACATACGCGCGATACGCTAAACATTCAGGTACCTATACTTACACATTTTGCTTCTTTATTATTGCTCGTATTTCGTTATTGGCAAAACAATCTCTTTCTAAAAAGTTTAACAATTATTTACCTATATCCGTAACATCGTCCTTCTCAGAAACACTGATTACGGTCAGATGGCATGTAACGATTGCCGGAAGGTTTCATAACAATGTCAACCTTTATTATATCTGAAAATTTCAATGATAAAATATATTGATAATTATGTCTTTTGTTTGCATAAATAAATAAAAACAACACAAGATACTGCAGGTGCTATAAAATTGTTAAGTAAAGTCAGTGCATTGTGAAACCGACGTACTCAAAACTAGCCGAATAAATCTAAATACAAAAGGCTTTTGGGAGTTCCCGGTAGTCAACTTTCAATTAATTTACATTAACTTAGTTTAATAGATACTTATTACATCTGGGATGTTAGGAATTACTAAGATATATTATGTACATTCTCTTTTTTAATTTTTTATATACTCACGCCTGTATTACTGGAGGGGTAGGCAGGGGTGTAATATTACACCAACATTTCGCCATGAATTTTACGTCCTACGTAGGGTAGAACTGGGTAATACCGGTCAGGAGGTAATACCGGTCAATACAAAATCTCCCAAACTACTGCGTTCTGACGCACGCACACATACACAGCAAGTGGCGTGATGTTGACGAGCGGCAACGTTCTGGTCCCCACTTCATTCCGCAGCCGACATATTGGATGAACGCACTGGAACGCACGTCGATGTTTTCGCGCCTAGTTGATGTAAAATTTCGGGGTAAAACAATAAGAGGTGAGTGTTTATAATTTTATGTTTCTTACATTGTTACCTAGGATTGTTGCACCATAATTACTTAGCATTCAGAGTGATAATTGTTTTTTTAACTTATTTGGTCAGGTTTTCTATCTAGATTTTTTTTTACGGAAATGTTTCTAGTCGGGCAATGCCAGTCATGCTGACCGGTATTAACCGCAAGTAAAATTGGTATGCATGACTGTAATTTAAGTTAATATTAATGTATTTTTATTATTTCAGAATGCCTAAAAGAAGAAACTAACCAATATCAAAGGCGTCGTGGAGCCAAGAGCAACTACACAGGGGTTTCAGACTAGTGGATAAAAGAAAAACTACAACGTTTTCAACGCTTCAAGAAAGAATCAAGGACAGTAACTGTGAAAGGCTACTACTGAGATGAAACACAGTCTTCACGACGGAGCAAGAAGAGGAAATGGCCTCCCAAGTTATGTTTCTTGGTAAAATATTTTACGGGTGCACTTCGCTTCAAATTAGAAATATGGCATATAAATACGCTGTAAAAATTAATATTAGGCACAACTTTAATGATACTTTTGCACTAGCTGGCAAGGATTGGCTCAAAGGCTTCATAAATAGAAATAATTTATCCATCAGGCAAGCTCAAGGCATGAGCTTAAATAGAGCAACTGCTTTTAATAAGAACGAAGTAGGTATGGTATAGATGTGTGCTATGTGGTCTCTGGGCACACGCTGAGTGCTCTGGTTATGACTCTCCTGAGGGTTACATTGTGATGATTCCTGAGGGTTACATGAGACTTATGCCTGAACAAAGCTTGACCGGTATTAGCAACCTACTGACTGGTTTTACCTGCCAAGGTGTCTAATACCAGTCAAACTAGATTTTTTTTTAAATGCTGATTATGCCAAAGTTGTTTTAATTATTGATCTCAATTAATGTTATTTTGTTAGAAGAATACCTATAGTTTGATTGTTAAAAGGATTAATAAAGAAATGTTTATTATTATCTGATTTGTGATTATTTCGCCTTAAGTGACCGGTAATTCCCATTATTACCCTAATAGGGAGCGAGCCTATTGCCGTTACATGACACATCACCAGACTCCGTGCTGCTACTGAGAATTAAGAAAAACTCAGTAACAGTTGCCCGACCCGAGAAATGAACCCGGGACCCCCGTTTCGCAGACGCATACGCTATTTACTGGACCACGGAGGCAGTCCTAAAAAAGTGATCTTATTCATGCTTAATGAAAATGGTACGTATTAGCGCCGATTTTTTTTATGTCACTATTTAATAATAGCTGGCACTTTCATATAAATATAATTTTCATAGAATTTTTCAGTTTTCTTATATAAATATAAACTAACTAACTGACAGACAACGCACAGTCGCAAATACGGCGCGTAAAGAGCTGAAGGCATCTATGTTCCATGAGAAGTGTAAGGGAAAGTCTAAGAGAGGATATTTCCCCGGTAAGGGGAAGAAAGTCCCAAATTTACCATGCCACATTTTATAACGGTAGGTATTTCTCATACTAGTACGGTAGGTATACTCTTACTACGGAATTCATTATAGATATAGATATATGAATTATAGATAGATCTGTAGATTTTAGATTCGTTTTTGACAGTTTTTGACATAAACACCATACAAAATATGTCAAACACGAATCTAAAATCTACAGATCTATCTTTAGTTTGAATATTGAAAATGGCCGTTAGATGCGAGATTTTGTACTACCTAGTAGAAATGGATTCGATATTTTTACGTTATTGCTGATTGCAGCTCGCTAGACTTAGGTATATTTCAACGAGCTCGTACGGGCTACATATTTTTTTTTATAGTAATAGGCGGGAAACGAGCAGACGGATCACCTGATGGTAAGTAATTACCGCCGCCCATGGACACAAGCAACATCACAGGAGTCACAAGTGTGTTGCCGCCCCTTGGGGTTAAGAAAAGGGTTAGGATGAGGAGTGGGATGAGGGAGAAGGAAAGGGGATAGGGCCTCCGGCACTCTCACTCACCGAACGAAACGCAACAGTTTAGGTACTGTTACTTTACGTCGATTTTCTGTGAGAGGGTAGTACTTCCCTTTTTCCCCTTTCCCGGTCGAGCCGGCCCATTCATGCTGAAATCCGCAAGTCCGCAAGGCTCTACTACCTGCATGAGAAAACAAATGTCTTTGTACGCTCCAGTTATCTCTTTTTTCACGCGGCGATTTTTTTTAGAAGCATCTTCGTACTTCAGCCTTACTTTTATCAAAACAATAAAAATTTTCTATAATACTCGAACACTTGCAATATTACGACATAAGCACCTACTAAGAAAGGATTTTTAATATGCCACTGCTAAGCGGTAAAATAAGCCACAGGCTATTTATTTCTAATACGAAATATTATTAAAAAGTTGAAGGTCTGTCAGAGAAAATATTTATTTTAGAAATGTTATTTAATCACAAATTTATTTTTACCACCAAAATGAACTCGAATTTTTCCAAGCTTTTAGAGTTTGTCTTCAGGCTTCGAGATTTTCTTGAAAACTTGAGCTGTTTTTAAGTGTCGAGTTCTGTTTAAGTCTTAAGTTAGCTGTTAAATGACTTGCCTTGAGTTTAGTCTTGAAGTTAGCTGAACCTTGCATAATTGAGTGTACACAATTAGAACTTGAAGACTGGATTCGATTTTACCTCAAATGTGCGCTACAACACGTGATTTTTCAGACTAGTAGGCATTTTCTCACAGTGTGCTTGATATTTAAATAACAATTACTAGTCATACAAAAACAATTACTAGATATATTTACAGTTTCGTTCGGATTAGTAAGTTAAAGTACTTTTTCAGACAATGCATTCACTCGCGTACTGTGCCTAGTAAATAACGACTGGGATGTATATCCTTGGCACTGGTTCTAGAATGCTAATCAAGCACAACCACATCCACGAATCTCGGGTACCACTTACCATATTCAGGTGATCCACTTGTCCTCCACTAACCGTATTAAAACAATTGTTAATTAATATTTTTTTATATTAATTAGTTAATTATAAAAAATGTAGTCGATGTGCGGTAACACAGAGAAACTGGGCGATATTTTAACAGATATACATTTATTTAGTATCCTCGATGACAGTGGTAGCGATAGGCGAAGCGGAGAGCGGTGCTTCTCGCCCCGCTAATGCCGCCTGGCTCACCACTGTCGCCCGTGACGCAGCTCTAAAGGTTAACCAAATTCTGCAACACACTGTAGGTCACAATAGTCGTGTCCCTTACAAAGCTTCCACACTCCGTATATAACCGCATGCAGCGGGTCCGAGCGACACATTAAAACTTGAGAAACAACAAACGACGAACACGTTTCAACATTACGACTTTTTGTTTGGGCACATCAGAATTTATGATTGGCGTTTTTGAATCGTAAAATAGAGAGTAATTGAGTGGCTGCGTAACGTTCTCTCCATGTTACCATTTGTGTGAATTGCCAAAAAGTCAACTTTTTGTGTGTGTGTTTTGAATGCTGATATCAAATTTCGAATGTGTAATGCTATGTTGTCTTGTGTGAATTTTACTATGGGTTATGAAAGTAGTGGCCGAATAACATTGCATAATAATATATTTTTGCGCTTATTATGTTGATTTCAAGCTATGAGATTTGTCAACAATTTTTTATTATTTTGTATTGTTTTAAAGATAAATTTATATTATAAATATCTGAAATTAATTAAGAGGCCGACTTAACATTTAATCGGGCAGTATAATGTTATATAATATCAAAGGATAAACGGTGGAAAAATTACCGTTATGGAAACTCATTTCTTTTCGTATTCTTGTGTCTACACGAAGTACCTCCATATATGCAATATAAGAACCTACTTACTAGTAACATAAATTTTATTGATACAGATCTTTTACAAAAAACACTGTTATAGGTATTGTTCCTAAACATACCTACTCACACATGTTAACTACTCGATTACAGGTACCCACGGTCGACGTTCAGTGTTATTTCAATCACGTCGTTGCCCCCCTTGTTTATTATTTATTATTATAGCGAACTAGTGCACCGTGCACCCAGTTCCTATGTGTCCCTAACCCAATTTCCTCTCGAGTAAACTAGTCTACATCTCGTTATACTATAAAAGGCTAGTTATCTGGAAAATGTCTGTAAAGTGCTTGGATAGTTTCTCTATTCAGGAAAATGGCTCATGGCAATTTTAGTGTGAGTTTAGAAGAGAAAATAAGCACATAAATTTGTATATGTATATTTAGCTTTAGAGGGACAGTAGGAAAAGTTTTTGGCCAGGGAATTATTATTTTGATCGAAATACAATCTTTGACAAAAAATCTCCTCGTTATCATAACGTATGTTATTAAAAAGTCTACTCATTAATATTTATTCAGGCTCGTAAATATTATACTTTGATATTCTACCTTCTCTCCTACAAACAAAAATACGCAATGCCCGTATCTATTACATGCAGTAGACTACAAACTGTTGACTTGATACCCAGGCTAGACAGAGCTGTGTGCGAAACACATACAATTTAGCTCGATAAGTGGATCGAACAGGCTGCAAGGTGACACTGTTTACCATTTGTGCAAACTTACATACAATACAACCATGAAGAGTTCTGACACACAATTACATACAATCTACGTGCATATAAGGAAAAATAAGGGAATTGCTCGCCTCCCGGATTACTGGCTTTTGACTTTGTGATACTTGCCAGGCTATCATTTATTCATGAGACTGTGAGCAATCTTAAGATTTTTCTTTGTATCAAATCGCTGAGCTCTCAAAATATTCACATTTTTTTAACATAATACCATAAGCCTTTCTTATCTTTATTACGTAATACATTCAGAATATAGGTATTATGTAGGCTGCCGTCATTGTATGTGTTCACATTAAGCCTCCTGGCAACTACATCGGTCTCAATAATCCGCCTGCCACATGCATTAAGCGATCTACAGACGAAGTCTTCCATCAATAAGGACGGACATGACGTCGGCTTCACGGGACGATTCAATTGAAATTGTAGCTCAAAGAAATGTACAAGGTAGCTATGTGTATTATATACTGAAACATTATGCGCTATGTGATGGATTAGAAACTGCATTTTTGAGATGTTGATATGTACAAAGTATGTACCTAGTAATAAGATCGTTGATTCATGTAGTATAAGGTCAATGTATTATGTATCAATGTAGTGCTAGATTTTGTTATGTGAAACAATATATTTAAGCAATTTTTATGTTTTATATTATTTTGGCGCAGCTATTTTTGCAGTTATCAATTAAAATAATTTGTGCTTGATGCTCCAAGTTGAATATCTCAGTGGAATAAAATTGGATAATATTTGTTTAGTTGTCCTATGGAGCTCGAAATTTCTCGTCACTTTTTATTTCATTATGCCATGATTGTCACGCTTCCATTCGCACGATATGCTAAACGTACACGTATACTAACATTCTTTGCTTGTTAATTATCGTCGGTGTTTCGTTGATGGCCCAACAATAACTTCCTAAAATTTTAACAACTTTTATACGTACCTCTGTAACATCGTCCTACTCAGAAATATAGATTACGTTCAGATGGATTGATGAATGATTCCCAGAAAGTTTCGTGACAACATCTACCTTTATAATATCTGAAAATTGTAACGATTAAATGGTTTGATAATTAGGTTATTTCGTTCGTTAAATAAATTAAAACTACACAAGATACTACTGGAGCTGTAAAATTCTTTGTAAAGTCAGAGAAGTGATTTGTGAAACCAACTTACTCAAGACAAGCCGAATAAATCTAAATACAAGAAGCTTTAGAGAGTGCCGGTACTCAAAATTTAATTATATTTATCCTAACTTAGTTTAAAAGATGACTTATTACAACTTTTTTTTTTGGTGTCGGGTTGGAAAATCCTCATGGAGTCCATCCGCCCTGGGGGGATGGACAAAGGGGACTGTCAGAATCTTACTGACTAAAAACCAACCCGTGCTCCTCATGTACCCATGTGTCGGAGGGTAGGGTTTCACCGTATTGGCCCGCCAGATGGTCAGGCGGGCCCCGAACGAAACCCCCTTGGCGGCGGATGAAGGTGTTGGGCTCTGCCGCAAAATCTTTAAAACTACGCGATGGATTTTAATGCGGTTTTTTTAATAGATAGAATGATTCAAGAAGAAGGTTTATATGCATAATACATACCTATGGCGGAACGAAGTTCGCCGCGTCGGCTAGTATATAATATAACTTTGCATCGAATAAATATTCGAGTATTATAGAAAAATTGTCCTGATAAAACTAAGCCTGAAATACGAAGAGGCTTCTAGCAAAAATCGCGTGAAAAGGAGAAAACTGGAGCGTACAACGAGATTTGTATTCTCATGTGCCCCGTACGAGCTCGTTCAAATATAAGTCTAGCTAGGTGCAATCAGCAATAATGTAAAAATATCGAATCGAATTCTACTAGTTAGTACAAAAAGACTATAAAATCTTGCCTCTTAGAGTATACCTAACGTACTAGTATGACAAATACCTACCGTTACAAAATGTGGCATGGTAAATTTGGGACTTTCTTCCCCTTACCGGGGAAATATCCTCTCTTAGACTTTCCCTTACATTTCTCCTGGAACATACATGCCAACTATTAAATATAGTAGGCGCTGTTATTTCATATAAATATAATTTTCATATACTTTTCATCATATCAGCCTAGAGACGTCCACTGCTGGACATAGGCCTCCCCCAAGGTTCTCCACACAGACCGATTTTGAGCCGCCCGCATCCAACCGCTTCCCGCGATCTTAACCAGATCGTCGGTCCACCTTGCGGGAGGCCTACCCCTGCTGCGTCGTTCGGTACGTGGTCGCCTTTTCAGTGTTTCTAAAATAAATATAAATAAATAAATAGTTTAAAAAACACTAAAAAAACACGCTTTTATAAGTGCAATAAAAAAATAAAAATATGGATCGTTCAATTTGTCTGTATTTCTTGGCTGAAGTGAAAACTATGCGCTTTTAATTATAATATTTGATTAGTAACAGCGTGGGGCGCTGGAACAGGAAAGACGTTCTTGTTTAACTTGTTGAAAAATCAAGTGACTAGATGTTACGGGAAGTAGGTTACACACATTGGCGCTTTAACTGGAGTTGCAGTACGACTAGTAGGGGGCTCTACATTAAAAGTCTGTTCAAAGTACCAGTTTGTCGAACTCAGTCAAAATATGCGCTAGCAGCGAGGAGAGACGACATTCACCGAGATTTTTAACGCCTCTTCTTTCAAGAAATTAAGTTCATAAGGGTAATGCGTCAACAGTGACAAAATGTAGAGATATTGTTCGTGGACGAAATATCTTTGGTTCCCTTTGGTAACTCTTTGGCGGCATAAACGTAATTCTCTTGTACGACCTCATGCAGCTTCCACCAGGCAGTTAGTATTAGTATTTGTTAACAAGAAAGTATTTCTTGTTCCAGCGCCCCACGCTTTTATACTCAAATATTATAATTAAAAGCACATAGTTTACACTTGAGCCCGGAAATAGACACAACTTGAACGATCCATAATAATTTTTTTGTTAAAACTTAGGAAGGTTTTTTTATGTGCCACTCCTAAGGAGTTAAATAAGCCACAGGCTACCGCTACTACGAAGTATAATTAAATACCTAGTTGAAGTTCTGTCAGAGAAAATATTTATTTTAGCAATATAATTATACCACAAATTTCTTTTTACTACGAAATTAAACTCGAATAATTTCGAGCTCAGAATTTGTTTTCAAGCTTCGAGATTTTCTTGAAAACTTGAGCTGTTTTTAAATGTCGAGTTCTGTTTAAGACTCAAGTTAGCTGTTAAATGACTTGGCTTTAGTTTATGCTTGAAGTTAGCTGAACCTTGCATAATTGAGTGTACATAATTACAACTTGAAAACTGGATTCGTTTTTACCTCAAATGCGTTCTACAACATTTTTCAGATAACGTGGAATTTTTCACAGTACATTTATGACAAATATCAATATTTAAAGGTTAAGAAGGTTAGGATATTTCATTTCGATTGAAAAGTAGAAGTAAGTACATTTTTTCAGTCAATGCTTTCACTCGCTCGTACTAACGAGCACTAACTAACTAACTCTTGTAAATAACGACTAGGGTGTCTTCTTGGTGTGTCTTATTGGTTCTAAATTGCTAATCAAACACAACCACATCCACGAATCTCGGGTACAACTTGCCATATTCAGGTGATCCACTTGCTCGCCACTAACCATATTAAAACGATTGTTTGTAAGGAAATGGTCGCATCCTCGTCGTAAACGATGTGCGGTAAGATAGAGAAAGTGGGCGATATTTTAACAGGCATACATTTATTGAATCCTATCCTCAATGACAGCGATAACGATAGGCGGAGCGGAGCGGAGAGCGGTCCGGTCGCCTCGCTATCAATCCCGCCTGTCTCACCACTTTCATTCGGCTCTAAAGGTTTTATATTAACCTTTAGAGCTGCGTCCTGGACGAAAGTGCCACCATCTGCAACACGCTGTAGAACAATAGTCATGTCCCTTATAAAGCGTCCACTTAAACTCCGTCTATAACCATATGCAGCGGGTCCTAGTGACACATTAAAACTTGAGAAACAACAAACGACGAACACGTTTCAACATTATGACTTTTTGTTAGGGCACATGATAATTTATGATTGGAGTTTTTGAATCGTAAAATAGAGAGTAATTGAGTGGCTGCGTAACGTTCTCTCTATGTTACCATTTGTGTGAATTGCCAATAAGTCAACTTTTTGTGTGTGTGTTTTGAATGCTGACATCAAAGTCAAATGTGTAATGCTATGTTGTCTTGTGTGAATTTTAAGTAGTCGCCGAATAACATTGCATTGTAATATATTTTTGCGCTTATTATGTACGGTTGATTGAAAGCTATGAGATTTGTTAACAAATTCTAATACACGTAGATTTGTATCCCGGTTATAAAAATACCTTAGATAACATTAAGCAAAAAAATGATTTTGTTTGTAAACATACATTTTTGTTTATAAATATCTGACATTAATTAAGAGACCGACTTAAAATTAAATCGGACAGTATAATGTTATATAAGACCAAAGAATAAACGGTAAAAAAATTACCGCTATTGAAACTTATTTCTTTTCGTATTCTTGTACAAAGTACATATATGCAATATCAGAACCTACTGACTTTAATTGATATAGATCTTTTACAAAAAACGACGTAATAGGTATTGTTCATAAACATACCAGAATCATTCGACTAAGATGATAAAATTGTCTCAATGTAATCTGAGCACCTGTGATCAACTAAATAATATCTTAAAGTACGAAAAGTTGATTCTAACAAATCAAGAACGATATTGCTATTATAAAAGAAAACTTGTGTGTGAATTAGTGTTTCTCTTAAGCCACAGTTGCGGCCACGTATAGATTATAATAGGTATTGTTTATAAACATACCTACTCAAACATGTTAGCTACTCGATTACAGGTAACGGTCGACGTTCAGTGCCATTTCAATCACGTCGCAAAATAATAAACAAGTAGGTTGTCCCTACTTGTTTATTATTTATTATTATAGCGAACTAGTGCACCGTGCATCCAGCACGGTGCACTAGTGTGTTCCTAGCTGTCCCTAACCCAGGTTCCTCTCGAGTAAACTGGTCTACATCTCGCTATACTATAAAAGGCAAGTTGTCTGGAAAATGTCTGTAAAGTGCTTGGATAGTTTCTCTATTCAGGAAAAAGACTCATAGCATTTTAAGTGAGAGTTGGGAAGAGAAAATAAGAACATAAATATGTATACAACATACAATATTATTAAGCGGGTCTTAGTCGCGATAATTTACTTATTTCAAGACATAAATACCTCTGTTATTCTCCTACGTTTCTACCGGCTTGCAACGGTTTTGGTCGCGGAGGGACTGTCCCTCCGCTACCACAACATTGTATGATGTACCTATACAAATCGCGAAAGTTTAAAATCGATTATAAATATGTATATACACAAATAGTTACTTATTTATTTATTCTTATTTATTTATTTACAGCTACAGTGACAGAATACAGATCAATTACTTAGAGCTAATTTTACATCACAAAATTTTTAAACCTGTACTCCAATTACTACTGTATACATCATCTATGTTATACTGTAAGTTGACTTAAAAGAAAGTAGGAAATTATTACAGATAAAATAGTGGGAAACAAGTAAGTGAAAAAAAAGGGAAAAATGTTTTACAGTGCATTCAATTTGCGCAAGGATGTCACTATTTACAAATATATCCACTTGAGAGCAAATATCATTATATTGTTTACACATTCAAAATACTGGATTGTTTTGGTACACATTATTATTGCTAGTGGGTATTCGAAACAGTTGCGGATTACGCACAGATCGAGTGGATACCTCAAAATGTAATTGACTTAAAAGATCACAATTAAATGAGCCATTCAAGATTTTGTGCCGGGTAGACATGTCACTTATCCATTTCCTCTTTTCCAACTCAACCATGTCAAAGTACCGAAGTCGAGCTTCATATCCAGGTATTTTTCGCCTAAGGCCGCATTTCATGCATAGAGCTCTAACAAACCGCCTCTGTATAGACTCTATCCTGTCTATATGATCTTTATAAATCGACGTCCTTACAGATAAGCAATATTCAATAATACTTCTCACTAGAGCATAGTATAGAGTTGTTAGTGAACTGGTTTGTTTATAAGGTTTTGAATTACGGAGCACAAAAGATAAGATGCGGTTGTCCTTATAACAAACATGATCGTAATGTGGTCTAAAAGACATAGCTGAGTCGAAGAATAACCCCCTAAGTCGCGAATTACCTTTACTCTATCTATCTCAAAGCCATTGATTTTATAGCTGTAAAATTTTAATATCATCAGCGTATGCCAAACATTCGCTGTCAATCTAGTACCCAGCAGATCATTGACGAATAATTAAATTACAAGGGTTAAAAAATATTTTTCTAAATGAATAAAAAAATCATTTTATGGCAATGCTCTTGCAGCGTTAACCAAATTCTTACTTTGCCAAGTCTCTTTGATCACTAAGCAGGACACTTCACAATTCTCACTAATTGTGCACAATCCAGTCCAAAGTTAGTCGTAAAAATGGCCGAACTAACACTAATCTCGTGGGTACAGAGGCTGGCATAAAAATAGAAAAGCTTTCAGTAAACCTCCGAACAGAAAGCCCGAGGCGGGTAGGTAGCTGTAAAAATGTTAACATTCATCGTTCTACGTTTAAAAACCGTTGGCTTGTTAGATGAGATTGCGTTTGAAAATGCGTAGCATTTATTTATGAAAGCTCTTTTAGGGAATGTTGTGTCGCTGTGATACGATATTGTGTATTTACCATATGAAATATTGTGAAATGTTATGTGTAGAAGCTTCATTTTTGATACGAATATAGATGTGAGGTATGATATTAAACTACGTACTAGTTTACGTTTATTCGTCAAAACTAAATGTTCTTTAACATTTTATGTAAATATTAATTCCCTCGATCTCTTAATCCTTGTTAACCGTTAATTTAATTTGAAGATTTCCTGTGAAAATAAACAATTAATCTCATAAAATTATTAGCCTCATCAGGTCAAAGTTCTATGACACCTACTTTGATTATAAACTTGTCGATACCTAGTAGTTATATCATGATATCAATTATTATTTGTATGACTATATTTACGAAGACGTTCTCAACCATCCGTGACCATTAGACACTATAATTTGAATGTTATCAAAAACAATAGTTTAGTAAACAAAGATAAATATTATCTACTTTTACGGTCTGTTAGTTCATGAATTAAGTAATTCACTAAATCTAAGCTCACTCGCGAAAACTTAGTCACGATTACGAATACTTAATTCACTAAATCTAAGCACAGAAAACTCACTCACGATTACGAATACTTGTTTCGAGAATCACCCGAGACGCGTTTACACCTGGACCATGCCTGGTGATCGAGCTCGAAATCAAATAGACTACATAGCAATAGCAAATATATGGAGATCCAGCATCAAAAATACTAAAACCTACTGCTGATTGCGGTAGAGACCACATACTTCTTGTGGCAGAATTTCAAATAAAGCTGAAAATTTGCAATTGCCCAAAAGACAAACCCCACAGGAGGCTAAATTCTACAGAATTAAATGAGTTTCAAACACTCTTTGACAAGCGAATCGATGACCTACCGCATATTACAGTTCCAATGTTGACCAAAAATGGAATAGCCTAAAACATCTAATAATATCCACTCGAGAGCAGGTCCAGAAAAACAACCGCAGTTCCCCTAAGAATGATGAGGATGACTGACAAAACCTGGCAAGTCATAAATGAAAGAAAGATTATCTGTGCCGGAATTCGGATTCAGACAGAAACCAATACCAAAAGCTGACGGCCGAAATACAAAGATTCTGCAGGCAAGATAAAAATGCATACCTAAAGTCTCTCTGTCAAGACATCGATGGCCATCTCCAAAACGCCCACACAAAAATCTTTTCATGAAAGTGAAATCTATCACCCGTGACTTTAAGCCAAAAACCTGAGCTATACAAACTCAAGACGGGCAACTGTTGACAGAGATCAATCAAGTAACCGAGAGATGGAGATCGTATTGTAAGAATCTTTACAAGGATGACCACGAAATGGTTGCTACACCAACACCATGCATTACCTCCAATACAACCATGGAACCCGAAATCTTAGAGTCTGAAATTAATAAAGCCATACAAAAACTGAAGAGGAATAAGTCAGCCGGAAGAGACTCAATCTTTGCAGAGGACCTAAAACATCTAGGAACCAAAGGGGCTCGTATTCTCCGTGATATATGTAACCACATCTGGAAAACAGGCGAGTGGATAAGTGATTGGAAGGAATCGGTACTTATCCCCATTCACAAAAAGGGGTCAACAAAAGCGTGCAGCAATTACCGTAGCCCTCATATCTCATACAAACAAAATTATGCTCTATATAATCAATGACAGACTAAAATCTTATCTGGAATGGCAAATACCATGCGAACAAGCAGGTTTTGTAAAAGGACGTGGCACTAAAGAGCAGATAGTAAACACACGGCAGATGATAGAGGAGAGCCGAGAGTTTAATATGCCTATGCTAATGTGCTTCATTGATTACTCTAAGGCCTTTGATTGCGTGAGATGTGAGTGTCTATGGAGAGTGCTAATTGAAATAGGCGTGCCGGAACACCTATTGATATTGATCTCTAACTTATATTCAGATGTAGAGAACATGGTGAGAATCAACAATGTAATTTCTGGGCCTTTTAAAACAATGAAGGGGGTGCAGCAGGAGTGTATACTATCTCCCATTCTTTTAAATATATACCACCCTGTTCGCATCCTCAGAAGCTGAGCTGACCCAGCTGTTTAGAAGAGTGGAAAGAGAGAGTGAGTTGGTAGGTTTACATATCAAAAAATCAAAAACAAAGCTGATTAGCCTGTCGATCGAACTGACCAACTCACACGTACTAATGAACTCTCAGACCTTGAAGTTGTCTCAGACTTTATATACCTGGGGTCCCTACTATCCAACCAGGGTGGATGTGAAAAAGAAATCAGTAGACGCACTCAGATGACCAAAGCTGCTATGAGCAAGCTTACAAAAATATGGCAAGATCGAAACGTCTCTAACAAAACGAAAATGAGACTAGTGCGATCACTCGTGTTCTCTATCTTCCTATACGGAGTAGAGTCGTGGACAATCCGCTCACGAGAAAGGAAAAAAAATGTCGCGTTTGAGATGTGGTGTTGGCGAAGAATGCTTCGTATCCGTCATGGATCGCTAAAAGAACCAACATATCTATTCTTGAACAACTAAGAGTAAAAACAAGGCTATGCACTTTGTGTTATCAACGAATCCTGAGCTATTTTGGTCACATTATGCGTAGGGAGCCCGACGACCTCGAAAAACTGGATGTGGTCGGCAAAGGCGACGGGAAACGACCGAAAGGCAGGTCTCCTGTATGCTGGACAAACCAGATATGACTACCGACTAGATTGTCAGTACCGCTAGCCTCAAAGCATGCCGAAGACAGACAATCGTGGAGGCAGACTACAACTCAGGCGACGGAAGACTTCCAAAGAAGGCACGACCTTCAGTAATGAAGAACGTGACTATGATGATGAAATCTAAGCTAATCTTTGATCAGACCTCATAAAGACGATAACAGTTTGTGTTGAATCTTAGCATTCCATTACACTTGGCATTGTGAGATAAACTTGAGATATAATTTTCAACGTTGACTGCCTTCTCGATGCAAATGTGAGCGTGGGCTTTTGAATTCAATAACTGAGGGACTAAAATATAGGAGATATTTTAGTTTTCTATTATGCTAGCTTTAGCCCGCAGCTTCCCTCACGTCTGGTTCGGTTATCGGGACAAGAGTTATTCTATTCAGGTCAGCGGCTGGTTGCCGTAGGCGTTTGCTAGCAAAACGCTAAGAAGAAGGTATTTCATATCCTATTCTGATGTCTAAGCTATTATATTCCTGAAAGGTTTCTTGAAAAACCGTTTACTTGATTTTACATAAAAGGTATCAACGGATGGACGTAATCACATTATTTTAAATTATTTCTAGGCAGATAATTATCATGAAGTGGAAACCAATTATACATTTTGAACGTGGTACCATGGTATTAAATAAAATAATTATGCAATAAGAAGAGGCTTCAGCACATACGATCGATTATCCAAAAAGTTATCGTAACGCCCATGTAATGCCAGTAAACACAAATATTACCTATATTTTTCTAGTTTATATATAGTGATTCTTTAAAAGCAGGGCTTCTCTATTTAACCTAATGAAAGGAAAGAGGAACCCACCACGCACCCTCGTATTGACCACCCCAACTATTGCAATAGAAAAAGGTTGACAATACCGAACTCCTCTAAAAGGATAAGGGATATATGAATGGCATGGGTTCCAGGAAAATAGCTGATTTGCAGTATCCCGCTGTATGCGCCGACGATTCTTCGACACGTGTTTCGCCTCTGCACGAGGCATCCTCAGGAGCAATTGGCAACGACTGAGCCTGAGCTCAGTCGTTGCCAATCGCTAGTCTCGGTGTTGGATGTACGACACGTAACATTTTGTACCTTACGAACTTCTCAGATGTGATTCGATGACTGATGACTATTGATTTATTTTCATGACGGTACAAGTGTACCTAATTAAGAACTTTTGTTAATTACTTAGTCTACTACTATAATAAGATAAATCCATGTCAAAATTAAAATTCTGAATAGGTCATTTATCAAGGAAGACTACAGGTTTTATGACATCAGCCCTAAATAACGCGGGTGTAACCGCGGGCTCAGTTAAGTTACAAGTTTAACTAGCAGAAGCCAAGTTGCTTATCCTCGTGAATTGCGCATGCACTATACGTTCATACGTCTGATATCATCCTTTTTTTTTTTGTTTTTTTTTTTTTTTTTTTTCTTACGAGGTGGAAAATCCCTTCGGATCTCCGACTCTTGGGGGAAATAAGAGCCGGAGTATGTGGTGTTTCCACTACAAACCACCTCGACTTCCGCCATGTACCCGTATGTCGGAGGGTGGGGCATCACCAAAGCATTCGTCGCCACCCTCCGACGGGTATTGGCCCGCCAGATGGTCAGGCGGGCCCCGAACAAAACCCCCTTGGCGACGGATTAAGGTGTTGGACTCCGCCGCCAAAACGCCCAGCGGCCGCAGAGGATAGGGAGGACGGCAACGCAACACCGCATCTCCTCTTCCTCTGCGGCCCCACCGCGACGCATCGAATGGTGCGCCCCCATTTGGTCGCGGGAGATTGGGCGCGCGGCAACGCAACACCGACACGCCTCTCCTCCCGCGACCGCACCCGACTGCGAGGGACAGACAGAACTGTCCCCCGCACCCGCACCGTTGGACGCATCCTGCGCAGGCCCCGCTAAGCCCACGCGGAGCGTCCCCTCCTGGATCCCTCTTAGCTTCACCGCGGGTGACCAATCCACGGTTACTGAGCCCCCCCACCACGACAAGGTGGAGATCCCACGGGGGGGACACGGACCGACCCTTTTTTTTTTTTTTTTTTTTGGTATCGGGTTGGAAAATCCTCATGGAGTCCCTCCGCCCCGGGGGAAGGACGAAGGGGACTGTCAGACTCTTACTGACTAAAAACCAACCCGTATTCCTCATGTACCCGTGTGTCGGAGGGTGGGGATTCGCATAAGCATTCGTCGCTACCCCCCGACGGGTATTGGCCCGCCAGATGGTCAGGCGGGCCCCGAACAAAACCCCCTTGGCGGCGGATGAAGGTGTTGGGCTCCGCCGCCAAAACACTCAGCGGCCGCAGAGGATAGGGAGGACGGCAACGCAACACCGCATCTCCTCCTCCTCTGCGGCCCCACCGCGACGCAACGATGGTGCGCCTCCATTTGGTCGCGGGAGATAGGGCGCGCGGCAACCCAACACCGACACGCCTCTCCTCCCGCGACCGCACCCGACTGCGAGGGACAGAAGAACTGTCCCTCGCACCCGCCCCTTTGGACGCATCCAGCGCAGGCCTCCGTCAAGCCCACGCGGAGCGTCCCCTCCTGGATCCCTCTTAGCTTCACCGCGGGTCACCAATCCACGGTTACTAAGCCCCCCCACCACGACAAGGTGGAGATCCCACGGGGGGGACACGGACCGACCCTGAGCCACCCGCATCCATCCACTGCCCGCGATCCCAACAAGATTGTCAGTCCGTCAGGCTTGAGTAAACTAATTATAATTTATTTATTTATTTATTTATTTATTTATACTTTATTGTACACTTATACATACATTGGTAGAAATTTTCTGAACAAGTAAGTACAAAGGGCGGCCTTATCGCTGACAGCGATCTCTACCAGGCAACCTTTGGATGGATATTATTGGTCGGAAATAAATGGTAGTTGCAAGTGTACATTTGTAAAAATATATTAAATATATAAATTCGTGTAATAACATATATTCATACAAATAAATACTTAAATATTAATATATAAAATATTAATACATACATACAAATAAGTATACAATATTTAAATAAATACATACATATACCTATAATGTAGAATGAGAAAAGTTATAATGATAGATAGTGATCCTTTACCATTGCTTTAAATCTAGTTATAGTCTGAGCCTGTCTTATGTGTAACGGTAGGGCATTCCATAAGCGAACAGCAGTAACTGAAAAGAATTTGTTATAAAATGCTGTGGAATGAACCGGCATTTTCAGTTTCAAATTTTCTGATGACCTTAAATAACGGTTATGCGTATCATGGAGGAACTCGAATCTTCCTTTAAGATAGGTGGGAGTAGAAGGGTTAAATAATATATTATAAAGTAAAGAGAGAATGTGAGAATTCCGGCGATGTCGTATGGGTAACCACTTGAGCTGTGCTCGAAATTGTGAAACGAGATCATATTTGCGTAATCCAAATATGAATCGTATACAGACATTTAGAAGGCGCTCAAGTTTGTCAAGCTGGTTTTCGGCGATATCTAGATAGCTGACATCTGCATAATCAATGATATAATATAATATATAATATAATATTAGCCGTTCAACGGGACATCAAGCCTCTTTAACCGATTGCAAAAAAAGGAGGTTCTCAATTCGTTGGAATCTTTTTTTTTTTAAGCACAACTCCTACACTAGAGTAAATCCTGTGTCGCAAAAAACTACCCAAACTTGAAACAGCAATCAGTGAGTGTTGTTTGGTATGGGGATCGAACCCACTACACTCGGTACAGTCCAAAACGGCAAGGCGTCTGCGAAAACCATACCTAAGATCACATCTACGTATGAAGTGCATTGTCATCCGCCTATAGAATCATGTATTCATCGAATGATACATAAGAAGGCTGATGATATAAGAACTTTATTATTCCATAACGATCTTATATCGTCAGACTTCTTATGTTTGACTTATGACCCTACCGTCCATTCTTACAGGTTTGTATAGGAGTACAGTACGTGCAGCTGTATCTACGAATCTTCTCATCATGATCCTATCGCTGCCCCAGTTGCGATCCGAGATTTTCGCCTCAAAGCCTGGAATCCGCTTTCCGGCTGTACCTTTTCCACTTAGTACGGTCTTTGGCATCCCTGGCTAGTCGATTGACACGACGTTAAGCCAGCATTTCTTGGGCAATCTACTAATCATGACTAATATCACATCCAATACAGGGTTAGGTCAAAAATAAAACGATGTCATACAAATCCAACGTAATGCTTTATTTTACAAATACTATTTAATCGCCGTCTAAACGTAACACTAAAACGTACCAAGTATAACTTCATTTGGAGACAGCGCACTATATACAGAAATTTTCAACATTCAATAATGTAAAGTTATAAGACACATTAAAACGTTTCATTACATATCTATTTGTTATTACTCTAATAATTATCTACCTACACACTGCGAACGCACGTTTTTATCTTTTACATACATGGTGTAAAATTAACTATATAATAATTTATCATTAAATAATTATTTAGGTAATTACAGTATCATAAATACGTTATTTTCAATCACTAATCTAATAGCAAAATAAAAACAAGTTAGCAATTATCTGTGAAAATAATTTTCAAGTTTACACCTTTTATGAAAATGACATAGTATCAATATTATATTGCAAGCTATTTACAATTTATGGGATAGTATGTCAGTTTATCAGTTTAATTCAAATAATATATTATGAAAGGAATTTCTGTGATCATTCAATAGTTGTGATATTCAATAATTGTGGTATTTTAAAAATATCTTCATAGTGTGGAGGATAAAGGTGTGGTGTTCCTCCAACTAGAGGGAGGAGCCTCTAACCAAGCTTGGTGGTCGTACTTGGTGGCCTGCAGGCCGACGGAAATACTTTCGACGTTTTATATATGCCGCTTGGCTCGCGAAAGTTGATATCGCGGTTCAGGATTGTTTGAATTCGCGTTGCTAGGTGGCGAGTGTCGACCTAGTTCTTTCGTCATTGGTTAGATGGCGTTGTGCGGATGTTAGAAATAATTCAATGGTAATATTAAAAAAATACCGTACATATTCAGACTCTGAATAAATACTCTATTAAATGAAACGTGAAACACATCAAGGGTCACATACAATTTTTCAATATGGCCTATATAAAAAGAGGTTCAATAATATCATATTAAAATTTTACTTTTTATAGAGGTATAATAAAAGCTTCTTATAGACAAAATGACTTTGATATTTTTTCTCTACAATCGTTTTATTTTTACATGATCAAAGATAATATTCAGTCAAATTCTTACGTACTTCTAAGCTGACAATAAAATTTAAAAGACGAAGACATAAAAGTGACTAAAATAACCACAAACGCCTAGGAAGACTGACTGGCAGTATTTATAGTTCTTTTAAAAGTGGCTGAGAAAAACAAACAAGAAATATAAAACACAAGACAAGACAGAGAATAAAAACAATAACAATGTTTCATTTTACTTGGTACTCATTTCAAGCAAAAAATATCAATTTGAAATTTTCGTGTACCTGTTTGAAATATAGGATTAATTAAAATGATAATTCGATCACAAAGAGGAATGTAATTATTTTGAATGAAACATATTTGAAGCGAGAGATTCAAAGAAAAGTTAAAATTGCTATCAGGAATGTATAGAATTTGGCCTTTGAAATCAATAAATTTGAAATCTAATTTAAATAAATGCTTATAAAATATCAAATCGATGTATAACATAACCTTAAAAATTCAAATCAAATAATACAAATTTTATTGAAGTTGTTTGTAACACTTGTAATAAAAACTGTCACTGTCGCTACTTAATGAAAATTTCCATTGAAAAACGTCTCAAAAAATACCCAATACCTGTATTGATAGAACATTGTCTATGCGGTCAACGATTTTCTTTCAAACCGCATCCAATCTGGTTTCTAAGTTAAGCTACGTCACTAGACGACTTTATAAAATAAGAATCGGTTCTATTTAACAAAGATTAGATGCTCTTTCTCATAGGTTTTGTGTCATGGTTGAAGATTATGGTTACTATCTTCTGTATGGTCTTTACGATATTGTTCCAAGGATCGCAACGTGTTCTGCAGAATTTTCATATTTTATTTTTGTATCTAGCTGCGTGGTGTGCGAATGTGCTATGCGGACGACTAAACTGTTGGCACCATGTCTATTATGATATGGATCTTGTGGTACCAACTTGTAGACTGATTTTTCGTTCATTTAAAAGTGTATATGTCGCAGCGATTTTGTCAAAAACGTGATATTATAATTTAACTAGTGAAATTATAACTTCACAGATTATAGTCAATAACGACCGGTTCGTATAATTTCATGGGCTCTTTGTAATTTCACTGGGCCGCAATAGCGATATCATAAAAAATCTAGGTATATTATGAGTTGAGTTTGTGGTGAGAGTCCCGTGAGTTCTGATTGGTCAAATGACTTAATCAGTCTCACAGACTTACGTTGAGGGAGCCCTGCTTCGCAGGGCTCCCTCAACTTAACTTAAGAGGCATCGCCATAGCTAGTAATAAAATTTAAACATTGTTTTCAAAGACCTGTGTCTTATTTCCTAACTCTATGTTCAATACAGCTGGTAACGAAAACGGACCAATCAGCGATTGCTCTGATAATGTAACGGCTTTCTTAAACCAGTGTTATTGTCAAAATATCACTGACTTACAATTTCACTGTATTGGTCTACTGAAATTATAATGGCACTGAAACTAGCCCGTTAAATTGTAAGTAAAACCAACAATTGATTATAATCTGGGTAATTATAATTTCACTTTTGAAATTATAATATCACGTTTTTGATCAAATCCCTGCGACATAATTATATAATTTTAGCGTTTGTGAAACTTTGTTGGTACTATAGTACGTAGGTATAGGTGCTAGACGGCATTGATACCGTAAAGGTTTTAGCGACCGCATCTCTGTTTAAGACTACCCCGAGGTATTGCGTATTCGATATCTACGCGAGATTACGTTTAGTGTTTTCAGAAATTGTTGTTAGAAAAGTCTCAAGTGATTTAGGATTTAATGCTAGTGCCAAGGTTGGATTATTGAAAATTAAGGAGAAATGGATTGAATAATATGTATGCTCGCAAGTGAATAGTCGATTATGTTAATAGGAATAATGATATTCATTATTCCCTTTTATAATTAATCTAAGACTTCAAATTGTAATATTCTATTAGTATTCAATGAAATATACTAATTATATGCGTACTTCTGTCAGCAAAAGTTGTACATATAGCCTTCATTGCACCGCGATTTCACTTCAAATAAAATGTTCACTTGCAAATTGCTGATGAATTTTGTTGAGACTTCCCTTGCATACTAAATTTTCATTTCATTTCAGGATGACATTGATGTAGGACTTCAAACTGCGCATGAATAAAGTCAAATATCGTGTGAAACCGTTAACAAGATTGTCAGCACCAAATTCAATTAGCTAAATCTACTTCGACTAGAATATGGGACACCTGCATAAATTTTAAAAACAATCGATATTGTGTTGCTTGCGTCGAACGTCTCCATTACGTCGGCTACATGGCTCGTCGGCCCAAGAATGGCTCTTGAGTGGCGAGCGTGTGAAAGCGCAACGTTAAGCACCGCCTGCCTTGGCAGATATACCAAGTTGAATATTAAAAGCGAAATAATTATGTGATGGAGTTTCTTTATTGCAAATGTCATCTGAATACAAGTTTTTGTTCATTCGCTACAATTGCTCTATTTTTAGATTAATAACGCCACTTTTTGAAATCGCTCTTTCTAAAACTACCTATTTATCATCATTGTCCTTACTTATAATCTATACGACTCACAATATTTTCCGTCACCGTTTAGCAAGTCATAATTTGATACTCTTTTGGTTGGTTTGAACCATCGATATATATGTACTAAAGTACTAGATGTAGCATTCAGAACATTTACTTTGTTCAAATGCTTTGCATGAACATACCGGCAAAGCAATCTAGTGTCACTTTGACTTTCCTGCGGTGTTGGTCCGCTTCGTTTATTGACTGTGTGGCGACGATATATCGATTAATTTGAATCAGAACTTGTATCTGTAGAAGCGTTAGTCAATATTTTAAATTATTTATGTAAATAAAAGAGTTAAATGTATCATAATACCACATTAAAATGTATTTCTTTATATTTATGTGACGTCATTTACGATCATAGACTAACTACTATGCAGAAATACATTGCAAGTGACTGTAGGTAAAATATATGACTAAGACCAGACTTCGTGAAGGTATTGGTTTTAAAAGTTTTTTAGTTTGATTAATGTTATAAAACCACTAATTCTGTGTTCTTTTTATTTTTTGGTATATTGATCGTAATAACCGTATTAACGAATATTTCAACACTTCATCATAGTAGGTACACATTTGCAGTTATAGAAAAATACGCAAAAATAATATTGAACCATGAGGCCAAAACAGATCCTGATTTCCATTATACGACCAATAGACAAAAAACCACAACATTAATTGTGTTTGGTGGCAATTGAATAGTTATTAAAATTTATTTTTGACCATTTCTTGATAGAGTAAATTTAACTGCAATTTTAAATATTTTTTTAGGCAGGGGCCCGATTCTCCTAAATATATTTGTTCAAAATACAGTTTCGATATAATGTCAGTGTCACAAATGCTATTCTCCTAAATAAACAGATATTTGAATGAAATTGTAATGAGATCGTAAATTGAAACAAGTGTCAAATATGTGTCAACGACGAACTGTTTATTTCTGATTATACGATAATGACATTTGGTTAGCAGAATACCGATTTTGAGTCAATTCAAAATACAATCTCATTCCGTTCAAAATATAATTTCAATGTCATATAAAATAGGAGAATTGGCCCCCTTTTTTTTTTTTTTTTTTTTTTGGTATCGGGTTGGAAAATCCTCATGGAGTCCCTCCGCCCCGGGGGAAGGACGAAGGGGACTGTCAGACTCTTACTGACTAAAAAACCAACCCGTGTTCCTCATGTACCCGTGTGTCGGAGGGTAGGGATTCGCATAAGCATTCGTCACTACCCCCCGACGGGTATTGGCCCGCCAGATGGTCAGGCGGGCCCCGAACAAAACCCCCTTGGCGGCGGATGAAGGTGTTGGGCTCCGCCGCCAAAACACTCAGCGGCCGCAGAGGATAGGGAGGACGGCAACGCAACACCGCATCTCCTCTTCCTCTGCGGCCCCACCGCGACGCAACGATGGTGCGCCTCCATTTGGTCGCGGGAGATAGGGCGCGCGGCAACGCAACACCGACACGCCTCTCCTCCCGCGACCGCACCCGACTGCGAGGGACAGAAGAACTGTCCCTCGCACCCGCCCTTTGGACGCATCCTGCGCAGGCCTCCGTCAAGCCCACGCGGAGCGTCCCCTCCTGGATCCCTCTTAGCTTCACCGCGGGTCACCAATCCACGGTTACTAAGCCCCCCCACCACGACAAGGTGGAGATCCCACGGGGGGGAGAATTGGCCCCCTGGACTTCAACCCACGACCACGACGAACCGTGTTGATACCGTACCGACTAAGCTACTCAAGCCACTTCGTCATAGTTTTTTTTTTTATTATTGGTTTCCTTATGCCATGTATTCACTAGGGGACAAAGTCGCTCGACTTATCGCGTACAGTCGCATGACATTTACGTGCGACTGTCCCGCGACAATGTCGACCGACATTTTGCTCGTCCACATACCGGCATTGTGATCAAGATGTCGCCTAGGTGTTAACACAGTTTCGTTGGTAGTGTGGACCAATGAAGTGTGCTATAATCGCGGGTAGTCGCGGAACAAATAGCAACACACGTCCTCACAAGTCAAATGCCGTCGGAAACTGTCGAGGGACACGAAGTCGCGCAAGGTCGACGCTATCGGAGCGTCGACAAGCGACTTGTTCCCCGACACGTAGATGTCGCCTGCGATGTCGGGCGATGTCCCCCGCGACGTCGCTCAACACGTAGAATTCGTGTCGGGCGACAAGGTCGCGCGACAAATGTCCCCTAATGTATACGAGGCTTTATGGTAGCACATACCTAGTGCCATCTGCCACATGTGTAGGTTTAGAACTCTGTGGTCAGCAAGGGCATCTTTACAGAATGACAAACAATCCTGCCTTATATATTAGGATATTTTTAAGCAATTCTCATAAGTAGTAAGATAAATATAAAGTTTAAAAATTAGAATTATTCGTGAGGCAACTAAGGCAAGTCTTGAACTTACGCCCACGAATACATTTTTCTATTTTGTAATAAAAACATCTGAATATGTTTATAGATTCTATTTTTTTACTTAAATAAACTCCCAGCAAATAATTCATTTTATTTTCATAAATAAACTGTTCTTATTATGTTGATGAAATATCGTAGGCAGAAAACATCTCTTCTGTGATGTAAATAGTCTTTGCAAATGGCAATAAGCAGCCAGTAGCGTTAGAGAACTATTGGATACTCATTGGTAAGATGTCAGGACTTGTTGTTGTTGATTGGCTATAATAATAACTAGACACTGTAAGTCATTGGCGCTGCTTGCGCCTGCGTGTTGCGCTATAGTACGATTAGACGTCATACATTAGACAATTTGAACAAAATATTTGTAGGGAATGCTCCGTCTATTGTTAGAGTATATGTCAATGGTTTGAACTTGAGAGAGTCTGTTAATCTCGCCGCTAGGCTATCACTGCCTTGTATAGGGTTCTTAACTCAAAAGGTAAAATAGAACGGATGACAGCACAGAAAACGAAGTAATCCACTTTGTTATCCATTTTTGTCTGTCCGTTCATCTATCCGCCTGTTGTTTAAAACTCCGGTTTGCAACTATCACATAGAGGCATTGTATCGAAGAAGCCATGCCAAGTGAGGTCCTTTTTATTAAAGACCTTTGGTATTCTTCCTCAATTTTAGGTTTTGCTGTAGTTCGCGTAGTAGAAGTCATCGTAATTTTAGCCGAAAGACGTCCATTGCTGAACATTTTCC
The DNA here is from genome assembly GCA_944739405.2 of Euclidia mi. Classification (NCBI taxonomy): domain Eukaryota; kingdom Metazoa; phylum Arthropoda; class Insecta; order Lepidoptera; family Erebidae; genus Euclidia; species Euclidia mi. The sequence continues at coordinate 57,568,607 of OX123190.2, forward strand.
ACATAGGTAGTGGTATTTAGAGTAACATGTTATTAATCTGTACAGGCGGAAAACTGCATAATAACAATTAAATTTTTAAGTTCTTTAATTTTTACTCCTTGTAAATATTAATTAGTTTTATTAAATTATTTTAAGTCTTAATTTATATCTTAAACTATATCTCCAATTGTTAATTGTTTTATGGAAATAAATACTTATCATAATAACAATTATTTGGATGGTTTGGAGTGATTTATTGAAAATCATTAATCAGCGTAATTTTACTACGCAGCCACGCAGCAGGTGGCAACTAGTAAGTTGAATACATAATGAACTTAAACACTGCATAGCAATCTACATTAAACTCGGTACAAAAGAATACAAAAAAAGCTTAAAAGTATTGTTCGTACTGTACCTAATGTCTTAAGCAAAGGACCGTATTTCCCTTTTCTCTGATATATCGCGTCTGGACACGCAAGGCGCGTACATCACTGTCGCACGTTGACATTTTATAGACAACATCACTGTTTTACGTTCACTTTATATTGCTAGAAGAGGCTAGAAGGCTTTGTTTCAAGAATGTACTTATGTGTTAAACTGACTTGAATATGATATGTGATTTATTGAAAATCTATCGTGGTGATGTACGTGAAGATGGTATCCTTGTATCATACGTAATATCTACTACTCAAAATAAGATAAATTAAGTTGTACTTCTGTTAAACGTTTGTCATCATCATAATCAGCCTTTAACAGTCCACTGCTGGACTAGGCCTCTCCTTAGAAAGGAGGAATTGGTCTACTATACCACGCTGGCCAAACGGGTTGGTATAGGGTTTGTATCAAGTTTTCCTTCTCTTACAGTGCTGTTCTCTGCATAATATGCTCCCTTTGTCGGCTCTTACGACACCCATGGGATGATATGGGGTGGTTACAATTCGAATTCTTAATTCGTCACCACACGGACATTTTGTATTCATATTATAAAGAAAAAACCTTCATCCCTGTGTTGCATTCTTAAAATAGGAGTAGAGTCTCAAATAGGCGTCGAAAATTACACTTCCAGATTTTTTTCGAGAAATTGAAACGTTTCAAAAACATACTTCTACATTGAAATAGATACGTTGAACATTATCATTAAACTAAATTAATGTCAAACAATAAACTGGTAATATTCAGAACTTCTCACCTGAATAACAGTGGCCTACTTTCTTGTCCAACCAGATTTGTCACAGTATTAGCTTGCGCACAGAGTTACTGCCGTCAGATCTCCGCAACCTAACGGATAGTTGTAATATGATTTATACCAGTGTCAGAATGTTTGAGGGTAGTTCCGTAGTATTCCGGTTGTTGTCACTTTACTTCGAGCCAAGACCTGACAAGGTCAAGATGATTTTAGGAGGAAATAAGAATTTTAGCTTTTTCAATGTAATTTCATTCTTCTCTCCTTTTTTATTGCTATTACGTAAAAACATGTTATTTATTTTGTAAAATTTTCATAATTAGGTACATTACAGATAATTAATTATAACTATATACATTACTATCTTAAATAATCATACTGTCTAACAATATATATGTACATAAAACTAAAAATAAAAAGTACCATAATAATATGTGTGTTTAGGCGTCGTAGAATGCCTCCGCATCAATATCATCGGGTAACGTGCTCAGAAGGCTGGCAGCATTGCCACGCTGGATGACAATGCTGATTCTTTGAGCAAAGAATAAACCAGCTTTCTGGTCACGTGCGACGTCGACTCACCTTTTAGATATTTCTCAGTATAAAGAACGAGCGCTCGGACCCCATGAGCCTAGCGTTTCCACCCCTAACAGCTCAAATACGTAATTAGCTACTAGATTACTGTATTTTTTCGCCGTTTGAGGGTTTTCGCAGATGCAGCAGCAGCGCCAGCATGGCCTCCCGAGCTTGGAACATGGGATGGCGTGAGGGTGTCTACGGAGGTTGCGTCCCACACGAAAGGCCTACCCATTTTCCATGGCAACAGTGACATACCGTCAGGTCTCTTTCCGTCGTCGCGTACCAAACCATTTGGTTCTAGTACAGCTGGTACACCAGACGCGACAAGAGCACGACGGATTATGTCATTTAGGTGAGCATGACGAGGAATTCTACCAGCGCTTCTGCTGCAGGATAGCCCATGGTGTCCGAGACTATCGACGTCTTCTCCACAATGACATCGATGCGGAAAAACACACGGAGCACCTAAACGGAGACAAGTGGCGATACGGAACGTCTCATCGTCCAACATGGTTCCTATGTTGGACGATGGTAGTGCCTGAAGACATAGACCGGATTCCCATTCCTCCACAGCCAGCAAGCGAGCACGCTCTGTAACATTAAAAGATGTATCCAAAAGAGTTTTCCTCACAATGTTATAAAGCGGCGCGTCTCACTGTATTTGGGAGAATAGGTTGGTGGGCAAATCAGTGTTTGGACAAGCCATTTTTCAGGCGTTTATAGCTTCGGTTTTGTACAGCACTTCTGAGTTAACTGGTGTAGGTGATAATATTTTCCTAGTTAACTCTTCCGTGCTGTGAACCAAAGACACGAACACTGGTAAACTGACACTGGAAATTTTGCAAACGCCGAGCCCACCCAAACATATGGGCAAAGATGCCAGGCTCGGTCGTCCAAGTCTACATTTTTTTTTTAAAGTAACTTGTATAATTTGGTCGATTTGTCCTAATAGTGTTATTTTTTTCCAAAGTTGCAATGATCTTAAGGCATGAGTAAATTTTGGGACGAAAAAGCAATAAAGAATAATATTATAAGCCGAATGTATATTAATTTTGAATACACGATCTAAAATTTCACAAAAATTTTGTATTTTTTCTTCTAAGAAAGAATCAAAAGCTTCTTCAAATACGGGCGAACCTAGGAGGCGAAATTAACTCTTTTCAATAATTTTGATGTTTGGTGCCAAATGATTAAATTTAGATACTATCGAAAGTTTTTTTGTAGAGTCTGTTGTATTTATAAACAACTCAAACTTACTAGAATTTAGTTCCAAGCCAATAGATGCGAATTTATTTTTAATAAAAGCTAAATCTTTTAATACTATGTCTAGATCTCCTCCTAGGTTTCCGTCGTCTAAATACCATACATTAAATTTAGAATTTATTTGCCGAATAATGGGTTGTATAGCTAAGCTAAAAATTACTGGTCCAAGTGGGTCACCTTGTTGGCATCCAACTGCAGATTCCAAAAGATTGTACTGATATAGTAATTTTGTGGGATACCTGTAACATTGCCAAAGATATTTGTAAATTTTAGGGGTTCCTAATTTTGCCTGTGCCAACAAAGTGTCCCTATTCACTACATTGAAGGCGTTCTTCAAGTCATCCTTCAGAATGACCTCCCCATCACCACTGCCAAGATACGTCGTAAGGGCATGTATAGCAGCCTCACAACCTCCCTTGGAACCAAAACCTAGTTGGAGAGGTTGGAATTTATCAGATAGCTTCCTGCTGTAAAATTTACAGCATACCTTAGCTGCTATACGCCGGTAAGTGCAACCCACGGCAATGGAACGGATGCCACCATCTCTCTTGTTAAGGGCGCACAGGTTCGCCCCATACATGATATCAATGATAGCATCGTCCACATTACCGGAGAGCATCATATTTACTAGCGCAGTCAACTCCTTCAGAAGTGTATCGCCAGCCACCCCAGCACTTGCACACACAAGATCTTTTAGATGCTGTGGTGCCAAGGCATCGAGGCCACCTGCCGAGCCACTTCGGAAGGAGCAAACCGCTGCTAAGACGTCCTTGGCCGTGGTGATCAGATGTTCTGATTCACTGTCGGGAGCTTCAGAAAAGGAAAGATCATTAATGGGCGCTGGATGCTTGCTTTTCAGACCCGCAAGCGTATCTGGAGAGCAAAGCGCCACCACATCACTGCTGAATAAAAGTCTAGGCGCGCCCCGTATGTCGCCTTCCCTCAATTTGGATTCCACATATTGATACAGAGATTTATGTTTATTTGACATGAATTTAGGGTCTAAAGTGTTGGCTGAAATTTGACAATTATATTTAATTTGAGATGTTAATGAATTTTTGCCTGCCTGGTTTTTATCAACATGTAGAATCCTATAAGGGAAAGTTATTAATTGCTCCAAGGCCGCTTTTGAGTTCTCCCTTAAGACAAGACCAATGCATTCAGCCAATTTTTTTGACACTGATGGTCTTGCCCCACGGGGAACTGTTTTGACTATAGGAACCGAATGTTTTAATTTAGATAGAGTTTGCCAAAAAGGAATTTGGTTGTTGTCTCCTGATATAGGTGGTGAAGATATTGAAGGGCCCGAAAGCACATTTTGGGATTTATGTACTTTGCCAAAATGTACTTTCAAGCCCCGCTTACCTTTGAAAAAACGGTCCTGAGAACAGTCCGGACAGCGCACCAGACCAGTCAGCGATGTGGTAGGTTGACTGACACTAACTCCCGTATCGCCAGTGTCATTGTAATCTTCCATACATACAATATTTACAGAAATAACACAATAAAAATCCTTACTTTAAGATAAAAATATACACAAACATTGTATCATAAATAATATGTACAAACTGTCAATGTTCAATTTCTTTTAAAAGTGCTATAAAGAATAATAATTTGTTTTCAGACTCAATAATAGCTTTTAACCCATTGTCTGCTATGTTCTCACTTCTGTACGCCAACTCACACTCAGCCATGCGTGTGCCAGCCATGCTGCGACAGTGGGCCTGACGAAGTATCCATTGTGGGTGGTTTATTGCTTTTATTTGTAGGAACAGTTCTTATATTGTAGGAAATATTTATTATATTTTATCGAGCGTTGACAGCAGGTGCTTCTTAGGTGGGCGGGGGCTTCTTGGGTTTCACAGATTTATGATGGTATATGTCTTCCGCTGGTTAGGCAAACTGTGTTCATTATGTTAATAATATTATTACGTAAATTGTAAGCACCAATAGAAGCCCAGTTATAAAATTATTTATTATTATTTATAAATTTTTACTTAGTTTTTTACTTGACATTTCTTGACAACAACAAGAAACCCACATTCAAAGTCAATTTCGAATATGCCTATTATTTAATGCGTAACTTCCTTTTATTATAGAATTTGATTTCGTATAAGTACCCACTTAAAGATATAAAATATTGTGTTAAAGACATTGTACTACCGAGAAAACGAAGGTAAATTTTGCGTTGATTTGTTCAACTTAATCTTACTAATTTCTTAGAAGGAAAACCTGTTAAGGAACCATATCATAACATGGCAACTTTGAAAGCATACATTCTGGAAAATGTGTATGGCAGTGAAAACCGAAACCTGTGGCGAGAATCATAGTGTAAAACGCATTTAGGTAAGTAGATCGGATAACAGGCGTGATCTACTCGTAAATATACTGAACTTGCTTCTAAAGAACTGTAATCAGTTCCTTAGAATCCTTGTAATCAAGGATGAAGTGGTTTAAGCGGTCCCCACATCGTTTGGCACTGCGCCGAGTGTGATGGGGTTGACCACCGAGACAACACCTTGTGGGACACACAAACTGATTAAATATTTATAAAGTCCTCCTAGATACCTCGTTTTAATCCTTAAAAAATAAAGAACTAAGCGAGTATTTAGAACATACGCGACACGGAATCTTTATACTTATATCATGTATTGTCAATCAAAAGATTCCTTCATTCGTCTCATTTGTATGCATAAACCACTAACTCTAAAAACAGTAGCATATAAAAATAAGAAGACGAAGACGCAAGAAAAATTGTAATAAAAATAACCGAGTGACGTCGGTCTAGTTAAAAATGTAAACATCGGGACAAGTATTTAGAGCGAAGGACATAACGTTGGCAAGGTAACGATATTTTCAATGTTACTTTGTAGCGAACTGTGAAATACTTTGGTAAGCCACGTTGTGTGGTATACCTGCATTTTTAGGCTTGTTATTCAGTTTCAAATATATTTTTACGGTTTCACTTTGCGTGTTCTCGCTTAAAGAGATAGTGGGTTTACTGTTGCGATGTTGTTTGGCTATACGTTTTAGTGCAACCAAGTTATGAATGTAGCGAATACTCTGGGTTACACGTTATTATGGTTATTGCTGTTGAATATACTATGGACTATGGAGTTGTATGATAGTAAAAGTAGTCTGGAGAATAAAGTAACCGCTGTTGTGTATGTATTTCAAAACGGCGTATTCACTCATTCACATTTGAAACTTTCTAGTAATGTCGTTAGATTATTCAATGAGTGCCTTTTTTTAGTTTCACTTAACATCCCCTTTAGAAAATCTGACGCGCTCGATTTTTTTAACATTTTGAAATCTTACCTCCATTATGCAAACGATCAGATTAACATTCCTACTTTATTAAAAATACGTACGACATATATGCTATCAATATCTGACGCGCTCGAGTAAATCCCGAAATCCCATGGGCATATTCATGGGCTCACTTACTATAAGTAATACGTTATCATTTTCTAATTTCATGAACACTTAAAAACCAAATTGGTCAACAAGTGAGCTTAAGATTTCAAAAGATTTACGGCTTAAACTATTGCTACAGCTACTTTGTAGTAAAAATTCTATATGCTTCAAGAAATTAAAGTTTACTGAGTAAAATACTCAGTGTACGCATTCCTAAACAATTTTCATGTTTACCCAATATATTACTCGCGTCCTCGATAAAATTACCTCATTCTACTTGAGATTGCATCTGTCATTCCCTGTTATTCATTTTAAGCATTACATCAATTTAAAAAGAGGTAGGCGGCCAACCAAAATACCAATCTTTCTCGTTACGAAACATGTAAAGCAAACCTTAAGAAGACAAAACTATTCATCGATTCGAAAGCCAAAAAGCTTCTAAGAAACCTCACAAGAGCTTTTGTGAATAAAAATTGCGGACAAGGTAAGCAAAGCTCTGAGACTGAAAGGTAAAGGCGCTGAGAAAGTGGAATCGGACTGAGAGCCAGGTCGAAAGTAAGTAAGCCGGGCATTAAGGCATTGCAGACCAAAGTCTCAGCCTGTATTTGCTTAGGTACAACCGTATTGTACGCAAGAGTGTTGTAATACCTTAACAAGGTTCGGGATTACGTATTAACGGTGCAGTAGATTCAGTAAAGTCGAATGGATCTGTAAGAACGGCGCTGTTTCCTTTTAGTTCTGCACGTATAGTAATTGCTCAAAGTTTGGCTTTGGTGGAACAAATGCAGCTTTGTATTGCTATATAAAAAGTTTCGTGTTTGCAAGAACCAATAATTAACATTTGTTTCTTGTTTAGTATGAAATAGTTAATAGAGGTTCATATTCACCCTTTCATCAGTCAGTTAGTCGTATAAATAATTCACTTGACCTATTAAATGCCTTCTATCGTACAGATGGCGCCCCTATAGCTTTCACATTGGTCGACACGTTTCGACCTTTCTACTTCCAAACTTAAATGATATTGTAACGTAATACTACACGTATTGCGTTATAATATCTCGCAGGCGCTTAACGCCAGCTTAGCCGTTCGCAATATTACCAAATATGGTCATGTTCACTAACCAAGGCAGTTGTGAGTCATAGGCCTATATCTATATAAGATGGGTGCGCGATCTAAGTCGATCACTTGCCCTACACACCGTCTCGCTGATGGTTGTAGTAACTACAACTACAATCCTACTTCTCTTTCTACTGTCCCGCGGGGGGTAAGCATATTCTAGTTGTCTGTGTGCCTATACGTTCTGTCTGTAGTATCTGTGTCTCCTAAGCATAACAGCCGATCTAGGGACCGCCTGTTCCTGACCGGTTGTTGTGTATTCTCTATGCTGTTTCCAGTTCTTCCTACGGGCTCACTGCACCTGTCTTCTCTCTACGGGCTACAAGCCACGAGCTTCTGGCGCCGTGCCGCTACTAGCCAACTGCCACCCAAGCCTCCGTTCCTGCCTACGAGCTCCTACAGCCAGGCCATGGACGCCTGAGCCTGACCGCTCGGCCCACATCGGCTGCACCGCCTGAGACCCCGCTCAGCCCGAACCTCGAACACAAAGCTGCCTGCGCAGCGCATCTTGGCCAGCTCATCGGCGACCCTACGAGCAGCTACCCTGCGAGCGTCGGAGAGCAGCAGGAGTCTACGCTCCAGCCCTCAGGCCAGTGCTTACCTAGTTCGGTCATACTGAATGTAAGTGGTAGTGAGACATAATATAGAACCTGTTCAGCCTAGCAGTGTTTCTCTCGAACCCCGACATCCTACTTGAGATCCCCCGTCTCAGTGGCGCCCAACCCTATTTGTCTCACTTCCAATTACTGCAGTTGTTCTTGTTTAGGAGGTCAGTCTTTGTAAACGAGGAGGTGCAGACATCAGCGAACCGGTACGTACTATTTAACTTGTGTATATATGTGTTTGCTGTCTATCTTTAATTTCTATTCTTGTATAACTATTATGTGTTATCTTACTATTGCCTAATTCAAACAACTACCGATTCCCTACGTAACTGTTCGCAATTTGAAATAACCGTTTTTTGTTTTTGCAAGTCGCAAAAATATCTATTGTCTACATTTTTACACCGAATCGTCGTAGTTTCTTTGTAAAGCAGAACGATTGCACACAGAGGGCTGTAATATACTTACGTTCTTTTCCTATCATACACTTCATTTCATCATGAGCACTAACCCCATTAAGTACTTCCTACTTAATAAAAATGAATTGGCCTACGAGGTACGAGGAGCCGGCTACCTCTGTTTTAGGTTTACGGAAGCAGCTACCTAAACTACTCGAGCTGATTCCGAATGACGAAATCCTAGAGTCAGGCCTAGACATAGCAGATGACTTCAAGGGAGCTAGCCTGTCAGTTGCCGATTTAGATTCGCGAATCTCTTCCCTTAAGGAACTATACGACCACAACTTGGCGAAGCGAACTACGGCTTTGCACAACTAGGTCTACCACAGATTGGGCAGATTAGACAAATCCGAACCTAAATACGGCAAGAAAATATCTGACCTGACTGAACGCTTTCGGTTGCTGTCGGCAGAGCTATCTAAGATAGAACACTCGGATGTTCCGTCGGCGGAAGTCGGAGTCACGATGACTTGCACGGATTCAACCCCTGCACAGGCAGCGTCGACTCCGGTAACTGTCCACTGTGAGCATTTGAGGGTTGGCGAACTATCGAAACTCAAATTCGATGGAACAGGCTGCGTTCGCGAATGTCTACAACGCGTGACGGAATTTAGGACGGTTAGAAATCTACCTGCCAATAGATTATTCGATTACGCGTCCGAAATTTTTACGGGTAATGCGTTACACTGGTTTCGCGGTGTTAAATATTCCATTTCTACATGGGACGAATTAGCTAGTAAACTCACAGCTGATTTTATACCGTACGACTATGATTATAAACTTTTAGCCGAGATTCGTAATCGTACTCAAGGGCAAACTGAGGGTATAATCATCTATTTATCAATTATGTTCCAACTTTTTGCGCGATTGTCACCGAACACGGTACTAACCGAACATGAAAAATTAAAATTATTGCTTCACAATATATAGACTTATTCTACAGTACTACGGCTATAGACACTATAGACACTCTAAAAACACTATGTCTAAACTATGAGTAGTTCCAGTGTTTAAGTGCACAATTTCACAAACCTAGTTACCCTACGTCTAACACAGTAGCACCTGATTTAGCTTACATAAATAATAAGGACACGCACGGTCACTATAATAATTCACAGTACTATAAACCGTCTAAACTAAAAAACTACGCTTCTGTCGCATCTATAAATGTCGAACCGAACGATACACCTGTGCCTAACCTACAACACTATAATGTCAACATGATATCTAAATCAGCTGTTCCTACAAAAATAACTAATAAGAGGTGTGTGTTTTGCCCGCGATGCCGTTCAACTGATCACTCACTAGGGACGTGCAAGCGAGAACGTTATCCGATATGTTTTAATTAGGTTCCTAAGTTTTGTTATGGAGTCATAAGGAAACGATAATGGATATGGTTTATTTGTAGTTATGTGATGGTATTTGACGGAGTATTTAAGTTTATTGGTTTTGGTATGTAAAAGAAATGTATAAAGTGGAATGGAATATTTAGATAGATAATTTTTTGACAGCAATGTGGATTGATCACCCAAATGCGTATTTAAATTGTTATAAATCGAAGTATTCATTTGAATGTGTAAGCATTATAGTTGTGGTATGGATAGATGTTGAATATTATATTGAGTGATAAAAATTAATGTAGGTACACACTATGAAAGATATGATGAAGTGTTCTGTTCCTTCAATTTGATCATGATGTAAATGAATTTTCTCTGTGAGAATTGTTGGTGGCCGAAGGAGCCTTAAATTATGACCTTCGTATTATAATAATAATGATGAATAATACATACATGCATACATAAATATCGTCACGCCTTTTATCCCCGCATATAAGGGGTAGGCAGAGGTGTACTTCTACACCCACTTTTCGCCAGATATACTTTAGTCCCACGTAATAAGGGGCGAGCCAATAGGCTCGGCAATAGCCGTACCGGGCACATTTCCAGACTCCGTGCTGCTACTGAGAATTTCGTGACAGAAAAACCCAATAACACTGCCAGACCCAGGAATCGAATCCGGGACCTCCCGATCCCACGCGCACATTTATGCCGCGAGACCAACGAGGCAGTCGTATAGGGTTTGATGTCGAGTTTTCCGTCTCTACGCAAAGATGGTATTTGCATCGTGTTATCCCTTAGTCGCCTCTTACGACTCCCACGGCAAGATAGGGGGTGGTGACACTTGTATTCTATGCCGTCAACCACACGGCACTGTGATGATGAATAATGTCGACAAGAAATGAATATGATGATAATGAATAAGTATATAAAGTCGACTATTGTTATGAAATGATAATGATATAAAATGTTATATTATGGTGTACCTACGAAATAAAGATGGATATCGTAAGAAAATAAGGAAATATGTTGGAATAGCGAGATGTGATTATGAAAATGGAATAAATATATTGGTTAAATTTGGTTGAATATGAAAATACATACATACATATCGTCACGCCTTTTATCCCCGAAGGGGTAGGCAGAGGTGTATTTCTACACCCACTTTTCGCCAGATATACTTTAGTCCCACGTAATAAGGGGCGAGCCTATTGCCGTACCGGGCACATTTCCAGACTCCGTGCTGCTACTGAGAATTTCGTGACTGAAAAACCCAATAACACTGCCCGACCCAGGAATCGAACCCAGGACCTCCCGATCCCACGCGCACATTTATGCCGCGAGACCAACGAGGCAGTCGTATAGGGTTTGATGTCGAGTTTTCCGTCTCTACGCAAAGATGGTATTTGCATCGTGTTATCGCTTAGTCGCCTCTTACGACACCCACGGGAAGATAGGGGGTGGTGACACTTGTATTCTATGCCGTCAACCACACGGCATTGAATATGAAAATGAATAAAAATAAATATGATTTTTGTACTTATTGATATTTAATATGATTGTTATATATTATTTACAATTGCAAGTGATAACGATAATTAGTAAATTAGTTTTGTATAATAAAATTAATGCCAGATATACTTTAGTCCCACGTAATAAGGGGCGAGCCTATTGCTGTACCGGGCACATTTGCAGACTCCGTGCTGCTACTGAGAATTTCGTGACAGAAAAACCCAATAACACTGCCAGACCCAGGAATCGAATCCGGGACCTCCCGATCCCACGCGCACATTTATGCCGCGAGACCAACGAGGCAGTCGTATAGGGTTTGATGTCGAGTTTTCCGTCTCTACGCAAAGATGGTATTTGCATCGTGTTATCCCTTAGTCGCCTCTTACGACACCCACGGCAAGATAGGGGGTGGTGACACTTGTATTCTATGCCGTCAACCACACGGCACTGTGATGATGAATAATGTCGACAAGAAATGAATATGATGATAATGAATAAGTATATAAAGTCGACTATTGTTATGAAATGATAATGATATAAAATGTTATATTATGGTGTACCTACGAAATAAAGATGGATATCGTAAGAAAATAAGGAAATATGTTGGAATAGCGAGATGTGATTATGAAAATGGAATAAATATATTGGTTAAATTTGGTTGAATATGAAAATACATACATACATATCGTCACGCCTTTTATCCCCGAAGGGGTAGGCAGAGGTGTATTTCTACACCCACTTTTCGCCAGATATACTTTAGTCCCACGTAATAAGGGGCGAGCCTATTGCCGTACCGGGCACATTTCCAGACTCCGTGCTGCTACTGAGAATTTCGTGACTGAAAAACCCAATAACACTGCCCGACCCAGGAATCGAACCCAGGACCTCCCGATCCCACGCGCACATTTATGCCGCGAGACCAACGAGGCAGTCGTATAGGGTTTGATGTCGAGTTTTCCGTCTCTACGCAAAGATGGTATTTGCATCGTGTTATCGCTTAGTCGCCTCTTACGACACCCACGGGAAGATAGGGGGTGGTGACACTTGTATTCTATGCCGTCAACCACACGGCATTGAATATGAAAATGAATAAAAATAAATATGATTTTTGTACTTATTGATATTTAATATGATTGTTATGTATTATTTACAATTGCAAGTGATAACGATAATTAGTAAATTAGTTTTGTATAATAAAATTAAAAAATATTGCAATAAAATGCATAGAAATTTATTTTAATTGTATTCATATTATATGAGTTACATTTATTAATAGTATTTAATTATTGTCAACAGAGCATTTCCTTTTTTTCTTTTGCTTTTTTATAGCTGTTTAACATAATGTTTAACCGAATTTTATATACTTTATAATATTAATAAAATAAAATGTCATGTATTCTTTTTTTTATAAAGGGGTGAGGTGTAGTTTGTAGCTAGCCTAATCTCCTTGTATATTGTAATATTAGTCTGTAAGTTTATGCAATATAGCTCTATACCTCGAACTATCAACACGTCTTTGATTTCCATCCTTTACAATATACATCCGTTGGAGTATGAATGGAAGGCGAAGAATTTATGAAATTAACTAGTATCAAATAGCGGGAAACTCGCAGCAAATATCTGCCATTGCCAAGAGAAGCTAAAGTATAGTAATATAAAAATGACTGAGATGATCAAGTTTAAATTGTATTTTATTTTGTTTTGTTGTACAATACTGTTCCACCTTATACAATGACGTGTCTTTTAACTAACTACATACTTACGTTAGCTTTTAATTTATCCATTACTAGCTTTTGCCCGCTGCTTTGCTCGCGTAAATTTCGATTCGATAAAATGTTTCGTAGAAACTATTGCGGCTCTTCGTTAGCAATGCAAATTCTCAAACAAATTTGATGAATATTGTTTTTATTTTCATACAAATAATAGTCCGTGAGGTGAAGGATTAAGAATACCTACGGATTGTCACCACCCCACATCATCCCATGGGTGTCGTAAGAGCCGACAGAGGGAGCATATTTTGCAGAGCTCAGCACTGTAAGAGAAGGAAAACTTGATACAAACCCTATACCAACCCGTTTGGCCAGCGTGGTATAGTAGGCCAATTCCTCCTTTCAAAGGAGAGGCCTAGTTCAGCAGTGGACTGTTAAAGGCTGATGATGATGATTTCATACAAACTTACGACATTTTAATAAAATATAAAAATTAAGGCCTCCTTTTTGAGCCCCCCATCCAAGGGGTGAATTCACTAACATGTCAGTGTCATTTGCATATTTGTTTCTCAATTTACTTTGAGGAACAAATATGCAAATCTTGAAGTTAATCCCTTGAAGGAATACAAAGGTTTCATGCAAATGTTGTACTTATAATATAGGTAAAATTATATAATAATTAATATTATGACTGACTATTTTTTGACATTTCTGTTTAATAATTCGTATTATCTTGCGATTACCTATAATTATAATTTTAGTACATACCCTATTGTTCATTTATTACTTGATTTTGACATTTGTTATGATTTCATGGTATTAATTATTATTCTATTTATTTATTTTGGTGTGATTTTTCTGTCAATTTATTTAGAATTATCGACATTTATTGTATCTAATTAATTTTTATCTATTATTATTATTGTACGCCTTAAATGGCAGAGCAGTGAGTTCGCACTCTATGCTTCAAATATACGACACCTTGTAATAACCACTGTCCCACAATAAAAAGTACTTTGACTTTGACTTTGACTTTGCCCTTTTTACCCCCTTAGCGTAAGAATTTCCGAAAAATGTTTCTAAGCGTTAATTTTCTTCACTTGAGGAACCAATATACAAAGTTTAGAGTTAATCCATTGAAGGAATAAAAAGTTTCATAATAACTTTGACAACATCTTTTAACACCTTAGGGGAGGAATTTTCAAAAATCCTCTCTTAGTACTCCCCTACACTCCTCAAGGAACATACATGCCAAACACTCACTTACTTACTCCCACTAGTTTCGCCTGTAGCGTGTCTGTCAGTCAGTAAGTAACGCAAGGATTTTATATATACAGATCACAAGCTTTTACAACCGACTTTTTCTGACGAGTTTTAAGTTGAAAGCACCTTTGTTAAGCTCTTGTCTAGCTCTATTTAATGTTCACGTTTTATAAATAATTCGATGTAAAATTACCGCCGTTACGATCTCCAACCAGCTTATGAATCTACGTAAGTAGTGCAGGATAGCAAATAAAAAACGACATTACCTTCTGACATAAATGACATCAAGACGGCACAGATCAATCTGGAGGAGATGTTCGCAAAGAGGATGACAGAGCTTGAGGCGCAGCTGCACGGAGGTACGGCAAATGATACTGTCGTAAAGGTGGCAGAGGAGTTCCGCACGTTTAGAGAGCTCATGATTGCAATTCTTGGTCTCCTGCGGCAACAAATTATCCAGTGCTCTCAAACCATCGACAATATGGAGTCCAGGCACAGACGGAAAGCAGTCCTATTTCTTGGTGTCCCAGAGGTCGACAAGGAGGACTGCAAGGGCTCGGTGTTGAACATTTTGAGCAAAATGGAGCTTGCAAGCATTACTGCAGACAAAATCAATGTTTGCCACCGAATAGGAACGCCTAGTGGTGGTTATCACCGCCCTATTCTAGTGTGGTTCTCTAGCATAGACCAAAGATCTGCCATGTGGAGAGCGAAGACCCGACTTAAAGGCACCTCTATTTCGGTGAAGGAGTTCCTGACGAAGTCCAGGCAGAATATCTTCTGAAAGGCGCGGCTCCATTTCGGAATGCGAGGTTGTTGGACCCAGGACGGTGTGATCATCATGAAGGCGTCGGATGGTTCTCGCCACAAAATCTACACCATCGATGATTTGAACAGTCTGCATCTAAAGTATCCCAAGCGCAGAGATGTGCCGACCGTGAACAAGAGTGGCGCCGGATCTGCGGGGTCGTCGAACACTAATTCGAAAACTCGTAAATAGTTTATCGTTTTATCACTACTCATATTATTTTTTAAATTATATTAGTTAAACTTTTATCTTATTTATTTGCACTAATCTGTATATATAAAATCTTTGCGTTACTGACTGACTGACAGACAAGTTACAGCCGAAACTACTCGGCGCAAGAAGCTGAAATTTGGCATGTATGTTTCTTGAGAACCGTAGGGGTGCACTAAGAAGGAATTTTCCGAAATACCCACGGGATCGATCAAAACAGAAACATTTTAAAAAATGTGCAGGCGAAGCCGCTGGCCTCTAGTAATATTATAAAGAGGAAAACTTTGTATTTTTGTTCGTTTGTAATGGATAAACTCAAAAACTACTGGACCGATTTTAATAATTCTTTCACCATTAGAAAGCTACATTATCTGCGAGTAACATAGGCTATTTTAAAATAGAAAAAATAGGGGTTCGTAAGATATTTGGGTTATTCGGGTACGCGAATTAGTTCCCTCAGGACGCGGGTGAAACCGCGGGAAACGGCTAGTCGCTTCATATATTTATCACGTGTTGTTGTTTACAATTCACTTTAATGCTATTGACGATTATTATTGATGTCAGATTAGCGTACCTTTTACGTTCGGAAACTGTTTGCAAATGTGTTTTTTTTCTTTTTTCTTTTTCTGAATGATTTTTCTTGTGCTAAGTTTATTTTAATTTTATTGATTGTGTGAGCTGGCGGATGGTGCAGAGACGACTGTGTTGCCTATAAAATTCACAAATAGTTATATTAGGTATACTTAATATTTTATGTAATAGTATATGTATTTATTATTTTATTATATTATCCTATGGATATTGATACGTATTTATCGGCTAATGAATCAACTGCTTCTTCCGACACTGAGAGTTTCTGCTCGGCGGAGGGCACGATAAGCGAATGCCTTCATAAGGCATTTGCACTTCAATCTGGCTTGTTCTTTAACGTCTGTCACATAAATGCACAGAGTGTACCCAGCCATTATAGCGACCTGCTGGATTTTCCGGTTCCTATGCACATGCCGTCCTGGTTTCAGAGAGTTGGCTAAAACCAGTTCTTCCTTCTACATCTTACTCTTTGCCTAGTTACGTCCTTATTCGAAGTGACCGAATCAACAGGCGAGGCGGCGGTGTAGCTATCTATCGCCGCAGCACCTTCCCCTTTAAAATTCTCACTTCATCTACTGCCACTTCTTCACCTGCGGAGTTCTTATTTCTGAAGGTAAACGTCAAGGGTGCGAAAGCTGTTCTTGGCGTTGTGTATTGTCCTTCTAGTGTTGAATATTTCTCCAGTCTCGAGTCGATTCTGGAATCTTTAGGATTCGAGTATACTCATCTCATCATCATGGGCGACTTTAATACCGATCTGCTTTCCCGTCAATCCAGTCGTTCCTGTAGGTTACTTGACATCATCCAGTCAGCCAGCCTCCAAATGCTACCTATGCAAGCTACTCAGCACAAAAGCAACAGCGAGGATACCTGGCTTGACTTAATACTAACCTCAGATCCTTCCAAAGTCACATCCCATGGCCAACTTTCCGCACCTGGATTTTCCCGCTATGCTCTCCTACCACCTGAAACCTCTTAAATCCTCACCCAAAGTTCTGCACATGCGTTGTTTTAGTCGAATGGATGTTAAGAAGCTGAATAAGGATGCCGCCGAGTAAAACTGGAGTAGCATGATGTCTGCCTCCACGGTGGACGAAAAGGTCATCATATTTAACAACACAATCACTGATTTATATGATGTTCGTGCCCCAGTGAGACGGGTGAAGCTTAAACGTCCTCCCGCGCCTTAGATTACGACAGGTGTACGAATGGCAATGCAAGGTAAAGAGACCGAGCTTTTAGGCGATGTAAAAAGGACCGTTGTGATGAGAACTGGGAGCTTTTTAGATCTGCAAGACATCGGTGTAAGATGGTGTCAGATGGTGCGTAACGCCAAACGCCGACATATTCTCGATAACATAAATTTTTCATCAGCTGCTAATACCTGGAGGATCCTTTGTGGGACTCTTGATCTGGATGATGTTTTTTTTATTTATAGTCTCACGCCTGTATCCCCGAAGGGGTAGGCAGAGGTGTAATATTACACCCACATTTCGCCATGAATTTTGAAGGTCCCACGTAATAGGGGGCGAGCCTATTGCCGTACCGGGCACATTACCAGACTCCGTGCTGCTACTGAGAATTTCCTAACGGAAAATCCCAATAACACTTTGCCCGACCCGGGAATCGAACCCGAGACCTCCGAATCCCACGCGCACATTTATGCCGCGAGACCAACTAGGCAGTCATCTGGATGATATCAACCGATATTTCACCTCTACCATTTCGTTGGATCACCAGATCATGAGTCTCACGCTCACTTACTTAGCGGGGTTGCCTCAACCCAATATTGAATCATTCCAGTTTTCTCCAGAGTTTTCAGGCGAGATCAAAAAGTCAATCCACTCCATAACATCTAATGCTGTGGGATGTGACAATATCAGCCGTCGCATGATAACAACTATCTTGGTTCACATCCTACCTGCGATATCCCACATCATTAACTTTTCCCTTGCTTCCGGTACCTTCCCTTCCTTATGGCGTAAAGCCTACATAATTCGCCTGCCCAAAATCCAAAACCCTACTGTTCCTAGCCACTTCCGTCCAATTTCTATCCTACCTTTTCTATCCAAAGTGCTAGATGCCTGTGTTCACAAACAATTGGCTCGGTTTGTTCACAATAACCAATTGTTAAGCCCTTTACAGTCCGGCTTCAGGCCAGGCCATAGCGCTACCTCCGCCCTCCTTAAAGTGACTGGTGATATTCGAGAGGCCATTGAAAGCACAAAAATCACCATGCTGGTGTTGATTGACTTTTCAAACGCCTTCAATACCGTCAGTCACGATATCCTTTTATCTATCCTCTCTCATCTTAGGGTCTCGCCTGTAGCTCTGGATTGGTTCTCAACTTATCTACGAGGGCGTCAGCAGTCTGTCCGCCTCGATGATTTATTGTCGGGGTGGTCCGGCACTACTTCTGGCGTCCCTCAAGGCGGCATTATTTCTCCCTATTGTTTTCTATTTTTATAAATCTCCTGACTCAAAATCTTCAGTGTGCTTACCATTTGTATGCCGACGACTTGCAGATCTATTCACACGTAAATGTGGAATGCCTCACAGAAGCCATAGATAAGATTAATAGCGATTTGGCAGCTATACTAACTTGGTCGGACAAGTTTGGCTTAGCTGTCAATCCTAGTAAGACTCAAACTATTCTTTTAGGTAGTCAAAGGATTTTAAAGAGACTGGACTTCACATCTTTACCAGCTATTACATTTAGTGGTACTACTGTCAATCTGCACACAACAGTTAAAAATCTTGGGCTGCATATGGATAGCACGCTGAATTGGCAAACCCAAGTAAACCATGTGAGTCAGAAAGTCACTGGCACTCTACGCGCTCTCTACCGCCTAAAAAACTTTCTCCCGCCCTGCCCGAGACTAAAACGATGCTTGTGCAAACTTTGATTTTCCCTCTGATCGACTATGGTGATGTATGTTACTTTGACCTGAATGCAGACCTCCTAAACAAACTTGACCGTCTTCTGAATAACTGTATTCGATTCATTTTTAATCTACGCAAGTATGACCATGTGTCCACTTATCGTTCTCAATTGAAATGGCTCCCCATTCGTCAACGCCGTAGTTTGCGTGCTCTCACAACTCTCTATACCATTCTTACGTCTCCTACTCCCCCTGAGTATTTAACGCCCCTCTTCCAGTATTTATCTTCTAATCATGCTCGTAACCTTCGCTCTTCTAATAACCTTCTCCTCATGGTTCCAACTCACAGCTCTAATGGCTGAAGCAGCAAGTGTATCATAAATCATTTATATTTCATTTTGGCTTATAGAATGTACGTAGATATTTATAATAATGATATTTTATGTAGATGTACTAGTATGTAGTAATAATATGTATTAATTGAAATTATGTTTATACAACATGTAACAAGTTTAAATGCACATCCTGAAAGTACTTTGTTCAGAATCGGCAACTGAATCCATTTCCGTCATTTTTAATATTTTTTATTTTTAGTCTTAAAATAATTAAAATAACGTAAATTGAAGTCACTCATTTTAAAAAATTGAGCTATTCGAAAATAAACTTTAAATCAAAGCAGAACGGCTTATTTTTAAATGCATTTGTTAAATGGGCCCACGTTGACTTACACAAACGCACACATTAATACAACACAATTCTAAAAAAAATTGAGCTATTCGAAAATAAACCTTAAACCAAAGCAGAACGGCTTATTTTTAAATGCATTTGTTAAATGGTTCCACGTTGACTTACACAAACGCACACATTAATACAACACAACAGACGGCAAAAGACAATAGCACACAATTGACCACCAAAATGTCTATCATCTATCTTTCACTAACGTAGGTAATAAACAACGGGAAAGAGCGAGACGTAATGTCTCGCTCGCGCTGGCGCATGACAAGCGCAGCGGGCGATGCGCTTAGACATGTTATGACAAGTACAACCGGGAATATCTATCTGATTCTATCAGTGAGTGCTGTGAAAACGTTTTTAAAAGTTCACTTGTTTACAAAATGTGTAATGGTGTATAATTTAATAATTATCGACAAGCCGGTGCCGATGTGGAATGTTCAACATCATCTAGATGTTGACTTGACACCCCTGGACTTTCACAACCCTGGACTTTCTCATTGTGGAGAAATATTAAATCACCAGTTTATTGTGATGAGAGAAAAGGTGCCGAGTAGTTAATTAATTAAGATACTAGCTGCTTTTGAAACAGTGAAAAGATGTGATTTGTGAGGAAATTGTGAAGTGCTGATTTTTAAGCCTGTAAGTTATTTTATTATTCTATTATTGTAAGTATTTAGATTCACAAGACAACTTTAAACACGCCGTTTTTGTTTATTTCTCTCATTGATATTCTTTTACTTTATCGATCAATCATGCTAACTAGGTATGATTAAGTTAAGATAGTCACAATAGTCACTTAGAATAGAATAGAATAGAATATTCTTTATTGTACACCATAAAACATTTTATGACATTGTTATTACAAAATTTACAAATTGTACAAAAGGCGGCCTTATCGCTAAGAGCAATCTCTTCCAGGCAACCTATTGTAGACAGGAACGATGTAAGTATTAAAGTTGTGTGTGGTGCAATTAAAAACATCCAGAATAAACAATATAATAAACTTATAAATAAGGGACCTACACATACATATAAATTCATACATACTATCGTCAATATACCTACATATATACAAAATTCAATATACTTACATATATACTATACATAAAATACATACTAGGTATAACCACATTCTATGTTATCAAATGGATGAAAGGTAGTGCGTTTTTAACATAGCTTTAAATATTTTAAGAGATTTTGCGCTTCGAATTTCTAAAGGAAGTCCATTCCAGAGGCGTACAGCTTGGACAGTAAAAGACTTACCAAAAAAACTTGTGGAATGCATTGGCATTTCCAGCGTCAAATCCTCGGACGACCTCAAGGACCTTATATGTGTGTCATTAAGGAACTTAAAACGTTCTTTGAGATATAAGGGGGTACTAGGATTAAACAAGATATTATACAATAAAGTGAGAATGTGAGTATTTCTGCGAAGTCGAATCGGTAGCCACTTGAGCTTATTGCGGAATTATGAGACATGATCATATTTGCGTAGCCCAAATATAAATCTTATACAGAAATTTTGTAGACGCTCAAGTTTGTTTAGTTGCTCCTCGGTGGGGTCAAGATAGCTGACATCGGCGTAGTCAAGGATTGGTAGAAGCAAAGACTGTACAAGCGCAATCTTAGTGGCAGTTGGTAAGAAATTGCGTAGCTTACGTAAAGACCCAGCTGATGCAAAAAGTTTTCTGCTCGTTTCTTGTAGCTGTGGTCGCCAAGACATGGTTTCATCTATGTAAATACCAAGATTTTTTACATTTTTACTAAACGTGAGGACTTTTCCATTGAAATTAATGCTTGGCAAATCAGACCAGTTGATTTTGGACACCATTCTTGGGCTGCCAATAATAATCAGCTGCGTTTTGTCCGGATTGACAGTGAGTCCAAATTTCTGCGTCCAGTCACAGATTCGCGCCAAGTCCGTGCCAATCGTTGTACAAGCGTCTGCTAATCTACTCAAGGGAGCTTGCGTATAAATTTGCAAATCATCTGCATAAAGATGGTAAGATGAAAGTAATTTGTTTGAAATAGAATTAATAAATATAGCGAAGAGTAAAGGGGATAGCACGCCACCCTGTGGAACACCTGCAATCGTATTGGACCAAGCGGAATAGGTATCATCAATGCGTACACGTTGCCGGCGTCAGTATGTAAGCAACGACTGAACAAGTGCATAGTACACAGTCTTTCTCAAGCTTTCGTCCGCTACATGTCTAAGGTTCTTAAAAACGTATATGAGTTTTCGCAGCCGTGAAGAGAGTGTTTCAATGTGCGGGTGAAAGCTTAAGGAAGAATCGAGGGTCACACCGAGATATTTTATATAATTCGTTTCTTCTAGTATGGGGCAAGCACAATTAGTAGAATCCGGGGTGGAACACTTATGGGCAATGAGCACGTTACGGGGCTTCAATCTTGACAGGTCACTTCGCATTGCAAACGGCACGAGTTTGGTTTTGCCGGCATTGAGGGTAAGAGAGTTATCTCTAAGCCAGAAAGAAACAGCATTCAGCCCTGTCTGAGCACAAGCATAGACATCGTCCCATGTATTTGAAGAAAATATCAGGGCCGTGTCATCCGCATAAGTAAGAATTTTGCCTTTATGTAGGCTGGTCGTACACAGGTCGTTAATATAAATAAGAAAGAGAGTTGGAGCGATCACACTTCCCTGTGGGACACCGTGAGTTATGTTTCTCTCAGAGCTTTGGTATTCATTTACCTTAACGCTCTGTGTACGGCCAGTAAGGTAGTCTTCGTATAGTTTTAGAGGGATTCCCCTTATGCCAATACGCTCCATCTTTTCCACAAGGGTGCGGGGAGGGACGGTATCGAAGGCTTTGGCCAAATCCAGGGAGATGCCAAGGACTTTCCGACCCTCATCCATCCTCCTCACAATATGGTCAGTCAAGTCGTGCACTGCATCTGCTGTGGAAATCCCGGCGCGGAATCCATATTGGGATGAGGACAGAATATTATTTTTGTTCAAGTAGCTCATAAGCCTGTCGTTCATGAGACGCTCAAGGATTTTGGATAATGAGGCCAGAATGGCAATGGGTCTATAATTAGTGACTCGTTCCCTATCTCCACCCTTGTGGATGGGATGTATTACAGATTTTTTGAAGACTTTGGGAAACATTCCAGAGGCGAGGCAGAGGTTGCAGATGTGTGTCACTGGTAACAATAGGATATTTATGTGCTTTTTGATGATATTGATAGATATGCCATCCCAGCCAACTGCACAGTCGTTACGGAGGGACATGATTATTCTGGCGACTTCTGATTCGTCAGTGGGGATAAGAGCCATAGAGTGCGAGACAGAAACTATGTTATTGGAATAGGTAAGCGTAGGGGTGATATTATTAGCTAGGTTTTTTCCAATATTAACAAAGTAGTCATTAACAAGTTCTACCGACTGGGTGGGTGAGGTTGATAAACACAGAAGTTGGGAAAGGCTATCTTTTTCAGTCGTTCTATTAGTGGCGTTATTGATGGCTCTCCAGAGCTTTTTACCGTTTGTCCCAGCAGCTTTAATCTCCTTCCCTTCATATTGCCTTTTGATCTTTTTTAACAGATTATTTACATAATTTCTGTACCGGGTGTACGTAAGTCGCAATGTTATGTCATTAGGGGAATTTTTCACTTTCTTATGTAGACAATCTCGGTGTTTCATGCATCGCAATAAACCTGGCGTGATCCAGGGTTTTAGGGTTCTTTTACGGTTTGATTGTTTTCTTATCGTTGTGTTTGAATCAATAATCTGCTTAAGGGACTTTACCAGGAAATCAGCGGCGAGGTTCGGGTTTGTCATCTCTAATACTGGGCTAAGGTCAAGCTCATTAAATGCGATTGCAATTTGATCGTAATTGGTGCGAGCAATGTTTTTGGTGGTTTTTATAATTGGGGTATTTTTCCTTAGAAACAAGATTATGGTCTCATGGTCTGTTAGAGCCGAATGAGCTACTAAAGCTTTCGCTGGTAGTCTGGTTTTAATAATAAAATGGTCAATACAACTAGATTGTCTAGTAGGTAGTACGTGGGCTGGCAGAAGGCCAAACGTAGCAAGTAAAGTAAGGTAGGTATTTTTGTTGGGATCCTGAGATTGATCGCTAATATTTATGTTTAGGTCGCCTGTAATTATTATGTTTCTAGTTTTATCTATTTTAGTCAGTAACGTGTGGAGGGAACTCAAATTGATTTTACTTTGAAAGTTTCTGGAGTTATCTTAATAATTAAGCGATAAATTAAATACCCAATCTTTATAAAACAGTGAAGCAGTCAATACAGTGTCTAATATTCTAAAGTAGTGAAGTTCTCAGTTCTGTGTTCACAAATAGTTATTTAAATATCAATCTTAAATATTATTAACATTTTCGTAACAATATAATCATTATATAGTAATTTGCGCCCATATATATTTCATGGCTTAAGCCAGTTTATTCAAGGGTAGGTACTGATTCCTCATAACGACTCTCAAAGATATTCGTCACTGCCAGGACCGACGACTTCTGGCCAGTTTCAATCTCTGATCTATTCTAGAATAACACATTTATGTATTGCGTGGCGCAAACAATAATTAACACTTCAATATGCGTATGTTACTCCAACTATATGAATGAACACGAGCAGTTTAATTAAAAAAGAAAATAAAAACTACCAATTTTATTTTTATTCTATCTATCAACCAATAATATACCAAATTCCACGTGCGCAGCACTACCTCAGAAATGGCAGCATTACCTCAGAAATAGTTTCAAATCTGAAAACCCTATACCCTATCTTCTATTTGTTAAAAGCTTTTCCAAATATCTCACATGAATCACATCGTACTACCTTTAATCTTGGCTATGCTTTCACATATTATTAATCTAGACAATGTAGACAAAGAACAGTAAAACGTGAAAGGGTCGGTACAAAAAATTTAAAGTTTATAGAGAATATTTCCGTTTAACTAGCGAAAATACGCACTTAACGTGAATTAACTTCGAAAAGTCAATGGCACACGCCGTGGGTTTGAACCCGAGATCCTAAGCGTAGCAGCCTGTTAACCTTCGCATAGTTATCATCATCATCATCATCAGCCCTGTATAATATATTTCCCACTGCTGGGCTTGGCACTCTCACTAGTCACATAGTTATTGTAGTAAGTGACTGGCCAAACAACCCGCTAGACACATTAACAGATAAGTTATGAAGGTTCTGATACTAACAAATTCTAACTAATCAATTTACTACGCAACAATGTTTACGGCTTGTGGGTCCTGCGATCCTTCGGTTTTATGTTTGTAGAAGTCAGAGCAGTCGGTTTTGGTATTTGGTATTTAGGACAGAAGGCCTCAGAATGATGAATAATTTAATGTTTATATTACAGCGTGTACCTTAAGTTGTCTATTTGCAACGAGCCACTGAAGATCTAAGTTTATAATAATTACAAATGTCTTAAATGTTTTGTATATACAAAAATATTATACAAATATCGCATATTAGTTTTATACCATTCTGCTGGTATGAGTATGTATTTTAAAATATGATATGCCGTTATGATGAAACACAGTCTCACATTGTTATAATTTTATGACATGCTATATATGATTTGGATTACTCATTTATCTACCTGAAAAAGTATATCTGCATCTATCACGTTTTCATTACATCGCAGTTATATTAATTAAATACAAACACTAGGCAAGTTTTCAATTTCTTAGACTTGAAACTCAAAAATATACCTACATTATAACATTCCAAGTACACTATCGCTGGGGTATACTTAATAAGCCTTAAGATAATTAGATGCTTATAAATATTAAATCAGTATTCCGTTTCCGGGACTGCCCTTTGATAATTACGCATAAATAGTAAGAGCATGTTGCCCTACGCCCACGCAACCAAATAACTTATTCATCTATTTAGATTTTACATCTGTAAGAGATGATAGATGGTTTTAACTTTGTAAGTAAGCTATGAAAGGGTTAAAAAAGGAGCTTCATGCTTTTAAACCACAATACAATACACTATTTGAGAAAAATTACTGTATCAACTTATTGCTCCGAGAAGGATATCCAAGAATTTATAAGTATAAAATGGTTTCAACACTTGTGTAGAAAAGGATCATTCAGTGATGAAATAAAATAGGATCTTAGTATACAAATATTATACGCCATTAGTGCATTCAATTATATGTACAGTACAAATACTCCACTATTTATATTGTCAAAGTGTAGCATAATCTTGAGCGCCTGATAAAACCTAATAGCAAATACGTATCTGCAACATAATTATTATGATAATTTTATAAAAGCTTGATATTGTTAGAACGACTCATTGCCACAGAGAAATTCAGATTGAGGCAATTTGACTTCAATTAGTGATAGCATATAAGTAGTAAGGCGGTATCGGTTCTTTATTTATTTATTTAAATCTTTATATACAGAGCGTATACAGGCGGACTTAATGCTGTGGGCATTATCTCCCAGTCTACCTTTGAGTGGTACAGAGAGAAAAGAAGTAGGAGGTATATTAATAATAATAATAATGAGGAGACCATTAGTTGAACTTACCTAAATATATATAGATTATAATAAATATATGAAATACATTCATAGGTGTCAATTAAGATATACAACGTGTAATGGAAATAACGCACATCCTCACACACCCCAATTAGAAAACCTTGTTACAATCATAATGCGTGCATTGAAATATTTTTTTTATTTGCGTAAATAATGTTTTTTAAAGAAAGTATTAACTCAATTAAAAGTGAAAATCGTGGTCACTCTAAATCTGCGCACGCACACAAACGAAACGGTTGCTATGGTAAACAAACAACAGCGATCTGATAGGAACGAAACACGAAACGATATAACAAAATGTATGAAATTCAGTCTGTAAACCACATTCTGATAGAGTGGGGTTTACAAAAATGATGTTTGAACATTTGTCGGCCACTGTTGATATTACCAAAGATATTATGAGTATTATTTTCTTTCCATCACACTTTGAGGCTATGGATTGGACAGTCGAATCATTTATTGTTTGTTATTAAAATGCACAGGGTTCGATCCCTAGGTACCCCGGGCACACACCTCTGACTTTTCGAAGTTATGTGTGTATTAAAAACGTTAATTATCGCTCGCTTAATAATGTGCCCGGTAGATGGCAATAGGCTCGCCCCCTATTACATTGGGACCTAAACATAACTGGCAAAAAGTGGGTGTAATACACCTCTGCCTACCTCTTCGGGGAAAAAAAGGCGTGAAGTTATGTTATGTTATTAAAATGCACGATCTATTGTTTCTTAACATGGTAAGTGTTAAATTACGTTCATAGGCATGTCAACATTGATTCACTTAATAAACATTTCTCCTCGTCGTCCAAGTTTGATGGAAATATAAAAAGTAATACCCTGCAGCATCTTTCAACTTTACCAACACCTGATTATTCTCCTTTCATCTTCTCGCAATTTGCCGCATGTGATGTTAAAAAGAGTATACTTGCAATTACTTCTAATGCAGTTGGTAATGACTGTGTCAGCCGTAAAATGATCCTTCCCATACTTGATGAAATCCTTCCCGTCCTATGCAATATACTTAATAAGTCTATTTTCCTCGGTGTCTTTCCCTCAGCGTGGAAAGAAGCACTTATTATTCCCCTACCTAAAAAACCTAAGCCTTCTACTTTAGCAGATTACCGTCCCATATCCATATTACCCTTCCTATCGAAAGTCCTAGAACGTCTTATCCATTCACAACTTAGTTCCTTCCTTAAAAATTCCCTTTTAAATCCATACCAGTCAGGCTTCCGTCCAGGGCACAGTACCGTTACTGCATTAGTTCACGTTACCGATCATATCAGGCTAGGTATGGACTGTGGCAATCTAACGGTTCTATCCTTACTTGATTTTAGCAATGCGTTTAACACCGTAGATTTGCACATCATACTTGGTATTCTACGCTAAAGGTCGCCTACTTTCTCCCTTACCGTTTTCCCACCGTCGACCTATACAAAATGGCTAAGGTTCTAACTGTAAGGCAGCTATTTATTTTGCAGACAATCATCAAACAACACGCACAACTCACATACAGACCTACCTCACTCACTATTAGAAGACGGCACACTCCTGTCGATTGCTCTCTTTATCGCTTTTCCACACAATTTTCAAACAGATTTTTCTGTTTTTTGGGAGGCTATTTGTATAATAAGATTAACAAAAAGCTTAGTATATACCCTCTAACAAAACATCACTGCCGCAAGAACATCACTGAGTGGCTCTTGTCGTTGGATTACGATACTACTGAAAGTTTGCTTATTGTACAAAAATAGGTAGACCATGACACATATATGAGTCAAACACACACACACACACACACACACACACACACACACACACACACGCACGCACACACACTCAGGCATACACTTTTTTTATTTTTTTATTATTATTATTGGTTTTTTTTTAATTTCTTGAGATTTATTGTTATTTTCGATTAAATGCAATATAAGTGATTAATATTTTAATGTGAATTGTATAGTCTGATCTCTTGTGAGAATATTCAGTTGCTCAAATTGTGCACATTATCTTAAGGGGTGGAGACCTGGTGACCTGAAATACAGACTTGCGTCTAGTTTAGGCACCAGTCTCCCACAATATAATGTAAAGAAAAGCTTACCCATTTTGTGAAGATTTATTTGTATATATTTTTTATTTATATTGTGGAGAGAAATAAAATTATATTATTATTATTATTAATTAGTATTAAATAACATTATTCTGACACTTCAACGCCAAAGTGGGAGTACATACTTGCGGCGAATCGGTAGTAGGACCACACGGATTTGGTAGGAGAAGTCGTAGGGGGCAGATGCTCGTCAACTTCTTAGAGAAGGAGGGGCTGTTCTTAATGAACTCATTCTTTAAGAAGCAGCCTCAAAGAAAGTGGACGTGGCGAAGCCCCGACACTATGACAAAAAATGAGATTGACTTCATTATGGCGGACAAAAGGCGAATATTTAGGGATGTCTCCGTGATCACTAGGTTCAACACCGGATGTGATCACAGACTTGTACGAGGCACTCTGAATATAGATTATAAGCTTGAACGCGTTCGCCTTATGAAGTCTACGCTCCGGCCAAATTTCCTCCAATCCGTGGTTGGATCTGAAACATTCCAGCTAAAACTGAAAAACCAGTTCGCTGCCTTGGAAACCACAATAGACGCAGATATGGACCAGGCACTCGATAAAGTGGTGGAAATCCTTCGGGATGAGAGGACGAAACTCTTTAAGACGCAACACACCGGCAGGAGATCTCAACTTTCGCGAGAATCTCTGCAGCTCATAGAGATGCGACGAGAAAACCCGGCAGGCACTTCGTCAGATCTAAATAAAAAGATCTTCAAGCTGGTAAGACGCGACCTCCGTAGCTCCAATACACGCTCTATACAAGATGCGATCGAGCGAAATCGGGGGTCGAAAGTTTTTACTCAGCATTTAGGTCGAAGTCATCTGACGAAGCTGACCACGTCAGACGGGAAAGTCGCCACTTCTAGACCGGAGATTCTTGCGGAGGTTCAGAGCTTCTACGGCAACCTCTACACCTCGAAAGCGTCCCGTTCCCAACCCGACTCCGAGGATCCAAGAGCCACTTTAACCCGCCACTTCACGGAAGAGTTGCCAGACGTCAGCCAAGACGAAATCGTGGTGGCCCTGAGGCAGCTTAAAAATGGAAAAGCCCCCGGGGAAGATGAAATTACGACGGAGCTGCTAAAGGCAGGTGGAAAACCTAAACTGGTGCAGCTCCAACGCATATTTAATTCTGTCCTGTTCTCGGGGAGAACTCCAAGGGCGTGGAGCAAGAGAATAGTCGTTTTGTTCTTCAAAAAGGGAGACAAAACTCTGTTGAAGAACTATCGACCGATCTCGCTCTTGAGCCACGTCTATAAGCTGTTTTCCAGGGTCATCACGAACCGTCTCGCGCGTAGACTCGACGAGTTTCAGCCGCCCGAACAGGCCGGTTTTCGAGGAGGGTATGGCACCATAGACCACATCCACACAGTGCGGCAGATTATACAGAAGACAGAGGAGTATAATCAGCCCCTGTGCTTAGCGTTTGTGGACTATGAGAAGTCCTTTGACTCCATCGAAACCTGGTCTGTTCTGGAGTCTTTGCAACGGTGCCAAATCGATTGGCGGTACGTCCAAGTGCTGAGAGGTCTGTATGACGCCGCGACTATGACCGTCCAAGTACAGAACCAGCAGTCTGAACCTATCCACCTGCATCGAGGTGTGAGACAAGGGGATGTTATCTCCCCCCAAATTGTTCACAAATGCAATGGAGGATATGTTCAAGACGCTGCACTGGAAAGGACGCGGTATTAACATAAACGGCGAGTACCTCTCACACTTAAAATTTGCAGACGATATCGTTATCGTGGCTGAAACTGTGCAAGACTTGCAGTATATACTGAGCAGCCTAGCTGATTCTTCTGCTCGCATCGGTCTCCGGATGAACTTGGACAAAACCAAAATAATGTTCAATGAACATGTCTCTCCGGAACCGATTATCCTAAACGGGGTCCCTCTCGAAGTTGTTCAGGAGTACGTCTACCTTGGGCAAACCTTGCAGTTGGGTAGAAACAACTTCGAGAGGGAGGCTTGTAGAAGAATACAGCTTGGCTGGGCGGCATATAGGAAACTCCGTCGAGTCTTTTCGTCATCCCTACCGCAAAGCCTTAAGACAAAAGTCTTCAACGAGTGCGTCCTACCCGTTATGACTTACGGTGCCGAGACGTGGACACTGACGGTGCGACTAGTCCACCATTTTTTATAATGTATTTAATTTAAGGTCGCTCAGCGAGCTATGGAGAGGGCTATGCTCGGAGTTTCTCTGAAGGATCGAATTCGTTATGAAGTGATCCGACAGAGAACCAAGGTAATCGACATAGCTCAGAGAATTAGCACGTTGAAGTGGCAGTGGGCTGGTCACATCTGTCGCAGAACCGATAACCGATGGAGAAGCCGTGTTCTAGAGTGGAGACCGCGCCTTGGCAAACGTAGTGTAGGACGCCCTCCGGCGTGGAGTGTGGAGAGTGGAGGTGGAGTGACGATATACGCAAAGTGGCTGGCAGCGGCTGGACACAAAGAGCCGAAAATCGGGCTCAGTGGCGTGCCATTGGAGAGGCCTATATCCAGCAGTGGACTACGGCAGGCTGATGATGATGATGATGATGATTCTGACTCTTATTTTTATATTAACGGTAATAAATAACATGCGCTTATCTTTACATCCTGTTGATAGCGCCATCTGTTGACTGAATGCTGTAAAGCAGCGTTTGGTTATTAAAATAAATTTGTTATTCGTGTAAAATAAATCATTTGGTGTTGTGCAAAATTCATTACAATATTAATGTTGATTTTAATTTTATATTTTATAATTAATTGTACAGTAATTTCAATTATATGTTGAAAAGGAAGTGGCAGTTGTTAAACATTAAGTGTAAAGACAGTTAGTTTATAAAAAGGACTGTAGCTCACATTTTAATTCAATTCTGTGCTAGAAATCGTCTGAAAATAAACCAAGTAATATTACGTGACTTTTTTTATTATAATGGAGTCTGGACACGATAACCCTGGCGTATCGCCAACAGCAACGGTGGGATAAACGCCCCCTAAGAGACTTCGGGATCTACGGTTGGCGCAAGAGTGATGGGTCTCTTGGCTTGGCCGCCATTACCAATAATGACCTGAGGACTGATGCGACAAGCGCTTGGAAGCCATGTTTGGCCCTAGTCAACCCTGATCGGAGACCACACGGTGTGTCGGAGTTTTGGCGAGCACATCTACACTTCACGTGAGGCCACGTGCGAGCGAGAGCGACAGAGCGACTACGACGGGGTGCTGTGGCGTGAACGCTGTTCTGCTCTGAGTGCTACCAGAGGTTGCAGATGCGGGTTGTTGATGCACTGAATAGAGGTATTTATCCAGAGCTGATTTGATTAGAGTTTTTGAGAAACATCCTAATTTTATAAATTATGGTGCTTACACGATTACCTTCTGTCCCCGTAAGGATTACCAGAAAAACATTATACAGTCAAAATTACGAACGTTAAACCCCAAATAGAACTTATAGGTAACTGTTGTTTATCCACGTTTGGTACATAGCAGTGCTACTGTGCTTATAGTCATGTTATGCCGTCGGCTGGGGCTCTTGTCTGTATATTAATCGTTAGGCCATGTCGGAAACTCTCTGTAAAACTTACTTATCTACACAAGAAAGAGAAAAAAAAGCTTTGTTGTTATGTGGTTCTACTAATATAATTATTAGTAAAGAACGGTATAACTGCCCTTTTCAAGTTGAAGCTCTGATATAGATCCATTTTATAAATTGCCTGATTTGCTTGCAGATTAAATAAGCTAATCGATGTGCTGAATATGAATTCAATTGGTAGTCAATAGGTTATCCCAATAGTAAAACATTAAAGGAATCAAAACATTATTTATAGCCCTTGGTTACACATTACAAAAGGCTAACTAACTGCATTACTTATGGCTAGTGCTCACGGCGCTATTATATGCAGCCTCTCTTGATAAATGACTATCCACCACAAAAATAATTATTTGCATAAAACCAGTAGTTTCACAGATAAGTGCATTCAACAAAACAAACTTCAGTTTTATTATATTAGTACAGATATATATTCAGAAGTTAGATATAAAAATAAATTTGTGATACACATTTTTAAAGCTAATATTTGTAAAGTTACAAAATAGGTTTTATTATATATTTGTGGACTCTGTAGGTGCCTACATGATTTCATTTTAACATTATGTTGAAATTGTTACTGTCAACTTGCAGCTCAAGTTAAGGTTATATAATAAGACAAGGGAACCCGACATATCTTAATATTTGTCGCTTAATTTTATACCTGTACAGAATGATTTGTTCCGACCATGATACGTCCTCGCTTAACCCGAACTACTGAAGCTAGAAACATGAGATCTGGACAGCAGATTCCTTTATGGACATAGGCACTCACTTAGGTTTTATAATAGTCCACCTCTAAGCATTTAAGGTTGAAAGTCTTAAGGCAGGTGACTGCTAATCTTGTATAAATACCAAGCCTTAGTGTTTTACTTGGTAAATACAATTTATTTTATTTGTCAGTTCATTTGCAAAGTTAGTTGCATCTATATTTAAGATGACAACCAGTGATAAACCAATAAAATTTAGTGCCAACCTTATTGCTTAGCTCTTGTGGGATACAAGACGGTTAGGAATATGATTATTAGGATAATGATAAGTGGGTTTAAAGAACATGATGTGAAAATCCATATTATCTTTTTTCCCATTTAGCAGTATTTATTCTTAGTAAATAAAAGTAATTGTATGGACTACTCATGCTTTATTTCTAAGTCAGTTGTCATTAGTCAGTTTAAGTTTATTTACTCAGGTAAACAATTATTAATTGTGTATGAATTAATAAGAATTACATTAACACCACAGGTTAACAGTTTAAAATAAATATTAACATTATTTACAAAATTCCCTTAAATATAACGTCAAATAAAACTATTAGTATAAACCATATTTACTATACACATTAATAATAAAGCAATACATAAAATTAAAGTTGAATTACATAATGAAAGACTAGACAAATGATAAATAAAAACATTCATTTCAGAAAGAAAGGTCTATCTATATAAATAAATAAAATGTTGAATTAATTATAAAATACCAATATCTGAATGTCTTTATTAACTTTTATGATCTGTGATGTCTTTATATATTGTAGTAAATTTCTTAACTGAGTGGAATCATTTTTAGAAATAAGACGGCACTAATCTTGCTTTGTAATAATATTGGTAGCTTGTAAATTTCTCTTTTATGGCTCAGTTGGCAAACAGATAAACAATTTCACAGCTTGCCCTATGCCTAAAAATATTCAATATTGGATTAAACATGTTCTTACATGAATAATAATTATAGCACTAGTATTTTCGAAATCCTTGGATTTGCATGGTTTGAAATCATTTCATATTTATCACCAACAGTCCGACTGTTCACGGCTGAATATAGGCCTCTC
This sequence comes from Euclidia mi, assembly GCA_944739405.2. Lineage (NCBI taxonomy): Eukaryota > Metazoa > Arthropoda > Insecta > Lepidoptera > Erebidae > Euclidia > Euclidia mi. Next base: position 57,602,329 of record OX123190.2, read on the forward strand.
TTTGTTCTTGCCATTTTGTATTCCTGTTTGATGTGGATAAAACTTATTTTGAATATATTAAGTTTTAACTGTTTTATCAAAACTGCAAAATATGGGTATCCTGATAACTTTATATTTGACTATCTAAAATGGCACTATCAGACAGAACCTGAGAAAATTCAGAGTGTCTTTTATATTTTACCTTATGCGTTAAAAAATGGGCTCCAACAAGGTTGTAGCAAAGATAACTATAGACCAATGCACAGTTTAAACATGCCTGATATATGTATATATATAGCTTAATAGACCGCACTACTTTGTAAGAGTAGAATTTTATTACATCTAGAGTTACGAAGGTTCATGGAACTAATACTTGGGTGGGAAATGTTGCCCACCACATGTCTTTTGAGTGTTTCAGGTTGATGATGACATCCTGGCAGATGACCTGGACTTAGTGTGAAGAGAGGATGGACGAGCGGTCCTTTACTGATTAGTATGTATGGATGACGGTGGCCCACCGTTTTGACGTCGGTGGTCTTGTCTGTGGGCTACGCGCACACATGCGGCATGAGTGCTGTACTGAGCTGGAGTCAAGCATTGTTTGCTTACCTTTGTTACTGATCAACATCAACAACTGTATGAGCAGCTTGACCGTATGGGCGAAAGATTCGTCATATACCGATTTACGTGGGATAGGCCGCTACCTCCTCTACTGTCGTTGTTGGACCTATGTAATTGCATTGTATTGATATAACTGATCATGACGAACGATTTTTTTTTTTTTTTTTTGATTTCGTTATCTACGGCGATCTGTCTCCTGATGGGACATTTGGCAGTATGTGTGTCTGAGTGTGCTAGGACTTGCATAGGAGTGTGACCTCTATCACATCCTGTTCAAATGTGATGCGAGGTGATCAATGATCATCGTACCACATCTTGGGGGATTTTTGGTTTCAGTCTACGTATAGACGTTCTGTTATTCATCAAACCTTGGGCTAATGCGTTAGGGTGGTTCATAATTCTATGTTTATATGATCTGGTGTGTCTGATTATCTCCTCATTTATTGTAGGTATCTTTAAATCTTTATGCAATTGTTCGTTGGTTATAAACCATGGGGCATTAGTTACTATGCGGAGAATCTTGTTTTGAAATCTTTGCATTATTTCTAGATTGGACTGTGAAGCTGTCCCCCACAGTTGAATACCGTAGGTCCATATTGGATTGAGAGTAGCCTTATAGAGTAGGAGTTTGTTCTCGGGAGACAACTGGAATTTTCTTCCCACAAGCCAGTAGAGTTTTCTAAGTTGGAGGCCTAGCTGTTTCCTTTTAGTGAAGATGTGTTTCTGCCATGTCATGCGTTTATCTAAATGAATGCCAAGATAGCGCACGCAATCTGCACGAGGGATCTCCACATTGTTCAGTCGAACTGGAGGGCATGTTCCTCTTCTCAGAGTAAATGTAATGTTTACAGATTTCGTCTCGTTTGCCTTGATGCGCCATTTCTTAAGCCAGTCAGATATTTCGTCGAGAGAGTTTTGCAGTATCTTTGCTGCTGCTTCTGGCTGAGTATGTGTTGCCAGTATGGCGGTGTCATCCGCGAAGGTGCCCATAGTAGTAGATGAGTCTGTGGGTATATCTGAGGTGTAAAGAAGATAAAGGATAGGGCCCATCACGCTGCCCTGCGGTACTCCAGCTCGTATTGGGCAGAGATTGGTCACTGAATCCCCATTCTGTACCATAAAGTAACGGCTAGTCAAGAAAGACTTGATGGTTAAAAACAGATAGTCAGGCATCACTGCTTTGATCTTATACAGCAATCCTTCGTGCCATACTCGATCGAAGGCCTGCGATATATCTAAGAAGGCGGCCGCACAATATTTCTTGTCTTCAAAGGACTTCACTATTAGGTCTGTGAGTCTATGGACTTGGTCAGTGGTGGCGTGTTTCTGCCGAAAGCCGAACTGGTGATCCGGTATAAGGTGTTTTTCTTTGATGACTGGAAGTATGCGAGTCAGTAAGAGAGACTCGTATATTTTGGAGGCAATGGGTAGCAAGCTGATAGGCCTGTAGGATTTTGGATCATCTGGTTGTTTGTCTGGTTTCAGGATCATTATAATCTTTGCCACTTTCCATTGCGTGGGAAAGAATTTGAGTCTAGCCATAGCATTGTAGATGGACGTGAGACGCTTAAGTCCGGATTGTGGTAGCTCAGCTAGCAGTCGGCTCGTAATAAGATCATATCCTGGAGCTTTTTTTGGATGAATTTTTTTTATAACCTCGACAAACTCTTTTGTTGTGAACAAAGTTGTATCAGTACCCAGTTCTATATGCGAGACCTCAACAAGAAAATTTCGGACCTCTTGATCGTGTTGAGGTGTGCTGTCATTCGGATGAGGTGTAAAAACAGACATCAGGTGACTTGCAAACGTGTTGGCTTTCTCAGCATCGGTACGGGCCCATGTGCCTTCAGCTGTTCTTAAGGGTGGAGATGCAGTTGTGGGATGCTTAAGTTTCCTTGTTGCTTTCCATAAAGAGTAGTCTGAGGAAGCAGTGGCGTCAAGACTAGTCAAATAACTATGAAAGCTGTTGTTCCGATCTCGCTCGAGTGCGTTCTTGAGCAGGCGGCTGATGTGGTTTAACCGTGTTTTTACCAGGGGGCACTTAGTAATTTGGCATTGCTTTCTAACTTTTCTTTTATTAGATATTAAGTTTTGTATGTGGGTAGGTACGTAGTTCACTGTGGTGCTCTTTTTTATTATTGGCGTAGAATTCCAGGCGGCATCCTGTAGGGTTCTTGTAAACTGTTCGACAGCGTCAGTGACCTCATGTTCAGATTTCAGTTTGACTGGTTTCTCAAAAGCAGCATCTACGAGGTGCCGAAATAAGATCCAATTAGTTCTGTTGTTGTGCAAGACGCACTTAGTTTCCTTTTCAACTAATGTGGTGGAAAAGTTGACGATGATTGGTGAGTGGTCAGAAGATAGGTCCAGGCAACTCTCGCAGGTGAAGTAGTTTTTGGAAATTCCCTTGATTACACAGAAATCAATGAGATCTGGTGTTTTATTTCTGTCTGTAGGCCAGTAAGTGGGGTGTCCTGTTGAGAGAATGTCCATATTATTGTCTTGGACACATCTTAGGAGTTCGCGGCCTCTTGGCAGAGTGAGCCTAGATCCCCAGTAAGTGTGTTTAGCATTATAGTCACCACCGGCTATGAATCGGGGACCTAGCAACTGGAAGAAGCGCTCAAAGTCAGCTTGTTTGACTTTATGTCTTGGAGGGCAGTATAGTGCTGAGATGGTTAATTCGCTGGTATTATCAGTCACAACAACATTAGTAGCCTGTATGTATTCCAGACAGAGAGATTGTATTTGGTGGTGTTTAATATTTTGCTTCATTAAGATTGCTGACCCTCCGTGAGCTTTGTTATCTGGGTGCATTGTGTGGTGCAATATATATCCTGTCCTATCCTATCCTCCCAATATAAGGGTGGTTTGTTTGGCGGTGGGCTAAGTTTTCTTTGAGTTCGAGTTCTGGGGTGAGATGTAGGGTAGTTGATTTTCTGTAACTCTTTATATACATTACAGCCTTTGTAGTTCGCTGGGTGGTTACCTTCACATAGAATGCATTTAACTTTGTCAGAGCGTTCTTTCCTAGGACAATCGGCAGTGCGATGGGGTCCTGCACACTTTACACAGTTTGGATGCCTATGACAGAATTTTTTTGTGTGTCCGTACTGTTGGCAGTTTGCACATTGTGGGATTTCACGTTTGGGTCTGGGTGCTTCAAATTTAATGCTACAGTTGACTAAGGTTTTTACATTGTAAATCTCCTTGTTGTTTGATTGTTGTTCGAGATCAACATAGAACATATTAAGTGGTTGTTTTGTTGATCTGTGTTTGATATTCCAAATATTTCTGACTCTATGTTGCAGTTCTTCTAACGCTGATTTAATTTCCTGCTGATCAGTCGAGGGGTGTATGTTTTTCAGGACAACTCTGAAGCTCCTTTCTGATTTCCGTTGGTAAGTGTAAAATTCTGTATTCCGTTTCTTCAACTCCTTGTATACAGTCGAGTAGACTTCAGCAGATTTAAGTTGTATTTTAACTCGTTCTGACTGCAGTATCTTAATTTCGAAGTCTCCTTGCGTTACCTCAGTTAACATTTTAGTTAGTGGTTGGATGTTACTGACCTTATCCACAAATATAGGTGGTGGTTTTTGGGGTTTCGGTACTGTTGCTTCAGCTGCATCTATGTCTTTAGAGAGCTCAGAAAAGCTATTTGTTGTTGGGGTGGGTGCTGCAAGCCAATAATCAAGTTTAGTTTGTTTTGGCAATTTTAGGATTGCATCCGGGCTGCCTCTTCGCTTTCTATTCTGGACTACAGTCCAATCTTGCTCCTGCGCTTGATTTTCATTGTCGTCTATTGATATCCGTTCAGCATATTTACTTGTTGATTGACCACTAAAAGAGTTAGACCTAGCGCGGGTCAGAAATAGTCCCCTGTGAAATACCTGTTGATGGAATGTTTTAGTTTGGTTTATATCTGGGTTTCTCGTGCTCAGTTCATTTAATCGAAATTTGTCCCCCCCAGATACCATGGGACAGTCTAGGCTCAGCTGTTGAGAACAGCCTTGCGCAGAGAGGCACTCTCCGCTATCAGCGGTACCCTCCTGGGGTAGTTTCGTATTTAATTCCGACATTCATGTGCTTTTGGGGTATTGATAGTAGCAAATATTACCCCAATATTTGCTCCCGTTCTTTTTGAAGTTATTTGGTTTTCAGGGCTCACGGTAGCCTTACATGTTTGGCGCTCTTATCAGGAGTGCCCACTTAGCCTTTAGTGATCCAACACTTAACTGCAAGGCAGCAGTTGGTTTGATTTTGGAGTACCTTCTCCTAGATTAGCTACCATCCAAGGTTTAACGAGACTAATCTTCCCGAGTCCAAGGTAGAGATCCTTGTGAAATTGCCGCTTCCGCTTGTTCCGCCGTACCGATGAACTACATCTCCGCCTTCACAACCGTTGCGGTCTTCACCCGTAACCCTGGGCAAGGGTTCTGCGTTATACCCCGCAGGACTGGGTCCTCATCCGAACTTTGCCACCATAAACACTCCGGCCTACTGGAGCCCATGGTGCCCACCCCCACGACTAGGACGTGCCGGACGAGAATTACCCTAGTGAGAAGTAGAGAAGATGACTCTAACTCTCCAAGGGCCGGGTTAATGGATGTGTTTATGCCCACACCCAAGGGCGACCTATGGACCTATGTAATTGTATTGTATTGATATAACTGATCATGACGAACGATGATGATTATTTTATGTATATGCATCAATGCACTAAACACATCAGTGTTTATAAGGCAAATTTTGCATTTATTTGTTTGAGGCAAATTTTAGTTTTTCCTATCCAACATCCTTCCCAAAACGCTGGCTGGCCACCATGCGTATCCTTGATCCTGGTCTTGTTGGCTAGATCCCGTGATGGGTGATGCCGTGTGTTGGCTAGATCCCGTGATGGGTGATGCCGTGTGTTGGCTAGATCCCGTCATGGGTGATGCCGTGTGTTGGCTAGATCCCGTGATGGGTGATGCCGTGTGTTGGCTAAATCCCGTAATGGGTGATGCCGTTTGTGGGCTAGATCCCCTATGTGGGTGATGCCTGTGTGCGCTAGATCCCTATGTGGGTGATGCCACGAGTTGGCTAAGATCCCGTCATGGGTGAAGCCTTGTTTGTTAGATCCCGTGATGGGTGACGCATGCCACAAGCTAATGACTAGGTGAAGCCTTGTAAATAACTTTTAGTTCATTCTGTATGATAAACGCTTATTTATGTAATTTTTATATTCATTATTTTTGTTTGTTATGCTGTTTATTCTGTAACCATTAAATAATCAGCGCGAGGAGCGCGCTGGATCAGATTGGCCGTATGGGCGCAAATTAATATATAATGATTATATTGTTATGAAAATGTTAATAATATTTAAGATTGATATTTAAATAGCTATTTGTGAACACAGAACTGAGAACTTCACTACTTTAGAATATTAGACACTGTATTGACTGCTTCACTGTTTTATAAAGATTGGGTATTTAATTTATCGCTTAATTATTACGATAACTCCAGAAACTTTCAAAGTAAAATCAATTAGTATTAAATAACATTATTTTGACACTTATATTTATGTTAACAGTAATAAATAACATGCGCTTTTATTTTCATCCTGTTGATAGCGCCATCTGTTGACCGAATGCTGTAAAGCAGCGTTTGGTTATTAAAATAAATTTGTTATTCGTGTAAAATAAATCATTTGGTGTTGTGCAAAATTCATTACAATATTAATGTTGATTTTTTATTTATATTTTTTAATTAATTGTACAGTAATTTCAATTATATGTTGAAAAGGAAGTGGCAGTTGTTAAACATGAAGTGTAATGACGGTTAGTTTATAAAAAGGACTGTAGCTCACATTTTAATTCAATTCTGTGCTAGAAATCGTCTGAAAATAAACCAAGTAATATTACGTGACTGTTTTTATTATAATGGAGTGTCCAACGATAGCCCTGGCGTATCGCCGACATATACTATCTCTCTCAGACGGTATTCGCTGTGGAACAGTTAATATTCAGTCATATCTGATTAGACTAGTAAGCAGACATCGGATTTCAAGGCGTACGTCTTGGATGCAACCGGGATAACATGATGATGATGTCATTTATATATTTGATACTACCTAGATAACAATGAATTAACGTCAACTCTATATTCATCAGTATCACCCAGTATCACAGACCACTTAGAAAAGGTCTGTGCCCAGCATATAGGTACACGATTATCCAGACATAACAGTCCAACTAGATTTTAATTTTAACGTTTACATAGAATAATAATATTTCCAGGAAAATTTAAGGTTATATATCAAAAAGAATTAAAACCTAACACAAGTATAACTTCAAAATATTAACAAAAGTCTGTTTAATTCATTTAATCAATAGCCTTTAAAAACAAAACCATGTTTATCTATTACACAAATTTCAGAATAACTTGTATCAAATAATTAAACACATATTTCAAATTCATACAGTCATAGACAAAGCGGTTAGATCACTTAAAAGCTTAAGAACCTCGGTATTACAAACTAATCAAAAGTTTTACGAAATATCTTTTCAATCCGTTTCAGAACTGTATCGGCTTAAGCTAAAAGAGTGTAATGGTACTGATATACCTGAGCATTCACTTGTAGCAGAACAGCTATCATCGCCGTTTTTTGTTTTGTCAAATTGATCAATTAACATTGCTTTGAAAATTTTCATGATCTTTCTAGAACGAACACTCCAATCAGCAAAAACGTCAAAGCAAATTGACTGTCAATTCGCTAGAATGCTCGCCAGAACGTACGTAAGTATGGTCGCTAAAACACACTCGTCTGTTTTTTTTTTGTAACATTCACCAGAATGTTCATTACAGGTGAATGCCCAAATGTATCAGCACCAGAACAATAATTCGAAAAGTTCCAAACGACTAAGATGATTGGCTTCGCCCTATTTTGAATTCACTCCTATTTCAAGTCGTCAAATAAAGGAAGACATCTCATGTGTTATTCATCATCGGCGAGGCTGAAAACATCTAGCTGCTGCTACATAAGTGGTTATGGTTTATATATTGACAAATATGTGGTAATACTTTTATTCGTTGGTGCTATGTTATGATGTTTATTTTATTTTTGTGATTGAATATTATTTGGATCGAACGTTTTCATGAAAGATTAATGAAATAAGTTCAGTAAAATATCGGTTTCAGACAACTAGTAGACACGTTGCGCTCAGGTACCTACATATTCTGCAATTCTACTCATCAAATATGCATTTATTAAGTGCCCTGGAATAAAATCTAAATAAAATCAATCATAAATACAGGTAGAGTATATATAATAGTACAGAGTTAAAACGTACAAATAAAGTAAGACAGCATTTTTATAGAATCTGGGCTACAGCGTGCATATTTATACAGTACAAGATTTACTAAAGCGTGATAATGCTAGGTTAAGAGAAAAGACGTGTCTAGCCTTATAGATCTGCTATTAAGTGCTCTTCCTTCATTGTTCTATTTATTTTCCCATCTATACGGAATTATTACGGTATTAGTATAGATATTACAGCTATATTGACATATCGTTACATTATACTAACATAACATAACTTCACGCCTTTACATTTATTTTAAGATTATAGCATGATCCGACTATACTAGTATCTTAAGATCATAGCATGACCTGACAATCCGCACTGTGCCAGCGGAGGACTAAGTCTAACTCTTCTCATAATAAGAAGAGGCCTATTATCAACAATGGGATAGTTTATAGACGAAGCAGAATAAGTTGTTTAGTAAAAATTTGATATTCCAAGTAAGCAAAGTGTTTGATTTTTAGAAGCTACCTATTGATTTTCTTGAATTATGATATCGAATATTGGAAATAGCCGTAGCAAGACCTACCGCTTTTATTCTGAACGACGAATAAGATGTCATTAATTCAGTTGAGACGTTAAAAAATCCTTAAAGCCAAAGGATTTCAGTAAGCTCGCCGCCAACAGTTCATATATTATTCAGTCTGCGTCCGAGAGCGTAAATGAAAAAGTTTTTGTATTCAATGACTATTCGAACACCGCCAAAATACTGGTAAACCCGAAAGTTTTCGAATCGAACCAAAATTAAGAGTTGGAGTACGGACGAGACTCGGCTTAGTTAAATATTCAGGGGGCGTCTGTCACTGCGTATGAAGATTAAGCAGCGGTATAAAACGTTAATATCCATGGATTTTCCGTATTGGGGATGATAGGGATCGCGACTTAGGAACTCACCAGGGATACCTTAGTAAATGGGTTGAGCTTTTTATATTCTAGATAGCCTGCTTTGTTTTAATATAGAGGTTAAAAATAACGAAGCGCCAATTTTCGTTAAGGAAGAGTCCGCGTATCACATCTCATAAATAAATATAATTTTAGAGTTCCTGATATATAAGATATATAAGAGATTCAAAGAAATCTCTGGTATGCTTGGCGTTAGATGTTTGAGATATAACATTAAGGCATTTAATTTAGTAGTTTTGTGAATTAAATTGTTGTGAGTTTGCAAATCTGAGTTTACTCTGCGTCAGTAAAAAACAATCGACGACAATAACAAATTCCTACCATATTGATATTTCTATAAAAAAAATCAATAAACATTTCTAGGAATATGGGCCATAGTAAAAACAAATTTGTCAAACCGAACAAAGTTAAATGGTAAATCGCGACATGCTTTATTCGAGGCACGGTCCACTGAATAAAGTAGAATCAGAGGCGGTACTATAGAAAAGTTTTTCAGACTTGAACTACTCAGATTATTGGACGACCGAGTGAAATCGGAAATTGCCAAAGGATTCTTAGAATCTTGTAAAGATATTTTATAAGTCGTTCGTTCTTCTTTTCGTAAACGAAGGAAACATTGCCAGAAGTTACCTACCACGCGGATTTTCTAGGGATTCCTTATTACGAACAGTTTATTTTTATTACCTTTATAAGATTATATTAAATTTATGATGATGCCTCCGTGGTCCAGTGGATAGCGTATGCGACTGCTGTTCGGAGGTACCTGGTTCGATTCCCGGGTCGGGGAAAGAGTTACTGGGTTTTTCCGAATACTCAGTAGTAGCCCGGAGTCTGGTGATGTGGCCGGTAACGGCAATAGGCGCGCCCCCTATTAGGTGGGACCTGAAAATTCATGGCGAAATGTGGGTGTAATAATTACACCTCTGCCTACCCCTTCGGGTATAAAGGCGTGAGACTAAATATATATATATATATATATATATATATATATATATATATATATATATTTAGTCTCACGCCTTTATACCCGAAGGGGTAGGCAGAGTTGTGAGTGATATATATATATCACTCACAACTCTCTATACCATTCTTACGTCTCCTACTCCCCCTGAGTATTTAACGCCACTCTTCCAGTATTTATCTTCTAATCATGCTCGTAACCTTCGCTCTTCTAATAACCTTTTCCTCATCAGCAAGTGTATCATGTATCATAATTAATTTATATTTCATTTTGGCTTATAGTATGTATGTAGAGATATATATATATATATATATATATATATATATATATATATATATATATATCTCTACATACATATATATATATCTATACATACATATATATATACATATATCTCTACATACATACTATAAGCCAAAATGAAATATAAATTAATTATGATACATGATACACTTGCTGATGAGGAAAAGGTTATTAGAAGAGCGAAGGTTACGAGCATGATTAGAAGATAAATACTGGAAGAGTGGCGTTAAATACAGCTTCAACAAAGTACTTGTTCAACTGCAGCTGAGCGGTTGTTAAAAATCATAAATACCTATATATATATATATATATTAGACAAAACTTGCCCTCTATTTCTGAAGGAAAGAAACATAAGGGACATTATGAGTAAAGAACAGGTCACATATAGGAAAGCCCTTCAGTTAAGTATTGAGAAGCGTCAAGAAGGTACACACTTACCGGCAACCTCAGAGGAGACTATGAATTGTACAAAATCAACAAAAGAGACCTATAGTAGTGTGCTTACAAAATCCCTACAAAATTCAGGGCCAATGTCGGGACCAGAAGAACAATTAACACAAAGTATAAAAACTGCATACACTACACTAAATGTTCCAGTACTAACGCCCCAGGAAGACAGGAGCAAGCAGGGTAAGCAGAAAGGAAAGCAAAATCAAAACTTTACAGTTCAACAAACAGAAGAAAATATAGGAAGACCTCAAACTGAAGAAACAGAAGCTAGAAGGGATGAACATTTGCAGTATAGGTTTAAATTTAAGAAATTTTTGTTTAAATTGAATAATATTTTTACCTCACAGGGAACTTTTGAGGAGAAAAGCTTAAATTCTTTTAAAGTCATATATGAAGAATTAAGAATGTTATTGTTAGATTGTGTATTCAAGGGAGGATTTTTAGAAAAAAATATTGCTCTAATAAATGGATAGTTCAAGTAAGGATATTTGGATAAACATAGTTCAATGGAATTCACAAAGTCTTCGCCCAAAGTTAATTGCCTTTAAAGAGTTGTTATACCGAGAAAATATACATATAGCAATCTTGAGTGAAACGTGGTTAGATAGCGAAATGGATTTGCATATTGGTGACTATAACATCTTTAGAAAAGACAGATATGATTCCTATGGGGGGGTTGCGATCCTGGTTCATAAGTCTATTAACTCCCATCTTAATTCAATCCAGGTTTCCAACACTGGTATAGAGGTAGTGAGTGTAAAATGGATCAATTGCAAAGATATTGAAAATGTTATTGCTATCTATTGTCCGTCCTCAGTCACGACTCAACCTTCGGATTGGGAACAAATATTTTCCTTTTTTCCTAATAAATCCTTGGTAGCCGGAGATTTTAATGGCCACCAAACAAACTGGTCTGTTAAAACCGATACGAGGGGCACTCAGATAATGGACTCATCTCTTGAAAACTCCTTTATTTCTCTTAATGATTGTACATACACCCGAATTAAACTAGTCAATGGTAACTTACAGAGAACTTCACCAGATATTTCATTCGCTTCTTCCGACATTGCGATAAAGTTTGATTGGCAAGTGCTAAATGAAAACCTTGGTAGTGACCATTTGATTATTAAAATGTCTATTAACATACCTGATAATTTTATTACAAACAAAAAAAGAAATTTTAGAAGGGCAGACTGGAAAGGATACCAAGATTTTCTTTCGGAAAACTTCACTCCATTGATTAATAGTAACGTTCAAGAAATGTATAATTACTTAATACAGCAAATGAATAAAGCCGCTGATAAATACATTCCATTTTCTAAAAGTTACACTAACCCGTCAAAAAAATTTAAGCCAAAATGTTACTGGACTCCCGAGTTATCCCATTTAGTTGCACAGCGCAGATTATGTTTAGCTAATTTTCGGCGTAATCCTACACCTGATAATTTAACTAAATTAGAAGAAAAAACAAAAGAAACCCAAAAAAAAATACGGCAGGCAAAGTTTAGATCCTGGCAAAGATTTTGTGACTCCATTGATAATGTTGTATCAACCTCTTAAATGTGGCAACGTATGCGTTGGATGAAAGGCTTGAGACAATCCAAAAGTTATCCTGCTATTGATAAACAAGAAGAATTATTGCGTTCATTGACACCTGATTATGTAGCTAATAAGACACCTATATTTGTTTCTAAAAATGAATTATTGGAATGTGACTTTAATATTCAGGAGCTTGAAAATTGTCTCAAGAAAAAGGATACAACCCCAGGCCAAGACGGTATTTCATATTCGATGATCTTTAATTTACCTACCACAATAAAACTTTATTTACTTAACCTATATAATAATATATTTAAAGAACAATGGCAGAATTTGGTCTGGGTTTGTTGTGGCGACCTCAAACTTCATATGAACAAAACAAATTGTTTTATTTTTCTACGATTTTTCATATTTTCACTTTGTCTCGTTAAAGCTGGAGTATTTTATGATGTTAAAAAGCATTCCAATTGATTACGAATACTTTATTATTTGATTGTTGCCATAGGCAATGGTGTGACAGAAATAGACGTGAGTGCTATATCCGTATCGATTGTTAAATAAGTAATCGATACGATCGACCTTTATAGAGTTGGTTTGGTTTAAAATGCAGTTATTTCATATTTAATCACCATTATATCAATAAGCTAATATTTTTGAAGCAAAACAACGTTTACATCAAATAAAAACGTCACAGCATCGTTTTAAAGTTGTATCGATTTCACATTAAATCGATTTAAAATGTGCAGCTCTGCTTTTGTCTTTGGCTGTGACAGTTAGATGCTACAAAATACTTCCGCGTTTTGATGTCAATCTGACATATGTCATTTGATAATTCAAGCGTACCTACCTACATTATTTAACTTTCATACTATAACTTTCCTTTTACCTACATTGTTCATTCTTAACAAAAAATTCAAACACCGATATCTTCTTTTTCCACCTTTCCTGAGTGAAAATAGAATCATTTATAGACTCTGTTACTTACGCCAAATTTTTTGATATATTTTTTATTACTGTTCGCTTCAATTTAGTTTCAGACATTTTGATGTATGGAGATCTGCCATTGTCCTTTGGTGTTATACCAGTTCAGTGGCGGAGTATACAAATTATTCCAATTCCTAAAGCAAACAGTACTACCGTTGATCCTAAATTAAGACCTATATCTCTAATTTCGTGTCTATGTAAAATCTTTCATTTAATAATAGTCAAACGTTTAGAATGGTACACCGAAAAAGAAAAAATACTATCACCTTGTACAGTCGGATTTAGAAAATCTCTCTCCTGTCTAGATGCTTTGGTTCGACTGGTGTCCTACATTCAAATTGGTTTCGCTAAGAATATGCCTACACTAGCTTGTTTCCTGGACATTGAAAATGCATATAACAATGTCTCCATTGACACTGCAACTAAAATCCTGGATGAACTCAAAATTGGATCAAAAATATGCTTTTATATTTGGTCCTTCTTGAATGAAAGATATTTAGTGATCAAAGCCGATAACAATGAAGCAATGACATCTAGGTGGACCAATAGAGGTCTAGCACAAGGTGACCCCCTCTCACCATTGCTATTTAATTTGATAACACATAAAATATTCCAGTTACCATTAAATGTTATAGTGTCTCAATATGCGGACGATTTTCTTATTTGTGTTCAAGAAAAAAGTATACAAAAATGTGAAAGTTATGTACAAAATGCCTTGGATTACTTTGTTAAATTTCTAGCTGAGCTGGGCCTGGAGTTGTCACCAAAAAAGTCTACATTTTGGCTATTTAGTAGGGACAAACGAAGAATATTGCCCACTCTCAAAATAAATGAGCAACCATTGAACTTTTCGGAATGCACTAGATATCTAGGTATGTGGTTGGACAGAAGTCTGCGCTGGGGTAAGCACATAAACGAGGTAGTTAGTAAATGCTCAAAACTTTTGAATTTATTTAAAGTGTTGGCAGGAAGTACTTGGGGAATACATACAAAACATTTACGTAGGCTATACTTTTCTTTAATTCGGAGTAGATTAGATTATGGTTGTTTCATATATGACTGCAGTGCTAATTGTCATATCTCAAAATTAAACAAATTACAAAATCAGGCAATGAGAATCGTAGGAGGGTATATCAAAAGTACCCCGATCCATGTTATGGAGTCAGATTTGTGCATTCCCCCGTTGCATATAAGAAGAGAATATCTAGCGTATAAATACAGTATAAAGATTATGTCCTGGTCAAATAATATTTCAGTAAAGTTAATCTCAGATTTAGAAACATGCTGCCAAACCTCTTATTGGGTAAATAAAAAACAACCTTTATTAACTAGTGTGTATAATAAAATAAAGCATATAAACATTGTTTCCTCAGTAACTCTAAAAATGTATAACTTAGAAACTTGGACAACAACAATTCAGAATAATCTAATTCTTACTTCTCTAGAATGTTTAAAATATTCTAAGATTGATTATAATCCAAATATATTATTAAGTGATGTATTGTTTAAATTAAATGCAGATTATTATGGGTGGCACAAAATATATACCGATGGGTCCAAAAATGCCCAGGGCTTGGGAGTAGGGTTATTCGATCAAAGCTCGGGAAATAGACTAGGGTTCAAAATAAATTGTAACATCGATATATCAATTATGTCACTGGAGCTCATTGCAATTTCTCAAGCGCTGAACTACATTAAAAATGAAAATTTAAATAAAGTAGTCATTTTTTCAGACTGTAAAAGTGCACTACAACATATCGCTCGATGCGCCTCTGGATACAGCAGAGGTACATCGATAGCGTATGATATTCTGAAAGTTTTTATTTTTCTGATAGAGAATAATATTGAATTTAAGTTGCAATGGGTTCCAGGGCATATTGGTATATGCGGTAATGAAGAAGCTGATCGCATATGTAAATTAGGTTCAGTAAGTGGTACGTGTGTTAGTTATATCCCTGATTACTGGGAATGTATACCAACATTAAAATTGGAATGCTTTAACTTGTGGAAACAACATTTTATTAATATTTGCAAAGAGAAAGGAGTCTGGTATCGAAGTATACAAAGGGAGCCCTGTCGTGTGCCATGGTTTGATAACGTTAATTTACCTAGAACCCTAATAAAAACTTTGTTAAGACTTCGCTCTGGGCACTATCCATCGGCAAAGTTTGCATTTCTCATGAAGAAAAACAATTCACCTAATTGCTCAATATGTAATCAAATTGAGGATGTGCAACATTTGCTGATGGATTGTTCTCGGGACATGAATGAAAGACAGTTACTTATGAAGGAATTTAAACTAAATAGGTTGGATGTAGGATTAATTCAATCCATCCTGGCCGAACCCTATACAGATGTTGCTAAAAAAATGTGTTATCTAATAACAGTCCTTCATCATATGTAACTTTCTTCATTAGCCTGCTTAATTGTAGTTTAATGTTAGTTGATATGCTCAATGTAAACGGATACGATGGGGTTAACGTGTCTAGTTAGACAAAAACCCCTCCAAAAAAAAAAAGAATAAAAAAAAAAAAAAAAGCCGCTCAGCTGCCTTGGACAACTCTGTTCAATACGTACTTAGCAGCCTATTTTTTGAGGAGATCTGACGGAACGTGATGCTTTTATAATGGTTTTGTCGAAACTTACGTCGCCAGAAGCAAACATTTAAAAAAAATCAAATTAACGTAAAGTAACAATAACTATACCATAAGAAACAATGTGTTCTTAGAAAGCTGTACCATAACAAAATAGCTAGTAAACTGAAAATAAGTTAGGTAGTAACTTGGTTGTGTTCTAATAATCATTAGCATGAATAAACTTATCCAGTCTAACAACTTCATGTCTAAGCATTTTGTTGACGCCATATAAAATCGAGTTGAGAATTATATTCCTGAGCCATAACCTCTTAAAAACTTGAAGATTAATGTAGGTATTAGCCAGTTAGTACTATTAACGTGGCCTTAATTACATTATGAGTTGCTTTGTGTTCACTCATTGACCTTAGAAGTTAGCAGACGTCACTAAAAGCTCTCGTACGTGGCTAAGTAGTTCATTAACTATATTGTGACTATGTATCTATATTTTGGTACATAAAAATGCTTTGTTCGAAGGAATGTTAACTTTATTATTATAATATATACGAGTACGTGGACTCATACATACATAAATAGACTCACGCCTGTTTCTCGGAGGGGCAGGCAGAGACTACGGAACGCCATTTGCAACGATCCTGACATACCTCTCTTGCTTCATTCACTTCCATCAAGTTTCTCATGCATGCTCTTCTGTTTAGGGTACTTCTGACCTGTCCTTTTTTCATGATGTCTCCAATCTGGTCAGAGAACGTCCGCCTAGGTCTTCCCCTTCGTCCTGTTCCATTCATACTTGCCTTATAGAGGTATTTTCTTTGTCAGTCTTGCGTCATCCATCCTCTACATGTGTCCAAACCATCTTAACATGCCTTTTTCGAGGCTTGTCACTACATCTCCTTTTATACATACTTCTCAGTGCTCTCATTTCTACAGCATTTATTCTACTTTCAAGTCTCTTCTGCCATAGCCAACTTTCACTACCATACATAAGGGTAGGCATTAACACCCCTCTATGTACAGCCAAACGTGCCTTTTTGAACACGTTTTGACTGTTCATAAACGCCTTCAGAGCTCCATTCACACTATTACCGGCATTAACTCTTCTTTCAATATCTTCTTCATTCTTACCATCTCTTGTAAACAACGTACCCAAGTAAACAAACTCATTCGATTGTTCCCCTCGCTGTCCATCGATCAAAACATTACAAGCCGTAACGCATTCCTCCTTTTCAAAAACCATAACTTTCGTTTTACTTACATTCACTTTCATTCCTTTCCTCTCTAACGCACCATGCATGATTGTTACCATATCCTGCAACTCTTCCGCTGAAGATGCAAGTATTACCTGATCATCAGCATAAAGGATGCATTTGACGAGTAACCCATTCATCCTTAATCCGCAGTCACTATATATGAAAAGTGGTTATCGCTGGCCACCAGTGGCTGTGGTTGGTGGCCCGTTTGCGCCGACCCTCAAATCTTGCAAACAACTGTCCATGAAGAGGTTAAACAGCCACGGCGACGCTACACATCCTTGTCTAATACCTTTCTCGATGGTAAACCAGTCAGTGTATGCCCCGTTTATCCTCACACAAGCTTTGGAATCCTCATAAAGGGATTTCAGAGCTCGAATGAGGCTGCTGTCCACCCCATTCATTGACAGCACCGACCACATTTCATTCCTCACCACTTTATCGTAAGCCTTTTCCAAATCCACGAATGCGCAATAGACCTTTTGACCTTTGGCCAAAAAAATTTCGGCTATGCTTCGCAAGGAAAAAACCTGATCCGTACATCCCATACCCATTCGGAATCCCGCTTGTACATCCCATATTTTCGTGTCGGTTACTTTCATAACTCTTTCAATCAGTACTTTTGCATACAATTTGCCAACATTGCTGAGAAGGCTAATGTCTCTATAGTTTTTGCACTCTTGTTGCGAGCCTTTTCCTTTATAAAGAGGCACAACTACAGCTGTGGCCCAGTCATTAGGTACTCGGCCGGTGCTCCAGCACAAGTTATATAACTACTGCAACTGACCAATTATGATGCCCTGTCCAGCCTTCAGCATTTTGACTGTTATCCTATCACATTCTGCAGCCTTATCTACTTTCATACCTCCCAGTGCCTTCACGATCTCATCCACGCCAATAACGCTTTCATCATTGCTATCGTTACCATTCATTTCATCGATCGGTGTCTCTATCGCCGTTCTTTCAAAAAACGTGGACTCGTGCAGATAGAATACGATTTTCAGCGAGGATTTATAACTGCGTTAAAACTTTAATGTTATTTATTTATGGCCCGACGTTTCAATCAACTTGCATGCGTCGTGATCACTAGTTGTCTAGACAAAGCAATAAATTTATATTTATAGCATAAATAACGCCGGTATCCTGTTAGGTACCTTTGTTAACTCCGTCATCTTATTTAAGTTGTATATCACCGAAGATGTCCATAACCATAACTGATACATTTTACAGCTCTATAAAATGAAAATGATAAACCAGACGCTTATTAACTTTTAACGTCGACTTTTATATAGTACTAGTAGAATGAAGGTTAGCAATATTTTAGGTTCTCTATTATTAATATTATTATATAATACTACAGACTGTTGAAGATATTTTTAAGTTTTTAAATAAATAAATATTTCTCAAAATCTGCTCACAAATACATTCACAACACTATGGTACATAATGCACACCTTAATACACCATGATTTCAACTGAAACGTTGACATTAATGGCCTTTGTCTCTATGTTTCTTTTTTTTTTTAAGACAACTCCCGCATTAGGACTAAATCCTGTGTCGCGGGGAACTTTACAGACATACAACTAACGGACACAATGAACACCCAAATTCTTAGAAACAACAATTTATGAATCACACAAACCATTGTCTCGTGTGAGGATCGAACCCACAACACTTCGGCACAGTGTCAAGCGGTGAGGCGGCTGCTTAAAACACTACGCCAACCGAGCAGTCGTGATTGTGCCAATTTACATAACTCGATCACATTTTGAAGCACAATAAATGCTATACATTATTTTCGCAATGTCAATCTTTTAACAAGACAGAAGTAAATTGTTATAGCTTTTACATTCATTATAAAATAAGATCACTCTATCAAAGGTACTATACTGTCGTGTCAATGTTTTATCAAGTGTACTTTTCATATAAGCTCGTCGGTTTAATACTTGGAATAAACACAAATCTTAAATTCAGGTGCGGTTCAAACAAAAATATTATCATTTTTATTAATAACAGTTCTCACGAACCATTGTTCAAATAAACACACTACAGAGAATTGTTTTCATTAGCTTAAAAGCGTTCGAAAATTGTTTTTATGCGTTATAAACAGTTACAGGGTGATAAATGAAGTTTGTTTGAATATACCTGTAATTATCGTTGCGATAAAATGATTACTATGACCTTCAAACATATAACCTTCAAGAATTATTATTGTTATGACTTTGGCTATATAGAGTCACCGTGTACATATTCATCAAAACGTGCTTTTATGGATCGATAACAATCAACTTGGCAATTTTTTTATGCATAGCCTTGCTGATTTCAGCATGAATGGGCTAGCTCAATCAGAGAAGTACTACTTTCACAAATTATCGAAGTAAAGTAACAGTAAATATCTATACTGTTGCGTTTCGATCGGTGAGTGACCGTGCCAGCTCCCCCATCCCACTCCTTCTCCTATTTCTTTACGATCTCAAAGGGCGGCAACACATTTGTGACTCCCCTGGTGTTGCTTGAGTTTATGAGCGGCGTTAACTGCTTACCAAAACGTGACCTGTCTGCTTGTTTGCCGCCAATAATGCATTAAAAATATAAATGAACTATCTGGTTCTTGCACTGAACAGCGCCACCTGTTATGTCCAATTCAGCTGTATTGTTTATTACATTCACAGCTGGCGATCTTTCTGCAACCTTCCAGCTAAATGACAACTACAGAGTTACATTATCTTTTGATATTTCGTGTTTTGTGATTGAGTAAATTAAGTAAGCAACCCTTTGATCTTATATACATAATTATAGGCAATAATTGCCAAGAATAAAAAGATTTAAATTATTTTATACATTTATATTTACATTTATATTTTTGGGATTTTTTTAACCCCTTGGGTGTCCTACGGTCACGGTATGCCCGTAAGAGAAATAGGCCGGTAGTGTCCTACGGGCACATTGTGCCCATAAGGATTTGTGTGAACTTAACTCCGGTGTTCTGTGATTGGTTACAATGATAAAAACGTACATCGACTAGTTACAGATTAACCAACATATTACCATGAATTTTTACCATATTGCCAAGCTTATAACCGAGAAAAATAATAAAATTGCTGATTTCGATGCTCAGTTTTCTCCGTGCCGCCATATTGCGGAGTGGTAGATCAACTAAGTCGAAATTGTGATTTTCAAAAATAGTGATTGTATTAGTATAATGTATCAAGTTATTGACCAATTTAGTGAAGCATATTTTTTAAATATCTGTTTTAGCCAGGTATAAAAACTTAAAAAAAAAGTGTTAGTAATTATTGTGATACCATTTTCCGGCGTTGGTCGGTAGCTGTCCTCCCTATTTTATATGATAATATGTAATTCTGTATTCTTAATTGTCCATGTGGTGACGGATTAAGAATACAGAATATCACCACCCCATATCATCGCATGGGTGTCGTAAGAGCCGACAGAGAGACCAAACTATGCAGAGAACAGTACTGTAAGAGAAGGATTTGATACAATCATCCCATCGCTCCTGAGGATGTGGGCAACGACTCGTTGCCCATCGCTCCTGAGGATGCCTCGTGCAGAGGCGAAACACGTGTCGAAGAATAGTCGGCGCATACAGCGGGATACTGCAAGTCAGGTATCTTCCTGGAACCCATACCATTCCTATATCCCTTATCCTTTTAGAGGAGTTCGGTATTGTCAACCTTTTTCTATTGCAATAGTTGGGGTAGTCAATCCGAGGGTGCGTGGTGGGTTCCTCTTTCCTTCCATTAGGTACAATGGAGTTCCGCCAAGTAACGCCTGATTCAATCAACTATTACAGAAATCCATTTTTATTGTGGATATGGAGTCCGCCGTGGTAAAACTTCTGCTCTTATTTTTCTTACGCGCCATGATTACTGAGAGTGAGCGAGGGATAGAGGAAATGAGTGTGGTGAAGTCTGAGTGGTTCCCAAAGAAAGTGTATAGCCGTGTGCGAGGTAGATCCGCGAGTTGTGTGGGGAGCTGACATGCAGCACGGAAGGATCCCCGGTGCCCCCTCGTCTGCAGCCAGCTGGCGGAACAGCCTCCCAAGTAGGATGGCCTCGGGTGCGTGTCCCCTACTGACCGGCAGGTGGCCGGCGTAACCATTTCCACCAGGTCTCCCTGAACTGCACGTCAGAGCCCCACGCCCAGCAAACCCACCACGACTTTAGCCAAGCCGGCCTCAAGTCCCACGCAGACTCCACAACACCCAGGGAGAGATGGGAGAGATTGAAACGGCTACTCTGTCCTTCAACCGGAACGCAAGTCTGCTTCGCGACCAAAATAGACAGAATGGTGGTACCTACCCGTTCGAAACCAGCCTCTTCCACCAGTGATAGGAGGGGTAGGGGGGAGTAGGGCAACAATACCGCGGGCGAAGTAAGGAGTGCAGTATTGATGGCTATAGAACTCTAATAATCGTCTAAGCCGAAGTCGCCTATATTGCAGCCGGACAGAATTCAAATAGGTTAGACTCCCTGGCTTTAAAATGTTAAATATTATGTTTAGACAGTAAAATGTTATGTTTAGACAGTTGCATTTTATTTTATTTTACTAATCCTTTAACCAATCCCATTGGCTATAGTTTTTGCCATTCGGGATTATTCATAACATTAGTGCAAGTACGACTCAACCCTTATAAGAAACCTTTTATGGCATTACGAACAACATGATTCAACCAATGGTTGACTAATTTGTCTATCTACCTATATTTAGCTTTAGAGGGTCAGTAGAAAAAGTTATCGGCCAAGGAATTATTATTTTGATCGAAATGCAATCTTTGACAAAAAGTCTCCTCGTTATCATAACGTATGTCATTAAAAAGTCTACTCATTAATATTTATTCAGGCTCATAAATATTATCCTTTGATGTTCTACCTTCTCTCCTACAAACAAAAATACGCAATGCCCGTACCTATCACTACAAACTGTTGATTCGATACCCAGGCTTGACAGAGCTGTGTGCGAAACACATACAATTTAGCTCGATAAGTGGATCGAACAGGCTGCGAGGTGACACTGTTTACCATTTGTGCAAACTTACATACAATACAACCATGAAGAGTTCTGACACACAAGTACAAAATCTACGTGCATATAAGGAAAAATAAGGGAATTGCTCGCCTCCCGGATTACTGGCTTTTGACTTTGTGATACTTGCCAGGCTATCATTTATTCATGAGACTGTGAGCAATCTTAAGATTTTTCTTTGTATCAAATCGCCGAGCTCTCAAAATATTCACATTTTTTTAACATACTATGTGAGAAAACGTGCCTTTCGTATCTTGATTACGTAATACATTCACAATATAGGTATTATGTAGGTTGCCGTCATTGTGTGTGTTCACATTAAGCCTCCTGGCAACTATATCGGTTTCAATAATCCGCCTGCCGCATGCATTAAGCGATCTACAGACGAAGTCTTTCATCAATAAGGACGGACATGACGTCGGCTTCACGGGACGATTCAATTGAAATTGTAGCTCAAAGACATGTACAAGGTAGCTATGTGTATTATATACTGAAACATAATGCGCTATGTGGTGGATTAGAAACTGCATTTTTGAGATGTTGATGTGTACAAAGTATGTACCTAGTAATAAGATCGTTGATTCATGTAGTATAGGTCAATGTATTATGTATCAATGTAGTGCTAGATTTTGTTATGCGGAACAATATATTTAGGTAATTTTGATGTTTTATATTATTTTGGCGCAGCTATTTTTGCAGTTATCAATTAAATAATTTGTACTCAATAGTTGAAGTTGAATCAAAGTACTTCAAGTTGAATCTCTCAGTGGGATAAATTGGAATATATTTTTTTAGCTGTAAATTTACCTTCAGTTTTTATTTAATTTATGTTTTGTTTTTATTATGCTATGTCTGTCACCCTTACATACGCGCGATACGCTAAACATTCAGGTACCTATACTTACACTTTTTGCTTCTTTATTATTGCTCGTATTTCGTTATTGGCAAAACAATCTCTTTCTAAAAAGTATAACAATTATTTACCTATATTCGTAACATCGTCCTTCTCAGAAACACTGATTACGGTCAGATGGCATGTAATGAAGAAAAAGAAAAATTAAAGAAAAATTCCCAGAAGGTTTCATAACAATGTCAACCTTTATTATATCTGAAAATTTCAACGATAAAATATATTGATAATAATTATGTCTTTTGTTTGGTTAAATAGATTAAACAATTGTTAAGTAAAGTCAGTGCACTGTGAAACCAACGTACTCAAAACAAGCCGAATAAATCTAAATACAAAAGGCTTTTGGGAGTTCCCGGTAGTCAACTTTCAATTAATTTACATCTGGGATGTTAGGAATTACTAAGATATACGTACATTCTCTTTTTTAAATTTTTATATACTCACGCCTGTATTCCTGAAGGGGTAGGCAGGGGTGAAATATTACACCAACATTTCGCCATGAATTTTACGTCCTACGTAATAGGGGGCGAGCCTATTGCTGTTACATGACACATCACCAGACTCCGTGCTGCTACTGAGAATTAAAAAAACTCAGTAACAGTTGCCTGACCCGGGAATCGAACCCGGGACCTCCGTTCCGCAGACGCATACGCTTTACTGGTACTGGACCACGGAGGCAGTCCTAAAAAAGTGATCTTATTCATGCTTCTTTATCATTGTTATTCATAGCTGGCGCTGCTATATGCTATATTATATAAATATCATTTTCATAGAATTTTCAGTTTTTCTTTGTTCCTTGAGAAGTGTGAGGGTATACTAAGAGAGGATATTTCCCCGGTAAGGGGAAAATAGTCCCAAATTTAGCATGCCACATTTTATGACGATAGGTATCTCTCATACTAGTACGGTAGGTATACATATAATTTTTGTACTAGTAGAATTCGATTCGATATTTTTACATTATTGCTGATTGCACCTCGCTAGACTTATATTTGAACGACCTCGTACGGGCCACATGAGAATTCAAATCTCTTTGTACGCTCCAGTTATCTCTTTTTCACGCGGCGATTTTTGCTAGAAGCCTCTTCGTATTTCAGCCTTACTTTTATCAGAACAATTTTTCTATAATACTCGAATACTTATTCGATGCAAAGTCATATAAGGTATATATAATTACTTGTATACTAGTGGAAATAAAAATAAAGTTATGGATCTTTTCTTCCATTAGTATATAATGGAGTTCCGCTAAGTAACACCTGATTCAATCAACTACGAGTAGAATTACTTGTTAAGACTGAGCCCAAACTACAATTAATAAAGCTGTTGGACTGCAGTTTCCTATTACGACATAAGCACCTACTAAGAAAGGATTTTTTAATATGCCACTGCTAAGCGGTAAAATTGTTGTTGCATATTTATATCTATATATTATGTAAGATTAGTTTTAAGACACAATATGTAACTGTTTGTCTATCCCAAATAAATAAATAAAAATAAAATAAATAAAATAAGCCACAGGCTTTTTATTTCTGATACGAAATATAATTAAAAAGTTGAAGGTCTGTCAGAGAAAATATTTGTTTTAGAAATAGGATTTAACCACAAATTTCTTTTACCATCAAAATGAGCTTCGAGATTTTCTTGAAAACTTGAGCTGTTTTTAAGTGTCGAGTGCTGTTTAAGACTCAAGTTAGCTGTTAAATGACTTGGCTTGAGTTTACTCTTGAAGTTAGCTGAACCTTGCATAATTGAGTGTACATAATTACAACTTGAAGACTGGATTCGTTTTTACCTCAAATGCGCGTGAGAGATATGTAATAATATCTAGGCTTTGGGCTGAAATTACTGATATCCAAGTATTTATACATAATATGTAAGAGGATAGTGGCAACTAAATTACATTGACATGACGTTTGACAGTTAAACTGTCAAACGTGTAAATAAGGTGTACCTATATAAGTCGACAGGCTCGGCTAGCTCGTCCTATTCTCCTTCGACGACGGCTCAGGTACGATATGGTTCTGACTATTTAATTGCTACTGTGTTCCAATATTCTGTGTTGCTTGTTCTTTTGTTTCATCATCTAGGAAACAATGTAAGATAGTGTAATCATTATCTTATTGATATTGTGTTGTGGGTAGTTTGATCGTTTGTGAGATATTATAGATTGTAATATAGTATAGAATAATATACTGTGGATCAAGTCGTATCAATGAGATTCATTAGGTATATACCTGTGGTAAACATTTAGTCAATTGTATTGATGCTAAATAATGCTCATTATGTTCTGTTGTAAGACAGACCTTTCTAGTAATATAAAACTACCCACAACATTGATATTTGATATAAATTGGCTGTACCACTGTTTGTTAATTATTGTTATATATAGTTATTGAAAAGAATGATCAAGAGTTTTATTGCCCGTTCTTTCTCTTGGTTCTATGTCTTTGCTTTGCGAACTGGGCTGTAAATGTAAATGTAGAATCACGACGTAATCTAAAGATATATCCTTGTGCCAAACTGAATAAATGAAAGTATGATTTGATAGTTGTCTCTTTTATTTATCAAAACTGTCTCTACACTATAGGAAGCTTCTCTGATTCTGACATCAGAAGTGTGATAAATTTGCGCCCACAATACTAATACATCCAATTGCAAGTTCCAGAGTCTCCTCATCGTGATGCCATGATTCTGCCTAAGCCCGTCACTGCACCGTTCAGCTGACGACGGAGAACGATTGCCCTACGATCCAGTAGCAACGTTGCCGAGAGCAAGCCGGTGGATGAGTACCGACTACATATCTTAACGATCTGCAACAGTATGCTGAAGCCAACAGCAACAACCAACTGCAAACGCTGGTAATGTACTTCCACCAAGATTATAGCCATGAATGGTCGAAAAATATGACTGTTGTACCAGGTTATTTTAACATGTTCATCAAAAATGTATCTGAGTATCTATATAGGTAATAACGAAAAAGTTACACAAAATGTATAATAGATTTTTAAAGTAGCCGATATTGTTCTAATCTGTTGGAATTTAAATAGGCAACATTTGTAGTGATTGACCGAGACTCGGTATGAGCATTGGCTTTGTTGTGCTTTGTTGATAACTATTTCTAGTGTTAGTACTGATTAGCGTAATCGTCCTGCATATTTGAATTCCAAAAGTGGTCTGAAGAATCTTTTCATTACAAGTCGAATATGAAATGATGGTAGGTAGAATACATTTCAGAGATTTCTTCATTAATTTTGTTGGCTGTGTATTCATTACATACAGACCAATATTGCGGTGTAGGAATGTGCCTTAGCTCTGTTCCATAAGCTGTTGTTAAATTTTCGCCACAATTACCAAATTAATCAGTTCATGCTATATAGTTTTATTAAATCGGATCCAAACTATAACGAAAGAAAAAAAAATAAGAATATTTTAATGTTTAGCTCTTGAATGTGTTGCCCTGGAGATAAGAATACGAAACTGTATATTTATCTTCAACATATCTTTGAAATATGCTTACTCGTATTTTTAACTGGTTAATAGTTGTTTATGGCACAAACATTTGTGTATAGAATTACAATTAATAATGCACTTTCTATAATTGTGTAGTGAGTAATTGTCATGTACCCAGATAATTTCCACCAGTTTACTTGCAATAGACATAAGTACTTATGATTTTGTCACTTTGATCTTCTATCGGAAGAACAAAACCAAATAGCTTCCATTTGTCTCAGAGGCACCACATTTGAATGACATGTTGTAAAGATAACCTATGAGTTTTGTATAACTATTACTACAAGCGAACTTTTGTGTGTAGGTACAGCAATATTCTATATTATATCAAGTGGGTCTGTGCCTAGCTAGATCATATCGATAAAATGATAGTTTCGTTTAGTAACTATTTCCTTTTATTTTTTAAACATACCTCATCTTCCTGAGGCCTGAGGGGTCATATATGCTACGTCTAAATATATAGCTCAAGGTATTTTTATTAAAAAGTAGTTATTGAAGAATGTTTTTATATTACACAGGATTAAATTGACTTGTTAAAGAAAGTGACATCATTTTGCTTATGTCTGGCACTATTAGATGGCAGTGTATCCAATATTTTCAAGTAGTGTTATTTTGGTTGATAATTTCCTGTTATTTATAACGATAATAGCAGATAAAATAGTTAAAATGAAATGTGTAATAAATGCAGACATCTGTCTAATTAAATGGATCTGAAATAAGCTATCAAACTAAATTGATTCAATTTGAAAATAGTTCCAAATTACATCACTGATTTTTTTTCGAAAACATTCTCATAGTTTATTTATCCATTCTCGGAAATAATACAAATAAATTCAATAAATTAATAAAATATGAGACGGTATTTATTTTTATCTGCTTTTATTCATTGAAATTATGTATTTTTATTATGAAGTGCCATGTGTTAAACTGTAAACCTATTTAAACCATAATTATAGTAATAATTAATCTTAGGATTAGCTCTCGGTAATGAACTATCTTATCAATTTAGTATCTTTGGTATAAACACTGCGATATAATAATATAAGCTATTTAGAGATATTTTTTATGCAAAGATATGTGTACATGTACTTTGTGTGGTTCAATTGTAGGTAAGGAGACCATGGCAATAATGATTAAAATGGTATTTAATCATTCTAGGTGCTTGAAGGGTTTTGTTTATTTATTTTAAACAATATCTACTTACTTACATGTTAGCTTACTATTTTTATACCAAACCTCTTACGAATCGTCAAATCTTAATTATAATGAAACGTGTAAACGGAATGAAAATAGCCACAATCACATGATACAATTGATAAATTAAACTGAAATTGATTAAATTAAATAAGATATTCTGCTTAATATAATAAGTATTTGTATAAGTACATTGATGTTTTTAAGTGTTGCGACCTAAATTAATAAATCTAGGTATGTATATTTGACTTATAGATATTGAAATATTAACCGGCTGGTCCGAATTCTAACTAGTGCCTGGTTTGACTTTCTACACGATTATTTATTATACCGTTTCTTACCAAGAGTACTTTTACTGGCATTGGCGTCTAGTTTAACTTTAGGCAGTTCACTGACTATTGGTAACATAAATAAACTATTAACTAAATTGGTTCATTCTTGATTACTAGTTATTTATTTATACTTTGTACTGTTTGTACCTGCAATACATTCAGGTCAATTCAGTTTATAGCATTCCATACTGTACATTTACGGGTGGTAGACTTACAATTAGGAAACAATTATTATGGAACACTTTTAGGAGAGAGGAGCAGTTTAGTAATATACTTTATTAGTCTATATATTATACCTAGGTACATTTGATATATTATAGTTAAAAGATGTTTTATAGTAACATGCTTTAATAGGGTCTGCTGCATTTATTATTCTAAATTAATAACATTTTAGTGTATTATTAATAAAGATATCAATTTTGATTATGATAAGTTACATTTATAGATTTTCCTACAGTTAATTTTTGTGGAACATAATAAAGAACTTTGTACTTTTAGATAGCTACGATTTATAGATTAATAACGTTTAGATATTCTTTGATGACATAGTAGCTTTTACAGCTAACATTTTTTTAGTTTTCTTACTAAAGTATTTAAGTTAAATTTTAAAATACATATACAAAGAAAATAAAAGGGCGGTCTTACTATAGGTTAGAGATTCTGATAACCATACACAGCATTACATATAAACTTCTAAACAAGGATCGATAATGTAGGTAGCAGTGATGATATAAAGGTATCTGTAAATATCTATAATAATGTGATAACATCGATTTATTCATTGATGATTAAATAGTTGACAATGATTGAATTATTATTGATGATTAACTTACCGATGGTTAAGAAATTGATGATAATGCTGGCAATGATGATCATGTTGATGTGATTTTGATAATGATTTTGATAATGATTTTGATAATGATTTTGATAATGATTTTGATAATGATTTTGATAATGATTTTGATAATGATTTTGATAATGATTTTGATAATGATTTTGATAATGATTTTGATAATGATTTTGATAATGATTTTGATAATGATTTTGATAATGATTTTGATAATGATTTTGATAATGATTTTGATAATGATTTTGATAATGATTTTGATAATCATTTTGATGTTGATGATATTGATAATCATTTTGATGTTGATGATATTGATAATCATTTTGATGTTGATGATATTGATAATCATTTTGATGTTGATGATATTGATAATCATATTGATGTTGACGATATTGATCATATTGCCTACGAACTGCTGAAGTCTTTCGCCTTGTTCTAGCCTGGACTCATGTGCAGCAGGTGTGGGGCTAGATAGTATCAAGGAGATTGACCGTTGTTACTTGTCTATTTAATGTGAAAGGAAAGGCAATGGCAATGAGTGTATTAGAATGAAAGTATTGTCCTAGTATTACACTACTGCTATCATACAAGTTGGTACCTGTATACTTGTAAATTAGTGAAATCAAATCTAATTATTTAACTCGGTTGCGAATTTAAATTATTTATTTTATTTCATTTATTGATCAGCCATAAGCAGAATTGCCTATTTTAATTTTTGTCTTAAAACCTTTAGGTACTTAAATTTTATGCTTCGTAGTGGCTCCTTTTGTACTATATTATTTTTGTCAATTTGTGGATGGATAATGCAGTGGTGTAATTTTGTAAAATTAAACTGTACTTCTATGTAACATGTGTATTGTGAATGTTAATGATCCCTTCATAGAATAGTAAATACAATTTGTAACAATGGTATCAAAGCAGCTGACACTTATTTCTAGACTCGCAAAATGAAACCCTAATTACTGTAAATATGAGTCCAGTTTATTTTTGTGTAATTGTTTCGTACAAATGGATTGTTGTTGTGATACTATTCTTATAATTGAACTTACTTAGATGACGACGTAAGTCAGTATAGCCGTAGCGGACGTAACAATACTATAGTTTTTAGATGGCTTTAATCAATATGGTAAGAATTCATTGTTACATAATACAGGGCGCCCATCGGGCGATTGTTTATTAAAGTGTTATTTAATTTATTGTACTTCGAGGACGAAGTAATTGTCAGTCTGGCCGTGAGAGATATGTAATAATATCTAGGCTTTGGGCTAAAATTACTGATATCCAAGTATTTATACATAATATGTAAGAGGATAGTGGCAACTAAATTACATTGACATGACGTTTGACAGTTAAACTGTCAAACGTGTAAATAAGGTGTACCTATATAAGTCGACAGGCTCGGCTAGCTCGTCCTATTCTCCTTCGACGACGGCTCAGGTACGATATGGTTCTGACTATTTAATTGCTACTGTGTTCCAATATTCTGTGTTGCTTGTTCTTTTGTTTCATCATCTAGGAAACAATGTAAGATAGTGTAATCATTATCTTATTGATATTGTGTTGTGGGTAGTTTGATCGTTTGTGAGATATTATAGATTGTAATATAGTATAGAATAATATACTGTGGATCAAGTCGTATCAATGAGATTCATTAGGTATATACCTGTGGTAAACATTTAGTCAATTGTATTGATGCTAAATAATGCTCATTATGTTCTGTTGTAAGACAGACCTTTCTAGTAATATAAAACTACCCACAACATTGATATTTGATATAAATTGGCTGTACCACTGTTTGTTAATTATTGTTATATATAGTTATTGAAAAGAATGATCAAGAGTTTTATTGCCCGTTCTTTCTCTTGGTTCTATGTCTTTGCTTTGCGAACTGGGCTGTAAATGTAAATGTAGAATCACGACGTAATCTAAAGATATATCCTTGTGCCAAACTGAATAAATGAAAGTATGATTTGATAGTTGTCTCTTTTATTTATCAAAACTGTCTCTACACTATAGGAAGCTTCTCTGATTCTGACACGCGCTACGACACGTGATTTTTCAGACTAGTAGGCATTTTCTCACAGTCTGCTTAATATGTAAATAATAATTACTAGGTATATAAGTCCGTGTGGTGACGGATTAAGAATACGAAATGTCACCACCCCATATCATCCCATGGGTGTCGTAAGAGCCGACAGAAGGACCATTTTATGCAGCGAACAACACTGCAAGAGAAGGAAAACTTGATACAAGCCCTATACCAACCCGTTTGGCCAGCATGGTATAGTAGGCCAATTCCTCCTTTCAAAGGAGAGGCCATGAGGCATAATAACTGTTTCGTTTGGATTAGTAAGTTAAAGTACTTTTTCATTCAATACACTCACTCGCGTACTGTGCCTAGTAAAAACGACTAGGATGTATATCCTTGGCACTGGTCCTAGAATGCTAATCAAACACAACCACATCCACGAATCTCGGGTACCACTTACCATATTCAGGTGATCCACTTGCCAGCCACTTACCGGATTAAAACGATTGTTTGTAAGGAAAAGGCCGCATCTTTATCGTAAGCGATGTGCGGTATGATAAAGAAAGTGGGCGATATTTTAACAGTCAGACATTCATTTGTCCTATCCTCAATAGAATCAAAATCAGGTGTAGGTTTAGGATCGTAACCGGGACAGCGCTAAGATGACAATGATGACATTTATTTTTGGTCCTATCCACAACGTCAGCGATAGCGATAGGCGGAGCGGAGAGCGGTGCTGGTGGTCCCGCTATCAATGCCACCGTCTCGGTCGAAAGTGGTGACACTTTTGTCAGGGACGAAGCTCTAAAGGTAAATAACCAAATTCTTCAACACACCGTAGGAGAATAGTCGTGTCCCTTACAAAGATTCCGCTTAAACTCCGTCTATAACCACATGCAACGGGTCCGAGCGACACATTAAAACTTGAGAAACAACAAACGACGAACACGTTTCAACATTATGACTTTTTGTTTGGGCACATCAGAATTTATGATTGGAGTTTTTAAATCGTAAAATAGAGAGTAATTGAGTGGCTGCGTAACGTTCTCTCTATGTTACCATTTGTGTGAATTGCCAATAAGTCAACTTTTGTGTGTGTGTTTTGAATGCTGACATCAAAGTTCGAATGTGTAATGCTATGTTGTCTTGTGTGAATTATGAGTTAGGAAAGTGGTGGCCGAATAACATTGCATAATAATATATTTTTACGCTTCTTATATACGTGACCTACGGTATTTGTGGACCAATTCTAAAAGACAGTTTGATTCCCACAAAAGTTATAAAAATACCTTAGAGAACTTTAAGCCAAAATAAATATACGTTTTACTAGCTGTTGCCCGCTACTTCTACTACAAATTAGATGAATATTGCTTTATTTTCAAACAAACTTAAACGACGTTTTAATAATATATAAAAATGTAATAAAAATAAGGACCCCTTTTTGAGCCCCCCGTCCTATGGGCGAATTCACTAACATGTCAGTGTCAGTTAATGCCAGTGTCAGTTAGTGTCAGTAAAGTCAATCCTTTGAAGGTATACAAAGGTTTCATACATATTTTGACTGCCCTTTTTACCCCTTAGAATAAGCATTTCCGAAAAATATTTCTTCTTCTTCAGCCTTTAAAAGTCCACTGCTGGACTAGGCCTCTCCTTTGAAAGGAGGAATTGGCCTACTATACCACGCTGGCCAAACGGGTTGGTATAGGGTTTGTATCAAGTTTCCTTCTCTTACAGTGCTGTCGGCTCTTACGACACCCATGGGATGATATGGGGAGGTGACATTCCGTATTCTTAATCCGTCACCACACGTGTAAAATATTTCTTAGTGTTAGCTAATTTCATTTGAGGAACCAATACACAAAGTTTAGAATTAATCCTTTGAAGGAATAAAAAGTTTCATACAAACTTTGACAACATGTTTTACCCCCTTAGGGGAAGGAATTTTCAAAAATTCTCTCTTAGTGCTCCCCTACACTCTTTAAGGAACATACGTGCCAAATTTCACCTACTTACGCCCAGTAGTTCCGGCTGTAGCCTGTCTGTCAGTCAGTAAACTGTAACGCAAAGATTTTATATATACAGACGATTGAAGTGACTCCATTGCAAAAATATATTGTTTTACACAAACTTTGACACCCTTTTCTACCTTTTTGGGGCAAGAATTTACAAAATAAATATATTGGTGCTCACAAACGTCATTTGAGGAACAAATATGCATAGTTTGGAGTTAATCCCTTGAAGGAATACAAAGGTTTCATACATATTTTGACTGCCCTTTATACCCCCTTAGCGTAAGATTTTCCGAAAAAAGGTTTCTTAGTGTTAACTAATTTCATTTGAGGAACCAATACACATAGTTTAGAGTTAATCCATTGAACGAATAAAAAGTTTCATACAAACTTTGACAACATGTTTTACCCCCTTAGGCGAAGTCATTTTCAAAAATTCTCTCTTATTGCTCCCATACACTCGTCAAGGAACATACATGACAAATTTCACCTACTTACGCCCAGTAGTTTCGGCTGTAGCGTGTCTGTCAGTCAGTAAGTAACGCAAGGATTTATATATACAGATTAGTAAAGTAGACTTGATTATGATATGTAGGTACGCTTTTAAATATATATTAATTTAGGTTGCTTACTTAAGGTTGTTGTCTACTTGAGGTTTAATCGGACAGCATAATGTTATAATATTAACCGCTAAACAGAGAATAAAATACCGTTATGGAAACTCATTTCTTTTCGCATTCTTTTGCCGACACGAAGTACATATATGCAATGTAAAAAAACTACTTACTCTAATTTATACATCCTTAACAAAATACACCGTTAGGCCGCGCGCACTTTGGACACGTTTTCGTACGAATTTTACTCGCGCGTACACGTACGAACACATACGAACAATCCCGATTTTCCAAGTACTATGGGAGCGCGCAGACTTGGAGCGAGTTAGTCGTGCGTATACGTACGTGTAGTTCAGACGTCCGAAAACAATCCGAACTTGTTGGGATTTCAAAACACATTCGTACGTTTTAACATAAGAAATGGATGTAGAAAAGTTAATTAAACCTGATTCACGAACATAAATGTTTGTGGGACCGAACTGATTGTATAAGTGATGTTATTAGTCTTCCATGATATAAAGGAATTCACCAAAATCGTGTATTTTAAATATATTTCACGCACCGATTCGGTTCTACGATAGCGACGACGCCACCGCAGTCTTCGAGTGATAAGAAAATTGATCGTATGGATCGTACGTAGGGTCATTTCGCCTGTTCGCGTCCATCCCCCTATTCGCGTCCATTTTGGGGACCTCCCTTTAAAAATGCTCGTAAATAAGTATATTAACACACTAATAAAATGAAAAGTCAGTATTGCCAATACCTCAACGTATAAGAGACACGCACAAATAGACAAAAGTTCCGTGCGCCCAGCTTATCCTGTTTAAAAAAATTAGTTAATCTCGGTTGTTCAACAAAAGAGTGCAGATGCGCGGGATATAAATAAAAAAATAGTGTGCAGCGGCGTGTTTGACGGTAACTATTTTATTGTTTTATGTGAATTTTAGAATACATAGCTGTATCTAGACATTAATAATGAAACGACGAATAGTATGAATTATGAATTAGCTTGTTTTTTTTATAGTTAACAATTAAAATAAGGTGGACGCGAATTACTACACCGAATTTATAAAACTTCCACTTTGCGTCCACAATGGACGCGAACTCGTCTATTTATGATTTCTTTAGTTGTTAATTTTTATGTTATTAAAATATGAGAAAGATATTGGGATTTTGTTTATTTTAACATTAATAGTATGCAATTGTAATGACCAATTTGCGTCCACATTATTATGATTGTAATAAAAGATACAATCGATATAATAATCGATCACAAGTGGACGCGAACTATACCTGCAAGGGATAATATTATAGCAAATTGCGTCCATATTTTCATGAAATAGAAATAATCGCATAAATACATTCTATATATATATATATATATTTATAATTTAAAATGCATTTTTGGTTAAGACTGAGTTTAAAATTGAATTATTACATTTAATTTCTTTTATTCCATATTTTTTCTATTCAAGATGAGTTCTTAGGAGACTAGAAAGAAGAAGGAAAAAAAATACAAAAGATGATTAAATAAAGAAAGCGTTTTGTGATATTCGTGAGAAGAAGAAATCGATAAGACAAATATGTACATAATTATGTAAAAATTATGCTATTCCGAAGACCACAATATTGGACAACATGTATCGTTATTTTTTTATCTTTGATTTTAAGTTCCATCGATGTTGAGAACAATAAATAGTTATTTATAGTTTCTTTAAAGTGATTTAATAATGATAATAATGTAGATTTTCTATAACTTTAATCTTAAATGTAGAAATTGTTAAAAGCCAATCTTTCTTTAGATTGTCTTAACAATATCACCCTTATATGAAGGATAATAAGGCTGATATTGTTAAGACTAAGCTGGTGGACGCAAACTGGTCCACAGGTGGACGCAATTTGGATTTTTTGGACGCGAACTGGGTAAAATGCCATATTTTGAAGTTTGTCTATTTAAAAAAAAAACACAACAAGTTTCGAACAAAACTGAAAGTTATTAATAAAATAGACTATATAAGGAACGCATTACATACATTTTTCATTGAATCAATTTGCTGGAACATTTTTAATTTCTCCTTCAAACTTGCCAACTGCACTAAATGGACGCGAACAGGCGAAATGATCCTATACTGTACGATACGAATTCGTGTCCAAAGTGCGCGCGGCCTTATATTGTTCGTAAACGTACTTATTTATGTTCACATGTAGTTACTCGATTACAGGTACCCACGGTCACAGTAATAGAAAGAAGAAGAAAAGAAATAAAGATAAAATATAATCTAACAGTATTGTAACTCGGCCGTCTTCTCGAGTTATATGCCTACAGACGCGCCGCGCGCAAACAAGCGGTAGGGTTGACCGCCTCAAGTATTTTAATTGCATCTACCTACTCGAAGTTTTTTCTGGTTTTGTGATTGTTCATATTACTTACTACTTATATTTTTTATTTAAACAAATAAAAATCATGTAAGTACGTAAGTACCCTAGGGAATGTCCTGTTATTGGTTACACTAAGCAGATTCATGTCGGCTTCCATTTTGAAAATTACCCTGAAGGTACTACTAACCATAGACTTCAATGAAATAATACATCGTTCATAACGCAGATAAAAGTGTTCCGCATATATTATAACTACAATCATACCAATATTATGTTTAAAAAAATATCAACATAATAATAGACTAATGCCCGGTTTCTGAGGTACTTTTATCGGTGGTTTATCTATCCGTTAGCATTATTAGTTCGATAACTCAAGAAAGTGCGTGTGACGGATGCCAGGAGTTGAACCTTAGCTGGTCTGCCACAGTACGCTGGTGGTGTGTGACTGGCGAATGTTCCTACGACGACGTGTGTTCTTCTATATATGTGTGGACTGTATGGCTTCTATCTATCGGGGCTTCAGAAATAAAACATCTTCATACGTTGGGAGCGATGCTGTTCAGGTGTTCGGTGCTTGGTGGTTTATATGGTTACTTGGTCACAAGATGTTGGTTGGGATGCCAACGAACTGGCCGAAAATATGGTCGCTTAGGTACTTCGGAACTTTACCTTAACGACGACCACCGCACCGAACATTTGCACAACAAATCTTTATTTGTGATAAAGTACATACATGTAAATAACTTAGATACTATGGTACATGCATATATGTTCTATACATAGCTAGATAGGTCTCAAAAAGTTCTATTTATTGGTATACAATACCTAAACCTAACTGTTTGCGTCACTAAGTTATTCAAGAAAAGCTATCGAAAAATGTCGTCACA
The DNA here is from genome assembly GCA_944739405.2 of Euclidia mi. Taxonomy (NCBI): domain Eukaryota; kingdom Metazoa; phylum Arthropoda; class Insecta; order Lepidoptera; family Erebidae; genus Euclidia; species Euclidia mi. Next base: position 57,639,014 of record OX123190.2, read on the forward strand.
CAAGGGCCTGCCCACTACATTTTCTATTAAAAAACTATTAAATACTATAGTTATATATCTAATTTTGGTGGGCCGTTGTGTGCAACTATATGGAGCATCTAATAAAACAAACGCCATGAAAATATCTTTATTCAATTCTAAGTTATTACAGGAAAACCTACGATGCATAAGCAAAAATACAAATTTTGTTAAGTAAACATTATCGTACATGAACAAAGTTTATGATAAACATGCAAATGTTTGTTATTATGTTTATTTTAACTATATAAGGTAATAACTAGCAATAAGAAAGAATCTAGACATGTTATCAAGCCTATACGAAGCTAAAAAACACTTATAAAACTATAAACGACTATGTAAACAAAACAGCTGTTTATCAACTATTAGTTCTTATTTATTACGATTGATAACACTATTTATGATCGATATCTAAGTCCCTACAGTTAGCACAAGTTTAAAACTAATGTCCATGCACTACACATCACTTCTTATTACGGATTTGCGAATTTGCACTTATTCTAGCGTTATTTTATCACTTTGACGCGTCCGGGAACCGAACCCGGTGTACCGCACGATTGGATAGCACTATTTTTATACGATTTTACGGTGCGTTTCTGAACAACGCGTCACAACATAAAGTCCAGTTTTTTTTTTTTTGGTGTCGGGTTGGAAAATCCTCATGGAGTCCCTCCGCCCTGGGGGAAGGGCGAAAGGGACTGTCAGACTCTTAGTGACTAAAAACCAACCCGTGTTCCTCACGTACCCGTGTGTCGGAGGGTCGGGTATCGCTGAAGCATTCCTCGCTACCCCCCGGACAGGTATTGGCCCGCCAGATGATCAGGCGGGCCCCGAACAAAACCCCCTTGGCGGCGGATGAAGGTGTTGAGCTCCGCCGCCAAAACACTCAGCGGCCGCATAGGATAGGGAGGACGGCCACGCAACACCGCATCTCCTCTTCCTCAGCGGCCCCACCGCGGCGCAACGATGGTGCGCCCCCATTTGGTCGCGGGAGATAGGGCGCGCGGCAACGCAACACCGACTCCTCCCGCGACCGCACCCGACTGCGAGGGACAGAAGAACTGTCCCTCGTACCCGCCCCTTTGGACGCATCCTGCGCAGGCCTTCGTCAAGCCCACGCGGAGCGTTAAACACACACATAACCGGCCAATGTTTGCCGTTTATCGGTTCCATAACTTTATTTGAAGTTCACTTCTGTCAAACGTGTTATTTTAAGGTTATGATAGGTTTGTGTTTACAACTTTTACCTAACTGATACGGAATGTCGTATTCGAGCAGTTCGTCCGAGTTTGATTTTGAAGTGCTGGAGTTTATTGCTACTAAATCAGTTCCTAGAAACCTAAGATCTAGGAGAAATCCCTTTTAAATGTTTTCCGATGAATTTCTTATCTCCTTTTTATAATTTATCATACTTATGAAATCTTTAAGCATCTTTTCCCTTGCAGTAACATTTTTACTGCTTTTTATAATTATTTCCATTTTAACGAAACAAAACAACAAGAACTATTATCGTTGACGAAATTAAAATAACACGCTCGAGTCGCACGTGCAAATGAAACAAAACAATGGTCTTAACAGCAAGGCCTGATTTAACTTTTTTTTTTAAGTTCTTAAGTTAGCAGGTATAAAGCCATTATGAATGAGACATCATCGTATTATTTTATTAAAATTACGAGCAACTAGTTGTTTACTCTTGAAAAAAATATATATGATTAAAAATCTAGTTTAACGGACAAATTAAAATAATTAAATAAATTTTCAACACGTTTTTTATAACAGATCCATCTAGTGGCAGAAAAAGAACTAAGTATTGGTTCAATAGCTATTGAACGCTCCAATGGGTATTCAGAAGGGCAGTGTCCGTTAACTAACGTTTATCGTTTCCATAACTTTATTGAATCAATAACTGTTGAGAGTATATCTGGGAACTTCAGAAACCGGGCATGAGCTAATCAAATTTCAACTTTATCACGCATACCTAAAGTACAGTATTATATTATCTGTGCCTAAGTTAAGCATTAAACATTGCAACGTAGTAGATACATTTTCGAAAGTTCCAGGTAATTTGAAAATCTTATTTTTAGGTGACTTAACGAAGAATTCAAACGGTGTGCCGTTTGAATATAGTCCACAACTCGTCGCCATAATGATTTTTTAAATAAAGAACATTGCTACAAAAACCGTGCGGTACGATCGCGGCTGTTGTGTTTAGTTTAGTTTAGGCTCAGTCTAATGTGTACTTTGCTCGAGACGCGTAGGTATAACTCGAGTTTCGTGCGTTTGTATGGAGTTAGAATACTGTTAGGTATTATTACCGTGCCACGGTCGACGTTCAGTGCCATTTCAATCACGTCGTTGTCCCCACTTGTTTATTATTTATTATCATAGCGAACTAGTGCACCGTGCACCCACTTCCTATGTGTCCGTAACCCAATTTCCTCTCGAGTAAACTGGTCTACATCTCGTTATACTATAAAAGGCTAGTTATCTGGAAAATGTCTGTAAAGTTATTAGATAGTTTCTCTATTCGGAAAATTAGCTCATAGCATTTTTTGTGAGAGTTTGGAAGAGAAAATAAGAACATAAATATGTTTAAACACAAATAGTTACAAGGCTTAAGAACAATATTTTTCGAAATGGATAAAAAAAAACATTTTATGGCAATGCTCTTGCACCGTTAACCAAATTCTTACTTATTTGCCAAGTCTCTTTGATCACTAAGCAGGACACCTCATAATCCTCATTAATTGTGCACAATCCAGTCCAAAGTTGGTCGTAAAAATGGCCGAACTAACACTAATCTTGTGGGTACAGGGACTGGCATAAAAAATTGAAAAGCTTTCAGTAAACCTCCGGACAGAAAGCCTGAGGCGGGAAGGTAGCTCTAAAAATTTTCACATTCATCGTTCTACGTTTAGAAACCGTTGGCTTGTTAATATACATATATATACATATATATAATAAATGCCTAGCATTTATTTATGAAAGCTCTTTTAGGGAATGTCGTGTCGCTGTGATAGGATTCGGTGTATTTACCATATGAAATATTATGAAATGTTATGTTTAGAATCTTTATCTTTGATACGAATATAAATGAGAGGTATTATTTCAGATTACGTATGATATTATGTTTCTTCTTCATCAAAAAATTAATAATCGTTAAGTAATATGTTATCCGTAGTAATATCTTATCTGTGAATAATTAAAATTTCGTGCCTTCCAATTTACTTTTCTTCTGGTCTCTAGTATGATTTGCTTGTCACTACTCCGTAGAACGTTAAACTGTATTACAATTATTTCTAAAGCTAATCCAAATTAAAGTGATACCAAACTCTCCAAAGAAATTTAATTGTAACAGGTTATGGGCCTAGTAAGCCCCAGTGAACAATAAAAGTTGAAAATTGAACAAGGCGGCATAATTATATATTTTTTCTAACCTGCACGCGTGTAAGAAAAAAAAACAAGTTTTTTTTCTTCAGCTCATGATGTCTTCTACCCCACAGTTGGCTTTAATTGAAAAGTTAACCGGCTGAGATAATTACTCGACCTGGAGATTTGCCGTAAAACTTATCTTCAGCACGAACAATTGTGGGATTGTGTAGAGACTGAACGCGCTATAGATTCAAAACGCAAAGGCAAGGTCTAAGATAGTATTGGTTGTTGATCTAACGAATTATGTTCATATACAAGAAGCTAACACAGCTAAGGAGGTATGGGACACGCCGTGTTGGATTGCTCAGAGAATTATGTACAACCACACTCACTGGTTGCCAGAATGTAGAAGAATACGTGAGCAGGATTATGACAACTGCACACAAACTGCGAAACATTGGATTCAATGTAGACGATGAGTGACTGGGAACTTTACTACTCTCAGATCTACCCGAGTCATATCAACCTATAATTATTGCAATTGAAAGTTCAGGAATATAATTAGTGCAGATTCTGTGAAATCTAAAATTCTGCAAGGTGTTGAAATGAATGAGTGTCAAACTTCAGCATTTGCAATAAATCAAAATTTCAAAAAGAAACAAAACAAAAACGTTTTTCGAAAAGGACCTTGTTGCTATTCTTGCAACAAATATGGTCATATTAGCACAGATTGCAAGTCAAAGAAGACAGGTAAAGTTGAAAACTTAAGTTATGCCGCCCGCCGCATTTATTGCATCCGATAACAGCAGTGATGTGTGGTATATTGACTCTGGAGCTGGAGCCTCTGTGCACATGACTAGACATGATGATTTACTGTCACATAAAAAGGAGTCAGTTGTCTAAACAATCACGGAAGCCAATGACAAGTCTCTCTCTGTGAAATGTTCGGGATAACTGAGTTTAGATGGGTGTGATAAACAAGGTGAGTGCAGAAAAGTTTTACTGCAGAATGTGCTCTGTGTACTGGAACTGGCTACTAATTTAATATCAGTTAGCCAAATAATAAAGAATCGTGGCCAAGTCAAGTTCAACAGTGAGGGATGTATTATTCTGAATAAATATAATGCTGTAGTAGCGACAGCTGTGTCTGTGAACAATATGTACCGACTTAACATGTATGATGAGCATGCTTACATATCTGAGGTTCAAGAGAATGATGCATATCTGTGGCACCAGCGTATGGGTCACCTGAATTTTAATAACCTAACATGCAAAACATGTCTAGAAGCAAAACAAACTAGATTAATCTTTAAACATAGGTAGGTACAAGAGCTACAACACCCCTTGAACTAGTGCATTCCGATGTGTGTGGACTGAATCCTGTGGAGACTGAATCCCTTGGTGGAGCTAAGTATTTTTTGTTACCTTTACTGATGATTACTCTAAAAAGGTATTTGTTTACTTGTTGAAGAAGAAGTCTGAAGCAATTGATAAATTGAAAGAATTCAAAAACTTTGTGGAAAATCAATTAGAAAGTAGAATCAAATGTCTTCGTATTGACAATGGTCTTGAATTTATAAATAAGAATATCTCTGATCTTTTGAAAAGTTGTGGAATCATGCATTAGGCTACTGTACCTTATACACCACAGCAAACGGAGTTTCAGAAAGACTTAATAGAACATTAGTAGAAAAAGCAAAATGCATGTTAGTTAGTGCCAAACTGTCAAAACAGTACTGAGCAGAAGCCGTACAAACTGCAGTACTTAATAGAATTCCAAAAAGTCCTTGTTATACAAATCTCCCGAAAAAAGTGGTCAGGAATAAAACCAAAGGTCAGTCATTTGTGTGTATTCGGGTGTGAAGCTACTATACACTTACCAAACGAAAAAGTAAAGAAATGGGATGCGAAAGCCAAGAAAGCTTTATTTATTGGTTATTGCGATAACACTAATGGTTACAGGTTCATCATCCCTACCTCTAGGTTGGTTGTAAAAACTAGAGATGCAGTTTTTCTAGAATCAACAGTTTTGAGAAACTATGTTCCAGTAGACCTGAATGCAATAAACGATAAGAGAAGTGAAGAGTTGCCTTTTGAAAGTCCCAAGTCATCTTTCACAGACACAGTGAGTAGTTCTGATGAATTTGAAACTGATGACTCAGTAAACAGCAGTATGTACATACCAGATACGCTAATCGAGGATTTGCAAGCATCAAACATGACATTACGGCCAAGAAAAAGACAATCTACGACAGAAAAAATTGAGACTTATTTATGCTATAATCAAGAAATTCTAGATGTGCCTCTGACCTACAATGATACAGTTACATCACCTAACTCTGATAAGTGGAAAATGTCAATTAAGGAAGAATTGCAATCTCACAGTGACAACAAGACATGGACATTGGTAAAAAAGCCTGGTAAAAAATTGGCTGTAAATGGGTGTTTAGGGTAAAGGAGGAACCAACAGGTCCACGATAAAAGACTACAAGTATCGTATGTGTGCAAAGGGATACGCACAAACAAAAGGAATTAACTATGATAAATCTTTCTCGCCAACTAGTCCGGTCAATTTAGACATAAAAATAGTGGTCAAATAACAACAATTGCCGGAGAGCCAAATATTGGTGTAGAGCTAGGGTTTACCATTACAAATAAAGTTTTAAAAATCCCCATCGATCCTATGTGTGCTTCAAAAGTTATTCGGAGTCAAATGTCAAAATTTGAGGCTTTTTGGATTTTTCTCGAAAACGGTAAGTTTTATCAAAATAAAATATGTATGTATGTATGCTGACTTTTTTCCTAAGAGTTACCATTCCTGAGATATCGCGATTCTAAGAGTCACATCATACATGATATATGCACACATTTGCACGCCACCTGTGAGGTAGTGTACTCGGCGCGTTTTTTTTTTACCGTGGTTTCCCCAGTAGGCCCACTCCGCTAACTGTCATGACAATTTTAGGGAACAATACCCGTCAAGTTCTAGATATTACCTTGTTATTGATATTGATTATTGATATTGATTATTGATATTGCTAATGATTATTGGGTGAACTATTGTTTTGATTTCTTTAGATATTTTATTCAGATTTATACTCTTGAAAGTCCTCTTTAACAGTCATGTCTTCTTCGATTTCTTCTTCTTCCTCTTCCTCTTGCTGGATGCTCATAAATTGTTCAAGAACACAGCAACCCGACTTTTGTACAGCCACATATGGCACTACAACCTTTTTGCAATTGCAAAAAATAGTGTTGAGGAGTTTTTCTGGAGCAGGTGGGAGTAAAGTTTAAATCTGTTCCAGAGTATTATCTATCAATTTCCAACCCCAGTCTTCTGGGTTCAGTTGATTGCCTAGCCATGTTTAAACTTGATAGTATACTCGATACAAGTGTTGAATAGCAGATGCCGATGATGAAGGAAGACATGATAGTTGTACTTGTTTCTTGTTTCGCGTATTTTTTACAAAAGTTAAGTCACGAAATTTATCAATGCAAGTAATTTTTTTTGGAACTCGATAAACCGCAAGAAGAAAGCGAATTCCTTCCGTAATTATTGTTTGAGGTGTGGAATTAATTACTGTAAATACTTTGGCGCAGTCAGAAAAATCTTTTTTTTTTCGAATAATTTTAATTCAAATGTCCAGTTGAGTACAATAGAGGAAGATTCCTGAGATTTTAATAAAGAGACCAATGTTTCAGCCACATTTGAACAATAAATGAACATCCAGCAAGAAGAAGAGGAAGAAGAAGAAATCGAAGAAGACATTACTGTTGAAGAGGACTTTCAAGAGTATAAATCTGATTAAAATATCTAAAGAAATCAAAACAATAGTTAACCCAAGATCAATAGTAATATCAATAATCAATATCAATAACAAGGTAATACCATAGTTTAAACAGAATAGTAAGCTAGCTAAGGCCGCTCGGCGAGTTACTTGCCTACTCTTGCGTTGACGCACGGGTTGTCACGTGTTTACACCGCGGCGCCGGCATTGTCGGCGCGCGCGCTTTTTCGCCGTTTTATTTAAGTGATTGCGCTGAATACTACAGAATTTAAGCTTGCATATATTTTTTTTCAAATACCTACTGACTAGCTAAGCGTTATATAACTATCTAAATGCCCTTTATAGCGAGAAAAATGTAACAAGTTTCATTTACTGTCCTTTAACACATTGTATAATATTAATAACGTTTATTACAAAACTGAATGTACATAAACAATTCGAGCAGGCGAGCAGTGTAGTACCTACATGAATGCGCGCGATCAGACGCGCGGCGCATCCCTTCGCCGAGCTCGTAAGATTGTGTGCGTGCGTACACGGCGCCCCGGCGACTCACGCATACATTCAAACCAGCGTGGCGGCGGCGGCCGATTTGTATGAAGCTATCCTACTGTTTTTACTATGGTAATACCTAGAACTTGACTTGTATTGTTCCCTTAAATTATCCTAAAATTGTCATGACAGTTAGCGGAGTAGGCCTACTAACCACGGTAAAAAAAACGCGCCAAGTACACTACCTCACAGGTGGCGTGGAAATGTGTGCATATCATGTATGATGTGACTCTTAGAATCGCGATAATTAGGTATCTCAGGAATGGTAACTCTTAGGCTGGTTTCAGAGTCACGCGTTTGACCGGCGCCGACCACACGCGCGCGCTTGCAATTACACTAGATTAGTAGCAGCGTTTCATAGTCACGCAGTTCAAACGCGCCGCGTGTGAGACGCGCGCCGGCGGCCAGCGCTGCCGAAGCTTCATACATTGCAAAGAGAAACGCGAACTCGTTTCACAGTGGTCCGCGCGCCAAACGCGCTGTTTGAGCCTGTTTGAGACGCGCTGGCCGACGGCGCGTGCCGCGCGCGTCACTCTGAAACTAGCCTTAGGAAAAAAATCAGCATACCATTTTTGTTGAGAATTTTAAGATCTACAACTTGGGTTAAGGTTTTATTTTGATAGAACTTACCGTTTTCGAGCAAAATCCAAAAAACCTCAAATTTTGACATTTGACCCCGAATAACTTTTGAAGCACACATAGGATCGATGGGGATTTTTAAAACTTTATTTGTAATGGTAAGCCCTAGCTCTCCACCTACATTTGGCTCTCCGGTAATTTTTGTTATTTCAAATGTCTATATTGACCGGACTAAACAAAAAGTCAGATATAACTCCATACGTTCACTATTATCAGTAGCAGCCGAACAAAACCTAGAAATAATGCAAATTTGATATAAAGACAGCATTTCTTTATGGTGAAATAAAAGAGCAGATATTTATGGTTCCTCCTGAGGGCTTAGAATGTGAACCTAATACTGTATATAAACTTAATAAATATATGGGTGCATAGGGTTCCCACCAAGAACTTAGGGTCCCAAGCCAACCTCACCTGCAAGTGGTGCACCTGCCGATCAACGGACGAGGCTCTGGCAAACAAAATGTCCCAATAAGCGGCAATAGGCTCGCCACCTATTACGTGGGATCAAAACACTGGCGAAAAGTGGGCGTTTAATATGCCTCTGCCTACCCCTTCGGGGAAACAGGCGTGAGTCTATGTATGTATGTATGTAAACTTAATAAATCCCCTTATGGCCTGAAACAAGCACCCAGGTGCTAGAGCACCAAGTTTAACGAAATCTTAGAAAAGTTTGGTTTTGACAAAAGCCTAGCAGATCAGTGTATTTATGTTAGTAACATTAAAGGCATAAAGTGTTTCTTATGCCTGTATGTAGATAACGGGCTTTTATTATCAAAAGAAAAGTCAGTTCTACAAGAATTAATTGATCAGTTAAAATTAAACTTTGAGTTAAGAGTCTGTTCTCTTTCTAATTTTGTTGGTATGCAAATTGTGAGAAATGAAAGACATATTTTTATGCATCAAACTAAGTACATTGAGAAACTCTTAGAAAAGTTTGACATGACCAATGCTAATCCAAATAGTATTCCAGCTGACCCTCATGTAAAGCTTCAGAAGAATCAGAAGGTGCCTGTGAAAGACCTACCATATAAAGAAACAGTTGGATCACTTATTCACTTGGCTATTGTGAGCAGACCTGAAATAATGTTTGCAGTCAGTATGGTAAGTCAGTTTTTACACTGTTATAGTGAGTCGCATTGGAATGCAGTAAACAAAATATTGAAGTATCTTCAAGGGACCAAAGATCTTGGATTATGTTATCCGTCTAAGCCCGAGACTACTGATTTAATTGGATACAGTGATGCAGATTATGCTAACGACATTTCATCAAGGCGTTCCATGACAGGATATGATTTTCTCAAAAATGGAGCCGCTATCAGATGGTCCAGTCAACGCCAACAGAGTGTAGCCTTGTCTCCTACAGAGGCTGAATTTATGGCTGCCTGTGCAACTACCAAAGAAATTATTTGGTTAAAACAATTTTACTATGCGATGTAGGTGAGTTTAAACAACGCTCAGTATGTTTAAATATTGACAATCAAAGTGCTATTAATCTGATTAAAAATAGTGACTTTCATAAAGGATGTAAGCACATTGACATAAAGTAAATTTTGTTAAAGAAAAATACAATGAAAAGATTATTTCTTTAAATTATGTAAGCACTAATTATAATTATCAATTAGCTTATATTTTCACTAAAGCATTGTGTCGAGATAGATTTAAGTTGTTGAGAACTAGTATTGGTATGTTCCAACTGAACACTTAATATTGTCTAATGATTTTAAATATATGAATTACTAGATGAGCCCGCGGTTACACCCGCATTATTTAATGCTGCTGCTCCGCTCCCATGTCTCATAGCGTAATGTTATATAGCCTATTGCCTTCCTCAATAAATGGGCTATCTAACACTGTGCATGCGTCGATACATCGCGTCGGTCGCAAGCTTCGCGTCAGCAGTTTTGTCGCCGCAGAATGTTGTGACTGCTGTGTGCGCTACACGAGCGCCCCGCAGCCCTGCCCCCGTCCCCGCGGCTCAGCAGGTCACTGCGAGCACCCCCGTTGCTTCCACGCTGAAGTCCATGCCGAAGACGGCAAAGAACCGCGAGAAGGAAGCAAATGATGGTTTTATGACGGTGCAAAGGAAAAAGCGTCGTCAGAAAACCAACAAGGACTGCTGCGGTACGGCTCCTGTGGAGTCTGGTGCAAATCTTCGCGCTGCTGCACCGAACACACCCGTCTGTGTCTCTCGCCTGCACTACAACACTAAGGCAGAGGACATCGGGGAGTACGTGCGCCAAAAGTCCAAGTACATGCCAAAAGTGCAGCTGTTGGAGTCGCGACGCAACGTCAACTTTAAGGCGTTTGTGGTGCGGATCCCGACGTGCTTTCTGCATGTTATTACGAATGAGAACTTTTGGCCGAAGGGTGCGGTGTTCCGTCGCTTCCGCAGACAAGTGCCACACGAACGCACAACAACAGCGTGCAATGTGAAGTGAAAGTAACATAGTTTATAAGTATATTTAAACTAACAACAGCTGTATGTATGTTGGACTGTAAGTTATTTATCTGTGCGTCTATGCCAGGCGAAATAAATGAATAATTATTATTATTATGATTCTCTTTTTTACGGTTGTTCTTCTTACATTCGGTGTTAAAAGATTAACCGGACCTTTGGAAAGCTTACACGGGGATATGGATCCGACGTGCAGAGGCCCGTAGAGAGTTTTAATATAAAATGGGATGGGACACACGCTGCGGAGCCTCCACGACTGCACTACTGAGTACAGTTATGGCACATGTAGGACTATTGTAATGATGTGGAGCCTTATTTAATTGGATTATGGGGATGGGTGTTGAATGGACTGAAATGAGACTCCGCAGATTAAGTTTTTATACCTAGTAGGTATATCATAATATCAATCTGTATGATCATATTCTCATTCACGAAAGCGTTGAACATCTGTGTCCATTAGGGCGGTTTTAGATTATAATTTTATACGCGCGTATAAGCTCGTTTTCGGAAGCGCATGTAGACGCGTACCTATACGGGCGCCTTTTGGCACACGCGCAAATCGTACGAGCCTTGACGCGCTTCTAAGCTCGTATAAGCGCGAGCAGTCAGAATCCATGTTGACACTGACACAATGTCACTTCTGTTTCGAGCGAACACGCCGAAATATGCCCGTTTACGCGAGTTTTTTAAAGCGCGTAATGTAGCGCGCGTGTAAGCATAGTAAAAACAAAGCGTGTATGCTGAAACGACCGTATTCGCGCAGAAAAATACGCTAATCTGAAACCAGGGCGGTTTCAGATTAGCGTATTTAGACATTATAATTTGAATGTTATCAAAAACAATAGGTTCGGAAATAAAGATAAATATCTACTACTGCGGTCTGGTAGTTCAAGGATTAAGTAATTCACTAAATCTAAGCTAATATTTGTTCAGACCTCATAAAGATGATAACACTTTGTGTTGAATCTTAGCATTCCATTACACTTGGCATTGTGAGATAAACTTCAGATATCATCTTCAACGTTGACTGCCTTCTCGATGCAAATGTGAGCGTGTGCTTTTGAATTCTAAACTTGAGGCGGGTAAAATATAGGAGATATTTTAGTTTTCTATTATACTAGGTTTAGCCCGCAGCTTCACTCACGTCTGGCTCGCTTATCGGGACAAAAGGTACTCCATTCACACCAGTGTGGCTGCTTTCTGGGCATCTGGTGTTCGCCAGGAAAACGCTAAGAAGAAGGTAATATATATACTATTCTGATGTCTAAGCTATACTTCTAAAAAGTTTCTTAAAAAAAAGTTTAGTAGATTTTACATGAAAGGTATCAAAAATCGATCCGTTATCACATTTTTTTAAATTATTTCTAGGAAGATAATTATCATGAAGTGGAAACCAATTATACCTACATTTTGACCGTGGTACCAACTACATTATTTTGCAATATCAAGAGGCTTCAGTACATACGACCGATTACACAAAAAGTCATCGCAATGCCCATGTAATGAGAGTAAAAGGAACAAATATTATATTTTTCCAGTTTACATACCTATAGTGATTCTTTAAAAGCAGGGCTTCTTTATTTATATATCTTTATCTACATATAACTAGATGATGGCCGCGGTTACACCCGCATTATTTAAGGCTACTGCTCCGCTCTCGTGGCTCATAGCGTGATGTTATAATTATAGCCTATAGCCTTCCTCAATAAATTACCTATCTGACACTGAAGGATTTTTCAAATCGGATCAGTAGTTCCTGAGATTAGCGCGTTCAACCAAACAAACAAACAAACTCTTCAGCTTTATTCGTAAATTAGTAGTATTAGATATAGCAGCAAGACGACATAATTTGTGTATAAATATGTAGTATGTGAAGACATAAGATAATGTCTGTGTTGGACGACACGTAACATTTTTTATTTTACGTAGGTACTTCTCAGCTGTGATTCGATGACAGACAAGACAGCTATTGATTTATTTTCACGCAGGTACAAGTGTACCCCTAATTCAAGAACTTTTGTTATTTTTTTAGTTTTGGCTCTACTACTTTAATAAGACACATCTATGCTAACATTAAATATTGAATAGGCCATTTATCAAGGAAGGCTACAGGCTTTATGACATCAGCCCTAAATAACGCGGGTGTAACCGCGGGCTCAGTTAGTGTCTTACAAGTTTAACTAGCAGAAGTCAAGTTGCTTATCTTCGTGAATTGCGCATGCACTATACGTTCATACGTCTGATATCATCATTAGGCTTGAGTCATCATAACAGCCGAAAGACGTCCACTGCTGGACATAGGCCTCCCCAAGGCTCTCCACACGGACCGATCCTGAGCCACCCACATCCATCCACTGCTCGCGATCCCAACAAGATTGTCAGTCCGTCAGGCTTGAGTAAACTAATTATAATATTAGCCGTTCAACGGGACATCAAGCCTCTTTTATAGCACGACTCCTACACTAGTATAAATCCTGTGTCGCAAAAAACTACCCAAACTTGAAACAACAATCGGTGAGTGTTGTTTGGTATGGGGATCGAACCCACTACACTCGGTACAGTCCAAAACGGCAAGGCGTCTGCGAAAACGATACCTAAGCTCACATCTACGTATGAAGTATAGTGGCATCCGCCTATATAATCATGTATTTATCGAATGATACATAAGAAGGCTGACGATATAAGATCTTTATTCTTCAGTAAAGATCTTATATCGTCAGACATCTTATGTTTGACTTATGACCCTACCGTCCATTCCTACAGGTTTGTATGGGAGTACAGTACGTGCAGCTGTATCTACGAATCTTCTCATCATCATCCTATCGCTGTCCCAGTTGCGATCCGAGATTTTCGCCTCGAAGCCTGGGATCCGCATCCCGGCTGTACCTCTTCCACTTGGCAAGGTCTTTGGCATCCCTGGCTAGTCGATTAACACGACGTCAAGCCAGCATTTCTTGGACAATCTACTAATCCTGACTAGTATGAAACATCCACTACCGGATTAGGTCAAAAATAAAACGATGTCATACAAATCCAACATAATGCTTTATTTTACAAATACTATTTAATCGCCGTCTAAACGTAACACTAAAACGTACCAAGTATAATTACATTTGGAGACACCGCATTATATACAGAAATTTTCAACATTCAATAATGTAAAGTTATAAGGCACATTAAAACATTTTATTACATACCTATTTGTTATTACTCTAATAATTATCTACCTATACACTGCGAATGCACGTTTTTATCTTTTACATACATGGTGTAAAATTAACTATATAATAATTTATCATTAAATAATTATTTAGGTAATTACAGTATCATAAATACGTTGTTTTTAATCACTAATCTAATAGCAAAATAAAAACAAGTTAGCAATTCTTTTTCTGTGGAAATAATTTTACATTAAATTTACACCGTTTTAGAAATTACATAATATCAATATTATATTAAAAGCTATTTACAATTTATGGGATAGTATGTCAATTTATCAGTTAGATTCAAATACGAAAGGAATTACTGCGATCATTCAATAATTGTGACACTTCAATGAAATAAAACAACTTCAATATCGGCAGTATTCTAAAAATATCTTCATAAAAATAATTCAATGGCAATATTAAAAATACCGTATTCAGACTTGAATAAATACCCTATAGAAATGAAGCGTGAAACACATCAAGGGTCACATAAAATTTTTCAATATGGCCGATATAAAAAGACGTTCAATATTATCATATTACAATTTTTACTTTTTATATAGGTAGGTAGGTATAATAAAGGCTACTTATAGACAAAATGACTTTGATAATTTTTCTCTACAATCGTTTTATTTTTACATGATCCAAGATGTTCCAGAATAATATTCAGTCAAATTTTTACGTACTTCTGACCTGACGATAAAATTTGAAAGACGAAAACATAAAAGTGACTAAAATAACCACAAACACCTAGGAAGACTTATTGGCAGTATTTATAATTCTTTTAAAAGTGGCTGAGAAAAACAAAGAAGAAATATAAAACACAAGACGAGATAGATAATTAAAACAAAAAAATATTTCATTTTACTTGGTGCTCATTTCAAGCAAAAAATATCAATTTGAAATTTTCGTGTAACTGTTTGAAATATAGCATTAATTAAAGTGATAATTCCATCACAAAGAGGAATGTAATTATTTTGAATGAAACATATTTGAAGAGAGAGATTCAAAGGTAAGTTAAAATTGCTATAAGGAATGTACAGAATTTGGCCTTTGAAATCAATAGATTTGGAATCTAATTAAAATAAATGCTTGTAAAATATCAAATCAGTATATAACATAACCTTAAAATGTTCAATCAAATAACACAAATTGTATTGAAGTGCTTTGTAACACTTGTAATAAAATTGTCACCTTTAAAATGATTTCGAACCAAAAATGTGACTAACAAATAAATTCGCTCAGTAACTTATGAGTACAAAAATATTTACTTACTTTAATAACATATTTTTAAAATCTATCATTCATATAAAATACAAATTCACTAATTTTATACAATCTACGACGTATGTCAAAACGACTAACTATATCTTGAAATATATCGTTATAGTAATAAATCACAATAAATGTAATTTACTTTAAATTAAAGTCATTATTATTATTTGATAATACCCTATGGTTATGTCCACAGCTGACGCTGGACTGTTCAGGGAATGTTTACATACTCAGTCACTGACCTATTCCTTAGGTCGTCCATCTACATATTTCGTAATACATAATAAATATATTGAAGCATACAAATACCAAAGATATGTACAGTTTGTAAGTGTATACTAAAACCTAACCAGTAAGATAATACTCCGTAAAGAATACTATTACAACATTAATTTTTACAATAAAACACTTTTAACTCCATAAAAAGACGGCAATAAACATTCATCCTAGGTCAAATTATTGATAAGTGTTGTTATTTCAAGATATGTATTTAAATAAATTTCTGATTACTTACTATTATTGAAAAGTAGCTACAACAAAACAAGACATCTCTTCAAACACCATGACGACAAAATCATCACCGAGACTGATAATTTGAGTAGTAATTAATAATCCGCAATCAGAGTCGAACAGGCAAGCACCATCCATATTACCGTTATTTCTTGTTGATACTAATACAAAACTACCACCATACACCAGTTTCACTTCAGTTTCATTTCACACAGCGAACTTCAGTAGGAACTAAACAAATGGCATTCAAGCAAACTAAAACAACATATCAGTCATGAATAGGCCGAGTTGCATCGGGGTTAATTTGAAAATTTTACAAGCCTGTATACGTGAAACCTTATCGTTTATCGATGCGGCTCCGTTTTCCAAATACACGTTTTAATTAACTACAAAGCATTCATTGCGTCAGACAACAAGTGAACCATTTGAACTAACACTAAGTCACAGTCATGTAGGTCCATAGGTCATCGCTGTTTATATGAACAGCAATTCGACATAAGCCTCCGGCTACTCAGAGTTCAACTCTGGGGATAATCTGTCGGCGTTAAAGTTCTCCATGTTCCACATTTGCCTGCCTTCGTTCTCGTTGCATGTCTCCATTACTATTTTGTCCTTGTTTCGGTTTACCGCCATGCACTTCTCGCTCGAACCGTGCTTCAGTAACTTAGTCTGTAATGGAATTAGTTTTTATTTAGTTATAAATGGAACATAACCTTTTTTGCGTTTTGTGATCATCTAATTTCGACGAAAGCATTTTAATGGCCAAAAATACATACTATGGAAATCGTTACACTGTACATCATTTGATTTCATTTAAAATAAAATACAATACTGGTTGTCTTTCCAGTTTGGCTTTCTAAATATGGATTTCTGGTGACGAACTATGACAAGAACATAATAGAGCCTTAGCAACGAAGTGGGAATTAATTAGGTAAGTTTTGAACTGCGCCAGCGTTGTTCAGTATGTAAGTTAGACCTCATAAAGAGATATAATTAATTGAGGTTAAAATGTAGTATTTCGCCTGCTTATGTTGGTAAAATAATTTTTATTATTACGACCGTATGCCTAACGCAGTATATTTCTGTATTTTAAAGTTGAATTAATGAATTAGAAGAACTAGCCACGATCTATGTATGTCATTGCGTATATATAAAAATACGTCAGAATAAGCTTTATGACTTTAATGCTCACTATTTAAGATTAATATTGACCACGTGTCTTGTACTATTATTGTTTGAAAACTATTTCTAAATTAAATTATTAGTTACATAAACAACGGCTTTCATAATAACATTATCAAAGCACTAAGCTACATTACACGTATTGTTGTCAGTACTATTGACGAAACAACAAATCTATCATGTTATTTCAACGATATTTTGAATACACTGAATGCAAATGGAAATATTTCATTACATCCACTGACAAACGGCGATAAAATAACTAACAGGTATATTTCTATATTGAAATGTCGCCGATAGTAAAAAATATAAGAATATTTTTTTAGGTTTATCTATGATATAAGTGTGTGAGCAATTTATACTCTTTAATATCTAAAAACATGTTGTTCTTGAGACCGTTCAAACTCTAAAATATAAGGATAATAAAATTTCGAAAAAATAAAACGTTGAAGAAGTCATTCACTCTATAGTATCGTAATGTCCTAGGAATTATGAAACAGTGGTGGCAGACAACTTACCTTGGAATCATACAGCCACAGTTGATTTCCTTTGGCTCCATGGCACGGGTACAAAACCACGCTTTGCCCGGAGTAGTCCAAACAAGTCTCATCACGACGAATTTCTCCATTCTTGGAGTACATCCAGTACTGTAAATGTTGTTACGTCAGATTATTATTTGTTATAGTAATGAAATCACAAATTATTAGTTAATTTAACTGAATTTAGAAAATCAATCACTTGAATTAGACACAATACATTATATAACTCTGTACATAATAATATTATTAATGATTCTTTTCATCGTGTACAAAATAATTTAAATATAATAACTGTTAAATGAATATAATATTATAATAAACCCAAATTTCCCGATTAACCAAAACCATCTATATAAATAATACATAGATGCAGCATAACAATCATAAGAAAGATCAGTATAACGATGATTTTAAAATTAATTAAGGCGTTAAAAGAATGTATAACTTACGTACTAAGCTTATTTATACTTATGAGTCCCATGATTTACATATTTAAAAAATATATACTCAACAAAAAAGTAAAAACGCACTTTCAGTAAACATTATTTTACTACAGAACACTCATAAGTATCAAAAAGCATTTAAAATTATAGTTTACCTAGCGGCAGTACCATAATTGAAAGAGTATTAAAGTAACTCACTGGAATCTAGACTACTTCTCATTACACCCTTACTAAAATAGTAATGGGCCAATAGTCCTCAAAAACGCTTGGGTCAATCCAGTGTCCACATACATCGCTAATGAAGATTATGTGATATTTACGAATTAAATACAAGTACATACAATCTGTTAAAATATATCGCATTAGTACAGCAAATATATGAATTGGAAGTATGTAGAACATTCGTGTAACATATGAAAAATACACACACAAATGTTGTTTCGATTAGTCCGTCATACAGTGCATAGATTATGTTAATTCCGTTCGTTTATTCAAGAGAAGCTGCTACAGGTATCAAACTTACCAACAATACAAATGATAATGAAAACCAACACCCAACTACTGAAGAAAGCGAAAGCATTGGAAATGATCAATTTGGCGGCCTTTAGACAAACCTGGTTTCCGTATTCCCCGTGACATGGCCAAACGTTGACTGGTTTCTTCATGTCGTCAGGACCCGCAGGTGAGTCGAGGCACATTTCCGTTTCAGCATTCGCGATCTGATGCCATCCATTAGTTAAAAAGGCGTGCCAAAAGCAAGCGTGCTAGCCCAAAGTCATCATTCAACATAGGTATTTGAAAATATATTTAGTGTTGTGGACGCGATATCAGTCCAATGATGACCTTGGTATCTTGTGATAATGAAGATGAAAACATTAAAGATCAACAATGCAACAATCATTCCTTATGAATTTCGAAATCACAAAATGTAATGAAAACCCCTAAAACCAAAAATAAACAAATCCAGCCCAAAGTCACACAGCTCCTTTTACGTGTAAGGAGTACCTGGTTGCCCCCCATACTGTGGCACTTGTGTATCTTTAGTTCTGCAAGATCTTTTTCATCTTGTAGGTCGTCTTGGAGTGTCGGACCATCGAGGCAGTGAGTTGACACCTCATAGTTTCGAATCTATCAGCGGTGTTATAAAAAATCAAATGCAAACAGTAACTTTAAGGTGCTATAAAAGAAAACCGTGCTGTCCAACGTGCATAAAAAGAGTGCAAAAATGGAGAACTGAACGGACCCGAAACAAATATTGTAAAATTTTGATCTAAAACTCCTGCAAATTGGTACTGCCGCTGTCGGTCAAAATAAGATCGACAGAAGACCTGATTTCCTCCTTGACGGTGACACGGGTACAGTCCGACTGGCTTATGGTGATCTGACTTGCGAGTTGGAGAGTCCAAACATATCTTTTGGAAGGCGACATTTCGGATCTGTACAAGTAATAATTTTGAAGAACACCATATGAATGAAATTGCACTCATTGTTGTACAGAATAACTTCGTAAACATATTGGCAATACTTCAATGATTATGAGTTTGAATAACAATCCAATTTATCATAATGACATAATAAACGTATTTCGGTTTAAATAAGTCATGTATACGCACCTCGCCATGAGCAACGGACTCGCCGGGAATAAACAGTTCGGGATAAATGTTCTTCAAATACCACTCAAACGATTTGCATCCCAATTTCTCTCTCAAGGATTTTCGTCCGCTGATATCTCCGTAATCGCCCTTTTCATTACCCACCCGCTGGTAATAATACTTCGCATAATCGTCAAGCCATACCTATATCGAAAGAAAAAGAATATATAACCCAGTTTGTTAAGAAATAATGTATCTGATTTTAATTCGTGTTGGTAAAATTGCTTACCTCCGCTAATCGAACGGAATTCTTCTTTAGTACGTTGACACCTGTTCGCCACTTGTATGGCGAACGTTTCCTGAATATGTGACCGACATGTGAGCAGGGAACTATTTCGAGAGTTCCACCGCACATCCACGTTTTAAACGAAAGTTCCAGATTTTCGCCACCCCAAATGTCAAACCCACTGTCATAAGTCCCTAGTTTTTCAAAGAATTCCTTATCGATTGCAAATAAACCACCAGCCATAGTCGGAGACCATACAGGCTCCGCGGTATGTTGGTGTCTCGATCGTTCCCTCGCAGGTACAGGGTGCCAATTGAACTGGAGATTCCAGTCGAAACCACCAACATTGACTGAAGTTGAATCTCTATAATGGTACTCGAGGGTATTGTCGTCAATGACGTCAATTACGGGACAGACTACTGTTGTCTTATTACGGGCAATTCTATCTAGTAATGGTTCGAGCCATCCTGAAATGAAATCGCTCAAGTTAATGACTGCTCGTTAAAGAGTATTTATGTTAGACTAATTAAACAATTTTACCTTCGGTGCACTCGCAATGGCTATCAAGATATGTAAGAACCGGTGCCGTGACGTATCGAGCGCCGAGAAGTCGAGCCCTGATGAGACCCTCACGTCGTGTAGCTCTTACTATCCTAACTTTAGGTAAAGATGACATATAATCATCTAATTGCTGCATCAAGTGCGCTAAAATAAACAATAAAAAATTATATCATATTATTGTACCCCGTTTGCAATTTCGTGGATTTTATTCTGTTTCTCATTTGTAAGTACGTACGCATATCGGAAAAGTCGTCGACAAGAATAATCTCTTTAATGAGATGTGCGGGCGACCTATCGAGTACGGAATGCACCGTCCTGAGTAAAACCGACCACGCTTCATTGTGGAAGCAAATCACTACTGAAGTTTGCGGTAGGTCTTCTAAATATATTCCGGGCTGTTTGCACCTGTGGAAATGCATTAATATAAATTACAAAAATACAATTTAATATTGATAATGTTTCTTAGTAACTTTAAAAGGGCTTTATTATTGTTACTGTCAAAATAGCTAGCTGGTCGAATAAATTTCAGAACAGCAGAGAAACTGCTTATAAGTATGAAATGTCGGTATTAACATTTCCTTTCCTTTACTAATACTAAATAAATACCCGAAATATTGTGATAAGAAACAAAAAGGATATATGTGCGGCAATCCCAAAATCTCTTGAGCTGTATTGTCATTATATCTCATCTAACGGGATATATAAGGATTTCATATCGTTTCCTTACCATTCGTCCCTTGGGTCTGGCAGCTTTCTCCTAATGGATATCAGGTCACTAACATATTGGTTGAACGCGTTCTTTTTCCAACCTTCTTGGACGGCTAGTTTGGTGTCTTCGCTAATATTCTTCGGTAGAACAACCGGTTTGCCCAGTTCACCGGGTGCGTTGTCCGAGCCCGGTGCCGCTATCACACCCAGCCCTACGGGATGACAACTATTATAACCAATAGCCTTAAACAACCAATTATTTAGCATTATACTTGTACACGTTTTATTGCATCGATGGTATGTTAGAAAGTAAATATAACTCAGTATGATTGAAGTAAAATATGATAAAAAGGGAAAATAATGATCAAGATTTTAAAGACATGGTTTCTGCTGATTTATATGACGTGATGGGATTAATTGTTAGTAATTAATATATTATCTACGTTTGAAGTTTACTGCTACATTAGTACAAATTAGTATTCGGCTAATTGTCTACATTTACCAGCACATTAGGTGCTACAAATTACACTAATTATGATACACAACAATGTTAGTACACTAGAACCCAAACCACGCAGTGTAAGACACTGTATGAAGAATACAATTCTATCTACAAGTTGTACGTGTAGTAGGTATCAAGGAACAAAGGACTTCAAAAATTACCTTCATTTCCCGAAAGCCGACTGATCCAATCGACCCGGATACGTACTGTGACGGAGAAACGTACATTATCATGCAAATGTTGAAATAAAAAAGAAACTAACACAACTACGTCATGCGGATAACTAAAACGATATTATTATGTGCACACGTGTTTGTGTATTTACCATTTTAATTAACTTGCAACTAAAACTTGTTTGATTAACTGCGGAATTCAATATTCGATCTATCTATTTTTTTAGCGAAAAGTGGGCGTTTAATATGCCTCTGCCTACCCCTTCGGGGAAGCGGGCGTGAGTCTATGAATGCATGTATGTATTTTTTTTTGGGATCTTAGATTCGTTTTTGACATAAGCTCCATATAAAATATGTCAAACACGAATCTCGAATCTCAAAATCCATGGATAGATCGAATATTGAAACCGGCCGTCGAAGCCAAATTTTAGAATAAGTGTTTGTAATTAGATATTATTACCTATATTCTATGTAATTAAATTTATATTATGATATAAGATTTAGATTTTTGAAGTTCACTTAACTTACTGTTTTTAACATTTCTATTATAATAATATAATTTTGAAGTAATTTATCGACCTATTCGTTATGAGTCCTTATAAAAGTCTTTGAGTGTCTCCCCTCAATAAAAGTGAAAGAATCTATGTACTTACATCGCTCTAAGGAAAACGTAATTAGAAAACTATTTTATTATTCCGTTACGTCAGTCGCGATTACCATCTCTATTGCATATATGTTAGCTAAAAGAAAATCGCGACCGAAGACAAAACACTAAGGAAATATTTATGAATGCAAACAGTAGCACTAACGCCATTATAATTTAAACGGAATGCTGTTTCGAAGCAAAATAAATAAGAAACGGAGAATGTCGAGGTTTTTTACTTTCCTTTTAGATCTCGGGGAACGCGATCCTCAATTTGATTTCTGTAGAAAGGTTTCCTTATCAAAACGTACCAAATAAAATTTATCCCAGTCACTGTTTTATATTCATTAGATTCAGATTTATTTATTGCAAAATTATCGTAAGCGTTACTAGTTAGTATCTGTTTGTGATACTGTGCAAATAATGTGAGAACGTATCGCTATATCGGGAACTAGTAGTATTAACACCTACACCGTGCAAGCTCATGCAATATCAATGCAAACAAACGTACTCACCATCAGATAGATTATTGCCATAGGATTCACTTTTTCGTTTTGTAGCTGTTGGCTTTGCCATTTTCAACGGTTTTGCCTCAGGATCTTCATATTCGAGCGGCGGCGCACCAATTGCATTCCTTGAACCGCCATTGGTAGTCAACAGCGCTACCATAAACCAGATAGCTGTCAGTATGAGCACAGCTTTTAATATCAATGTCCGCCTCCGTAGGAAAAACATACTGTAGTATTTCATTTGACGGAATTTATTATTTATACAAGACTGAATAAATCTACCAAGTGTAAGCCATTCACTCAGTACATTTCTTGAAACTTTTCTATTTTAGTCTTATCTTCATTAATATCTAGGATGTTTAAATCAAATAATCTTCTTTACAGAATTTGAGCAATAATGTTTACACTATCTATAATCACAAAAGGGTGACTAGCATAAAATAATGAGAGATATGTATTCGTATTTTTACGATTGTCACAAGATATGCCTCTTCGATATGACAGTTGCGCTGATAGACAATTATTTCACATGACTTTGGTGAATATTTTGGCTATAAATTCGCCTCAGTTTGTTTACTATTTATGAGTTTCTTCCTTGTTTTTTGTTTCATTTCCAACTCTTCAATGAGCATGATTTATCATCCATATTCTTCAACGAGAGCCCTGTGAACAAAATTGTTACTTATCAATAACGTACACGCACACTCTATCAAGCTACGTAAATAAAATACACATAATTTTGATTGATGTTCTTTTCTAAGTATAGCTGTATTTATGGCAGGCGATTTTTCGCCAAATCCCCGCCGGTGGCTACTGAAAAGGTAATTGTGTCGGAAGGCCCCTTTTAGGGGCTCTCCACCTTGGATACCGTGATTACAAAAAATATACCTATTCAGCCCGAAATAATAAGGTGTAATAACTTTGGCTTTTATATTAAACTATGAATAGATAGGTTCTTAGATACTTCTATATAAAAATAACCATCACGTGGAATAGATTCAGTACGTATTATTCTTGTTTTCAATAGAATGAATGTTGAAAATGCTTCTATTATAATCATCCTACTCACTAACATTATAATATTCAAAGATTGTGGGTGAGTTGTTTGGATATTTGTAACTCAATCCCGCTAAGGTTTAACGAATTCGTTTTATACAAATCCGTTTACCACATATATAGTTTTTAACTTGGAATTATGGCATTTCATTTTAAGCTTATATAACATAAAAGTACTTACAAAAAATCGAGTGTATCAAGGATATGTAGATATGTAAATAAGTCTATATATCAATATCAATAGTATTATAAATAATAATGTTAAGCTTTTGAAATATCTATCTATGTATCTATCTTCACGTCAACCTCTCATTGGGGTGGGCCGAGACTATGGAGCGTCAAACGCTCCTGTTCAAACGCACCTTTTTATCTACCTCGACATTAACCTCATCATGCATGCTCTTCGTTTATCCGAAATCAAGGTACCTACTTTTGATTTGGCCCTTTTTCAATATGGCACCTATTTTTTGACGTACGTCCGACTTAGGCTCCCCTGTATTAAAAGAATATCAAGAATACTAATATAAACAATACCGACATTATTAAAAAATATCCTAAAAACGAATGATTTTGCGAAAGCACCTTTAAAAAACCTTTGAAGCCTAAACGTTATTTTATTTTTAAAGGGTTTTAGTTACGGCCGGCACATTAATTATAACGTCAAACCAAAGGTTTAGCAGCCCTCGAATCCGTACCACTAAAGATGTACAATGAAGCCCTTTTCCGGTGGTATGGGGTAGGTGGTGGTTTCCGCCTTGCGACTGATGGATTGTTCTGCTTCGTGCATTATCGGGGCTAGCTGGCTGTGCCATTTTTCAAGTGGTCACACAGCTATTTTGTAGACCAGACCGGCAATATAGGACGATATGGGCTTAAAAAATGCGTTCTAGTAATTCTTTCGCGGCATAATGTTGATCTAAATACCTTGTAAGTTTATGTATCTTCTTATCTAATAAAGCTATACTGCTAAAAATAAAGTTATTAAGTTTAATACTTACTGAGTTGTGTGTCTTATTTATAGAACGATAAATGTCTGATGAAAATAAATATATATTTTTTTGTAAAAAGTATGATAAAGTTGTTACGTATATAAATTAAGAGGACAAATTTAAATCGACGCTGTGAAATAAAATTACTCTGTAACTTGTTATACATAGTATCAGTTTGATGCTAAACTCTCAAGGCGCCAGTTTCAAAGGAGATGTACCATTTGGCCATACATTATGGGCCTGGCACGGCCAAACACAACACCATGTGTGTTTTGAAGATAAATGACTACTCTATTAACCTGTATAATTTCTTTTTAAATAACTTTTGGTGGAAATAAGATACGAGATATTTGAAATGGAAATTATTCCGCAACTAAATATACCTCAAAATTGAATTTTAACATAAATATAATACCTAGATGTAAATAAAAGTATGTCTTTGCGTCTTAAAGAACAAAAACTACATAAAGAGTGGCCAATAATAATGAATAATCACCTGTGTACTAGGGAACCTCGTACTATGTATACTCGTCCAAAAAAGCTAACCACAATCACAAACACCGCTGCATATTCTTGGCATGGATAGAAGGTACTGATCATTATTATTGAATTTATATTCAATTACATTACATTAAAACCGTACGAAAACACCAATAAA
Organism: Euclidia mi; assembly: GCA_944739405.2. NCBI lineage: Eukaryota > Metazoa > Arthropoda > Insecta > Lepidoptera > Erebidae > Euclidia > Euclidia mi. The sequence goes on from OX123190.2 coordinate 57,664,667, forward strand.
TGAGAGCAAAATATTTACGATACACAGTAGCAACACGAATGACATAAGTTGACATAACAGATAAAAAAAGTGTTGCAAATGGTTTGAAAAAATATTTCTACCATCGATTAAAAAACAAAACGATTTTTACCGATTAATAATTATGGAATGTATAATAAATTATATATTTCTTGATTCTTTTTACAAATATACTTATAAAGTAAATAAAATATATTGTTTTCTAATATAGTAATAAAAATATTATTTCCTTAAAACAATTTATGCCTACCATACTTCATTTTATTTTTAATGCTGGCAACATAAGACATTCATCCGCTATTACCATAGCTTATTCAAAATAATTAATCTTTAAAAACTAAATTCTTTCACCGATACTCTATCAAGAAACGAAAACGATGTAAAATTTTTAAAAATTATGTGTTTAATTTCAACGATTCACAACTTTCTGGCCGCTACAGGCCGTATTTGGTCTTTCTCCTTTCTACTTAAAGTACCAACGTAATTCACAATTTTCAGTCCATTTTAAATATTTGAAGAAAAGTGGAGGCGGCTATCGCGTTATCTTATTTAAAAAATATTTTATTCAGAAAGTAAAAAGCATTTCAATAAAATTTCAATAGGTAGGTCTTGTCGAGACGTGAAATGGAAATGAGAATAAAATACGAAGATTCCTTAGGTAATCTGACCTCAATTTTTATATTACTGCACACACTTAACCCAAATTTTATCCAAGTCTGAATTTAACTTTTTGATGAAACCTACAAGTTTTGCATCATTTTAAAGTGTTACTTTACCTCGTAACAGCGGTGTTCTTGCAAATTTGTAACCGGTTCGTATCTGTAACAATTATAGAAACATTTAAACCTGGAGATAAGGCAGATGCGTCAATTTCGATACGTTTACCCAAAGAGCGGTGTCGAAATACAAGCAATAAATTAGATAAAATCTTTACGGTTTCAAATTTAACGTAAATATCTCCAAATGGTGAAATATCCGAACGTCTGAGACGTCTGGTGTAATAAATTTGAGATATCTCCTCCCGAGGGCTTATAGCGATTTTAGCCGAATTGGTATAATTTTTAAATGTTCATCATGGATATTATTGGAATGGTTTACGTTAAAAACATATTTGCGACATTTTTGTGATTTAAAAATAATCACACAAATGCAATCTTAAATTTTACTCATATCATTGTTTGCTTGTCTAATAAAAAATACGGACTTATTCTTTATGACGTATACTAAAACGATACTGCTGCTGCTGATGATGATCATGATGAAATCGACACTGTTGTTGTTCAGGTCGATAGCTAGTACCTACAGACAATATTTAACATAATTGGACTATCACTTAAGCAGACCTTGCCTATTATCACGTGATGTTTATCTTAGTCAAAACATCTGCTTAATCCAATTCCAATAAAGACCCACAAAAAACATACAGCAAACAACAGTAAATACTCAAGGTAGGTAGAAAATAGCCAGATAAATATGCTGAGAAGTAAATGGACAAATGATTTTTCACTTGTAAAAAAATCGAGCATTTTTGTCACACAAAACGTCTCTACAATACGTTATTCGTACAATATGCAATGCAGAAACTGCTACAATGGAAAAATATGCATTGTTTCTGTGTTACTATAGTAATCATACAAATTACTCTTGCATCGCAGTTTATAAACGGGCTCATAGAAAATACTATGTATATAAAATAATATTACACTCGGGCAAACTTTAGGTTATCATAACATTTTGAACCAATTACTTTAAATGTATACAATTTTCCAATCTATTTGCTAGACATATAAACTGGATTTTATTATTTTCAAAGCGAAATCGAAGCCAAAATTTTTATTATGTTCAAAAATATGAACTTTATTATGAATATTCCAGACGTATTTAATTTTAAAAGCATATATTACTTCAGGCACTTCAGACAATAAAAGAGGATTGCGGAATAATAAATTTTATTCAACCAAGTGGACGCATCGTTTTCAACATATCATTGGCCACATAAATTAAAGTTATCATACGACATAAAAAGATGGCATTTGTAAAGCATGTCAACCATGCTTGTCTCACTAGTTAGGATTGCAAAGAACAATTTTAATAAAATAGTTTAAAGCGATGTCACAATATAATGGTGCAGTGTTTCAGTTAAGCATTTAAATTATTTTGCGGGAGTTTGCAAACTGGTTATGCTTGAAGCCATAGCTTGAGCGGATAGTAAGTTTGTAGACAGGTAAAACAATGACCAAGCTCCTTGGGACAATAGATACTGGTTTGGGACGTTCCTATCAGCTATTATAGTGATGCATATTATTCAGTACACTAATATATAGCGGAAGAGAAGTTTAGAAACCAAATCAACAGGATCAGTAGGTACTGTACTGTACTGGTTGGTTGATATGAATGAAAATTTTACTTATTAATCAATTTAAAAAAATCACCCGAACTTAGGTATTATTTTAGTGAATTTTTTAGTTGCATCACAGTAACTAAACTTTAGGATTGGCTTAGTGGTTTAAGCGGTCGTCTTAAACTTCAGCGCAATGAGTTCAACCACTAAACAGAACAAAGCTTAATTATTATTTGAGTATTTGTCAAGTGCCTGCAATACCAAATTTTCTCCCAAAGTTGTCTCTATATGGAATATTTATCAATTTAAGTGTATATTGCCGTGAATGCTTAAATATACGTTTTAGCACTAGGATTCATGTACATATTCCACGCCCAAGTGTAAGACTTACCTACACATCCAATAAAGATCAGAAGTCTTGTCTCAAAACTATTGGTTTAATGGCCGCAGTCTACAGTGCGTGCGCGCAGCCATGACCTAAGCGAGCCCGGTGGCGCCCGCCCTTCAGTCACGAGTTGATGTGCAACTGCTAATTTACTTCATAAAACCCTTTGTTTTATTATAGCCGCGTACAAATAATAGATAACCGTGTTTCGAAAATTGCGTACAATAAACATGTAATATGATTACGGTTTGTTGACTGTCTTTAGTGTAAGAACACTTCGATTAAATACATCGAAGTGTGAAAAAGTCATCACCTTAATAATAGAATGATGAATGATTGTTCCGTTTTACTATCAGTTCTTTTATTGCATAGGAAGACAAACGAGCAAGCGGGTCACCTGATGGTAAGTGATCACCGCCACCCATAGTCACCTGCAAGGCCCGAAGGATCACAAGTGCGTTGCCGACCTATTAAGAAAGGTAAACGGGCACGGAAAGCTGCAGACTTTTTCCCCGAGGCAATTCTGGATATGGCAACACCGTTCTTTATAAGGAATCATTACAAATTTGGAAGAAACATACTACCTTAATCAGGCTTTGAGATCTAGAAAACTTTTGTTTTCTAATATAGGTACTACGGTATTTAAAAATGCTGGTGGTTAATAACACTTGAATGTATATCCTGTAATTATCTTAAATTCTATAATAAATTACAATGAATTCATTTGTACTATTATAAAGAAGCAAAAAGTTGTGAGGATATATGAACGGACGTGAAACTACACGCAAAAACAAATGAACAAGTTATGATGAAACTTAACATTATTAGGTATATTTTCATCGTCAATTCCGGTTGCATCCACGTTGCATTTTCAACTTGGAGCCAAGCCAAATTTGTTAAAATATAAGTCCCTTTTTTCACACATTTAAAGGTACTGATTCCCCAAAATGACAAAGATCTTCATGACCGGCGACGCCTTAATATGGTCTTCGAAAAGTCAGCAGTAGGCACCGTAGTTTTCTGATCTGATACCTTCCACATGACAGATTTTTGGTATCTCCGATCTCTATTTTATGGCTATCGCTCTCTATATTATATATCAGAATAAAAGAAAGCCGCAGGCGAAAACTTATGCGATATAAATATGATTAGGTACTTAATACCTATTCTTGACAGTATATATACAAAGTAATATGGATCATAATTATATTCTAAAACTGGTAAAATATTATTGAAATTAACAAAGCACCTAAACATTTGAGATCTTCAAAATACAGATTAATAGCCGTGAACAAACCGCCTTACCAAGATTAACTAAGATTACTTTGAGTTAAATGTTAATTAATGCCACAACGATCCGGCATTATAGAAATCTGGATGAATAAGAGGGAAAAGGATAACGATAAAAGTAAAAGGACAGCTTTAGTTGCTTTAAATTTTTTATTACATTATAAATAATAGTGACAAATAGAACAAAACAGAACATTAATCTTAATAAAAAATGTTATATATTTACAAGTGTACCCTCAGTTATGTTGTTTGGTATGTTTTGTTTTAAAATAATTACTATTGATGGCTTAATAAATCGCTCTCGAAGCAGCTGATGGATATTTCCCTAGCAGAGATTAGTCTTGATAATAAACCAATTACTTCATCCTGAGTGAGAACAAAATTAAAAAAATGGCGCGTCAGAAGCTAAATCGTTGGGGACCTCGAATACAACGAAGACAAAATGACCTAATTTGGCAATCCCTCTTGAGAATTCATTTTTCTCTTTATCGTAGTCAATAGAACTCAACTGCCGACATCATTCTTGATGAATGTTATTTCCAAAATTGTAACAAGAATATTACTAGATATAAGTATAACGAGATGCTACAAGAGATCAATTCAATCTATTGGGTTTTGTAGGTATTCGTTCATAATAATAAAGAACATTTTGAAGATTTGTGACTGAAAATTCTATACTTCTATGTTCTTAAAATACAATGCATGCTGCCATTTTACGTTGGCAATATGTAAGTTAAATATCTATTTTAGACTTTGTCAAATAGTTTGCCTTCTCAGACATTATGCTTAGTCTCGATTAAAGTGATTAAGACGGTACAGCTAGCTATACAATAATTATTTTGATTTCTCGACAAAATATGCGACAGATAAATCAAGCGTTATATCAAGGACAAACATTAACTTCAAAGAAGTCAAACTTTTAGAGTAGGTTAAATTTTTTGTACAAATACATAACGAGTGAAGCATTGAAGTTGCATTCATTGGTACGCGTACAAAGCCTGTCCCACGTGCAAGATGCTCTTACAGTAATTGCAGCGTGGGTAGCCTTTGTTCAAAGCCACCAAACCAAACAATAAACAAAACGGTTAGGGAATATTCTTAGGCTTCTTAAGTGAAATAGAAAGAAAATATATAAATAAATATAGCTCCCTGGCGTAATGATTTAAAAATAAAGGTGGAATGTCTTTTAGCACAATGATAATTATATGTTTCTTTATAAATATACCGGTACACTACAAGGTAATTTGAATAGATTCTGTAAAATAGGAGCAAAATATACTAACTTCATTGAAAGGTTTTAGCCGACCTGTAAAACAATAACAATTTCATAAGTTGCAAAGCAAACAACATGAATTAAGTCAGTTATTTTCACAGTAAATTCAATTACAGAACAACTAAAGAAAATAATACTAAGTACTAGAAACAATGTCATCAATGCAGACACATAAAGTAAGATTGCATGTGCTGGGTAAAATGCAAACGGCTGCACCGGTCAGGGGTCACCAACCGACCCCCGCGCTAATCCTACCCCACACCTGGCCCCTAAGAGACCTGCTAATGACATTTGCGAGGTCCTAAGCCTAATACATGCCATCACAAACTTCGCGATGAAATGTTTTGTTTGTTATTTGTAAATATGAATTGCACACCAAAAATAATAGATTTAGTTGCCGCTTTATACTTGAGTCTTTAATCACAAATTGGTTTTTATTTTACTAGCATTTGAGTCAAGTGTTGTCCTGTATCACGCAGCAAACCGCAGCCGATGTAGACAGCTAGTTGACAGACTCAAAAGGATCACACACGCACGATCATCAACAGTGAGGTAAACGACTGAAGAGAGAAGAGAAAGTGGCCTGGATTCACCCAGGACAAAAATGGGATGTATTTAAATTTTGTAATTGGCTGATATATTATGAATAGAAATATATAAGTAGGTGTGTTTATAAGTATTAATTGTTTGATTGTCAAGGCTCTAACTTTTTCAATTTGCGTCTGAATGCAAATGAAAATGTAGGTAAGAAGTATTAAAAGATTGTTTTGGATGACTAATTTATGTGTAATTATAAATGTGTTTTATGGCCTACACATGGGTAGGACATAAAACACATTCATATGCGACATTATATATATGTGATCGCATAACATTTAAGATGATACCTGGCGACAAATAAATATTGGGACACTTATTTGTGATCATACATTATGCATGCCAAAGCTGTTTTGTGTTATTAATTCAACCTGTATGAAACCAGCTTTGAAGGTTCGAGAAAACGCTTTATTTTGAATGACTACTTTAACATATTTTATACTTTTAGTACGTTTTCTAGTCCAATGACTAGGTACAGTTACGGTCCAGCTACTTGACCTCAGACATCACAAGTTATCGAGCGGGGTTCTAGGTAATGTAAGGTTAAACCAGTTTTTCAGGCTCCTTGACTGTCCATAACGACTTTCATAGGTGTGTACATAATAAGCGGGACTGGCTTAACGTGCTCTCGAGATCCGTATGGGAACTGACATGCAAGCCTCGCCGGCTGAGCTTGTATTAAAATATTTATTGCCAAGTGTCGGTAGACTTTTCCAGAGGAGCCATTCTGTTGTGCACGATATAAATAATGTTGACAGACTATCTGTCCCTCTTTATTTTCGGACCGGCTAGAAAGAGATGGTATCAATTAAGTCCTGTGAAAAACTTTGGAATGAAATTTACTGTTTAGTTTTAGGTGGCTTATATTTACTCTATTCGTTTTCTAAACAATTCTCAATAGAGACACTGTTAACGTGAGTTCTCACTGAGCTCAGCGATTTTAATTAAAGATTTATGGGTAAAAACTTATTAAACGCTTACATATTTCTATTTCTTGATAATAGCATCAAATAAAACGGGAAATATTGCGCAAATATTCCAAACAAAACAAATCGCAAATCATTGATGTCATTCTAAATTAATGCATATCGTCGTAATCGTAACCATGATAACTTTGCCGGCTTTTTTTAAGTGACAAGTGTCTACACATTTTCATATAATAGAGAAGTTTCGTGCAAGTGAAATAAATTATACAAGTATCTAGTGAAACATGTCAAAATAATAGTAGTTTCATTCATCAATTAATGTTAAAATTGATAATAAGTATTCTACTTGACAGCAAAACACTATGACGTCACTACGTCATATTTCATACAAGTAAACGCCCTAGCAAAGGTCGTTTTTGACATTTCATTAAAAATGCTTGATTTGACTAGTTGAAAACAACCCTATTATGATAGTATTCAAATACATTTCCGTTCAGTGATATTTTGGGTATAATTTGGAGTTTGGACAAGGTATCAATACTCATAAATACGCAAACAATCTTCTCGCATATTATATAAGATGCGATTTATAAGAATATCAATAAGGTTTATAGATATATATAAAGTACCGTTTAATTTAACAACAAAAAACATGTTAGTCGAGGCACTCAGCTCAACCAACCATAACCATCATAGTTGCCATGACAACAAAGACGTCTTCATTTCAAACAAGTTTAAGTAGCAATAGCGAAATGACCACGTCTCACCGATCACGCACTTCTAAGCACACAGCACATTAACCTAGTAGTTTTAGCGCAGATTTACACTTCATGCGAACTAAGTAATGGCACTTCAAGGAATAGAAATGAACATAAAACAAACAAAGTTTAACTTTTATTAGGACAAATAGGACAAATAGTACACAATTTTCTAGTATGTTTTCGTTATCTCGAGTACCAGGACTTCTTTTACTAAAGCGTAGGTTTTACTTGACATTATGTGTCACTGATAGTGTCCGTTTGTGCGCATTATTTTGTAGTAGTAGAAACTAGGCAGAGCAAAAATAAAATAGCAGAATTGTTACTTCATTCTGGCATCAAATAAAGAAAACTGTTGTCAAACCGATGTAATTTATTTTATTATGTGTTTTTTACAAAACTTACACAAGCTGTAGCTGCGACTGTTTATCTTCAGGGTTGCCAATGGCAATAAGTCATGTGGTGCTTAGTTGCCCTAGTGACATACAATGTAAAACATTTTTGCCAATAATTCTTGAAAAAATTTTGCTTGTTTCCATTTAGTCTCTTCGAGTACGTGACAAAGTTATCCATTTAGGCTGTTTGAGTACGTGACAAAGTTATTTAAGTGCCAGTACCAGAAAAAAATAATTTTATTAAACATTTTCAGCTGATAATTTAAAACAACTAATTGTTATATTATCAATGTTATATTGATTGAACAGGTAAATAAAACTGTACTATGTCCATTCAACCGAAGAAATATTATGAAAGTATGTATATGTGCAAACCGGGACATACAAATTGTAAAAAATATGTTTAAAATAAGCATTCTTTGTCTAAACCAGCGTTTCCCATTTGCCGGGTTGCGACCCGGTACCGGGCCGTCAAAATAAACTACCGGGTCGCAACATTCCCGCCTTGTTTTCAAAATAATACCTACTATCGATCGACGTATAGTTTAGTGACTAAATAGGCGATACCAAAATATTATAATTAAGTACCTAGTATTAATAAAAGACATTTCTACTATTAATAAATGTGTATTATTTAACCTTAATGGAACCAGCTTGGGTTTAAAAGTATTCAATGGGTCACGAAGGGGCAATATGAAAATTACCGGGCCATGGCAGAACAATGTTTGGGAAACACTGGTCTAAACCATGCTTATTTTTATTGATCGAATAAATCCAAAGTAATCTCACACGACTCTAATCAGCAATATATTTAAAGAACGTCCGGTACGTCTCTCGTGATTATATCATAGTCAGAAATAAGAGAAAACATATAATAGATAAAGACGCGAGACTCCAACATATTTCTCACGGCACTATAAATCATGGCCTCTCAAATTGTTTATTGTTTTAAAGATTAGGTGCGTATAGTCACGCAAAGTTTAAAAGTACAAGCTTTAATAACTTGAAGACGAGCCAGCGTTAGTACAAGTTAGTATCTTGTCGCATGGCAGCATGACATGCCAAGTTCAAGTTAAAGAAATTGAACTGACGACAAGTGTAATATTATAGGAGCTTATTCATGTACATGTATTCAAACCAAATAAAGTTTTTAAAGTTTGAAATGATTTGAAGCCACTTTAATGCTCTATAACTCAACATCGTTTCAATATAAACTAGGTTACTAAATTAGATTTTTACATTTTGAATGTAAATTTTTCTCTAGTTATCTCGTTTGCATGAATAATTCGACTGTTCAAAAGTAACAAGCAAACATTGTTGTGGTTAAGAAAACGAAACGAAATTGAGTTTCAAATTAATGTTCTTCTAAATAAATGTTAGGATTATCTGCAGACCTATACTGGGATCAGATCAATTTTTTTTAACAATGAACTTGGCTCCTACTCCCTACCGTTTTTAATGGGATGCTGAGGTTAAATACCAGCTGCAGTAACTTACGTAGTGAAGGTAAGTACCTAATTACGCACATTTACATTTTAAATAACTTATTTATTGTTCATTCACACAGCTGGAAGGGCGTGTGAATAAAATTTTAGCAAAACCTGTTCGTCACGTCGCAAAGTCGTTAAAACCTAACAAGCAGACCCATTTGTGCAATTATGAGTAGTGTCCAAAAGTTACGTAGTTACACCAAATCTACCTAGATTTGGTGTAATTAGAACTTTCTAGTTATTCTAAAGTATAATTAGGTATAGAATGTTTGGTTTTAATGGATCTATACTTATAGTATACATAGATCCACAGCCTCAGAGCGGTTTCCCAGTAGGGGACACCCACAAATTACGTCACACATATAGAGGAGGGTAGGGGGTCGCTGAAGTGTGACACTGTATGAAGCATGAAATGAGGATGTATGAGACAATTGTGACAAGGAGGGGGACGTGGTCAAAAAGTCATGAGAATCGTGAGACGTAATTTATGGATGGCCGCTTACGTCCGATTAAAATCCCATCCGAACTCCGAACCCATGAAAATAACGGGGTTATGCACTACATCCAACACTCGTCATCCAATTTCTATCGAATTTAGTGTGTGATCTCCAGAACTGTATTTTCACGGGTTAGATCGGACGTAGTGTGAAACAGTTCTAAACGTAAACTGAGACGGTGATGGTGTATCAGCACACGGCTGCACAGCTTTAACTATACATTTATGCATACATGCATCTCAAATAGGGTGAATTCTATAAGATTTCTTAAAAAACACGCGCTTTGCTGAACTATCTAGCCTGCGCAGCCTGTGTCTCACATACACTTACCCTATATGTTTAATTACTCAGAATAAACATAGTAGACTGTGCGGAGAGCCTCGGAGGAGGCTTACGTGACCTATGACCTATGGCCTATTTGCCCAGCAATGGATGTTGAGATGGAAGCTGAAATGATGATGAAACGCAGTATGGACCTACATAAAAATAGTGCACTAAAGATCAACTGGGTATAATATTTTCAGCATATAATATTATTATAATAGATAGAAAAGCTACCTACTACCTTTTGCTATGAAATAATTATGTGTTCACGTTTTAGAAGCGCATAAACACTGCCTGGTAAGTATATTTACAAGGATAGTTAAAGGTAAATAAAAATAACGAATGAGCTTTCATAGTTGAAGTTAATATATTCTGTTACATTGCTATATTTGTTTATTTTATTTACATTGCTATAAAACTACGCTGCGTTTAAGGCTATGCATAATCTTATGACAAAAATATGACTCGCGTTTTTGTATCGCAAATCAAATTAAAACAGACTTGCGTCAATATGATACTCATAGATTTTTATATTTTTGCCACTTCCTATTCATTGAGGTAGGTTTTATATATTTACCAAAAGTTTATTTTATCTGATTATTTTTACCAAAACTGAAACTGTTACCAAAACAGAGGTAGTACGAGTATGATTGAAACGCCTGCACTGAACTTTGCATGATGTTTCACAGAAACTACAAAAAAATACTCTCTTAACGTCAACAACGTCGTCACTGTGTAGTTACATCTCTTATTGATATTGTTTTATTCAACTAGTATTTCCATTAAAAAGATGTTGCAGTCTAAATATATTACAAGAAATTCTATATACGTTGACAGCTCTTGACATAATGACAACTTCATTACTTACTTCTGAAACTACTTCAAAACATCCGAATCGACAAAATATATAGCGTCCAGTATATTAAACTTTTAATAAAAAAGCTTAGTAACTAATTAGACATTTAGTTAGTCAAGAAGGTCGGCTATTATTAAATTATAATCCTGGCGAAAAAACCTTGAAAGGCTAAGCACACACATGTATAATACGTATATGAAACCATTATGCACTTATAATACGTTCAGAAATCACGCTTCTAGCCGCAGCGTGTTAATGTATTCGTTATAAAGGTGACTACCGGCCTGTCTTTGACAGGACTCAAATTACTTTTTCTCCCGTGCGATTTTATTTGTACTACGCCAGGACTTAGATGGGAAAATGTACGCGAAACAAAAACTAATAGAGCGTTGTTTTCGTTTTATTTTTTGCCACTGCTACTAGTTTGCTTGGGCACAATGATTTACGAGAAGATTTTGTTATTGGGTTTCCCACGGTAATGTTTGAAGTTTATACCGCTCCTCATTTTGCTAACGTTCTTGCTTAAGAGCTTTTTGCGTAGTAAAATCAGTAGTTTCGTAAAAACTGTGGATTATTTTAGGGAAATGTGTACAAAAAGTTGTAAATTTTTTACATGCACCTTCATTGCTCACCTTGCATACCGTACTCAATCAAACGAAAGTGCCGGAATAGCCTTCAGTGATACAGTGTGATTGTCGAAACAAACAAGGATCATGTCATGCCTACGATACGTAGTTAATGCTCGTATTCATGTAACATCTCCTATAAAATGTTTAACTGCTCGAATAAAATCTCAGCTAGAAAGCCAACGATCTTAGTATCGAGGATGTACAAGATTAAACAAAGTAGAAAGATTTAGTCGCGTGTAGAATTTTGGCGCTGTACCAGTATAAATTTAAGAACAACACAAGCGATTTTATTAAAGCTGTTAAAGAATATAGCATATGTTGCCGCATGGAGGCTTTATTCTTCAGTTTTTTTTTTTTTTTTATATATTGCCGGCAAACAATAAATAAAGCAAAATTTAGTTCTGTATTCATATTACACCAGGCTTAAAAGTTCGATAGAGCTGAAAACAGTAGTCGCAAAAACAGAATTCTTTAACGCATTCCCACGTGAAACCATAGCGTACTCTAGTTGGCTATAGTCGGGGAGCTAGTCGCTTTTAATTAAACAAGAGGACTACATAATTTTTCATGATAGTATTAATGTAATTATGAATTCTTGTATTTTTTTATTCAAAGTGAGTAATAAGACGGTATATATCACAGCGGGGTACCGCTAACAGGCGCATTCATTAATTGAAACAGTATCCCATGTAATAACGCAAAGCGGGGGACCGTCGCGATGAACGCCCTTGGCATTATTAAACGTGTGCGATTAAAACGGACCGAATGTGTTTGCGCGATGCAAGGACGAGCGCTAATCCCTTTCAAATATGGAACGTTTAATAGCTCTCGCGCCGCATGTTAATATAATCAGGATATGCTTTTTGTTACAACCTTTTTATTGGAATGCTTGGTTCATCTTGTTCCTTGGCCTGCCTATGGTTGGCCATGCTTATAGGCATAGTCTACAGTTCAGTATGGACTCGGTATAAATAAGAAGTAGACTGACTGGTAAGGCGACAGCACTTTTTTTTCTTTTTTTTTTAAAGACAACTCCCGCACTAGGACTAAATCCTGTGTCGCGAGGGACTTTACAAACATACTACTATGGACTAACTAACGGACACAATGAGCACCCAGACTCGAAACAACAATTTATGAATCACACAAAGTGTTGTCTCGTGTGGGGATCGAACCCACAACACTTGGCGCAGTATCAAGCGGCGAGGCGGCGGCTTAAACCACTACGCCAATAGTGCAGTCATTGCACAGGCACTGCGTAGTACCAGTCTTATGTTGATATGTACATACTACAAAGTGTAACTTTTCCATCAAGGCTATAGTGGTGGTATCGCATTATTATGCGTTAAGATTTTGCATTGATTCAGTGATAAATATAAAATAAAATGAATGTATTGTAATGTATGCATATTTAATGCAACGAGTTGTACGATTAATATTTTTAGTCATTGATAGACTAAGTAACTTTGTAGTCTGTCTGCAGAAATCTTCTTATATTATTAGTAGCGTCTAAAAAGTATTATACGGCAAGTATTTATAAAGATTATGTCATATGCCAGAGTACCACAGATTTTCAAGCTTTCTATAGAAGCGGCGAACATCAAAGTGACGCAGCTATACATTGCAACTAGTGAGACATTGTGATTTCGCGTCTCCAAACAGCTTATCACTTGAATTGAAGATAACCATTACCATAAAGTTTAGGAGCCAAAACCAAATTAAGGATCTGTCTATCACAATTTTACTGAAACATTGCCTTGACCACTTACATTCAAAAGCTTGTCAATTTGTTCTCTGTAGAACAGATTAATCATCGCCTATTTAAACGTATCGGAAAACCATCGCAAATTAATTGTGCCGCGTGTAATTAACGCAACATGTTGTTCAGCGCATGGGCTACGCGTGCCATTGTAACCCAATTCCCTCAATTAGCTCCGACACCTTACACGGCATTGTAAGCAGATAACACATAGTACTTTACAATTTTTTCTACCTTTATTTAAACACAATTTTCAAGCAAATACATTGGCTCGTTATCTCTCTAACAAGTAACTGCGCAGTAATAGCTTCATTTAAATTCAACTCAACACACTTATGTAAATAAAGTTGATTACACTCCACGTCCTATCGGTATGGACATCAGTCAACATTGTACAGAATTCTTTATCGCAAATGACGCGGTGCGGTTCGACGGGTTTAATGTGACCACAACTTAACCACAACGAATTGCCAGGGTTGGCAGAAGCTTAATTGAGCTGTATTGCACCAGCGATACAGGGCTGCCTCTAAATAGCGCAGTTAAACGTTTAACAGGGACACTTTATACCGGGTTTTTCGTTGCTAATAGCGTTCTAGTATAAAACTTTGAAATAAAATTCTGTGTTCTGGGAAATTGAACGTGCTTAGAGGTGTTTTTTTTTGCTTGGACCATATTACAGTTCTAAAGTAACGACATCATAAAATTTTAACTATTTACTCTTTAAAGTCAGTAAATGTTTGCGTTTTAATTGTGTGCCTGCTAGTGGTGGTTAACAATGACTCCCGGCGGTGCGGTGGTGGCGCTAGTGGAATTTAAACTTTACGAAATGAAACATTTCTCCAAGTGTAACCCTTCATAACTTGAATAAATTTAAGACGCGTACTGTATAGCGCTATACTATAGCTGTCCAAAAAGGCACGTTTGGCTGTGCATAGAGGGGTGTTAGTACCTACTCTTATGTATGGTAGTGATAGTTGGGTATGGCAGAAGAGTCATGAAAGTAGAATAAATGCTGTAGAAATGAGAGCACTGAGAAGTATGTGTGGTGTTTCTTTGACTGACAGAGTAAAGAATTGTGTGATAAGAGAGTGTTGTGGGGTAAAAGAAGATGTAGTGACAAGCATCGAAAAAGGTATGCTAAGATGGTTTGGGCACGTGGATAACGAAAGATTGACCAAGCAGATCAAGGCAAGTGTGAATGGGACAGGACGAAGGGGAAGACCTAGGCGGACGTTCTCTGACCAGATTGGAGACATCCTAAAAACAGGACAGGTTAGAAGTACCCTGAACAGAAGAGCGTGCATGAGGAATCTGATGGGAGTGAATGAAGCAAGAGAGATATGTCAGGATCGTTGCAAATGGCGTTCCGTAGTCTCTGACTCTATCCCTCCGGGAAACAAGCGTGAGTCTATGTATGTATGTACTTGTATAGCGATAGAGATAGCCAAGAATTATATTTAAAAAAAACACATGTCAATAAAAATCGTCTGACCGTCACAATTTCTCGTCATCCAGTACAAATGATTTAAAATAATGAACAGGAAATTTTCTTCAACCTGCCTTAGACAGAGCAATATCCTAGTTAAGCAACTCGGTATAACAAATATACGAGTCAAGTTCGCCTTCAAACTCTCACTTCAAACGTGAAATACACCGTTCTTTTTATTTACGATCACCGTTATGAGCATCTCATACTTACACCAGAGTGGTTATTAAAAAGTACGTAATATATTCTATTCATGAAAACAGTCACATGTCTTTCTCTTGGATAAAATGGATGTGGCGAGTAAGCCGTACAAACGAAATTTACAGTGGCGGCCGGCGGCGGCGCCGCAGTGATAAATCTCAACAGTGTGTAGATGTCATTAGTGTAGTGTGTCGGAGTACCGACATTGCGAACTTAAATAAAGACCAAGTGAGGGTAGGTACCGAAACCCGCACTTCCACAAGACGGCGCTGAGCTCTCATCAGTCTCTCCGCGACCACGCTCGGTGCAAGACGAGCGAAACGTCGGAGCCAAATAGGTATTTATTCCTTAAATAAGTTAGTTGTACGCGATTAAGACCCGCTAATTTATTTTGTATGATACAACTTTATTTAACAGGTCTTAGTTTTTATAAATAAATATTTAAAGACTTTGGTTATGCCTATGCATTCATGTCTATGATGTAGACAGACATACAAATCCCAAAAGATTAACATTGATTATCAATTAAGGGTGCATAGGGTTCCCACCAAGAACTTAGGGTCCCAAGCCAACCTCACCTGCAAGTGGTGCACCTGCCGATCAACGGACGAGGCTCTGGCAAACAAAATGTCCCAATAAGCGGCAATAGGCTCGCCACCTATTACGTGGGATCAAAACACTGGCGAAAAGTGGGCGTTTAATATGCCTCTGCCTACCCCTTCGGGGAAACAGGCGTGAGTCTATGTATGTATGTATGATTATCAATTATATTTATATTGCGAACTTCTGCATATCTGTATTATCATTACCTACCGAAAATGTTAGATTGACGCTGTTTCATATTAGTTCATACATAGCAATTCTATTTGTTTCGTCAACAGCACGCATAGTGAATAAAACGCTTTAATTAACACGCTCGCTCTACATTCGTGAACTTGACACACGACTGCATCACCTAGCTCCTATTATACCCGAACACTAAATGCAGTACCACTCCATACAATGCGAGTTTGTTAGCCAAACAATCAAACATTATCACCGTTGCTATTAAATCATTTCCTGCTTCCAATAGCACATGCACCCATCACACACGTCGTGCAGGAGAGCAGTCGTGACGCACGCATCCACTCACATGAACAAGACAAGGTCGTGGAGCGTCTACATACGAAGCCACAGTGAGCAAGATGTTGCCTCATATCCATCAGTGTAAATCCTATTATGCGTTGGCCAATCAATCATTCATTTTTCTTGGTGGTTCCAAGCATTTTTTAAAGGTTATTACTTTTTGTCTCACAATTTAATTTGTGCTCTTGATTACACGTAACAGTATGTAGCTCCGAATCTGGGTGGCTTTTGAGTCTGTTAAATGAATAATATAGAAAAAAGTAGAAAAAAGTACAGTTACAAATACAATTCTTAAAAAAGATCTTTAACAGTCAAGCTTAATATGTTGCTCGATAGCTTTGAATTTATTTCGGAAATGCAAAGGGTAAGACTCGAACCGAAGCTGACGACCTCTCGTCATCATATCGAGACAAGTTGTCAATTAAATATACCGTTTATGTAAGTAATTTTAAAGGTCAATTTTCAGTCTCCTTGGATATGAAAGGTAGTTAGAGCTGCTAGCTTGGACTGTCATAAAAAATGTGACCTAGCAAGTTAACCTTACAACATTATAGTCTTATGAGTTATGACTAACTTAGTAACTAGTCACTTGGCTGAGTCAGAGGTTTATGACATTCGTATTTCTAACAGTAATACTATGTCAGTACCTAGTCTAACTTGCCTGTATGGGAAGGGAAATTGAGGTATTGCCAATTGATTCAGAAGTAAAACAATGACATTTAAAAAGTATATAGCATAAGCACATTGCTCAACCAAGCAATGTGCTCAACTCAAGATTATTAAATAATAATTTGTTACGTCTTGTTAGACTGGTATTAGGTAAATTATTTAGGAGTCTTGTTGTACTTAGTTATCGTTGTCTTAAAATCTTATTTTAATTAATATTATATTTCATAAACTACAAAACTACATCCTTTTGAATAAGTAAATAGATACTCTGCACTCATTAAATGAAAAACGCGGTGCATAATTCTACATAACCTTGTATCTAAGTGCCTTGCATTAAAAATCATGTCATTATGAAAAACTCAAACAGAAAGGAAAAACGTGTTCGTGCATTAAAAAAAAACATATAGCGAGTAATGATCACGCAAACACGGATCTCACGTACAAGCAGCCGATGTAAAGCTTACTCATCACTCGATTAAAGGAACTTTTGGCCAGCTTAGGTCACTCTTCTCAAGGCCACGATTAAATTTGTGCTGTGCATCATTTGTTTAAAAATAAGTCATTCATAAAGCTTTGTTCAGCGCGAATGAGAAATACTAAAATTTTCTTTGCCTGAGATCGACTCAGTAAAATAGCCAAGTTAGATCGAATTATTACTTGTATGCCAAAACTGATTTAATAAATCATCATATATTTTAAAATAAATTATTTACTAACAGAACACACTGTAACTAACAATGAATCTTTTGTGGCATAACAATTTGTGGGACCCGAGCGTATAATTTAATCTATTGTAGATGTATTTATGTTGTATTGAAATTAAAGTCAGAAGTTATACAAAATGATTTCACATTTTGTAGCACGTACAAACATTTCAGTGCACGATGTAGATAAAATGATTCATACTTTTTTTCTAAATAAAGGATGCAAAATTATTATTAATTCAATGCGTAATAATAAGCTTTCAAAAAGCTTTAACTTGGTCGTATAAAAATAATATGAGGTAAAAATTCTGATAAATAAAAATCAAGAAGTTTACAAAAAGGCTTTAAGAGTTACTTGAGCTCCTGGCTCCGGCGTACTTTTAAAGAGCAAGTGTAAGTAAGTAAAAACTAGTCTTAAAGCAAACACGGCGAGCGAAAGACCCTAAACGGCACTTTCGTGTTTTAGAGCATCCCAGAGTTTGAGCTAGAACAAAAGGAAACGGTGAAATAAGCTCGAGGTAATATTACCCAGAAGACGGATTAATTCGCATCACAACTTGAACAATTACAAAATAAAAATAAAACTTTCCATAAACGAGAGAAACAGTTAATATAAAAAGATAAAGAAAATTATAAACAAAATGATTCTCATAGGCTTGCGACTATATTATAAGCAATGATTTACGATGGCACTAAGTCCTTAGAGGAATAACTGAAACTTCGTATCTCAGATTTTAATGACTGTATGATATATTATTACAATACCATACACATACGTATCAAGTTAAATGTTGGTAGTTACCCGGTCGCTCTGCCATGAATAGTACACACTGGGGACCCATATTTGAACCAAATCGACAACAACATGTAGCCTTTTGAATAAAAACAAGCAATAAATATTGCTTGTCTCAATCCACTGACAGTTTTATATTCATTGCGGACGTGATTAAACGTTTCGATGTCAAATTTCGCTTTCATAAATTTAAATCGGCTATTTGTATAAGGCATATCACACGGCGTTCTGAACCCTTATTTATCAGGTCTTTAGCATTCTAGACAAATGCAGAACTATGTAGTTTTTTATCAGAGGTTGTTAAAATAATTATATTAACTATTCTACTACGAGGCATGAGCCGCTTTTCGCCATGAAAAAAAATTCATAGGTCGTCATTACATACGTTTAAATGATAGCTGGTATGGTGTTTGTCGTTATTATCTATATCAGTTTCCGCACGGAAACAATGTTTGGTAATATTTCCACAGCCAACATTCAATTTTTAACAAATCTGCGTATCACTGTCGGTCTACGTGACAATCCAATTACACGCAACATTTGATGCGAACAAAATATCCAGCTAGATTTTGTACGTCGGACTAAAAACTGTGCTACGTGTGTGTTAAGTCCGTGCTATGAGTGGACAGAGCAATCAGTTCAGTAGTGCAAGCTGCCCGCAAACGGTCCCAGTGCAAACCGTTGCAGTAACTACTGTCGGCCGCTATCGTTCGCAACGCGATTAGCAGTTAAACGCGTCTGCAGTAGCGGTGCTTTCGACATGTACAACTTTTATGGCACAATTTTATCATGATCTCACATTCTGTTCTTACCACTTGCTTTTAAGGCTCTGTAATATCTGGTGACGTAACGCATTAAGAATCATCAGAATCGTCGAATGGCCTTGAGGCAATTTTATACATGCCTCCGGTATTATACCGTTTGGTGACAGCCGATCGAATTATTATTTCATATTTTATCACAATTTTTACGACGTACTTCACAAATGTTTCAGCGAATATATTGCCATCCAGTTTGTTTGACGAGGAAAGTTAAATTAAAGATATTTCTCGTAAATTGGGTCAACAAGCTTCTCCATTACATGATCTGTCGTATCGGCCCAGATTGAAAATATAAATTTAGCAACTCTATGAACATCGAATATTCGTATGAGTAAAATTGGTCACGCAACGATGATATACGAGTATTGGGCAAGAATACATTAGCTTATCAAACTTTGAATCACTAAATAAAATTCCAATGTAATAAAACAGTCAGTGCGGTAGTAATAGAATAAGCACTGACATCCTGCAAAGGACAATGACTTTTTCTTGACGTATCAGCCACGTGAATTTATACTTTCACACTCAATTTGTCTTGGGAGCTCAATGGATATTCAATCAACGACCTGAGCTCATTAAGATTACATTTAAAATTGATTGATGACCGTTTTAAAATACGAATACTTCCCTGGCTTTTAAATATAATATTACTAGCATCAAAGTTTAGGTCAAATGTTTTCACAATATCTGCATACAATTGAATAGAAATTGTTGAAGACAGGCTCATAGCAATAAACATCATGATTGTATTATTTAATTTTAATTAGATATTTTAGCAAGTAAGAAAACATTCTTCTTTACATCCGTGAAAGCTATTCATTACCCAGTCTCAATTACGCGAGATAATAAATTTACCTAATCATAAATACAGGTTTCAAACACAAAGGATTTACTCTTTTGTGCAAAGCCATAGATATGATATTGGAATAAAATATTTCTTTTGTGTAACAAATACAGGGACGTCTGAAATTATCTGCTTATAATTAATTTCCCAGCACAGAGTCCGATATCTTTTGCGTTTAATTACAAGCGTATCAAAATGCCCGTTACTTATTATCAGTGACAGATATGGGTTAGTAATCGAAAATCTTGGGTACATTATTGGATAGTTCCATTAATTTTATCAGCGATCTCAATCTAAGGGCTGCCCTATTACTGGCAATAATGTATCTAGTAATGATTGTAGGGCTTTCAGATTCGGACCCTTCCCTCTCAAATGGAGTTCGACGTCGGCCGGGTCAATTGATTAAACCCGTAGTCGATGTGACGTCACTACATAGTTGAATTAATGAAGGTGATTGAATAAAGGAACTTTGTGCTTTTGCCCTTTTTAATGCTGACGTATCACTTTCAATAACAATGAATGAGTTTTAAATAAGTTAAAATTCTTACCTGTGATAGAAGCTGTCTCTCAAACGATCCAAATCTGTGGACAACGCAAAATAAATTTAATGGTTTACAGTAATTTCTTATGGTATTGTACTGAAATAGATAAAAGCGATAACATGTCCATAGTGTCACAGGAATTAATGTTACGATCGTATAATAAACAATGAGGGTTAGTAGTAACCCCATCACGACTTGGCCGAAAATCATAGAGCACTCAAAGAACGATCTCTTATGACCCTCGAAACACACAACTCGTTTTAGAGCCGTACCTAGCGTTCGCTCGGAGATCGGTCGGGTCTCGAGAGTCCTCACCATCCCTCGTTACGGCGCGCCCATTAGACCAGGGGCGCAAACCGCGCCACGATTTTAGTTTCCGACCCAACGCGCCTCGAAGCACTTATATCCGCACATATCCGCCTATATCCGCCCCTTAATAAGGGAGTCGGCGCCTAATTGACTTAACATTGGATTAATAACGGTTTAGGACTGAAATATGTTTACCGATGAATATTAGGTACGACGGTTCGTTCGTTTTAACACTGCCAGATTTTTCCACTCGATATTTATTTATTTTTCTAAAGATGTATGGCGTGGCATTTGAAAAGCTTTTGATTTATGTAAATATTTCTACAATTATCTTTTGTACAAAGTCAATATACTACCTCATTCACATTTTGAAAGATCAACGTTTATTTAGTTTTTCTACATGATCTATTTAGTGTTTTAGGAAGATTAATTATAGCATACGGGTACAATAGTCTTTTCAAGTCAATTTATATATTAATACTGTTATTACAGTCATGTAATTACTATAATTACACATAGTTATTTATTTTAGTGCTAATAAACATTTAGTACTCAAGATCGATTAATATGCTCAGTACCCATAACATGTACTTACTATATGTAAGCGAATATTATATCATAAACAAATTATACTTACAAAATTCATTCCCTATTCTTCTAGCGAACAGAAACTGTAACAAATTTTTAATCCACCAACAATGTATCTAAAGTGCAAGGGGATGGAGAGACTTCTCCAAAACCGCTCATTATATAAACTGTCGGCTATAAGAAACTTTTGAGCAAACTGCAGGGTGCTCAACACTTAGTTTTTAATTGATCGCCAGTCATTGAATAGTGGAGGAAGTTTCCGTCGTCGAGGACACATCGGCGTGACTGTAATAAAAGGCTTTCGAGATTCACCTGGTGAGTTAGGAGCAATCGTTAAAGCATGTTACCTAACTTTCCTTTGTAGGTAGTTACTACACGTGTACGGAGAAAATTTCCGTCTTGTTAATTTTTAGTTTCGCTTATCATTGTTTCTTCTTTAGCTATTTCATTATGGACATTCATTTTTAGTATAGTTTGATTGAAGGATGATCTGTTTTATGAATCATGACTATTTTGACCTCTTAACGTAGTTACTACACGGGTATGGAAAATTTTCCATCTGGTTCATTTCTAGTTACACTTATCATTGTTTCTTCTTCAGCTATTTCGTTATGGACATCCATTTTTAGTATGTATTGAAGAATGATCTGTTTTATAAATATGTATCATGACTATTTCGATATTGTATAAGTAATATTTTAATAAGAGTAGCGACAAATTATCTATAAACGATTCTAGTATTGACAGAGGCTTTGAATGTGCCTAATCAGTTCCGATACTCTCATTTGAATGAAATTGCTGGTTCGTCACTACAAATATAATTACTAACATAGATGTCATTTTTGTACATATAGGTTAGAAACCAAACATCGTATGGAATTATAATAAGTTTACTGACTTTCTCCAACAAAATATTTTACATAGCAAAATCATAGACATAGGTACATGTGTGTAAATATTAGCTTATTACTACAATAATATTCCTAATGATTCTGATATTTATGTGAATGTTAGTGCATTTGCATATCTGCTTTGCAGGTAACCAGAAAATTGGGAATTCATTTGAAGTTTCTACTGTGACTAGAAGAAACTTCAAATGATTTATTATTCCGGTAAATTATAAATCTGACGATTGAAATACCGAAGCTAAGTAAACATTAATCAAACAGCCTTGACTCCGGTGAATAATTTACACATTTAAATTAATTATCCGCTTAAAAGCGAATACCTTACAAATCTCCAATTTTGAGCTGTTGCATTTCAGATGTACGTGCAATTTTCGAGAATCTCGTGACTAGCGTTTTACGATGTAGAGTACACGTCGTTGGTAATTTAACTCGTTTCTCTTGCACATCTTCTCTTTGCAAATGGTTTAAATTAACCATAACGTTACTTTAGCAAATGAGTTATCAATTTTGGTATTCAAGAAACTGATTGTATTTTTTATTTTCTTTATTTATATAGATTCATTTATTCTTTATTTAATTTATAGAAACAGAAAAATCATGACTTATTGCTGTGTATCTATATGATCAAGGATGTAATGAAGATGTGTTATAAAATGTATTTAAGCATTCACTAAACATTTCTTTTACCAAGTGGTAGTAAAAGGCATAATGATATTGAGTAGAATCATCATCATCATCATCTCCATCGCTGGACATAGGTCTACCTAAAGGTTCTCCGCATGAACCGATCTTGAGCCATCCGCGTCCATCCGCTGCCCGCCATATCTATTCGGTAGGATGAATGTAGACAAATGTGAATTTTGTGATGAAATAACTTTAGAGAAATCGGTAGAATAAATGTAAGCAAATAACATTTTTTTATGTTGAAATAATTTCAGAGACGAACGAATCAAACCCGACATATTTTCTCCCTACTTATGTCTCTTAAATTATTTCTTTACGATAACACCTGGCGTAAGTATGGAGAAAATATGAAAGCAACAATTTTAATGCCGTGCCGTTGACGAACAGGGAATTCGTTTTTTGACGTCAATAAGGTAAAATATTTCTTAATTATAATTTTTCAACTTTTCCGTTTGTTCATAATACTTACGTGAATGTTCGGATTTATGTTATTAACAAATGTTTTATGAATAATTGTCGTACATATGTATCTACGTCGTTTATAAAGAAGGTTTAACAATTATAATGATGAAACACATTGTGTAAATATTTTCTGCCGAGGCTGACAGATTTTCCCCTCTTCTACAGCAGCAATATTTTACAATTTACTGCTTAAAACCCCGCATATACATACTTTGGACATAAGTACCAACCTTTAAAATCAATTTAGGAAGCGGCGCAAAAAATAAATATTTAAAACAATTGTTCTAAATTATAAATTTGTTTAAAATAGGAAACATGATATTTTCGCTTTACACCCCATAATTATTTTGTCGATTTCAACTAACAAAGAAAAATAATTACTAGGTGGACTGTACCTTAATTCAAGACAAAGTTTAAAAGCTTAAAAGGAACTTCAGCTTCAGTTTAAAATCAGAAACTAGTATTTTCAAAGCATTCCTTTTAGTAAATCGCTTGAAGGAAAACTTAAGAAAAGCTCTAGCATGCTGTGTGGTTGACGGCATAGAATACGAGTGTCACCACCCCCTATCTTCCTGTGGGTGTCGTAAGAGGCGACTAAGGGATAACACGATGCAAATACCATCTTTGCGCAGAGACGGAAAACTCGATATCAAACCCTATACAACTGCCTCGTTTGTCTCGCGGCATAAATGTGCGCGTGGGATCGGGAGGTCCCAGGTTCGATTCCTGGGTCGGGCAGTGTTATTGAGTTTTTCTGACACGAAATTCTCAGTAGCTGCACGGAGTCTGGAAATGTGCCCGGTACGGCAATAGGCTCGCCCCTTATTACGTGGGACCAAAGTATATCTGGCGAAAAGTGGGTGTAGAAATACACCTCTGCCTACCCCTTCGGGGATAAAAGGCGTGACGATATGTATGTATGGATGTAATATTACAAGCCTTTAGGTAATATTTTTAGCATAAAATGTAGTATTGTCTATTCTTCCAACCACATTTAAATGCGTGAAATATCGTTACATTCAAATAATCGCTTAGCAATAGTTCAGTGTGTATAATATGGAAATTGTTAGTGAGCGTTGAAAAACTCAATGAAAATACTGATCTAGCCCATGTTAATTACTAGTCGAACTAAGAATTTGGATTTTATATTTCTTTAAGTTTCAAGTCAACTAATAAAACGGCCAAGTGCGTGTCGGGCCACGCGCAATATAGGGTTCCGTAGTTGCCCATAATGGCCATTATGGATAATAACTTCTGTTTCACAAGGGACTAAAAACGGGCATCTTTAAGACTAAGCGAGCGCTCCCAATGTAAACTCACAGAAATAGGTATTTAT
Source organism: Euclidia mi (assembly GCA_944739405.2). NCBI lineage: Eukaryota > Metazoa > Arthropoda > Insecta > Lepidoptera > Erebidae > Euclidia > Euclidia mi. Next base: position 57,689,677 of record OX123190.2, read on the forward strand.
AAGTTAACCGACGATTACTCGTAAACTAGTGATGTCTACTTAGCCGTGATAGTTTCCCTTTTAAATTTGTTATATGTACTACATTTGTAATTTTTTTCACCTCTTCCAAATTAATAGTTTAGCCGGCAGAGGGGGGCGGGGACACTTGAGTCTAACAATTTTTTTCACTTCAAAGCTTGATATTTGACAAACCAATCACTTGATTGAAAAATGATTTGAGCAAACTAATAATAATTTTTTAAACCTATCCAATGATACCCCACACAATGGGGTACTCAACCAAAAAAAAATTCAACCCCACTATATCTGTAGGGGAGATACTCTTAAAAAAAATATTTTCCTACATTTGATTCTACAGTTTTGTTGCAATATTGTATGTCTATATTCATGTGAAATATCAGCTTTCTAGCACCAGGCGTCTTTTAGCTAGGCTGCGGACGGACAGACGGACGGACATGACGAAACTATAAGGGTTCCTTGTAGACTACGGAACCCTAAAAATGTGTTTAAACAGATAGATACATATTGACTTCTTACTGTACAGCGATTCGCACATTCATACTGACCACAAAAATTCAAGCGGTATATACCAAAGTAGTGCGAACACTTGAAAATTATACAGGAAATCAGAAGCGAGTGTGCCGATCGGTTCAGACATTGCGATGCCTCTAGGTTCCAGACCAGACGATTTGTGCTTAAAGCACAAGTCGTCTAGTAGGTATATCAAGCACGTTTGTCTGATGCCCGGAAATAAGAATAAAGGATATAACTATAAAATGTTGTCAAAAAAATAGGCCTCGACCCATAACGACATTGTGGTGAAAAGTTGTGGATCTAAATTTACCGAGTCCTGTGTTGACAACGTAAAGCCGGCGCACGTGATTTACGCTCTGATTTTAGCAATAAATGCAGATAGAGAGCTTTATTACAATGTAGGATTGTATTCATGAAAAGTTGATGAAAAATCGATGTAAGTTTTTTTACTGTTTAGTATAGAGCTGTTCTTTATAGGATACAATAACACAACAAACGACCAAACATGTAATTAGTTATGGCGAACTAAGCGGTGAAGGAAAATATCGTGAACAAGCCTGCATGTCTCAGAGTTCTACCACTTCTCCATGATGTTCTCAGAAGTCATGTAAAACCAAACGCGCACTTGGCCAGTGTGGCAGACTTAGACCGTTTCGTACGTTTTAAGAAAAGAAATTTATGTAGAAAAGTTAATTAAACCTGATTCACGAACATTTGAGGGACCAAATTGATTGTATAAGTGATGTTAGAAGTCTTCCATGATATGATGAAATTCACCAAAATCGTGTATTTTTTTAATATATTTCACGCACCAATTCGGTTCTACGACAGCGACGACGCCACAGCAGTCTTCGAGTGATAAGAGAATTGTCGTGAAGATATAGATTATTTATCGCGCTTCAACCAAAGCAGACTTCACAAATCAGATATCACTAGAACACTGTTCATTTGACTAATAAAAACGTATACAGTGTGCGCACTCAATTAGTACGACCACGATCGTACATATACTGTACGATACGAATTCGTGTCCAAAGTGCGCGCGGCCTTAGACCTAAAAATCTTCTCATAACGAGTAAAGAACGGTGTGCATTGAGACTAACTAGCAGGGCTTGTTTAAATATGTACGAATACATATCAAAATGCATGTATAAATACATAATTATGTGTTGGCTAGGAAGCTGTATTTTAACTATCAACTATAAAAATCAATGCGTCGAGCGTAGTGCGGCAGTAAAATGATGTTGTCTCAACATAGCATTAATTCTTATCGCACTCGTGTCGGTTGAGAAGGGTTCTATAAGTATAGACCTTTGCAGTGCGGTGTGCTCTCGACCGTGCAGCCGAAGATATTGTACTTCGTTATATGACTATTTTAAAAACAAAATATAGGTACAAGTATTTTAAAAACAAAAAGTTTGTTGAACTGTGGCGGCTATTAAATTCCATAACAAAAAAGCAATAAAATATTGCAATATTGTTGTATTTGAATCTTAAATGCATTGGCAGAAATACATGTTGCCATAGATAGCTGTTGGATTACGCAATTTTTCTCAACTGATATCTAACTAGATTGTGATACTGACTCCAAAAGATAATATTATCCGAAATTATATTTAATAAAAATAAACCTGTGTAACATGTTAATAAATTATTAATACTTCAATTAAACATTTCATTATTTACATAATTACTTTGTCTTAAGACAATATGAATTGTTTTAAAATAGTTATAGTATATTGTCATAAGTTCGAGTATTAAAACACGCTTGCTTGAATTATTATAAGAAAATATTTTAAAGAAACAAAAAGCAACATCAAAATAGTCCATTAGTGCGTTAAAAATTCATTGTAATAACAAAAATATTTTCATTTACGTCATTAACAACGTCTTCACGTCGGCACTTCAAAACATTAATGTATTTCAGCCATCGGAGTCCTTAATATTCTACGAGTAAAAATGGGTAGATGCGAAAAACTTTTCAAGCCTCATATACCTGCACAATTGAATTGGATCGAAAACCAACCATATTTGAAAATTTTGGGCTTATACTGCCAAATGATTTGCATACATATAGCATTGCTGTGTCATTAAATTTGATGTCATTGAAATCAAATATCAAGGGGGCAATGAATTCAAAGTATTAGACGTAGAATTTCTCGAGAATACACTTTAACTGTAATAGGATTCGACGACGTGTCCTTTGTGGATCAAATAACCTTTCCCTTTGAATTTGGATCTAATAACCTTCAACCTACCGTTTTTATCGTTATTGATATTGAGACTTCTCAATTTGATAAGGGACCCGAATGTGTAACAACTGCGCTGGGACCTGGTCGAAACATCAAGTGAAGTTGCCAGTAGAATTCACCGTACCGTTGTTTTAGTCCTTTTCAGACCAATAACGGAATACGAAACTCAATATAATAAGTTCGATAAACAGATACGTGCCCTCGTGATGTTGGTATTAATTGAAGTCGATTTCCCCTCCCAATACTGGCCCCTGCCTCTACTTCCAGTTACTAGAACGGGTACATCCCGTAATATTTAGGTCACTATGATATTATACACGTCCGTACGGTGCGGTGCATTTTTAAATTGAAATAAAAGAGAGATTCATTTGCGCTCCAATTCCCCAAAAGTACTACAGCTAATGGGTAAGAATATATCTGGCTGTTTTTAATGAGTGAAATTTAATTATTCTTGCTGGTGATGAGACGTACACGTTATGGTTTTAATAATATAATGTGCGTGTGTAAGAGATTAGTTATTGAAATTATAAACACAGTTTGTCAAAAGTAAATCATTTTAAAAGTTTGTCTCCTAATACTTAAGCGTTTTAGACTCATATTTCTTAAGTCACTTCTAAACACTAGCACTGGTATGACAAAGTTTACTTAAAATTATTATCTTTGAAGTGACTTAAGACAGGTGAATAGTTAATCCTGATATTTTCTTGTCTATTTTCTGAGCGACGTTATCATTGTTGTGAAGTGTCAAGTATTTTTCTAAGCTTTTTGAAACTTAGATTTTGAAGCAAAATTTATATAAAATATTCATTTACTTTTTTGTTGCCACCTTAATGTTATTGAAATGTAACTTCTCAAAGGGCCCACTTCAGACTAGGTATATCCTCACGGGTATTATTTTGATTGACAGGCTTTCAGGCAAATTATGTAGGACGCACAAATGAATTGATTATAAGCCAGGTGATTTGGCAACTTTCCACAGAGTTGCTCTGACCACCGAGGGTCTTTGCCACAAACCATTATTTCAATATTCATTGTATTTGTACAAAAGGATATATTTGCAGTACAGACGTACGTTTGAATTATGAAACGATTTACGACGCTTTGTAAATCAAAATTTAAATTATTCACGAATAATAAATATTTTAAATACGTTAGAATTTTGAATATAACTATTATAGAAAGTAAGTTTAAATGCGGTGGAGAAATACGACTTAAGTCTGGTTCTTTTTTCTGTAGTGTTGTTGATATTATCTTGAGCACCTTAAGTACTGCCGATTGCAAATAAGTTCAACAGTAGAATGAAGAAAGTAGACCAGATCAAAACAGTAGAAAGAGCAGTAGAAAAAGCAGAATATTTGAAAATAAGACATTAAAATATTCACGACATGACAAATTCTCACCAAAAGATGTATCAAATACCCGGCACAAAAAATATTTAAAAACATGACCAAAACAAACGGCAATAGGCTCGCCACCTATTACGTGGGATCAAAACACTGGCGAAAAGTGGGCGTTTAATATGCCTCTGCCTACCCCTTCAGGGAAACAGGCGTGAGTATATGTATGTATGTATGTATGACCAAAACAAAGGCTTGGAAAATAAAAAACCATGTTATATTCAAGGAAAATTTAAAGAATAAAATTAAAAAACAATGGTATGCTATGGATATATTTTAGAATTTAATAAACTTTATTACTTTTTACTTTTGAATTAAATAACATACCAGATTATTAATTTTAACTATATACATTGCTATCTTAAGAAGAATATAATGGCTGATTAATCTGAGATATTGTACGTATGAAGTTTAAGTGCTTTGCACTCGTGTTGATGATGGCAATTACTTTGATGGCGTGGATGAAATGGAACGTTTCCAACGCGCGCAATTTTGATTAAAAAAAACTAATTTGATATCAAATACAAATTAACCTAGGCCCAAGCTACAATTAAAATACACCATAGTTGCATAATAATCAAAAAAACTATGAAAAAATTGTATATTTACATATAGGTACTAAACTACGACACGCTGTAAGCATACTTACAGTAGACTCATACTTATATTGCTTCAACCTAGTAAAATTCGTAATTTTGTATTTGTGTACACATTGTTCTAAACTTAGAAAATAATTCTGAGTCTAAGAATTAGTAGAAGAATCAAAACCATAAATTTAACAAGTCAGACGATACGTTCATGTTAAATATCACAATTACAATAACTTATACAATAATGAAATATGGCTCAAATTCCTAATCATCTTAATTGTTTAACTTCACGATTGAAATTCAAAACATCTCGAAAGGTTCTGGTTTAATACCGCTTTCTGGGGTTACGCTCCAAATTGTTAATAACTGATGGAATTACATAGAACGGTGTTGGTACGGGAGTTTCTCATAGCTATGTACGAGTTAGGTAATAGACAATGAATGGACACTTGCCGTGAAGTGTTGCGAAATAATCTAGAGATTGTACACTGCTTAGCTGATAAATTAAAACATTACATCCTTAATATCTAAACACTTGCAAACAGCATCCCTACACATCAACACAAATTGAAATATATAATTGTTATTTTTGAGACTACTACTTGGTCTGATAAAATGGATGAAAATCAAGCTCGTTCAAATTTTGCGCCTACTGCGTAAAATTATACATAGTCCAGTCATTATAGGAAGTTGACCTCGGTAAATCGAAATACCCAGTATGCGACGATGACGACGATGCCGAAGAAGAAGAACCTACCTAGAACTTGATCTCGAATTTTTTATTAATTTTGACTATAATAAATCTATAAAATCACACGTTTGATAAAAACATGAAATAAAAATGTATTTCTTTTCTTTTTTATTTATATAGAAAGTCATTAGTATAAATGAGATTAGAATTAAAATACAATTTTGGTATTTGCCTCAACAATTTCTTAATTACATGGCCAGGTAAGTGTTATTAAATAAATTGACCCTTAATAAAAAATAGATAATTAACAAAAAAAATTAACTGATCTTAAAGTTAATAAAAAATGATAATTATAACCATAAATAAAATTAGTGTTACGAGTTCTTGATCGAGACTAACAGTTGACCTCAGATAATTCTCTGACCGCGCGCTCTACGCTCTCTCTTTCGAAAACAGTTCAAGGTATAAAAAATGTTAAATAGAAAAGTTGTAGAAAATTTAATTATCTACAATATTGATAACAAATACAAATACCCATAGAAAACGAGATATTTGCAAAAAATGTTAAAATAATCGATTTTTGTGACCTTTGACCCCTCTGTATTTAAAACTTGCGGACATCCAATTATATGTGACTTTCGAGAACAGTTTTAGGATGCCAAAATACAAGTTTTTACGTGGTAATATACTGGGTATGTCCATTTTCCGAGATTTGCACCTAATTTGGCCTAAAATGACTGGACTAACAATACTTTTCAAAATCAGTGTAGATAACTAACACTCATTCGTCAAAACGTTTACACCAGCTATTGTGGTCTTTAATACGACCTATTTAATATTGTAAAAGATAACACCGCTCATTGTTACTACAATGAGTATTGTAAAGATAATACTTTTCATTGTTGTATTAAATATAAATGAATCACTTTGCTATAAAAAATATTGTAACGATCAGTCGCATGAAATTAAATCTTTAACCACGGTAATCTGATCGCGGTGTCATGCCAATTTAAGTTATAGGTTAAAAGGAAATGTGAAAACGTCCTTTTTATTACTTAGTAATAAGTAATAAAATGAATGATAAAAGAAATTGTAATGCTTATTCACTTAGTAAAATACCATTATTGCAATATTCTAGAAGGTCCGCAGTCCCCCTAATGTATGTTTGTCTTGGTCTGGGTGTTTCTATGTATATTATGTATGTATTTACAAAAAAAGAAGTATATATGTATGTTTATCCATTATCTAGTACCCATAACACAAGCTATTACGTGGGACCTAAAAATTCATGGCGAAATGTGGGTGTAACATTTACACCTCTGCCTACCCCTTCGGGGATACAGGCGTGAGACTATAAATAAAATAAAAAATAACACGCTCTGCATAGCTTTGGACTAGATAGTGAGTGATGTGTGTATGTGGTAGAATAGTATATATTATTATTTATTATTATTGTAATATTGTAGTATAAAGATGATAATTCAATGCGCGGGTTTCATATCGCTATTTATTTTTTAACCATCATAGACAGTAGGTACATTTTGTAAATTATATACTAAAATTGGATGTCAGCTAAAAACACACAGCCAATTCGCACTAGGCCAACGTGGCGTGACGTGAGAATAGGCTCGTGCCCAGCAGTGAGGCAGTTTATTTACAGAGCCGATGATGACGAATGATGAAAAACACACTACATAATATGTTTAAATACCTATATTGCGCGGGTGAATTCTAAATTTCCCTCTCCGCGCATTGATTCCGTTTCTTCTTGTAATCTATTCGCGTAACTTGGTGTAATTGGGATCCCTTTCATTTGACATTTGAGACGAAAATGAATCTTAAGGAGAAATCGACTCATTGCTGTTGATGTCTTAGCGTAGATTATAATTTGTGTATCGATGTGATATGACGTTTTACACAAACATCAAGTAATGGTGAACTCTACACTTTTCCTACTCTAAAACAATTCTCAGTTTCTTTATGTCGTCCCCTTATCATCTTTTGTCACCTTGGGTCCCTGCGTTAGACCCATACTTAGGTACATAATGTAGATCTTCTCAATATAATATAGGTATACCTGGTATACTACAGTTTTCCCAGATGAGTTTCAAGCTACCTAGGAACGAGCCAATTACTATTCCACTAAAACATTTCGAGGCACCTTTCTGCTTCCACGAATTCCTCCACAGAAATGCCTTATCATAATATATAAAATCCTTGCGTTACTGACTGACTGACAGACACTCTACAGCCGAAACTATTGGGCGCAGGAAGCTGAAATTTGGCATGTATGTTCCTTGGGGACCGTTAGGGTGCACTAAGAAGGGATTTCCCGAAATTCTCACGGGATCGGCCAAAACGGGTAAATTAAAAAAAAATGCAGGCGTAGCTGCTGGCGTCCTCTAGTAATAATATAATGTCTGAGGACACTTTCATAATATATTACATCAGTCTCAAGAGTACGACTCATTCCATAAAAAGACTTATTTTATTTAACGAACCAAATATTGGATAGCTTGGATTCGTATTTTAAAACGAATTGCTGCAAAATCTAATATTCAACCGAAAATTTAACAGAATGGTAGGTAAATATACAAAATTACAGCCCGATTTCGTGTGTTAGGTAAAGTTTGTTAGGTTTCTTGTGATCCTTAAGACCCCACATAGCGGAAATCCGTCGGTCGACATGTGCTTCATACTCATAACCAATATCAAACGAAGAACGTAATATTACACGTTACTAACTGACGGAAGATGTTAAAATAACCACTCTGTACTATCCATTATTACTAGGCATTCTGTGAAAATGACAATTTGCACTTCACGGGGCTAGTATTTCTGCTGTCGAATCACAAGAAACTTATCAAGCCAAGAATACAACATACAAATTCAAACCAAAGTTTAACAGTTCATGTTCCATTAACTACAATTAGATCGTATTTCGAGGTGTTCTATTTACGTATATATTACTATCTTAATATATAAAATCCTTGCGTTACTGACTGACTGACAGACACGCTACAGCCGAAAATAATGAGTGCAGGAAACTGAAATTTGGCATGTATGTTCCTTGGGGACCGTACGGGTGCACTAAGAAGGGATTTCCCGAAATTCCGACGGGATCGGCCAAAACGGGATTTTTTAAAAAAATGCAGGCGTAGCTGCTGGCGTCCTCTAGTTATTTATAAATAACAAATTCATGTAGGTTGTTGTTGTTACCTCAAATAGATATGCAAGAAAATAATAAATATATTATTCGTATTAGCTCTTGCAAAGATCAAAACAATGAAAGTTAATAACTATCGTTGGATTTGTGTTCGTAAAGGTCCTCACCAATAATCCCATAGTTGGCACTAACGTCGCCTAATAGTTTACATAGTTTTCAACTGCACATAGTTCCACTAAGTTCATAAATCTGCATGCAAATACGGTTCAGATTAGTTTCAAGTGAAATTTCAATGAGGTCATTTGCGGAGACATAATTCTAAAGACTTAATAGATATTTATGTATTTACGTGAAAGAAACAACGTGATTCTAATGTAGGATTTTTTTATGAGTGAAGTAGGTATGTTATCAATATTTTCTGAACAAGAAGTAGAAAAACCATAAACTACAGAGAAATATCAAATAATAATGCTGTTCTAGACTGCGTATCTTATAAGCTTTGGAATAGGATTCAGAATGAATTCTTATAGTTCTATGATAGATGGATATTTTTTTGTCTTTCATGCATAGACAACCGAACGACTTTTGATAAAACTTTGCAGTAATATTTTAGAATATAACATGGAATTTTTATCTCAAAAAGCGACTCCCACACATGCGAAACCACTGGTAGAAGCTAGTAAAATATACAATATAACAAAGCCCAGATATAACCAGTATATAAAATCGCGCAACAATTTTCGGCACATTTTCCTCTTCCAGAAAAAAATGACATAATATTTCATCGCAGGCCGGATCAGCATTGAAATGCAGGAATATTTAACACAGATTTTTCTTGGAATTTTCATCAGTAATTTGAGCGGCCACCTCAGCGGCTGAAACTTCATATTCAATGGCGCCTGGGTCGAATAAATCAAACTGCTACGACGCGCCGCCGAGTAAGCAGTTCCGTCTTTTGAAAGCGACTTTCTAAGATTGCGCGTTTTATATTTCGCTCTTATCTCTTTGCTACAGATACCGTCTTGATATTACTTTTATGATTGATTAGTTTTCACGGTGATTGTTTTGTTTACGTAAATACATTAGGTGTTTTCAGGCCTATTAAAAGAGTCTCTAGATTTATCAGTAGCTATGCATTTTTTTTTTATACCATAATACCTAACATCAACAAATAAAAAATTAAGACGTATGTGATACATTGAAATTACTTCCTTTGCAATAATTTGCTATAAGATATACAGCACTAACCGGGTTTAAACTGGATAGTTTTATAGCGTTAACGTAAATACAGTATTTTAAGCACTTAGAAAAAAGAAGCAAATGTACGAAAATATGTCTACAAAATTCGGAGACGGCGTTCAAAGTAATTGCAGGACACCTTGATTCAACTGATAAGTAGTCGAAACGTTGGAAAATTCAAATGTGAAGGTACCAATTACTGTGACTAAACGTACCTATCATTTTATAATGCTTTGGTTGATTACCGTTTTTAATGGTATTCAATTTTCAGTCATGAATCCCTGTAATTTTGGAGGCCTTTGTATGTATGTCGAAGTTGAAATAAACGGAAATTTTCCTTTTGTCAAAGTGTTTTGGGCATCAATTAATTATATTGAATTACAGGCTAGGCTTCATACGAATCTACAAGATTGATTACTAGACTATCCATTCAATAGATTTCTGTTAAATATCACAAAATGTCATAGGTCTTTGAATTATGGAATATACGATGCTACGTCATATAATATTCACAGATGATAAATATGTGTAATTCCGTTCTTCAGTTAGGCAATTTGTCTTCAATAGATCAACCAAAAAACAGTTTTATCAACTCATAAAGAAACATTTAATCAAATAACAAAGTCTAGAAAACGTCATAGAAGACCAAGTACAATCAAACAAGTCGGCGGTGGGCCTGTTTAAAAAAAAATCCCTTGGCTCGCTCATAGACTCGAGGCACACTAGAAACTGGTTTTGTATACGAGTGTCAATGTGTGTAAAGTAGCACTGGTAGCGACAATGTGTGTAAAGTAGCACTGGTAGCGACGATGTCTTGCTGAGCTATTCTCGCCCTTATGGTGGTCTAGCGGGAAGTTGTTCGACTGTACATGTCAAAGTGCCATAACCTCAACTGAACTGTATAGATGTGGAGATGTCATATTCTTTAGTAGTATATTATTACTGTGACAAAAAAAAGAGCCAAATATATGTGCACAAATTATCAACTTTTATTAAACATTTATATATGTAAATAAATAAAAGCATCAGTCGTAAAACTCCATCCCAAGATCGTCTCCGTCTGCGAGAAAAAAAAAAACAACAGACTACTGCAAAAACAAAAGGCCAATTGATCGACTAGTCTAATTAATCTAGATACCAAACATGTGTTACGTCGGTACGTCGTACGGTATTACATAATATGTTGCCGCGAAAAATATTCTTCTTGCAATGCTACGCGCAATCCCATTACTGTGGATCGAAAAGTGGCATAAAAATGTAATGGCTTTCGACTGAATATATTTGTTTTTGTTTTAGAATTAGTGAATGTGTTTATATAGTAAAAGGTATTTGAATTACATCATGTTCAGGTCAATCTGTTTCAGTTGAAGGATCTCGCGCGCTAGGCGACATGGTCCTGACTAGTCCTGGTTGTGGTCGGAACTTTGGTCGCCGACTCTACGACAAGGAGCGGCTAGTTGACAGCACTGACAACTGTCGGTGTGTCAAGTCGATTTCGTGTATACTGTGCGCCGTGCTTCGTGGTTACTAATGGATATAGGTGGCTCAGTTGCAAAGGCTTATTGTGTGATTCGTGGCAATTTCTAGTTTACCTGGTCGCTAAGGCCAACGGCCGTGGAGGTTCTCTAGCCCTGGGACAAAATAACTAATACCACCTAAATGGTCACCCCTAAAAACGACACACATAGGTACGGTCACACGTTCAAGTGGTTTCCTTAACGCGACGTTATTCACACTTTGAAGGTCATTGCAATAAGAAAGAGTTATGTTATAATAAAATGGGTTGCGCATCTCATTCCTTAAGGAATTAAATTTGCCTTGTTTCTTATCCAGCAGTATAAAAAAGCTAGGCATTTTTTTATATGGTAGAGGACTAAACGGTAATGTTATGTGGTAAACATTAAATCACTTTAACGCCATTTCTACATTATGTTATATAACACATTATTTTTAATAAAGCTCGTCTAGGGTTATAGCCCTCCGGGGTAAATTTATATAACAGTTATAAAAAAGGAAAAGCTTTGTAACGATTTATAGCGTTATTTATTATTATAACTCGCATATTTGTGTGTAACATATTTTCTTACACTGAACCAAAATATGGCTATCGGTTCCCCTTTTTTCGTAAAAGTTGTATGATTTCCATGAACAGACAAGGTAAGGACAACACCATCAAAAGTATAACCTTCATAGAAACAAGAAGATACGTGATCGTGATTCCAATAAATCAAAATTTAAAGGTCAAATAACATAAATCTGCTCGTCATTGACATTTGAAAACGAAAACAAAGGTTGCATCTGGTCGAAGATGATTAAATATTGGATTAATGGTTTCCGATATTCGCGTCCGGCAACGTTTTAACATAATTTATTCCGTATGTCGTATCTTACGTCGATTGGTAGCTTCTCGGGCATTTTCAGTGCGCACCAGATGTCGCCATGGTGGCAACGGTAACACGATATGGCTCCGCGCGGAATCCAGACGAGATTTATTGGACAAACCGATAGTGTTCTATTAAAAATTCGATTTCCTTTAGGGTTGCTAGTTTTTGTGGGTAAGTATGTTATTGGAAAATTCGCAGCATCAGACAGGTCATAAGACCTTTATTCGTATAGGTTTTCGTCATTTATATTAACATCACTAATTAGACAATTTTGAGTACCTAAAGATCTTATCAAAATGACATGAGCCCGTACATTAATTGTATTTAAGATTGCTATAAATTCATCTCCTTTCTTCCGAATATACTGTAACTGTTTCTTGTGCAAACCCTAATTTCTAAAACGCAATACAAGTTACAAGCACGCCGACACAGCGTATATGTAATTCAGGTACCGGCAACGTATTGAATATGTAGCGGGGCATTTTTCTAACAAACGTGACATCCTGTGAAATTGCATTTCGCAAATGAATAATATCCATTGCACATTCTGCGCTACGGATTTTAAAATATCTGTTTCGGGAGGACAAATTGTACGAATCAGATTTTGTAAATGTATGCTACACATCATTCGGCTACACAATTCAATTCTATTCTCAAATAGGAGAACAATGTTTATATTATATAACTTGTTTATAACTTCAGTGTATTTTTTTGTTAAGGGTTGTGTTTAAAATGGATGCATATAAAGATAATTGTAATATAATATGTTCTAACTTAAGATTCGGATGATATTTTTTGTTTGAATATCAAGACTTTTTAAGCAGCAAATTTATGCATTATAAATAGTATAAGGATGTTACTTGCGGTGAAAGAAAAACAAAAATCCATAGACTTATGATTGGTCTCGCTCTTCTCTACTAGACGGAGCCCTCATACTTGTAAAATGAGGCAGAAAAAACCATGCCAGCTGGCATGGTTGAGCCTGTCACACTGACAGCGGTGTGTCAGGTGCATATATTCTCTAAATGAATTACGGAAATAATTCGCTGTACAATGCCAAGTTGCGCTTTTATCCTGAGTAAAAATAACTCAGCAAAAAATAATAAGGTCTCTGGTATCACATACTATCTGTAAAATAAGAAAATTTTTGATATTTCAACAAAAAAATACGAAAAAACCGAAAACGCCATTCAGTGTTGCTGCTAGTACAAGAATCAACTTCCCCACAGTTGAGAGAAGAGATTTTATTTTTCAGAGATTTTTATTATGTGAATCTATAGTTATTGTATTTCGTTATATTTTACTATTTCTTTTATCTAACCTATTTTTTACATATTTTACCTTTTTCTATATTATTTTATGTTAATTCCCTTAGAAATAAAGTAAAAAATGTACACCTTTACCAAGAAACACGATTTACCTAAATATATGTGTAATTAGGTAAGTGTGTAAGATTATTGTTTTGTTCAAAGTAGTTATCACGACTATTCATGTTAAAATAATAATGCGTAACTAAATTTATATGGACTAGTAGCATGGAAATAGAAATCACTGTTTTGAAAACACCTTATTTTCTCTATGGTTATTTCTAATAATAATTTGCTAAATACTATAAGTACATAAAACAAACCATCATAATAAAATGAGACCTAATCATTGGATAATATACCCACCATTTTTCTCATAAAGGAACTTACGCGGTACGCCTAACCGATACATAATTATATTGATGGTTTTAATGAATTGTAATTTTTTAAGAATTTTTTAAACTGATTTTGAGACCAATAACTTATCCACTAGACCACAGGATAAAATATTTTTCCATTTACTCGGGTAACTATTGAGAAGCTGACAACACAGGTCTTCACGCATGCGTCTTGTTGCTTTTGTTTGACACACACTGTCAAAATGAGTTGCCTCATTTATGGACCTACTTTTGTTTGGCAGCGCGGTGTCTAGTATAGCGAAGCGATACCAATCATCTGTCTAAGCAAAAATCATTAATAATTCACACAAATAAAGTGCGAAAATATCGGTAAGGAAATTGTCAGACCATAAAAATCAACGAAGTTATAATACGAAGTCGGTTAAAAGCAGAATAAGTACCAAAATATTATAATGAATTTTCTTACTTTAAGAAACGGGACGCTTGTCTCAACTAGTTTATTTACGGAGGATAATTACTGAATTTTAAACTACCAAAGCTACTTAATTAAACGTTTTTTGTTTTACCTAGATATCTCCGAAGAGCACTGAAACATAAATACACTTAAATTTAGTACTCCTTATTTAAGACCTTAATTAAACAACAGCTGTAACAAAATAAAGTACTTATTGCAAGAGTGTGCATATAAAGACATCTTCTAGCTACTAATAGTTATCGTGAAAGAATTGAATTAAAAAATAAGCTTGAGATATATTTTACGAGTACACACAAAATGGAAATTGCGATATAGTATGGGATCTTGGGACTAACATAATTTTCACGTCATCTGTGCGTATCGCTAATTGTTAATCTCGAAATACCTAATAGCCCACTTTTAATTAATATATATTATTTTTGTAATCCGATATTTATTAAATAGTATAGCAGCTGCACTAACAAACATGACCCGAGAAAGCAAAAATCCAATATTGCCCAAAGACAATCTCAGACCTGTTTTTATTTAATTAATAGAGACTCAACATTTAGTCCGTGGCATTGAACGTTCGATCACCGACATCCGATTCCAATAAGTTAACGATACTCGTAAAACTCGTTTCCAAGTAAAGCCTCAAGAAAAAGTGCCACCATTGCCCCAGTTTCACCGGCATAGCAAACATTGGTCATATATTTTTACAGTGATATATCACCAACAACCAACAAACCGGCTTATTGGCCATTTCTATTGGCCACCACCCTTGAACTTTGTCAAACTGTGCGTAAGTTGAGGGCACTGTGACGTCGCCCCGTTCGAACCTGTTCAGGCTTCTTATCTTGGAAACTTGGCGAAACAACCGTCGTGATTGTTGTATGAATAAGTTTGAGATCTTGACAGCTGTTACAAATGATATAATTTATCGTTTAGGAAGCGAAAGTTTGTCGGTTCGAAGATGCTTACTAAATATTGTAATAATGTAAGCAATTTGTAAGCCATATGACATGAATGATAAATTTAGTACGATTACAGTGACACATATATTGCCACTGTTATTATATTAGCCAGCGTTATAATTTATACGCAATACACTGCATGCACTAGAATATGTTGTCAAAAGAGCCGACGTTAGGGTAAGTACTGAAACCAGCATTTACGAAGACTGCGCTAAACTAGCATGACCTATGACTATGACCATGGCTGATATAAATCATTCGAAACTTTGGGGAGCATAGTGTAAATATCACTACCTTAAAATGATCGTCAACGTGATAAAGACCTGCTTCATAAAATATTATGTATAAAAACCACAAGATATTAAAATCCGTTAAAGCTTACGTATTTCAAGTACGTCAATGGTGAAGAAAGCAGTACTATGCATTAGAAAAAAGAAAGTCTTACTTGACTTTCTTCTTTAATACATTAGAAAAATATCGAATATGGCATCAATGCAGTGCTAACGTTAGTTAAAATTTGTACGATTCTGATAATAGGTATATCACGGCGTTGTCACGGCAAAGTATGCTAAACGCCGAGCGCGTGACCCCGCCATACAAGAAAGGACCGTAGTGAACACCACAGTGGTTTCAGAAGGTAGGCTCAAAACGCAAGTAAAAGGGATTAAAACACACCACTTTCGTCTGCCCCAGGAGGCGCGCGATATGCCTGGCTTCCACCGTAACGATTAAAAAAAGACAAATATATAAAAACCTGCCATAAATATCACAAACATCCAACATAATATTAAGTCCTTATATCAACGGTTCAAAGCTGACTTATCCAAATGCCAAGCTTCATGTTCATTCAATTTGATACTCGTCATACTAGATGCTTGCGATCCATCCACCGTGATAATCCTTTGATCAATGTTGCAACAAAGGGAAAACAGACGGGATTTTATGGATGTTCAACAAATATGTAAACAAAAAGACCAGTATTTGTTGCTAACGAACATGCATTAAAAACATAGTCTATACTAGTTGCGATTAAGTTTCAATTAAATAAAACGAGATACTAGATTCCGCCGTAGTCTATGTGTGGTTCTGAAGTATAAACAACATTTAATTTCATCAAATCCATCCAGAAGTTATTGCGTGACTGAGTAAAACAGCCATCCCTCTTCACAAACTTGGATTTTGTAGTATAACAAGATGAAATAATTACGTCGTTTAAGTTTGTAGGGAGACGTAGTGATTCGAGCATAAGTGAGTACATAATTATGTTTATTGGTCATCAAACTCTAGAAAAATGGACCACCATTTACACCAATACCTATAATATTAGTAATAAAATAGCTAAAACCGATGAAATAACTTCTGTATCAGTACCTACTACGTTACGCTGTATGCGTGTGGGAAGTTTAAATGCGTTCCTAAGTATACATGTAACAGTATTAATATTACCAGCAGTCAAAAATCGACTTACCTACGTTATCACTGTGAGTTTGTTTGTACATGTATACCTACGTGAAACGTTCGGTGGTGCAAAACAAAGCGAATATATTGCCGATTCCCGAAGTTGTCCGTTTGCTATGATTTCAATATCTCTATGTATCAGAAGTTCTAAAAAAATAAACACTGCGAATACCTATCAATTTGCGCTGTTAAAGTACCGAGCACATAAAAGCGCAGAGACTCATTTACTGCATTACCCTGCCTTGTGTACCCATCACTCGTCCCTACATACCGGGTGAATCTTCAAACTCGGCCCCATTCAACCAGCAAATGGACTAATATCGTAACTTGAAACGACCGTCCCTTGACACCGTGTAGTAAATCGTCATTTAGTCGTTTCGGCTGCTTAATGTGCCAAGTTTCAATTAAAAAGCCATCGGTGTGCCATATATGGACCATTACTTCTGATTATTATCGGGTGTATATTAATGTGGAGTGGATAATTTTATTAAGGTAATGAAGGTAATATCTTCACTGAAGTTACACTTTGCATGGCGCACAGAGATAATGTTGTAATGTTATTTGAGTTTGTACGTATGGCTTTCTATTT
This sequence comes from Euclidia mi, assembly GCA_944739405.2. NCBI lineage: Eukaryota > Metazoa > Arthropoda > Insecta > Lepidoptera > Erebidae > Euclidia > Euclidia mi. The sequence goes on from OX123190.2 coordinate 57,707,071, forward strand.
AATTAGTTTCTTCAATGTCGTTAAGAGCGCTGGGCGCATTAACAGCTAAAATTAGAAATGCTATTTTGTGGGTAACATAATTCTGTTTTATTATTAGGCCTGTAGGCTGACTAAGAATTAGGTGAAGTTTATTGCATATTAGTTTGCATTGGACTAATTAACTTATAATCATAATATGCATAATTAAGGTTTTGAACATAATTCAATTTCGTAATTTGCAACAGGGAAGTTGTAGATTATTCTTTTTTTATGAGTTTATGAGAATTTCATCATTATCATAATCCTATTTACTGTTGTATTTAAAACTTTCGCCTTAGAGAAGCTTTCTAGTCAAACCAGGTGTGTGAGAATATTTCTAGAGAGCGCAGTTTGACCTCCACTTACTAAGATTTATACTTATAATATACTTAAATTCAATGTTTACTGGATATTCAAGGGTAGTGAATGTCATAGATGTTCATGACAGCCGAGACCAACACCTTTACATGTTCTTCCAGGTATGTGTCGCGGTTGACTGGCTTAGCCATCCATAAACTAGACGACGATCGCGACGTTGCCGGCAATTAGGCGATTATACGATAATATGCATCTCTGGGAGCAAAAAATAAGAGTGAATTAATAAGAAGTACTTACTTTTAAAATTGCAAACAATAAAATAAATGATTACTTTAAAAGTTAACTATAACGTAGACATTACTGTACACTATGTACTTTTTGTAGACATTTTCCATGAGCTTAGTTATTTCTTAATAGTATATTGCTATAATAACTAGCGGAATTTTGCACATAATGCTAATAAATAATAAAACAAAGCCTGCCCACGACCTCGCAGTGCGGTCGTGAGAGCTATCGTCCGGGCCAGTTCACAAGATAGACCGCTACCATCTTTGTCTTTATTATAAAATAAGACAGGGATGCACATATAAATTGATCTACGATTGTAAGGGAGTAACTTTGTAGATTGCAATCATTGAAAGCATAGCGTCTTTGTTTTGAAAATAATGAAGGTCTTGATATATGTCATTATGCTTAGACTACGTAGGGTTAGAAGATAAAATATTGATCACTTTGCACTGTGGCAATTCCAAGTTTTATTATTATATAACGTGGGATAATAAAAACTTACCGGCAGACATAAAATTGAACGATATAGTTATTGATATGTATCAGATATTAACATGTCTTTTGCCGTGTTTATAAATTATAATAAAACGTCTTTATATAAAATACAATTCGAGCATTCAACAGATTAAAGTTTTTGACACCTACAAATACAGTACAGACATAAAATATCAATACACGTAAGAAGCACTGTCTACGAAAGTTTTAAACATATCGCACACGACGGCAATATAAAGCGGAATAAATACCGCGTTAGCTCATAAATCATTTGTGAACATGTCCCACTCGACGACAAACACAGTTTCTTATATATTTCATTGTTGCCTTAACGATTACGAAACTCGCATAAAAAGGGGGAGAAACATGGAACGACTTTTAGTCACCGAAATATCATACAATGGGGTAAGAGAGAAAGGGAATGATACGATTAACGTACTCATGTAAGTAATATTAACGAAGAACCGTGAGCTGTCTATCTATCTATATATTAAAAGAATTTGTGTTTTGTAATACGAGTCGGCCAGCCCGTTCTACCCAACCGATTCGCATGATTTTATATTTAAATGAAAGCTCTCGCTGCATAGATTTGTCATCAAGCATTAGAAATTACCTAACTTGCACATTCATCAAGTTATATGCAAAAACAGTTTTCTCCCATACATTTTTACGTTTTCGTAGCCGTAGTCAATGACTTTCTGCTTCTATATATCTGGTTCTCATTGAGGTACGCGTTTCGTTATAGGCCTAAAATACGCGCTGAAAAGAGCTCTTTCATTTGATGGTACGCTCATTTAAATTGGGTAAGTTTGAAGGAAGATAGGTGTGGACATTGAACTTCTTTTTCAATATTTTTTTATAAATTTCTTAAGATTCCATTGCTTTCTCTCTACATGGACGGTTCTTAATTCAAAAATATTTTGATGGCATCTAATAAGTTCCTTGCGGTAACTGCCAGGAAAAACCGTTATGCCTCCTTAAGGTGACCTTGCCTTACTTTCATACGGGTGTGAGTGTGGTGGTGTGTAAAATTATACCCGATGTTGGTAAAATTATCACTATAGTGAATTATCGCTGATGGCAGGTTATATTCCCCGCATGTTACCAGTTAACCCTTAGTTGTAACCCTGTTGGGTGAACTGATTTCTGATGTTGAGGAATTTTCCCCCTTTTTTTGTGTCGCGATGAAATCCAGTTACGGACTGTCCCACCCCCCAGGGACTCCTCTAAAATACCGCGGTGTTCCTCTATCGACCCTCATGACGGGGTCGTGGTAACGACGTCAGTATACCCGCGACCCGAGGAATTTTCCCCAAATATAGTGAAATTTCCGCCTAATGTTGGGAAAATCAACCCTACAGACGGGTAAATTACGTTTTATGTTAGGATTTTTTTGTGTTTTTAAATTACGGACTTTCTTGGGGCATCTTAGTATTTTTTTATCTGGAACATATTACAGCGGTTCATAGTACTATTGTCATATAATTATATGTATTATTACAAGTGGTAGTTAAGGTAGAAATGGTAGCTTTGGTAAGAATAGTAGTTTTGAGAGAAAAGGTACTTTTGACAGCACCGGGGGTTTTGGTAGAAATGGTAGTTTTGAAAAATGGTCGATATGATAGTGTTAGTACGAATAGTAGTTTTGATAGGAATCGTATTTTCGGTAGGAATAGTAGTTTTGGTAGAAATGGTATTTTTGGCATATATGGTAGTTTTTGGTAGCAATGTTACTTACGATTGCTACCAAAGCTACCACACGAATTAGGCCATATCTTGAAAACCACTACACCGAATTTGATGAAACTTGCTCTGTTCCCTAAGTTGGAGTAAATGTTAGTCAATACAAGAAACAGTCTCATTCCTATCAGTAGTTTTGGAGATTTTCGTAGACAAACATACATACATCTTTGAAATTTTGTATATTTACTTCGAAGTCCTAACAGATTATCATACAGGGTGGCGCTACCATAGGGGCACTTTTTGCACGTAGTGTACCCGCATCGTAGTGAGTCGTGTCGCGCAATGTAGGGTCGTTGACCGCTTTGTATCAGCTGTGTGGAATTCAAAGCATGTGCAAAAATTGCGGAACTTAAAATCGATATTGTGGCTAAACTACTGCACCGATTTAATTGATTTTTGGTACAAGGCTTCAGAATGTTGTACGCTATGCCTCTGTTTAATAAGTGCCCCTATGGTAGCGCTACCCTGTATATTATATGAAAATTACGCAATTCCAATAATATTACATACATACATATCGAATTGATATCCTCCTTTTTTGAAGTCGTTAATAAGAGCTTTATTTCAGTTATATATATTTTAATCCCTATTGCGCGGCAAACCATTCAGTAATGCCAAGGTGGAAATTTCACGATACTTAAGGTGCAACGCAAAGCCAATGTTGTGAGAAAAGAAGTTTTGTGATATAAGTATACATTTTTGGTAAGAATATCATCTTTTTACTAATTAGATAAGGCTATAATGTACTCATCATACCTATATGTAAGAGTTTTTCTATAATATTAAAATATGCTGTGGAGCAGCACGGGTCCTCTAGTTTAGATATTAATATGTTAAGAGATTTGTAAATATTTTTTGCGTGTCGTACAGATAAAGACATTTGGCCTTTGGCCTGGGTTTGATTGGTGAAGGTGTAATCGTAACTTACATTAGAGCCGTATTACAACTACTACGGACGACTAGTATTAATGGCTAATGATGCCAAAACCAATATGTCAACACTCGAAATGAAGCTTGGGAAAGGCGGGATGTAAGCTCTTAAATCGCACAAAATATGAATCCATAGGGTGGGTAAGAGGGGGAGCGTCGAACTTCACTTTGCAAGTGAGAAATTAAAATCTACTGCTGCTGTACAAAAGTTTTGTTGGTCGTAAAATTGCTCAGGCAGAATATTTGGAGATAAGGAAACAAATTTGATGCTAAGAATGTGTACACTGAAAATACTGCTATTAATATCTCGAAAGACTTTTGATACTGTTGTAAGTAAGCCAATTTGCATTTTATATAATTTGAAAGGTAGCATATCTCTACGGGTCAGAAATACTAATTTAGAATAAATGTATAAATTAAATAATAAAAATATATTTCGCACAATATTCAGTAATAGCGTTATTACTTTATTCCAAATAGTTTGGCGTCCAAAACAATTGTATGCAGACACTACGAGCAAAGCAAATTTCATTAAAGGACAAATATTGCATGAAATTTCACTGACATTGCATTCAAAAGCTGCAGCAAACCATTAAAGAAAATTTCCTTGGGTAATTTCTACAAGTTTCAACGGAACGGCAACTACAAATTTTGGGTAGAATCTTGAAAATAAAATACAAATACCTACTCAAAAGCGAGTGTCGTTCTTGTTAAAAAAAATACATTAGAAAGTTCTTACCTTCGAGACCCTCAACGTAATTCAATACTTTCGTCCTGAAACAAATAAAAAACACTTAAGTTTCTCGAAATGTTCTTATTATCGAGTTTCTGTTACACATTTTGGCGAAGAATATTAGTGTGTATATTCGTACTTTCAAAGGCAACAAAAGTTTGTCAATTCCTCGCCTCCTATTACACGCGGCCTGAAAACGGCTTTCAGCCAATAACACTTACTAATGAAAGTGGACAAGAAATGGAGTACGCGGCAACGTCTTATGTTACAGTTATGGAGCGTGCGCGTTCTGATATCACGTTTTATACAAAAGCTTCTTTCTTTGTTTGTGTTCATTTTCCGACATAAATATACTGCAGTCATAGACGTATTATTATTGTATTTCTAATATTATTGTGGAACTTAGTCATCAATGAACTCATAGACAAACTCAACGCGAGATACTTCTACACAATACGTTATGCAGATGATCTAACCGTTCTCACCTCAGGTAAGGTAACCAGTACACTGTACGACCTCACCCAACAAGCCCTACGCATAGTAGAGTGGTGGTGTAATGAGTACGAATTATCTGTAAACTCGACCAAGACCGAACTAGTTATGTTCACACACAAACGCGCGCTAGTACTTACCGACTGCCCAGGTTATTCAATACAGAGCTTAAGCTGTCTACCGAGGTCAAGTACCTGGGTGTCACTCTCGACATCAAATTGACATGGAACAGCCAAATGGAAAATAGGCTATGGAAAATAAGCTCAATAAAGCCAGCATTGTCTTCTGGCAGTGCAAGAAGATGATAGGCAAACGCTGGGGCTCTAACACAAGCCATTGGCGACCGAATACCGAAACAATTTATGTTCGACAAGAAATAAAAAATCCAACTGTACGAGGATCTACACGGAGGAGCGGTTAACCATAACGAGCTCACAATCTTCACAGATGGGTCTAAGACGGATACAGGACTCCGAGGACCTAAACATCAACATCGCAGCACCGCTGGGAGCCTATAACACGGTCTACCAGACCGAATGTTTTGGCATAATCCTAGCTGCGACAGCAATCATGGCACGTGAGGTAAGAGAACGATCCATTAGGATCCTCTCAGATAGTATGGCTGTCCTTTCAGCCCTAAAAAGCCATACATACATATATACTATCACCTCGGCACTCACACTAGAATGCCACCAGAACCTAACAGAGGTAGGTAAACTAAACAAATTAACATTGCAATGGATTAAGAGCCATACAGTGGCTCAAGAGGGAATGACGCAGCCGACGTATTTGCCAGAAGAGGGGCCACTTTAGAGGTGGTGGGACCCTAGCCCATCATGCCCCTTCCTTCGGGTTTTTATCGCAACCTGGTAAAAAATAGATCCAGGACCCAGCACAACCAGTCCTGGATTAGTATCGAAACATTGCTGGCAGGCCAAGGGGGCTCTTCCTGCAGTAGACGGTAAGATAGCCAAATAAGTCCTCCGGCTGTTCAAGCAACAACTTCGGACAGTCGCGACTGCCTACACAGGACACGGATCCTTTAATAAACTCCTATTTACTATAAGAATCACCGACAGCCCGCTGTGCAGAGCCTGTATGGCAGCAGACGAGACGGCAGCCTTCCTGCTCCTCGATTGCCCTGAGGTCTCACAGTACAGGCAGCAGCACCTGACCAGACACAGCACCCTGAGGGAAGCAGTGGGCCACATCAAGAGCCTGCTGGCCTTCCTCGAAGAGCTGGGGTGGCTCGAATAACAAGACCATTCCCACCCGCACGCAAAATACACGCCAAGACGTGGAGTTGCGGAAAACAGCCCGTGCCATCAAGTATCAAGTATTGTATTTCTAATTATTCGAGAAATGTCAAGCACTCGAGTTATCTTTACAGTGCAATTATTCAATGGTATCCTCTTTTTTTTTTTATTTTTTCGAGGTAAAGCGGTGCCTCATGATAGTCGACGACGACGCGGCAGACCTAAACGGAGATGGCGGAACGACTTAGATGCATTCGACAGCGACTGGCCGAACATAGCACAGGACAGGGATGAATGGCGGTCCAAGGGAGAGGCCTTTGCCCAGCAGTGGGACACATGTACAGGCTAAATAAAAAAAAAAAAAAAAAAAACTTTACTTGCGGGGCTCTCCGCGCCCCCAAATATGTACACTAACTACAGCCACAGCGGTATGTCCAACTTCCCTCAGTGGCGGAGCCACGCGAATCAATTAATCTATAAACAGTGTGATATGGCGGCTCTAGCGGGCTCGCTCCGCGTAGGCGGATCCCTACAATTCCAATAGTCTCCTAGGAATTTCTTAAAGAACAATAAAACGAAACAAGAATAGCAAATGAGACGTAGTAATCCCCTAGACCCTCAAACAATTTTATTTTTTCCTAAACGGAATACATGGATATCGAAAAACATTTGGTGAAGAATATTCGGAACAATTCCCAAGTATGATAAAATTTTGCAACTTATTGGATCAAACTAACGTCCGTGAGGGCCAACTTTCTCCTCCAGTTTATCTCATAATATCTCATAATCATTCCTAATTTGATAAGTCACTTGGGTTCTGGTAATATATTTTGTCTCAAGACTGGAAATAATTGTAATATGTTCGATCTTGTTATGTCCTACTATTATGATAGTTTTGGGTTGTTTTATATTTCTTTCGGAAAAAGGATAAGTTAAACTTCAATCTTAATCTCGTAACCACGACCAAGGTAAACCGATCAAACGTCTGGCAAAAAAGTATTATAATTTTAAACACCCATTAGAACGTGGTAAAAATGTCGTATATTGTGCAGAAGTTGCAAAAATTAAGTTAATTAGTCATTTCATGTTTAATCTTCTATTGAAGCCTTTAGTAGATTCGGTATTGGTCACATTTTATGAGCAAAAGCATGGATTCACATCGTTCGCAACGTATCAACTTGTAACTTACTTGTACTTCAACTTCAATCAACTTGTACGGTAATACACCAGGAACATTTTAAATCGGACCTAGTTTTTCCTACAGCAACGTATGCTCAACGAAACATATACATTTCTGTTTTTCGGCGTACATTTCCTAATGTCATCCTTTGACACCATTTCCCTTTGAATCTGGGATCCTTTAGTACATCTCCGTGTATCAAAACGGCCACCGCGTTAAGCCCTCAAAGAAGTGACTCGTCAAAAGGCATTGATATTGGTGTAAATCTCTCGCTCCTACGTAATATCACGTTCAGAGTCAAAGTTTTATTCACTGAAGACGACGCGCGACGTCTGTTATAATTGACCCAATTAAGAATTTAAAGGAAATTTCAAAAAATGTAATAATTTTGAGGCAAGATTTTATCATGAACAATACAGCAGTATCCACTTTATAATATTATCCAGTATTCAGTTAATATCCATTAGATACTCACTAGTGAAGAGCTTATATTATTCAAACTTTATTTACTGACTGAAATGTTGATAAAATGAAAGAAATCTAACAATACAAATGCAAAGACAAATTATGGTAAAAATATTACCCGAATGTAAAACAGAAAAGCAAACAAGAAAGTACGTAAGTACAAAGAAGTACAACTTTAAGATGTTAAGAAAAAAAACGGAAACAGAAATAAGAAGATACTGCATTTTATATTAAATGGAGAAAAGGGGTTTTTAGCTACGGCACACCTGTTTCCTGAAGAGCTCATAAATAAAGTTGAAACAGCTAAAGTTGAGCAAACATTTTTAGAGAAACATTCGTAAAAACAAAGCTCTGTATAAAATCATGACTGCAGGCAACAAGGAATTGTTAATTATCGCTTGTCCCGTGCCTCGGAGAGCACGTTAAGCCGTCGGTCCCGGTTGTCATGAAGATCTTTGACAGGGCGTCAGTACCTTCTAAATAAACTGACACTAGTCTAAACCATGGAATATCGCTATCCCTTCGGGTTGCGGAGGTCAGACAGGCAGTCGCTCCGTGGAAAAGCTAATATTCAGCCAAATCCGGTTAGACTAGAAAGCGGACCCCAGACTGAAACTGGGATAACGCTAAGAGAAAGAAAGCAACATACATCTACAACAAACTGATACTGCTAATCCACATTGCACGTTGAAAATTGTTAGCACAGCTAAGTTTTCTCGTATACAGAACAAGAATAGGTTTTTTGTAATCAGTACACAATGTCTTCGCTGTTTTGTATTGTTTCATTGAAATAGCAGTGTTTCTTAATGATAATTATAAATCTGTCATAATTTTAAACTAGTATCTTCCTACCTTCATATGTTAGATTTACAAGTTACCTAAGTAATAAATTAACCAAAATTTCTACTTTTTTTAGGTTTTGCATATTCTTATATATATACTATAATAAAACTGTAAGGGTAAAAAAAATCTGTACATTAAAGATATTTTGACGAAAATTAGCTAAAAAATCTAGGAAAATGCTAAAAAGAAATACTTGATATTTTTTTTAATTTATGTCTATCTCTCTGTCTTTCCCTATATTGCTAAAGATCACTAAAATGGCGAAATTGATTTCAATAAAACTTACACTCATGTACAAAGGATACTCAAACTTATAAAATAGTATATGTTCCATCACAATCGGTTGAGTGGTTTTCGGTGTACAGCTTGACCTCTCCTTTGTACGTAGTCCCAAACAAAACAGGGATCATCCAAAACTGGTTATATATGTGGTGCCATCTATGATCATTATAAGTTTGTTAGTAAAAGTATAGTTAGTCTAAATAGGTACATTCAAAGTGTTTTATAGCTATTTACCCGACTTTAAAAAAGGAGGCGATTCTTAATTTCGTCACTATATTTTTATGTATTTTCGATAAATAAATTACTGGAACCGAGCATAATTATAGTGTTATCCTTCCGACCGATAGATGTGACTATTTTCAAATAATTTTCTCGCAAAATAAATGTTTCTTGCAAAAAAGACAATAATGATGTGTCAGGTATCTTTCTGTTATTAAAAAAATAATAGAGTATAATATTCGACACTTTCATAAACAAAAAGACTCTGTGTCAAAATGTATTACAATGTCCACTTAATTTAAACGGTCAATTTCTTTATTTTTTTCAAATTATATCAAATTATTATTATAATTTATTTCAAATTATTATGTTTATATAATAGTTATATAATTATTTCATTTTATTTGATTTTTGTTTGATAAATGATAAAAACAATGACTATAGATCCTTTCGTGCATGAGGAATCTGATGGGAGTGAATGAAGCAAGAGATATATGTCAAGATCGTTGCAAATGGCGCTCCGTAGTCTCTGCTTACCCCTCCGGGAAACAGGCGTGAGTCTATGTATGTATGTATTAAAGAAATTCTCTAAAGATATATATTGAAAATATATAATACCTTGAAGCTGTAAGAAAATCAAACTTCTATGTCAACGCAATAAAAAGAAAAAGCAGAAAAAAAAGCCGCATATTTTCTCGCAACTACTCGCAAGGGAATTAAAACCTAAAGGGTACTTCCCGTGAACTCAGAATCTTGAAATTTGGTACGAAGCAATGTCTTATAGCACAAATAAAGGGAAAATTGCGAAAACCGTAAATTTTTAGTTACATCATATAAAAAAATATTAGTATTAAATTTTTTTTACTACCCCTTTCCTCATGAACGCGTTAAGATATTAAATTGAAATTCATATCAAATATTTGTGTCTATTATACCTTTAAGCTGTAACAAAATCAAATTTCTATCTCAACGCAATCAAAAGGAACAGCAATTTTCAACTATATTTTCAAACTCGAAACTACTGGCAAGGGAATCAAAACCTAGGTTACTGCCCGTAAATTAAGATTTTTGAAATTTGGTACAAAGCAACGTCTTATAGCACAGGTAAAGGAAAAATTGCGAAGACCGTAAATTTTTAGTTACATCATATAAAAAAATATATTTTTAAGTTACTAGGCCTTTGCTTATGAACGCATAGAGGTATTAAATTGAAATTCATATTATCAAATACTCACATCTATAATATCTTTAATCTGTAACAGAATCAAATTTCTAAGCCAACGCAATCAAAAGATACAGCTGTTTATGCCGCAAATTCTCGCAAATTTTCGAAACTCGCAAGGGAATCAAAACCTACAGGGTACTTACCCGTGAGCTCAGAATCTTGAAATTTGGCACGAAGCAAACTCTTATAGCACAGATAAAGGAAAAATTGCGAAAACCATACATTTTTAGTTACATCATATAGGTAATTAAAATATTTTTAATAATTTTAAACCCCTTTCTTCATGAACACGTAGGGGAATAAAATTAAAATTCATATCATATGCTGAGGTCAAAACTAAAGGGTATCTCCAGTCGACCTAGAATCTTGAAATTTGGCATAAAGCAACGTTTTATAGCACATAGGAAAAATTTTTAAATCCCTAAATTTTTGGTTACATCACATATTTTTTTAAATAATTATATATAGCTACGGGTTTGTACGGAACCCTCGGTGCGCGAATCTGACTCGCACTTGACCGGTTTTTTTTCAATAAATTGTCGATAAGTCCATATTATTTTCTATCTTTGTCGGTTTGTACATTTAAACATATCTATGTTTAAACGATATTTGCTCAACGCCATCTGGCGTTGAGCAAATATCGTCATTTTCTGAATGGCGGTGTTAAGATTCTCCGAGGATTGATGAGGTTCTCGGTTAATTTTCTTTCCACGTCGTTAGGCGGAGACTGAGGCCTGAATTCAGATACCTCTTCAGTCACTCAACGGGGCTATCTTACTTTCGGCAGGGCTGGATATTCGTAGTCCTGTGTGTATTTTCTAAATAAATCGCAGGGACAGACACTTGAAACAGCTGGTATCGAACATGTTGTGTTGTTTCACATGGTCAGTTATATTATGTGGCATGTTCACGAGTGAGCGGTTAAAACAATTTACCTGTTCTATGTGAAGGTGGTAAAACAATTAATGATGTGTATAAAGAAATTCAAGCATCGAGAAAGGTATGCTAAGATGGTTTGGGCACGTGGAGAGGATGGATGACGAAAGACTGACCAAGCAGATATATAAGGCAAGTGTGGAAGGGGCAGGACGAAGGGGAAGACCTAGGTGGACGTTCTCTGACCAGATTGGAGACATCCTAAAAACAGGACAGGTGAGAAGTACCCTGAACAGAAAAGCATGCATGAGGAATCTGATGGGAGTGAATGAAGCAAGAGAGATATGTCAGGTGCGTTGCAAATGGCGTTCCGTAGTCTCTGCCTACCCCTCCGGGAAACAGGGGTGAGTCTATGTATGTATGTATTAAAGAAATTCTCTAAAGATATATATGAGGTATATAACATACATATCAAAGTTATAAATATTATATACTTTTGGCATAAATGTCATGCTAATTAAATTCCAACCTTTACGCGAACGAAGGCGCGGGCACAGCTAGTATTCTTATAGTTATTATCTTAAACTTACCAAAAATTTAATATAATCAAAACATAACACTACTTGTTCAAAAAAATAATATGGAGACGTACAATAAAAAAGCATACTTAATAAAAAAAACGAGCAAAAACGTTTTTATCTTCTAAGATATTCGTATTTCCTTGAAAAAATAAAGAGATTTTCAACCACAGTATAACACATCAATCAGTCGATGTCGTATTATATACAAAAGCTACACAAAAGCAAAACAACATTAAAATCATATTTTTTTATTCGGCCAATAAATTCCGAATGTTCGCACAGAGCGTGGAGGGTGGGTGTTAATCTTTTCCACACAGTCACCTTTATGATACTTAAAGGTGTAGAATCTTCGAAAAACTCCATTGAATGTGTTTAGGATAAGTTTGGTATATTATATGAAAAGGCGACAAAGAAAATTTATATACCATAAAGGTACAAATTGAGGGTTTTCTTCAGTAAAGTCTTGAAAACGTCTAGTAACAAAAATAATATACCTCGCTTTGCATGTCCAACGTTCACTTAATTTGATACTTTTATTTCATAAAGGTACTTGCCATGATGTATTGCCTTATAAAAATGTATGTAATTCGATACACCGGCGAACGTATTCCATTATTAACTGCTGTAATAAAATATTTCACAGCTTTTCATGAATTTTTTATCATTATCATCATCCACGTACGTCAACAATTATAATAAAAATGTAGCACGCTGCCTAGAGTACATTCGTGTTATCACCCTGTATTCATAAATATTTATAGCAACGTAATCAAAAGTTATTTCACTAGTAATGAGAGCTTTCAAGGTAAACGATGCAAGCGGCTCTCGTATAGTTAATCTTTTCAATGCAATCGCGCTATCGGCGTCCATACCAGCCAGATAAGAATTTGCTGCAATTTTTTAACGAAAACAAAAGAGTACAAATTCCATTGCCAGTTTTCTTTACAACGTTTTCAAGAAGCGCCGTATATACGCTGCGGTGGATGTTAATCTCTTCCGTCTGATCGCTCTTTTTAGGGTTAATGGTCTGAGAGAGTCTTCGGTGTGAATTGCGATTACGAAAGATACTCACGTTCCAACACCGTCCCTTGAGTCTACGTCTTAACTTCAGACTTTCTTTATTAACGAGGTATATGTTGTATTTAGTCTTTTAAAGATAATAACGGACCATCAATTTTAAAATCTATCAGATAACGAAGCATTTCTAATGTATTTATCGTCAGTTTTGTCAATATTTATTACTTAATAGTTTTCACATAGAATATAGCAAAACACTGACTACAACAACATGTAATTGTATAATGTATATATTGTAACGAAAGTTATCATCATGTTAAGCTAGTAATTTTGAGTTTTGTTTCAACATTTAATAAATCTAAAACAAAATTGTCATAATCACTTTCTATATAATTGAACTGATGATGAACAACAATCAGATCAATACTTACATATCTTAATATATAAAATCCTTGCGTTACTGACTGACTGACAGACACGCTACAGCCGAAACTATTGGGCGCAGGAAGCTGAAATTTGGCATGTATGTTCCTTGTGGACCGTAGGGGTGCACTAAGAAGGGATTTCCCAAAATTCCCACGGGATCGGCCAAAACGGGTAAATTTAAAAAAAAATGCAGGCGTAGCTGCTGGCGTCCTCTAGTAATTATATAAAATTGATCAATCGACTTAAGACAAAACAATTTATTTTGGTTTCCTTTGATCCAATAAGATAATTTATAAATATTTCATATCAGTACAAACGTTACATATCTCGACATCAAAGATTTCATTCATAAAACTGCACAAAAGCAGTAATATAAACCATAACAAGAAAACAAACTCAATTACATTACTAAAGCTTTCAAGACAGCAACGATGCATTGATAATGAACTCACTACATACAATTTGAAAATAAAATATTGCGAGGAAAGCTTGTATAAAGAAACAACATTGCTTGAAGCCATGATATTATATTATCGCGTCGCAAGAAGCCACGTTGACCGCATGAAATGTCGAGTGACAAATTAAATGAATTTACTACCCACGGACTTAGAGCACCAGATATTTAATGCTATGGCTCTTTGCACACTCCTAAATGTACATCCAAATGGAAACGTATGTTTTTTTCGGATTTACGAGTTGTGTGTTTTTATTATAACCTTTGTTAACGAAACGTTTGTAAGTAGTAGTCTTTTGTCTATGCTGCGCCATTGTGAAATATCGGTGGTGACATTTAAAAGACAGACAAGTGCCGGCTTGGTTTTTTGCTCTAGTGGTATAAACATGGGAATTGGTTTAGTAAGTGAATGGTTGGATGAACTTATTTTGGATATATAACGTATATTACTTTGATATATTTTAGTATTTGAAAATCAATGGTAGTACGAAGTCTGCCAATATCTAGGTACGGCAAAAGGTCATACTTCATGAAACCTTGAGAATATCTTTATGGCGTTATGTTTTTTTCTTAGGTGAACATTGACATATTTCATTTCCGTGTAGATAGTACAAGGAAATTAAGTGACGGATGAACAGTTCAATTAACCAAATTTTCACAATAACCATTTGAGCAAATAAAATTTGAATGATTGTCTGTAGTATCTGTCTTCATCTATGCTATGTTGTGTAGAATATCTATGCCATACGTAAACGTTGTGAGTCTATAGCAATACATTCTAAAGACTGGTACATGGTTAAAGGTTTCTCTCTTGATAAGGTTGAAGGGGTCAGACGGCCAATAGCTACGAATACCTTCTAGCTATCAACCGCAGCAGGTTAGACTGGAAGCAATACATGGAAAAGTAATCATTATAAAGCAATAAGGAAAGCGTAGCGAAATCTTTATTGATTTCAAAGATATGCTACACAGAAGAAACTTTATTTCACTCAGGTCTCATAAAAGGATAAATAAAGGGATAATTTAAGTAAAAATAACAACAGATTGAAGCTACTGGATATACGTATAACAAGCGACATGATGTTACTGAAGTAACAAGAATCGCTACCAGCAGATCCTATTTAAACAGAATAGATTTATAAAAATAATAACATAACTAATATTCTAAATATAATAACAATCTTCCATTGGATTAGTTATTTATAATAGGTTAGGCTAAGCCTATTAAATTGGTTAACCAAATTTCAGATGCTTCAAAATAAATTGGGTTAAGCTCAAACATCACTAATAAAATGATGGTTATTAAAGATAATTAATCGGATTAGGATTAAGATAGTCTGAAAGCTGCCTAAGTATTTTGGGTAGTCTTTGTGATTTTAGCTATTAATCTGAATTATGAGGGCTCAACAGAATCCGTATTGGGAACACAAGAGATTTCGTCTTACTATAGGGAACGGTCGCATGCGGCTGGTTTTACTTGCAGACGATAAGGCAAGATGCGTGAAATGCATTGTTTACGTGCGTCTAAGAGGGCCTTACATACTTGTATCCTGAAAGTAGATTGGTCGATGAATCGGTATAAACAATACCGAGTCATCGAGCAATCTACTTTCATTGCTGTAATTCCATACCTATCCCAAGACTTTCCGTATACTCTCCGTGGTATATTAACGTTCAAGTTATCGTCGAATGAGAATAAGCCGTTAGTTTTCAAAGTTGAATTTATGGTTAAGTTTAGCTAACGCTTTGTTACCAATTAAACATGTAGTCAATAAACCACGAGGCACCGGCGACTAATGATGCCTGACAAAGTGGCATGCACAGGGACTAAAACTTTGTACAATTCTAAGAATTCTTGTAATAAAATGTGTAGCTTGTACTAAAAACGTATTATAACCTAGTTAGGCAACAGCTAAGTTTTTAAATTTTTTTTACTTATTTATCATTTTTGTTAAGAATATTTTATAAATATATTTCTGTTACAATATTTTGATTAATTTAATGAGATTTTTATAAATTGCTTTAAATCACTATGGTTTATGTGAATTTTATTTATGAATAAAACCTATTTTTATTTATTTATCACATGTATAATTATTTTATTTTACAATAATAGTGTCATAAACTATGAAATTTATTATTAATTTATTTGTCATATCAAAGATTTCAGCTAATACTTCCTAGCTTAAGTCCGTGTCATAAGAATGAATATGATTAAGTAAAACTGGATGTTTAATTACAATCTATCTCGCTCGTGTATACCTTAGGCAAATTTGACTAAGCTAGGCGAGCCTTGTTGTGTGACTACAAAAACGTTCCCTGTCCAATTAAAAGCAAAGAAATAAACAATATTAATAACATTTTTCATATTTATCTGTTGATAGTTCATTGTTTGCTAGTATTGTCTTCATGTACAAAGCAATTGCACGTTTAAATCAACGTGCGTGGACTCTACTACAGCACTTGTAGTTTGTGATATTTTACCCCACCGTTACACATCCTTAAGCTTGTGTGAAATCAAATTGCAAGTAGTTCATATGGCAATTGCGGTGTCGTGCGTACAATGAGCAGTCTACTCGCCCTATGTAATAGAATTACACGTATTATTGGACTGGAATCAATGAATGAGTAGTCAACAAGTGCCCAGCGTCCGTACAGTAACCGTAACTTGTTCGTGTAATAAATACTTAGCACTTTCATCGCATAGACATGCAAATGTGCCGGTCACACACGGCGTCGCGTTTTATGACTGTCGTGTATCCCCCTGTGCTATTGCTTAGAGGGTTGTGCCGTTGCAAAACCAGTGCCTGAAGGATATATTTTTGTTCAGTTTTAAAAATAATAAATTACCACACCGTTCATTTACACCAATTATTTTCCTCGCAGGTATATTACTCAATTGATTAAATTTTATGTAGTTTGCAAAAATACAACACACGTATAGTTACCGAAAAATAACTATTTATAGAAGATATCGCTAATTGGAACATATTTACAAAGAGCAAAAACGATGACAAACTATACTGCTGCAATATTCAATTACCAACCGAAAATATAACTGTATTTAAAAGCTATTCTTTTAGGGCGTATTTATCACTCAATACCAATAATACTATATAAAATCAAATCACCTAAAGGAGTTCACTGAACAAAGAGACCATTGATCTTTGTTTCTCGGACTGGCAGCACACCGGCTCTCTACAAAATAAGACTCACGAATGACACCCCTGATAGTGGAAGCTAACATAAACTACCGACACCACTAACTATTAAGCAGACTGTACAAAACAGCACTTATTTTCTATTGCAAATAGGATTTTCTACCTTTGTTGCCTTTTAAAAATAAAAATTTGATTTCATTTTCCACAAATGACAACGTGATGGAAAACAAAACGACATATTCGCATTCTGTCAATCATCTAACAGCCCTACTGTTCAATGAAATGCTGACAACGTTCCTATTTTACGGCTATCCCGGATTTGCAACAAAATAAACCATCACGGTGACAAACCGGCGCGGTCTGTCGGAGATGAAGTTTTTGACAGGCACTTTGTACCAGGATTGCGTAAACGAAATTGTGTTTGAAAAAAAAGAATAAAAAAAACCCGCTCTGCAAGCACTTTAGGAGATTGTGTGGTTAGCTAAATTTCTAGATGAGCCTTTCCTCTTTGATGTCTAGACTGTAGAATGGTTCAAATAAAAATGAGATGTGAACAGAAAACAATTGTTAAGTACATCAAAGATGCTATATTTGTGTCCCCTTTTAGTTAGTTTTTAGTTCCTATTGGTTTCTTTAGAATTTGAATGGACTGCAATAAGCATTATATAATTTTGTTTTAAAATAAGTTTAATCGTTGCTGCGGTAATCTTTCAGCGTCTTTATTTGAACTAATTATAAGATTATGAAGTTTTACCAAAAAGTGTATTGTTATAACATAATGGTATTTAAGGTCATATAAAATCTTGCAATAAAATTGTTGGTGTGAACCACGCAATTATTTAAGTGGTCTCTTCGACACCAAAGTAGCAAATTAGTTGTTGCGAGTTCGATTAACACATGGAATAAAAGTTTTGTAATTTTATAATTTGATCGTATGTTTTTGTAACTTCAATATGTGCAAGGCTCTTCTTAACATTTAAAGACAAATTATGATAATGCCCGCTCTGCGATAACCTCGTCACATAGAAAAGTAAAACAACTCGGAGACTACAGCTACACTAAGTTTAAGTAATGGCATTGTATTGAAACACCTTATTGTACAATCAAACAAGTCGGCGCTGGACCAGTTTGAAAATAAATCCCTTGGCTCGCTCATAGAGTCGAGGCACACTAGAAACTGGTTTTGTATACGAGTGTCAATGTGCATGTAAAGTAGCACTGGAAGCGACGATGTCTTGCTGAGCGATTCTCGCCCATGGTAGTCTAGCGGGAAGTTGTTCGACTGTACCTAATACTTACAAAATATATAGTTAAAATTACAAAAAATTATAAAGCAAACACAATGTTGACTCTCGATACCTTTGCAAACCACATGTAACATGCGACAGCCAATTAGCGTTTGTTTCGAAATAGGACAACAACTTGCTAACTGCCAAGAATTTGTCAAGAATTTCGTAAACTTCTTAACTTCGAATACGTATCAGTAGTACTCGTGATTTGTCAGGTGAAATGAATGTTTCAATTTCAAACAGAGACAACGATACAACATTGAAATCAAAGGAAAATTTGGAAGAGCAAAATAATCCTGTTTTGGAATAAGAGCTCCTATTTTGCATAAACGCATACCACGTTCAACATAATGGTTTTTAATACTGAGCTAAGGACAGTAATAATTTTGCAATATAAAATTTTGCAATATTATTACTTACCCACTGCGGGCCACAGGCCTCTTCTCACTATGAGAATGGCCGTCTTCTGATAAGTTCCCATAGGCAAGGCTACAACAAGCTGAGAGTTATTGTATTTATTTAGATTGCACGGTTTAGTTCGATATTGCAATTGAGACTGTCTCGTGATTGTCATTATATCGATTGCAAGATATTATCTACAAAGTAATTTAACCGGAACTTATCGCAGAGTGGTGAGACGGTCCCTTAGTCAAGCATCGTTGGATCTGTAAAGTGCGTGTGAGCGCACGCGTAACTGCTAACTGTGTGGTCCCGGATTTTAAGAAGAATGATATTGAGTTTTCCTGTCAAGGCATTTTGGGACCAGAGGAAAGCTAAGTATCTGAAATAGACTTGGGTTACGGACTAAGCGAAAGACAACGCAGAGCCGAAACTACGAGGCGTAAAAAACTGAAATGTGTGTTCCTTGGGAAGTGTATTATGGCACTAAGAGAGTATTTTTTGGAAATTCCCGCGCTAACGGAGTAAAATAGTCTTACGCAGGTGGAGCCGTGGGTGAAATGAAGATAAACATGAAATGGTTCAGAATAAATTTAATGTGGTTGCGATATATAACTTCCGGGCAGTTCTGACTTGATTCTGCACACGTCTTCAATGCACGGGTGTGCTACAGTAAATATAATGTTTCTTTTTTTTCAGTTGGCAAATAAAGCGTTATTCATTTTTCTAAACTCACTTGCCGCTAATAATGATTCTACTGTTTCTTTTGTAGGTATAATTGTTTGATTAACATTTCAAGTGGCATTATCAACAAATTATAGATCAGCCAGATGTATTTCAGGCTTGATTACCTACTTCACAATTCGCAACAAACTTTCTTAACTCCAATTAAGATACACACGCGTTCATTCAAAATTAACAGCTTTGTGAAGTCGCGGACTTTCTACATGAAACCGCTTCCAAATTTGTACAGAAGCCAACTATAGTGGCAAAGGGATTACTTTAGTTTACTTTGTTGAAAGTTTTTAGATATTAATTAGAGGCACACGACATAATTTATTTTTACTTGCAGTACTTGTTTATTTAAAGAAGTCATGTTAATTTCCTCGTATCATCAACGTTATAGTGATATTTACTACCATCAAATTGGAAGGATACAGCGCATTTTACCATTTTGAATTCTACTTACTTATAAAGCAAAAACATGTCGTTCCAATAACCACAAACCTAGCGTTTATATAAAAATAACCCTTACACTCAAACTCGAATTTTGCTGACATTTTCATCCATTAAAACTAATTGGTAACTTCATATGTTCGCAAATCGCGTTATCAAAAACAGGCCTTGCTGACTTCTAAAACCGGTATCCCTAAACTTAATCACCCGTGGTGTACCGTTTGACAGGCGAGAGCCGAGATTCACAACTCTATTCAAATCCGCGGCTCAAGCGGTCCTAACCTCTATCTAAATTGGCATTTCATCAGCATAGAAGCATCGAAGCCACGAAGCCGTCACGAAATCCACCAGAAGATAAATCAATTGATTGATATAATATACCAAAGACGTAGGGCCTTCTAATCAAAAAGCCACGCCGAGGAGAAAAGAGAATCAAGCCGATTAACTATGGGATGCCGGATTGAAGGGAAATGATTAAACGCGGAATTAACGTCGATAAGGAAGTGCCAGTCTGTGTTGATAGGCAATATTTTGATCCTATCGGTCAGGAGGCGGGATTTTCTTTATACAATTTGAAAATATTTCTTGAGACTTTTTTTTTATATTGCCGTAGGCGGTTTTTCAGAGTGTGTGTATTTTAGTATTACTTGAGATATTGAAACTTTAGGAACCAACTTTTATACACGTTTTTCACATTATAAACATAATTATTAATTTTAAAACATGAATTCTGTAAGTTAAGGAAGTAACTCATCATCTTTTACCCATGTCTTGAACGGATTGTACGGTAAAAATATTATTTAAGACAGGGCTCGAATTTTAGTACGAAGCCAAAAATTATCTGCATGCCTTTTACTCATTATTTCTAAAAACTTGAGTCAATTAGATACAAAATATGCTTCTATTTTCTGCTATGATACCTAAGTAATAATATTAATTTGTTTCACGTTAATAAAACCAATAAATAAATAAACTTACTTATAGTTTAAAAAAACACTAGAAAACCACGCACGTAAATGCACGTAAAAACAAAAATAAATTATGGATCGTTCAAGTTGTTTCTATTTCTGGGCTGAAGTGTAAACTAAGTGCTTTTAATTATAATATTTGATTGTAAAAGCGTGGGGCGCTGGAACAGGAAAGACTTTATTGGTAACAAATACTAATACTACCTTCCTGGCGGCAGCTGCATGAGGTCGCACGGTCTACACCACTGCATGGTCTACAATATAGGTATAATTGGGTTGTTATAACCTTGAAATCTGATCGTATTCAAAGTTATATGGGCTTTCTCACAAGTGCAAACACGACTATGATACGATATTCCAACATGGAATGCCAGTGCCTATCTTCCGGCTTCATCATCAGACCTTGAAACCTAATTGTGGCCAAAGTTCATTACAAGACTTTTGTAAGAAATCCAAAACAGCTATGATACGATTTTCCATTATGAAGTTCCAGTTCATTTCTTCAGGCTCCATCAACAGACCATTTTGACAGTACCATATTATTGTATTCTCATCAGAACTACATACAGCTGCCAATTTTCACTACGCTAAGACCCTTGGAAGATGGTTAAATTAGTTAGCTTAGATTCCATTACATAGTTACATACACGACGACCTAATAAAAGCGTGTTAAAAAGCAATAATTTTCATCTATTCTGAGTATATTAGTAGATCACTATTGTCTGTTCCATTATTCATAAGGTAATCTCTAAGTTCAGAGACGTTTCTAGTTATTCCACAAGGCGAAACGGTGATTACCCGTATAATGCGACTAAGTCCTTTCTGATACCCGCGTAATATAGACAGAAATTGGGCAACGTCTGTGCATAAAGGGAAACCTTTTGGCAACGTATAGATATCATTCATGAGTATTACCAATAGAATACTCTATCTAAATCATTCATCTGGTAATCTGGTATTAAGAGTGATAAAGATCTCAACGTTAATATGAGTAAAAAATTTAGAAATATATTCATGAAAGTATTCTTTCGAAAAAGCTAGACGAACAATCTGTTACACCCAGTGACAAAAAAAAACACTCAAACAGAACTACAAAATATCTAATATACTTAAAATTTTACCAATACTTGTACAAATATCAATATGAGTAGGTATGGTTGTGAAACTGAAAGTAATAAAATTCAATTCAACACCGAGCAACACCTCTTATAAACAGTCGATATTCGCCATGATTCACATCGTTCGCATCGGAAAAAATATCAACCCTCCATCCGAACTTCATTGGCAAACAATTCGGCCGTGCTGGGGAGTGTTACCGACACGGGCTGGGACAAAAAAAATGAAATAAGCTAGTCGACAACGCACGCACGGAAAACACGACGGGGACTTCCGCTCGCATGTGAAATAAAATTCACTATTCCGATCCGACATCAATGCGCCATGCCATACGGTGTCTCACATACACTTATGGCAGAATAAACTACACCCAGCCACGACCCAAAACAATATTCGTCGTTATTGCGTAAACTCGTCCCACATTGTTCGCGGTAACGTAGTTCCGAACGTCCGTGTCGCTCGTAAATCATGTAGGTAATTTAAATTTTGTCATTAGAGCTAAACTTATGTTATTTTGCACCGAAACGTGCACCTGTGGTGAGAGATAACATGTAGTATAAATCAAAATAATGGCATATGAAGAGGAAACGTGTTGCAGTTGGCGTACATACATGAACCTATTTAAACTAAGTCGGTAAAATAAAATAGTAGTTTCAGTTTTTGTCATTTAATTTCCGACATAAAAGCAGGTATTATTTGCGTATGTGTACACGTCGTGGAAAACAGTGGGACTGTATTTAATCGCTTCATTTAACAGTGTTCACGTGTGCAGGGCCGGGAGTGTACAATACATGCGGGTCGGGTGCGCTGCGTTTTATAGCCGGGCCATGTATCAAAGTTTCGCGAGCGAGCGGTCTGAATATCTACCAAGAATCAGGACCTCCCGTCGACAATACACGACCAGACTTTACGGTGAAAATTCACAAAACTTTGTTTAAAATTAGTTTGTGTATACCTTTCTGGTGGGTAGTAACTGAACTCGCGATTGTACGAGAAACAACGGCGGTACCAGGTATACAAGTACAAGATTTTGTTGTAAGTACCGTGATATCATCTTGACTTAGTGCAATTCACGTTACATAAGCCTAATCTCAGAAAGTATGGAAGCATAATGCCGGTACCGTTGTAGTATGAAAAGTAATTGTATTCGAGTGTTTTGTTCCTAGATAACAAAACATGTGCGCTGGGTGGAAAACAACGAGAAATATCAGTACCAGATAGCTTACTAGGTACATTGTTAAGAGAAGTTGTGGTCAAACTTGTTCTGGTATTAGCTTTTATTTTATTTCTGGTATAAGTATTCATTTGCAAAGATTGTACCTACCTATGCATCTAATCAAACTGATGGTTGCATCATGTAGCTAAAAAGGTTAGGCGTCGTTATCTTCATTTCACGTTACTCAGAACCGTATTTGTTTTAATTATGATAGTAGGCAGATGTACGGAAAAATGTATAAAAGCAAATAACGCCTTAAATGACAAACATAATACGAAGAATCAAGTCAACTTAGAAATAAATTTGAAATTAAATCCCAACAATAATAACTATTGTGAAGCACCTTAATCCTGATGAGACAACTCGAATCTAATTAAAAAGATCTTCAGTGTCGTACTTGGAAATATTATACAAATCTCAAAACACGAAGTCTGATACAACTGGATATAAGGCAATTTAGTTATTATTTCCATAGAAATAAGATTCAGAGACGTGATAAGGATGAAGTAGGCATTGTAAGCTGCCAAGAACAGTAACGGAGAGAACGCCAGTGGAAAGGCAAGCGCTTGAAGCGATGTAGCCATAATTTGCGTCGTTTCATCAGAATTACTGAGCCCGCTCGAGGTAATCTTCACAAAACTTCATTTTAGTCAAGTGAACGCAAATTATATCTCTTTGAGAATGTATAGCTACTAAGTTTTGTGCTTACCTATTTGCCATGATACGGTCCTCTTTCAAAACTTTTCGATAAGTTAATAGCTTAATATTTTTTATGTTCCCCGATATGTACGAAGTTTTATAAAAGTTAGATAGGTAGATGAAATATTTACTTTCAAGTTACGAATAACGACGTCTTTGAGAGCGAAACATTTCGTAAATCAAAAACGATATTGAATTTTCCTAAATTGATGTTGCTTTCCGCTCATTGCTGTAATGAAACACGCTGTATAAGACGCGAATTCATATCAGATAGGTACTTATGTTTATTTTCGGCGATCAGTAAAATCATCTGACTACTATCTAAGATTTAGAAATAATGCAGTCTTCAGATAGATATTATTTTTGTCAAAACATGGACACAACAACATCGAGCTAGCATACAATAGTACGGAAAAGAAATCTATAAACAATTCACGTCCACGTGATTCTCACCAAGTATATCACAAAACCACAAAATAAGATTACCAAACGTTTTCAACGTATTCGAACTACGTTGGCCAGTTTTACGTTTACGACTGTTGCACTAAATAAAACCGTAATACAAATTCTCAATCATCAAAAACCAAATAAACCTTATGTCAACACTTCAGAATACAATTTCCTTTGTGGTGATTTATGTACTGGTATAAAATAATAAGAATCGAGTTAGTAGTAAAACTAGCATATACCGAATATACTTTAAAATTTAGTACTGTAGTATATTTGAGTCAGGTTTGTGAAAACGATAGATCTTTATAAAACATTCTGCTATAAAAGCGCATCTTGGCATAAGTTTGAACTTATAACCTGAAGGGCACTTACTGGAATACCAGGCGAACAAGTTGCAGACGCGGTTTAGACAGTTTTTATCTAACAGAACGTGATTCAGATTTGAACATGATGATATCTAAGAGAACGTCAGGCTGTCTGGCCGTTCCGTCTTGCAAGCTATATTTTTAAACTATACCAAGAATATCTTGGAATACGCTAAAAGATAAATTGTTTAACATAGTACAAAATCAAAAAGTACTACTACACTCTTCAAAGGATTGGTATTCCAGAAAATTCCAAAGTTTACAAAACGAGTAGTCCTTGGTCACTCAGCAAAATATATGCGAGTTTCCAGAATAGTAACCCTTAAAGCGTGAACATGTGCTACATCATGTACATTGTAGCAACGTAAGCGAAATTCATCGCACATTGTCGAAGTTCATCTATAATGAAACTGTTATCCTGACGTCGCTCGTGTTTTCTTTGTACTATAGTTTAAAAAGGCCCACTTTGATCCCCTTAGATCGGCAGAGGACCAGTAGCAACAATCCTAACTATTCACGATAAAAGGGGTTAAACTAAAAATAGGCATCTACATAAACCTCTGCGAAGGATTTTCAACGAACGTGTAAGGAAGGGTAAGATATTGTTAAAGATCGTATGTAACGAGACAGTTTCTTATAAGAGAACTATCCTGGCAGCATTATCGAGCATATGGTGAAGTTCACATTGATAAAATGGCGTCCCACAATTGATAAAAATCCTCCATTAAAACTGAGCTCCACAAACATCAATAATTCATACCATCAATAAAAGCTGTTGACGAAATGAGTTTTAAAATTTATATCTCATTTTGTTTTATAATTTTTCAAAATTAAAACTTCACAAACTTTTATGCCCCGCTTTTGTTTTAAAAATACGTGCTGTACTTTTTAGGAAGCTTTTGAGTTATTTTGAAATTCACAGTGAAATTAATAACCTTCTGTTTGTTATGCGGATAATGACTTCGTCTTCATACTTTCGTTTGATCGGTGTTAATTCATAGTTTAAGTGAGAAATTAATAAGAGATTTGAAAATACAACTGCACAAATAAAAAGGGAAACACAAATGCCACCATAAACACTGGTTCTTGGCACGATATTCCGGCCAGCGAGGTACATTTTGCACTTAGTTGTGGCCAAAGAAGTGGAATTTCTGCACAGAAATTTAGCAGTAAGCTCCACATTGCGTACCGCTAGATTTCTTTAATTTGTCCCTACAATATTGTATCTAAAAAACAAGTGTTTCCGTGAGTAAGTAAGCGCGATAAAACTGTCTCCTGCAGTAGCTCAAGGAAATAAAGTTTCTCATTGAAAAGGTTTATTCATTCTAGATTATAGAATCATTTTACCAAAAGATGCCATCTTATTGCAATGCGCAATAATTTAACTT
Source organism: Euclidia mi (assembly GCA_944739405.2). Classification (NCBI taxonomy): domain Eukaryota; kingdom Metazoa; phylum Arthropoda; class Insecta; order Lepidoptera; family Erebidae; genus Euclidia; species Euclidia mi. The sequence goes on from OX123190.2 coordinate 57,733,139, forward strand.
GAGATCTCTTTCTCTCTAAATCTGCTCTGAAGGCAAAAACCCAAAAAAAAACAACGAGAATCTAGCTGTTATAAATAATTATATTCACACATGTACATCTACATACATAATACATGTATAGGTATCCACACACTCGTACTTATTAACTTATTCATGAAGCTTTAAGGTAATTGTCATATTTACTCCCCGGCTGAAACTTACTCTAGCGTAATCGCGCTCGCTTCGGCATAATTAGTGTTCTCAATATACTTTCAGGTATAACCTTACGCTCAAATTGTAGGTCGATTTAACTTGCCGCATTAATATCTCAAATTATAAAAGCCAATATTCTGAATTAAATTCTTAGACGCAAGTTGAGATGGAACAATTATTTTGATGGCTTTATGCGTTGAGTTTATTGTAAGTATATTTCTTTGGATACCTGTAAAGCTAAATCCACAACTTATAAAGTTATACACAAGCTAACTCTATTTGACTTCTATCAAAATCTAATTCGAATATTTTTGGTTGATGGCCTGTAATTACTTTTTGCGGGATTAGATCATGACTAAACAGTTTGGGACATTAAATTATACTGAGTAATTTGTCAAAGCAAATATTAAAGTAATCGCGACACAAAATATTTACTGAGACAGAACATTGCTAGTTTAGAAATAAATAATATTAAATAGACTGCCTCGTTGGTCTCGCGGCATAAATGTGCGCGTGGGATTGAGAGGTCTCGAGTTCGATTCCGGGGTCGGGCAAAGTGTTATTGGGTTTTTCCGTTAGGAAATTCTCGGGCAGCACGGAGTCTGGTAATATGTCCGGTACGGCAATAGGCTCGCCCCCTATTACGTGGGACCAAAAAATTTATGGCGAAATGTGGGTGTAATAATTATTACCTTTGCCTACCCATTCGGGGATACAGGCGTGAGTCTATAAAAAAAATACATATATACATAGACTCACGCCTGTTTCCCCGAAGGGTTAGGCAGAGGCATATTAAACGCCCACTTTTCGCCAGTGTAAAAAAATATATATATATATATATATAAAATAAATTTTTTTTTTTTCATTTTATTTAATGTAGCCTACGGTAGCATTACATAATTTACATACCTTCGGCTCACATTCAGCCTATTTTAGATCAGAGTGACGTCTCTTTAAACACAGTTTACCCTTTTTAGGGTTCCGTAGTCCACAAGGAACATTATAGTTTCGTCATGTCCGTCCGTCTGTCCGTCCGCAGCCTAGCTCAAAGACGCCTGGTGCTATAATGCAACAAAACTGTAGAATAAAATTTAGGAAAATATTTTTTTAAGCGTATCTCCCCTACATATATAGTGGGGTTGATTTTTTTTTTTGGTTGAGTACCCCATCATGTGGGCATATCATTGGATAGGTTTTAAAAAAATATTATAAGTTTGCTCAAATCATTTTTCGATCAAGTGATTGGTTTGTCAAATATCAAGCTTTGAAGTGAAAAAAATTGTTAGACTCAAGTGTCCCCCCCTCTGCCGGCTAAACTATTAATTTGGAAGAGGTGGAAATATCACAAATGTCGTACATAATATATAACGAATTTAAAAGGAAAACTATCACGGCTAAGTAGATATCACTAGTTGACGAGTAATCGTCGGTTAACTTATAAATACCTATGTATTTCTGTGAGTTTACATTGGGCGCGCTGGCTTAATCGTAAAGATATTCGTACTTTGGTATGTAATGTACTACGGTACTACGTAGTATAGTAGTAGTATATCTTGGGAACCACATTTTATGTTAACAATACATAACTGGATACATACCTAGTATTTTTCTAAACAAAACTTAGGTTCTTATAATAATGTTATTAAAATTATTTTTTCAGCAAAATTTACAGTCGGATTTGTTGTACATTAATACCCTTTGCAGCAAGTCATTATGGGCAACTACGGAACCCTACATTGCGCGTGACCCGACACGCACTTGGCCGGATTTTCTCTCTCTGTTTGGTTTTCTTTTTTCCTTTTAACCTAGTTTGCCTTAGACTAATGTTATGTCAATACAAATATATTTTTACGAGTATTTCTAGTAGACGCTTAATTACCTAGCAGAAAATGTTAGATACCTTCAAGCACGGCACATACGATTCACATGGCATACACAGTCAATATGTGCTAGTGGAAAGCGCAAATAGAAGGGAAGAGCAAACAGATGTGACGCCACGAACAGTACGTGTACTGTTGATACTAGTACCCATCGAAAAATTCTAGGAATTAGAATAAAGTTCTTTCTTTTTGACTAACGTATTTTGTAGGACAGCTATACAATGTTGTGATGATTATATTTTTGTGCTCCTTTGTGAGCGACGATGGAAGTATGTAGAGGTAAGCCATAATTATGATTTTATGACAAAAAAAAAGCAAAAAAAAACAACCAGGATTAGCACAACCATCATTGCATTACATCTTTATGACGAGCTTAGATAATAACACTTTTTCAATAAAGTTTGACTAAAGTAAATAAAATGAAAATTAATATTAGGTATTATTATACCCAAGCATGGTATTTTTATATTCGAGTTTAACTGTAAGTAGTTGAATTATTGCTTTGATGAAATAGAAATTATATAATTATGGTGAATTTGAATACTTGCAAATCTAGTTACTAAAACTTACCAGGGCAAGGCATGCCACATTTTTGAATCCAATATAGGTATTCTTGTACCCAGCGTTCACATTTCCTATGTGTATTAATCCCATACTATTTACAATAATTCAAAATTACAACAGCGGCTACAGAAGGTGTACATTATGGCGTTACAGTAAATATGGTATTTAGTAAGCAGGTTGGAGTTTCCGACATAAATAATACATATTTAACTTACTTTCTAAATTGTAAAACTGAAGTGACTGACTAATTGGTTTAAAGTAAATTAGATGCCAACCCCTCCGGGCAACAGGCGTGAGTTTATGTATGTATGTACCTAAATTAGATGCTTAATAGTGACAGACTTATAACAATATTTATTTTATTTAGCGTATGACATTGTTTGTTCGTGGTTAAATAAAAATTCTATAATAATATTATATGCATCATATAACATATAAATAAAATAAAATTAATAATGCAATATCGTGATTGCTATTATCTATACAGTTACGGCTGAAGAAAACTGCGTTCAACTGGTCTTGTACTAAAATTATAAGGGTAGGTACGTAGTTTAAAATTTCCTTCACTATGACTGATAATTATAAACCTAACCTGATTACTTCTCTTGATTGAATAAAAAATAAGATGATTAGGTAGGTAAGGTTTGAATTTTCGGCCCCGTGAATATACGAAACGTACGTAAATATTTACGAGAAACGGTTCGGTAAATCGTTTCGCGCGGGTATACAAAATCGGCAATATCTAAACATGAAGGTGCAAGTTGTTAAAAAAACTTGAGCCGCACTCGATCAGCATACATGAAAAAACAACAGACATCCAGGGATGCGATGATATCGATGAAATTGGGAAACCCTCGCAAATTCAGTTTAAATACTCACGTCCGGCTTGTAACTAGTACGAACTGGATAACTACCTGAAAACAAGAAATAAATACATTTAGCAAGCAGTCTAATTTACATTTAATTTTATACTGAATACGGTATATTTTTTAACTTTTATTTTAGCCATGAATTTTTAGGTCCCACGTTATAGGGGGCGAGCCTATTGCCGTACCGGGTGTAATATTACACCTCTGCCTACCCCTTCGGGGATACAGGCTTGAGTCTATTTTAGCATTCAACCAAACCAACAGTTTTTATAAGTGTGTACTAATAAAAAATGTTGGTATCTTAAGTACAAGACTCTTATCTATAATTTGAATGACATTTCCTCGCACGAAACAACATTATAAAGATTGCACGCGGACTTTTCTTACAATCTACATGGTACATATTAATATACTTTCAGTAATGAGAGAAATTTAAAAATGGGTGAAAAGCACACCACTTTCATGTGATCAGAAAATATCATGTACATATTTCCACATACAAAATGAGTGGGAAATTTGTAGCTACGTTCTGATAGCATCCAATTTTATCCAAAACAGCTTCATGTGAATCCGCATTGAGCCAGCAACACCAACACCATTATGCTAAATGGAATAACGGAGGTATCGATGCTGTTGTGAGGTCCGCACGTTCTTGATGAGATGACACTCGTTTTACGACCGACCATTCGCAATCCGACGAGATGCCTGACGCAAACGCAACATCTAGTGTTTATGTTTTTGTTTTACTATCCATACGTGAGGTGTTCCACATTGCAATAAAGTTCTTATGCATGTACTAAGGTTCTGTTTACATGAGATTGCTGAAACATGTCGCGATTTTTAGCATCTGTCCCGAATTCCCCATTATTTTATAACGTATTCTTCTATCGTAATCCACAAGTTTTCTCAGCATGTTTGAATAGTTAAAAAGTTTCTAAGATATAGGAACTATCTTTCGGAACTACGGAAAAATTTTATATCAGCAATTTGACGTCAAAGAAGCATACAGAAAATCTCGGAGTCGGGTAACTTTGAAAATACTTGCTTGTTAGAATGAAATGGTATTATTGCAGTTTGGAGAGCACTCTGCCGTGAACATTGGAGTTACACCGACTGTAAAGGGTAAGAATGGTATGATTATGGTTGCCATTTCTGGAAGACAAATATACATTCTTTACTACATTATTTACATTACATATACATTCTCTACAATAGATTTAGGTGTATGCCGAAAAATATGTACTAACGAACACTTCAAGGCTGTGTGACACACGGTAGCATCATTTGTAACAGCAAAGGTTGCGTGTCCCATTCTGCATAAGCGAGTCCTACCACGCCCGAGCGAATGTCCCGAAATTCTGACGTCACATTTCCGGGCCGGCGGCACAATTTAGTTACGGAAGTAGTAGTAAGGCACTGGCCCCGTCCGGCCGATATTACCGCATGACCACTGCCGACCCCGTGCCTGCTAATCTTATTTTTGTTAACACGATTCCGCATTGAACTCTAGCTTTTTGTCTTTTATTTCTATGAGCTGGATAAATATTTTTGTAACATAATATCCAATCAAATATTTTAGCGCCATTCTTTATTTTAAAAAGCAACAATTTCTCACTATTTCAGTATATTCATTTGGTATGGAAACACCTACTTATTTTGTTCGCTATAATTCAACATAACTAAAACGAAATATCCGTCGCTACTTGTATTATCGTCACGGTAACTAAATAGTAATTAAAACGGTACCTACTACTTTTTGATAAGGCATAACTGAATAAATACAGTACGAAACACATACCATTATTCATTTTGTGGATATTTTAGTGATTTAAGTATACGTACTTTAGCATTTGCGGTTGCGTAATTTTTCATGATTTATACAGCTGCGTATAAAGTTCCATTTGCGTGCCTTGGCCTTGAAGATTTTATGTAGTCTATGAATACATATTTTATAATAATTATAATGTGTTTCGGATTTTATTTTCACATAATGTGTGTATGGTTTTAATTACATGTACAATACACAGTACACGTGCGATGTTTTTATTTCTACGTAACAGTTGACTGGTAATAATTTTATTAACTATCGGAATTGAATAGGTTAAAGAGGCAACAGCATAAATTCGTGAGGTTAAGGAGCGTTACCATGCCAAAATTTTTGATGCGGGAATGAACACAAAAGTTCTCCGACATATTAACATTTATTGTAATTTGTTTGTAAATAGTGGTATTAAAATTATATGGATAGCTGACTTCTACAGTAGAAGTCGACTTGCCATAGGTATTTTGAGTTAAATCTTTAAAGACATTTAAATTCAGCATGATTATGATTTTTACACAACTAGAAGTGTGTTTTCTGCTAAATTCTCTTAATCCTAAACCACCATAAAACGGACAGTCGAGACAAAGATACGGCGCGGCGTAGCCAAACTTCACCAATACATAAGTATTAACTATTTTGTCTGTAACTAATCTGCATATTTTACGTGGATTTGCCATACTCGTATGTGTACTGTAAGTGTGTGAAATTATGCCTATGGTAGTCGAGTCATTAACATTTTTTATACACTTTACATCGTCAGAGATTTCGTGTATGAAATTAAATGCCTCACGGCTTTTGTAAGGATTTTCCGGTCAATCATGAGTCATCGGAGCTCGTACTTTTTGGTGACGTCAGATATAAATACTTCGAGCAAAAACTCTATAAAGCATATTATATACGTACATTTTTGTTTAATGCAAATTTTCTCAAACCATTTGTAACCTTTATACTAGAGAAAAACTTAACGGATCTGAATTGTGTAGATACTCTGAACACATATTACAGGTGTAACTCAAAAATATAAGACTACATACCTCATCACGTTACACTTTAAAGAAGCTAAAGCTTAGAATGGTATTAGTGTTTCTGCTCGTATTTATTTCTACAATATTTCTCAACATTAATGTAAATTTATATGTGAAATTCAAAACTACACACGATTCCCTCAACTAATATATGAGATGGACAAACTGAAATAGGTAACAAATACGGCGTCACAATACTCAATAAATTCGCGCATTACATACTTCTAAAGCATTATAAACAATGCAGTCAATACTAATACGCTGCAGTATACACTTATCAATATTATTCAACGATTTATTCGGTCCAAGTTTGCGATATTGCATAAGTTGTTTTAGGTCACTCGGTCACGGTTCTCGTTAACTGACATTTCGTTTATATTAGACTAATATCTGCGTCATTATGTCCTGCTAATATCGAGCCGCTTATTTGAGTAGACGATATTTTATTAATATTAAAATATTGAATTCAGTTTGCATAAATTGAATTAGAATTTAAGCAGTCTATTATTATATTCACTAGGCTATCGCTGCCAAAAACTCGTTATTTAATGAACTAAAAGTTTGACAAAATTGAAAAAGTGTCAAAAATTATTTTTACGTATTATATAATAATAATCAAACAAGACCTTGTTAGGTTACAAATCATTATGGAATTGCGAATGTCACGTACAAGGTTGTCTCAGTACTGATGAATCCTATTACTCGGTAGTAAGGTGTGTTATTTTACAATAAATTATTTAATATTTTACGACACGTTCTAACGTTAATAGTGGTATTTCCATGCTACCAAGCATTATAAACTAGTTACACTAGTCAGATAGATGAACCGATTAGTCACCATTATGTCAAGACAACAATATTAAGGCGCTGTGCTAAGCGACTGTTTTGGTAAATGAGGGGGTGAAGCAGGGGAGGTGAAGGGAGCTTAGCTCCGTCTACTGCGGGGCGCCCCCTTCATTCTCGTCGTGTGCGGCCGTATTCTGGCGACATCCGTATTCCAATATTTCAAAATCGCAAGCAAAACGTTTTAGCATATTCAATTGAGATACTGATATTAAAATTTATATTACATACATCAATCTGTTTGTACAATATAGGCATAGCGCAATTTTTGTTCTCAGTGCAGCCATGAGCAAAACTGGTTTACATTAGACGTTATAGGTATTAATAGTTGACGAAAGTAGGTAAATACCTACGTGCCGTAAGATGTTCAAAACAATTATTTCAGTTCCATGTATGGAGAGGCCATTATTATGTTTGTTTTGTTTTTGTATAAAAATAGTGAAGCAGTTCATAGAATACCTACATCTAATTCCATTCCTGTCAGTTTTCAAATCTGTTTTGCAATAAATTGGCTGTGACATACGGGCGGACAGACAAACAGACATTGCGAATCTATAAGGGTTCCGTTTTTACAATTTTTGGCTACGGTACCCTAAAAAACACAATACTGCTCTACTAAGCGCAAAAGCCGTATTTCAACTAAAGCGAGTTACGAGATAGTTGAAGTTTAGTAAAAGTTGATTTCTTTTATTTATTTAAGGATGTTCATTGTTATTATAGGTATAATTATTATGGTAAAGGTTTCGAAATACGTCGCCGTTTTTAGGGGTTGTGAGTGATTGGAGAGAGAGGAGGGGAGGTCTTGAAACCCCCCTCACCATTTTCACTTGCCGGAAATACTTGGTTTCCTCTGAAAAAAAAAATCTCCAAACATCGGTGTCATGGCACTGCTAACATCCACATTCATCACACTAGTTTAATAAACTAAGGTTGACGGAGCCCTGCGAAGGGCTCCTATTTTCGGATTAAGGGTCAAAAGAGAACCTAACATAACCTATTTAGTTACTTATTACAGTCGCACCTAACCCTAGGCACTCGAAAGCAATGACGCACAAATTTGACATTAGCTGTCAATATGATCATTCCAAGATGGCAGTTTTGCGTTTCGTTTCACGGTTTTCACATAAAACATAAAATAGACATTTGTAAAACTGTACTAAAGTATTAAAACTACGTTCCGTTTTGCATCCGTTCGAAGTATTAATGAAATTTTGGAAATTGTTTAAAAATATTTAGACGCAACTCCGGCAGCCAAAATTACTATTAGGTGATTAAAACGAACTACCTTAAGCCCCCTACACTACCAATACCCTCAAATTCAGGCGACTTGTTTCGAAACCCAACCCATTATTATTTTTCAAAATAGATGATACATCAAAAATATATGTGGATATACCTTATTCATGAGATACTGCTATGTCGCTTAGAAAATTATAGAATTAGAATTTGTGTTACTGTTTTTTCGTTAGCTGTCGTCATACATGTTTGTATGGAAAAATATAAAAAATTTCTTTCGCTTCAAACATGTGTTGTTTCAAAGAAAATAAATATTAAAAGATATTTATTTATATTCATTTATAATTTATTAACGAAATACAGAGTTTACAGCTCATAAAAAGTTAGCTGTCTGCTACAACCCGGCAGGTTTTCTTTATTCTCATCGAATGTTAAAGGCAGTGTGTGAGGTGATAAGACTTATTATTTGCTGTTGCTCACGAGGCACAGTTTCATTTACTTTCCTTTTACGGCTTGGTATTGTAGAAATTTCAAGCACTTATGAAACATTTTCCTCTCCGTGATCTCGCAATGCCATTCGTTGAGCTTGACGAGAATCAACAATTTCAGGCAACTGCCAATTCATATAAAACGCCACAAGCTTCTCCCAGAAAACATCATCTCTTTCTATAATTTCTATTTTTAGTGGTATACTTTCGCCACTCCACACAGCAAATAAACACTTTTGTTTGCGTGTAACGTGGCGTTGCCCCTGAATTTGGTAATAACAATTATGTTTAGACTAGTCAGTTCACTTTTTTATAATGTTTCCATATTTGTATTTTATTTGCTCTTATACTATTCTCCAGGCCATTCTTATATGCAACTTTAGAACATTAAATTTCCACAATCGTGTTTGGACCTATTAATCCATCTGGCGTGGCACCAATAATCGAATAATCCACAAGGCTCGATTGTTACATTTTCTTGCTTCGCCAGTTGTTGCAAAGCCAGTTGTTCATTTTAGATTCCATGCGCAACTGATTTTACATTGCAAATATTTTATTTGTGCAAAATATTTTTTACTAAGTTGGCTTTACTGCTGTTATCTCTTCTTTTTACCACTATACAAAAATTTATATCTGCCAACATATTCTTACGCAATTCGAACCAGTCACTGCTATCCCTCTTGTAATTTTTGCTTATCACTACGGAATTTGAGTCAAATTTGTTAAAAAAATTGTTTGGCATTTCTTGGCTAGCTTTTGAACAGATCGTGTTAGGAATGACTGCAGTCAAAGGTGTGTAAGACGTTGCAGAACTGTTATCTTTAACTTCACTGTAATTACAATAATGATAATTAGTTACGTACTTTATTATTAAAAAATCTTAATATATAAAATCCTTGCGTTACTGACTGACTGACAGACACGCTACAGCCGAAACTATTGGGCGCAGGAAGCTGAAATTTGGCATGTATGTTCCTTGGGGACCGTAGGGGTGCACTAAGAAGGGATTTCCTGAAATTCCCACGGGATCGGCCAAAACGGGTAACTTTTAAAAAAATGCAGGCGTAGCTGCTGGCGTCCTCTAGTACTATATATTGTGTTATAGCAAACAGAGAAGTCACCTTCTTACTTATAAATGATTGATATTAGAAATTAAAAAGATATTAGATGTTCTGAAACATACCTAATAGTTTATGAATAATCAAAGTTTTACCCGATGTACCTAAAAAGGTTTATGTTCAAAACACAATAATACAACATTCGTTACCGCTTGTGTGCGGATTGCGGAGCGCCATATTAGCGCTGTCATCATTATTGTTCGCCGTGGCGGCATCTTAGCGCTCCAGGCGCTCTGACAAGCTAATGGATTTGAAATATAGGTACATAAAATGATTCGATTTTATGTTATTACTCTTTCAAAAATTGAAAACTGTGGCAGCTATGTATTGTGAGAATAATTTGTATAATTATATGATGCATAATCGATAATATATAAGTAACATAGTTAGTCATAAAAGACTCTTATGAAAATAATTTGTGTAAAAATGTTACATATTTCATAATCACTTGGCCATGGATGAATTTCTATTTTATTACGACGCTTTCTTGTACAAATCCTTCGTAGAACTTCATTTCTCTAATTGTCCATATTTTATTCTTCTAATTATATATTTATAAGCACAGAAACAATAACACATTAAACGCAACAAGAGTATAAACTTAGGTCCTAATTATATGTGCCCATAGTTACATGAAAAGCCTATTTGATTCAAAGTATTCAGTCTATAACATAAAACATGAAATTACGAACTCAAATCGGCGTATTATAATAACAAACAGGTTTACGTAAAATTTCGTGCAGCGGAGACGCGAGCGACATGACCTATCTCTCACAGGGCTCATAGCCGAATGATGAGGTCTGGGCGGGGCGTAAACTAGCAACTGACACTCAGTACACCGCTTATGCTAATAAGGTTTAAATTGCTGAAGCGTTTGATTTTGATGGGATCTACCGAGCGTCAAAATCATAGACGTTTGGCAGATTTTATTTAATTTTACAAAATATACAGGTATAATATGAAAATAAATAAGGTAATTCTTTAGTTCATTAGATTTCCTACAATATTATCAAAAAAAATACGACAGCTTACGATCAAAATATTGCAAACAGTGAGACGAAAGATTATTTTCTGCCTCGATTTTGTGATTTTTTTACCGTGATTCTATTTGACGTACATGAAAAATTCTTTCAAAAGTCTTTTGTTCAGACTTTTGACTTTAAGCTCTAATTTTTGCTAGTTTGTAATATGTACCGTTATGGCTAGATGCGCGACGAAAAATTAGGCGTTTCACGGCTTCTGAGGTATAACAGCGCCTTAACTAAGCCCATCACTTCAGTAAAACTGCTTCTATAAAATACGGACGTGAGAGAGCAACGCATTTTCAACAATAGTTTTCAGAAAATGACGAGAAAGGGTTCGTCATCTCAGCCGATAGAATTCCACTGCTGGACGTAGGCTCCCCAAGGCGCTCCACATAGGCCAAGGAAATTAGACCTAAAAAAATCCATGACATACACGATATAGACGATCCAATATCTTGCGTATTCTGAATCATTCTAACACTATCCCAATTATTGGACGTCTTTCGCCTCAAAACAAAATACCCACTTTCTAGTTTTACTTACTGACATAATATGGTTTTACGTCTGACAATGTATGAGCTAAGTTGTACGTAATAATAGTGCAATTAAATAATTCGTATGACCGCAACGGTTAACCCACATCAAGTGAACGAATCAAGGCGAACCGCTGTGTCGTCTCCGACACCGACTTGCTAAACTTTGAGCCCGCGTTACTTGTTACGTGGCGTAATAATACAAGTTTTGTTTGAACAAAATCGTGTTTACGATTATTGTGGTAATCCATTTGTACAGTTTAGGATCATTTTCAAGTCTAGGGCGATCATGGAAAAGAAATATTTGTGTCCATACGACTCACTTTATATTTCTAGGTATAAAAAACATTAATAGCTGAAAATGTAAAATATTAATTCAAATTCAGTGACATTCAGCTACAGTGGGACTCATAAAAAAAAATCAAAACAAATATAAATTATGAAATGTGAGAAACACACTGTAGAAAATGAAGTAGTCTTTAATATTTGGTAAGGAAATAGACTCTCACTTAGACCATACATTTTCACTGGCAACTTTCTTATAAAAAAGCAAATCTAGTGTTTGTCTATAATCCCATCGGTCAGCCAGATTCTCAAAAATAATGATTTACAATCAATTAAAGATTATGATCGTTAACTTTAGATTCACAATCATAGATTTACCTTTCTAATTTAAAGTAAGTAGGCAACACGGTTGCTTTCTTTTAGACTGCTCTGTGATATTATGTGAACATGGTTTAAAGTGGCAATTAGCATTTTACCACCGAAATTTTAAAAACATGTTTGTTATTTAGATCAGCTATGTATACTGTACCGAGAATTTAGAATTGATTAACCTTATATGAATTTAAATTTGATTACATTTTCCACTTGGTAAATTGTATTGCACAACTATTAGTTCTCATTTGCGTACCTAGCCTACTTCTAATCAAGAGAGTTTTACTATATCGATATCTAAACCCCTAAACTGTTTTAGATAAATTGAGGGCTTAATTATCCAAATGATTACGGAAATTGTGCGAGCCGCTACAAATCAATAAAAACACACAAACATGAGGCCACGTGTAGTAAAATATTGAGCGGTTAGGTTAGATATCCCTACTAATATTATTCCCTACTAATCCCTACTAATATTATAAATTCGAAAGTGTGTATGTATATATGTATGTTTGTATGTATGTTCCGTTTTCACGCTAAAACGGCTGAACCGATTTTGTTTAAATTTTATATTAAGATAGATTGGACCATGGAGACGGACATAGGCTACCATAAGTTACAAAAAATTAACTGGGAAGGGTTGTAGGGAGGGTAGAAATTATTACGCACAAATTTACCTTTTGGAAGTAAGAACGCATGCGCTGTAATAATTGAGGGCGCATGTGCTATCGTATATCACTGTCAGTAGTGTCAGTACTGTCACATCATACATAATGTCATATTGGACACGGTGCTTACATTGTTCGCATATATTATTAGAAACTAATAATTACATAGGTACTACACTAAAACGGCTGAAACGATTTTCTCAACCTATATTATACTAGCCGTTTCCCGCGGTTTCACACGCGTCCTGAGGGAATTACTTCGTGTACCCGAAAAACCTAAATATCTTACGGACCCCTATTTTTCTAAAATAAAATATAGCCTATTTTACTCGCAGATAATGTAGCTTTCTAATGGTGAAAGAATTTTTAAAATCGGTCCTGTACTTTTTGAGTTTATCCATTACAACAAACAAACAAACAAAAATACAAAGGACAATGGCAGATCTCCATACATCGAAATGTCTGAAATTAAATTGAAGCGCACCGTAATAAAAAATATATAAAAAATTCGGCGTAAGTAACAGAGTCTATAAATTATTCTATTTTCACTCGGGAAACCCGGAAAAACAAGATATCGGTGTTTTAGTTTTTAGATAAGAATGAACAATGTAGGTACGTTTGAAATAACAAATGAAATTATGTCAGATTGACATCAAAACGCAGAAGTATTTGTAGCATCGAACTGTCACAGCCAAAGACAAAAGCAGAGCTGCACACATTTTAAATCGATTTTATGTGAAATCGATACAACATTAAAACGATGCTGTGACGTTTTTATTTGATTTAAAAGTTGTTTTGCTTCAAAAATGATTAGCTTATTGATATAATGTTAATTAAATATTAAATAACTGCTTTTTAATAATTATATTTTAATAATCGATACGGATAAAAAGCACTCTCGTCTATTCCTGTCACACCATTGTCTATGGCAACAATCAAATAATAAAGTAGTTACCTAGTTCGTAATCAATTGGAATGCTTTTTATCATCATAAAATACTCCAGCTTTAACGAGACAAAGTGAAAATATTAAAAATCGTAGAAAAATAAAACAATTTGTTTTGTTCATATGAAGTTTAAGGTCGCCACAACAAACTCAGACCGAATTCTGCCACTGTTCTTTTCCTTTTTATAATATTAATAAGTGTAGAAGTGTAGATGTAGAAATGCGAAAGTTTTCATAGATATACATATATTGGACATGTATTGGAACATGGCTTTGACATTTGCCTGTATGCAAGGTGATGTTATTATCCCGTCGGGGGGTAGCGAGGAATGCTTCGGTGAAACCCTACCCTCCGACACATGGGCACATGAGGAGCACGGGTTGGTTTTTAGTCAGTAAGAGTCTGACAGTCCCCTTCGTCCTTCCCCCCCAGGGCGAAAGGAACTCCATGAGGATTTTCCAACCCGACACCAAAAAAAAAGGTGATGTTATTATGTATCTTTCGGTAGATAATGTCATGGATACTCACCGAGTTACTTTGTACCCTATATTGTTTTCGAAGTCTTTAGTAATCAGAAGTGTCTTCACACAAATTGAGACTGAAAGTAGATTTGTCTTACCCCGAATTTAACGCTTGCGAAGCCGCGGGCAAAAGCTAGTCGTTTATAATTCGTGGCGGTAAGTCAATGTTGAACAAGTATTTTAATGAACAAACGTTGACTTTTTAGACACGGTATTTAATCCAGAACGTTATCGCATAAATAATATTACCTATTTTAATTATCTACTCTGTTTTAATATTAGATCTTTTTACGTTAACTGAGCTTAAATTTTCTCAATGTTTAATACTTATCCCATTACTGGTTATTATGCCTTTGAGTTTTAAGGTACCCACGTTTTCAGTTAGGTAATCTGTTTTATCTCTTCACCGTGTTACCTTGAACCTTAGCCAAGCTTAAAGCAATTATACTTACAAAGAGCAACGGCATGAATTTAAATAAACAAGCAAACTTAACTTACAAAACTTGCAGGAATTGCTCTAAATATTAAAGTTTGAAACTAAAGCAATACGGTACTTTAAACGGTGTCTTTACGAGTTCCTCGCTGTGCTTATCAAGTCAACGTGTCAAAACTTTGCACAAATACTAAATTACGCAGATAATATGTAGATATCGCAATTACAGGCTCGGCATTCGATGACGTCACATATTTGTAAACGGCTTGTACAAATATGACAGTGTGGAAGCTTTCATCGTGAATCACGAATTAACACTCACTTAGTTGATCGAAAAGCTGTTGAATTCAACGCTGCCATATTTGCATTGAAACCACGTTTACTCTTAGAGTGTTGTTTTAGGAAGTTGTAATTCGAGCCGTATTGTAGTGATTTTACAAAGCCTCAGCATACAGGTACACGTGAAGCGTAAACTATAATTTAGGCAAACTATTTCTAAAACATTAATTTCCCTTTAAGCCGCAAAGCTTTGCTTTTGAGTTGGGAACACTACCCGTTAGAATTCAAATGAATAAATAATAAACATAATATCAAAGGTTATCCTGGCCTAAATAGCCTTTTAATTTACCGCCAGTCATACACACAGATATGTACCAAAAATATTTAATTAAGTAACCCTTGGCTACGTCCATCCAAAAATTAATTTACAAAATGCTTGTCGTGAATGCTAAGTACACAAATTGTGCTTCCATATGTTTTTTTACAGGAGGTCGTCGAGTAGTGACTTAAAAGCACTTGACCTACAAAATTCTTGGACAATACCACAAACACTGCACAAGGAAGTTCCATTAAGGCGACAATACCGCGGATGTGTACCTGCCATGATCATAATATATGCCTGTGTACGTCTAAACTTAGGTGTTCGTACCTATTGTGAACGCACAATGTTATTAGCCTGACGCTGAGTGGGAACACATTCCCCTCCTTTGTTTTTGTCTTTGCAAATATTACGTCAAACTATATTACGTTTAGTTTAATATAAATAAATGAAACTACGAAGCCTTATAAATGTATTATACGTATGACTGATATTATGTTTGTAACTGATTGTAACAAAAATGCTCGAGACAGGCGATGTGATATCATGTATCACAATTTTCTAACTACATCACGAAGTGCATTTCGGGTTGAAGGTTGGTGACGAGCTACCATGTCCTGTGCTGAATCCAAAAAGTACAGGCCACGGCAGCGGCGTCGTCTTAACCTGTGAAATTCTTTAGGTCCCGCCATCACAATTTTATTCCAGATTCTGGTAGATTCTAAAGATTTCTTCTTTAACTTGAAGCCGGCAAGGCTGTTTTGAAGTAGGTCGACTTCAAAACTACTGCAAGTAATTATGCCAAGCTTACAATATTATATGGTATTCCATTTCTATTGCATCTAACGTAAAACTGTCTTAAAACACAAATCTAAAACTTATTCAACTAGCAAGTATGCCAAGTACGTGTGCACACAACACAATCATGAAATAACACAAAAAGGCTCGCACCAAAACAGTCGATTAACAAAAAAAGAAAAAGATTCATAATTAGTGACGTAAGTGGCAACTTGTATGTATTACAATCGGTTGCATTGGCAATTGCACAACAGTCGTATGAGGTCGCGACATGCAGCAATATAGGCAACTATGTGTATGCGCGCGCAATCACGCACCATCGGCTTTATGTGTATTGTGCAGTTGCATACTACGATATGATGCTAATCGGTTTGATAACCGGCTTTTAGTTGTTCGTTGCTTAATGATGTACGTTGTCTGTAATTTATAAGCATTGCTTAGTGTTGAAGAGTAGCATAAGATGTTATAAGAAAATATTATGTAAATAGGTGATGGAAGTGTATGAATTCATTAGATCTTAGAAATGATCTTGATCTTTTAAATGAGAAAGGTAAGTTTGATTCTGTTATGGTACGAAATGTCTTGTGATTCAAAATCAAATGGCGGTAACCTATTATTTTGGCATCGACTTGTGAGTGTGATACTCCTGAAGTAGTACTGCCTCATATTAGGCGTGTGTAAGTGACTTCTGTGAAAGCAATGATTGCTGGCTATTTATCAACAAACTGGCTCGGTAGTTTTGAAGAAATAGGTACATAATGCACAAGATGTAGATTTTTTCAAATGGGATCATTTTCGGAGCCTATATTTTCTGCTCGAACCTCATAAACAGTCAAAAATACTGTGATGTGCTTGCGAGGCCAAGTATGAAATCAGGCTCCGCAAAATATACATTTTCAAGCCGCAAACGCACTTTCACTTAGCAGATTTTTACTCAAATTATATTGCGTAGCTGAGAGATTATTTTGCAATTCATTATACATAGACCTTTAACTATTCAAAGTAGTTTACATCTACCCAAGTAGGCACTTTGCTTTTGTTGGTAGAGAGTAGGACAGGTGTGATTAATTATATTATTGTTAAGAAGTGAAAAACGTGCTTCAATAAACTCCTGATGCTCTTGAAAGACCTATCTTACGATCCTCCTCATTGATGAGGATTGTGATTGCCTAGCCGTTGATAAAAATTCTCGACCACAAAACATATTTTGGCGTGTACCTATACATCTAAATTGTCTTATCTCTGTGGAAAAGATTGCTATGTACAGCCACGCCAGATTTCAGCTTCTTAAAACCTAAAAAGTCGCCGTCTTACCTGTATTTAGTGAATTCCTTTGTAGCTTACTACGGGTGCTAACGTCATAACAAAAGATGGCTTATTAAATAAGATACACAAGTTTACATCATAATTACTAAGCGTAAAAATATACAATATAAGAATTTTATAACTATTTTTGCATGTGAAAAAACAACTTTTTCCTTCTAACAACATTTCGAAAAAATAAAGTTATCAACGGAAACAGAAAAGTATAATAATATATAAAAGTAACTTCACTGTTCTGCCATTGAACATATAATTACGTTTCTTTGTCTAAGGCTTTTTATTCATACGCCTAATATTTCCTCAAACGGTCGCTAATTAAATGTTCATCTGTTATTAATAATCTCAAATAAAAATGAATTTCGTCAAGTTTATTATCCACGGGTGGAATATTATTATTTTAAGTAAAGTCAATTTTCGGTGAATTGGTTTTACCTAAAATAATAAAATTATATTCAGTGTACGCAATTTATTTCCATGTAATGTTGAAATAATATTCCCTGATAAGTTTTCAATAAATTTACATTCTTGAGTGAATATGTCATTTATATGTAGGTCTCGTGAGAACAGTACTTATAGATTAAACTGTTTGCTTAATGACATAATAATATTATTCATCATCATGAGCCTTATATATAAAATGTCCCACTGCATTTTTTCACTGATATAAACACAACGAGAATTTCAGTCGGCATAACACGAAAAAAAGAATTCAAGTAGGAGCAGACATCTAAGTCGGCGTCGAATTAATAGGTGTTGTATTTATATAGCGAGTAGCGAGAAAATTTACACTAATAATATTAGGAAGAAATAGCCTAGTTTGCAGGAATCATGTCTTATTTCGAAGCATGTTCAATAGTCGTTGCAGTATGAGTTTCTACTTAGTAGTTACCTATTCTGTAGCAGTTGGATGCGTTCTGAGAAAGACTATTCATAGCAAATTCTCTGTGATATTCATCGATATTTTAGTGAAAGACATTGCACTACATTACGTGAAGACAAATTATATAGACCTATAACGAGCTTATAAACTTTTTAATTACCATTTCATTAACCGTAGGCCGTTTAATATCTATTCAATAAACCTAAACTCGTATATGCTACGGAATATTGCGATCCCATTGAGTTGCGGCGGTTGGACTCGAGTCGCTCTGTGATAAAGCTAATATTCTATCAAATCTAGTTAACTAGAAAGCAACCGGAGTCCAAGGTGACAGTTTTGAATGCAACGATGGATTGTTGTAGTTTAAGGCGTATTAAACTTGTCGCGTGGAGACGAAAGCAAAACATTTGATTATTTTAACAATGCCATTCAGAACGCAATATTATGATATTGCCACACCGAAGATTATCTTACAGAACATTCACATAAACGAACATCGCAAATCCACCGAGTGCACCATTTGTTCAACCAAACATTACGAATAAAAACACCGAGCACGTAGAATGTCGGTTACTTAACTATCATTACAATATGAACGCGTGGGAGAGTATTCGCGTGAATCACTCATAATTGGCCCCTGTTGTTACCATCTGTCGTGGCGTAATTACTTTCGAATCTTGCCTCCGTACAGTCTTCAATCAATTTGTTATTAATAGTAATCGTCAATTATTTCCCTTCTTGTGATATATTGCGTTAGCGAAATTGGCAGTGGTACTCATCTAATGTGTTTTACGTGTATATGCTTGTGAATTTAACGATACTTACGCCCGTTGGAATATATAGGTATCTACTTTAAAACTTATGTGATTTTGACAAACTGATTATTTGAAAAATACAGGTGACCGTTGTCTGGGTGAGGTAGTGAAGATGACTAGTCGTCCCGCTGGCGTAGCCCACAATGAAACGCCGAGGCAAGTTAAAGTTATTTGATCTGTATTTTTCTATTAATAACGCTATTGGCACCATTTACATAAATATTAACTAGTAAGATAATTATGCTCACTTGTACAAATCTTCATTTGTTCGAAATTTTTTGATTAGACTGAATTCATTAAAATGTATCTTGTAAATTTTACGTTACTAATCGTATTTAACAGACTTAAATCAAATTTTGCGAGTGGCATTTATTTTAAGATTAGCGTTGTCTATAATAATTGCAGGTGACCTTGCTAAGGTGAATAACCTGACAAGACTGAACCGTAGTGAATACATAAAGCATTATTTAGTAATAATAATTTTAAGCCTAAAGAACTGCATTTTTAGATACAATGCTATGCTAGTAGCCGTGAAAATTCAGACAGTATGTAAAAAATGTGACACCAATAATATATTTCTGACTTAAACAACAAAAACACTTAAAATACAGACCCATAAAACTTTTGTAACTTGCTCAATGCTAATCAAATAGGCTATTTTTGAAATAAACTTCTGCGGTACCAACTTGACAAAAAAAACAAGAATGAACCAACCATGACCCCGCTGTGTATATTCTTTTCTATGAACAAGCCTCTCTTTCTAGAGAGTTCTGAAGACCGGTTTGCAAAAGTATTCTTATAGTGGATAAAATACAGTGTGGGTTGCAATGCAACCACTACATTTAATTAATTATCAAGCAGCTGAATTAATTAAGCAGAAAGGACTAAAAAATACCAAACAAGGAGACACGTATATAATTTATTAAAACAGTGATAAATCATCCGAAATACATAAAATATTTCAACATAAAAAATTGCCGAAGCCTAACGAAAATATTACCATTAACAAAATTATTATCAATCATTTCAATTTAGATATCAACAAACACGTACATCCATTAAATAGATTGATCAATTTAAATAATTATCAATTACTTGAAAGCAATGCGTTTAAGCAACAACATTGATTATGAAATAGCTATAGATAGCTTTCATAAATTATAGGAACACGATACCGCATGTTAGTTTTCTAATGGTAAACAATAACAATATATAAAATTTATTAACAGTCATGTCATCGGTGCAATACCGGATCTGGTAACAGGCTATAAAACCAAGTCGGCTTATCCCCTTATGACATGATGATACCAGCGTCGTAAAATATCGAAAGCTTTTAATGCGCCGTCATAAACGAGAATACTGACTGGTACGATCAGCAACGACTTATCTACAACTTATTTCAACCCTTTTTTCTATAAGTCTACTTTGGGTGTTAATAAGAAGTAAATATGGATGTAATTATAGGGTATCCATAGGTAAATGGAGCTCGGCCGATCCCTACGTGAGCTCTGGTTTTGATTGGAGATCGAATTTTATAAAATGAATAAGATCATGATAGTTCGAAACTGGATGCTCATTTTACGGTGAAACAGTAGAAAGAGACAATAAGCATAGCAAAATAGTTTATAAAACAGTAATTCTTTATGAGTTGTCTATTACTTCAAAACACTTAGTTATTATATTCATAGCGGCATCGGCACTGCAATTTACCAAAAATAGTTAAAGTCAAAATCAAAATCCTTTATTCATTTAGATCACAAAGTGACACTTATGAACGTCAAAGGAGATGTTTCCTTTTTGTATGGAACTCTGGCTACAAAATGTACCATTTTAAAAATCCTAGGAAATTAACCCATAAACATAATTAAACTAAAATATCCAGGTTAAAATAGTTTTGAAGTAAAAAAAAAAATATTTGACGTCTATCTCAACAATCATGGCGTAATATTGTGACATTTGCAAATGACGTTTTATGAAAATATACACAAAAAATAATTGTCAAGTGTTAACGACAAAATGTCAAAACGAATATTTCGTTCCGAAATGCACAGGACCTGTAAGATCAGTGCAGTTTTATAACTATTTTTTACCTTAAGATAGGCCTCTAACGATTATTCTAAATTATTTTTATTGTAGTCGCAGTGTGCTGCAATTGAGGTATACATAACTATTTCTTTTTTATACATCTTTTTGTTATTTACCTTCTGTCATTTCATCTCGTAGGTTCTGAACGCATTATGTATCATGCTACAATCCAATATTCCGCCATATTGAATATGGCAAGAACATAAAAATATTTTTATATTCTATGATCTCAAATATGAATAAATTCTTTAATAATATTTTTACCAGATTTTTGATATTTTAAGGTTTAACCCCAATTTTTTAAGGTATGGTACGTTTTGTAGCCAAAAATGAAACATCTCCTTTGAAACATTATTACTTTATGCTTCTACATTTACATTTACTGCCTCGTTTTTACATTACATAGTTTACCTGCCTAAATATTAGGAAAACAACAGAAATCAAACTACTGAATGAAACACTAAAGAAAGTAAATAAAAACTTCAAAAATCATGCAACAATGAACTAAAACATACTCAAACCAGAATATAAATACTGATCCAATAAGATACTATCTATTCATATCGACTGTATTGCATAAAGTAGGTATGTATTTTTGTACAAAACTGGGTAATCAGATTTGTATCAATTATCAAGAAGTTTATTAGGCGTGACATGCATATAATTATTATCATGCACCAACAAACTTGACTACAACATACAGCGCGATGGAACGTTGGTAACGAGGTAACATCAAACGTAAACAAAATAGAGTTTTTCGTACTAATGCGTTAATCTCAGGCACCACCAATGAGGGTTTGAAAACGATTATTTCATTTGGTAGCAGAAGGTAAATGTATAGCTGAGGAAGGGGAAGATCTAGCCGGACGTTCTCTGACCAGATTGGAGACATCCTAAAAAAAGGCCAGGTTAGAAGTACCCTTAACCTAAGAGCAAGCATAAGAAATTTATATGAGAGTGAATGAAGCAAGAGAGATATGTTAGGATCGTCGGTAATGGCGTTCCTTAGCCTCTGTCTACCCCTTACGGGCAACAGGCGTTAGTCTATGTATGTATGTATAAATGTATAGCTATGATATGAATTACATCAGGGTCCTAAGACATCGACCAAATATATAGCAAAGCAAGAAAAATAAAATCCCTTGGCAAGTAAAAGATAGATGTTTTACTTCCCTAGGGAGTTTGAGTTTTCTTAGATTGCACTATATAGGCCACTATAATTTTAATAATAATTATCATTCCGTCCATTTGATTATGCCTTTAGAACTACATATACATCACGCTGACAGCTCATGCTTTGATACAGAAATATTACATCTTCTCAAAATATCACTCATGGTAAACGCTAAGTCGTTTACGATGAGTGATGAACCACATATGTTAGCGGACTCTGTCGAATGTCTGGCGCCCGCGTTATGCTATGACAAAATGGTGAGACGTTTACATGCAAATTAACAACATTTGCAACCGAAATTACGGCTATTCTATTGTATTCATAGTTTTATGTAATTTTGTTAAATAACAGGCGAAAACATGTATTTATAACCGAGTATTCGTATGTAACGACATTTTTTTATTACACTATAATGCAAGGTTATTTCATTAATAGCCTTCGTATTACCTTCAACTTCATTATGTATACATTCCGTAATAATGAAATGCTCCTTTGGTAAGTGAAATCGACTTATTATGATTTTATAAGTTATTAATACAAAGCATGTACGCCAATAAGTTAATAGTTTTTAATGATAATTACATAGCATAATTCATTTCGGTTAAATATATTTAATTTTCCAAATCCGTTGAACCGTTGTTTGCGTGCGACAGGCAATTAATATATTAAAGAAATTTATATCATAATAAACGTCTGCAGCATAGATACAATGTGTATGCATCGGCCAATTGGCACATATCGATAATGTCAAATGGCGTTTTCCTTACTAAATGGCATTATTATGCCATATGCAGCAGTTTCCAATGTATTGGTCCACCGCCAAACGCCTGGGGAAATGTGTAGGACTAGTGCCTTTGGGCCAATTTATTGGTACTCTAATGTGCCACTATTATTGTAATGGTGACTTTAGATATAATACCAGTGACAAATATCGTAGTACGGTATGAGGGGAATGCTGGCGTGCCAGCGTACATCGTGATATCCCTGGGAATGTCTTGCATAGGCTACGTTCATACAATACTAATGGTATAAGTCAATGTAGCAACGCTGGCATTTTGTTGGGCTGTAAATTGGCAATCCAGACTTTGAACGTTAGTATATACTACAAATACACAATACTTGTCAGAAGAACTGATCAAATCATAGTCTTAAGCTGAGTTTCCAGATATGAAAAATTGGCCACTTTTGAAATGTCACCACGTGTCAGTGACAAAAGAATGTCTAATTACCTTGCGTTAGCAACAAAAATTGTAAACAAATGTTGGTAACCGTGGTTTTGTTTTGCACGCTTGATGCCATATTCTGACAATGTTTTGAGAATTAGTTGGAGACAGTTCAGTATCGTCGGAGACAGCTAGTTGCCAAATAAATTGTTTTTCAAATTGTTGGTCATTTGTTCGAGTTTGGTGTAGATACAACGGAAACAAAAGTTGGTGAATTTTTTGAGAGTTGCCATAACTTGGAAACACAAAATTTGACGATCATATGTTTGTAAAGCTAAAATCGAGAAATCCCTATACTGACGAAAATGAGTATTAATTTGTTTTCAATGAGAACTATTAATGTCATTGACGCCAGTAAGCATCTAGTCTACATATTAAAAGGCAGATCCCATAACACTATTGTATCCACATTAAACAAATTAATTTTGATAAAATAGGCGACTAAACTTTGCAAGAATGATGGTAAATCGGAGATAAACGACGGCGACGTTATAATGCTCCTACTAAAAGCATATTTTGCCTCAAGCATGAGTTAGTTGTCAATGGTAAAACATCAATCGCTGTCGGCATCTCTACATAAACCACAACAGCTGACATGAACTGCCTGCCGTAATGATGAAGTAAATTTTCTTTTTAATGTTTAAGTAAGCAGAAACAGGCTCCTAATGGACATTACCCCAGATTACCCCTTTCGTCTTTCAAGGTTAATATCAAAAGAGCACGAGTTAATATGGGATAACGCAATATCTTTGATCAAGTACTGAGATCCTAAAAGTACAATTCAACAGGTTGCTGATAAAATTGATTGATTGCATCAACTTTTCGCCGAATGAACAATATTAATGCGCGTTGAACAAAATGTTAAAAGTAAGAACAGCAATGGCCCCGAGACCAAAATTGGAATGGATGCAGCAGTATAAGGCAAGTTCGATCCCACGGCAAGTTTCAAAGAGTTTTCAATTGAAGGTTTTGCTTTACGAAGCCTACCAGCAACCCTAGCTTCTTTGTACTATTTGAGGGAAGGTTTATTATACCCTGACTTTCGTATTCGGAACATATTTCTCATATCGCCCGACGATACTAATTCGTATGGATGTTCACGTGTCGAATAGGTAGGCTACACTTTGATGAGTTCGAACGAATTTGTATTCGTGCGAGCAATCTCGTACGAATGAGGAACTAATACGCTAGGATTATATATAGACTAGTTGTTAACTAATAAACAGAACAGTACATACACGAAATGTTAAGGTATTTAGGAGATAAAATGGAAGTTAAAGACCAAATATATGGTGCGTTGAGATCGATATTTAATCGCTTTAAGATGATAGTAATCTCCAACAAATACATATACTTAAGATTTAAACTCAAAAACTTCGTCATGATAAATAATGCCTGTTTTCTATACATACTCTAAACTGCCAAAAAGTACGCGTATGTTTTTTTTAAAGTGAGTAAAATAGTAGCAGTACCTTCTAACTGGTATTTATCAATTGTTAAAAATCAAAACTAAGTGTGTTTAATATCGCTCATGTTTTATAATATAATATAAGTTACTATTTTACACAATAAAGTAAGAAAACTATAAAAGTTTGTTTTATTTTCAATCGACCAATAATTTTGCGAGAAAATATTACTTACATTTCACAATTATATTAAACCAGCGGCCTATTTTCTTATATAAATAACAGAAAATATTTTAATGAAATGCTACCGTCTAATGCCTATTTTATAGATAACTAGTCGACGCCAGCGGCTTCGCACGCACATATTTTAGAATTGCCCATTTTGCCCGATTCCGTGGGAATTTCGGGAAATCCCTTCTTAGTGCACCCCTACGGTCCCCAAGGAACATACATACCAATTTCAGCTACCGGCGCCCAAAGTTTCGGCTGTAGCGTGTCTGTCAGTCAGTTAGTAACGCAAGGATTTTATATATTAAGATATTTCAGACTGGAGTAATATAAACACTATCGCATGCAAAGTTCTTGAAGGTAAAAACACTTCGTGACTAAAATCTCGAATGTATCGTCAGCAGTCTCATAATTCAACTGATCTTATTGGTTCTATTTTATAGAACTAATATGAAGTCGAATCTTTTAAAATTATGTTAATCGATTCGACCACCTAGACAGCAAAAAATATGATACTAGCTTTTGTCCGCGGCTTTGCGCGTTGATGTCGCGATAACATAAATTTAGTTTCAGTCTCAAGTTGTGTGAAGGCACTCCTGATTAGTCTAAAGAGTTCAGAAACTCTATAGAGTACAAAGTAATTCGCATCCATGACATTATCTACCATTATATATATATACCGAATATAATAATATGATGTATATCTATAAACACTTTCGCATTTATATTATTAGTAGAGAAAATCGTTTCAGCCGTTTAAGCGTAGTCTATAATTATTATTATTAGTTAATATATGCGAATAATGTAATCACCGTTGTCACCGTGCACAATATAACAATATGTATGACATAGACTAATACATTATACCTAACTGGAAAATGTATGATGTGACAGTACTGACAGATAGTACATGCGCAGCAGTCAACTTACAGCGCAGCGCATGCGTTCTTACTTCCAAGAAATAAATTTGTGCCGTAAGCGTAGGTAGGTACAAAGTTCTACCCTCCCTAAAATCCCTCCCAGTTTAATTTTTGCAACTTATGGTAGCCTATGTCCGTCTCCATGGTCCAATAGATCTCTATATTAAATTTCAACAAAATTGGTTCAGCCGTTTTAGCGTGAAAACGGAACATACATACATACATACACACTTTCGAATTTATAATATTAGTAGGGATTAATGAATTGTTAATTATCGCTTGTCCCGTGCCTCGGAGAGCACGTTAAGCCGTCGGTCCCGGTTGTCATGAAGATCTTTGACAGTCGTTATAGGGCGTCAGTACCTTCTAAATAAGTTGACACTAGTCTAAACCATGAAATATCGCTATCCCTTCGGGTTACGGAGGTCAGACAGGCAGTCGCTCCGTGGAATAGCTAATATTCAGCCAAATCCGGTTAGACTAGAAAGCGGACCCCAGATTGAAACTGGGATAACGCTAAGAGAAAGAAAGAAGAAGTAGGGATTAATTGGCTTTGTCAAAAACTAAAAGAATTGAGCGTTGTAAAGCAAAATAAGTTACAATATAAAGTAACCCTATATAACAATGATTATATATACGTGCTTAATTGCATAAGGAGTTTCTCTATAATAGATTGTAGCGTTTAGAATATTTTGTTAAAGTGTTTAGCTTGAATATTTTTGTCATGTTGTAATGCTGTAATTGTTGAAGAACCTAAAAAAATAAAAAAACAATGCAATTATCTTCTTTTGTTGGAACACCAACACAAGATAATTCTATTGTTTATGTGCTCTTTATTATAATCTCAGGTGAATCTACCGCATCGAAAACTATAGTATAATAGTAGTATCTACGTATTGCAAAACGTATAAGCCTCTACATCACTTTGATTTAGTATAATTATGTAGATATAGTATACACTCTAAATATAGCATAGACCAGAAATATACCTATATCCAATTAAAAAGTGACCTTTAAGTTTAAAGGGTAATATGCAAAATGAATATAGCTCAACCTAGTTTTAAATTCATTTAAATTAAAAGTCCAACCTATAAAAATCAGACCAAATTCCAGAATTTTGTAATTGGGCGTCTCGTTTTCACATTTCGTATCGATAAATGCCGTTTATATTTCAATAACGTTACAACAGTTAATTACCGATCTATCAAAGATTTGTACAAAATCAAAAGGGATTTATATGACTTCCAGTGTACGATTTCATTGAATCTCAGACAGCGATTATCTCGAACACGACATCTTCTTAAGATAATCGGCGCGTCAGTAAAATTAACGATCCCTGAACTTATTCCCTCGTAAATCATTTAACGTGCGACGGACGGATTCCGTATCCGTGTCAAACTGCTCATAAATTGTACACCGATAAATCATCACAGAACTAATCCCATTCGAGCTCCAGATTGAGCTATCTATAACAAAAAAATTGTATACAAATTTCAGACCGAAATGTCAATTAATAAGCGTCGAAATTTACAACCTATCGATCTTATTTACTTTAATATAAAAGCTATTATTGTTTGTATTCCCATATTGTTTACTGCGGAAGGTTTACAATCACGGCACCGAGAGAGGTCAATGCTTACATCTCATGCATCACTTAACTTGATCCAACGATCGTGCCTCCACATAAAGCAAGTTGTTAAAAACCACTTAAATTCCCACATTCCGTTCACACAACGTTCGGAAGATAAGACGATTTGAATTATTTGAGATTTAGGTCGCATCTAAACAAATCTAATAGAATTCTGATGCTGCAAATTGTTGGTTGAAATCAGAAGGCCAATTCTCGTATTTAACAGACACTGACACTGAATTTTGACTGAACTGCGATTTAATTTTGAAGTGACTCACAATTGGTATTCTGCTCCACTTAATCTCCTTATAGTATAATTTCGATATATTCAATTTAAAATCTCTTGTTGATCTTAGAGGTAATGTCAAAAACTCAAAAACAAAAACATGAATTTTGCCATTGTATGGGAAAATACATTAATAGGAATGGTTATTGGATGCCAATACGTTTACATGCCAAATTAAAATTAATATACAACTAAGTAATAAAATTTCGGTAAGTAAATATATTGGTTCCTTGGATCGTGTGAATTATTTTCAATAGGTATTCAATAATTAAAAAATTTAATATTCAATAATAGAAATAATTCAGACATTATAAAGATTTTAACGATGGTAACGTACAATTGGGTTTTTTAATTCGTTTTTTCCTCCTGATAATTTTATCTCATTTGTTGAATTTCTCGAGCAAAAGTTTCGCGAATAGGTATTTCGATCTTGAAATAAATATTGTCAATGCTGGCAACGAAATACTTAACATGTTTGCATGTTGTCCACCAGGATCTCCTAGCCAGATCCCCCAGAGGATCCTCGTGAACTCATTAGTTGTGAAATTGTATAAAAGCAATTAACGTTTACAAAACCAGTGACTATCAGAAAGTTATCAGCGATCGATAGGGATTACAAAAATCAGGTGCATGCGATTTTCGACCTTATTGACGTAACTCAGAATTTATAATTTTAATAACGTATCAATGTCAGAAAGCAAGAAAATACCAAAAAGAAGTTTATCATGAATTGTCAATAAGGTCGAAAATCGCATGCACCTGTTTTTTGTAAGCCCTATCGATGGTTGATCATTTTATAGTCATTTGTTTTGTAGACATGAATTTGTCTTACACAATTTCTTTTTAAACTTATTTTAGATACCTATCCCCGTGGTAAAACTAGTGGCACATAATAGCTAAAGGCGATTCCTATGTTTATTAGCAAAATAGATCATAAATATTACCAGAAAAATATTCAACACTATTAGTGGTATCGTTGGGCATGTCAAATAAATCACGTCA
This sequence comes from Euclidia mi, assembly GCA_944739405.2. Taxonomy (NCBI): domain Eukaryota; kingdom Metazoa; phylum Arthropoda; class Insecta; order Lepidoptera; family Erebidae; genus Euclidia; species Euclidia mi. Next base: position 57,762,327 of record OX123190.2, read on the forward strand.
TCACGTCGTGTCCTTGGTAACAAATGTATATTTTTATTCCGTGCTTTTAAAAGTATCAGGTGCATGCTTTTTTGGTTCCACTCGCTATTTTATTTACAACTGTACTTCTGCCGTATAGCGAATCGGTCGAGTCCAAGAATCTGCCCAATTCACGAATCTGTCGAGTTGGGAATCTGCCGAATCACGAATCTGTCCATTCCAGAATATGTCGTATACCGAACAAGCGATTTGTCTTAACCTATTGTGACAACCCTACCAAAATAGGTAACAAATTTACAAGCTCTTAAGAAGCTGTTTCTCTGTTTGGTTTATTTACTCATGTGGTTATATTATGTACGATGGTATCATGTGAAAAAACTAGAAATACCTTAACTGCTCAACTAATAATTAGCAGAATACCGTTCACACTAGTTCACACTTGGTTCAACTTTCGATGTAGTCCCGATCTCATTCAAGTGTCAGTTAAGTTACGAGAATACCATTTATGACGCCGAGACTAGATCGATATTGGAATTTGAACAAATATAATTACCAGAATTGGCCTTCAGAACAATACTGTCAATTATTCGAATAATTCTGGGTGTTCAAATTTAACGAGAGACCGAATAGCATTTCACAGTATCTGAATTGAAAACTTGATTTTGATCCACAAATTAGGGGCAGAGAATTGTTTGGAAACTGAGAGAATAGACATTTCAAATTATTTTCTAGTTAATAAGAAGATATGAATTACGTCTTCACGTCGTATCGTCGGTACAGTCCTGTGAAGTTTTATTACTGAAGCTAATATCCGTCATGGTAAATTATAAAGCAATTTGGAAACATTATTTACACTAACGAAAACAATTTTATATTCACTCAACATTAAAACAATATAAATTGATTAAAAAGCTTTGGGAGAACGGTCTACACTGATTATTTAAAAAAGCTAAGTCGAAGAGAAAGCCATTCAGGTTCCCACAAGCAGCAACGATTTATTAATCAATTTGCTTCGATTCCGAGAATCATTTCTCAAATTGGCAATTGAAGAGCTCTACGGTGGGTAGAAATCCGTGGAGTACGTGTTGGAAACTTTCCAAGTTTCGTAATTCTCAAGACTATGTCAAAGTTCATATGCAAAGCAGAAATGTCTATTGAGGCTTACTAGTCTAGCAGGAGTCCGGCGATCGCATATTATAATTCATCCATCATCATCTATAGGTACGTACCTGCGAACAAAAAATATTTGTTACGTAAAATCTTAAAATATAATCATCTTCTTGTACACAATATATGAATACTACCGACGTGTCGTCACGAATATACAACACGATAAGATGGATGTTTATGTTACGCTTAGTTAACTGTTTGCATGTGAAGCATATATTAATATATTAATACACAAAACCTAAACATATTATCTTTTGGTTGAAATGGTTGAACCAACCATAGAGAATCATCAATGCATTTATTAAAAAGACCACATTGGTATAATATAACACAGAAAATAACAATACAAGTTTAAGGATTACCTATGTACAAATTAATGAATTGTTATTAATTAAATACCGGTTTTACTTTGATAAAACTTGTGAATTTATTATTATTGGCTGAAGAAGGGAAATAAATTATTTTTACCCAATGAATAGATTTTATGTTAATAGGTACATAAGAGTATAGTTTAAAGCATTAAGCTACGGCCTTTTTCTGTGGTTGAAGTCTACGAAAAAATTAAAATGAAACTCATAAGCAACGAAGTACCGAACCGATACATACACAAAAAATATTAAATACTACCTTGAGATGCTTCAAATACTGTTAAAAATAAGGAAGTCAGAACTATAAAATCCTTCAAACGCACATCTATGTTTAGAGTGATTACATGCTTAAAATAATGGCTTAATTTTGACTGTAAAATTTAATCACTATTATTTCCCCCAATAATCATGGTTGAGTTCAACGAAGATATAAAAGGAAATCTAAATTCTCTATATTATACAAAATGAGCGGTTGTATTATCATCAAAAGATTGAGGAACACTTGATTCGAATAAGCTATTTGAACCCGTGATCGAATCAAGACAAGCTCACTTAAATTCACTTTCATCCCAAGTAAACAAAAGCCGTTCAGAAACAGAATAGCATCGTTGTCGAAGTGAGAATACAAATAAAAAAAACTTAGATTTGCTTAACAAACCGTGGCTGGGACGCGTTTATCTATCTATTCACGCCCACTAGCCGTGATAATGCGCTGCTCGAATTACAATGCTTGTTTGGTAAGAAAAAATTGGGCAAGTGCGAGTCGGACTCGCGCACGAAGGGTTCCGTACCATCATCTATAAAAGAAAATCACGTTCGTTGTATGTATACTTAAATACTTTATAAGTTTCTACCTGTTTATTAAGATCGAGTAACAAATTGCTTAAAAATTACGTTTGTTGTATGGGAGCCCCCCTTTATTATTTACTTTTTTTAATTTTAATTATTTATTTTGAAAGGTAATATACAACTACATATTCTGTGAAAATTTAAAGCGTCTACCTGTTACAATTAGTAATTTGTATAATATAATATTTTATTTTTAGTATTTGTTGTTATAGCGGCAACCGAAATACATAATTTGTGAAAATTTCAGCTTTCTAGCTATCATGGTTTATGAGATACTGCCTGGTGACTGACAGACGGACAGACGGACAGACGGACAGACGGACAGACAGACAGACGGACAGACAGACAGACAGCGGAGGCTTAGTAATAGGGTTCCGTTTTTTACCTTTTAGGTACGTAACCCTAAAAACCGCTGCGTTAATATGTTGCTCTAGTACTTAGGTACGATCTTTTATTTTTAGCTTGCTTGAAATTTATTGCGCTTCTGTATTTTAATTTTACTAAAACGATAGTGCCCGCATTAGGCCTTAATGCTGATCGAAATAAACAGACAAACTTAAATCAATAATTTTCTTTGTCGATCGCATATAACGTGTTTACCTGTGTGGTGATCGACTCTACCACTTGGATACAGGATAATGTACACATATTGTGGCACTTATACACTTCATGTAGTATAAATTTGTTGGACAAAGAAAAATATTATTACGAACGAAAGTTGTAGAATTGTTCTCGCTTGATTCAACGTCTCAAAGTTGTTTTAAAAGGGTTTTGATATAAAATAACTTAAGAAGAGAAATTAAACTAAAATTAATCCAATTAATCAAAAAATCTTTATTATTAAGCAAGTATCATTAGGCAGCTAAAAATACATCGTCTATTTTCGGAATGCCAACAACATTAACTTCCAATAAATTTGACAGAGTACCAACGTTAAAATGAATGGCTTGCGTAGTTTATTCCTAATTCTGCTTCAGCTAAATTTAACTAAGCTTGTCACATTATCAACATGCGATGACATTGTTGATTTTGTCCGTATATTATGCATAACCTCAAATTCGCATTACGCTTCGAATCGTGTATCAAAGCCGTTGCGGGAGTGAATAAACAGATTATTACTAACCGACATATACCGTACAGGAATCCCTCGTGTTATCCATTGAATCAGGTATATGAATGATAATGCAATCAATTGGATTAGTGAGGTGCAATTCGTGACAGTTCGGTTATAGTATACACCCAATCGAACTTTGGTATATAATCAGCCGCGTTTGAATCAACTGTACTCCTTATCCGACGTCACAGTCCCTTGAGCACAACGTACGGGACACTATAAGTTATAGTGCTATTTTATGATAGTACAAGTTTGTTGATTAATTCAATTGCAAAACTGCGCCGCCAAATTAGTCAACTATGCTTTGTTCGATGGATAAGTATTGAAAAACGTTTTTACTACTATTTGCAATTCAAATACCCACATTAATACAATGTGGGTATTTGTATAATACAATAATATACGAGTCTAAAAATTTTACTATGGTATGGTTCAAAAATATTACCATAAATTACTACCTATATGTATTTTTATGGTAATAAATTTATTATATACCTACTTAGTAACGTGAAAATAATATTATGGCTCACAAGCTCAATAAAAATACATATTTCTTACAAAGGTCATAATAAAAATTATGGGTAATTAATCCTTAATTACTAAAGTAAATATTTTAATGAAAATATTTGTTGAATTCATTGCAGCACACGTGCGTTAAAATATTCAAAAGAACTTTAATGAATACCAACGCATTCACTGACACACACGGCTATAAAATACCATTTGGTATGTTAAGAAGCTAATAAAAATTTAAAATTTAATCTACCGCTACTTAAGGAGGTCGTAGACCTACCTGATATCGCGACCTATATTTAGGCAAAGCCGACACGTTCAATCTATATTGTGATCTATCAGTATTGACTAAACATCGCTGTGTTTATTAATCATGTGGAATACTGTGTTGAACGCTGCATCGTTTATTCCGCCAACTGAATGTGATCAGCAATTATCGCACTGTTAGATCTGAATATGTAGCACAAATGTACGACTATCGTTATTAGGTACTAAGGAATTACATTATGTATACGCCCATCATGTGCGGTTGTCGGCATCACAGTATCTAATAATACAATATTCTCCTATGTGCCTGTTAAATCCAATCAGAGACACGTACATTGAATATAGGCGACGTCATTGTCAGATAGAGAGGCGTACACACACCGACTAGTGCAAATCTTCATAATTATAACGTGAGCAGACTGCCTATGTATTGTGCGGTGTCTGTGAAACGCCTTAATTACATTGACAACTACGAGCCAACTCGATCCAGTAACATAGCCACTCCGATGAATATTAATAGGAGCTCCGTGCTTAACCGGTATGTGATGTCAAAATATATTATGGACGTAACATGTTGAGCATTCATATCGGTTGCGCGGTCATCAGAGCCCCTCGTCACGAAGTACATAATTGACGCAATACAACAGGAACATCACGGAGGATCGTAACAAATAGCGTATTTAAAAATCAATCAAAGCGAAAAGCTTCAAAACTGTACAAAAATATCAATACTGGTGATATCGGTGCGATCCATATCGGCCGTAACAAGGTGGGTCGCTGACAAAACAAATTTACATAAATCCGGCTGAATCCGTAAAAATGACGTGCGACAGCCGAGCCGATAAGCCTCGGTATCATTAGCTCGGGACGGACTCAGGCGATCACTCACTTGTACGGCCTCGAATGCGAATAGGCCGGAGAAAAAATCCCAAATATCAATCTTCTTTTCCTCATTCTTCCTACGATCAATTCTAAATTGAAAATCCCAAGCGATATGGAATCACTCAAAGCTCTTATCTAAGAGCTGCGAATAAACCGAAAGAATACGATAACTGGAAATTACCGACGTTCTTCGGTAAAAAGTCTGCACAAAGCACTCCAGACTTCGTTTGCTTAAATTTTCACGTAGGGATTTCTTTTACTGTTATAATATTAAAGATATTTTGATCCATTTTATATATTAATATGCATTAGTAACATACATACATACATAGACTCACGCCTGTTTCCCGGAGGTGTAGGCAGAGACTACGGAACGCCATTTGCAACGATCCTGACATATCTCTCTTGCTTCATTCACTCCCATCAGATTCCTCATGCATGCTCTTCTGTTCAGGGTACTTCTCACCTGTCCTGTTTTTAGGATGTCTCCAATCTGGTCAGAGAACGTCCGTCTAGGTCTTCCCCTTCGTCCTGTCCCATTCACACTTGCCTTATATATCTCCTTGGTCAGTCTTTCGTCATCCGTCCTCCCCAAGTGCCCAAACCATCTTAGCATACCTTTCTCGTAGCTTGTCACTACATCTTCTTTTACCCCAAAACACTCTCTTATCACACAATTCTTTACTCTGTAAGTCAGAGAGACATACTTCACACATACTTCTCAGTGCTCTTATTTCTACAGCATTTATTCTACTTTCATGACTCTTCTGCCATACCCAACTATCACTACCATACATAAAAGTAGGTACTAACACCACTCTATGCACAGCCAAACGTGCCTTTTTGGACACGTTTTGGCTATTCATAAACGCCTTCAGAGCTCCATTCACTCTATTATCTGCATTAACTCTTCTTTCAATATCTTCTACATTTTTAACATCTCTTGTAAACAGCGTACCTAAATATACAAACTCATTCACTTGATCCACTCGCTGTCCATCGATCATAACATTACAAGCCGTAACGTATTCCTCCTTTTCAAAAACCATAACTTTCGTATTACTTACATTCTCTTTCATTCCTTTCCTCTCTAACGCACCATGCATGATTGTTACTATCTCCTGCAACTCCTCCGCTGAAGACGCAAGTATAACCTGATCATCAGCATAAAGGAGGCATTTGACAAGTGACTCATTCATCCCTAATCCACAATCACTATGTTTCAAGTCTTGCAAACAACTGTCCATGAAGAGGTTGAACAGCCACGGCGACGCTACACATCCTTGTCTAACACCTGTGTTGATGGTAAACCAGTCAGCGTATGCCCCGTTTATCCTCACACAAGCTCTAGAATCCTCATAAAGGGATTTCAGAGCTCGAATGAGGCTGCTGTTCACCCCATACATCGATAGTACCGACCACATTTCATTCCTCACAACTTTATCGTAAGCCTTTTCCAAATCCACGATGCATTAGTAAAGTACTAATAAAAGTGTTCTTCCTCACTAAGTCACAATATTAGGGCATGCGATAATCGATACGTTCTATTGAGCTCGTAACGTGTGGAGGCATCTCAATGCGTGACAGTTAATCGATATTACAATATTTTCTACAAAGAAGTAATGTTTGTAACTAAAAGAATATAAGATAAAAAATCAACAAGTTACGTCATGTTTCGTTTTCAAAAAATTCTAACTGATCCAATAAATAGGATTATAGGCAACACTGGTCGTAAGTTTTATAGTTAAAACCACAGAGTACCTTTGTATATAGGAGGATAGAGACGTCACTCAAGCTATTAGCGCTACCTGGCGGTCGTTTCAAGCATTTTTAATCGTACTATCGTACTTTGTTAGATATTATTAGATAAATTTATTTTATTATGGTTCAATAACATTATTATACATCTCTAAGTGAAAACCATGGTTTTCGCTTATGGATGTACATGCTACTGAACCATTTAATTTCACCAGGGGCTCAATTCCGCTAAATAAATATAGTCGCGATATGATGTCAGTAGACGTATTCTTTTAAATTATATGATATTTGAATGAAATTGTAACGAGATCGTATGTGTCAACGACGAACTGTTTATTTTAAATTATACGATAATGACATAAGGTTAACAGAATACCGCTTTTAAATCCATTCAAAATATGATATCAATGTCATATAAAAATAGCAGAATTGGCCCCCAGGTGTGTAACTGCGTACTGTAAAATTATATAAAATAAAACATTGATTTAATAGCACCCTTTATTTTTCAAACGTTTTTTACAATATTCATAACATTTTGTTGTATCTGAGAGTTTTGATCATAGTCAATTCTGGACCCAGTCAAAACTTGATTGATGACTTTACACCAAGTGAAAATAAATAAGTTGGTGCATATTTCTTCAAAATTTTTAATAATTTCAGCTTTGTGCTTAATGCACTTAAAATACTGTCATCGTTTACAATTGAAAACACAGTCATCATATATTGTTTGATATTTTTCTTCATTGGCTCTTTTTGCCAAACTTTTGTGATCACAATGTTGGAATGAGTCCTGTATGTTGGAAAAGCAATATATGAGAGTGTGCTGGATAGGTCAAACATCTTTTATTCTAAAAAAAAATGGCATGGCCAGACATTTATACCCTACGTAACAAGCGGGTTGTTGTAAGACTGTATTTCCGTTTATTTGAAATGTTTCGAACATGAAGATGCGTGAGTTCCTAATGCAAGCCTTCCACGTGACTCCACTCATCCAGCGCAGCATATTCATCTCATTGATACGCAGGCCGTGCGATACAATCACTGGCAGCTATAGTTAGGCTAAAAACCTGTGTTGCACATTTTACTTTCATGTTTGATATTTTCTTTGAATTCACATGATATATTACTTTTGGCATTAAGCAAAGTAAAACTTGATATGCAGGATTTTCACTTTACAGAAGCGTAATATGTTTCCATTTTGCTAAATTTTCTTGCCCATCATTAATTACTTTCCTTTATCCTTTTTGTTATTTTCTCAAATTGATCAAATATGTTGTCATTCAGGCCGGGTTTAAGGGAGGCTGTTCCAATCATTTGGCTAAGTGTTATTAGTGATGGTAATACAAAAACCTTTCTGAGCCATCAATACGCTCTTGGACCCTATTTCTAATAGGTCACCACTTTCTCGCCTTTTTTAAACCCTCTGCCCATTTTTCATTTACCAATCTTCCTTATACTGTAGCATGGTGAAAATCATTTCAGGGGATGTATACGTTCAGTGTCTTTAAAAGAAATGGGTTTTCTCATCATCAGCCTTTGGCAGCTGATGATGAGAAAATCCATTTCTTTTTTCTCATAGCTTTAATAATCATCATCATCATCCTCCTAGTTTTCAACCTGGTCCGCTTACTACTCTAACCAGATTTGGCTGAATATGAGTTTTTCCACAGAGCGACTGCCTGTCTGACCTACGCAACCCAAGGAGATAGCACTATTTTATGGTTTAGACTAGTGTCAGTTCATTTTGAAGGTACTGATACCTTAAAATTACTGCCCATTACTATGAGGAAACTTTACATACAAAAAGATATCCATAAGATCAGTAGATGACTTATAACAGTGGCTATAGTTACTTACAAATTTTATTACAGTTTCAAACACAACATTTTCTTGTGGACATTGCTGTGAATGAGGCTGAATTCCAGTGGAATGCAAAATATCTCGAGTAAGATGGGTACCTAGGCGAGGAGTGCGAGAATCAGAGTCCAATATGTTGCCACAGAAGTTGATGAAAGAAGGATCGTCAGAATCACAAGCTGGGTCGTCGTAAAAAATGCACAAGAAATAAGAAACACATCCATTCACACAAAAGAAAATAACGGAGATATTTTAATTTTCAAAAAGCTTTTATGTCAAATTTGACATACATGTTTGACAATGTAGTATTACTCTATGGTTTGACGGCTGCTCATCGTTTGAAAATCAGGAAATTAAGAAACATTAACATTTAAAAGTTGTTTTCAAAATAAAAATTGTTATTTAAATATATTTTTATGGAGAAAAATTTAAGTTTTTTTTTGGATTTAGAAATAAGTATTATAAGAATAATTAAACGTGAGAATAAGTGATTATGTAAAAAAGTGAGTTCTACTGTCATCTAGCGCTCATTTTATGTAAATAAATAAGTTTCTATTCAACTATGTTCTAAGTTATAAAACCATGGTTAAAACTACATTTAAGTAGGTAAATGTCAAGAAGAGAAGGAATGTGGCTTTTATCTTTAATAACAGCTGCGTATCAATGAGGTTTATTGTGTCTGCTCAAATCAAAACTACGAACCTTTCTATATTTATTGCCAACTTATACAACTAGTTTTTTCATTAAATCATGCATTCTCTGTACAAACTGTAATTATGAGCAAAATTGCCTTGTCTATATCCATATTCTTAAAATTATAGCATGACCTTTTTGTGTTAGTAATCTAAACTAAAACTAGTTCACTGAAGTAAAATCTATTAGTTAACGTCCAGCTCAAACTCCGTTAAAGAGATTAATTCTAAAATGTTACAACCATAAGTATTAATTTGTTTGCTTGTCATTAAAACACTTAAACATCGTAAACACACTATATAATCTCAATTATTAGTTACTCTAAAGAGAAACAAACATTTATTTTGTGCACTATGACTGAATTTCTAACCCGTTACTACAACACACATTACTGTAAAGAATGCATTAAGTATCCTATTAATTTTATTAATAGATATATTACGTCAAAAACAGACTTAAGTTGTAACAAAATTTATCAGATCATGTCCGTTGACTTTCCGATATCCTTAGACGATAAAAATTGTTCGCGTGTATTAATTTCAAATTCCTTCGGTGCACCGCAAATAAGTTTTATAACGGTTCCCAGCTGAACTTCGAAACTGTGCAACTTTCCTCGTCTTCTTTTATTTCTTAAGACACAATCAAACTGGGTACAACGTACCTTAAAGATTTTCTAGCAATCTTCAACTGTGCTGCAGAACTCAAAAGGCCTTTGATGTAATTTAAAGTGAAAAACTGTCTGGTAAGATTATGGAGGTACTGCAATTTTCAATATCCTTTAGTGTGTTCTTATACGGGCAACATGAGATAGCTACAAATGTCGCGATCTGAATCTAGAAACAGCTACAAAAGTCTTTGAAGGTGACGACCGCAATTCGTTGACGGTATCTGACACAAATAGCCAGTTCGCAGTGTCAATATGCCGAAAAACGTATAATTGCACTGAATAAATAAAAATCATAGAATATGAAAAAATCATGAATATTTTTATAAAGAAGGAAAGAAGAAGAGTGGAAGTGGTCATGAGCCATACTGTGTATGGCCTGTCTTACGACATATATAAAAATTGGGCAAGTGCGAATCGGACTCGCGCACAAAGGGTTCCGTACCATCATCTATAAAAGAAAATCACGTTCGTTGTATGTATACTTAAATACTTTATAAGTTTCTACCAGTTTATTAAGATCGAGTAACAAATTGCTTAAAAATTACGTTTGTTGTATGGGAGCCCCCCTTTATTATTAACTTTTTTTAAATTTAATTATTTATTTTGAAAGGTAATATATAACTACATATTCTGTAAAAATTTAAAGCGTCTACCTGTAACAGTTAGTAATTTTGAGCAAAATATACGAAAAAAAACACGTTTTTTGTATGGGACCCCCCCTTAATTTTTTTTATTTTTTTATTTTTAGTATTTGTTGTTATAGCGGCAACCGAAATACATAATTTGTGAAAATTTCATCTATCTAGCTATCATGATTTATGAGATACAGCCTGGTGACAGACAGACAGACAGACAGACAGACAGACAGACAGACAGACAGACAGACGACGGAGGCTTAGTAATAGGGTTCCGTTTTTTACCTTTTAGGTACGGAACCCTAAAAAACTGTAGTTCGCAGCTCGGTAGTCGCGTTTTAGGATTGCCACCCGTATCTAGCCTATTATAGCCTGCTCACACTGAGTTTATCCTCATTTATTTTTATTAAATTTTCAGTCCACGTTGTCCATTTTCTCTGCGTGTCCTATATAGCAGAACATTTTTCTTTTATGAGAATCCTAATTATTTTCCTAATGTTTATACATATAGAAAAAGGCTTCGGTAGCGTTTCATTATACAAATGCGTGAGTAACAAAAGAAACAAAGCCCCAAAAACAATATTAAGCTCCTAAGCCTAACAATATACACAAGTAACTATGTACTGACAAATTCATAACCTTTCGTACCTCATGCATAAAAGCAATCATCTCCATATACGTACACGAGCTTCAAAATCCCTTTTATTCAAAGAAGTAAATTACAAAAACCTGTTTCGAGGCTGCTGAACGGAAAAGGAGCTGATTCGACCGAAATAAGGATTTGATAATGACATAAAAGAGCAATTCTACTAAATTATCTTGTAATACGCAGCAAAAAGAAGTCTTTATTGGTACTTTTATGAGACACATAGGAGATCAAAAAGTAAAAGTCATTACTTGTAGAATGAATCGCATTTTTATTCAGAAATAAGCGTTTCAATTGGAATGTATTTTTGCGTACGACTTGGTGATTTATAGTGATTATTGTTTGTATCTATCTAAAAATGTCTTATAACGGGTACGTATTCACACTTCGGTTGGCCTTTGAGATTGGTTTTGCGGAGACACTAATAACACAGTACATGATAATTTTATTATGTCGGATACTGATTCGGGACTTCAGGACTGGAGGGTGACCATCAGTAAATGCCTGCCTTCGCGGCTTTGCCACGGCAAAAGGCAGACAGTTTTGCATTTAGATATTTTGTATATTGACTTACATAATAGTAATACAACGCAGCTACAGATCTCCTCCTATAAACTATCCCTGGGACAAGACACAAACATGCTGCATACATAGAAAACCTCTATACACGGTGATAATAACGTTCTATGTTGACCTCGTTTAGAAGAAAAAACAAGTCATGGCACCCAGTGAACACCGCGAAAGTTTCATCCTTCAACACAATAATTATGTGAAAGAACATATCGCTAAACGCTTAAAAGTAAGAGTACTGTATGTATAAACACATGAATCGTTCTAGATAAAAATAGTAGGTATTTGTGATAGGTATAATAGTGAAATAAAAAAACTTTAGGACACAAGTGCACATAGTATGGTTACTACGGAAATGGTCATAATTCTCTTGCTAAACTTTCTAAAGTTAAAAGGTACTCTTTTTTTTCGCACAAACAATGTGAGAACTTTTCTCGCATTGTGCGAAAAAAGGAGTACCTTGGGCAATGTTTTAGAGATGTCAAACCACATTTCGTGCTTATTTGACGCGTCTTTGCTATTGCTTACCCGCGACGTGTCAATAAGACGCGAAAATTTATTGAAACAATATTCGATAGATCTTATTTATTTCTATCTGTTTCCCTTTTCTTCAAAGGTAACAAGGCAGCAATAGGCAAGATTTAGTTTAGTCGTGCACAACAGGGTAACCAGCAATATTTTGTATTTCATGAGGTAACTCGTGCCGAACTGTCGTATAATTTGATCAAGCAAAGCTGATTTGCTGTAGCAAATGTTTATTGATTCGGTATTCAGTTTTCTGTGACCATAACGTTTCCTTGGTTTCTGAAAAATATTTTTATTTTATATTGCCACGCTTACGATTTGAGGTAAATATCCGTAATAGCACGCTCTAAGGAGATGTTTCAGTACATTACATTATTTATATTATGCTTATATTTTATATAATAGTAGCAATTTTATCTTTATTACCGTATTCAGTGACGCATGTTTGTATATTTATTATAATTGGTAAACGCGATAACAGATCAATGCAAATACTTCAAAGAGAAAAATATTGAAATCATACTTAAAGAGACGTTAAAATCGGATTTAAAACGAATGTCAAAGAAAAAAATAAAAAATCTCATATTGTCAATTTGTAAAAGAGTACCGAATGATTACGTAAACGCATAAATTAATAATTGCTTTACAAAATTACTTTTTTGGAAACAGGAAGTCAGCACCAATTAAAATTTTATTACATACAAACCAAAGTCATTTGATCATTCACTTTTATTTTTATTTGATACAAAATTTTGCACTTGGTGTATTTTTAACCCGATTTACTTATTACATCTCTGCTTACTCCTTCGGGGATAAAGGCAAGGAGTTATGTTACGTTATGTTATTTGCTTATTTGTAGTTTGTCTTATTCTTACACAAATGTAAACATTTAATAGAAGTTTAATTTAGCTTTGCGTTGTCATGCACCACATCAGTATCGTACGCACCTATGTTTCGAGTATCCAATATTTCAGCACTACGACAAGCCTTTGTCGCTAAGAATACATATATGTAGATTTGAAACTAAAATATCTAACAAGACATTTTCGCTATAATCCATAACTTCGGAACCCTATGTCATTGAACTTCTGATAAACGGTTGGACCGATGTCAATCAAAATTTACTGAGAGTGCGTTTGAGTAGGTCACTGGAGGGTTTAGAATCACAATTGAAATCGGAAGATGGTGCTGATTTCGAGATGTAGCAGTTTATACGGTCACAACCGAGAGTCGGTTAGTACCTATATGTATATAGTAGAGTAACGTAGAATCCTGAGCGCAGCGAGGGATTCAGAGTACATTGCCCGAGGGAAAATAATTTGCTCGCGAGTCATATATTCTACTTTTCATCCCCTTTCTATGAGAAAATAAATAATTTCGTGGTAAATAAGTTTTGTATAACGTTGTTAGCTTCTGTAGTTATTGTTTAAGGAGTTAAAGCATTGTCACTTTCATAACGCGACGTAGAACTCATTATTTTTGCAAAACACAATAAAGTATGAACTGATTACAAAAACAGAGACGTAATTCGCCCGCTTCTGTTTTTTTTTTAGTTAGCGCGGGTCCCACGCCGTGCAGCCAACACGTACCAGACAGTTATTCATACAATTTGCGTTCGATTTCTTTGAATGATATACGTTCCAAATCCAAATAACTTTTCCGCCCGCTAAAAAGTTCTTAACAGAAAAGAGCTATTTTGCTCCCGCTAAAAGAGGAACAAAGCGACACTTTTCGAATAGAAGGGATGAAAAATATATTATTACATAGGTATATGGTAAGTACATTTCTCACTTCACTTTATTTCATATTTTACTACCGCTTTTGTCTATAAAAACACCTTTTTAATATGCTGCACTATGAATCTAAACCACCAGTCTAACATTTCAATTATTTTACACATCTATCATAATAGATTAATTCTCTTACGTAACAAGCTTATATAATACTTTCATAATTTCGTATGCAAAACAGTCATTTCTCTGACCATTAAAACTTTGAGTGAATTTAACATCACTAGTTTCTGCAATACCTTTTAACGTTTACGCCGCGTGAAAGGTGCATTTACAAGAAAATTAATGTAGCGTCACCTTCACAGAATCTTATTAAGTTGAGTCTAGTGTTAATTCACTCCATTTAATTTGTGATGAAAGCGAAAACCCCCGGCTTCCAACGTAATGAGTTATTTTATTGGCATGTAACGGCATGTTAAGTCAGTGTTAATTATGTTATAACTGCCCTTGAAATAATCACTAAGCTATGACAAGCTTGTCAAGTACATAATTATGTCATATAAAATTGGTTATTAGTAGATGAACAGCTGACAGTTATTGCAACAAACATACAATTAACGGGATGAGATTAACTTCACTATTAACACATTAATGGAAAGTAATTTTTGCCTTAACAACATAATTATAGGCTATGAATATTTTAGAAATTGCACTTACCTAAGTCATAACAAGTTTGAGTAATTACAACAACCTATTACAAGAGGTCGCTTATGCTGGCAACACGTTGACTAGGTCGGAATACGAAATCACAATCTCAGTACAATCTATTAGAAGCTGAAGTGAAGCTAAACTTAAGCAGAGAAATTCTGTATATTGGTGATACGCAGTTATTAAATACATGAATAACGTTTCATAACAACTAAATAGTTCTAACCAAAGCGATGCCGAAACGCATACACAAACACACGGTCTATTATTAATTTATGTTTAATTCCAGAACATAATACTCGCAATTTATAATTACTATAAATAATAATATAGTTTCAAACTCAAGTTTAACTTGGAAACAAAACCACACTCTTCCATAAAACCGAAAATATGTCTGCATAATGTGTCACATTTAAATATATATACTGAAATAACACGTAGCACACAGTTCCTAAAAACTCTACGAAACGGTGCAATATAAAGTCCAATATTTGCTGATTTACGCCGACAAGGATGCTTACATATCTAAATAGCAAAAACATCCCCATCTTAAGTGAGATCATCTCAACACAACAACCTGACAATTTTTTTAAAGAAGGTTCTTTCTAGGCACGGACCAACCATTTTGTATGTCCATGAAATCATAATTCCATACCCATTCAATATTTGTGTCATTTCTTGCATGCATAACTTAGCGTAACTTTTAAAATACTACTAATGTAAAGTTTTAAATCTACAAAATAAGATGGACATTGACTAATCCGCTGCCGAAATTACGCACAATCCAAACCCAGTAAGCATCCATTAAGAAAGGCTATGTTTTTTAAATTACAGGAGTGCCAACGAAAATCTACCATAACTACAATATAATAAAATAAAAACGAAATATGTAGGTACAAATATTGGTCAATGAATATGATGCGTACGATGTGAAGATAGTCAATGTTTGGCGCAGACATAGTGAAAGTGAAGCACTAAAACCATCCACCGTCTCTGATGTCACATTGGTTGTTCGATACTAAAACTAGCATTTATTACGTAGTTATTACATCAATACGTTTATGGGATCACTTATTGTGATGCGTTGTGAGTGTCGTGACAAAGAGAACAATTCTCTCTCAAAACACTCTTTGTGGGTAACTTCTCACTTTCATACGTACTAGTAGAGAATATCGCGGCATTACATTTCTTTTATTATCATACATAAGTATAGATATTAATACAAATGAAATATTCGAATACCTACATACTAACAACAAAGGCTAAAGCTTACAACAAAAATAAAATGCATTAGGTATATGTGACCATTTTACTGCCTTAATAGTACGATTTTATATGTCTTATTTACACAGAAAAATAAAGTAAAATAGAAGAAAGAAACATTAAATTATCGCTCAAAGTGCAAACATGCTTTCAATCTCGTGTTAGGTACGATAATACTATAGAAAGATATTGAATTTTTTATAATACTACATATAAAAATATAGCAATCTCAATTAATTGATGTAGGTATTCGACGAAAAACTTATTTAAATTTTAAATCGAATTCATGTCCAAGTTTCAAGGTAAAAGGATTAAGGTGAAAATCCATCTTTTAATCATAATAATAAAAACAAAACCGAAAATACTTGAACAAAATCGGTGTTGCCATAAAATCCTGTTGAATTGAAAGACCAATTTATTAGATAGCGTATATCAAACCGTTTATAGGCACATTGGAATACATTTAATGGTTTATAAACAATTTGTGTTAACCCACTCATCATAAGCTTTTTTCTAAGAAAAATGTGTCTTATTTCTTTTCTGTAAGATTGAATTTGCAAAAGGCGTGATGCAAATTGTTGAATCCGAATAGGGGAACCTTACGGTACTTGAGGCAGAGTGTAGCATGGAGTAGATCGACTCAGGTCAAAGGTTGCTTATTCATACATTGTTAGCAATCTTCTTTAAAAGGTGTACCGTTTGTGATTCCTCCATTTGATTATAACCTTTCACTTGTAATGGAAGATATCCCCGATCGATAGCTCGGCAAATACTCACGCTTTAGTGAATAGTGACATTGAGAAATAAAATGTACCTATGTTCTTTATTCCGCAACGGGTAACTTTGTATGTATGTTACACCTGTTATTTACTTAAATAATATCTACTTATATATGAAAGTAGATATATCAACCAGGATAAAATTATTTTGTGAAATCATGTAGTCATTCTATATGCATTAGAAAAATCTAAAGAGATTCATTATTCAGCACAACTTCACGCAGCAAGAGTTCAAACAAGTCATTATCATCATTCTAAAGGGATTCATCATCATCATCATCATCATCAGCCTTTAACAGTCCACTGCTGGACTAGGCCTCTCCTTTGAAAGGAAAAAGTGGCCTAGGTACTATACCACGCTGGCCAAACGGGTTGGTCTAAGGTTTGAATCAAGTTTGCCTTCTCTTACAGAGCTATTCTCTGCACAATATGCTCCCTCTGTCGGCTCTTACGACACCCATGGGATAATGTGGGGTGGTGACATCCCGTATTCTTAATCCGTCACCACACGGACACTAAAGATTCATATAATATAGAGCCTGGCATCCTCTTTCTAGACTAACCCCATTTCTTAGATTAAATCGGCTTTTAACTACGGAAGAACTACCGTCTGACCTCCGCGACCTGAATAGAATAGAATAGATATATTTATTTGCCGTGAATGTAGGTATTACAATGTAATTTTACAATATAAATGGTGTATCCTTGTACATTCTGCCGGAAAAGCATGCAAAAATTAAAACGAGTCTTAATCTAAATTTTACATAAGGTTCTTTCATAAAGAATTATCAATTAGAAAATCGTTCACAGAATAATAAAACTTATATATTAACAAAGAGAAGGGAAGCAATATTCTAAGGTTTAAGCTTTTACAAATATGCTCGGATTCGACGCCTCTACGTTTTTTACAAAGCATGGAGGGTATATTTTTGCAACTGTCACCCATCTACAAACATGACAGTGGCAAAGTTGCTTGACCTGATTGGATTTGTTAGAAGTTTAAAATAGTGCACTGTCTATAATCAATAAAGATCAAACTTCACAAAAATATCGTCAATATAGCTGCTACGGCCGATATCGAGGCAACATCGCATCGCCTGTCGCAACCCAGAACAATTTAATAACACGATAGAGGTCGACGCATTTATGGTACACGATGATCGGGTGGCATCGGGCCATACCGGTGAAGCAAGCGTCTGACCTTTACTATCCCCCCTTCCCCTCCCTTCTATTCCCCGCCGCAGACCCCTTTACAACAAAGTCACATCGCGGATATGCGAGCAAACACCTTTTATACTAAAAGCATCTTGATAGTAAAATAAAATTCTGATTTAAATATTTTATTTCATTGATACGCCAGTGTCTCTTTAACATTGACATCGT
The DNA here is from genome assembly GCA_944739405.2 of Euclidia mi. NCBI lineage: Eukaryota > Metazoa > Arthropoda > Insecta > Lepidoptera > Erebidae > Euclidia > Euclidia mi. Next base: position 57,780,683 of record OX123190.2, read on the forward strand.
CAAGACTTTCGGCCTTGACAGTTTTAGACGTGACATTTGGATCTAATTATGTAACGCCGAGATGTTTATAAAAGTGGTTTGATAAGCTTTTAGTATTTGCATAATCGTATTAAATCACATGCATATTAATTAATACAATTTATTTCTCAAATTAAACAAATTAGTTTCCTCTATTTTACCTACTTAGTCGATTGGCATCTTCATTTTAAAACATTTGTTGGCATACTACAATGCTTTAATTAATTAGTTGACTTCAACAATCAAGTCTTTCTATGTTCTTCATAAAAAAAATCCTAGACTCTATAAAATACCGTCTTAAGTATCGCAGCACTGACGGTAAACATAATAAAACTACAAGGAGAATAAATAAAATACATACGATGATCTATAAATACAATAAACCAAAACCGGTATAATGAAACGCAGATGGGAATTCAAGGCGCAATTTGCAGTGAATATCCAAGAATAAATTCCAAAGTTCTTTTTCCAATAAGTACTATACACTTAAATCTCCAGACAAGTTTAGATAAGTGGCAGTTGCTTGCGAAGGTAATGCCAGTGGAAGTTATAATCCCTATAAACCTAGGGGTATCGGTACGCGAACCGGATACGACAATCATATTTCATTACATACAATTCTAGCAAGACGTGCAGCAACAGCGGAAAACATCTAGATTGTAAACTCTACAAACCGAGGCAAGTTTACGACTAATGCGATTTAATAGCAACATTCAGAATAGTATGCAGTATAGTTGGAATATTTAGGATACTGAAATTACTTCTCGAGAGGTTAGGTAAACAATGTATGTAGTAGCAATCTGCTTACTCAAAACTAAAGTATAACGTATGGCGTTACTGGTTTAGGCAGTCGCCTCGCGCCGCTTAACTTTACGCCGAGTGTAGTGCGTTCGACTACGGGACAAATTTTGTGTGATCCACTAACGCCTGTTCAGAGTTTAAATGTTCTTTTAGCCAATGACTGAAAGTTTGTCAAGACTCCTGCGATACAGAATGTATTTGTTTATTTTGGCACTCATAACACAAGTTAAATCTTACCTTGGGCACATGAGTAGATAAACGGAACAGAGACACAGCTTCATACAACAGCGCGAATCGGTTGCACTACTACGAGCACGCGGCTTATGTGTGCGTGACCACTGGCCGCTTGTCGTGTACGCGGCGAGAGTGGAAAGAACCGGTTTACGTAGGCACAGGCAGTTGACAATCTTAGGGTTATTACGACGCACGTTGTTTGTTTTATACGTTGCAAGTTTTAATATTTTAATGTAAAAAAGTGGTGTTTTATTATTAATAATGGTTGTTTATTGTACTGTGTGTATGAATAATACTAGATGAAATAATTAAATCATTATAAAGATTTTAACAATGGTAACGTACAATTGGGTTTTTTTAATTAGGTATAACTCCTGATAATTTTGTCGCATTTGTTGAATTGCTCGAGCAAAAGTTTCGCGAATATTTCGATCTTGAAATAAATACTTATTGTCAATGTTGGCAACGAAATACTTAACAACTCATTAGTTGTGAAATTGTGTAAAAGAAATTAATGTTTACAAAACCAATGACTATCAGAAAGTGATCAGCCATCGATAGGGATTACAAAAAACAGGTGCATGCGATTTTCGACCTTATTGACGTAACTCAAAAATTATATTTTTAATAACGTATCAATGCCAGAAAGCAAGAAAATACAAAAAAAAAAGTCTGTCATGAATTGTCAATAAGGTCGAAAATCGCATGCACCTGTTTTTTGTAAGCCCTATCGATGGTTGATCATTTTATAGTCATTTGTTTTGTAGACGTTCATTTGTCTTACACAATTTCTTTTTAAACTTATTTTAGATACCTATCCCCGTGGTAAAACTAGTGGCCATAATAGCTAAAGGAGATTACTATGTTTATTAGCAAAATAGATCATATTACCAGAAAATATTCAACACTATTAGTGGTATCGTTGGGAATGTCAAATAAATCACGTCGTCACGTCGTCACGTCGTGTCCTTGGTAACAAATGTATATTTTTATTCCGTGCTTTTAAAAGTTTCAGGTGCATGCCTTTTTTGGTTCCACTCGCTATTTTATTTACAACTGTACTTCTGCCGTATAGCGAATCCGTCGAGTCCAAGAATCTGCCCAATCCACGAATCTGTCGAGTTGGGAATCTGCCAAATCACGAATCTGTCCAATCCAGAATCTGTCGTATACCGAACAAGCGATTTCTCTTAACCTATTGTGACAACCCTACCAAAATAGGTAACAAATTTACAAGCTCTTAAGAAGCTGTCTCTCTGTTCGGTTTATTTACTCATGTGCCTTGGGTGCCAGAGAGTTCCTAGATATATTAATGATACCTACGAAGCATTGTCGTATGTATATTATGTCACTAATGTACCAGCCAATAATTATACCAATAATTATATAATTACTGTTGTACCAGCAAATGGAAATAAATGAATTATTTATTTATTTATTTCTAGAACGGTCGTTGTATTCATATTTAAAATATATAGGTACCAATATCTTTAAAACCAAACTAAAAGTTTGTGAAATGTGTAAAGAGTATGCGATGATCACATCTAATTCCGTAATACCTGTTGAAGAAAACGGCACCAACAATAAATATTGCGTAAAGCCACATCACGAGTTTCTCACATCAGTCTCGACGCATAATGTCACCAATGATTCATAAGACTGCACCTTTACATCCGGGACAGCAATACGTGCTAGTGAGAATATAACTAAATTCTTTGTATTTATCGGAACAAAGTGGTAATATACCCAAAAGGATTCAATTGGGTAAAACATGGGTAAAACATGATTCTTTTTTATTTTTCAAATAATACTGGGTGGCAAAAAATTGTATGAAGAGTACAAAATTGTTTAATATAGACTAGACGTCTCCAGCGTCTTCACCCGCGTCAATCTAGTACTTAATATATTAAGCTGAAGAGTTTGTTTGTTTGGTTGAACGCGCTAATATCAGGAACTACTGGTCTGATTTGAAAAATTATTTCTGTGTTATATAGGTCATTTATCAAGGAAGGCTATAGGCTAAATAACATCACACTATCAGCCACGGGAGCGGAGCAGTAGCCTTAAATAACGCGGATATAACCACGGGCATCATCTAGTTATACATATATCTTGAATCATATCTATTAAAAAGAACCGCATTAAAATCCGTTGCGTAGTTTTAAAGATTTAAGCGTACATAGGGACAGACTGACAGAAGACAACTTTGTTTTATACTATGTAGTGATTGCCGTATAAGAAAATACCAGATTTGCCTGATAAATTTCGTTATTCTCCGAACAACAGATTATTAACAGTCTCGGCTGTATTAATAAAATAGAGTAAGTATAAATATAGTTAAATTCATGACATGCATAATTTTTAAATTAAAAAACTGACTTTAACTATATTGAATTAAAGACAACTTTAGGTGTTTCAAATAAATTTTAATAAATTAATCAGAATTTATAACAATGGATTAAATTTACAATACACTACATGAATAATCGTATCTAAAGATGAACATTATCATGCTAAAATAAGCAATAGCCATACAATATCCAGACTCAGAACACTGATGTGCAAATATTACGTTTTAATATAAACTCAGTATTAATTCAAACAAAAAGGATTTAGATTTCGATTTAGAAACAATAGTATCCTATATAAATCTACACGTATTAGTGAGTTAGCTAGAAATTCAGTAAAGTCTGTGTAAAATGATTTTTATTTTAGTACGTATCTCTCTAAACTCTTTCCAAACGGCTCAACGCAATTTGGTGAAGTTTCGTCTCTTATTGCGTTAGGAGTGCCTCCCAGAGCTCAGACGCAGTGCAGGTGCTCGGGCATATCAGCAAGTGGTCCATTGTCTGCTCCAACTCACCACATTCACATTGGGCAAGGTCGGAGTCCCTGAACCCCCATCTACACAAGTTTGCTCTGCAGCGGCCAACCTGTGTGCGCAGTCTATTTAGGGACTGCCATACGCGTTTGGGCAGGTTGGGATCCAGTACGCACCTAAGTTGTTGACGAGACATTTTAGTTTTATGTAGCTTATTTCAATCAGAACATGAATATAGACTGCATAAAAAAATACGAAGGTCTTAGCGAAATATTATAATCATCATCATCATCATCATCATTTTCAGCCTTTAACAGTCCACTGGTTGGTATAGGGTTTGTATCAAGTTTTCCTTCTCTTACAGTGCTGTTCTCTGCATAATATGCTCCCTCTGTCGGCTCTTACGACACCCATGGGATGATATGGGGTGGTGACATTCCGTATTCTTAATCCGTCACCACACGGATATAAATATTATAAAGATTACTTTTATTAACAAACTTTTTTATGACTTAAGCATCTTCGTTATATAACAACTCTGTAAACTCTTCAGTTTGGCTTACAGAGAGGGACCGGTGACAAACCACACAAAGCAAAGGCACAAAAATTATATCTGAAAGTCGTAACCTCTAAAGTGTTGCAATAAAACCATTTGTCATACATGTCTATGTTTTTTAATGACTTCAGATTCGAGATGCGCCGAGAACAACAATGGGTGTGATTAATTGTAATTTTTTAGTCCAACACTTAAGTGAAAGTAGGACGAAATCTTCGCTGAACAAATAAACCGTTGTTTTTTATTTTAGAGTTTATTATGCCCGTGCTACTTAATAAACTATAATGTGAAAAGTATTCCACCTAGCGAAATCAACTTAAAGACTGCAATTAGTGTGTAACTAATAAGCTTATAAACATCACAGCAAAAACAGCAGATTGTGAGACTGTCTACAAGCCCCATATTAGCTCATTACACCTTACTTCACTAACGCAGAAATACGAGTCCAGTAAACATACGATTAACTTATGCCTTTAAAACAAACATCTTCGTAGTAAAAGTGACTTATTTAAAGAACTATCGAAGCTAAACAAAGCAGTATAAATAAAATTGACGTGCCTATTCTTGTAATATGTCTGCTAAGCCGCATAGATGCCGAGAATGGTGACTGAAACGTGCTGAAACACAATGCACGCAGATATTCTATTCATAGACGCCTATTTTTACTAGAAGCTTGTAAAAGCAAATGGACTTGTTTGGCTCGATGTGAGATATGTGTTTACTAGACTGGAGAAATAGGGAACACTGTGTTCGATTTCAGTAAGTCAAACGCCTCCGATAAATAATTGAATAGAATAATATGTATGCCTACGTCTACTACAGATAAGTAATTCATGGATTGTTTATGATACATGTTTGATTGAAAAAGTCATTGCATATTTATGTAGAAAAAAATACCTTATTCAGTAGATTTCGTGGGCACGATTAATCATAATCAATTGAAACATAAACAGCGAATAATTTAAAACATGTTTAATCAAGTGAAAGCATTCAAATCTCTGATTCGTTTGGAGATTGTTAGCATACGTGTTATATTTTTCCAATCTTCATTCTCGTGCATTAGTTTTTACAGATTCAACTATCTTGAGCAGGATGTCGCGACATGCAGAGCGTGAGAACGCGATTCTATCTTAATAAGTTTACCCACGATTCAGATTCACCTAAGAAACTTAATGTCGTAATGATATAACTTAAATATGATATTATGCATTAACACCAATTGGTGTTCTGATTTCGTGGGATGAGCTTTCAAATTCGGTTAATTTTGTCACTTACTAACAGTTCGTTTGACAGAAGAAACATTTATCTTAAAATCGATGAAAGAAAATATGCAGTTTAGATTTACTCTCATACGTTTACAAGTTAATATAGAAAATGTTGTCTTTGTTGCTCAGCAATAATGCGATAATAACAACACTTGTCCAGATAACTGTACAGATGACTAGTGTAAAAATGAACTCGCAGTAGCTTCGCAAAGAGTTCAAGAAACTTGAACGGCGAGCAGTAAGTATATGAAATCCAACTGTGAGAAAATAAAAGCTAAAATGTCTTGTAACACGATAACTTAACAAATAGAGCAGATTGCAAGGAAAACAAAGTTTCAGCGCAACGGGTACAAAGTTACTAGAAGACTTTGAAACCAAAAAGCGGATTGAAATTAATTACTTTTAGTATCTTAAAATGGAAAGAAGTATTCAGAGTTGAATATTTAAACGTACAAGATAAATTGTCAAATAGTGCACATAAGAGAAACACGATTGTAATTTAGATAACCAATTCAATGGTGATGAGAGTAATTTTGGTGTCTAATTCATTATTCTAAAAAACTCATCCTACTAGACCATTACGAGTACGCATTAAGAGGTTTGTTTAGAAAGTCACATATCACAAAAAGTATGTAAACGCTCATCTCCGCATAGTGCAAACTCGCTTGCCAACTGTTACACAAGTAGTTGCATAAATCCTTTCACTCACTGTAAATCTAGAATACGCATCTGAAATCAAATTTTATCGATAATTGCTTTTGTGTTTGCCGTGGCTTTACTTTTATGTTTTTGGTGTTTTGGCTAGTCGATTAAGTAATACTTTTATAACAATGTTCATAGTTATATGCAGTGAAAGTTTTGATACAGCGATATAACAGATAGGTGTCGTCTGGTCCCGGGTTCAATTCCCGGGTCGTGTTACTGAGTTTTGCCGAATTTTCAGTAGCAGCACGGAGTCTGGTGATGTGCACGGTAACGGCAATAGGCTCGCCCCCTATTACGTGGGACCCAAAAATATACTTGACGAAATGTGGGTGTGATATTCACTTCTGCCTACGCCTTCGGGGAAAAAGGCGTGAGTCTATAAAAAAACAGAAATGCTTTGGATTACAAATTTGTTTACTTTGTTTAATCCCTACTTAATATTATAAATTTGAAAGTGTTTATGTATGTATGTATGTTCCGTTTTCACGCTAAAACGGCTGAACCGATTTTGTCGAAATTCAATATAGAGATATACTAGCTGTGCCCGCGGCTTCGCCCGCGTGGAAGTCGGTATCCTTTAAATATCCCTTTCTGTGGCCTTGATAATGTAAAATAACATAATGATCGGCTGATGAAACTCATACTCATATTTAAGTTTCTTACTTACTGTATTAGAAAAGTAGTAACCTGTACCTGCCACCTAAATTCTTAGCTCTTTATTTTAAGAAAAACTATCTGCCCGGATTACATAATTATAAGTTAATTTAAATCTTTGCACTCAAAAAGTAATGTACACTCGAATAGTAAGTTTACGATTCTCTACTATGTAATATAAGCTGTAATGGTGTGCAAAATAATAATTTTAAGTAATACCCCTAGATGGCACCACTGGCAAAATTAAAAGTCGGTGGTATGTGGTTAAGATCCAGCGCTGACAATATAAATATTAGAAAAGAAGTTAAAACAATTTGAGCTAAAACAATTTGAGCCCAATTTGAGTCTGAATCACTTTACATCCAATGCGGATATATGTATATTTTAAATTGCGATAACTTTTGATAGAATTAACGGAATCTGATAAACTAAAGACTAAATGTTAACCAAAGACACAGACTATGCGTTTGTCACTATCTCAATACAAACAATTTAGTGTGCTGGGAGCAAGTCGGCAAAAGTACCGCTAAAATAATAAATTTAAGTAATATCCTTAGATGGCACCACTGGCAAAATTAAAACTCGGTGTTAAGATCCAGCGCTGACAATATAAATATTAGAAAAGAACATAAAGCAAACTTTTGCCCAAATTGAGTACGAATCACTTGATACCCAATGCGGATATATGTATATTTTAAATTGCGATAACTTTTGATGGAATAAATGGATTCTGATAAACTAAAGACTAAATGTTAACCAAAGACCCAAACTATGCGCTTGTCACGACAACACACTAAATTGTTTGTATTGCGATACAAACAATTTTGTGTGTTGCTTGAATGCTAGGCTCCCATAGGTGATAGCGTGATGATTGTTGTCCAAGATTGTAATCGAGTCTTTAGGCAATATATTGGTGAAACCGCATCAAAATCCGTTCACTGGTTATTGCGTGATGATTTAACAAACATACAAACAGACAGATAGACAATAATTCCAAAAAAAACTTGTTTTGTGTTCTATATCGATAATATGTCACTATCCAATTGAAATTTGGCAAAAATATTCAATGTACAGACAAAGTGTTCTTTGAGTTTTATTATAGTATAGATTGGAACATGGAGACGGACATAGGCAACCATAAGTTGCAAAAATTAAATTGGGAAGGTTTAGGGAGGGTAGAAGTTTGTACTTTCGGCACAAATTTACCCCTTGGAAGTCAGAACGAGTGCGCTGTAAGTTGAGTGCTGCGCATGTGCTATCGCATATCTGTCAGTACTGTCACGACATCATACATATTGTCATATTGTGCACGGTGATTACATAATTCGCATATATAAACTAATAATTAAGACTATAGACTACGCTTAAAGCGGCTGAAACGATTTTCTCTACTGATATTATAAATGCGAAAGTGTTTATAGATATATATTCGGTACTTTGTACTCTATAGACTTTCTGAACTCTTTAGACTAATCAGGAGTGCCTTCACACAACTTGAGACTGAAAGAAAATTTATGTAACCCTGACTTCAACGCGCGCGAAGCCGCGGGCAAAAGCTAGTATTTCAATATGTTGTAGGTGACGTTTTAACACACGATTACCTGATTGCAATGGTATTGGCAAATCGTAACAACGCAATTGGTCTACCCTTCTAGTTATTTTCTATTTAGTTCCCTAGTGTTTTTTTTTATCTTGTACTATTCAGTACTTATTGATCAGAAGTTGCATTTTTGATAATCAATGAATATAAATTTAATGACTCATCTCTCCGCTCCATTACAGTCTCAAAATAAATATTTTCGTAGTGAAAAAGTTATATTATTTGTTAGTTAAAATGTTATTAAAAACATTTTAATTAGGTACGTATTTCATATAGGTAATAGAATATAATTAGGTATCTGCGCCAGAGCTGGATTAACGTAAGTACTATATAGCTTCAAAGATGCAGCTCCATTTAATTTTGTCGAGGGGTAACAAAATCTCGACAAAGCTTAAATATAGAACAAAGTGTATGTTTGTAATTTGTCCCGTGGTACTTAACAAAGGCAGAACAAAGGATTTGCACAAAAATCACTGCTTGCAAAAAAATAAAAACGAACACTATATTACATTGATCGAGAATTCTCGGAAAATAAAATTGGTCCGATATAAAGCCAATTAAGCAGATAAATGGAAACAACAAAGACATTTGATATTCAAAGAGAATAGCCGAAAAATTAAAAGTGTATGCAAATGTTTTTGAAGCTGAACTTCAAAAAGAATAAAATGCTAAAAGTATTCAGTATTCACTGGCAGATATGAAATCATTCGTGTTGTACAATATGGTTTTTAAACTTCAGAGTTTTGCTACGAGGTTGGGTTTTGATATGAGTTATTAATCTTGAAGAGATCTAACACGATATTTTGCTGCCAGCATTATTAAATACTCCTAAATATAATATTATAAATTTTCAATAAACATACTATACAATATCAAAGCAAGATTTTTACTAAGGCTTCGCTCGAAACTTTTAGAATCACATTCTGAGATCGAAAACTTGGTTGTCCAAGTTCGTCTTACGACTGTCGCTTCCTAGTTAGTTGGTTCGGTTTCTCTAAACAATGTGAATTCTAAACTAGTATAACAAACATACACACGTATGTTTGTTACGGCGCCGGTTCAATCAAACCGAGACCGTCTACGGTTTGAATGAAAATATTTTGACGCATACAGCAGTTGCTAATTAAATTATGTACGTATACATACGTAAACATCGGTAGCCGTAAATCTAATTTCAACGGTTTTATCGCCTCTGTTCCCGACGATCAAAGTTCTTAGACAACCGTGTGTGAATATATTGTATTGTCAAAATGGGTCGTAAAATGCGAAATTTATAGGTCAAAATATATTTCAAGTTGTCTATGACAATTGAAAAAGTTTTTACCAAACGTCGCCGCGAAAGAATTCGTGTATGGCTTAAATTAAGTCACACGTTTGGCTGGAGTCCAAAATGTTCGCTTTAGCGTACCTACATTATTTGCTGTAAGGGTATGGAGAAGTGCCTCGTAATTTTATGCAGAATCTTGATTTCGCCAATCAACCAGAACAAAATGATGTCGAAACCCCTTGACGAATCAACTCGTCTTCTGCTTCGCATCCCCGTAACCCTTGTTGTTTTCTAATTATCTACCCCGATCGCATACAAAACCCAGCCGGTATTGGCGTACAAAATGTTCCCAATTATAAAATACACACCCAGAGACAAACGGCACTTCAAAACAAAGTCGAGTTTAATGCCTCCAGATTGAAAGTTAATTAGATTTCCAATTTCTCCCACTGGGGCAAAGCAATTGTAGGCCAATTTAATATAAACGTACAAGGAGAAACAATATCAAATTGGGTTATTTCTATTTTTGAACACAATTTTACAGTACACCGACATTTTATTAAGGATCATCTCAAAATTCGAAGTATATTTTAGAACAAGTATTACGAGTAGAAATATGTCATTAATTCCTGTTTCAAATTCCTAATTGGTACTAAACACTTTCTTTACAGTGAGGATGTTTAAGATTCCACTTTATTATTGAATGTGTCAAATAATGAAAGTCATGATTTATGTTATCGAAAAGGTTAGATCGTATCGTGACTTATGGGTGAATCAGAATCATCTTTTTTGTCAATTGAAAAGCAATCACTCAAAGTTCGTGTCTGCAGGTGAAAGTGCTAAGTCGTGTTTTGGCATTGAAACAATGCATCTTGACCTTGCGTATCAATCAAACGGATCGTTATGCGTGACTCTACGGGATATGATTCTCGTGCTTCCATGAGAGTGACGTCATATTGAGTCATGCGCAGCGAGGCGAGACAAGCTGTTGTCCTTAATTAAAGCAGGTATTCTTACTACGCGCGGGTGATAATTAAGTTATATAAGTCTTTTATGTTCTATTCACTCTTCAGTTATATTTTGTACGTATAATTTTAAAATATATATGTTCTTTGGCTTAATATAAATACAATATCCAGTTCCTTCGAATCCTCAGCCACTATCTATAACAACAGATATGCAGATACTGCAAGAACAATGCACCTATAGTTGTTGTCGTCTGGTTTGTGGACGGACGATCTTATTGCGGCTAGCAGTTGAATGCGGGCGGCTCAAAATTGGTCTGTCTATATGGAGAGCCTTGGAGGATACCTATAACCTAGACCTTGATCATAGGACCAGCAGTAGAAGTCCTTTGGTTGAGAGAAGGCTTTTAGAAAACAGTGACTAGTTAGGTTTTGAAATGTTTTGAGTGTTATTTTTTAGCTTGCCAGCTATTAATTGATGATACAATAAAAGATATTCAAACTGTTACATAACGCATAAGTAGCTATCTACACGCATATCTAATCACATTAATTTTAATTCTAAATTATAATACAGACCTTAGATAATAAAATATAGGATGATAATGCTTTGAATGGGCATGATAATGCTTTCAATATTGACAGAATAAGGAGCATCGAAATTTGTTTACAATAATGTAATGATCAAAAATATCAAAGGACTCGTTCTGTTATTCTTAGTAGATTTTGAATGCACGTACATTAGGTACATAGTAAGGTTATTTGTAATAGTGTGCATGTCCTAATCTCATTAATTTTAATTCTAATTAATAATACAGACCTTAGATAATAAAATATAGGATGATAATGCTTTGAATGGGCCTATTTCAATATTGACAGAATAAGGAGCATCGAAATTTGTGGACAATAATGTAATGATCAAAAATATCAAAGGACTCGTTCTGTTATTCTTAGTAGATTTTAAATGAATGTACATTAGGTACATAGTAAGCTTATTTGTAATAGTGTGCATGTTCTTTTGTCACATTAGGAGCAGCATCCAATCAGTAGCTTTTAATCAATCACGAAAATAATTCACGAGTAATCGATAAAACAACTCTGAGACCTAAAATAATAAATTAGTAGAAAAACATGGTAAATAAATATCAATATCATTAATCGTGTTTATAACAGTAAGTCACAGTGTACTAATGAAAAATATTCAGTACTTTCGTAACTCCACATAGGGCAACAAATTTTAAATATCTGCTATTTAATCCGGCTGACATTTAGCCTGTAATTTACTTACGAGTAACATCAATCAAACTTTTAACATATTATCTAAAAGGTAATGGCGTAAAAAGTATACCAAAAGCTACAGCGGACACGCAAGGTGTCATTAATCGAAGATGACAAGCGATAACATTGTATAGAGCACCGTCATCAACTAAAGGTCCGATCCCACTAAACGAACAACCATTACAAACAATATTAAATCACTGATCGTCTCGATCAGCTGTCGTATTGACCTAAATTAATTTAACAGAGTTGTGGCTTCGAATTTAGATTGTTATTTCTAACCTGATTGAATATTACATTAGCTGTAATAGTTCAACAGAATCAACAGTAAAGTAGTTTACTACTTTTGATAAAAATTATAATGTAATGGAATGCTATCTGCTCAAGTTGGTACTAAAGATCACGTCATGGCAAAGTATGCTAACCACGATTCAAGTGAGGGGTAACTTGAATCGCGGTCATTACCTGACATCGACGAAAACCAGGTTGGTTTTTGGGTACGAACTAAATAAAGCCTTGAGGGGCAGTCACACTTCCTCGCTCCAAAAAATGGAGCTAGAAAATGTAATTTGGGTCTCCACCGTGAAGAAAAAAACAACCACAGATGAATTTGCCTGCGTAACCATTGTCGTATATCACACAACGAAATTCAATTTTTACATGCACACGACGCGTTGTATAATTAACGTTATCATTTATGCATATGATATTGCTTCACACACCATAAGCACAAACATTAAATCACACATGATTATACACTTGGCATTTTAAAACCTGCCATCGCAAAAATAAAAGCTGTTACGAGCTGAAAATGTACGTGTCACTGTATGTTTTGTTGTTTGTGGCATAAACAGTAACTTAAAAATATGTGTGTGACAATAAAAGCAAATTAAATAATACAAGGTATACAGTTATTTTCAAATAATTATCTTCTTCAGACAATTTTCAAAATTGTATGAAATCGTTTGAACTATTGGTATTAAAGAAAAATGGAGTCCTACTTATATATATTACCACGCGTAGGTTTGTAAAAATTGATGGAAGTATAGATGTTTATTACTCTTTCACGTAAAAACTACTGAACTTATAAGGAATTAACTAATACATCAGAATAACATAGGTATACTTTATCCATTGGTGCCGTAACCCACTATGCGGGCGAAGCCGCAGGCAGAACCTAGTCTACACTAATATTATAAAGAGGAAAAATTTGTATTTTTGTTTGTAATGGATAAACTCAAAAACTACTGGACCAATTTTAAAAATTCTTTCACCATTAGAAAGCTACATTATCTGCGAGTAACATAGGCTATATTTTATTTTAGAAAAAATTGGGATCCGTCAGGACGCGGGTGAAACCGCGGGAAATGGCTAGTTGTGTTATAAAAAGATTCTTCATTTCTGTTCCAAGACTAAGCGCTTGTCTAGTGAATAGCCCCTCTAAACAGTGGCTAAAGGTAACCGGTACACAATGAAGGCTTCGAACAAGGCAGTATCAAGTGGCGTTCGCTAGCTACCGTGACCGTGGAACACGACTCATGCGCTCAAATGAGATATCTATGTATCGGATATTGTGATTGCATTACTGATGAAGCGTTTTATCTACTAACCATTAGTATTGGTGATTGAGCCATCTAAGTATTATAAAAGTTGTTATAACCACTTTTCAACGGAATATATTAAATGCTGATGAAATCATTCACCACGCACGCAGCTCGTGCGAAACTTAATTGATCATCGAGATCAACATTTCTTAGGTATAAAGATTTGTTCCGCGTTAGTAATTTATAAATTGCAACATACCATCTACTGATATTGAATTTGCTTGTAAGTAAATAACGGTTTAAAATTTCAATTGCAATTTACCGTTACATGAGTAGTAAAAATTCATTATTGTTTGTACGAATGTTCGTCATATGACTTTTAAATAGATACGCGTGAAGCTTCATTTAATTTCGTGACTAAGACTAAAATACATTGTAACTGTCTAAGTAAACTTTAAACTATAATGAATGGACTACACCTTCGAATAACCTTACCCTACAAAATTATACTAATAGCACGAGCCCGCATAAATACGCTCCTTTTTACGAAGGTTAAAATTTCCATAGAAAGTTTATAACACATCCATAAAATAAAAAATAATATTAGGTAACTATAAAACATAATTCTTTAAGGTCATGTTAATCTTAGATAAAAAAATCTTTCGTTCACGACTTTTGGCGTCTCGTGAATCATAAAAAGCGACACGATCCTGTTACAGACTGAGTCTCACCGTTTATATGTAATAAAGCTTATTTCTTTCATGAGTATATCTTTCAGCGTTCATTTTATGGCTGCCTTACTAGTGGCTTAAGAGAATCAGTCTTTCGTCGAGAGAGCTTTTCAAACTGCAATACGATGATTGTTCAATAAAAAAAGGGTTAAGTGATTTGGACTACGATATCCTATTTTTATCGTATGGAATGCAACCCAACTATTTTCTTGCTGTGTTTTGTAGCTTCACTTGCTTGAGGCTGATTTAAACGAGGCACCAATGTAAAACAATGTTCGTGACATCTCTGTTTTGATTTCTTTTGGCTAAATTATTCGTTAAATGATTTAGTAAGTTACTATAAATTATTCATATAAGTTTGATAAACATGACTAACGAATTATCTTCGAAGATAATAAAATAATTTAATCATTTAGTATGTACTTTACTCATTTTTCATAACACTCGTTGTTTATCTTTTAATTGATATTTGTCAGTTAATGGAGTGCTAATATTATTTAATTACAATTAAAATATTAATGAACATCATTGCAAATGGAGGAAATACGTTATACCTATACGTAAGTATACTTTTAAAAACATGAAATGTAATACAATGTTATCGCGCGGTTATTGCAGAGCAGAGTACTTAACATTTACAACGTAAGCAGAAGATAAAACCCGTAAAAACCCATGTGACATGCACGGATTAAAATACTACTACTATTACACACGTATTCTAAGACAGTTTACGACGTATAATTTATAAAAATGTAAACTAATACAACTAACTTTTTTATTCACAAAATAATAATCAAATATAAATATAGCTGCGATAGCCCAGTGGTGTGCGTAACGGACTGGCGCGACATCACATCTCTGACTTTTCGAAGTTATGTGTGTATTAAAAATGTTAATTATCGCTCGCTTAAGAGGTGGATATACGCCGTTGACCTTGCTCGTATTACTGGTTAGTTGTCCACGCGCGATTAGCGAGTATCGGTGACGTAAAAAAATCCTTAGAAAATAATAAGTAAACTTATTTGCAAAAATAAGCTGAAGGTTCCCGTGGTGTTCTAATATATAATAATAATAATAATATTCTACCACATTCATACAACACCATCTAGTCCCAAACTAAGCAGAGCTTGTACTATGGGTACTAGATAATGGATAAACATACTTATATACTTTTTTTTTGTAAATACATACATATTATACATAGAAACACACAAACCAAGACAAACATCCATGTTCATGCACACAAATGTTTGACTTGTGCGGGAATCGAACCCGCACATCATATAAGAGGCTGATTCAATTTAAACAATCTTATGATTGATAGATTAGGAGAAAAAAGTAAACTACCAAAACAGAGGTTACTTTGCATATTTTATTCAGCTATTTAAAATACTTTTTTAGGATTTGGTATATGATATATATATGATATAGATTAAGACATCTTTTTTTGGATATTTTTTCTATAAAAGTTACGGAGAAAAACGGTTTTAATTTACCCCTAATGACGCCTAATTCACATAATTATGTCCTCGCCTTAATAATGTGGCCGGTAGATGGCAATAGGCTCGCCCCCTATTATATTGGGACCGAAACATAACTGGCTAATTGTGGGTGTGTAATACAGCTCTGTCTACCCCTTGGGGAAAAAGGCGTGAAGTTATGTACCTATGTATGTAATAATCAAATATAATATTTCAATCATTATTGTGTCCGTCAATCCGCTACCACCCATTCACGGATTAAGAATAGATACAAAATGGCACTACTATATTTCATTGCGTGGGTGTCGTAAAAGACGACTAAGAAAAATACACGAAGCAAAGTATCTTTGCAAAGAGAAAAAAACTTAACATCAAACCCTATACTAACCCGTCTGCACAGCGTGGTATAGTAGGTCAAATCTTCCTATTGACTCACAGTGCTACTGTGAAGCAAATTATGAAAGTCTTTTGTCCAGCAGTGGACTGCCAAAGTCAGTCAATAATATGCAATTATCTTATTCATCAAACTTATCAATTAAAATCCGGCTAACATCAAAAGCATAATTTAAAAAACCCACATAAAACGTCATGATATCGTGATTCTAATTGGAAAACTACAAATAAAATATCCACCTAGCTTACACATTTGAATAACGTTTTTCATTCTGTAACACAAGTTATCATAATTAAGATCTACCTAAGTTAATGGCAGTCAATGCAAATTCAAGGACGCTTGCCACCAAAACTTAGGGCAGTGATTACTTTTTTATGACTATTGGTATTCTGCAAAGTGAGGGTTTGGTGTGACCAAGTTAGCTTTACAGAGTCAGTGAAAATCCGCTACTTATCAAAAGCATAATGTAAAAATTATATACTGTACTACCGAAACTGAAGAGGTGAAGTCTGAAAAATATTTACTCCAATCAAAGGAATAAAATAAGGGTTGAAAATTTATTGAAAATCCTCTGATTATGAAGCTAGTTGTAAAAAAAACGCCGAATACTACAGTATTCGGCGTTTTTTTAAGAAAAAAGGAAATAATTTTGTAAAATGATTTCCTTTTTTCTTTATTAACTGGCTTTTAATTTGTTCGACAAAATTCAATAACAATTTTATAATTCACCGTATCGTGTTATGCATAATACATGTTAACATAATATATTCTTCACCGATGAAAAGCATAAATGCGAGTACAACCACCATATTTATGTGATACATGCATTATTAATTACAATTTTATTAATAATTGAATTTACTTATTCCGATATCACAATCAGGAAACGATTTTTACTGATATTAAAATAATCAATATCGTTTAATATTACCACACAGCTATTATGCTTTTCACGGTGTAATGGTTGTGACATTGTGGCCAAATCGGCGAATGATTCGATAATGAGTATTCATTAATCTTTATATACTGTAGATACTAGCAATTAACTATCACAGGATGAAAGTACCATAAATACGGTTTGCAATGAAAACCACTCAAAGCTACTGTTGTGAGGATTAATTGTTAAGAACATTATTATTAAAGGTGTAAGCCAAAGAGAAACAGTTTAATTGCCGAGTTAGGAACGTTATCAAGACAAAGCAATTTTTTACCTTCTGATAAACTTAAACTATTTAGAATATTACCTTCAAGGATAGCAGTTACAAAGTATTTAGACAAAACGAAAAGGTTTCTTTTGATATTCTCTGAGAATATTTGTTACTAAAAGCAGATAGTTTTCTACCACATCTCATTTTATAAGTAGAGAAATCTAGAAGGGTAAGGCCTAAATTGAAATAATATTTCATTTTAAAAGCCCTTATTCTGTCTGTCTACGGCATTTTGGTAAAATTTATAAACGTTCAACGCCTGCCTACACTTATAGCTTTACTCTCGATATTAATTTATTAATTTATTTGGCAACGGAACAACAGACGCGCTTTATTTATGACGACGAATAAATTTACTAAAATAATACCGACCCGATACGATGCAACTTATATACCTAGCCCCTTTTGTTATTGGTTATAATCTAGGAGTGACTAAAATTGACGTTATTTATTGATATCCTTCTAAAATTAATTTTGTGATTTTCATACCAGTATTGGATTTTCATTGTGCGATTTTAACGCCAAATGCTAATATTAAGAGCCGTACTAAATCCGTTTGAGGAAGAGGGAAATAAGGTATACTCGTATCTATTAAAATATGTGATTATTGACTAAGATTTACCTTAAATCTCTTCTATTAACTAACATTCCCTGTCTTTTACATTACATAACAAAATTCATGAAGTTACTTAGCCACAGTCAAATGTAATATAACAAGTATAAGAGAGGTCAGTTTATATACGCGTGAATTGACAAACATTTACCTTAAATCTGTTCTATTAAATGATGACATTCCTTGTCTTTTACATTACATAACAATATCTATGAAGTTACTTAGCCTCAGTCAGATGTAATATAATATAACATACATATAAGTGAGGTCACAGGTGAAAGCGCGAGCTTACCTGCGACGCGGCGTCTCGAGCGCGTATCGTGCGTAATATCTCGAGTGCTAACCTGAAACAATGCCACACCCTTAGTATAACATATAGAGGGCGAAAATGGGGAAACGACAAAGATGGAACTGGAGACAGTTTTTGTACCTTTTTTAAAAGCCAATACTCAAAAAATGCACGTTTTAGTTCAGTTATCTGATCAAAATGTATACATGTGAAGATTACATTACTTATCCTGCTTTGCAAAACTAAAATATTTATGATAGGTACTTGATGAAATTTAATTAGAAGTTTTGAGCATAAATATATGCTGTTTATATATTTTGGCGTAAGTGTCTTTAATTAGAATAACTTAATCAAAAAACATACACAAACGTGTACAAGAATATAGTTTTATTCTAACAAAAAATATTACAATTACCTTTTAGAAACGTTTACCAATTCATATAATGTCAATAATTGGCAATAAAGTTTCAGCAATTGTATATATAATTAAATGTCAATAAGAATAAAAATATATGGCCAGTATGTATTTACGGTACATGACTTGACGCCTTATACCATAATGACCGCGGGAAACGCAGTACTAGAACCCGCGAAGTTTATGAAGATACGTCTTTGTGCAACAGTGGAACATTATACTTCAGATTAGATCTCGACTACAGCCGTATCGCCTTTATCAACGCATGTCTTTGACTTCAACATTCAGCTCATGATTTTCTATGAATTTATATCAGCCGACTTACACAAGCTCATGTTCTTTTAATTTAATTCAATAAATGTACACATTCAAGGAAATAATTATCTATTGCCTCACATTAATGGGTCATGTACAGCTAGCTTATCGGTTGCTTTAATGATACATAGAAGATTATCATTTTGAAATAACTTTGTAGGAATATTATTTAAAGCGTAAGAGTACCTACGTGTATAAATAATTCGTTTTAGAGAGAAATAAGTGATACGGGTAAATCTTAAAAATCAAGATCTTACTGCAACTTATAGCGTAACATGTATGTAACGTATACATTATCATCCTTATAAAGCCTAAGTATTAGGGCAAAGTAACTTTGTCCCTTAGCAAGCATCCTTCGTGCACTTTCAAGTAGGTACCTACACTGAACCCATTTAAAAAATATAAAAATATTGTCGTTTCCAGTTATAGATGCATCCCGCTAGGTTAATGAACACATAACACTTTCTAGACTAGCAAAAACTATTTCCCATACGACATTCCACAAAACTCATGTCGAATAAATTGAAATCGTACAGTTAGTACGAGCAATGTTCGTTTCCGGACGAAATGATAAAATCTTTAAAGGGTTAGATCACGCACCATACATTCATCGTGCTAAAATTATTCATAGAATACAACACTCCAACTTGTAACGTGTGAAATGTGTTATTTGTAACAGTATTGCCACTACTTTTTTGCATATAAAAAGGAAAAGAGGTGAAACTTATATTGTCAACGTATTTTGTTACTTTATCCTTGAGTTCTGTGAAATGCCTTGCAGAAGTATTGATATACCTATGTTAAGCTCATATCATATGTCGCTCCTTTGATACATTTGATACTCATCAATGTTATGTTAGTTAAGTCTCAGTTTTACTCTTTTTACAGTCTATTATGAGTTTTAATGTCGCCTATTTTCGTGTGAATGGTACCTACTGCAGTTTAAATAATATACCAAGACAGCAAATATTAGTAATTTCTTGCCTCAGTAAGTTGGACATAACATTCTCTAACCTAAAGTATACGCAAGTTCATACCTATTAACCTTTATATCTTATATAACACTGGCCACGGAAGGTTAGTCAACATAGTATGATGACATTTATATCAAAGTATGTCAAAGATACATAAAAGACTACCATGTTGACACGACATATGATTGACCGAAGAATCAATTGCTTGCTTTTATGTAACTTGTCATTTTGACGATTTTATGGTTTATTTCACGCTATCAAGTTAGCGCCGACTTTTGAACTTCCTTCATTTATTAAATACTAGCTTACGCCCACGGGTTCGACCACGTAGAGGTCGGTTATCGGGACAAAATGTAGCTCATGTGCTAATCTGATGTGTAAGTTATATAACTGCAAAATCCCTCCAGCAGCTTCTGCGTGAAAAAGTAACAAAAATCAATACATCCATTCATCCTCATAAACTTTCATATTTATAATAGTAAGATATTTTTAATGCGTGCGCTACCATCCTTTAACTTAAAAAACGAAATTAGGTCACTAGCAAGCTCAGGTGTTATTATTGTATACTTATAAAAGACTTGATTGATTTATTTTTACTATAACCCACCGAAAACGACCTCGTAATAATGACACGATGTTGTTATTGTACTATTAAAATAAAATCGAAAGTCCCGCTTTGAATGTTTTACCGTCAACAAGGCACACTTCAAACAGCTTGTTTGAACAAGACGCTTGAAATATGTATTGTTCCAAGATTAAAAGTTTTAAATCACTTCTGTAAATTATGGTAACGATCTATCACAACTCGCTCTTAGCTAAATTGGGTCAAGTTATGCTAAGGATTACCGCGACTCATTTACTGTAATTATAAACTTTATAGATATTTTAACAAGCATTATTATATCGGATCAACCCTGCGTTTAATGTGCTGGGCATGGACCTTTTCTTACTAATAAAGTGTAAGACAACCACCACGGCCACGCTAACCAATTGTTGATAGGGTGATTTCAAATATCTTTCAAATTTGAAAGATATTTGAAATCTCCCTAGCAACCTTTGTATTTATACATTATGGAAAATATGCAGGCTTTCATTATAATTATTTTAATAAAGATGTACTTATTCAACTATTCGTTTTTTTGGCTAGCTCAGACATATTTTATGAAAAATTAAGAGGCAACATTTATTTGTGCTTACATATCGGTTAAAATCTTATACGTTTATTATGATCTAGTACGTGCTAGCATGCCTCCAACTTGCCTTTGTTAGGTAATCTACGACGAACAAGCGATAAATTCAACAATAGTCAGTAAAACGAATTGTACCTACCTATTTCTATTCCTATAAAATGACAGATCGGCTTTATGTGAGACGCTACTTTCTGTGAAACCAGATATTTTACTGTAAACAACAAATACCTAGGTATATTAGCCAGGTCTGCATTGCGTTCACAAATGTGTAATTTAGGATATTACATATTTAATCCCTTACATTTTGACCGATTTACATCAGACATGATCGCGGGTAGTATTCCGGCATTAAAACTTAAATAGATTTGTACGGTGTAAGACAGATAGCAAAAACATAAAAAAAATTATCTCATTGCATCTTTGGTATTAACTATCAATACGTAAATAAAATTTCGCGTATCCACGATATCACATCAATCGAGTGATGTATATATTCCTTTACAAAAGCTCCTATTTTTAAAGGCCCTTACGTAGGTACGCCGACAAAGTATATATCGGATTTGACAGCTCATTAAAATCTAAAATCCATACTCCCAGTGTGAGCAATTGTTGCTCAATGATAGGTACGATCTCTAATAATTATCGATTGTTGAACATCATATGACCCCAATTCCGCGCAATATCAGAAATACTTAACCCTTCAACTTTCACTGTCGCATTCTTTAAATAACACGTGTCTAAATTCGTTTGTCATCTTATTATACAGTGACTTTTTCAAATTCTCTAGCCGTCTGCTGATTGGTCGACGCGACGCCACGATTTCTTTTCCAAATAGTGCTAATGCATAGAGCATACGCGACGCCGACGCCCATAGTTCGTGGAACTAGGCGGTCTCTTCTGTCAAAGGTCGCAGGTTGCGGTGAAAGTGATGCTTTCGCTAGTCGGTCCACCGCATGATTGTGTCCCCAGCTTAATGTCATATAAAAGTACAGGCGACGACGGAACTGTAATAATGTCCAACGGTAATAAAGATTTGAACTACATACCTAATTAACACTTTTTATCTTAACGTATGTTTAGCACATTATGTATTTACCTTTAAAAGGTACCTACAGTTACAAGTGTTGCTTATTTTTTTAAGTACTGATATATATTATTTTATAGATCCAATTTAAACTAAATGAGATTTATCTTGACATTTCAAATTCTGACCTATATTTTTTCGTATTAGTTATTTTATTATTGTTTAGTAAAGAAGACCTTGTTCCGCTTATAAATTTTACTTTACGAATAATTTCAGCCACAAACATATAGTTAAGCAACAATACGTGCCTAGAACAATGTTATCGCAATACAATAAATACCATACAGAATTGCTAATTTTATATAAACTCATTAAAAAGTTTATATTTTTACATAACCCCGATTGGAAGGTAGTAAGAACAATCGATACATCGTCAAGGTATTTAGTCTCACTATACTTCTAGAATCTTCATCGTGACTATTTTGTGTACCACAAATAAATATTCTAAACTATTCTAGACTCCTTTCTCATCTCATCAGCCTATTGCAGTCCACTGCTGGACGGAAGCCTCTCCCTGAGTACGCCACATAGCCCATTCTCGTATTGCCATCCTGGCTATTACCAGGCTTGTTTAGACCATGTTTTTTCCCACAGTTTCCAAGTTTGCCGACATATTTTACCTATACTATGCCAAATTTTAATCTTTTTTCACCGTTGTATCCGACTGTACCTACAGATCACTGTACGGACAGAGTTGGCATGAAAGCGTAAATCAGCGCGGATGACCGCACAGTGCGCTGCGACACCGCGCGAGCGTACACGAACCGAACCGAAGGTTAACAGATAGCGGCCGATAAGCGGGGATTCACTTTCCGAACGCGGGGAAAGGTACGATCGATTAGATCGAGATTTATGTGTATTCGTACACTTTTCAAACTTTCTATATATTAGAATGTGATTGCTGCTTGCATAGAAGCTCAATGCGTTTTGTAATGAAGACCTTACCACTTGATTTCAATCCTGTATTATTACCCGTGTATCATATATGTCTCATAACAATTGATTTTCTATTGTGTCACGCGCCGGACAGCGAATAGGATAATAAAAATTTACATGGTGTTATAATGATAAACTCTTTTTCGTGTGGGGGTCAAACCCACACCATTCACATAAACCTGTAAAATGATGTGTCAATGAGATATCAAATATTTGCTTCATATTTTAAATTGAAAAATACTCGTATTTTTATCGAATAACCTGTAGGTACTCAAAAGTAAAATTATAGACTACTTTATTCTCACAACTATTTAATTTCAAGCGTGCGTAATTTCATAACAGCTTTATTATATAAAGCCTAATGAATTACTTTAAGTCGGGTTAAAGACAAATAACTCTTTGCTGTACTAATCACACTTTTGATACAAAAGTTTCATCATCATCATCATCAGCATTTAACAGTCCACTGCTGGACTACGCCTCTCCTTTGAAAGGAGGAATTGGCCTACTATACCACGCTGGCCAAACGGGTTGGTATAGGGTTTGTATCAAGTTTTCCTTCTCTTGCAGTGTTGTTCTCTGCATAATATCCCTCTGTCGGCTCTTACGACACCCATGGGATGATATGGGGTGGTGACATTTCGTATTCTTATTCCGTCACCACACGGATAGAGTTTACTGGATTATATTAAAAGAGATAAGGAAAGGTTTAGAGTGTACAACACTTATATTATACCAAGACGCTATTTAATGAGTTTAAAAGACTTGTTTTGATCTATTAAACTTGACTCCTAACTACCTTGTAACGATCCTTTATCGTCTCTGTCATTTTCCTACATCACATCTCAACCTAGATATGTAAGGTTCTCCAAACGGACTGATCTTAAGCAGCGCGCATCCAACATCTGCCGCTGCACACTTTCCCATAAGATCAGATCATGATACTACTTGATATACGATAAGTGTGCATTAATGACTCTTATTAAAAGTGGTCTCGTAATAGAACATCAATACAAGCACATTAAAAAATAAATTATAATATTGTAAAACTTTTTCAGCTGAATTCAAGATTCTATTTTATTTCATATTTTTATTACCTATAATGTAAGCATTATGTAAATTTTGTTATTAAAACTAAATTAGATATATTACTCAAGAAATTCTAGCTGAAACAGATTCTAAAATAATATTTTATTATTGTATCAAAACCTCTGACAAAATTATTATAAACTTAAAATGTAATTTGTAGACTAAGCAGACAGATACCTATCTTAAATTAATCTAGTCTACTGATTTAATAAGCGTAGGTACTTAGCGGTATACATAATATGTTATTAGTAAACATTTGCATTAAACATGACTCCTTGACCTCAAAACTAAAGTGGGACCACGTGCTATTCATTTATAAATAGTATAATGTACTCATGAATCAACTTTATGTTCATAACGTAGAAAATAATATGATAACAGTTGCGAATAACACACTCAATAAGATACGCAATAAGATCGACTTATTCAACAAAGTCATAATAATTTGCTTTGTCAACATTTTAGTTTAACCATGGTTCATTCACACCAGAAACATTTTGAATGACCACGTTTTATATTCAATTTCTCAAAGGTCTTTTCTAATTACATGGTACGCTGACCGATGGTAAATGCTCAGTTATTATTTCTCTTATGTACAACTTCAAGATGATTTTGCATAATTGGAGTATCTTGAGGAAAATTTCTGAGTACCTACTTCAATTTAATTGACTTTTGTAACTCAATCAAAATGCAAAAATAATAACTTGTTATATCAGCTTCGATAAAATGAATATTCTAAATATATACACACCTAAGAATGACAAGCTGCATAGATTTAACACATATTTAGTACGATTTAATAAATAAAAAAAGACAGGTTAGAAGTACCCTTGACCGAAGGGAAAATTGATGGGAGTGAATGAAGCAAGAGAGATATGTCAGGATCGTTGCACATGTCGTTCCGTAGTCGCTGCCTACCCCTCCGGGAAACAGGCGTAAGTTTATGTATGTATGTATCTAATAAATAAATAATTCCAATTTTAAATATCTACGCCGCTAAAAGGACTTCGATTACATAAAATCTCTATATAGACCTCTGAAATTCCACTGCGGTATTAATAGTCTGTATTATACACATCATATAATTACGGAAATACGTCAACTATAATTTATACAGCGTCATTACAAAATGTTCCGACTAGTGACAGTTACATGAAAATGTCATTAGATGTTGATTTATGTAGGTTTGTTACTAATGTGAACATACGACACTCATTCGTCTGCTTAGTAAGAGGCCTACCAAGAAGACAGACGGTCGGTAGATTCTACGATGACGAATAATATTGAATACTGATTTGTTATTTTATTGCTATTTATTTTTTACTGTATATTTTATATCAAAATAATATAACGGTAGACCATTCTTATGTTTCCGTTACTACTTGCCGTGGCCACAATTGGTACAAATAGATCAAATATTTAAATTGCAGCGGCATCTAAACTCATTATCAGTCAAATAATTTACTGGAAATGTCAAAAAAAACTAGCTGATGCCGTGGCAAATACACCCACAATAACATTCCGTAGCCATCTTTAAATTTACATCGGAATACATCGAAATATATTTACTTAATTTAAACTTTATACAACAGCTCATAAAAGTGTTTTTACCTTTGTACAATATTACTAAAGCCTGACTGAAGCTGGTCCAGATCTTTTCTATTCACGTAGTCTTGCACTTAAGTACCTATTAGAAGTTCCTCACTTGTAGTACATACATTTTAATATTTCTTGGCAATACAAAGGACTGATGCATACGAATTACGACGTTACGTACAAAGAGCATTTGAGTTTATAAAAACTAGCGATTCTTGCGTGATATAATAACAAATAACTCTCATCCAAATTCCACAAGTCTAAGAAAGAACACTACTTATACCAATCGAACCTTATTAAGTTTACGACTCCATTCATCATCATCATTACCATCACCTAATAACGCAACACATAATAACACATACCGAACAAACAGAATTGATTGATAGCACGATCATTTCGATAATAGCACAATCGAATTTCGCCGCGAAACACGAAGAATTGGAAACAGTTATAATCAGCACCCACAAACACAACAATGGATATTACGCAACGCGATAATTTCACCCGAACAAAAGGTCGGACGTAATAATAAGTGCACACTGTACACAATGAATGCATTCATCATAATTTAACGTCAATGAAAACACCCAGAGCCTGTATATCGAATATTCAGTTGGATACAAGACTATTAAAAATATTTACAGGGACAAGAATATTAAAAACAGATAGGTAAGTGATGAAGTCATGGCATGTGCTAACCAGTAAGGAATGGATTAATAGCGTGCAGGTACATTGGGTCCATCAAGGCCAGGTGATGTGATGCATAACAGAAATACTATTATACATATTGATAAAGTCTTGCGTCAGGATAAATACATCAGAGATTAATGAATAAATAAAAATAGTAAGTGAGCACTTAGGCAAGACCAATTCTATTGTGTATAGGTGGAAAACCACATTTTAATTTCAGTGTTAGAAACGTAAATGATAAGACTGCACCAATTATTTTAAATATGCACAGCAAATACTTTAGGGATCGTCCACATCTTTGTGTTGCGACAGGTGTTACGTAACGCGAGCATCGTACGTACACAGCTCGTCTGCCACTTCCTATAATAATATTTCCTATAGTAAATAACGTTTTCGAGTAAACTGTGCGTTGAAGAAACGCAAGTATACAGCTCGTGAGCACTAAGTGAACCCTGTAAAAATTACGCGCTAAAGTCGTACTAGAGATCGCAATAACAAGCGCATGGCGCTTTTGGCGCGATTGTCAGATGTGGTCGCACCTTTTATTTGATAGACATAGCGGAACTCATCCAAACACAACTTATGTCAATGGCCGTGCTAGCTAATCCAATAAAGCGTACATTATACGAGATGCCTCCGTTGACGAAATAAGTAACGGTAATGTATATTTAACAGGTTTCCCAATACGGTGTGCGAGGCGAGCCTGACTTGAAAAGAAATCATTAATTCATTAGCTACTATAATACGAACTTGTTTTTTATATTTTTTGTTTAGTTGACTAGGAGGAATACAAGTCTATCCTAATACTACGTATTATTATTAACACAAACGTTTGTGAGGATTGAAGGATGTTTGTAACTCATAGAAACAAATTACTGAATGAATTTTGATGAAATGCCGAAAAAGAACGCGCAGGCAAAATCTAGTACGTATATTACCCAGGTACGTTTTTTTATAGACTCATGCCTGTATCCCCAGAGGGGTAGGCAGAGGTGTAGTATTACACCTACAGTTCGCCAAGAATTTTTAGGTCCCACGTAATAGGGGGCGAGCCTATTGCCGTTACCGGGCACATCAACAGACTCCGTGCTGCTACTGAGAAGTCCGGGACCTACGATCAGCAGTCGCATATGCTATCCACTGGACCACGGAGGCAGTCAGCCCAGGTAAGTACTATTTAATAATTCAAGGCATTGATTTACTTTATGTTGCCAAAACATATATTGTTTTTAATGACTTAGTTTCAAGTTAGTTTATTACTATTTGTAATTTCAAAGACGAACGACTAAACTCATTATCTTTTTAATTTTAAAGTCACTTATTTCATTAGGTTTATTAATTTCAATATTTCAAATTAGCGTGATTATTGTCCCAAATGAATAATAAACTTCAGAACAATTCTCATTACGATGGATAATCTCTTTTTACAAGCTTTCATGTTACTCTGTGAATTACTTTAATTATAAAGTTTTATCCAATAAATCTTCGATACGGTCTGTCGGATACAGAAAAGAAACATAACCAATTTTATTTGCTCGCGTAACATGCAGAGACGGAAATAATAAAACGCTAATTTGACATTTATAAAGTTAATACAACGTCTGAGTGGGTTCCGGACAGCCTCCAGCGATGCTCCGATAACTGGCAACACAGTGAATAATGGACTTTATGTTGTAAACACAACGGTAGATGGTATTTTTTAAACTCTCCCTCATCAGATTTGCCTTTCAACAATGTTAACGGCAAATATGTAGCCTTAAGGCTAGTCTCACCACCTCTGTATAGGTAGCCAGGCATACCAATACAGATTTAAAAAATAGAAGGCATTTTTGTGATTTTACCTACTACGTACGAATTCAAGCGGAATTTTAGGCAGATGCTGAATTGGTGCCATTTTATTATATTTCATACATAGATTTTGTAGTGAAAGCTGTAAATGTTTTAATCTCTTTAAACGTAATTTTCCTGTCCTCATTTTCAATTTCTAATAATAATTTGTAACTCTAATTATGTTGTAGAAATATTATCATGTGAATCAGAAGGTCAGTATGGCACCGTTTATTAAAGAAACAACATTCCAAAAACAACCTACACAACGCGGCCGATTATATTACCATATTAATATATTTACCATAAATCTCCCAAGCAACGATTCGAATTCATAAAATGTGCCACTTTTACTTAAAATAATGTTCAAAGAAGAATTTGATTACACAAAAGCCTATGGGTAGAAATCTTCCGGCACACTTTTGTTAACCGGTCGAGAGAATATTACAATGAATGTAAAATGTTTATTAATGGATGTAACGAGACTAGATGACGGTCAATGGCAGCGGCCTTGGCCAATGCTCTAGGCATATCAGCGTATTACGTGTACAAGTTATTCAATTTCATATTGTTCGCGACATAGTTATTTACCTTCGTAAATTGCCAATAAGTATTTCAATATTTACATTGTGCACGAATATTTTTTAATTTTAATGTCAAATGTATTTTTTTAATTTCTTTCTTCGTGTCATACGTTTCAATAAAACTGGACACAGCAAAGTTTTTAGATATGGCATCATAAGTTTCTCCTTGTTTATTAAATTTTTAAATAAAACAAATTGAAAGCGTGACTCATAGTTTGCTTTTTAAATCAGGTCCTAATTGAATATCTGCGAATACCACATCATAGTGGTAGCGTAGGGCCTGTTCACGAGATCGGTCTAAGCGGCGCGCGTCGCGGCGGGCGGCGCGGCAGTGCGTCGTGCACGCCACGACCCTACAGCAGCGGTAAACGCAGCGGCAAATGTGGACGTATTTGGGCCGACGGAGTTACCCATAAATATGGCGATAACCAAAATATCGTTGTGTAACTATACGGTATACCTACAAAATTGTCGACATTGGATCTTCATTTCTTACAAGTATTTTATATCAAAGGAATAATACATAGGTATTCGCAATTAATGAGGCGTTGAATAGGTACCTACACAACGTAGATTACGTTAAGTAGGTAGATAAATCACCTTTTAACTTTCGTAGTAGCTGTGTCTGTACCTAAATAGGTACCTACATATGTACATTACACAATGTTTTAATGTTTGCGATTTATATTAAAACCTACCATTACATTCTGTAAAACATTGTTTCATTACATCTCGCAACGTTTTATTAACATTTTTGTATTTATACAGCGGATGTGTTGCTATTCATACACGCGACCGTTTTAAAATTTCGACTTTAAATGTCTCCGTATTCATTACCGCCACAAAATATTTAACAAATAGTTTAACCGCCTAGTTCGTCCCTCGCGAAACGCTGTCCGTGCCGCTCGGAGTCGTGGCGTCGGACTCGGTCGCAGTACATTTGTTCCCGCCGCTCGCCGCACCGCCCGCCGCGCCGCACGCCGCGCAGCCATTCGCGCCAAAAAAAACGCGCGCGTTATCGCTGTGCGCGGCGGCTCGTGGCGTGCTTCGAACGTCTTCATACATTTGATCTTAACGCTCGCCGCCCCGCGCTAAGTCGCCGCTCAGAGCGGCAAGGTCGTGACAGGGCCGTTATCCCAGTTACATCCAATACTTCTCTCTAGTCTAACCAGATTTGACAGAATATCAGCTTCTCTGCGAATACGTATTTAATAAAATAAGCTACATTTATCCTAAACGCAATCACTATAAGGTAAGCAATGTTGTAGCTAACGGCAATCAACTAGCGCCTTAGATTAATGTATGAACGGCGTACGTTTCTGATATCATTCCCAGCTACCGTATTCAATAAACAACTACCACAATGTGAGGTAACCTACATTATAGTAAAACGGTGTAAAGTTATTCGATCTCTTACACGTGTATGTATTCGATAACATTGCAATACCGCGTATATTCTTAGCAGATTTCGCAACATATCATTTCTACACAGAAGTAGGTATTTTCATACTGATATGAGGTAAGTATATCAATAATATCAATATGAAAGTACCTACTAAATATATTAAAGCACGATTTGCTGCGACGTTGCAATAATGTTAAATATTTTTGATCCTACTCTTACATATAGTTACTTTGATAATAAACACGCAGGTTTGTGAGAATGTTTTTACTATTGCCCACAAAAGCTGTTGAATGGACTTTGTTGAAGCTTTGCAGTAATTTTTACGCAGTAAGCAGTGATATATATTTTTCAAACTATAACATCTACTGGATGAGAACTCAGGACTTCATCACAGCCATGAGTTATCGATCTACGCATATCTATGGCAATGTGGGTACTTGCATTGCATGCACTCACTCGAACATTCACAATTATTAGGTATTATAAATGTTGAAACAGTAAAAAGATGCAAATATTTTTCTAACCTCTTTAACATTGCTATGTAAGGACTATAACATTTGCTTCCTTCCCTGTTTGCAATTGGTGGAATAGAAAGTAAATTGGAAGATATTTATTTTAAATGTCTACCTACTCGTGTTACTTTCTATAAAGCAAGTAGGTACACCAAGGAAGTATTCTAAGGATCTTTTGTGAAACAATACTGCATTGTATGTTTTACATGTGTTTGAATTCAAAGGCATGTAAATAGGTAAACGTATTGCATGTATTCTATTATTCATGAAATAACAACGTGTACTGGCTCTTTAACATAAACATTCATGTACTAAATCATATTAACTTGAATGCTGAACAACCAATTAGACATAAAAAATTACCTACATGCTTACTGCATTCCTTCTAGTACACAAATCATTAATATTACGACTTATCAAATAATGAAGATACCACCTCTTGATTGATAAAATACTAAATTTCGTCTGTGGCTCCACTCTCGTAAATAAAAACAAACACTCCCTTTTTCCATTTCCATTTAAACCATTTACAGAAATTCCGTTCGATAGTATTAGAGTTGATCGCGTTCCAGACAGACTGTATACCGGGTATAAACGCTGTATTAATTTTAATGTAAGAAATCTTTTGTTAAGAAATCGGCACGTACATATTTTGTTCACTGTTATAAAAGTTGACATGTTTGTACCATTATCGAAAAGTAATTAATCCTTGATGTTTTTTTAATTAATTTGTACGCCAAGTGTAGTACATATTTTTTTAAATAAATTCATTTTAATTTTCAGAAAATCATTCAAAAATAAAAATTTTCGTCACTTAGGACCGTTTATTTCTAAAATCTTGAGATATTTTAACCGAAATTTTTATTTGGATCAATTTGCTAGTTAACAAGCTTTCCAAAAAGTACCAATTTAGAGCAAAAATTTAATAGATTTTTTTATTTCGGTCATTTTGATGACAAGGTGGAAAATAAAGGTGGAAAAAAAAAAATCTTAAATGCTTGTTAATTTTGCCCCTAGTTGACGGGGGTCAATTTGTTGCAAATGACCTCAAATATAACCTCCTTCAAGCAATTGGTCGAATTACCCTAACGCCCCGTATAAGCCTTTTTTTTCATGTTGTCTGTTTATTTTATAAAAAGCAGAGAATTCTGACACTGTCGGCTAGCTGTTAAGTACACAAATTTGTGTTTTTATTGACTACTAGCTGACACGGCGAAGTTCGTACCGCCTAACAGTTGATTCCAAATTTTTTTTCTCTCCTTGAGAATCGTCCTCGTACTTCAAGGAATAAAAAAAGAATTAGCGAAATCGGTTCTGCTGCTCTCGAAATTTGACCATGATCTCTGAAGGCCAATTTTCTTATTTAATATGACATTGAAATTATATTTTTAAAAGAAATGAGATTATTATTTTGAATTGATTCAGAATCGGTATTCTGCTAATTTAAAATGTCATTATCAGACTATAATGACGAAATTTGATTTTTTATAGTTCGAAGTTGACACATTGTTCTATTTACGATCTAGTCACGATAACATTCCAATAACATTCAGGTATCAGTTAATTTAGGAGAATACTATTTTTTGCATGCGTATGAGACTGACATTAGATTGAATATAACAAATATAATTTATTAGGAGAATTGGGCCTGATGATGATGTTTGTGTCTGTAGAACTCGTTTGCTTCTAAGAAACCCTAGCAATTTTAATTTTAATCAGTCAAGCAGTGCCACACCTTGCCTGCATCTATTAAGAGAGTATAGCAACATTGCGTTTACTGATGTCGCACCCTCACCAAACTAGTTAAACATCAAATAAAACCCTTTAAACATTAAAACGACACACCCTTGTAAATTAGAATTCGCGCTTTAATGCTCATTACTTCTTGTACTTTAAGTGATGTTTATGAAAAGTAGAATCGTACAAGAGTCATGTAAATAGGTAATATAATTGAATTGCAATGCACTTTGAAGACTGAAAGGTCGTTGCTACACTCATTACACTGCTGCAAATCACTTTAATTGTAATAACGTCTGTACTACAAACATACTACTTGAGTTTTAGTTGCACTTCACAATGTTCTACAGGAACGCATATACAGGATTACGTTATTGAACTATGCAGAGACGTAATATGTATTTTATTAGCACATCCTTACTAGAAATAAACCCTGTATCACGGGCGTCTTCGCAAACATCCAACTAACGGACACAAGGAACACCCAGAATTGTAACAATAATTTCTGGTTCACACAAAATGTTGACCGGTATTGTGACCGAACCAACAGTGTTCAATTAAACGGCGAAGCAGCCGCTTAAAAACCACTACCAATCGTGCAATAAATCCGATTACACATTCAGATTTTGTAAAGGCAAAGCATTCAAAGTGCAATTTAATCATAATTAATTCTCTTTTGGGCTTTGGTAAGCCAATGTAATTGATAAACAGCCGTTAAATATAATAATCTAAAATCATCACAAACTACATATGTTTATGTAACAAATTATGCGCTTTAATACAACACAATGTCGATACACAATTTATGTTTGGGATCAGCATTCTGTTTAATAACCCGCACCCGTTACATGTTAGGAGACGGAATCATACAAGATGTCCATTATAATACGTATATGTTTACAAGGTTCACTAATAGAGTTCTTGATCTAATAAGCTACGAGTATAAATAGATCTCACATATTCAAGATACTGCAGATGCGGAAGGGTATGTTGCATTATAAGTATATGAGCTAAAATTGACGAGGGGACTGTGGAACGTACTGTTCAGTATTTGAATGTACCGATGGCAAAATGCAATGAATAATCATTTTGACGACCGCGATGGTCTTTACCATTGCCAAAATAAATAATCATCATCATCAACCTTGATTTTAGTCTATCCCACTGCTGGGCACGGACTTCTTCTTAAGATGAGAAGGGTAAGGTCATAGTCCACCTTGCCAGTCGAGTGTGGGTTGGCAGATTATGTATCTTTCGAGAATATTATGTAGGACTTTCTATTATGCATATTTCCTCATAATTAGCAAGCGATTATTAACAATTCAACCTATCCGCGTTTTCTTCTTCCTTCATATTTCAAAACAGCCTTATGCAACCACCCTTGAAGGCTGGGTAATTTTTGGAGTAAACTTAAACGAAATTTAGTAATATTTAATAAATCTGCAAATGGGTTTCAGCTGAAAAACAGCGCTGCGGTCATCCGTAGCACAGGCTGAGCTGTGACCTTTTGGACACTGCACAATATTTTTTTTATTTTTCACTTTGTTTTCTTTTCTTTTTTGTATTTTGGTTTCGTTTTTACTGTCAAACTTTCTTGTGTTTTTATTGGTGTGTCTAATAAATGTATTTTTGTTTTCTTTTCTTTTCAATAAGCCAGAACTAGGAAAAGGTGAACCTTTTCAAAACCTAACATATTGCAAAGGTGTCTGTAAAGTTTAATACAACTAACACTGGTACGTACATAGATATTATAGAAGGGTATTTTATTAAACATATTTACATGGACGAAATAGTTTACTTTGTCAAAAAACAGTCTTGTTTACCGATTTACCGCTTAAGAGTTTAGGTTTGTTTATGTCCATACAAGACCCTTCTTGAGCCGACTGAAGTACCATCACGAACCAAGCTCGATTATTATATCATGTAAAATTACGTAACTCAAACTTAGTTTAACCACTTTACAACCGTTTGAAAATTTATGTATTTTCGTTAAAGGCAAAATGTACAAGTAGATATGGATCACCATTTTACCAAGCAAAGGAAAGTTGACACGTTTTTAAAGCGTTCGCAAACACGTTCACTATGTAAATCTTTGCATTCAATGCCTTATTCGTGTAAAGCATAATAAACACACACCTTTACATGCGTATTTGCATTGACTTACTTCAAAACAACGTCGGTTCCTAGTTCAATACAGTCTTTATTTAATATCCTCATATAAATGTCTCCACTATTTGCAAACATGTTTACCACATAATCTTAATATATAAAATCCTTGCGTTACTGACTAATTGACAGACACGCTACAGCCGAAACTATTGGGCGCAGGAAGATGAAATTTGGCATGTATGTTCCTTGGGGACCGTAGGGGTATACTAAGAAGGGATTTCCCGAAATGCCCACAGGATCGGCCAAAACGGGTAAATTTAAAAAAATGCAGGCGTAGCTGCTGGCGTCCTCTAGTATGCTAATAAATGTTAAAAGCGTTTAGATATGACATTTATTATGAAAGCAAATTTTACTTCCATTCCTTTGAATTTTGGTTTCAATATTGGTGTTAGTAGCAAAGCGTTTATTTCACTCATCTGCTTCATTTAAATATTATACTACGGAGCTTATGAATATGCGAAAAGTAAATCTTTGAAACAAATTGTAGCCAGTTAAAATAAAAATAAGTAGGTAGAAAACAGTAGGTACAAAAACAGAAAATCCATTTCTAAGACTGAAATTGTGTGTATAAATTTAAATTATACCATATGTTAACTTTACTTGCTCTAAAACTATGAAAAAACGTGCGTGTGCCAACCTGTATACTACAACCTATCTCGTATTCCACAAATTCAAAACGCCAGATACACTTTAGTATTCAAAAAGCGACCTGTACTAGATCACCGAGTGTCGGTCAGTTTCCTTATAGCATTGTCACATACGTCGCATAAGACCACAACACAAGAACAATACGATATGAATGGTCCGGCGCGGTAACGGTACGCCGAGCGAAGCCACGGCCGAAGCAGAGATTCTACATACACAGTTGAGGCCATAACGGTCCGGCGACGTTTCTTTTTGTTATTCGTATACACGGTTGTAATGGCAAATTGCTTTATTTCACGGTCCCATTTCAAGACGCAAACACGTCGTTGCAATGATATCACATACATCTTCGATTACGCCTTAATTTACCGGAAACGAAGATTACATAGCATAACTCATTGAAATCTCGTTTATTAAAGATTATGATTTATCGACATTAAAGCCTTTATGCGCTATTTTATCTAGAAGGGATTTCATGGCAGTCATAAAATTAAAATATTAACTGACTGTATTGTATGTGAGAAACGATGAAATGAAACAATAGTTCGACACCACAGTGATCTTGATTAAATTCAATAACAACCATTGCGTCGGCAGTACTAGGATAATAATTTCATATGTAAGTATAAGAAAATATTATTAAAGGCGTTGCTAATAAGAAAGTAAGCGAAGGCAATTGTCATTCAAACACCGCATCACAGACATTGATGTATGCAATAATGAAGAGTTCATGACTATAAAAAGGCAGAATGGGGTCAGTAAACACCGCTATCATTCATTTGACACTCGACGTTAACAATAAGAGTAAATCCCATCGGCTCACAATTCCAACGAAGGAAGAAGCAAGAGTGTCCATTTATCAATTGTACACATCAGACAAGTACAATAAGATGTGCTTACGAACATTGTACCTCGGAGAATGAGTCGATGAGACGCGAGGTCTTACCGTCTGGCTGTTGATACGCATAAAAGAATGAACATAACAATGACATACCGATAGCAATGATACTCACGAGGAAATTATGTCAAGTAACGTCGCTTTATATTAAGAAGAATGAAATGCCTCAAATAATTGTTTTATATTCCAGGGATATCATAACAATGGAATAAGGAGTATACAATAAAAAAAAATGTGACATGCCGTTAATATAAATAAATAAGAAAAAGCGCCGCATATAAAATTTCACGTATTACGAAGTAAAGAATTTTGATGATAATACATTCCAAACGACATATTATATTAATAAATACAGAAATATGATACCGACCACGAAAAAAATTATAAAAGCAGGTCGACGATCAGTTGATTCAATGATAGTCATAGATAGTTTCCGTAACGAATTGAATAGAAGTGACTCATTATTTCCAAACACGATCTTTGACAACATGTGTGAGAACAATAGAGAGCCAAATGATAAGTCAAAACAATGAATTATAATAGCATAGTCCGGTCCTATAGGTGATTACACGACGCTGATCAAGCGAACCTTTGAATAGGTTAGTTAAATACGTGATACATGTCGTAGATAAAATAGGTTTGAGAAAGTGATTGATAGCCTAACTTATGTTTATTTATAGGTAGTATAGATTATGATTAGTTGGTAACCAGCCTTTTTGTGTAACAGACAGTTTGATATATTTAAAATAAGATATATTTTTTAAGATTTAAGGAAGATGATGATCCGCAAAAAAATATTGTACATATTAGTGGCCAAGACCGAACTCGGTCAGCCAACGGTGTAACTAAGTAAGAATTAAGTTAGAAAAGATTCAATCGTAACTAAAAATCTATTTGTACTGAAAATTATTTCAAAATCACAATTTATTTAAAACGGACAAGCTACAATTTATGCCGATGTGTTTCTAAGTTATAGATCAGTTCAAGTAATATCGCGTAAAGATAATATAATGTAATCATATCACAACATTTTATCAACGAAACAAATATCGCATTAGTAGAATTCTGTGTAAACTTATCGTATGAAGATATCAGAAGCAGTATGAATCTTGATAACACGTTTTAACAAGCAAGTATTATTATCATATTAAAATTTGATAAACATCTCACCTTTAAACATTTGATAGGATATTTTCATAGTTATCTACTTAATTCTTAGTCGCAAATAGATAATGAAATGAAGCATATTGTAAAGTGAATAGAGCAATATTTGGTATTTTGCTTCCATATTTAGCTAATTACAAGCATTTTAATATAACCTAAGTACTAATTAGAGTAGTCATCTGTAGCAAATATGTTAATACTTATCGGTGGCTGACATTAAAATCACCAGAGGAGGCCTGCAGATGCGCAATTATTTTTAAATTTAATGGTTTATTCCCGCTTCCTTAGGAATTTCGGGAAATCCCTTCTCAGTGCTCTCCTGCAGTCCCCAACGAACGCGCATGTCAAATTTCAGCTTCATGCGCCCAGAAGTACCTAAACATCTACGTCCTAAAGGACGTGCGTTGTCTGTCAGTCAGTCAGCAATGCAAGAATTTTATATATTTATTCCACTCATAATAATTTAACACCTAACGGTAAGCAGTCATTGCACTGTTCAATCGGCCCACAAATTATAATGATTACTAGGAAATCAAAGTAATATTTCAACTTGTCAATAAATTCACCGATTATTTTAGTTGACTTGATACTGTTCGAATGATTTTATAATTGCTTGTATAATCGGACAGTTCGACACACATGTGTATTTGTGCGTGTTCATACATTTAAAAGCAAAAAACTTATTATAAATAAAAAATAACTAAGCAGGTTAGATAAACGTTACGTTATAACGGTACTGCACAAATATTAAGTTATACACTAAATACATATATAAATAATACTAAACTTGTACTTATTCTTTGCCGTGTGGTTGACGGCATAGAATACAAGTGTCACTACTCCCTATCTTCTCGTGGGTGTCGTAAGAGGCGACTAAGGGATAACACGATGCAAATACCATCTTTGCGTAGAGACGGAAAACTCGACATCAAACCCTATACGACTGCCTCGTTGGTCTCGCGGCATAAATGTGCGCGTGGGATCGGGAGGTCCTGGGTTCGATTCCTGGGTCGGACAGTGTTATTGGGCTTTTCTGTCACGAAATTCTCAGTAGCAGCACGGAGTCTGGAAATGTGCCCGGTACGGCAATAGGCTCGCCCCTTATTACGTGGAACTAAAGTATATCTGGCGAAAAGTGGGTGTAGAAATACACCTCTTCACCCCTTCGGGGATAAAAGGCGTGACGATATGTATGTTTGTATGTAATATGTGATACTGCACAGATAGCTTACAGCACTGCCGGTTCGATTTTTACTTTGTTACACCTATAAACTGTTATTTTGAGTCTGGGTGTTCTTTGTATGTGTTTATTTGAATGTTTGTATAGTCGCCCGCCACACAGGATTTATTCCTAAAGATGACGGCAGATGTCTCTTAAAACAAAAAAATATAGATAGAATAAGACTTGAATCGTGGACAAGCGAGTAATATTTAGGTCTTGATATTTGTTCATATTTGCCTTATTTGTTCCTTTAGAATATACAAACGTTGTACATTAACGGTCAATTTAAAGGCTTCAGAAGATTTTTGATCGACGAAATTAAGTTTTCTAAATAGCTGTCTCAATCGATGTTATAAAAGCTAAAATAATTAATGTTAATGTAATGTTTTTAAATGAAAATTTATTGCAATATTCAAAAATCTAACTTCATTAAACAACCAAACAAGTAATAAATTTTATAACTGCAAATAAAATGTTATCGAAAACATACCTACCTCATGACTATCACTTTATACGACACGTGCTGCAGTAAAGAGCATTACGAATTACCATTTAAAAACATTCTATATGAACATAAAAACCTCCAAAAATAAAGTACCTAATATTTTTCATATCTGAGCAATTCGTAATTCATAAAAACACTCTCGTCAATCACGTCTTCCTTTTTATAATTCCTTTCTTCCGTTCTGACGCGTCGCGAGTAATTTCTTCTTGTATCATGTGCGTTGTCACATTGTTTAGACAGAGCTAACATGTAATACAAATATTATATCCTCCTTGTATTTTTAGCCTTACATTTCATTATCTGTATACTTTAATTATGACAAAAACATAAGGCACGTTATATTATCACAGCATGTCATAAACATATAATATCAAATAAAAAGTTAAACGACTTTTTATACGGTACTGATATAATGTAATCCGATTACTTGTCTGTAATACCTCTGTTCCACGAATAACGACATATACGCTAGGCAGCTGTATTAGAATTACAATTACAGCGCCAGTATATAACTTTGAACCTTATATGTGTAAAAGGGCAACAATAATTAGAACGAATTGTTCGACCATGGTAAAGGGTGGTCCTCCGAAATTTGCTCCCAAATCACAACTCCATATCCTTAATCGGTCAAATTCGGCTTATCTAAGGTCCAAACTGGACACTAATGGGCTTTTAAGGTCAATATTTCAGAGTCCCGGTCCGCGGTCGGGTAGTAACGTTCTCAATAATTGGTCCCAAGTCTCGGCGCGCCAAACTCCCGAGTAACATTTGGAGCTAAAACGTTTGTTACCAGTTTGGGCTGTTAAATTTTAGAACTTCGCATAGTTTAGTCGTAAGTATTAGAACGTATAATTTTAGAACATATTGCCGTATTAATTAAATACTGTACACAGTGTATAATTGGGAGCTACTGTAATCAGAGATAAAAATCGCAGCGTCAATATCACTTCTAGGGCGAACAATGAACAAAATTAAACAAATAAATGTACACTGAGGTAATATAAAAACTACGTTATCTAATGCTTACTTTTCACTATACAAATGCTAAAAGTACCTCCAGCAGTAATTTTCCAAATAGTCTATTATTTTATTGGCTCATAGTGACAATAACATCATTACGTAGATAAGCTTTTGCTTGTATACCGTCAAAGACTATAAGTCCTACGTGCATCAGTACTAGAAACATAACAAGATCGAATCATAGGACTTTAGTTACGAGTGCAAATGTGTATTTGTCAAGATGAACAAGATTACAAATTATTGCTACAAAAACTGGGTTCTTTTAAGTTTTTTCTACATACTATCTTTAACACAGCCGTAGTAAAAATATATGCTTTCTGTTATAATTGAGGAAATATTTTATTTATGTATTTATTTACTGACTAAACAATTATTGTCCGTAATTCTTAGAGAAGGCAATTTCTCAATCCCCCTATGGCGATCTAATGAACACTGGTGTCAAATAACGTTGAAGAGCCTCAATCATTACAAAGCTAATAGACATTCCCACGGTGTTTTCTTATATAATTTTATTTTATGATATAAAGATAACGGGAGAACTCATAGCTATTTCTCTTAAGTACTTGCTATAACTTAAGTTCTTATGTCTAATAGAGTGACTCCCCAACATCTACATACATATTATGGATATCTGTATTCGAATTTATAATAAAGTGTCATCTGGGTAGGTAAAAATATGGCATTTGAGACCCATTTTAATAGCTGTTGTTTTAGTTAAATATACTCAAATTGAGGCTTAACCCTGACAACAAATTAGCTTTTTAGGCAGACATATAGGGTTTTGACAAAGTTAGGCAGATGCTAATATTGTTTATTTCCATACTGTTATGATACACACAATACCGCATATAAAATTTAAATGAGCCTCTTGAGTATTAAACCGGAGAATCTACTTTTATGGAAATTGGTTACGAAACATTACTAATTATCTTTATATGTAATACATATTCGAGTCTTAGAGGTAAACACAATTTCTCCTTTAAAGATAGATTTAACATCTAAATTACGTTAAATATATTACCTACTCAATTACATTTTAATT
The DNA here is from genome assembly GCA_944739405.2 of Euclidia mi. Classification (NCBI taxonomy): domain Eukaryota; kingdom Metazoa; phylum Arthropoda; class Insecta; order Lepidoptera; family Erebidae; genus Euclidia; species Euclidia mi. Next base: position 57,822,129 of record OX123190.2, read on the forward strand.
ACTAAACATATTTTGGTGTTAATATAATTATGCTCATATTAATACATAAATTGGTATGTAGGTACGACGTACCTACTGAAAGGAAAAATGTTGTGAATCATCAGTAATTTGTATAGCAAATTTACAGAAATTTCTATCTTACATAAGATTAAAAGACGTTTGGATTTAAATACGGTTAATTTAAAAAAGAAAGAAAAGGTAAATGTTTTATATTGAATGAAAGGTTCATTCACGTTTATAAAACGTTATCTTGAAATCACTAATAACTGTTTACCATGCGACATTAAGTTAACAAATTGAAAAATTAATTTATATTATATCCGATTTCATTATTATATTTATTAATTATAGTACGTTACTCTCAGAGCATCCGCACAATCCGCACTTTTGTGTGTATTTTCAACAATTGCAAAAGCTGTCGCAACAAAGGCATTATCATAAAAATTTAAAAACATATACGACAGATGCTTTTAAAATTAAACATTTTCTAGTTCGTTATTCATCTAAAAGCAAATTTCTGTACATTTCGAAGCTAGAAAGAAGTATGGAATACCGCGCAAGAATTACGAAGCAGAAAGGAAGGACAGGGAAGAAAACAAAGAAGGAAAAACGGAGGTGGAAAAAGGAGATGGAACGATATATAAGATAAGAAACGGCAAAGAAAGGATGGCTTAGAAAGCACTTATAAGGAAGAATAGCTAAGTCTGGACGAATAGGGTTTAGGTTGTAGGCTTCTGTGTCGCCATAAACAATAAAAAGATAATATATATCGCCATAAACAATATTAGATTTTTTAATGAACATAAACTTTGTGCGTGTGCCAGTTTTTCTTGTAATCGCTTACACGTTGCTTGCTCATTGAAAGGTGGTTAATGTGTAATAGTGAATAGCTGTAGTTTTATTGCGTGATGTTCATTTCTAAGAATAATAACGTAAGTTAATTATATTTACTTACGCATTCTCTCGTATTACGATGGCTATGAAGGAATCCGTACCTGCAAGAAAACAAATATTCATTAAAAATGTATGGGAATTTTTTGAAGGTATTACACAAAACGAATGCGGATAGTGTTCTAGTTGTGAGATTTATCTGGCTACGCATTCTTTAGTGTTTGTGTTCTTTGTCGATTATTTCTATTGTCGATGTTCTTTGAGAAATATGCGATTGGCGATCATTCCCCAACATCGTATGCATATTTATTTTATTATTTAATATAGTAGCTGTATATTTATTTCTTTATTTAAAATAAAGGCTATTTTTCATCTGATGGCCAGTACCCGCTAAGAACACGAGAATATCGGCGCTGATTGCGGACAGAACTAAGCGTCTAACATAGATTACTTTACAGAAACTTTGCTAACCGAATACAGAATTCAAGACTAGACTAGGGATACAAACTACTGTAAGATACTACTAACACCCAACCACTTAATAACAAGTACAAACCAAAGTGGTTTGTAATACCAGAGTATTTATAAGTTGTTATGTAATCTTATACTAATAGATAAATAAAGTAGGTACTTAAATATAATAATAACTTTGAGCTTCAAAGCAACACATGTTTTACCGTCTCCCATTGTGATATAATGATATTCTTCTAAAATATAATCACCGATAGGATCGTCACCAATTCCCGGGCCATACATTAAGGCCCAGCCCACACAATGTCCAAGTTAGCTAACGGGAAAGACCCTTGTCTGCTAGCCGATAACCTATAGTTTAACCGTTCGACACTCCACAAGTGCCTTCTAAATCAGTCTCCATAGTAGTTACTAATTAGGTAAAACACTGTTCGCCTTGTTAAAGTTTTTGTATCCTAAAGCAAATGGGCTAAGTAATTTCTATTTGCATATGCGATATTTTATCACATATGATTAATAAAAGGCAGGTATAATGTTATAGTTTTTCTTTCTCAGAACGTTCTAAATATAGACAGCAGTCAAATTATTCAATAAAATTTGATAGCCATTTTGTGAACTGTTTTTATAAATTATTTATCAATGAGCTAATTTAATGTGAATTTCTAAAGACTGAGATATATGCTTACCTGTATATAACGCTTCACACGGTCACACGATTTGGTAAAACGATTGCTTGACACGACTTTCAGTGTCACATTCAAAGCCATGTCCAGCAATAATTTTTTTCATAAGTCATAACAATATGCTATTGAGCAATTTTTTCCGGTAATTGGTGGCAAACGACCAAACGGATAGGCTGTTTGTATGTTGGCTATTGTAGTGCGTTTTCAGTCTTTGAAAGAATTAACTTAGATATGTTATAGAATCAAAATAACTAGCAATAAATAGCTATGTTTTGAAAGTGAGGTTTATTTCACGACGTTGTAGTGTCTTCTTCTAACACGATGGTGTATAGGCTAGCCTAGGTGTTACTGTGCTATTATTAACTTAAGTAAGATAATCCTATTATCATCACACCCAGTCCCTTCAGCAATTCATAGTTATTGCGGCCTATACCTACTAAACCCATTGGCTATACCTGCGAGAGTAATAAACCACTGAATATTTATGAAATTAACCTCTATCCTTATATATTATAAACCCTAAGATAAAGTAAGCTCCTGTTGTACTATACTAGAATTTGCTCGCGTGTGTGACCACGTGAATTATACACGTAAACTTCCTCAGAAAGCAGGAATTGGCGTAAAAAACCGTACAAATATAATGTCCGTTCGGTAGTTTATGAGTTTATCTCTATTTATATTTTTATTTATACAGACAAACAGGGAAAACAAGAGACTTGATATGAATGCACCTTTTTCTTACAAAACTAATTCTAACAATGTAACCGCTTAGGTACAGGGAAAGCGACCAAGAAAACTTATCATCGTACGACAAAAGTCTGTATTAGAACTATTCGATTAACAGCAAACACAGGTCTGATTACTTTACATTTTCATTATCGCCTTATCGTTTGTTCTCATCTGAGAACCATTTATAAGCCACAATAATATTACATTTTAACTACATTTAGCTATCGCATTACGCTGTACCTGTCTACAAAGAACCAGAGCTACTTTGTAAATTCATCATAAATTCAAATGCCAGTTCTGGCTTTGCACATATAGTATAATTATTTGTGTGATTCATACAAAACCTTTACAAATATGTCTAAACCTTCCTTACAAATAACTCTGTCTATTGCTAAAAACCGCATGACTGTCGTTCAGTATATCTTAAGTTCATCGCGAGTAGACAGACAGGCACGATGAGGACTTTGTTTATAATATGTACTAATGAAATCTACCAAGATAACTTCTAATACAGTAGCGCATTGTAAACACTGTTGTTAGCATCAACGCAAAAGGCTTCAACAACTTCAATCGCCGATCGCAACCGGTCACAAGCACTTAGGATTTATTGCAACATTTTATTCGAAGGCAACTAGTAACAAACCGCAGGCTTCCAAGGAGCAACAATAAGTAACATCCACTACCGGTCCAGTCCGGTTGGCTAGCTATAAAGGATTGCAAGCCATTTATGTTCTCGGCGCAGCCAGTTCCAAAGGCCTCTGTGTACACACAATAGTCTCGTATCAAATGGCTGTTATACTATCACTATCGTCATAACAATATGAACTGTGGACTGAGTCTTCTCTCCTTACAACTGTCGGTTTGCTAACGAATTGCTTTTGTACCTTTAGTTGTAATGTGGTATTAGTATTACCTTAAAATATTATAATAATGATATCTATTGCTTAGATGTTTTGTCTAAAAGAATAATTGGTTAGATTTAATCCGAAAATGATGTAGCAACGTCTATTTGACCATTCAATATTTTGGTTAGGAGCATTTGAGGCCATGATAATGGTCGTTCATCATGTTCTGTTTCTGCCGCGAAAATAAATAAACATGCGATAAAACAAAAGTGAAAAACCAGGAACAGAAGCATTATAGTAACTTTGATCATATTACCTAATACAAAACATTTCATACACATGATGTGAACTATAAACAATAATATTCAATCACGTAGCCATGTTTTAGTCAAAACGGATATTAAAATGTACATATACATAAGTAAGCCAAGCGTACGTTTGCAAAAGTCCGCAGTCATAATTATGACGCGACAATAAATTCGCTTCCCACAAACATTCCCAAACTCGGTCTATTGTTCTATACAACTATGAAATTTTGGAACATTAGCCACGTAATTACTACCGCTTAGAACGTGACGCTTATGTTATGTGTTACAAAATAGGTATATCTAATATGAACTCTAAATATGTTTATATTAAATAGAAATATCGCTTGAATTAGAAAATGAAGATAAACAATGCTCGTATTAGGAATAATGCTGTATCACGTGGACTATATAAACATTGAGTAACTGAATAACGCACTCAAAGGTCATCCAGGAAACAAATTGTGGTCTTACGTTTACATACGTTTACATGTAAACGTAAAGTGCCTACCCGTATGTATGGTAGTGAAAGTTGGGTATGGCAGAAGAGACTTGAAAGTAGAATAAATGCGGTAGAAATGAGAGCACTGAGAAGTATGTGTGGTATATCTTTGACCGACAGAGTAAAGAATAGTGTGATAAGAGAGTGGTGTGGGATAAAAGAAGATGTAGTGACAAGCATCGAGAAAGGCATGTTAAGATGGTTTGGGCACATGGAGAGGATGGATGACGAAAGACTGACAAAGAAGATATATAAGGCAAATGTGAATGGGACAGGACGAAGTGGAAGACCTAGGCGGACGTTCTCTGACCAGATTGGAGACATCCTAAAAAAAGGACAGGTCAGAAGTACCCTTAACAGAAGAGCATGCATGAGAAACTTGATGGGAGTGAATGTAGCGAGAGAGGTATGTCAGGATCGTTGCAAATGGCGTTCCGTAGTCTCTGCCTAACCCTCCGGGAAACAGGCGTGAGTCTATGTATGTATGTATGTATGTATGTACGTTTACATTTTATCGAAAATAAGTGTTGAATGAATTCAACACTTATTTACGATTTTATGGTGGTTTGTTTTGGTTTGCAATCAAAATATTATCGAGTTTCATTTTCACTCCTTTCGCTTACTTTACAGGAACTGTGATGATAGGAAGACTGGGGAAGCTCACGTCTTATAATACCTATGAAAAAAATGGGTGAAATGTTTCTATTATTTAAAAGTTTTAAATATAGACAGTAATAAAAGATAACATTCCTACCAATAAATAACACATCGTAAATGATTCAATAAAGTTGAAATAAGAATCAAGTCCGTAAAACGTCTGTGTCTATACAAACACGTCTAAAAATAACTCCACTATGAAGACAAGTGTCAATGGACTTCAAGAATCTATCGTAAGCCCAACAACAACATTTGCATAGCTAAGAGGCTCCTGTGGTTTTTTCTGTCTACATTCAATTTAATGCAAATAGTCTAACAAATGTTTATGTCATCTAATCGGACAGTTATACTATTTAGCAAAGGCGAGTAAATTGTATTCTGCATAAAAAAGTTACTAAATAGGTTTTTGACAATCGAGATAAATTAACTCTTGGCAACATTTCTACCAGTAGGTAGGTACGAGGATGTTACATTGCCGAAACAAACAGTTGTTATAAAAATATAAAACAACTAAAATAGTGCAAAGAACATCCAAACTTTGACAACTTTTGTTGGCCACCCATTGTCCTCACCCATGAACGTTGCATAATAGCTATAGTAGAGGAGACGTAGAACATCGACCTTCACCGATCTGATAACCAGATGAGACGTATTTTTATGTCATATAATTTATAAACAAATAAGCCTATAATAACTTGCCTATCAAAAAGTGCTCATAGCTATTTTAAATTTAAGTTAATTGTAATCAACCGCAAATATAACTTTGTCGTTTATACAAACACTATATAAAAACAAAGTTATTTTTGGTGATGAAAAAGCGATCGTGATATTTGGTTAAGTGAAGATAAAGGGTATGTTATAAATACGTCTCATCTGGTTATCAGATCGGTGAAGGTCGATGTTCCACGTCTCCTCTACTACTAGGGCAATCTTTACATTTCCCGTGCATTCAAAGTTTACTCTTATTAAATACTCCGAATGACTATAACTGCTTTCTTAACAGTTGTCATAATAACGTTGTATTAGCTACATGCAATTCGTGGCAGTAACATAAATCGATGTTAAACAAGTCATGTAACCTCGTATTACGACACCCACGGGAAGTGACCAGCCCCATTCATTTGTAACTAAGACCTTAGGGCAAGAACAACCGATTAAAGCTAACATATTACTATAGCCTTTGTAAGACATTATCTCAGTTCAACTTATGACGCTATGAGATTACATTCAGTTTCACGCTTACCAAATAACACATAACCTAAAGCCATTATATATAAAAACGCAGACAATCACTCTATGCATAATAATCTAAGCAAGAAATCAAGGATGATAGACGAATTAAAAAAAATTTTCACTAGACTAGGAAATGAGCGCGTACTTAATATGCATCGCGAAGATTCATACAGTTAGATGAAACAAAGCAAAGTCTAGCAATCTCGCAAAGAATTCGTTCATTATTTTAAAAGCTTAAACATTTTAATTGGAAACGAACATCACCGAAGTAGAAAATTGCAGCGATAGTAGTACTAAAAGATCAGAGATAAGACGATGAACCTAGCCGAACGGCTTAAACAACCGATTGTCGGCAACAAGGAAATTGTTTCCAATATCATCACGTACAGAAAATCGCAGCGTTGTTGGTGTAGAAAAAACAATTGGCGATTGTTTTATGCGGCTCGCCCCAAACCGTTGGCGTAATAGAAAATCTACCTATGAAACATTTGATAAGAACATTATTGTTGTTGGAAAGTGGAAACGCATTGCCGCCACGATAACTACAACTCTGGACGATTTAACAACATGTTTTGAAATACACGAAATTATTGCAAATAGTTTTCATTGGGAAATTGAATTTTACTTTTATGACAATGTTTTGAGTTCATATTTTTATTTAAGAAGAAAAACTAAATGCATTTCGTTCCACATACTCTTATCGTTATATTATTATAATACGTATTGAATTTTGCGAATCAGAATATTATATGAATCATTGCAAAAATATCTTTTTGGTTTACCTACCGTTGAGTAACCAAATATGTACATTATACTGGTAAGTTTGTAAAAGTAAAAAGACACATGCCTTTTATCGCCAAAGTTATAATTGTGATAGATTTAAAACAAATTCTGGTATTTAAGTAAATTGAATCTTGAAACAACAGGATTGCGCGATCGCTTTAAACGAACAGATAGACAATGAAATAAAAACACCACGCAAATCTACGAAGCGAAAAATTGCTCCAATGTAATACACATTCATCTTATCTCTTAAAGCATTAATAACGGGCCGAGTGTTATGATTGTGTCAATTGTCTGCTATTGCAATAATGATGTCATTCAATTCAATGACCGTTGAACGACTGTAAAGGCTCGCTACTCAGTATTGTCGAAACAAAACATGTGATCATAACAAGAGCATGCGTAAAGGGAACCCCTTTCACACGGTTATCAGGGCCTATTTTACCTATAATCTCGAAAATGGCAATACGACGGTTTATTACCGGCCCAGAGGCAAAATCGTTAGCATCGCAAACAACCTTACGCGGCTGAACAGGTACACTTGACCGACGAATGGCCTCCGGTGACACCGCAGTCCACATCATTACTACACGTGGCCGCTACCATGAGATCTCGATCGATATGACGCAAACGATCGATCCGAAGCAAAACACCTATAGTGAATGCATAAATGACGGACTCAGTGACTCCATAATAAAGGGGCGATGAAACCTGTTCGATACTCTGCTATTGGCAGAGCACTCATTTCTTACTCAGACGGCTTATGCCTCGATTACTATCTTGTTCTAGTAATGTGTATTCGGACATCCTTAGATGATGTTTTTGATAATTTCGTTATAGAATAAAAATATATAAATGGAATTTATATAGCAAGTAGGACTATTTTCATAATGATTATAAGAGTACAACTCTAGCAGAATACTTACCCGGTACTATAATAGCAGCATCTAGCAATTAATAGTATGGTAATTGATAGTTAGCTGATAAAGTCGTCAATTAACAAGACAACTCCACACATTCCTTTGGCATACGCAAAGAATTATTCTCACGCTTTTTCTTTCCATGCTTCATAATTAATTAATTTGTATTTTTTCCTGTGATTATAATTGAACCAAGGAAACTAGACCGTACGTTGTGAACGCTTACGTGTCGTGACGAAAATATCAACACTTTCTGGTTTGTAGTAAGTGCCGTGACAAAAGTAGTTTTCACACGCAAGATAGAGGCTGTTTTGATATGAATAAACTCTATGATTACATGCTTGGTGATATTAATGATCATTTAAGAAGACAAAATGTAAAGAATGTATTTTTGTTCTGTTCAGTATATTTAATCTGTAGAAATGACTATAATCTTTTACAAATAGTTGCGCTTTGGACAATGAAATTATATTGTTTGATCTTCCTGGCCTATTTCATGAAACATAACACATAACAAAACTTCACGAATTTTATCCCCGAAGGGGGGCGAGCTATTGCCATCTACCGGGCACATTATTAAGCGAGCGATAATTAACCTTTTTAATACACACATAACTTCGAAAAGTCAGATGTGTGTGCCCGGGGTACCTGGGGATCGAACCCGAGACCATCGTCTCGGCAGTCCGTTACGTACACCACTGGGCTATCGCCGCTTTTCATGAAACAATAATAATAATAATTCCCTTTTACTCCAAAAGTGAATACTCACGATTCAGGGCGAAAACAAATAAAACTATTAATAAAATTCCAAATCAAATACAATAGCAAGTCAAACACAATATGACCAGACATTTCGGCACTCAAGAGGTTTTATCCAGCGGCACATCAAGGATCGTTAAATACGTCTTATTGACCGAACCGTATCCTTACGATATTACAAACGACAATTACACCATATCCTTTCATCGTATAATGGTTTTTACTGCGGTAGAACCCATCGTAACGTTAACTGGCATTCTTACATAATAGGGACCCTTGTTTATCTTCTATGATAGTTTTTATGCCAGTAACGTATTTACGTATAGTTTGCACGTCAATTAAAAATGCTGTTTAAGAAGGCAGAGCAAATAAAAAAATACTATATTTTAGTAGGTGACGTGACTACCTTTTAAGTTATTTTTGTAACGTATTTGCCTTCGTATATATTTTCTGTGTTTAATAGCATTCAAATGTAAACATACAGCTTGATTTAAAACGTTTTCATCATTATAGTTTCTATTTTAAGTTTGTAAATACAATTTATAAATGAGAAAGTTATAGTTGTTATTCTGTTGCTGTTTCCAATCTGTTTTGACTGCGACAGACGATTTTTATAGTTTATATCTTATGATCAATTTTAACAAGAATTTTTATCATTCTCAAGAAACTCTTCTGTAATATAAAATAATATATGGTAAGTTGTAAGCTATATTATATACTGATCAAATTATTCTCTGAATTTAGAAAACAATAAGGCATTAAATATCATCTTACATATAGATCTCTACATCTAAGTACATATTTCCAATTTTAATTTGTAATGTTTGATACCAAATTTTAGACGGTTCCATTTACTTGATGAGTATTTTGGCCAGACAGGGTTTGTTTATCTTTCAACCAAAATGCATCGGAGCAGACTATGCTTCATATAAAAAACTTAATACAAGTTTGTAACTCACTCGGTGCAGCAAAATAAAGTTCTTTCACGAACTTAATAGTCATCTTTCTAGTTTTATGACAAGTTGAATGTTGAAAGTTGCTTTGAAAGAAACTGTTATTTCGTATGTTTTATTGCTCAGAGACTTTAAAAAGTATGTCCATGATAATATTTTTTAGTCCTTTCAATCGAGCGAGCAAACTTTGTAATACCTCCCCAATATAAGTGGGTCAGGTTGGTTAGTTGATAAATTCTAAGCTACTAGATGAATTATGACCAAAATTACAATCTTAGTTACATTTTGTGTAAAGTTTGGTTGATTTACGATCGTACTGTGTAGTTTTCTTATGACTCTAGAAATTGAATTGAAGCAGACATTTACAATAAAAATAGAGATGCTGAATACTATTATATTTAACGACAGTATTTTACATAGATTAGCTTATGCATGGCAACGGGTAGGTTTAATTACAAAGTAAAGCATAATATACCTATATAGCATAATATTCTGAATTGGATTTTATAAAGACAAGAAAATTTAATAAAATCTGAGAAATTTATAATTTTGTCGAGTGTACGACCCAAACGTAACTGCCCAAAATATAAGAAACTCCATTTTCATACTTAAGACGCATGGTTAGTATGAAAATGTAAGTATATCCGAAAACAAAAGTAAGAAGAAAATAAATTATGTTTCGCGATATTTTCCTTTTATCACGTCACGTATGAATTAAATCAATTTTCCGCGTTTTTTCACGTTATGCAATTAATTATACGGTTCTAATTAGGTACCGGTTGTTTCTAGTGTGAGTCCTCTCATACATTGCGATGTGATAAAGATGTGTTTATTGCATTTGTTTGATACGCACCCGCATACAAATTTGGAGATGCCTTTCACTGCCTTTCGGATAACCTAGGCAGTAGATAGTGTCTTACTGCCGACAGCCTTTCCGAGACAGCAGTTGTTTTGAAATAAGTTAAACTTTATTGTGTATATTAACATATTTACATTGGGATTTTCCATTTGAACTGGTATGGATATCGTACATTAATCCTTTGTTCATTTTGTATAGTGACATCATTCTGCATATTTTAGTCACAAAGCAGGTTTGCATCGTGAGAGAAGGTACAGTCTTTCTTGTTTGCATCCATTTGTAGTAAGCAAAGAATACGGGAGCAATGCCAAGGGAATACAGCCAAGTGCAATAATGGCGGTCGCCGATTACCATCCAGTGGGCTCGTGGCTTCGACTTGCATAAGAAATAGTCAGGTTAACATTTTATACAGTGATCTATCCTCTTCTATCCATCCCATGGCACATTTTGCTGTTTTATTAAGCAATCCATTTTCTACCGCTGATAAAGAAATATAATTTAGCATTTCTTTACGGTCAGACGACCTGTGTTTGCTACTAGTCAGACGGTATGAAGCGTATACTTCAAGTCCATTGGTTTACCCCACACATAGCTGACAGACACATTTGAGAGCTGTATCATCAACAAATCCAGTAGATTGATACGTTTATGAATGGAGACTTCATTGTTCAACACATATCAAACAGATAAAAATCTCATTCACGTGAATAGGCTATTTGTTAATACACAAAAACTTATTTACCAAAATATAAAAAGATCATGACCTACACATGTTTTTGCATTACACAGCTTGTTCATGCATGTTATCCATACATCACTTGCATGTAAAATACACCAATATTTTCACTCACCGTTGTAAGCAAACAATTAAATAAGTAAAGAATAAAAGTAAATATCTTTGTGTATTCAATTTACTTTTATCAAGAAGTGCAGTTTCTCACAATTTCTACTCAGGCGAAGGCCGTGTTAAATTATATACACGTTCCGAAAATCTTAAATAAAATTATAGCTGTATATAGTGTAGATACACGAAACGCTCTCTTGCTTATTATAGGTTGCAAATGAGTTTTGACTTTAACACGTCTTATAAATAGTATGGAGTAGGTACTGGTAGAAACTATACAAAAGTATTTTAACAAGCAAATAGGTATATATGAACGTAGAAAGGTTACGGTGGGATTTTAACCTAAAGGCATCAGTGTCAATATTAATAGGTATCTTATACTTAATTCTATATTATTGTGATGAATGTGCTGTGATACATGTGACATAGGTAGGTAGGTACACATCAGGAGCTAGGTACAATAATAAAATAAAGTCTTAAATATTTAACATACATTTTCCCGTTTTGTGTGATTTCTGGTTAAATATCAAATGCTATTTAAATACTAGACTCGGCAATTGATCGGGTTTTCAACGTTCTCCTATGTTAAGCCTTATGTATTCAAAGTTGTATATTTTAAACCTAGATATCTCTTTCGTTCTGTATCGAACACATTAGCCTCGACCATACACAAAATAAACAACACGTAATATTTCGGTACATACCTACATTACAATATATTCAGCAGCAATTTCAAAACTGTAATCGTTTTCAAACTATAAAACGCTCCACTTATCGTCAGTTACAGGAAATGTGCTATCATTGCCTCATATAAAAACAGTAAAACACATCTATGCTTATCCACTATCCGGACAAGCGACATAATAAAATTCGTTGAAACTATTCGATACAGTTTATTCGTGACCATAAATTGTTATATCAATTGTTATTTTAATTGCAAAGAGTTTATTGCGATGTGCTTTTCGGAATAGCTTTTTGTTGAATAATTTTACTTTTCGTCGTTAAAATGATAGCATAATTCAAAGTAATGTACGAAGCCACGTCAGCTTTTTATTTGTTTTATTATGGCCATTGAGGCGGTCGAGTCATTGGCTCCTCTATAACTCGCAAGTAAACCTGACTTTATACTTTAATATTCAGGCGATACCTATCCTTAAAAAGGAAGAATACGAAGGTACATGAATGTCAGTCCAGAAGACAAAAAGACAAAAAAAGATTTAAAGTAGATTTTTTTCTTCCTCGTTGGTATCGTGCTCCATAGTAACAAGGTTTTCCCTATTTGATGTCTTATAATATTCTTATTCAGTGAAAGTACTTTGACAAGCTATATTGATATCAATAGTAATTTATTGTTCGTTTGATTGAGAAGTAGTAATTAGTCATGAAGATCTCAAGAGGATTAGTTCGAGTTCAAGCAATTACTTTTATTTTATGACTCATTGTCCCTTCTTTGCTCGTGATTGTGAACACTATATAGTTGTGGTTCTCAAGACAAACCCAACCCTCAGTTGATTTTGGAGACCCGTGAGAGGAGTACGTCTCGCGAATGATTTTCGGCTCATGCACCAAAAACAAACGCGGTATCCTCGATCTCACTTAGTGGCTGATTCAGGTGTTGCATGGCACGCGTGACTCTGACAAGATACGGCCTGATTCGGACCCCGCTGATTATTATTTATTAAGCCTAAGAGGTATATGTGCACCTGTAGCGTTTCCAATGACTCATCGAATATGAGATCATACCAAATCATTAAGCAGAAACTTATAAGTATTTTAGATTTATTATTTTATATAAAATAAACTGATCTTGTTAACTAGAGTGTTCGGAATGGCTAAAAACCAATTCTTTGTTCAGCTATCAAAATTTTACATTCACCCCATAGGTTGGCTTATTTAAAGCTAGGTAGTTCCGGCAAATCCATAGAATTGTTTTCTGAATGTGAACTTGATACACAATATTCCCAGATTAAAAAAGCAATTGAATCTTCTGTATTATACTAAATAATACTGCGTGACATAAAAATGTAAAACTCACAATCAGAGCCGTCATACATCGCCCGTATAGCGACAAAGGACTGATAAAAAACGGCTGGAAAAAGCTTTTCTAAAAAGACATCACAACTCTTTCACATCAATAAAAAAGGAAACATTATGTGTTTAAATCGGCCTACTCATTTTCCATTCTTTTACGAGACTGCTTACCATAGCTGCTTTAAAAAGTGTACATTAAAATAGGAAAACATTCCATTATATACTTTTTTACACTTTAAAAGAACGATTCAAACATTTTAGACACGTCATCGTTTATCGTTCCTTTCTTTAACCGTGACCGATACAGCAATTTCTCAATTTTATAGTATTCTTAAACAAAAACAAGATTAGGTATATCTTTACGTAATTTTAATGACTTATAATTTATGTACTGAAGTATAACAATGGCGTGACTAATAACTATCGATAAGGTCGAAAATAATACTAAACTTTGTCTCTGGTGCAGTCACCTCACAATTGCCGATGTACTGAATGTTTTAGGCTACAAATTCGCCTGGCCCACAGATTGCCGATCTAAATTTAGTGCTCTTTATTCGATCTAAAATCGTGCTCTTTAAGGGAGCTGTACTCAAAGGCTAAAACGGGACCCTATTACTAACAACGGTATGTCGGGTAAGTATCAGAAACATAAACGTAAAAACACGCCTTATATTCCATTTACATCATAAATACTCATAAATAATAATAAGTACAAATTTCACTAGACACATGTTTTAAACTAGATTCGTCATACATTTGGCCTCGATACATGCAAGTAGATCACAATTTTGCGATAGCCTTTTGATATTAAATTTAGTGCATAGAGCTAGTGAATGGAGACAATAGCATGACAAATGCACAGTAATAAATTCAGTCAATATTAGATCAGACCCGTTGCTCTACTGACATAGACGTGGACGTGAGGCATATGGCGGCCTTCAATTTAAACAACTCGGATCTTTTACTATAGGTAATTTTTTTTGGAACGCCAATTAGCTCGGTGTTCAGTTTTATCCTCCAGACCTTACCCTACGCATAAAATAATCGTAGAGCAAAGCCAAGGAAATAAATCTGATTATATTTTTGTCTAAAAATAAATTGCCACTCAGCATACATAATTTTAGAGCAGAGACTCTTGGAGCCATTTATCTATCGCATTAATATCTTTCTAGGAGAGAAATTAAAAATTTGTCTACTACTAAAGTCCTTGCGTAACTATAACAGCATAATTTATATGTGAAAAGATTTACGTCACCTTTTAAAAAACACTAACGTGACATTTGTTTAATATCGTAAACCTATACCTTACCTAATTGTTCATTAGTATTTTTCTTACTATAAAGTAATGAAAATAAATTCTGTATAAACCGTAACCATCAAGATTTCCACCGTGCTCTTTTAAAATATAATCTAAATATGGGGAAAATCAAATTTAAATTCCCTTTAAGACGCTAGGTTGCCAATAAAAATTGCAGATTCTACGAATCCGAAGATTTATCGTTTACCATGAGTAATAAAGTGCTAATATTTATACAACTGTGAAACAAACATTAATATAATACCGCAAACATTATGGTCAATACCTTTACCTGAATATTTTTAGTATTTGCGTTGGCTTAATTAAGCCATATAATTATGGTTTGAACTTATGTACTAAAACTTGATTGGAGGTGTTAAGTACTTATTTTCAATATAATTAATATTCATGAATGTAGTTATCAGAATTGTTAAATTCTCGTATATACGATGAATTATACAGTGCATTGACATCGCAATTTACGGCAAAGACTCGTCTAAGATGACGTCATAATAAGAGCAAATGAAGCAAACGAAAACAGATGTTAGATGAAACCACAGGGCGATCCCAGTCCCGGTATTATGGAATTTATGTACTGTAACCCCAGCACGCAAATCGCAAATCACGACTTTAAAAGATGGTAATTGAAGCCACCACATTATTCTTCCTTTGACTATGGTCATTAAATAATATTAGTATTCATGTTCACTTACTAGTTTCAAATAATACATGTATAATGACATCAATTACTTAATTTAAATTTCAGGATATTAATTGCGATTTTCGACGTAAACCGTCACTCAAATTACACGGTAATTTGCGCCAAGCAAGAACAACCTTAATAAATAACAGTTTCGAGCTCGCTTGCATGAGGACTCAAACCACAACTTGTTTTTCGATACATAACATGTTATTCTTCGTTTTTTTTTAAACGTTTGTATATCTAATATATAAAATTCTCGTGTCACAGTTTTCGTTCCCATACTCCTCCGAAACGGCTTGACCGATTTTTAATGAAATTTTCTGTGCTTATCCGGTATCTATGAGAATCGGCCAACATCTATTTTTCAAAAATAAAAAAATTTTGCAAAACAACGTTTGCCGGGTCAGCTAGTATATATAAGGAAAGTGTTCTTTTTTTTCAGAGAACGAACGCTATGATGATGACAGTAAGTGATTTTATGTTTGGGTCCGTCTTTGTATGACACAGAGACGGACCCAAACCTAAAATCACTTATTTGTAAAAGAAAGTCGTGTTAGTTACACTATTTATAACTCAAGAACGGCTGAACCGATTTGGCTGAAAATTGGTTGGGAGGTAGATTAGAACCAGGAAAAACTTATAGGATTCAATTAGTTGCAAAAATTAGTGTGGGAGGGATTGTAGGTAGGGTCGAACGAAGTTCGTAGGGACAAATCTACCTATTGAAAGATACAACGCATGCGCAGGAAATGTACCAGGGGAGCATAAAGCTATAGACATTTTTTATTTTCTTTTATTAAACTTCCTGCACCTTTAAAATATCTCATTGTAACTTAGGATATTGAAAAGTATTAAAAGAAACAACGCATGCGCAGGAAAAGTACAAGAGGGGCATAAAGCTACAGACATCCTGCAGCTTTAAAATATCTCATTGTAGCTTAGGATATTGAAAAGTACCAGGGTAGCATCATTTTAGAGAGGGTCGAAGTTTGTAGGGTACCGAATGTATTAAAGTTATTAAAATCCAAGATCAGCTTATTGATTGCCTCTAAGGCGGAACAGAGTTCCCCGGGTCAGCTTGTATATAATAATTTCAAGAATATTTATTCTTAGACAATTTTCCGTAATAAATGCATAAAGATAAAGAGACAGATTGTCCAACCGGCTACTGTTGAGCAAGTTTACGATACCCTTGTACCCGAAATGAGTAAAAATAAAAGTTAAAATTGCAATTCAGCGGTGTTCTCATGACTGTCTCCTATTCCGCACGGTAGCACGGAAGTAGACTTGGCGTAATTACTCATAGCTGGCTTTGTCACTCGCGAGAAAACTCTGTGTTGCGTCACGCCAACAATTAGAACGCTTTTTGTGTTTAATTCATAGAACGAACAAATTGGAACGTGGATATACCACTCATTAAGAACAGTATAATCAAGAACTATTTCGTTATTCCTAACAGTAGCATCATGAATATAAATGAATTGACTAGTAGCACTAAAATATCAAAATGCTTATACTTTCTTTTGTTTTCATTGGGCTCCGTTAGTGTATACATATTTTTTTATTTTATTTTTTTATTTTTCACTACGCACTTTATTGATAACAATTTACTTATTTGTTGCCATTCCAAATTTACTTTAATTATAGATTTTGTAAAAATATTAAAGATTCTTCCAGTCGTGATTTTACCCAAAATATATAATATCCACTGCTGGGCAAAAGTCTGTTAAGTAAAACAAATGTTAAATATTTTCTATCTCATCCTCTCAGTGATGACAGCTTTAACTTTTGTGACTGTTTTAAGAAGACTTCTTGCCATAAAACATATATCAGATACCATAATTTCCCACAGACATATTCAACGAACAGACAAATGACTCTTTTGTCGATACCATATGGGTGTTCAAAGACTTGTATAAATTAAACACCTTAACGGGCGAGTTGAATTTACGACTATTGTTTTAAACGGAATCTCACAGTTAAGTCTCGGAACAGCTAAAATTGCCTCAGCAGTTGGTCTTAAACGGTGTGGGGGAACAAAATACGTTACAGGGTACCCTACTGAGATGACGATTCAGAAATATGGAAACCGTGCATAATTTTCGTTAGCTTTTAAACAGGACGCGACGCCTCAAAAATATGCCTATATATATACCTTCATTATGACTATATTTGCTTGGAAGTAGTCTACCAGTAACAGCTTAACACTATTTTACTATGCCACGGGAATGATAGCTTAGGCAAGTCTAAGCAATAACGACGTTGTTTTATTGGAGGCAAACTTTAAAATAATAGCCAATAACGACAACTGTAAAAATTTCATGATAGGAATATCAACTTTATTATCATAGATTTAGTACTGAATATTCATGCTTCGATATTTACGTTCAAACTTTTGATAATAATTTATTTTAAGATTTATTTAGGCATTCGGATTACATAATTTCTGTTGAACGTAAAAACACAGCTATTTTAAGGGGAATAGTCGTTAATTCTATTTAAGACCGTCCGTTTTCAGTTTTACCATCGGTCGTTTGGCACAAACGCTTCCAAATTTTACAACTTCCGTTCTTTAGGAAACGATCGACACAAATCAGCACGTCAGTGGACGAGTTCACCTTACTAATTAGTTACTTTAGGTTAAGCGTCAGAGGTTTCACGAAATCTCTAAAACTATTGCAGTTTCAATTTTCTTCAGACGTTTGAGACTTTTCTGTTGGCCTTAACTAATGACTAGCATTACTGGCTTATATTCAAAAGCAATAATCTTCACTTTATTTGAATGTGGTGGTATATTCTGAGCTAATGTTACGCCAGTATATTCGATTTTGGGTTTAACTTTGGGTCCAAAAATATTATTATGTTTTGGGTTTTAGATTTGCAATTGTTTGCTTGCAATGTTTGATCTTGATTTAAGTCAGGATCTCGCAGGCCATACCCATTTCGTAAATGTGTTTGAAATACTCCTACTATTGTTTTCCTATGGGGGAAGACAATAATAGGTATGTTACACTTTTGTTACACTGTGATGCAATTTCACCTATACCAAAACACAAATATACTCAAATAATGGCAACAAAAGCATACAAAATATTATAAAGATCTCAAAAACCAGTTTAAGTACGTATTTTAAAGAATATCTACTAACCGGCATGCTTCCAAAAGCGTCAAAAGGCGAAACAAAAGCAAACTAGGTATATTTAAAAGCTCAACAGCTTTAGCCGAAAAAAAATAAATCACTTTTAAACGATTTTAGAAATACTTTACACAACGGTGTTCCATTTTTTACACAAGTAAATTTTGACTGTAGCCTTTCCGTGCGGTAAATTTAACGCCATTAATACCTTCAGAATGAATTAAAAACAGTTATTATGGCACTAATTACACCCGTAACTTATGTTAATAGAAACGTTAACACAAATCTTGATCTGGTTAATGAATTGTTAATATAAATATGAAAATGTTGACGCAGCGATATTGTCGTCGTCCATAATTTTGATTAAAATGCCCACAGCTTTGTTGTCGTCGTTAACAATTCAAAATATATCATTAACATTCACTTCTCTTCCTCTAGCGTGAAGAATTGCTTGCCTATTAGCGTTTCCGTCTATTCGCCAGTGCTTCGTAATTCAAGGAATTTTGACAGTACCGCAATTATTAATAATTATATAGTCACCAACATTATAAAGTTTCCTTGACACAGTGAGAATCTACGAGGCATTGCATTGTCGGGTGTAACTTCTTGCGGATGAGTTAAGTGGCTGTCAAATTATGAGGGATCGACATCGTTCAGCCTCGGGTGTAGTTGGTACATCATCAAACGTAATCATAATAATTTTACTGCACAGAGTGCGGTCTTAATAAGAGATAGCACGATGAGTTGTAATAGTATTATTATTATTTTGACAGCTTCTATTTTTGCACGAATGAAGAAGTTCTCTACGTTGGAGATATTTTTATCAAATCCAAAAAGGTTCTTTTTTATTTGTTATATTTTAGTTTTTTTATGATTACTTAGTAATAATTCAAATAACTTACTTTTTGATGACATTAAAAGATAATCACTTGTTATGCTACCTACTTACTACTTATAAAGCAATTTACCCTGTAAATAAAGCCGTCACTTAGTAGGTACTTACATATAAAATTAGCCTACTCAATAAATTCAACACTACAGTTGAACTAATAGGTTAGCCGTTGACTCATGAAGCATTGACTATCTACAGCTAAATATGTACTACGTAAATATCTGTTTAATGTACCTACTTATTAAACAAACAAAATGGATATTGCAAACAAATTTATGAGAATTTTCAACTCACACAAGTTTATACTAAAAATATATACAAATAAACACACCTAGGAAATTAATGATTCGTACCACAATGATGTTCAGATTTGCACAGAGTCTAAAGTGTTCTATTGTTTCAAAGATAAACAGGAAACTTGCAAGTAATTTACTTCGAACAAAACCGGAAACGATCCTGGTGTATCTTCAATATCCGATTGTTCTTTATTTATAGTGATTGAAGACTGATAGAGTGAGCGCAGAAACGCTCCTCACGCACCGGTCAAACAACAAAAAATAATTAAAGGAAAAAACGAGTCTACTAAGAGACGTCAACGAACTCCGATACACGAAATTTAAAAAAAAAATCTTCACCTCGACAATCCTTTAATGCCAACTTATAAAAGACCGGACGGGTGACATTCCGAATGCATCCAATCGCATTACTATTCGCAAAGCATACATAACACACCGACCTTGAATATGATATTTTGAGGTGGTTTCCCGGCACTCAAAACAGGACACTGTTAATCCAGAAAATCTCCACAGTGTTTATTTATTTATATTTCTTTATATACACATGTCACTGATAATCCACAGGTAAAATTCGAAAGCTCGCGAGCGGATGCCGAGCGACCGTGTCGTACGTCCGTGCGTCGCGCCGCTCACAGTATGACTGAGGGAGAATTTGAGGTGTAGAGGTCCGTTTGGTCGGAGGTCGGAGGCGATTGGCGGAGGGCCGAGTGAAACGGGATGCGGCAACGAGATGTGCGCATTCGGTCGGCTTCCGTTCAACACGTTAGATAAAATTCACAGTGGAAAACTTGAGGATAACTCCAAGGCAGACCAATCTCTGAGGTTATTACCGGTTACTAATCTTATCTGCACTTGTGAACGTAATCGACAGATATGCATTGATTACAGATAAGAATTTTATTTAGTTCATGATAAGCGACTAGTAAGTAAATACTCGCCGGAATTTCGTCTATTCTCAAATCTAATCTAAGCATTTCGAGTACATGATAATGAACGATATTGAAAGTGCTTATTATTAGTATTAAGAGGCATTTATGTTTTTATTAAAATTAACATCACCTGATTTTATTAACTCAATTTACAGGTAAACCAAAAGTATGGGATATTTTCATAAAACTTGTTCACTGTAATGAAACTAAACTACTTTTGAATGATTATCGGGGTTTAATTTGTTTCTACAGTAATGATTACAACTAAACAGATATCTAGAATAATAACTACTCTACTCTTTACATATCATTTTAGTGGCACTCAGAAATACAATTCGATACTGTTTATGCAAGATTTTCCTCAGCGCAACTAAGTGGAAATGTAGACTATATGACTTGACTATAAAAACAACGTAACAAAATAATTAAAAATTGGGCAAGTGCGAGTCGGACTCCCGCACGAAGGGTTCCGTACCATCATCTATAAAATAAAATCACGTTCGTTGTATGTATACTTAAATACTTTTTAAGTTTCTACCTGTTTATTAAGATCGAGTAACAAATTGCTTAAAAATTACGTTTGTTGTATGGGAGCCCCCCTTTATTATTTACTTTTTTTTAATTTCATTATTTATTTTGAAAGGTAATATACAA
This sequence comes from Euclidia mi, assembly GCA_944739405.2. NCBI lineage: Eukaryota > Metazoa > Arthropoda > Insecta > Lepidoptera > Erebidae > Euclidia > Euclidia mi. The sequence continues at coordinate 57,843,501 of OX123190.2, forward strand.
CTACATATTCTGTGAAAATTTAAAGCGTCTAGCTGTTACAGTTAGTAATTTTGAGCATAAAATACGCAAAAAAACACGTTTTTTTATGGGACCCCCCTTAATATTTTCATTTTTTTATTTTTAGTATTTGTTGTTATAGCGGCAACCAAAATACATAATTTGTGAAAATTTCAGCTTTCTAGCTATCACGCTTTATGAGATACAGCCTGGTGACAGACAGACGGACAGACGGACAGACGGACAGACGGACAGACGGACAGACGGACAGACGGACAGACGGACAGACGGACAGACGGACAGACGGACAGACGGTCAGACGGACAGACGGTCAGACGGACAGACGGACAGACGGACAGACAGACAGACAGACAGACAGACAGCGGAGGCTTAGTAATAGGGTTCCGTTTTTTACCTTTTAGGTACGAAACACTAAAAATCAAGTCGAATAACATGACCTGCCACATTATATTTTATTCGTATGATTAAGTTTAAATAAACAGTTGCAGAATGTTAACATAATGGAAACTGGCATTATTTAAGCATCAACAACAATTAGTCTAATCATTTGTCGTAAACAATGTAACGACTGAATAATTGAACATAATTAAACATAATGTTGTTTGTAATTAATCGCATTTGCATTATAATTAATATAAGTCACCGGCCAGTTAATCTATTGGTTAGGGATGCTGACTTGTAAATCTTTGGAGGTTATGGGTTCAATTCCCACTAATTTACACATTATTCCCAGAAATATCTGTTTGATAAATATGGCGATTAGCTCTTTAGCTTGGTGTACCTATTCTAAAATACTAAATTATTTAAGAATACAATATTAGTATGTTTTTTAGTTATTTGATGGCCAATTCTCGTATTTTATCTGACATCGATACTATATTTGAACTAAATGCGTATAGATTTTGGATTGACTTACAATCGGTATTCTGCTAAATTAATGTCATTATCGTCTAATATTACATTCTATAGTTCGACGTTGACAATTAGTTCAATTTGCGATTTAATCACAATATCATTAAAGTTTCAGTTAATTTAGGCGAATACTATTTATAGTAATGTAAGTATGACACTGACATTATATCGAAACCACATTTTGAACAAAAAATAAAATTACGAGAATTGGCCCTCTGGTTGCTATAACCCAGATTCTGCCTCGATTGGCATAAGGTGGGCTATATGTGCATTATCCCGGAATAATATTCTTCTCGTCTTATTTATTTTCCCGTCAAGCAAATGAATAGTGCCAAGAAATACGTAAACATCGATGAGTATTATTTAACTAAACAATATGTCACAAACTGTCAAAGGTGTTTTCAGTAAAACCAATAATTATATCGCAATAGAATCCGTTATATATTCATGTGTTACACTGGTAGATCCAAGAATATACTAATACTATACATACCTATTAAATATAGTAGTATTGGTCATAGCAGTATTAAAAGAAAGTACATAAGCGGATTCATTACTGGCATCTAAATAAAAACCCTATAGTGGAGTGGCACCGCACTTGGCGTGTAATTACGACCGTGCTAGCGTGTGCATTGGACCCGTTATCAAGTGAACACTTCCCTTATCGGGGACCTGCATGTACCATCTCGCTTTTGCGTTTTATTTGTATCGGGCACATCAATGTTTGTAACCTGCTGCGGCGAATTAACGTGATATTGGTGTTTTGTTGTGTATGTTTCCTCGAAGATAGCGGTTTTTGACTTTGTAAGATAAACTTCTATCCGCTGTAAAATAACATTTTATCTATCTATCTTCCTTCATTATTAAGAACAGAAGAATCAACCTTTTGAAGTAATGGGCTAGAAATGGTTTCGAATCCGAACTGCATAGTGGAAAACCATGTCAGACAAAATGTAGGTATCCACAAGTATAAATTACTTTTCAAGAATATGGTCAGAATGAGGAATAAAAATAGCTATTTTTGTTTCTAAAGATGTTATACTATCAGGTGCTCATGAATGCATTATACAGTAATCATCTGAAAACCGGCGCCAGACCTTAGTGGCCTGGCATATGTCGAGATGAGCACCTGGTTGTTGCTTCGTGAGACACAATATCAGCTGTATACTTATTCTGTACACATGATATTTCACACTATTGTTTGTTTTATTTGTTTCTTTTTGTCTAGTATACGTAGAACTCTTACTATTTTCTTGATTGTATTTAATGTATTTATTGAGACTTGTGTTTCATTAGCAGCAATAAATGTATCTGTATCTTTTATCTTTAATCTTTATAATCATACAGTACTTAGGTTCATATCGTTGTACAAAATGAGTACCTACCTAATAAAACTAGAGCGCCGCAAATAACCCTTTGATTTCTGATAAGAACTTTACCGAAATCCACGCAGCACATAAATCAGTTTTTACATAATAATATACCTACCTACGTATAGATGCTGACGCCACATCTTACATACCCTTCAAAGAACATAAGGGCTAAACTGAACCTTTGATACCATCAAGAACATGCCTGCTGTCTATCAAAGCGAACAAGCAAAACTGAAAGTACAGAAAGGAAACTATTTGGTCGATCATAAACGCCAGCTCGACATGGATCCAATATACCTACATCAAATGCCAACGGCTCAAGATGACTGACACCGACACATCTGGCTGTTAAAAGGCAATCAACGGGTATGGGTATCAAGACTTTTATGGTTAAACCGATTCCCTACCTTTCACTCGATTAGAATGACTTCGATTCGGATAAAACAGTGCTTTGTTTTTTCTTAACTAGCTTGTTACTGAAGAAAAATATACTTACGATATTAAAAGATAATCCTACTGTATCTAATACTGAATATCAAAGAAAGAGAAAATACAATCTATTTGCCCGTATTGTTAAAGAAATCACTATCACTGTAGCACTTAGAGGTTTGTATTTTTTCACAGTCGATTGCACTGACGTTTCTTTCGTAAATGTAAAAATAAAATTACAAATAAAGATATTTTTATATTAAATAATTATTCGTAATGACTGATATAGATGAGATTAAGATCTGCAGAACTTAATATACGATAATTTGTGACTTTTACGAGTAAAAGCAGGGATAGTATAAACTGACATTAAATTACAAAACCTTACATAGTGGATCACATGTGTATAAAATGTACCCAAGTGAGTGCATTGTCATCATTTAATGAATCATGTGAAACTAAACAGTAATACATTTCAAACCTATAACACTCTATTAATGTGATAATTATCACAGTACACTGCAAAATATACAAATATTTAACGCAATGTATTTCTAATGTATTAAAACAGCATCTGCCTATGTATTTCCAAAAGTAAAACTGCTCATCTAAATGTAAAGAGTCTCAATTTTGTTGTTAAGTTAAAACTTTCTGTTGAAAACGAGTTTCCTCGGCAAGGCAAACAGAACTGGCTGTTTGAAGGGATCATAGTCGTGAACTCGTGACAGATAAAAATTACGACGAAAGGTTTTTTAACAAGAAGTGTTACGGCACAATTAAATTTGATATAAATTGTAATTCACTTTCTTTATTTGTACAAACGTTAAACATTTCTATTAGTTTTCGGATTACATTGCAATTCGTGTCACGTGTGCTTCTACCGGCTTGTGGCGGTCTTAGACACTGGAAGACGGTCTGTCGTCTAAACGTTGAAATAAAGATAGTCGTTTGTCTTTAAATAAGTTATCGCCATTTTAAGAACCGTGTCGTATTATTAATGTAATTCACGAATTTAAAAACTAAATAATTCTATTGAGAAAACATGTGTGAATTTTGAATAGAATTCAATAATTCTGGATGCAGGCAGTCCTAGTGGTCCTACGGTTAAGCGGAGGTATACCATCAGAATAAATCAAGACCATTTTGATTATGATTCGCAACCGGGAATAGGGATAGCCCTAGGATTATGATGATGGTTGTTATGTAAAAAAGGACTTTAAAGCTGTAGGCCAAATTACTTAAATTCATATATTTGTACACTGCATTGCTTTAGTTTTGAACTCCAGCCGTAACCATACCGTTGATTTTTATGAAGGTAGAAGCTAGAAAGCAGAAGGAATGTTCGTGTAATTTCATTATACATAAAGTTTACTCACCAGATTAAAGCTGATTTTCCACCAGAGTGGCGAGACGAGGCGAGGCGAGGAGAGAATTGAAATTTGTATGCCAAATTTTCAATTCTCTCCCAGCGCATCTTTGGTGGAAACAGAGTGGATTGGCGAGAATATGCGAGGCGTGAATTTAAATATTTGTTTGTGTAAAAATGAACCGTATTGCTTCCGACATAGAGTATAAATTAACTTTGCAACAGAAACACGCTTCTCGCGATAGAAATTGCGTGTGTTTTGCAAGACGAACTCAAACAGCACTGTACCTATATCTTTATCGAATTAAGCCTAAGGGCGGCGCGGCGGTCACGCGCGAGCTCGCGATGGCAATTTTTAGTGGAAAAGGGTCAGTGCGATTTCAATTCTCTTCTCGCCTAGTCTCGTCTCGCCACTCTGGTGGAAAATCACCTTAATACACGTGAACGATTGGCTCAAAATACAACATTTGATAAAACGAGGAAACTTGTACTATTTTATGTAATGTATGCCAATATGCGCCAAATAGGCATTTCGATTACATAATAAGTCAGGATAAATTGCCTATTTATTATAATACACAATATAATGAAGCATTTGACCAATTGGTACGGTAAGTATATAAATAGAACATAAGTTAAAATCGGTGTCGTATCGTAAACACAACCCGACACTTACCCACTGTCATGTCGAGCTACTTACAAGTATTTTAACAGTACTCATTAGACGTCGATAGGTCTCCTACTCTAATCGGTAATTGTTTAGTAAAAATAAAAACTTTACAAGAAAGGGGAAAATCACGCGAGTTGCAATTATCTGTAAACATTATATATTTTAAAGTCGTGTGAATATGATTAAACTTTCTTCATATTTCGCAGATTTTATTAAATGTTATAAGTTTCCAATTTAATATTTGTATAACATACTGTTGTCAAATTCCCTGTTAAGTAATACTAGTTGCAATGTAATTTAGGTTCCTATAAAAAGCCTTATAGGTACGACCTAAATCAACTTAGATAAACTATTAACTAACACAACATAAGCCTGTCCTAATTTGCGTCACAATACTTTTACTTTAGGGTGATAGGAGGATTGCAGCGATAGCCTAGTGTATATACCGACCGGCTGCTACGGAGAGGGTGTCCAAGTTCGAATCCACGGCGCGCACCAATGACTTTTTGGAGTTATGTGCGTACTGCGTATTACATTGTTGATTATCGCTTGCTAAACGGTGAAGGAAAATATCGTGAGGAAACCTTGCATGTCTGAGTGTTCTCCATAATGTTCTCGAAAGGCATGCGAAGTCTGCCAACCCGAACTAGGCCAGCATGGTGGACTATGGCCTTACCCTTCTCATAGTGAGAAGAGGCCAGTGCCCAGCAGTGGGACAGTTTATATACAGGGCTGATGATGATGATGAAGGAGGATTTGACCTTTTATGCTACGTTGTGTGTTTTATAGTTTGCTATCTAATTTTCCGTCTTTTCCCAAAAATATTTGCTTCTCGTATTTTATTTAGTTGCCTCTTACGACCATCGTGAGATGAGGTGGGGACATTTTACATTCATAGACAGTCACCACATCGATTACTTCAAAATATCATATTATAACATAATTAAAATAAACCCATGATCGTATAGTTTTTATCATAGGATGTCTATTTCCGTATACCGAAAGATATGACCGCCAGAGTTCGAATTCCTATTATTATTTGGATGAAAAGTTAACTTATATTGTATAATTATACAGTAGTTATCATAACTGCTTTTGCTATATTATTTTACTTTTGTGAGTTATTCGCGTCAGCTTCAGTTTTGTACGCTAGCATCATCTTTTAAAATGGAAATGTATATGAGATTAAATAGTTCGGTTTGCCTTTACGCTCGCTTCGTGCAACGCGATGGCGCAATAATGATTAACTATTAAAACAGGTCAGGCTTAAAATAAGCCCATACCGCAAGAACATCCATTTCAAACATTTTTCGCGAACGTTTAGCTCCGTGTTTTATAAAGAAATCTAGAATCCATTGCTCTGTTTAACTAGATTCGAAAGACAAAAATGATATAACAAAAAAATTCTCTGTCATTATTCAATACACATAGGAGAGTTCCTGCAATTTGAAAAACATTAGAAACATGTATACGAACCTAAAAAAAGTAAAACATAATTTAAGAAATTCCAGTATCATTCTTTGTAATCACGCTTCCAGAGCAACTACTACAAAACTACACGACTCACTTCCGATTGCACCGACCGTTGTACAGATAACTTATCAGTCGTCCAAAGGGTCATTACCATCTCCTCTGTTATTATTTTTATCCTCACTTACTTTTTTATTGACTTAGGTCGCCAGATCAGCCGTCTTTTATTCTCCGTTCTCTGTTTATTTAGGTACATCTTTTATTGCGCGAGTTCTATTTGTTCTTTCGAGTTTTGGATAACGTTTCATATTTATATCCGTGGAGTGATTTATATTTACTTCGCCGATAAAATACCGCTGCATTATCGTTCACGTTATAGTGTATTGTATTAGCTTTCATCGCTTCATATTCACACTTTATTACAAGGATTTCATGTCACGGGTGAGGGCTGATGTTTCGTCGAAAAGAATTTTCCTAGTACGTACTCCAGTCTTTCACAAAGAATAATTTTAACTTTTATGTTTCATGTCATCAGTTGTACGGTTTTAACCTTTGTGAAGGATGAAAATAAAATATTTAATATAGTAAAATTAACTTTTCTCCATAATGCATTAGTTTTTCTCTGATAATATCAATGCTTGTTTCTAGATTTTACCTACATATAAAACCTAGCGTGAGACTTTCGAACCATGTTGGTGATCAAAATATTATGTCGTATGAACTATGACATATTATTAATAAACTCTACCTTTGTTATGAATTGATAGTTTTCACTCCTTTCCCAAGTAGGTAAGACTTGTTATAACAAGAGGACATTGACAGTATTTATATTATATGTAATTGTGAAAATTAGATTGAAATGACTGTGTGGTTGACGGCATAGAATACAAGTGTCACCACCCCCTATCTTCCCGTGGGTGTCGTAAGAGGCGACTAAGGGATAACACGATGCAAATACCATCTTTGCGTAGAGACGGAAAACTCGACATCAAACCCTACACGACTGCCTCGTTGGTCTCGCGGCATAAATGTGCGCGTGGGATCGGGAGGTCCCGGGTTCGATTCCTGGGTCGGGCAATGTTATTGGGTTTATCTGTCACGAAATTCTCAGTAGCAGCACGGAGTCTGGAAATGTGCCCGGTACGGCAATAGGCTCGCCCCTTATTACGTGGGACTAAAGTATATCTGGCGAAAAGTGGGTGTAGAAATACACCTCTGCCTACCCCTTCGGGGATAAAAGGCGTGACGATATGTATGTATGTATGTATGTACAAAATAGTCACGGTGAAGATTCTAGAAGTATAGTGAGACTTAATACCTTGACGATGTATCGATTGTTCTTAGTACCTTCCAATCGGGGTCATGTAAAAATATAAACTTTTTAATGAGTTTATATAAAATTAGCAATTCTGTATGGTATTTATTGTATTGCGATAACATTGTTCTAGGCACGTATTGTTACTTTACTATATGTTTGTGGCTGAAATTTTTCGTAAAGTAAAATTATAAGCGGAACAAGGTCTTCTTAAACAATAATAAAATAACTAATACGAAAAAATATAGGTCAGAATTTGAAATGTCAAGATAAATCTCATTTAGTTTAAATTGGATCTATAAAATAATATATATCAGTACTTATAAAAATAAGCAACACTTGTAACTGTAGGTACCTTTTAAAGGTAAATACGTAATGTGCTAAACATACGTCATGTGTGTATGTATGTAGAATGAAATGACTCATTGGCATTATTATTAAATTGTCTGCCAGATTAGTTATTATTACGCTTGCAAAAGTGCTGAAATATCGGATAATAACTCACAACGAAAGCATGTGTTGCATATCCCATAAAAGATTTTAAATTTATAAGGAATATCTGTATATATAAAAAGGTTCCGTTACTGACTGGGGGCATCCTCTAGTTAGTTATAAAATGTTATTTTTTTAGTAACGAAACCTGTCAAATTGACTTCACGCTGCCTGATGGTAAGCTGACAGTGAAGTCCTATTGTGAAGGCCACCATCCCCAATTGCTGGTTAAGCAATGTGACATGGTGGCCCTCACTTTGACGACCTTGAGAGATGCTTTTTCACGCCCCGCTTAAATGACCCAGGATCAAGGGAGGAAGGAAACACGTGAGCTGGCAGTGAGTTCCACATCTTTATGGTACGGCATAGATAAGATGTACCGAACCTTTTCGTACGTGACGGTATCTGTTCTACCGTGTAAGCGTGGCACCTTAACCCGGCACGTGTTGTTCGGGATAGGAAAGGAGAGGGTGGGATGAGTTGAAAGAGTTCTTCTGCACACTCACCGTGATATAATCGGTAAAAGACAGCCATTGAGCCTACGTCCCTGCGTAATTGCAGAGATTCAAGGGTCTTAATAGCCTCAAGGTCACCTATGATAAGGTAGCGCTCATAGCGTTCAGTATAATAACGCGCTTAGGATGTAGTTGGGGCTGCCTCGGTTTTGTAGCGCATCGGGCATGTTTGCAGATGCCAGACTTGATGACTTTTACGCAGTGATGCGCAAGCGATGCGCGTCGATGCTGCAACGTTTCCGGGGCAGTTCGAACGACATCCTCGCGACGTTGGCAGAAAAAATAGACGGGCCGTTTATAAAATTCTGGGCCGGTAGACATGTGCGCCCAGAGATCAATGTGCCTAATTAAATGTATGATTTTAAATTGTGTGTACTAACAATAGGCTAAGGAACTACTAACACTATGGATTTTTTGGTCTGAAATAAATTATATATTATTATTATTATTATAGCGAGACTTGACTTGCCATTCGTAACAGATCGGCAAAGTTAAGCAACGCTTGCACAGGTCACCACTTGGATGGGTGACCGTGTGTGGCATTTACATCTGAGCGCTACCGTGCTTCGGAGGGCACGTAAAGCTGTCGGTCCCGGTTCTTGTCTAAGGATAAGGATCGTTAGGCCATGTCGGAGGCCTTAGGGCGGTCTGAAAACTCCGACACCAGAGTTGGCCACACACTCACACGAAAAACAAACAAACAACCTATGATAAGGACAGCACGCCGCTGCAACCTATCAAGGGCACCTAGCAGGTACCTACTGAGCGGAGCCGTTCCAAAGATGAGAGCAGTATTCCACGCAGGAGCGAAGGAACGAAAGTTAATGTAATATTTACTAATAAAATCAAACATTTATTAGATTAATATAGTATCATATTTCTTGTCTTTAATCCAAATCAATAAATAATAAAATTCCGTTTTCCACAAAACTGTAGCATACACGACTCCAATAAATTAAAATTTCGCTGCTATTCAGTGTCATCTAGTAAACAGTTATTACTTTTTCTGACAAAGTTTCAGTTTCAAAAGCTTTACGTATTGTAGAAATATAAAATTCTCTCTTCATAGTGTCGTATTCTAAACATCTTATTCATAAAAGACGTTGCCAGCTCTGTACAGGTCAGGTGATTTCAATATTTGCAGTCGTCTCTCGCATCGAGAATAATACCTAAAGGGAATTCTAGTTTGAAATCAAAACAATGCGAAGCGTGCTCGGAATACTAAAATATATCCCTATTTACTTGAAAATGTAATTATTTCGTGACTTCTGTTGAATGTTATTTCATTATTTACATTCAATAAATTAAAGTCAATCAGGTTGGTCCCAAAATTAATAACGTTTAAAGTCAACAAGATTCTTTTTACATATTTTTCGTGTGACGTACTGCACTCATAATTAATATTGTCATATTATTACAATACATTCGTATTAATATGACAATATTAATTATGTCATATCAATACATTCGTATTCATAATTAATATTGTCATATCAATACATTCGTATTAATATGACAATATTAATTATGAGTGTATATTGGAAGTTAAGCAAAACTTATATGTCGTAATTGTCGTATGATTGGTGGCTACTCAACTGACGTGAGAATAAAACATTCGAGGAATCGTACTCTACGCATCACGATTTCTATACTAAAATTAGTTATAGACGTTAGAAGAAATATAATTATACTAGCTTTTGCCCGCAGCGTCGCGCGCGTTCAATTCAGAGTTGCACCAATCTATTTTCCAGCGGACTAAATTCTGAATCTAAACCATTCTGAAGTCCCCTTGAATACACATAAAACAATTTCATCGAAATAAAATTAAATAAAATCGGTCCAGTCGTTTAGGAGGAGTTCAGTGACATACACACGCACACAAGAAATATAATATACCTATATAAAGATACTTTGAATAGCCTAACAACGTTTGACGCATTCTATGCGATCCTATTCCGAATATCCCTTTTAAAATAATATCCTAGTAACAAACAAAAAGACTTCTTTCACTAATAAGTCTGTGTTTTTAAATAAGAAGGTCGGTCTTGGTCAACGTCGAACCAAGATGGCCCTCATGTATTTACGCTAATATTAAATTGGATTGAGGGATCCCCCGGGTCCATTTCGTTTAGTTCCAGTTGTCTAAAGTAGTAAGTTACTTTCAATAATAATATCAATGTAAGTTTTCTTTTTCTTTAAAGTTCCACCTGTAGTCTGCGAACAACTTGATAAGCACCTACACTTTGTTTTTATAATTTATGATTCAAAATTTGTCGAAAAAGTGTATTCAGTTGAAACTGTTAGGAATAATGATATGACAGACGATGACAGACAATTTACATACTTACATACAATGTATAACAACAAATTAATGAATGAATCTTAGATCTATTGCAGCTATATATGTATACCGCTGATAAAATTGAGTGCCTATTAAATTATAAATTGACACCTATTAAAAAGTGAAGAAAACGTGAGGAAACCAGCATGTCTGAGAGTTCCCAAAATGTTCTCTACAGATACAGACATGTGAAGTCTACGTTATAAACAAGACTGATGATAATAAAAAATAATTTACGTATAAATTGTTAATAGTTATTTTCTTAACTAAACTTGTAAATCAATTGAGTGTACCCTATGTTTCTTTATAATACTTTCAACTCATTTACTACAATAAACATACAGTTATCTCGCAACTAGCGCTTTAATATCATAATAGTAGGCATGACAATCAATGGATTCTTTGTAATCGTGTGTCAGAGAACTTTAAAAGGCGCAAGGCCGCATCCAACGCACATTAGATGTGCAGCGTATTTAACTAAATAATGATTGCTTGCACTAACATACAAACATATTATCGCTACGCATCCATTGACGGTACGGCACGGCAACACTTGCAACAATGAAGATAAAACTGAATTGTATCATCAGTAACTATACAGCATTTCGCAGCCCACTGCTGGATAAAGGCCTATTTAAGTTTGTGTGGGTGTGTAATACACCTCTGCCTACCCCTTTGGGGATAAAAGGCGTAAAGTTATGTTTTATATTTAAGTTTGCGTCACGATAGCTGTATGAGCCAATATTTGGCTTGCTAATACACTGGCCAGACGGTTTTGATGTGGAGTTTCCCGTCTCTTCCCAAAGAATCATAGGTATGATTTGCTTCGAGTATTTTACGAAAGCCACGGAATAAAATGATCTGATGACACTTTGTACGCTTAATCCGCCACAACACTGAGAATTTTATTATAATAACAATAAGACGGAAAAATTATAAGACAGTCCATCACAGGTTCACGCATAATGCGCATGAGTTATGAAGGTTAATATACCTACATCATTATTTTAACATTACACTTTATCGCTTTCTGCCTTCTTTCTTTCTATTTTAATGAACTTTTAAAAAAAAAAATATTATCCTTTCCCGTGTCGTACCGTCAGTGGATGCAATGCCTTGTTATCTCTAGTAAATTGTTCAGTAAGTAAATATTTATCTACACGTGTTATTCCAATGATTTAAGTCACTGGATTTAATTGTTTATTGTGTAAGTAAAGTGCACTTGCCAAGATATAATTCTGGTGAAATAATTCAACAGCATTGCGTATTCATCATTTTATTTACATTGACTCAGAGTTTAGTAAGAAGTTTGAATTTGATGAAATTGAGAAGTATTTATAACCGACTTAAACTGGAAAATTCTGCTATGCTTCACACCGCATCTTATTATTGCCCATAATTATCGGGGTAATAGATAAAGAAAACGATTACCCACATAATCATGGCGTCTTGTTTTATCGTTTTTTTTTTCTTTTCTTTACTTAGGACAAAATTTCTTAAAAATATTACAATACTTATATTATTTCAGTAAATGTAAAATCTTTATAAAAGAAAAATGAAATTATCTGCTGTAAAATTAATTATTAGGATATCATTTTGATTTATATCACATTTTACGAACTTCAGATGCTAGTGTGGGTATGTGATAAGAGATACTATTGTGAGAGACTATTGTGACGTCAGATCTGTTTTTCTTATTTGAACAGGCATTGTGCTACAATTTAGGTAATTTTTATGATGAGGTAATACAACGAGCTGTTTGATCTTTTCCTTTAGCTCGTTATTAGCAACCTGTGGTCACGCCAAACAAATTAAGGCCGCCCTCACATCGGGCGTCAGCGTCAACGCAGCGGCACATCGGCGTCGACGCTGCGGTGCCGCCGCGTCTACGTCGCGGCAGCCGAGCTTTCTTCAAAAGACGAAATCGTTCTCAAAGAATGCTCGGCTGACACGACACCACGTAGACGCGGCGGCACCGCAACGTCTCCGCGGCGTCGTCGCCGTGGTGCCGCTGCGTTGACGCTGTTGCCCAATGTGAGGGCGGTTTAAGGCGCTGTTATACCTCAGAAGCCGTGAAACACCTAATTTTTCGTCGCGCAACTAGCCATAACGGTACATACTACAAACTTGCAAAAAATAGAGCTTATAGTCAAAAGTCTGAACAAAAGACTTTTGAAAGAATTTTTCATGTATGTAAAATAGAATCACGGTAAAAAAATCACAAAAACAAGGCAGAAAATAATCTTTCGTCTCACTGTTTGCAATATTTTGATCGTGAACTGTCATATTTTATTTGATAATATTGTAGGAAATCTAATGAACTAAAGAATTACCATATTTATTTTCATATTATACGTGTATATTTTGTAAAATTAAATAAAATCTGCCAAACTTCTATGATTTTGACGCTCGGTTGATTCCATCAATATCAAACGCTTCGGCAATTTAAACCTTATTAGCATAAGCGGTGTACTGAGTGTCAGTTGCTAGTTTATGCCCCGCCCAGACCTCATCATTCGGCTATGAGCCCTGTGAGAGATAGGTCATGTCGCTTGCGTCTCCGCTGCACGAAATTTTACGTAAACATGTTTGTTAATAATACGCCGATTTCAGTTCGTAATTTCATGTTTTATGTTATAGACTGAATACTTTGAATCAAATAGGCTTTTCTTGTGACTATGGGCACATTTAATTAGGACCTAAGTTTATATTCTTGTTGCGTTTAATGTGTTATTGTTTCTGTGCTTATAAATATATAATTAGAAGAATAAAATATGGACAATTAGAGAAATAAAGTTCTACGAAGAATTTGTACAAGAAAGCATCGTAATAAAATATAAATTCATCCATGGCCAAGTGTTTATGAAATATGAAAAATTTTTACACAAATTATTTTCATAAGAGTCTTTTATGACTGACTATGTTATACATTAGCGATTATGCATAATATAATTATATTAATTATTCTCACAATACATAGCTGCCACAGTTTTCAATGTTTGAAAGAGTAATAACATAAAATCTAATCATTTTATGTATAGGTCGGTTCACGAAAGATGACCTTTGCGCAGAAATCATTTTTTAGGTCTCCGTGGAGGTGCGGGGTGAGGCGCGGGTGGAATGCCAATGGCGTGGCTCCGTTCCTGACGCATTCCCTAAATGCGTCAAGAATGGAGCCACGCCATTGGTGCATGAATGTACATATGCGCGACGGCCGCCATTTCTGGTCAACTTTCGTGAACCGACCTATACCGATATTGCAAATTCATTAGCTTGTCAGAGCGCCTGGAGCGCTAAGATGCCGCCATGGCGAACAATAAACAGTGCTAATATGGCGCTCCGCAGTCCGCACATAAGCGGTAACGAATGTTGTATTATTGTGTTGTGAACATAAACCTATTTAGGTACATCGGGTAAAACTTTGATTATTCATTAACTATTAGGTAAGTTTCAGTACATCTAATATATTTTTAATTTCTAAAATCAATCATTTATAAGTAAGTAGGTGACTTCTCTGTTTGCTATAACACAAGTTATAGTATTTTTTTAAATAATAAAGTATCTAACTAATTATATTGATTGTAATTACAGTGAAGTTAAAGTTACAGTTTAGCAACGTCCTACACACATTTGACTGCAGTAATTCCTAACACGATTTGTTCAAGAGTGATAAGCAAAAAATACACGAGGGATAGCAGTGACTGGTTCGAATTGCGTAAGAATATGTTGACAGATTCAAATTTTGGTATAGTGGTAAAAAGAAGAGATAACAGCAGTAAAGCCAACTTAGTAAAAATTATTTTGTACAAATAAAATATTTGCAATGAAAAAAGCAGTTGCGCATGGAGTCTAAAATGAACCACTGGCTTTGCAACAACTGGCGAAGCAAGAAAATGTAACAATCGAGCCTTGTGGATTATCCGTTTATTGGTGCCACGCCAGATGATTAATAGGTCCAAACACGATTGTAGAAATTTAATGTTTTATAGTTGCCTATAAGAATGGCCTGGAGAATAGTATAAGAGCAAATAAAATACAAATATGAAAACATGATAAAAAAGTTAACTGACTAGTCTAAACAAATATTGTAATTTTCATTACCAAATTCAGGGGCAACGCCACGTTACACGCAAACAAAAATGTTTATTTGCTGTGTGGAGTGGCGAAAGTAAACCACTAAAAATAGAAATGATAGAAAGAGATGATGTTTTCTGGGAGACGAAAATGAAAGAAAAGCTTGTGGCGTTTTATATGAATTGGCAGTTGCCTGAAATTGTTGATTCTCGTCGAGCTCAAGGGATGGCATTGCAAAATCACGGAGAGGAAAATGTTTCATCAGTGCTTGAAGTTTCTACAATACCAAGCCTTAAAAGGAAAGTACATGCAAATGTGCCTCTTGAACAACAGCAAATAATAAGTATTGAAGCCTCATCACCTCACACACTGCCTTTAACATTCGATGAGAATAAAGAAAACCTGCCGGGTTGCAGCAGACAGCTAACTTTTGATGAGCTGTAAACTCTGTATTTCGTTCATTCATTCATTCATTCATCATCAGCCTTTAACAGTCCACTGCCGGACTAGGCCTCTCCTTTGAAAGGAGGAATTGGCCTACTATACCACGCTGGCCAAACGGGTTAGCATAGGGTTTGTATCAAGTTTTCCTTCTCTTACAGTGCTGTTCTTTGCATAATATGCTCCTCTGTCGGCTTTTACGACACCCATGGGATGACATGGGGTGGTGACATTCGGTATTCTTAATCCGTCACCACACGGAAAATGTATTTTGTTAGTAAATGATAAATAAATATATTTTAATATTTACATTTTCCATACAATGAGGAGAGCCAACGAAAAAGCAGTAACTCAAATTTTAATTCTATAATTTGGGTTGGGTTTCGAAACAAGTCGCCTGAATTTGAGGGTATTGGTGGTGTAGGCGGCTTAAGGGAGTTAGTTTTAATCCCCTAAAAGTAATTTTGGCTGCCGGAGTTGCGTCTAAATATTTTTAAACAATTTCCAAAAATTCTTAGTAGTAGTTTTTATACCTTGAAAAACGTGAAACGAAACGCGAACCCGCCATCTTGGAATGATCATATTGACAGCTAATGTCAAATTTATGTTAGGTTCTCTTTTGACTCTTAATCCGAAAATAGGAACCCTGCGAAGCAGGGCTCCGTCAACCTTAGTTTATTAAACTAGTGTGAAGAATGTGGAAGTTGGCAGTGCCATACACACTGATGTTTGGAGATATTTTTTTTTCAGAGGAAACCAAGTATTTCCGGCAAGTGAAAATGGTGAGGGCGGATTCCGAGACCTCCCCTCCTCCCCCTCAACCACTCACAACCCTTAAAAACGGGGACGTATTTCGAAACCTTTACCATAATAATTATGCCTGTAATAACAATAAAACATCCATAAATAAATAAAATAAACCAACTTTTACTAAACTTCAATTATTTCGTAACTCGCTTTAGTTGAGATACGGCTTTTGCGCTTAGTAGGGCAGTATTGTGGTTTTTAGGGTACCGTAGCCAAAAATTGTAAAAACTCTTTATATTTTGTAGGATTGTATTATATAGGTTGTTTTTTATATATTGTAGAAACCCTTATAGATTCGCCATGTCTGTCTGTCTGTCCGCCCGTATGTAACAGCCAATTTATTGCAAAACAGATTTGAAAACTGGCAGGAATGGAATTAGATGTAGGTATTCTATGAACTGCTTTACCATTTTTATACAAAAACAAAACAAAAATAATTAGGGCCTCCATATATGGAACTGACTTAATTATTTTTATCATCTTACGGCACGTATTTATCTACTTTCGTCAACAATAATTTCGTCAACAAAAAAATAATACCTATAACGTCTAATGTAAACCAGTTTTGCTCATGGCTCCACTAAGAACAAAAATTGCGCTATGCCTATATATATTGTACAAACAGATTGATTTATGTAATATAAATTTTAATATCAGTATCTCAATTCAATATGCTAAAACGTTTTGCTTGCGATTTTGAAATATTGGAATACGGATGTCGCCAGAATACGGCTGCACACGACGAGAATGAAGGGGGGCGCCCCGCAGTAGACGGAGCTAAGCGCCCTTCACCTCCCCTGCTTCACCCCCTCATTTACCAAAACAGTCGCTTAGTACAGCGCCTTAAAACCTATTCTTATAAAAAAAAATCTGCGGTATACAGGGTGTCACTAAGGCTCACCAGGGCTAAGGTGCGCCAGTATTATATCAAACTGTCTCTTGAAAGGCCATAATAAAACCATCTCTCACGTGTGTTACATTGTGTATTAAATATTTGTAAATTATATGTATTTATTAGTATAGCATACATATCCATGCATATAATACTATGCATGGATATGTATGCTAATGGATTTTAAGCAAATAATTAAATATTTCATCTTTATAGTTTAAACACCTGCCAAAATAATTTCTGCACCACCCGAAGGTTGACTGGCAGAAAATGCTACTTAGCATTAAGTCGGCCTTTTGCATTGTAATTGCAGGAAGTGTTAATAAATAAATAAATATAATTTCCCAGGTATGGTGCCGAAGTGAAAAATGTTCATAATGATTGATACAATATGGGATTTCAATTTTCGTTAAGGGTCATTTTACAGGCTGTTTAATGATTAACATTTTAAAAATATTGGCGTTACCCATTCAACCTGTTATATGCATACCTGCCTGTGTTCGTTCGTGAGGGTAAAAGTCTTAACAAAATCCTAATGACCTTTGCCCGACTCAGAAATTCAAAATAAGACCGTTTAACTAAACCCCAAGAACAAACTGTTATACTACGCCCACAGCACACATACACCAAAGTAGGGCTTAAAATAATGCCGCCTAATCAAATAAGGCAGGAAGCCAACTTTATAAAAATCTCGATTCACAAGAGTTCAAAATGTTATATAAGGAACATTTTGAAACACGACACTTCCGCATCGGTCCTTCGAAAAGAAACTTAGCAGAAAATTTACTGATGAATAAACATCTCCATTTTTACTTCCCCACTCGCACCTTACAGATGATTTCATTAGTTATGAAGACTTTTAAAAATACGAGATCAGCCAACGACAACGCTCAATCATAACAAGAAGCATAACAAAGAGTAAGTATTGGGATTCTCCCGCGTTCCGCGATAGGAAAACCGCCTGAAAAAATAACTCCTGACGCCAATTTTCTAAACAGAACAAAAAAATAACAATCCGATATCAATCCAATAAAGGGCAGGAAGGAAGCAGCCTCCGAGTAAGCAATCACACGTCGGAGCGAGACGGAACACAATAAGCCAATCGAGTGAAAGAGACAGACGAACGATTGTGCCCGAGTTTCCAAAGAACGGTGTAAACAATAAAACTTTTTGAAGAAGTTCGCGCTTATTCGGTGCGCGAAAGGGTTCCAGAGTAATGAATAATACAGATAAATTATTCAAAACACAATCGTATTAAATTCGAGTCGCTTTTGAAATTTTATTACGGGGTGTCCGCAAAGAAAAGTTTCAGAGTGGCACTCCACCAATTTATGGACTTTTGTTTCGGTTAAGGAGTAATTAAAAATTTCACGGTTGGCAAAGTTATGACGGGGATAGCTCGTAATTCAATTGTTTTTGCTTCATTTTGTTGTTTAATCAAAGTTTTGTACAAACCTTAGCCTCCGATAAGAACCAATGATTTTGTTTTAGAATAATTTATTGTAACGAATAAATTACCTTGGAATTAGGTAAATAAAGGCAAACGGTCAAATATTTATTTGATTGCTAAATGTATTCTTTGGGCTGACTAAGATGACTCGACAACATGCTATTTGATCAAGGGTTTAGTTTCACCGTCGTTTTCTCTGCGAGAGCTCACTAGTCTGTCCCTGGAGACTTTTCATTATTGTTTCCTGCCGGTTATCGAAAGCAACCCTCTAAATCAAGGTCCAATTGTCTCATTGGCACCGAAAGTCATTTATGTGCTTCTCACTAGAGCGTCGTAGCTTTACGTACTTTACGTTTAACCTTTGAACAAAGCAATATTAGGGATGGAAATGTACGATTAGGACGTTCCGATATTTGAGGTTCTTTTTGGGGGATTTTTATTAAGGTAAAGGTGCAGTTTTCAACTTTTATTGTTTCATCTGGTTAGATACAGTTTATGTTATAGCTTCAAAGGGTTGGTTGGCTTTAATTTAGTTTACTCACGGTCAGTGATTCTACTTTAACATACTTACCTATAACTTGATTGCTCAGCATTTATTTCTTGTTATTATGGTTTTGTGATAACATGTAGTTCTTACGAAATTGTTTCATAATGTATATCTGTTGTCATATAACTACAAGAGATTAGCGTCTACTCGGGGTCTATTGGCTATCGCAACGAACAGTCACCTATGTATTATTCTGGCGCATAAGGTATATTATTGCCAAGTTTCATCACAATCGGTCCAATCGATTTTGAGTAAAAGAGTTAAAAATATCCTTATATCCACCCGACCTTACAATCTATATTTAGTAGACGTAGAACAAAATACTAAGTTTCTAACCAACACATGACAACTCTTCACGTACATAAAATACTTTATAATCATTACAAAAAGTGCGATAAGCTATCGCACTTAGTAACTTCCTGTGGTATAAAAATAATTACACAGAAGTGCTAATCTTCCGCGAATGAAAAAACATACAAATGGCTGTGTGTAGGTACTCCGCAGTTATAGAAAAACCATTAACGTCGCTAATGTAACCGCTAAAATTATTGTTTAGAAATATTTTCATTGAAATAATTGTTTGAGATAAATTTTGGATTTTAGATGTATTAGTTTATGTTTCAGTAGTAGGTACTATAATAATAAATTTTGACGCGAAATTGTGTGAAGATGGTTGGATGAGTGGATCTTTACCTCAAAAATTACTGAATGGACCGGGATAATACATTGAATGACACAAAGAGGAAAAGTTGTTGAAACTCACCAAGATTTACGTCGTTCATATAAAATACTTTTTTGTTTTCCCAACTGAATATTCTCAGTATTTTTGCACGAAAAGTGCGGTCAAGTTAATAATCGCCTCGTTCAAGGCATGAGAGCATGCAATGGGCCACGGGTGCAGAGATATGGCCCTTAATAATGCGGGCGTAACCGCAGGCTCATTTAGTGCACTCATAAAATAGCTATCAAACTCAACACTCGTTGACAACCCACCAAAGCAAGCTATCGATAGCAAAATCCTTGATATACCCAAGTAACGCTCTCCGTTATCATCATTGTCCTAGCATTATCAAAGTTGCATCCAAGGCTTCTCGCCTTGGAGGCCGGGGTCCGCTTACTAGTCTAAACAGATTTGGCAGAATATCAGCTTTTCTACAGAGCGACTGTCGTCTGACCTCCGCAACCCAAACGGATGGATGGACTATTAGACATAACGCTCCGTTATGTCCAATAGTATTTTAAATCAACATTATTTTCATATGATAAATTACTTGTAGACGTGTCCAGAAGTGTGAGTATACTATACGTTGACCATCGCCATCATATGTCCATCGTATGTTTAATTTCGGCTTAAAGGTAATTGAAATGAAATTCACAGAACTGGATTACGCATTAAACACGTTTTACTCAACTAATGTGAAGTTTAGTAGATTATTCGTAGTTCAATGAAAACTACGCTTTGAGCTTATTTTGACTCATAGACCTCACAAAGATTATATGTACATACAACTACACTAAGTATAATTTAAACAAGTTATAATTTATAGAATAATCTGTATATATAAAATCCTTCCGTAACTGACTGACTGACAGACACGCTACAGCCGAAACTACTTGGTGTAAGTAGGTAAAATTTGGCATGTATGTTCCTTGAGGAGTGTAAGGGAGCACTAAGAGCGGATTTTTGAAAATTCCTCCCCTAAGGGGGTGAAACATGTTGTCAAAGTTTGTAAGAACCTTTTATTTCTTCAATGGATTAACTCTAAACTTTGTGTATTGGTTCTTCAAATGAAATGAGTTAACAGTAAGAAACATTTTTCGGAAATTCTTACGCTAAGAGGGTAAAAAGGGCAGTCAAAATATGTATGAAACCTTTGTATTCCTTCAAGGGATTAACTTCAATCTTTGCATATTTGGTCCTCAAATGAATGTGTTCCTCAAATGAATTCACTCCTAGGATGGGAGGCTCAAAAAGGGGTCCTTATTTTTATGAAATTATTATACAATATATAAAATATTGTAAAAATGTCGTTGTAAGTTTGTTTGAAAATAAAAACAATATTCATCAAATTGACTGCCTCGTTGGTCTCGCGGCATAAATATGCACGTGGGATTGGGAGGTCTCGGGTTCGATTCCCAAGTGATATTTATTGGGTTTTTCCGTTAGGAAATTCTCAGTAGCAGCAGGGAGTCTGGTAATGTGCCCGGTACGGCAATAGGCTCGCCCCCTATTACGTGGGACCTAAAAAAATCATGGCGAAATGTGGGTGTAATATTACACCTCTGGCTGCCCCTTCGGCTCTCTACTATAAAAAAATATTAAAAAAAATATTCATCAAATTTGTTTAAGAATTTGCATCGCTAACCAAGAGGCGCAATAGTATTTACAAAACATTTTATCAAATCCAAATTTAAGCGTGCGACGCAGCAGGCAAAAGCTAGTGTTACAAAATAGCATTTGTGTATAGGCCTGATAAGCATGCATGTATATTTATAATTTGGAATAAAAATACGAAGATCTCTTAAGAAAATCTTCATCACAGGCATGGCATATTTTTAATATCCGAAAAGAAAATTTGCTAATGCAAGGCAGATTAAATTATTTGGGCAAGACGCTAAGTGCTCGGCCACAGTGAAAGGCGGGCGCGGGTGCGGGCGCAACGCGGGAAACTCAAACATATACTGTAACTCTATAGGAGTGTCCGCAGTGGGCGAGCGGGCGCGGCGAGCGGGCGCGGCGAGCGGGCGCGGCGAGCGGGCGCGGCGAGCGGGCGCGGCGAGCGGCGCGAGCGGTGTAGCGCGGGCAACTCAAACCATAGGACTTTCATACAAGTATCCGCAGTGAATGTGCGGACGGCAAGCGGGAAACAACGCGGAGCATGCAGATCTCAAACTTTTCTGAGTTAACTGTGCTCGTAATACGTGCATACGTGCATAACGCATTCTGATCTGAAATGAATTTGAATGTTGAAAACTTTATTAGCGCAAATCATCACGACCCACACTGTGGATGTCAAAACATAAGCAATAGTAATACAAAAATGTTTCTCAAGACTGTGAAATTAAGTAATATTACAATTTCATGGGCATGAAGTTATTTTTATATCTAAAGAAACGTAGGAAATTTTACAATATATTAAACATTATATTCAACGTCTATTTCTAGTAAGAAATTTCTAGGAACAATCATTCTTTTTCATCTGTATTGTATATGGCAAACACTGTACACCGCACCCGCGAGCGTGCCGCGCGCTTCACTGTGGCCACGTGAGTCTTCACGTGGCCACAGTGAAGCGCGCGGCACGCGTCTGCGCACGACGCCGCAGGCGGCTCGCGCAAGGGTCGCCCCACAAAACGCGCCTCTACTCTGGCCAAGCACTTAAGAGTGCTGCAGTAAAATTTGTGACGAACTCAGGAATTTGCCATTATATAATCCATACCAATTACTAAACGTACAACTTATTACATATCTGAAAAAAAAGTATTCAATGCAAAGAAACATATTTTTTATTCACATATAATAATTTTTATATTTAGTTTATTAGTTTTAGAGATTCGATTATATTTAAGTGCCTAATCATTTCTTAATAAAAGATAGGAATAGCTGTTTGAAATCTCACAACAGTGCCGCTTAACAACATTTTTAGTGAGTAGCTCTTTGATTGGGTGGATAAAAGTGGCACAATGAGTTAATTAATGTCTATTTAAGTCTCACGAGATTGCACACAATCACGTACATTATGTACAATACACAGGTTTTTGTTCTAGCTTTACGCAATATACAATTAGTGATGCAATTTATTTTCATTAAAAATATCTTGTTTGCCTCGTTAGCTTAGTGTAAACGAGGGCGGTTGCGTAGCTGACACAATAGAGGCACTGGGTTTAGCTCCTGAGTCGGATATCCGTATGCTTTGATTAAAAACGCCGTATGATACAGAAGCAGATGTTTTCGCGACCTTGTTTCAAGTGTGCTCACGTACAGGGCAGTACAAGTATAAGCCTTTAGAGCTTGAAAACCAGAAAAAGCAACAAAAATATCGAAGCATGTCATTTAAAACCTTTTTACATACATACATACATACATAGACTCACGCCTGTTTCCCCGAAGGGGTAGGCAGAGGCATATTAAACGCCCACTTTTCGCCAGTGTTTTGATCCCACGTATGAGGTGGCGAGCCTATTGCCGCTTATCGGGATATTTTGTTTGCCAGAGCCTCGTCCGTTGATCGGCAGGTGCACCACTTGCAGGTGAGGTTGGCTTGGGACCCTAAGTTCTTGGTGGGAACCCTATGCACCTTGGTAGCGCCATCTATCTTTTCTATTGATAGTTAATTATGTCAACACCTAGCTAATTAATCCCTTTGCATACCGCAGTGTCAAAACGAGCGATCTTTTATCCCATTCCTTCCCAAAGGCACGCCTCGCTCTAATTGGTCGCGGAATTCAACGACGCTGCGATGGAGTCGAAGATCAATCGTCACGCTGATCGGTTGCGTCCTGACGCATCCCCGCGCCGCGCCAAACACGTGCAATACCGCAATATTTACCGCTTTTTATACTATAAACGAGAACTGAACCGCCCGCGGGTGTAGTGGAGTGATCTGTGCAGCTTCGGGCTAGATCCACGTGGAGTGACCAGTGGCCCGACTCTCGAAGACGCCGGCGGCCGCCATTTTGTAAGGTAAGACGTGCCTCCTATATCCTATAGTCATAAGATCGCCCGTTCACCCACTCTTCTAGGCGATTTACCAGCTATTCTTGATACAATCCACAATATTAATATTTTTCCATATCACGAAATTGCCTAGTACATATTTCGGTGCAACGCCGAGCCACACCTAAAACCTTTTTAAATAAAATAAATATGTATTTGCCTCTTCAATGTTTGCTTTGACGGCACATTCAAAAGCCTTTTTTACAACTTCATATCTATTCGTATCAGTATATATTTTATTGAAGAGCTAATTTAAAAATATACATTAAGCCATATTTAAGTCATCATCATCATCATCATCATCATCATCGGCCCTGTATATAAACTGTCCTACTGCTGGGCACGGGCCTCTTTTCACTATTAGAAGAGCCCATAGTTTGCCACGCTGACCAAGTGCGGGTTGGCAGACTTCACACGTCTTTCGAGAACATTATGGAGAACTCACAGACATGCAGGTTTCCGCACGATGGTTTCCTGCACTGTTTAGCAAGCGATAATTAACAATTTAATAGGTACATAACTTCGAAAGTAGTTCGAAAGTATATACACAATTTTCTATGAAATCAACATTGTTGAGTAATTCGTCATTCGTAAGACTGCATGTGCTTAGAACGATTACTATGGTTAGACTTGCAAGTTCGTTATCATCTCAAGAATATAATTTTATTGCCGTGACCACGGTTTATTTTCACTTTTGGGTGCATTGCACAGTTGGCCTGGTCATCACTACTAGCCGGTCGAAGTACTCAATAAGCTATTAATATACAAAGAAAATTTTCAACTCATTGCTAGCTTGCTATTTTCATACTTTTTTATTCCTAGCTCTTTTAAAAGAGACGGGAACATTTTTTACTTTTTCAAGGCCTTTGAGGTATGGGTCACATAGCCATGCGAGTAATTGAATGGTAGCCTTCACTATTAGATTTCACTGATTGTTTATCGTCATTTTGACCGACAGAAATCAAAAATGCGTTATGTATACCTGAAACACTTACGTTTCTTGTAAAGTGAAATGATAATGAAGAATGCAGACGTGCTACGCGTCCACGCTGCTAATCTATCGCAATAATTAGTGAGGGACACGAATTTCTGCGAAGACACGCCTGGAAAATGTTTCTCTTTCATTTACATGCTTGATAAGCGGTTTATGAAAAGTAGGAAATGATAGGCTGTTGATGACTTGCATGCGGGCCAGGCTATCACGCGGGTGCAACATAGGACTGTAAAACGCCCTTATAATATATTTTGTATTTTAAAATTATCTAGGTATAGTTTAGGTATATTTAATAAAATGAATATTGTGATCGAGTCCTTACTTGATCTGTAGGACATTAGGTAAGGGCTAATACGGAACTCTATATTGCGCGTGGCTCGAGACGCACCTGGTCTGTTTTTAAATTGATAGCATAAGGAAAAAATTCTAGCATTTAAGTGACAGCATCGGAACAATATCGGAAAGAGAGCGTACTGGAAATGTTGTCACATCCAAAAAGTAATCTTAACTATATTAATTAACATCAGACTAAAAAATAGAACCATGAAACAATATAACAAGTCAATTCTAACGTACAATAAAATGGACCACTGGCTACGAAATGACATTGTAACATATTATAATGACGAAATCAGCTGTTATAATTGTACAGTTTATGTTTCAAAACACAAATCTTCTCATATTGCCACCAAAATGAATCATCAGCATCATTGACTCGACATATTAGACCTTCGTCCACCACGCTCTCCAAGTGTGGGTAGGCAGGCGTAATGTGATGCTTTCTGAACCAAAGAAAAGCCATTCATAATGAGTACACCTCCCTTGCCACTTTATTCCAAAATACCTTGAAGACGGTCGCTACTGCACCCAAAACTAGTTTGGAACGTTTCCCAAATTTTGTCAAATAACTAAAGCTAACAAAACAGTTCACGACGCAAAGGTTTCTAATCTGCATCTGATGTTTCGGTCTAGTCTTCATAACTTGTCACTATAAACACTAGAGCACACCTTAAAGCTTAACTTGGGCAAGCACGGATTTATACAGTGAAATGATTTAATTAACTGTAGTCCAGGATGCTTCCGGGTATTTGTGGTTTTACTTGATTTCAGTTTAAGTAAATTGGACTAAGGTGTTTAAATTGAAGCACTTAGACGCTAGAGCTATCGCGTTTGAGCTACGATTAGTACGAAAGTGTATAGACGTAACTTAAATAAATCGGAGAGTTAGATGTTGATTTACTTCAAATACCTTTGATATTTTTTTATGTGGAGTAATAGCTACTTATAGTATTTCTAAGTCAGTAGATATCATAGATAATATAATATGAATTAGATATAGCATGTTCGACTAATACTTGTGTCCGTGATGTAATTAATATCTTAGATCGCACAATTTGACACATGCCAGTCACTCGTTGACATTCATATAGGCATTTTATAGCTTAATTTAGGCAAGAATATTTGCTTGTGCTGTTGTAAGCTGTAGGAGACCAAGCCATACCTATAATCTTAGTAATGGAAACATTCGTTTTCACCGAGAAGTACATATCTAAAGCTAAATAAAATAAAATATCACTATGACACAAAAAGTATATGTACATTGCCGGTTTTACATAACGCTACTGTCTTAAAATCGACTTTACACAGCTATCTACTTTAAACGTCTAATTTTGTGCAAATATGACGTGTTTAGTGCTGTACCTCCATTGCGATAAGATTATATCGATACTCTGGTTGTTTAGTAATTGGTAAATAGCATCCAATAACTGTAGAGTTTTACTATGACTAAGTAACTTGTGTGTTTTTTTAGCTTTCCGTTCACACTCGAAGAATAATTAAAATGGCTAGAAGCAACAGGCGAAGCAATTGGATACCCACACAATATGCTCACTACATTTTACTACAAATTTGTTCGTAGTACAGAAAAGGGAGGCGATTTTTAAAACCAGGAGCTATTCCTACGATTCAAATAGCTAAGTTATCTTCTGAAATTTTCAGGGTACATATTATTTTTATAACACATCGTTTTTATACAATATGTTGATCTGCATTTGCAAAATATTTTTATAATGCAACATAGACAGTATACTTATTAACCTAAAATTATTTCATACAGTGTCCGATGATATAAAACCCTATTTTCAATAAATGTTACTTTGTCTAAGTAACTAACCGTAAATCAGAATAAACTGTTGACTCTCGCAGAATAAAACTGTATCGCGCCATCACTGTAGGGTCTGTAGGTACGTATGATTGTGTGTGCTAGGCACCTGGAATTACGATCAGGTGAGCGGCGGCGGCGGTCAATACACCGAGCTAATTTTCAAAATGTATGATGCCTAAAATATTTTTTCAACTTTTAGTGACTTATCTTATCATATATTTGTATTCAGTTATAGTAGTGTACCCCTAATTTTTTTGCAAATGCAAATCAACTCTCTGAATAACTACGGCATAATCTACGAGTATGTGCATAATAATTTCGTTTATACTCATAACTTTTTAGACCACGGGAACGATTCCGTCTACTCCATCATTGAATCGTACGCCAGAAAGGCAAAAATGGCAAGTAACAAGTGATAATTATAATTATACTAGATTTTAACCCGCGGGACCCGTGGGTCTTCCTATGTATTTTGGTTTCGAGTATCCAATATTGCGGCACAGTTCTAAACACCATGATTAATTCTGAAATCTTACAGATCGGTGAACGCTTACGAGCGAGTAAAACGATCTACTACCCTTTGTTACGGGTTTACTAATGTGCAGCCAAAACGACGCCACTACTACTGTCATAATTTAAAAAGAACCCGCTCATTTTAAAAGTAATGGTAATGACTACGAATAATTAAGTTAAAACTTTAGATTATTTTTTATTTATCACTGTGTTTACAGCAACCCTATTTAGAAAATGATCGACCTATCGAAAATCGGCCTCTTCCTCCTATACGCATGAACTAGAAGCCTAGAGGCTAGGCGTACAGAAGAAAGTTTTATTATAATATATTAGGAGATTTGATAAACATGATTTTAAACACGTCTGTATCATAGTAATTTGGTGAATTGATTCATAAAATAAACTTCTTTGTTGGGTAGTGCGTTAGGTACGCACTACACTCATACGCACTTAAATCATATTACACAAACACTCCTATTAAATTAAATATTTTTAATAATCCTTATACAATATCGATAAAAACATTTCGTTTAGCCCCATGCCTAAATGTCATGTCATTTGCACAAAACAGATTATTAATAATGATATCAGCGGCGTTCGGAATGATAGATGTTCTATATATTATTAAATAGAAACAGCTAAATTTAAGTGTTTAAATAATTTCGGTCACAAAATATGAACATAGAGATTTTTTATTATATGCTTTCCTATTAAATTAAATTTATAAATAAGAAGTATATATGCAAAAAGAGTTTGAAAGTATTATTTTGCACAAATTCTGTTTTTGGTAACACTAAAAACTAGAATAAGAATGTAAACCAGTTCTTATATCTTTTAAAATAAGGAATTTTTTTCTTTATTTGTAAATTTTCAGATAATACTTTTTTATGATAATTGTGTTTTAGATATTTAACGAATCACGCTGTGGTGTTTTATGTACTGGTAAAAGTATATTTGTATGTGAGAGGCGTCGCTGCTTCTCGTACTAAATCCCTGTCATAGTACTTCTATTACTATTCTTTTTTCTATGGTAGATATCTTGTGATAAGACAGGCCGTTAGTGCTTGTGTTCATAGCTATCCGAAAGATGACTTCAGTGCGTAATGGCCTAGCATTATGACTATAGGTTTCGATTATAAACAACTCCAGAAAAAGCGCTAACAAGTAGGATCATATTTTGAGGTAGTTTGGGAAAAATATACCTTATTCACCAGAATGGTATAAAAAATCTCTGAAGAGTATGCAACAATTGATTGAACGATTAAGTCCTATTGGTCTACAAGATCGATCGACATACCCAAGGGCCGATATGCCAAACCAGTACTGGAGACCCTTTACGCGGTCACCAGAGCCCATGGGGACAATCCGTCACAAGATAACCTTTACCCAATGACCTCACAAAATGGGGACGCTTTGTCATAATAAAATTACTGTATCAAATATTCATAAGCAATCGTAGCATTATGCTAAAGGTTGAAGGTATCAAGTCAAACTGTCACATTATGTTGGGCGTTCGCGAAACGCGTAATATGTTACATGTCAGTAAAAGGCGTGTAATTTATTGTCATTCGTAAAGCCGAGACGCCTCCGCTTCTAAACGTTGGTTTGGTACGGGATTTGAGATATTTATGTAAGTAAAATGTATGGTGTGGATTATGGTGTGTAAATGTATACATAGGCAACATAACTAAAGCATGTAAGAAACCTCATGAAATCCTTTAAGGTTTACCACCTGAGGTATGATTATACAAATGCTACAAATGCTAGATAGAATATAGTATTATAACCATCTTAATTATTATTAGGCTATTCAACTATAAACCCTTTTCCAAATCGGATTGCTAGTTCCTGGATCCAAATAATGCAAGTAAAAACAAATAATTATTAACAACATTGGATATGAATCCATCTCGAATAAGTAATTGATGTGACATGTTTTCGACGAGATTAAAATCTGCAAAATTATAGTCTACATGTGTTTTCACGATATTTTCATTTTGTTTACTATATTTATTTCAGAACATTTTTCCGGACACGCTCATTTGAAACACTGCGGGAATTATCCGAAACCTGTAATTCACTCATATCCTGCATAAGGCATTCGCTTAGATGCAAACACTCATAAAAGGAAAATGCTCTTACTTCCCCAGCGCTCTCATAATTTAATACAATTTAGTATCAAGCAAGTCAACGTGTAATGCGTCACACGTTTTAAGGCAAATTTTACGTAATTATTCGTTAATTGTATCGCATCGATCGGAGTTTTAGCAAAGTTGTGATGCACATACCTACATATAACACAACAACGGTGCATTGATTTTGATAAGTTTGTCTATAAGTAGATTATTTAATTATAAAATAATTATTAAATATTAATATAATTATCTATAGTAATCAGTTCATCATTAAAACTGGATGTTTTGACCAATTTATTTAATGTAGGTATGGTACATAAAACTGCAGTTACCTACTTCTGCAACAATCTATGGAGTTATCTCGTCATTTGTATCTCTATCTTTTCCGTGTGGTGACGGATTAAGAATACAGAATGTCACCACCCCATATCATCCCATGGGTGTCGTAAGAGCCGACAGAGGGAGCATATTATGCAGAGAACAGCACTTTAAGAGAAGGAAAACTTGATAAAAACCCTATACCAACACGTTTGGCCAGCGTGGTATAGTAGGCCAATTCCTCCTTTCGAAGGAGAGGCCTAGTCCCGCAGTGGACTGTTAAAGGCTGATGATGATGATGATGATGATTGTATCTCTATAGAATGTCATAAAGTGTCGCTTCGGATTCACCATTAATGTTCTTAGAGACTAAATATCTAGTAGTAGATATAGTTAGTAAAGTAAAGTAAAGTAAGTAAATCATTTATTGACACACCAAATACAACGCACAATACAATATATAATACAAACAGCTAGGTACCTATACAATTCACAATACAACAAATACATACATAGTAGTCAACTTATACACATACAAAGCATAGCTATTACATATAATTCGTTGTAAAGTTCGTATACATTAATAATGTTACTGTACGTCGCAATCGATGCGCCAGTAGCTACAGTTCACAATCAGCTTGTGATCGATAACATTTTCAGGGCATACATTTTTATTTTCTGCTATTAAGAAATTGTCTGAAGAGTCACGATGTTTGATTTATAAGCCTTCAATATCATAATTTTTTTTTAATTAGCCTATATTGTCCCACTGCTGAGCAAAGGCCTCTCCCTTGGATTTCCGCAAATCTCTGTGCTTTGCGATCAGTGATCGCAAAGCCAGTCGTCATCTCCGTTTAGGACGTTCTCGTTGCCGCCGACCACCTGGTACCCAATTGGTAGCTGCATGAGCCCACCTTTCTGTGTGCATGCGGCAGGCGTGTCCGGCCCAATCCCACTTTAGTCGGGCTGATTTTGCTCCTACGTCCATTAAGCCCGTTTCTGAGCGCAGCGTAGAGTTACAGACGTGATCGGTCCTCTTCACTCCCAGAATGCTACGCTCCATGGCTCTTTGGAAAATCTTCAACTCCAAGTTGAAGATTTGCCAAAGAGCCATGGAGCTTCTGAATCTCGGTCAGGGACCATGTTTGAGCACCGTAGGTTAGGATGGGCAGTATACACAATATGTGAACGAGTTTCCGCTTCAGTGATAACGGCAAGTTCCCCTTCTACATCTGCTTCATGGACCAGAAGCTCTTCCAGGCATTTTGGATTCTTTGTGTAATCACCTTGTCTTGCCTGTTATCGAAGGATACTATCTGGTCCAAGTATATTTTCAATAATAAGAAAGTATTTAAAAAAAACTTGTAATTACCCATACAACACAGCAATAATCTTTGCAAGCTCCTCAACTGACATGTTTTTCACAAAAACACAGCACTGCCTCAACAACACCATGATAAATAAACTAAAAACAAGCCTCAGAAAGCTACGCTTCGTTCGAGTAAAGCATTCCATAATATTGTTTGCGCACACTAGTAGGCCAACGGTCCCCACTAGTAGGTAATGATGTTAAACTCCACTGTTCATCTTACAACGCCTAACATTCTTTTCGTCGACGTAGCTCCTTACAAAGGAAACAAAAGGAAATAACAGTTTTGTTTTTACAACTGTCATTAGCCCAGTTTATTATTGTTATTAACTTAGAGAGTACTATAAAGATGAATTAAGTACAGTTGACTACGTTCTATTCTATGTACATTGTTTACTGTATTTGTATTTCTGAAATACCTAATGATATATATAAACAAATAATTATCCAAAACCTATAATTAGACGTAGAAACCGTCTAGTTTTACGTAACTACTACTGTGCCACCAGTTTTGATATAATTTACCAACACTGAGTCCTCGGTGGAAAGAAGGGTCACGTTCACAAAAAGCAATAGTCTATGTACTTTTTACTGTTTCGTTTTTCGAATAAATCCTTACTGAATATGTTGTGGAGGACTTCGCAAACGAAATAAAGGCTACAAATTATACGTCGGATTCGGAACAACCAAATCGAAAATATTCTTTCATTAATAACTATTTTTAGGGTTCCGTACCTAAAAGGTAAAAAACGGGACCCTATTACTAAGCCTCCGCTGTCTGTCTGTCTGTCACCAGGCTGTATCTCATAAACCGTGAGCGCTGGAAAGCTGAAATTTTCACAAATTATGTATTTCGGTTGCCGCCATACCAACAAATACTAAACATAAAAATATTAAGGGGGGTCCCATACAAAAATCGTGTTTTTTTCGTACTTTTTGCTCAAAATTACTAACTGTAACAGGAAGACACTTTAAATTTTCACAGAATATATAGTTTTATATTACCTTTCAAAATAAATAACTAAATAAAAAGAAGTTAATAATAAAGGGGGCTCCCATACAACAAACGTAATTTTAAGCAAATTTGTTACTCGATCTTAATAAACAGGTAGAAACTTATAAAGTATTTAAGTATACATAAGGTAAAAGCACTAATGCTTGACACATTAAGGACAAATCAAACTTCATTTGCCGAATATAAAATGTATTTATCAAAAAAATACAGTTGTTAATATTTTCTCAAATAGAACAACATTCAGAGATTGATATTTTTATATTAAATTATTTTAAAGCTGTTGCATTTTCAACAAAATTCTCAATTTTCTTAGGTTTACCATAAACACTAAAAGATGACAGTGTCGAAAATCAAATCCACCAATAATTGACATCAATTGGCACTAATAGTTGACATGACTTTACCCATAATTATGCAAGAGATTTTGTCAAAATTGTGACGTGGATGGCACTATCAAGGGATCTGCACTGATATTCATAGGTACTAATAGTTGACATCTATTATACCCTAATAGTTGACACTAAAAACTAATATTTGACATCTAATATACCCTAATAGTTGACACTGTCTACTTTTAGTTAGAGTAGATTAAAACAAATGAAATTAAGACAGGAACTTTATTTCTACAAGATAAGGCTAAATATGCATTAAAATAAGCTAAAAAAATCGGATTGATGTAACCCTAGTAGATGACACATGTGTCATCTTTTAGGTTTTGACTCATTTTGGGTACTAATAGTAGACACCACTTAAAAATTATATAAAAACAAGCCAAAATAACAAGGAAATAGTCCTAATATATCAATAATTTCATACATTTTTAATATTGAAACTAACAATAGCCTATAATCATAAATATAAGAAAAAAATTGTACCTGTTCAAAGTCAGTTGCCTTACGAAAAACGCTAAGAATTACGCGCAACATGCCAACCTACTCACAGTGTTTGTTGTAAACTGATGTAATTTTGAAATTTGCTTCTGAATGTGTACAGAAGCTTTTAAACATGTATCATAGATAGCACTAGGTATCTTAATCATCAGTAACAATGTTATTTAGATGATTAGTTTTCTTATTAGAAACGTTTTTTTGTGAAAATGTCATCTATTAGTTCAGTGTCAAGCATTAGTGCTTTTACCTTACAACAAATGTGATTTTCTTTTATAGATGATGGTACGGAACCCTTCGTGCGCGAGTCCGACTCGCACTTGGCCATTTTTTTTTTAAATTAAGACCAAAATGGTGAAATTTGAACTCGCATATTCAATTTTCAAAAAATAATAGCTACCGTCCTAGCAATATTCCATTTGCGTCCAAGACATTCGCCTTGGAGTCCGAGGTTCGCTCTCCGCACCTGATTTGAGAAAATAACAGGTTTCTACAGAGCGACTGCCGTCGCCTCTGTAACCAAAAGAGATAACGATACTCAATATAATGATAATGTAATCCTTGTACAATTAAGTAATAAAACACGTACAATATATTTTAATTTTCCAATCTATAAAACAACGCATTGTGATGGAAATGAAAATATTAATTTTTCACCGGATAACAAATTTAATAGATACAGGCTATTTGTCATTCAATAAATAATTCAAATTAATCTTTGTTTTTTATTTCAGAATAACATAGTACGTATTATTATGGATGTAATTGTTATTTTCATCGCCAGTTTCCCGTGTGTATACAAGCGGGTAATTAAAATATGCAATGTTAATTTCTGATACTGACCGATTTTACCTTTATTGGTGAAAATAGCAGACCTGGGAGTACCGAGATCAATGAATAATCGAATAAAACGTTAAAATTATGATAACGGAAAAACGATGTCAAGTGGAATCAAACTAAAGCCATTTTTATGATCATTAGATCGTTTAATTGTAGATTAGACATGGTAGAAAAGCTGTCAAAAGAAACAAAATTGGGCAAATTGTTTCAAGATTCAGGAGACAATATTAAGGTTTTGTCACTTCACTCTGAGTAATCATTATGATCCAGATAAAACGAAAATCAGGCTAAACATTTGTATAGTAACTAGAGGATGCTTGCTCCTACGCCCTCACATTTTATTTTAATTTAACCTTTTCTTTTTGATCCCGCGGGAACTTCGGGCAAGTCGTTCTTCCGTCGCCAAGGAACGTTCATGACAAATTTCAGCATGTTGCGCTCAATATTTCCTGCTGTGCTTTGTCTGTCATAAGTCAGTAGCATAAGTATTTTGTATTATGAAGATAATTATGTATTAGGTAAGTAATTTCATTGGAACTTGTGGCGGATTCTTCCGGGCGATAACCAGCTGGATGTGCAAAGCATGAACGACAATATTTTTCTACAGAAGAGTTTCAAATTATGTATAAGTTACTAAGGGACTATTTTCAAAGTGTCTATCTATAATTGAGTTCAATTACTAATACCTAACACTAGCGGTTACAGTAGGTGTGTTATAATTAATTTGGCCAAACCGTACAGTTTGGCACAAACTTAGTAAACGGAAACACACCGTGTTTACGAGTCCATTCATTAAAAGTTACGCTACGGTCTTCGGGACCGGTACGACTGATAGCGTGGAATTGTTACTATGAAATTGTTATGAGGATATTATGAATGTTTGTTACATTATAAATGTATAAATTCATTCATCCAAGAGTCATGTTGAGCATAAACTTTGGGTCATGACTGTTTTAGTGGCATTACGTATAAGAAACACACAATTACATTTCAGTTCCATGTTATCTATTTAATTAATATAAGGTACAAAGTAACAATTATAATGAACGTCATCATCATCAGCCTTTAACAGCCCACTGCTGGACTAGGCCTCTCCTTTGAAAGGAGGAATTGGCCTACTATATCATGCTGGCCAAACGGGTTGCTATAGGGTTCGTATCAAGTTTTCCGTCTCTTACGGTAGTGTTCTATGCATAATATGCCCTCTGTCGGCTCTTACGACACCCATGGGATGATGTGGGGTGGTGACAATCCGTATTCTTAATCCGTCACCACACGGACTATAATGAA
Organism: Euclidia mi; assembly: GCA_944739405.2. Lineage (NCBI taxonomy): Eukaryota > Metazoa > Arthropoda > Insecta > Lepidoptera > Erebidae > Euclidia > Euclidia mi. The sequence continues at coordinate 57,878,855 of OX123190.2, forward strand.
CGTAATATTTTTTTTAAATCAATACACGTATACTTCTGTTGGCAAACAATCCCACGTCCTTCCGATCTTATCTAAGAGCTTTCAGGCGTGAACTTATTAACAAGTACTTACAAATTTAAGTAAAAAGTCAACTTGGCTTCAGTACCATTTTAAACATAATAAAATATAATTTTACTTCTATAATTTCTCTAGTGTGCCTGTTTGCTCTCCGGTAAGCCCGCTTAATAAAAACTTACGTAGGCTTTCAAAATACCGTGAATAGGTATATTTGTAAACCCATTTTTCATTACATGAGTTTCCTTGTGTAATTTGTGTGAGAAATAAAGCCAAATTTAATAATAATTTTAACGCTATTACGCTATATTAAAACAATGTTATTAGTTATGCTATATTATTTCGTCTGCCAACCCGCACTTGGCCAGCGTGGTGGACTATGGCCTTATCCTTCTCATAGTGAGAAGAGGCCCGTGCCCAGCAGTGGGTAAGTTTGAAGGGCTGATAATGATGATGATGATATTATTTCACTAAAATTTATCATAAGGGGCACAAGAAAACCACTGCCTTTCAAGGCATTTTGGACCATGTATATTACACGTGCAACTTTTTTAGAAAAAGGCGGATGTCAACTGAAACCTTTGTTACGACAATTAAACATCGTAAGGATATATGATTGAGTAGTAGATATTATAATAAACAGATGTCCATAAGACAAGCCTTTACTGGCTTATATATAATGTATGTGAGGGTAGTTGCTTTCTATATTTTGAAGTGATACCCTATGACGGTAGCTGTTCAATTCTACGACGGATGGGAACTGTTTGAAATGGAACTACGCCAATAAGGCCGATACCCGTGGTACCAAACTTGGACAATGAAACAATCTTATAATGAATGCACCTATACTACAACACCGGTTTGAATCCCCACACAGAACAACACATAGTATCATCCAAAAATGATTGATCCGAGTTTGAGAGTCATAAATGCCCGTTGTTTGAATGCTTGTTTTATTTGTGCTTAAGTATTTTACTAAGCAACTCTATGAAATGAATACGTTTGTGTATGCCAATATGTTGTGTGGATTTATATAAAGTGTAACTGTTATTCCTACTTTGTTATTGTAACAGATATCCCATGGTTACAAGTAAAATGAATGATCTACAAAGCGTATTTCAGTTACTGAGCGCTGCATTAGATAGAGAAAACTAAATTTTCACTTTGAAATAACTTTAAGAAACCGTTTCACACGATCATTATTTTGAATATCTTTGACATAACTGTTATACCAGTGTGAAAGAACTTAGCTCGGCCGTCTAACGAGACAGCAAGTTTGTTGCTAGTATAAATACTGCTATAAAGTAATAAAAATATGAAGTATGGTCACTAAGGCCTGATTGAATAAGACTACAACTTGAAAAGAGAGAGGAGGCTTATAGGCTGTGATAAAATATTATTACAACGAGATTTTATCGGCCTTTCCACTGTATTGTCATCATTAGCCTGCCATATTCCACTGCTGGACATAGGTGCCACTGAGCCCGAGTTTCAGTTCATAGTGCACTTAATTTTTCACAGTATATATTATGTTACAAAACTTTATGATCCCCAGATGACGCCAGATTTAATTTATTGCAACTTTATATACAACCACACTTACCCACTATCACAACATCTAGACATGTCTTACGCAATATCATTGGTCTAGATGTGATAAGTAGAAGATACGTTAGAAAAATTAACATACAAAGGTACATAGCGGCTAAAATCATAACCTTCATTATTTGGTAAACCTAACAATCTGAGACGATCCGCTTATCAACAGTATCCAACATCCGCACCCTACAGGCAAATTTACCGCTACTAGTTAACTATTACACCATTTCCCAATGCCGAGGGCCACGTTTTGCTTTCATATACCCCTGGGCGAGAGATTACATAACTTCATTAAATTCCAACTTGGCACATAATACCTAACAAGCAAAACAGGAGTTCCGACCAACTATATCGAGGCCGTATTGAAGATTCTGACGTTAAAGCCACGTAGATCTAGTTCCTAAAGGATTTACTAAGCAATAACTTAAACTTAAATGAAATACCTTTTAGGCATCGCCACCTGTCCCAGGGGACGTTAAATTTTATGGAGATGAGGCTAGGAATTGACAGTGGTTATAATGAATTTATCTCTGAGAGGGTGATAAAATTAGCACAATTTACTATGATGCTTTTAACAGAACAAAATATAGAAGTATTAGTTTTGACTTCGCTCAAATTAAACCGTTTGCATACATGATACAGTGCTGTGTGGTGACAGAATTTACAACCATTCAGAAATAACATCCTGTTAAGTCTCAGAAAAACGAATTGTGGACCATGCAAAGTATTGCTTGTGTGGGAAACGAACTCACGTCACGCGACGCAATAAAATTGGCTAGGTGACAACAGAAACCATTATTTCATACTTATATACTGTCAGACCAGTCAAACTAATGCTACCAGCATCAACTATCACAGTGAGTACTAGAAATACCTAATGGTTTTAAAATAAAGAACTTGTTTAATAGAAACCTATCGATCGTAACGAAGTTTAATAAAAAAGGAAACTGGTTGGAATACCAAACAAATCTAAGAAAACTTCGCTAAGTCGAGGTAAGTAATGCAGTCAAGAGAAGAGCGAAGGTATATTTTCAACCAATCGGATCTTGATAAAAAAAAACAACGCGTAAACTAGAGTGCGAGTTGAGTAGCGCGAGATTTTCATTTAAAATATAATCTGCTTTGAATTTTCTAGTTCAGTTTCTTGTCAAAGGCATAAATTATTAGATATATTTCGTAAAAAAGCTTTATAATTTTAGTATCAAAATAGAAGACGATTACACTTTGTTTTTACTGTAGACTTATTGGCAGAATAATAATAGGTAAAAATTTATATAATATCTACATAATTATGTATGAAAAGAATAATGAATATAGAGAAAGCGCGTGAGATTTGTAAGGATAGATGCAAGTGGCGTTCCGTTGTCTCTGCCTACTCCGATGGGAAAAAGGCGTGAGTATATGTATGTATGTATGTACATAATTTTGGTGGTTTAAACCATAAAATATCGCTTTCTCTTTGGGTTGCAGAGGTCAGACAGCATTGACTTTGAAGATCGAAGAAGCTAATATTTTGTAAGAATCTTGTTAGACTAGTGAGCAGGCTCCAAGGCGAAAAGTCTTAAATGCAACTGGTATAATGCTAAGATGATTATGAAGACGATTATAACGTATGTGGCCCCAGTGCTTGTATACATTTTTGCCAATTGGATTCACATAGTAAAATCAATACTACATTTCAAGTTTTTCAGATATTCGATTACTGGTGTTATGCCTAGCGACATATCAAAATAACAAGAATATTAAAGATTATATCTTTACAATGTTTTACCTTCCGTATAAGTGCATTTAAATTTAATTATTATCGTTGTATAAAAATTATTACCATAGGTAATAATTCAAATAATCACTAAAAATACAAATAAAAACTGATTTAAATCAACTAACGTTGCTTTTAAGATATTGTGTTTTGATTATGTTTTTGTAACTGATATCGAAAGGAATTACAATTTTGTAGGGATACTAGAGGAGGGATAGGCAAGCTAGTGGAGAGACCAAAATCTACTAAGCAGAGCGTCTCTGTTTTGAATACAAGCCGCACTCCTCAGGCTTTTCAAAATTATGTACATATTAGCCTGTTAAAACAGTGAAGGAAGACACCCTGTGGAACCTACATGCCTGAGTGTTCCCCAAAATATTTCAGAAAGACGAGTGAAGTCTGCTAAAACCTGTTATTCGACATATTAAATTACCACAACACTAGTACAACGCTGTATTGTTGTCGTTCTCAGCATAATATCATTTAAAACCATTAAAACTAGTTACAAATCATACTAGGTACGCAAATATCTGCTTTTTAAGCACACTTAAGCCAGGATCGAAGCAGAGTGAAAGTTTACCATATGAACGGCCGTTCAATGGCATAACACAGACCAACTTTGTACTCTAGATTGTTTGGTACTTGGAACGTACATTTGCGAACGTAAAGGAGGAGTGATGCAGTAAGTGATCTCTGTGAACTATTATTTAATGAACAGCATTGACGGTTAAAACATACCAATCCTGCAGATCATCATTGTATCAGTGTACTTTAAGCATGTTGCTGGTTCTCGCCGGAATTGCAGCAAAGAATGCAAACCGCTATTCGCGTTGCCCCGCCGATGCGGATAGTCTAAGGACAGTGATTTTAGGACCTGAGCGCTTGTAGGAAAGCGTCACATACGTACCATTCCCAACTAAGTGCTTCTAGAGGTGGAACCTCCACCTCTTGAAACACTTAGTGAGGAATACGGATACGGAATAATCTTATGAACCAAAAAGATCAAGATCTATGATGATGTATGTGTGTAGCGTTACGTTTACATATTTTTTAAATATTCTCTTTTATTTATGTTTTTATGTATTTTTTTCAGTTTGTATGAAAATAAATATCCTTCTCCTTACAGTAACGAACAAACAAAAGAAAGATTTATCCATTTGATGTAGTCGTTTGAAAGTTATACGCGTATAAATATTCCGGTGATTTATGTAAATTTACATAGTAGATAGATACGAAGATGAAAATCATCACTACAAGCATTAAGTAGTCAGCAAGCCCCTGTTAGACTTCAGGATTAAGTTTAAAATCTAAAAGGCATCTTATTTACCTTTTAGAATTACATGTCACTTCAGCCTATGAATAAGTTTTATTAATTTGCCATTATTTTCAAGAAAAAATAGGCGACATATATTTTCAAGATTTCATCTGTAACTTAAATTGCTTGCTGTATTTTTTAGATAAGTGTATAAAATATCCAAAGAAAAAATACGATTTTTACTAAGCCTTTGCAAATATTTTTTTAGACTTATATTTATAAGATTTATTACCTGTGCTATAACAAAATAAGACGCACAGAAATTTAAAAGAAATGAACATAGAAAAACAGCGTTGGTGCGCCAACATTATACTGCTTTGAATCCGAGGCTCATAGCGTGATATTTTATAGCATATATACATACATAGTCTCACGCCTATATCCCCGAAGAGGTAGGCAGAGGTATATTGATACACCCACTTTTCGCCAGATTTATTTTAGTCCCACGTAATAGGGGGCGAGCCTATTGCCGTACCGGGCACATTACCAGACTCCGAGCTGCTACTGAGAATTGCCTAACGGAAAATCTCAATAACACTCACTTTGCCTGACCCGGGGATCGAACCCAAGATCTCCCAATCCCACGCGCACATTTATGCCGCGAGACCAACGAGGCAGTCATAGCCTTCCGCAATAAGTGGGGTAACCAACACAAAAATAATTATTCAAATCGAACCAGCAGTTTCTGAGATTAACACGTTCAACCAAACAAACAAACCGTTCAGCTTTACAATATAAAGTACCTAGTATAGATATAAAACTACAGACAAAATCTAATACGAATTACGAATGCTGCACATCCAAATTTATACGACTAAAGTGAGATGGAAATCGGCATTCACTAGAAATTGGAAGCATACAAAATATCTACGGGAAACTTTGGACTCGATAAACTAAAATTTCAGTTCGAGTTTCGATTGAGACGTCAGGAGATAGGAATTTTGTACCAGACTAGAAACATTTGAATGAATTTATGGTTAAACACAATCATTTGTAGCTTATACTACCCTTACAAATATAAAGAGATTTTAGCCTCCGAGACATTTTCTTTCTTTTATGGCATGTACATGCATCTTATGATGTAGATACATGTCGAAAACTACGATGTTATTTGCGTTAATGAATTAGAATTGAAAAGAACAGAATCGACACGATATCTTGTCGTTGTTGTTGTAGTTATTTATATTTGCAAATATCTTTAATGATATTTGCAAATATAAATAACTTATTGGTCTAAATACAAGTACATAATAGCGTTCATCTCAAGATTCGACCATAGTGCAATATTTTTGGCTTTTTCTTTGTTGTTACCAAACATTGTAAACATATTTTCCTCTACGGACGCACAATGAACCACGTACGAAACACTAATTAGTTATAACGGTTTCACCAATATTACTCAACCCACCACTATCGTGAGACGCTAAGCTGTTCCATTAATAAAACTAAACTAACACAAAAAATCGATAATTCGCCGTAGATCTAATTACTCGCGTATACTTCAGCAAAGCCACGCCATTCCTCTAGTTACTAGGAGCGTCAAAATGAATTATGGCTCTTCATTAAGCTAAAGTGCTGTCTTAAAGTGTCTAAAAAGATTCCATTATGTTAAGGGAATAGCACCCGCCCCGTTTATTAAGCTCGCCAACAGTTTTTTATCTGATTACGCCGTGAACAGATTTGTGTTTTGCAAGATTGTGAAATTTGTGACGACCAAACTTCGGACGGTTCTATTATGACTTGGAGATAGGTAAACTATGGTTATTAGAGTTTGGGTGAGCTAAGACGATTTTAATTGCGAGACGGAAGTTTTTCGCTCTAATATTTTTAAACTAATTATTATTAGATATAGATTGGAGGGTTAAAAAGTTTTCCCTTTATGTATATACTTTGTTTTACAGCATTTTTATATGTATAAAGTGTGTCAGCGTCATCAAATACTCTTATCGTTCATCGACATTACAACAAAATTCTTCATAAGTAAATATAATGATATACCTTAACGCAGGGTTTGTTAAAGTGGGGTTCATGGAACCATTAGGGGTCCGTAGCATGAGTAACAGGGGTCCGCAATGGATCAGTTAACACTCAACATATTTATTTGGAATTTGTGCAGAGTAATCACTACATAGTATAAAATAAAGTCTGCCTTCTGTCTGTCTGTCCCTATTTACTCTTAAATCCTAAAAACTGCGCAACACATTTTAATGCGGTTTTTTTAATATATAGAATGATTCAAGAGGAAGGTTTATATGTATAATACATATGGCGGTACGAAGTTCGCCGGGTCAGCTAGTTTTTAATATAAATGAGGCTTGTTTTTTACCCTTAGACCCTAAGGGCCTAAGTTATTCGTTGGTAGGGGTCCATGGAAATGTTTACATCTTAAAAATGGTCTTTGACCATAAAAAAATTTAAGAAACCCTGCCTTAACGGTTTTCTCATTGAAATATTAGTACGGTCAGGACTTATTAGGCCATGAATGGTATACTGGATATGGTGGGTTCGATTTCCATCCTGAACAAATCTGTGTGTGTTAAACGCAATTATGTATTCTGTACCTGCTTGTAATTTATCTTATATTTGTTACTTTAACAATATCCCTTATTGATCCTTTAATAATCATGTCATTGCGGTGAATTACCATTCGCTTAAATATCTTCTCTAGCTTTGGCCCGCGGCTTCGCTCGCGTGTAACTATAAAAATAAAGGATACATTTTCACAGAAGTATGAAATTTTATTTCTGGTTAGGCAAGGCATAACACAGCGTTTTTTAAATTTAAGATTGATTATTATTAAAAGGACCTTAGTAAATAACTGTTGTTTGTCTACAGAATTACTCCAGCACTTCTTTGTAAACGACGTTTGCAGTGGTTCCTTTTGGGGCTAAAATAACTAAGCTACTCGCAGAGCTCACTCTGGAGCAAGCTACATAAAACTGTCCATGTGAGAAACAGTCTTCACTTTAATCAATGTCGGCCATTTTTAATTACTGGCCTTGGGACTTATTGATTGTCATGGCGAAGCACACTTTAAGAGGGAACTGTATTCGTTTAAATTCGAAAGGATATTCTGATGAAATCAATGGTAACTGTCGCTTCTATGATGTTTTTGTATAGAGCTTTTATTTGTAATCTGGTGCCATTGCCCAATTTAGGCGGATTGAGATTTCTCAATATCGTCACTGGAGCTCCGATTTTAAGGCTAAGTTTATGGGATGGCAAACCAGAAGGATTTAGACTGTTGAGAAATTCTATAGCGTAATGGACGGCATCATCTGCTTTAATCACAGAATCAAAGGACTTGTATACAACTTCTTGTTCTTTAAATGCTTTTATCAAAAGGTCGTTAATTAAAAACTGCTCTATAATTTTTAGGTGTTAGGATAACACGCTCGCATAGCCATTCAATGGGCTATTCAAAAACGCTAAAACACGTGTTTGTTTATTACATACCAGAAGTTCGCACCCAAAATTCCATGCTTCTATCTTTGAAAATTACGGACCTCCCATACAAACTTTCAACCCTTATTTCTCACCCTTAGAGAGTAGATTTGCAAAATTTCTAAAATAAATGTATATTTATTTCCTACCAGAAACTTACATAATTATGAAGTTTCATGTGCCTAACTTTAAAAATGACGGATTTCCATACAACCGTTCATCCCTTGTTTCACCCCTTTAGGGGTGGAATTTCTAAAAATCCTTCCTTAGTGAGTGCTTACGTCATATAATACATCGACTGTCAAAATATCAAGCCCCTGTGGTTTAGGCTCTGCGTTGATGAATCAGTCAGCCCAAGCAATTTTATATATATAGATAATTAGTGCAGGAACGTTGTAGTTCATCTGTCCGTCCATTGTAACCGCACGCATCCGCTGCGCAACTCCTATGGTTTACTGCTTGTGGCCACGCATGACGCACTGCCCAAATAGGTATTTATTTAAAAGCGATTCAGGCTTTATTTATTGCTTTATGGAATTTAAGGGTTATTTAAAGGGTTCATCACTTTTTAGGAAAAGACGTTACGAACAAGACAAATTTGTCAGTCTAGTGAAAATTCGATTTAATAGTATTATGGGAAATCAAGTTTCGTATTTCCTAATATTATATGGATAGTTTAGGGCCTAGACAATGTGACACTTGGTAAATCGGTATATGAGAAAAGTCTTAAGTTGAGTGTCTGAAGTGAAGATGGAGATTTGCTGATACCATATAATTGTGCAATCTTAATATATAAAATCCTTGGGTTACTGACTGACTGACAGACACGCTACAGCCGAAACTATTGGGCGCAGGAAGCTGAAACTTGGCATGTATGTTCCTTGGGAACCGTCGGGTTGCACTAAGAAGGGATTTCCCGAAATTCCCACGGGATCCACCAAAACGGGTAAACTTAAAAAAAATTGCAGGCGTAGCTGCTGGCGTCCTCTAGTAATTTATAAGATGTTGTAACGACTCAAGGTTCTCGTAGATATAAATAATCCTGTGAATCGATGACTGGTTGCTCAGCCGTAACCATAAGACACAAATCTTCAATTTTACCACATAGTCCATCGAAAAGTTACATTTCTGGTCGCATTTATCAAAGGTGGCAATTTTATTTTAACGATGTGTAAAAAGAGCTAGTGTAAAAATTGCACCAAATTTGTGGGGTTGTACCTCTTGTTCCTCGGCCACCATTTTGAAAAGAATGCAGGTGCAGATGGCTTTTCTTGATTATCAAGAAAAAAACCTTTATCTAAACTATTGGCCGTACAAAGAATATGTGAAAGAGGGTTTTGTTGCAAATTCAATTCTCTACAACTTTGGTCCTGCCACTTTTGTCATAATACCAAAAATAAAAAGTTATATCTTTATTATTGTTGTATTTTGGCAATTTTGACGTCTTTCCATTTCAACTGTGTCTCCAGTCTTTGAGATGAGCCAGGCTTTGGCACAGGGTCAAATCACGCGCTTGCATAATAAATTTTATGAAGAATTTAGGAAGAAAGTCGTATTTTTGTACGTAATTCATTATTTTCCTTAGTGATTTTAGATATCTCCAATCATTTTCCTGCAATTATCCCCAGAATATTTAGGCACTGTAGAAAAAATGCAGTATCCTCTGGCTAGGCAGACTATCAACTTCATTTTTCGATTAAATGCTATGCAACCAAAGTTGTAGACAATTTCCTTTGCAACCAAATATGTTTGAAACTCTTCTGTATGGCCAATAGTTTGCTAGATAAAATAGAAAACCTATTTGTACCACTCTTTTTAAGAAGGCGGCCGCAAGACAAGGTCCGCGACCCCACAAACTTGAATTGAATTTTTCACTAACCCCCTCTTGATAGCTATAAAATAAAATTGCGTCCTTAACAAATGCACGCCAAGCCAAAAAAAATTACTGAATTTCAATGGACTTATATATTTACTAATAATGAAATAATATATTTTTCTAATAATATATTACGCTAGCAGAATGCTACACGAAAAGTATGTCTACGAGATTACAAGTACGAATGTACTACATGCTTAGCGTTGAATTCTTGGTTCTTATCTCAACACAGTCATACAGAATGCGAGCATTCTCTGTGTGCTAAAATTTTTATTGCGATAATAATTTTGCTATTGGTGGTACGTCTGGAGTACTAAAACATAACTTTCCCAATGTCCACACAAGATCTAATCTCTATTTATTTTTTCTACTAGCTGCTGCCCGCGACGTCGTCTGCGTGAACGCTATACAGTACCAAATTATTAAACTAATACCTACAATTATACCTTTTAAAATAACATTAATTCACCCGTTTCTTCTTTATATTTCACTGAGGATGCCCGCGGTTAAACCCGCGTTATTTAAGGCTACTGCTCCATTCCCGTCGCTCATAGCGCGATGTTATATAGCCTATAGCCTTTCTCGATAAATGGGCTAACTAACACTGAAAGAATTTTTCAAATCGGTCTAGTAGTTCCTGAGATTAGCGCGTTCAACCAAACAAACAAACATACAAACAAACTTTTCAGCTTTATATATATTAGTATAAGATATCTGCAGAGAGCACTGCACTTTCTGCAGATGACTTTCTTTTGTAAAATTGACCTTCAAAAAGTGCTGATTTTCAGCCTGCTGTGAATAAATGACTTTATGGTGATTCTGCTGAATTAAGTAATAAGTTGTGACTGAAGCAGATGTAAAAGATAAGGTATATCTTTATCTGAATAGGGTAAACATACATAATTATGGGACTTCTCGATAAACAATATTAGTGGTTTGGCTCTCCGCAGCCAAAATGTAAAGAAAGTCTGGACTGGTGACGTACAGCTGCCCGTGTGAGAAGCAGCTCGTCCTGAGGTCGACACCCGCTGCCCTCAGTGTCTGCCCCTGCGACTTATTGATGGTCATCGCGAAGCAAACACTCACGGGGAACTGTACGTACTTGAACGGGAACGGGAAGTTATGAGGTATGAAGGGAATGCGTGGTATAAATACTGCCTCGCCGACGCCACAACCCGTAAAAATTTCCGCCTCAATGGTGTGTCTGTGGAGCGAGATGACTTTAAGGCAGAAGTTCAGTCAGGAAGTTCACTTGCTGACAGGCAGTTCAGAAATTCCACGGGATAATGTGTGGCATCATCTTGCTGGATGACAGTGTTTACAAAGGTGTAGATCACTTCATTTCCCTCTATATCCGAGAGATTGCATTTTTTAATTGCTACAGCCTGATCATTTTTGGGCCTCAAAATAGCCCGCTCACACACCCAAGAATTCTGCTATTACGGTATTCAACTGATGTCCCCGTACACACTGCGAATGAGTTCTTCTAAGCTGGATACAACTCTACTGAGAGACTCTAGAAGCACCACCTGTCCACCTCTCTCCTCTGGTAGAGTGCCTTCGCCAAGACTTAGAAGGACATCGTAGAATTGTTGAGCACGTGCATTGACGCCGAGCCAAGCTCTCAAATTAATAGTCAAGCGCAGCGTACAAACTCGTGACCACAACGAAGATTGTTTTAACGAAGCACTCACCTTGTCAGCCCTCGATCCCCGCGTCACCACGGGAAGCGTTTGTCGGAAATCGCCACTGAACAGAACTGTGACCACCCATCAAATGCTCGCTGCGGATGTCCTGCAGAGTTCTGTCCACGGCCTCAAGTGCTTATCCCATATGATCAGAGAGCAATCCTTGAGCACATGTCCCTTATCACTGTTACGTGACACACCACAAAAGGACGTTTCGGCGCTCTCGAAATCGATGGGAATTTTAAACATGGCATGTGCTGTCTTGCCACCCGGAAGCAGTGTGGCAGCGATTCCCAACAACGCTATGGCAAAGGCAATTTTGCCTTCCTTCTTGACCATTGCAAGTATGCCAGTGGTAACAAATGTTTTTCCCGTTCCACCAGGAGAATCCAAGAAAAACATTTTACCCTGGCTTTGCCCAACGCTTTCAAAGACGGTGTCATAAATTTCGTGTGGTGGTCATTTCACCCGGATTGTAAATTGTCTCAGCGTTATACTCCCAATTGCCACGGTCTTGATGCGGTGATGATTGGGAAGCTGGTAACCCATATCGACCAGTGGATTGCCGCCGATAGAAATGACCATGTCTTGAAGTGAACTGAGACAGATGATCAGTACGCGTTCATCAGTTACTTCAACTTTGGCTCCAGTAGCACGCCTCAAAGCTCGAAGAAAATCTTCAGACAGATGATGGCGATACTTTTCCCACAAAAATGTATGTCGAGTCGCGAATACTGTATTCGCGACTCAACAAAACACCAAGATGACATCAAACAGATGACACATGCGGGTCCCAGCCGCCCAGTCACTGACGCTCGCCTCCGCGAGGGTGTCATCCTAGTTTTGTTCACCGTCGAGAAAGTGACGTACTACGCAGGCTGTGCGGTAAGTGGGATACTCCACGCCATCAAATGTCCTCAGAAAGGCGAAAGACGTTGGGTCTAAAATAGCATTCGCCATTATTCGTGTGTACGGTATGACTTCTACAAAATGTGGCGTCCTTGAAACTTCCCGGAAAACCTTCCACAGCACCTCCTCATCGACGTCGGTTAAATATACCCTTTTGCCTGTCGTACGTATAATATGAAGGCATCTCGTCATACGTAAGGGACCTCCCAAACTGGTCGACTTCACAGAGCCTGAAAAATGCCAAGAGAGTTGTTTGACGCGAATTTTCCAAGCGCTCAGCAACGCTGTCGGGATGAAAATATATAAAAAAAAGTCTAGCTAGTTCTACATCTCACTAAAGTTTATATGCGACATGAATATATATTCATTAAGAAGCAATAATTACACCAAAATGTGGCCAAAATGTTTATTTTGTACTAAATCTATTACTATTTATTCTGTACTGTAAAAAATAAGCATCTCTTATCTTTAAGATAGATATGACATGCTTAATTTTCCTCTTACTTCGTTATTTAGCTCAAATTGCTTACAGCAATAGCGTACCGTTTTCGACTTTAACTTTTGTTATAAATCTTTGTAGTTCTTTTTGAGTTCTGTTTGTGTTAACATACAGACAAACTCGATGAATTTTATAAGACATAGATGAAACAGCTTAAAATTTACATAAACACATTTTCTTTAATTGTCTTGCTCATCTCTGAAACGAATTACCGATACACTACTTATATTCATTGAATTATGTTTATCAGCCTAAGTTGCAGTCCATGCAGTACTTTTTGAGTTTATCCCGGACAGAAAAAAAGACAAAAATTCTAAAAACTATATTTTTGGCTTCGGTATCGATTGTAGATCACACCCCAAGTATTCTTTAAAAAAATATTCAATGTACAGTTTTGACTTTCCTACCATTTTATTATATGTATAAATAAAGAAGTAATCAGTATTCCAGCTTACCATTGCCCAATCCTGCTACATATTGCCAGGAAAATAAAAATACTTGAGGCTTATTAATTATCATACTCCATTTATCGAGTTATCGTGTCTGAATATCAGTCATTTGGTCATAATTCAAAACATTATTCATGTCTACTTGCAATAAAAATATTGTTTCTATGTAACAAATGACTAAAATTTTCTTAATAGAATGCAAATTTAATATCTAGTTTTGCTTTTAGGACAGAGATTCAATAAGTTTTAAAAAACATCTTTACATCGAAATGCCATTTATTACATTGAATAAAGTAAAAAAACTTTTCAGACTTTTATATTGAAATAAAATTCGGCGAAGAACAGTAGACTACCTTTCGGCTACTTTAGAGTTTAAGTTGAAATGTAAAGGTCAATAAATAACAATTAGATTGAATTGTTCACTCTCTTACTTTTTTGCATAAAAGTTCACTGCTTCTATGTATTACTTTTACATCTATTTTGTTTGGTGTTTTTTTGCAATTAAACAATTAGGTTATAATATACTTTTATCTTTTCAGACATAACAAAATTTGAAGATATTGTTATTGTATATTTTTTCATATCTACTTAATATCTTGAGATCAGGAGATAAATTTATGCGTAAGTAATACTTTCGACTCTCTTCGCATTTAATTATCAGAATATATATGTAAATAGATATAAACGAACCTACTAAACTATAATTATCTTCTTGTAAATACGATGTGCAGAAACACTCGATTAAGATTCACAAAGCTTTACTAAGATGCTATGAAATTATATCCAAATCATTTGCATAAAACATGTCATAATGGTACGAGACTTCGTTGAACTGCTTAATTACACTCATCTAGATATAATTTGATGAAGCCTGGGTTTTATTGCAAATGAATTTAATTTAATACAATTAAATTATGTATATGACTAGAGGACGCCAGCAGCTACGACTGAATTTTATTTAAATTTACCCTTTTTGGCCGATCCCGTGGGAATTTCGGGAAATCCTCCCTTAGTGCGCCCCTACGGTCCCCAAGGAACATACATGCCAAATTTCAGCTTCCTGCGCCCAATAGTTTCGGCTGTAGCGTGTCTGTCAGTCAGTCAGTAACGCAAGGATTTTATATATTACGAGTAAGATAACGACCATTGACATAATACCTAATTGATTTTGTTTCGGTGATTTAAAGTAAATATTTAAGTAATTAAATGGTAATTGAAAACATTTACAATAATTTATGATGAATAATGAGTTACAATGGTAATTGTGAAGTAGATGGGTACCTATCATACATTTTCAAGCTTAGTTGTTAGTCCATTGAAATTTACATTTGGGGTTGCATTTATCGGAGGACGCAAATTTATTTTACCGATGTGTATGTAGGGAAGGCTAGTGTAAATCTTGATCCAAATTTGTGGAATCGTACCTATTATCCCTCGGCCGCCATCTTGGAAAGATGTGCAGGTGCATATGGTTTTCCTTGATTATCTGGTAAACTTTTGGCTGCACACAGAATATGTTGCTGAGTCTTTTGTTGCAAATTAAATTCTCTACAACGTTGGAATTTTTTGTCCTAAAGACAAAAGTAAAAAGTTGTAATATGTTTGTCTTAATAAATGTTGTATTTTGGCAATTTTATTTTTCATTATACCTGTGTCCCCAGTCTTTGCAATGATTCAGGCTTTGGCACAGGCTCTGCTCAAGCATTGGTATTACATTTTTGATGAAGACCTTAAGACGAAAGTCGTATATTTGTCCGTAATTCATCATTACCCTCAATGAATTTTGATATCTACAATAATTTTATTTTACCTGCGGGTGTCCTCAGAACATTAAGGCACTGCAGAACAAAATAAAGTAACCTCTGGCTGGGCAAGACTATCAACTTCAGATGCCTAGGGACAGAGGTTGTCTTCCTCTTTTCAATCCCTATTTTATTTTAATGTTCGCTGTAATGAGCGAAAATTGGACAAGAGTCTCAAGTTGGAAGATTGGGTCTTGCTTGGAAGAATAAAACATAAATTAAATGTTTTATTAATTACTGACGACGAATATATTATAAAACATGACAAACATTGACATCTTTAAAATAAAGTTGCGCACTCTGACAAATGCACTCTAAGCCCAAAAAAAATTCATTTCAATAGACTATATTATGGCACAAACAAAATCTGCACTTTAAATAAAACGACCTGATCATCACATGTGTCCTCACCATCTAGATCTACTGACTCTCTTAATACAAAAAACTTTACTTCCATAACGCCAGTATTATTTTAAGAGTTGTAAACCTTGTCCAAGAATTTTGATGCTATGTTATTTATAGAAGCTTAGTTACCTATACAGACACGTCGAAGTAACTTAAGTCTTTTTAACATTTTGCTAGGAGTGTTTAACTTAGTTACCTATCTACTTATCACAACAGGTAAATCTCTACATAATAAATGATTACCTACCTTGTTATTTTTAGAATTTCTACTCCGTTCTCAGGAAATGTTTACAGATTAACAACAGTAAACAAGACAGGTATAAAATATTGCTTCATTAACAATTAAATACCCATTCAAGGCCTTATTAAAGCCATTAGCAAATAACGCGCCAAAATTTTATTGCCGACAATAAAATATCAGGCGCTAAACATAATTTTTCTTTTTATAAAAAAATATTTTCCCCTTTTCTGTGTGATAACAGTCGTAACTTACAATTTTACGAGGCAAGTAAGTAAAATGTAAAAAAACGCAGTCCTATGTCCTTGTTTAAAGGGCTCGTAAAATACTTACCTTAACGAGCTTAGAGATAAGAAGGCAGTGATAAGAGCCCCTCTTTAGAATATAAAAACACCTATCTAATTTTTTTCAAACGCTATTAAAATTCGTTGTTTATGTTTTAGGCGTTTTCTGAGGTGTAAATTGTGGTTTAGGATTTATGGTGCATAAATCGATCGTAGCGAAATTTTATGTTACCTTGACGAAATAAAAGCTTTGTTATCACGAAGACCCTCTGCTACTTTTATCGAAGATTATCTTGATTATCTTATTGACACAAAATGATGTTAAGCCTTTATTACATATTATTATAAAGGTTTAACCTGGTACGCTTCTTGGTTCATCTAGTTTTTCACCATCATCTCTGCGTCTACGTCAGTAGTAAAAACTTCGCCAATCACGTCAACCGAACGTCAATACAGCAAGCAATTAGTGTGGTATAATTGAAGCCCACGTGTGCTTCGTGCTCTCGATGGATTGGAGCCACGAATTTGTAATGAAGCAATTAGGCGGTCGTTGAATGTCCTGTCTCCTGCCTTTACCTTTTGTGTACCCGTACCACTGAATTATGACAATTGTTTGCCGGTACCCCGTTCCCAGCTTTGATTGCATTCACTAGTTGGTAATTTATTGTGGCTGTAAATTTTAAGGGAACTTAGTTTTGTAAGGATATTTGGATGAGACATGAGACGTTGTGCAGACAGGTAGCATGCTTGCTCTCTGTTATGTCAAAAATATTTATGCTTAAAGCTAATACAACAGGCTGGATAGAATTTTATATTTTACAAATTAAATAATATTATCAATGGCTAACACTCATACATAATCAACATCGGTAGTAAGTTTATTGACTATAATTCTAAATTTTATGAATATCTCTGTTGTTTAAGTATAAGCCACATAAAACTATTCATCTAAAATATTATTGATCTATGAATGAAAATGTGATAAGTAAACATTTTAGCACATCGTGCGTGCAGAGAAAAGTGAGAATTGAAATAATTAGATAAAGTTGTGGGTGAAGAAGAAGTTAATGGAAGCTAAAATTTACAGTTGACCTTCATTCACTATTGCATTTTTGAACAGATCTCCACAAAAAGTCAAGATATTCAGCTCTAGTATCATAAAATGTTTTGTTAATACATTCACAAAAAGAAAAATATTTAAGTATATATTCAAAGAGAAATTCATAGCATATTTATAAAAACCAGCAAACTCAGAGCTCAATTTATTAAAATTACAACTGAAGTCTCAGCGGATGTTGTTTTAATATTCATATAAGCCTTCACTACAAAGCTTACTTATAAACATTAATTGGATACGAAAAATGTTATTTGCAATAAACTAGGCCTGACATTTACCATTTTCTTTGAACGATATCCGTAGATAGTTGAAGGGTTATAAGTGAAATATTATTACAGAAGAAAACGCATTCTAATAGAGTAGTTAAGAAAAGGTAGGTATAGGTTTATTTATTGAAGTAGTTTTGTGAAGGAAAAACTTGTGGGTGCTCCTCTAGCTTCTCCGGAATGATCCTCTGACCAGGCTAGGTGATCGTGCCGGGTGGACTGCACTCCAATGGAAGTGCTTTAGAACTTGTATATAATTATACAAATAATTACTTAATTACATGAGAAAATCTCAAATCCGAACAAAAACATTCTGTAAAAAAATTGCCATGTCTCGATGGAGCTGCTTGTTTATCTCTAAAAAGTAATGAAATCTCTAGACACAGTTGAGCCAAGACTGAGGTTCCTTACTGCAATTTATTTATTATTATATTTAATGTTATGTGACTTGGGCGTTGACTTGTACCCACTAACGAGTAAAAATCTAAAAATGTTCACCGGTTGAGTATGTTTTCACGCTCTAGATACTGAAAAAAAATGCGATCAACGGTTGTCATAAGGCTAATGAAACCCAAGAAGGACAAAGTCACCAGAAGACCTAAGGACATTGTGAGCTCATTCTGCGTAAATAGTAGATAACACCAATAGTTGAAAAATGTTCGGGTACTTTGAGATTACTTATAAATTCAAGAAAAAGATAAACATTATCCCAGTCTGTTGTGACCATGAATCCTGTAAAGAATTCGAAACGTCGGCTAGTAATAAATTAAAATGTAGTTTCTAGATCATTCGGTTTACTTAAATGTAACAAATAAGTGAAACCAATATAATGCGATAAAATCCATAAACTGTAGTTTAAATGTAACAACTAAGTGAAACCAATATAATGCGATAAAATCCGTAAACTGTAGTTTAATTTCAATGTGTAACATTCGCGTAAACTGAAGAAGATATTTCATTACAACGACCCTAAAAACTGGGAATGAAAAAAAGACAAATTCTAACCCTGGGCATTTGTTTAAATGTAACAACTAAGTGAAACCAATATAATGCGATAAAATCCGTAAACTGTAGTTTAATTTCAATGTGTAACATTCGCGTAAACTGAAGAAGATATTTCATTACAACGATCCTAAAAACTGGGAATGAAAAAAAAAAGACAAATTCTAACCCTGGGCATTTGAAGTTGATAGTATGCTCAGCCAGAGGATACCAACTGCAATTTGTTGTGCCTAAATGCTCTGGAGAGTAGACCTGTAGGATAATTATTGACGATATAAAAATTTATTGAGGATAATGATGAATTACCGATAAAAATGCGGCTTTCTTCTAACGTTCTTCAGCAAAAATTTAATACCGGCGCTTGATCAGAGCCGTGCCGAAGCTTGTCTCATTCTAAAGACTACAGACACAGTTATAATGGAAAATATTAAAATTGCCAAAATAGAAAGATAATAAAGGATATAACTTTTATTTTTGGCTTTATGACAAAAACTTCAGGATTTGGTCCTGAAGTTTTGGATTGTTGTAGATAATTGAATTTGCAACAAATATCTCTCTTTCACATATTCTTTGTGCTGCCAATAGTTTCCCAGATAATCAAGAAAAACCATCTGCACCGGCACTCTTTCCAAGATGGCAGCCGAGAGGTAAGAGTTACGATCCCACAAATTTGGCTCTAGCTTAGCACTAGCCCACCTTACACGTCTGTAAAATAAAATTGCGTCCTCTGATAAATGTTACCCCAAATGTAACTTATGGACTATGGTGCGTGCCGTGGATTTGAACCAAATCCAAATACCGTCCGCACAGCAGCCTGTCGGTATCTCCCATCAGCTATCGCTGTTTAAATAGAAACAAAAATTATACCTACTTACTTTTAAAGTAAGTGTCAGTTTGGCCGACCTCACATTGGGCGTCAGCGTTCCTCGAGCGTACGCCCAGAGTGCGCTCGGCGTTCACTCTGTAGTACAAAGTGAACGCAACGCGCACGCCGAACGGACGCCAAGCGTACGCTCAAGGAACGCTCATGAGCAATCTGAGGGAGGCCTTTAACTTATTTTGATCTTTTTGAGTTTACTATACCTATCAAAACATCAGCAGAAATAGCAATATGTTATCGTTAATAGCGCACAGCAAAACCTTTGCACTGTGCAAACTTATCGCGCGAGTCAACTACCTAATGGACTAATTTATTACAACGGCATCTGTTGCTGAATTGGAAAAACTGCTGTCGGCCTAGGTATACAAGGCAATTGCCAGTGCTGTAAAACTATATAGATCTAGCGTTGTAAATTACAAATATTGAAGGAGTTCATTGAATTTGTGTAAATAGATTTTGTCTTTTTCAAAGGATAACTTTATTCTTTGGTTAGATGACTCATGTCTTCTACGCATCACTACTTGCACATGTCATTGCAGTGAGAAGGTTAAAGAAAGTAGTTCATGATACACTAAAGTTTTGCTGTCAATCAAGGTGGAACAGATAAAAATACATACTTTTACCAAATAAATAACAAACAATTTTCATTTCTATGAACTGGTCATTCTTGTATTTAAAACATTGCAAAATCTAAGTTTCATAAGTTTCAATCAAAATAAGTGACAACGAAAATGTACCTATTTCTAAATATGTTTCAGAGACGCAAAATCCCTCTGTATTAATAAATAGAATGACTGTGATTGAAAATCCAATGAGACTGGGACAGTACTTGACAGTAAATTAATTGGCGATAGAATCGTATCTATAACGTGGCCAATCTAATTACTTTCATTCAATATTACTCTCATTTATTTCTGCTGTATCCATCTTCTCGAAGATTTCAGGTACAAATTTCCCAAGTATTCCAATCTTCGACTCAATTATAATATAATTTGTCTAAATATAGATAATATCAAGTAAGGTAAAATAAAATCTTATTCCTTTTCCAAGCATAATTTGAAGTCGGGAGATTACATCTATAACGCCAACCTAAGCCCTCGTCCTTTGATTTGTAATCAAGATTTCGAACAAACTAAAGGAAAACTTATTCTAATAAAAGATCTTAATTTATTGCGAGTCAGGATAAAATGAGTTCGCAAAATAGATTTCGATGTTAAATAAGAAGACAGTTTGCAAAAGCGTTATTACGATATTCTGATGAATATTTTCACAAATATTGTTTTAAACCTTATTCTACGCAATTTATGTTATTTCTACCTTCAATAAGTCTACGCTGCCTTTTTTTGTAAATCTGGAACATGGAAAGAACCAAAAAAAATACTTCAAAGATTATTTTACTACTCTAATGAGCTCGAACAAAAAGGCGTAGTCATGAACGATTCACGAGTGTTTTACTTTTACTGCGAATATAAGTCTTTATAAAACATAAAAGAATATACAGGTACGTGATAAGACATAAGTCTTAAATATTCCACACAAAGCAACTAGAAAACACAAACTCAAACTCAAAATCATTTATTCATTTAGGTCACAAAGTGACGCTTATGAACGTCAAAGATTAAAGTTAATTACTAGATGATTCTACATTTACATTTACTGCCACGTTCGCAATGCAATAGGTAGAACCACGAGAAAGAACGGGCAATAAAACTCGTGGCCACTCTTTTTAACTGCCAGTATAATTCTTTTACATGTTATATTTGTAAGGAGCTGCAACTGTTTCACATTGCGAGTTATCTACTGTTGCAAAAGTTAATAGTTATTGATATCATACTCAAGCAATAAATTATGTTCATTTAGTAAGCCTCCCAAAGTGAATATGGTGAAACAGGAGCATCCACTTACGTCTTTTGATGTAAGCAACTCGCGAACATGACTGTTCTGATCTATGGTGGAACAGTATGTTCCGAAAAGTAATGGTATATGAACCTGCAGCAATTTATAATCTATTAGTTAGCAGTTCATGACCACGAGTTACCCTCACCTTACAAATCCGATAAATTATAATAAAAAGAGTAGAACAAGAATGCAAATGTAGTATAAAAGAGAATACGGTAATTAACTACACTATAAAACTGCCTATTGACCTAATAAAATAATATTTATTTCCAAGCGTACTTGTCGTCAAGATACTCATTTAAACTATAATATGCCTTTAGTAAAAGATTATTTTTAACAATTGTCTGAAACGACCTTAAAGGCAAGTCTAAAATATTACTTGGTATTTTATTATAAAATCTTATACTAAGCCCAATAA
Source organism: Euclidia mi (assembly GCA_944739405.2). Lineage (NCBI taxonomy): Eukaryota > Metazoa > Arthropoda > Insecta > Lepidoptera > Erebidae > Euclidia > Euclidia mi. Next base: position 57,900,758 of record OX123190.2, read on the forward strand.
AAGAGCTATGCGTTTTGTGTAAACGGAAATATGGTACACATAATTTGTGCCTGTTCCTAGTATTAATATTGTGAATGTCACTATTCATTTTGTAAGAATTTATATGTAGTCGTACATGCATAACACTGGCATAAATATATTGTGATGCTACAGTAAGAATACCAATATTTTTAAATTTTTCTTTAAGTGAGACACTTGTCTTTAACTGGTAAATGGCCCTAACTGCCCGTTTTTGTAATATAAAAATATTTTCGATGTCAGCGGCCCTACCCCATAATAATATGCCATATGACATAACACTATGAAAATAGCTAAAATAAACCAATCGAGCCGTATCGACATCAGTCAACCTACGAACCTTCTTAATGGCATAAGCAGCTGAGCTAAGTTTCCCTGAGAGATATGTAACGTGCGCACCCCACTGTAATTTCGAATCAAGTGTTATTCCTAGAAATAATGTAGATTCAGATGTTTCGAGAACATCGTCATTTAGAGCTATACTAGGACCAAGGATTCTGACATTAGGCAGAGCAAACTTAATACATTTTGTTTTTTTGGCGTTCAGTACTAGATTGTTTACATTAAACCATTTAGTTACTTGAATGAGCGCACTGTTTATTTTGTTAAAATGTTCCTTATTTCTATCTACTTTGAATATCAAAGAAGTATCGTCAGCAAACAGTACAACGTCACAAATGTTTTTCAAGTAAAAAGGTAAATCGTTTATGTAAACAAGAAACAAGAAAGGCCCTAGGATGCTGCCTTGCGGCACTCCTAAATCAACAGGTAAGCCACTGGATTTTGAGCCGTTTATTTCAACACATTGGATTCTGTCACTTAAGTATGACTTAATGACTTCCAATGCTTTAGTCTGTACGCCGTAATGTCTAAGTTTGCATAAGAGCGTTTCATGGCAGACACAATCGAATGCTTTCGAAAGGTCGCAAAATACACCAATAGCATTTTGGGCACTCTCCCATGCACTGAATATGTGTTTAAGTAACGCTACTCCTGCATCTGTTGTCGAGTGACCCCCTGGTAAATCCATATTGCTCGCTATGAAGGAGGCTGTTTAGATTAAAATGTCTAAGTAATTGCTTGAGTATGATCTTTTCAAAAATCTTATTAAAGGCAGGTAGTATCGATATTGGCCTATAATTACTAGGATCAGTCTTACTGCCGGATTTGAAAAGAGGTATTATCCTACTGTGTTTCATAAGATCGGGAAAAACACCTGATTCAATACACTTATTAAATAAGTTGCTTAAATAAGGAGCTACTACATCAATTATACTTTTCAAAACCTTAACAGAAATGCCCCAGAGATCACCTGTATTCTTAGACTCTAGAGATTGAAAAGTACTTATAATGTCGGTAGAATTAATACAATGGAACTTAAATAATACATCACATTTTCCTACACTAGATTCTAATAGGTTTTCTGCGACTATAGCTGATGATTTTAATTCTCTAGTAGTAGTAATTGGTATGCTAGCAAAGAATTTATTAAATGTGTGTGCGACTTCTTTGTCATTATGAATTAATCTGTCACTATCAAATAAACTAAAACTATTACCTCTTAGTGTTGTCTTACCTGTTGCTTCATTAATAGCTTGCCAGGTTGCCTTAATTTTATTCGAGGATTGTTCAATTTTGTTACTAACGAATAATGCCTTAGCTGTATTGCACACTCTTTTAAATATCTTGGAATAATTCCTAACATACTCAGTGAAGTTCGAATCAGAATTGTATCTCTTCATACCGTACAACTCGTACATCTTTGCTCTGCTTTTGTAAATACCTGCAGTAGCCCACTCACTAAAAGCTCGAGATTCCTTAACTACTTTCTCCTTAGTCCTAAAAGTATTCTGAAATTCCTTGTTAACTACATTAAATAAATTATTGAAATTTTCATTTGGCGAATCAATCTCCATTACATCAGAACTCATAGCATTCATTGCAATCAAAATTTTATTCCGGAATTCATTAAACTTATGCCTAGGTAATGGCCTAACTAACACTTTCTGTATGATGCTATCACTATAATACGGAAACCTTGCTAATTGACCACAGTGATCCGAAGTTAATTCAGAACTAACTAATTTATTCGAAACTGTACAATTACTAAATATATTGTCAAGACAGGTGGATGATGTTGCTGTAATCCTAGTTGGTTCAAGGAACAAATTTTTTAAATTAAATGATTTAAATAGATTTAAAAATCTACTAGTCATTACTGAATGATCAAGAATATTTACATTAAAATCACCACAAATTATAATACCTTTCTTATTGCTCCTAATTTTAGTAATTGCATCTTCAATAACTGATTCAAACAAGCTAAAGTTACTTAACGGTGGACGATATACACATATGATAATATGCTGCTCAAGTTCTACACATGACAGTTCCACAGTGCGTTCTATAGACAAACTTGCTATGTCTTTCCGTTCTTTACATGTTAAGCTATTTGAAACAATAATCAAGGATCCACCATGAATAGCGTGTTTCCTGGAGAAGGCACTGTGTACCGTGTATTGCGAGTTATTTAAGAATTTAATTTGGTACTCTTTTAGCCAGTGTTCTGTAATACACATAACTTGTATACTGTGATTTTCTAAATATAAACTTAATTCTAAAACCTTGCCAGATAGACCTTGTATGTTTTGATGTGCTACATTCAGTTGAATTTGTCTACCCTTTGTCCTAGTCTTAAGTTTAAAGAACTTGTGTCAGTATATTCAATAGAAGAATTATTAAGATAGGAACTATTTACAGAAGCTAAATTCTTGGATACCCTACATGTACCTGTGTCATTTTGTAAATTAAACGCTAATAATTTAGCAACTTGTCTTCTATAAAATAGTGGCAGATACATAGTATCTTTGGTCAATGTAAAATTACTAATAAATTTATTAATGTCAAATAATAAAATAAAATCTTTATATTGCCATGTCAAATTGTATAAGCATAAGTTGAGTTCATGAATATAACTATTCATTGTTTCATTTAAGCTATAAGAATAAGGCAAAGCAAGAGTTATAAATTTGCATTCAAATTTGCTATGAAGCGATAACATAACTTCAGTCAAATTAAATATATCCTTTTTAGTCACCGTTGGGCTATCACCATATGTGAAAATTATTGTAGACTGCCTATCAAATATTGTTGTATTTAATGTATTAATTAGATATGTAAACGAAGACCCTGGATAACAATAATTGATAGTATTGTGTTGTGTCAGCTCACAATTTATTAAACTACCTAAACCTACACCAAGCCTATCTGAGAATATATAAACTTTATGTGTGCCAGAATTCTTACCTAAAGAAGACTTACCTGTTCTATTATTCTCTGAACAAGTACTTTTATCACTATCGCAAATATTCTGGGACAAGAAAAGCTTTAAGACAACGATAAGTCTCAAAATACGGTAAATAGGCCATGGCCTAGCTGATGATATGGATAACTTTACATACCTAATTTAATAAGAGAAAGTACATACATACATGCAATAGTACACATTTCGAACAATGTAATCATATAAAAATATTGCCTATGATATTATATGATGTCAACCGAGCAAACAATACAACTATGTAATCGTATCAGGTACCCACAGGACAGGCTTTGCCTAGTGTGTGGTCACTGAATACCGTACCATTGTAAATATTATTGGCAATAAACGATTTTTATTTTATTATTTTATGACAAAAGTCTTATCGGCGCAAATAGATGCCAAAGTTGCCATATGCATTGGCACCCTTAACAAAGTGGAGAAGAAAGCTAAGTATATACCCTCTGACCTTAAGCCTCCCATTAATTGTTAATCTCTTAACGATTACGGTTAGATCAATAATGAGTTGTAGGTATTCCTGTTTTTACTAGATTCTAATTCTATAATCCATGCGTCATGTTTCATCTCAGGAACATTGATAGGTATTTGTCCGAAAGGCAAGCTACTACCACAGTCAAATAATCCGTAACGGCGCGTCCTAGCTAAAAAATAACCATATTTTTGGCCCCCTTTTACAGACCCCACACATGTTCTCAGTAATCTTATAGACCAGTCACCCATCCATAAAATGACCTTGATTTCTATTGCTGTACCTTAACGTAGTTTGCTCAAAAATAGATCTTCAAAATACTTCATATCGATAACATAGGCTCTGCAAGCTGATCCCATGGTTGCCCATCCATTAAACGACCGCTATATCAATCGCTTTATTTTAACTAGGTTTGTACGATAACCACCTAGTATATCTGGAAAAATGCTTCATATTCTTAACCGCCTCCTACGACACTTGCGGTATGAAATAGGTGCTGACTGACACTTTGTATGCAAAGCTGTCACCGCAAGTGCAAACTAAATGCAAACTGTTTTATAATAATTATTCATCGTTAATTATTTTCATATAATAAATAAGTGATTTACACTATAATATTCGTATATGTAGCGTAGCAATTGTTATATTTTTCTAAAATAAATAGACGGTGTTTGAATAAGTAGGTATTGTTTAAATGTGGCAGCCCTAGCCTTCTTACCCTTGTCTAGACGTTGTCGGCTTTTTCTTCGAGATCAAAGGCGTCAAACTACTGTATGTCTTTATATACTGTGCTACTACAGTGGCTTCACTTATAAGCTCTAGATGCCAAAAGTTAAAAAGTAGTCTAGGATGACTGTTAAATGGATATAATTAAAACTAAGCTTGTGAAAATAAACAGATAAACAATGCTAATATCAACATTATCTCAGCCGGAAGGGGCCTCCCCCAAAGTTTTCCACACGGACTGATTTTGTAACAATGGTACACTACGGCCGACGAATCTTCGCGGGTTTGAAGCTAGCCTTTGCGAATTACCACGCATGTATACTCGTGAAGAAAACTGTTATTGCCAGACTTTATATAATTTATATACAAGTAGTATTATTTTATGATGAATACACCTCACCTGACAATAGTAGCAGATATTGCGGAACACACAGCGGAAGATACACAATATTAAACTAAGGTCTACAAACAGTACTGGATACCATGGTATATCAACTAGGATACTGAAAACCGTGTCTGATAAAATATCAAATCCAATGAGCCACATAACTTTCGGTATTATGCAGGGAGTAGTTCCCACGGAATTAAAAAGGACTATAATAAAACGGCTCTTTTAGAAACATGATAAACATAGTATGACTCGTAACAGACCTTATAGCATTAATTCCAGTCATATCAAAAATATTTTGGAATGTTATCCATAAGCCTGTTGAACAATCGGAAACAAAAGAAACATACTTGAATGGTGCAGTATTTTTTTTTGAAAATTGCATTGACAAACATAGATTGAACGGATTTTTCTTTAGGTAGACACATCTTTTAAGCCGCAATTGAGAATGCGCGCGTGTTATATTCCAAGTAGGTATTTGGAACATGGCTCGCATGGTATGCACCCATGGGTGCATATGACCTCTATAGATCACTATCTAAAGATATATTTTTATATATCTGCATTATGATAAAAGTTTTATGACTAAAGTTGTAGGGAATTTAATTTGCAACAAAAATCTCGTTCACATATTCTTTGTGCGGTCAATAGTTTACCAAATAATCAAGAAAAACTATCTGCATCTGCACTCTTTCTAAGATGGCGGCCGAAGGACATGAGGTACATTCCCACAAATTTGAATCAAGCTTTACAATAGCCCTTCCCACTCATCTGTAAAATAAAATTGCATCGCCTGATAAATTCAACCCCAAATGTAACTTTTCAATGGGCTATAAATATTTTTGTCATCGTCTGTACTCAAGACAGACATAGTAAAACGAATAAGGTAACTGCACCAGTGATGGACGGTTTAAGGTCGATGAAGTACTTATAAAATTTCCAAAAAAAAAAGTTGCGGGCCGATTCTTGCAATAGCTGTAGATAAAGTTGGTTATGGTTTTTTAGCATCTAATAAGAGAATACTACATTCATTCTAGTAATTTCCATAAAAATAAAATTACGAATAAAATTGGCTTAAAATTATCCAGTAATGGACAAGTCATACACCAATGATTGACACCTAGTTATGGACAGTGTTCCGGTATTGGACACCTAGTGATAGACACTTGATAGATACAAATAAATAAAAATATTGTTTGTTTAGAAACAAATTTTATTTGCTATTACGTATTCTAAAATAAAAGTTCTTATTAATCATAAAATAAAGTACTGTAAGAAAGATCTTGTTTGTAGTACCTACACTAATGGAATGAACCAGTGATGGACACCCCAGTAATGAACACGTCTGTCCATTACTGGTAAAAAGCTTTATAAAGTCATGGAAAAAAGATATTTCATTGACTTCGAGAAATAAATCTAGAATCGACTAAAATCTTTAAAAAAATGCACTGCACTAGTAATCGACACAATGTCCATAACTAGGACATGCCATAATAACAGGTACTAGTCATGGACATAGCAAAAAAAAAACAAACCACGTTGTTGTTTGCAATACATTTAATTAAGATTGTTTGGAAAAGAGGTTAATTCAGCCACAAACTTATTATTTATTCATTATTACCTTAATTGACTTGTCAAAAAATACTCATCAGCAACATACCTCGCTATCAAACTCACTTAAAAAACGATATCACTGGTGACACGTGCTGTTTATCTTTCCACCAGTTTGAAACTGAACCACAGACATACATCAGCTGTCAATATTTTGACACTTTAATCCCTTTTCTCTGTGGTAAAATATTGCCAGGTAACAAAAGCGTTGTAGAATCCTTATTTTTTTAGGACTCAATCAATAATGTTCATAACTGGTACGCTGTCCATTACCGGTGCACTTACCTTACTAAGGTGTGACAGAGACACATTATATCGCACCGAAAACTTCAAAAATAAAGAAGGGATGTCTAATGTACGTGTTTGACGCTCAATTTAAGCGATTTTATTGATATCGATTAAAATTAATTAGAAAAATATATGCGTATTCAATTACATATGAAGATTTTAAATGTGTTCCAACTCTTTTCATTTATGTCATCGTTAATAGATAACCGTCCGTGTGGTGACGGAGTAAGAATACCGATAGTCACCACCCCATATCATCCCATGGGTGTCGTAAGAGCCGATAGAGGGAGCATATTATGCCTAGAACAGCACTGTAAGAGAAGGAAAACTTGATACAAACCCTATACCAACCCGTTTCGCCAGCGTGGTATAGTAGGCAAATTCCTCCTTTTAAAGGAGAGGCCTAGTCCAGCAGTGGATTGTTAAAGGCTGATGATGATGAACAGATAACTGATATAAGTAAATCTGATCTTTAAACCGAGAAAATAAATTTTATTAGATTTGTTTTTTTTTACTTAAAAACAAAATCTCACTATAATACTCGGTTTAATAAATCTATTTTATTTTATACCTTATAGTATTTTGATTATTATAACAAAAATCAATGAATTCAAAATTAATTATAAAACTAATCGATTACAATTTATATTTGAGTAAAGTATTAATTTGTATTTACATAAGGTGCATCACTGGCCTAGACAACCGCCCCGCGCAGCCCGCTTCATGACCCCGCGTATTTCCTAAAAAGGATTATTGCGCAGCCTTCTGTGCGAACTTCAGACTCGCCATCGTAAAACGGCTGTTTTGTAGACGAGTCGAAATTTTCAGTTTCATTAATTAGCCTTAGCGTAAAATATACAAGATAATGTAATATTCTTTTAGCAATAACTGATAACAACGTACACAAATATAATAAGAATACTGTTAATTGTTATAAATAGTTGTAGGTACGTAACAATACCTACACATAACATATCTTCACGCCTTTTATCCTCGAAGGGGTAGGCAGAGGTGTATTACACATATGAAAAGCGGCGGTAGCCCAGTGGTGTACGTAACGGACTGCCGAGACGATGGTCTCGGGTTCGATCCCCAGGTACCTCGGGCACACACCTCTGACCTTTCGAAGTTATGTGTCTATTAAAAATGTTAATTATCGCTCGCTTAATAATGTGCCCGGTAGATGGCAATAGGCTCGCCCCCTATTACATTGGGACCGAAACATATCTGGCGAAGTGTGGGTGTGTAATACACCTCTGCCTACCTACAGCATTCAGTAAATTTGTATTTTAAAGCTCCGGCAATAACTTTAGTCAAAGTTCGACCAAAATTGTCCAACTACTGCAATACTAATTATGCAAACAGCACAGGATAACGAATTAAAAACACTGTCTCTAAAAATATAGCTTCACAAATAATAATTTTAACATTTCATTGTCTTATTTGCGATTTAAATGAGACTTGTGAATGACAGGGTTGAATTTTTTAAGTCGATACCTATTTTCAATGTCGCCGAGACGGAAATAGTTGTATGGGAAGGCAGATAGGTGATAAGTTATTTAAGCTATGATAATAACCATGTGTCGAGTTTAATTTTTGTGCCATGTCTACAATAACAATTCTTTCCTGCTGAAAGTAAAAGCCACTAAAAAAACGAACGAATAACAGTTCAAAAGATTTTCTATTCTTATCATATAATATCGTTTATTCTGAAAGGTTATCTCATGTATAATAATTTCAATATCAAAGAAGAAGGAAAGCATTGGCACATGATTTAAAATATATTAAGACAAAAATTAATAAAAAATGTTCAATTAACCGAAACGCCTTATTAAACTTCAATGAGGAATTTGAGTGTTGAAGTACTAATAAAATGTATGAATGCTGTAGTTACTCATTTCAGCGTAGGTATTACAGATCAAGAAGTTTGATGGATGCAAGAAGTTTGATGGATGATTGCGAGATCATAACGAGACGGGGTCCGCCAACACAAACGGCGGGCCAATCCCGGGCGGGGTCGCGAGAAAGTATGCTAATCGCGAATCGCGTGACCCCGCCAACACACGGGACCCGTAGGGACACCGCGGTGGTTTTTAGTGGGTATGCCCCGAACGACTTTAGGGGAGAGCCTCCACATACCTCCTCCGCCAGTCCCAAGCCCAGCCGTTCTAATGGCTGGGTTGGCGGAGTTGAGATGACTCATAAGGAGAGTTTTACCACCGTAGTGAACAAAAAAAAAAAAAAACTTGATTTGACATTAAATACAGAGAAGATTTGAATTTTTCCCAGCGGAATCTGGATTCCAAAGTCATAAAATATGTATGTAGTCAATCGGTGCGATCTATTCTTGAACACGTGGTGTCTGGATAGCGACGCCTAATAATATGCGGAATCAATATATATCACTTATAAGATGCACGATAGATAGCTATTAGGATTAGTACGTGTAGGTTCATAATAATATAGTTGTTATTGATTTAGTTGCACACTGAGTTTTTTGATAAAAAAAATATTATAAGAGTACTATGAGAGGACTGAAAAAAGAAAATAGCTAAGTTTGTTTTATTTTTACAAGAACAACTCCCCCACTAGTTAATGAATCCTTTGATGGGAGAACCTTACATCCATTCAGTCAACGGACGGCAGGGGGCCAATTCTGCTATTTTTATATGACATTGATATTATATTTTGAATGGATTTAAAAGCGGTATTCTGATAACCTAATGTCATTATCGTAGAATTTAAAATTAACAGTTCGTCGATGACACATACGATCTCGTTACAATTTCATTCAAATATCAGATAATTTAGAAGAATACGCTTTCTGTGATGTAAGTATGACACTGACATGATATCGAGACTATATTTATTTAGCAGAATTGGGCCCCTGAAGATGGCACAAAGTGTTGTATCGTGGGGGGAAACTACATCATAATCGGCGCAATTCTAAACGATCAATTAACTTAAATTACAAAGCAATACGTCTAGTTGAGTATTAATAGTAAACCTTAAAGAATCACATGACACATGCTTGATAATCCCTACTACTATTATAAAAAAAGTAGCGACATTGCGAACTTAAATAAAGACCAAGTGAGGGTAGGTGCCGAAACCCGCACTTCCACAAGACGGCGCTGAACTCTCATCAGTCTCTCCGTGACCATGCTCTGTGCAAGACGAGCAAAACGTTGGAAACAAATAGGTATTTATACCTTAAATAAGTAAACTTTACGTGATTAAGACCAGCTAAATTTTTTTGCAAAATTAGAGTTTGCGTGTTCATTGTGGATATACCAACAGACTGCCATGCAGAGGGTATCGGGTTCGAATCCACGGCGCGCACCAATGACTTTTCGGAGTTATGTGCGTATTGAATTGTTAATTATCGCTTGTCCCGTGCCTCGGAGAGCACGTTAAGCCGTCGGTCCCGGTTGTCATGAAAATCTTTGACAGTCGTTACAGGGCGTCAGTACCTTCTAAATAAAACTGACACTAGTCTAAACCATGGAATATCGCTATCCCTTCGGGTTGCGGAGGTCAGACAGGCAGTCGCTCTGTGGAAAAGCTAATATTCAGCCAAATCCGGTTAGACTAGAAAGCGGACCCCAGATTGAAACTGGGATAACGCTAAGAGAAAGAAGAAGAGTTTGCGTGTTCATTGTGTTCGTTGGTTCTATGTTTTTAAAGTCCCCTGCGACACAGGATTTATTCCTAGAGCGCGCGTTGTTTTTGGCTACTAGCGTGATGTTATACTTATAAGTATATAGTCCATTTAACGTGTATAGGCTATAGCCTACACACGTTAAAGGGACTATCCAACACAAAAGAATTTTCAAATCTGAGATTAGCACGTTCAATTAAACAAACACTTCAAATTTATAATATTAGTAAAGATAGAGCCTTGCAGATGATTGAATCTTTCAACTTATAAAAGACGTAAAATATTCAAATGTAAAAGTTACTGAACATAATTTTATATAACACAATTCTCCAAGCATACTCTATACGAGAGCTACGGGAAAATCTGCAGCGAATACATCTAGCGGCGAAATTAATTACAAGGTTTTAACGCGCCTGACGGCTTGTCAATTTGTCTTCATCCATTCTCGTGTGTGTTTATGTTTGTATTATTTTTACCAGAAAACCGCAGGTAATGAATTATGATATTTATGTAGGTATGTAAGTATAAATATCATCTGATCCCTCAGGACTTCGTATTAACGTAATTAATACTTATAATCAATTGGCAAATGAGGAATAGTTGAAAGCGTCTTATTTTACCGCTGTTAGTACGTAACCTAGTCATCTTTTGTCCAATTACACTACTACTACTAATTTACCAAATACTAACATTGCTTAAACTATAGTGTATCTACATAAAAACTTTACAACATACCGTTTTGAATATACCTATCAAATTTGACAAATTATCGATGTGACCAATGTAATATTACTTGACCAATACCTAAGTATCAACCCTACGTAATATTACATTATTGTACTACGGTTTCCACAATTACAGCAACAGAAACAATTCCAACAAACTGTGAAAATAAAACTTAAATACACACGTAAACACTGTTATAATTCGACATGCGTACTGCGCATCTCTCAACCGCACACTCAGTATCGTCCTCCAAATAAATTAACATATCTCGAAAACGTTGTTACAGAAAATATACAACATAAAATGAGCTTTATATTTCAATTATTAACTGAAACAGAGACGTAGGAGATTACGATTGGCTCATACTGTCATTACCATTGCACATTGGATGGCCGCCACTGCCGCCGGGCGCAGAACAAATTTTAAATTTTTAATCGCCCTTTCGACGAACTTAATTTCAATTTAAATTCATATTAGCTCTTCGTATTGGACGCAGTTGCGATTCAAACCTAAAATATATTTTTGGGTGAATCAATTTATTAAGTTGCGTTGATTACGTTGTTGTTGTTGGTTGTTTAAAATTATTGAATACTTAATAAGTATAGCGTAATAATTATATGAATTAATTTATCTATGATTAATTTATCTATTATTATTTGTATGAGAATATATGCAGAAAACATTATTAATTGGCTGGTATCCTGAGCTACAGTTCGTTTTAAGAGTTTCTAAACCTTTAACAGCCACAAGTAGCTACTAATATTCTGAAGAATTAAATATACTCTTATGGCACAAATCAGCAAAGTGTGATCATCAAAGTTTCAATAAGTATGGTTTATCTTATTTGCTGCTTATTCTATACTAGAGGACGCCAGCAGCTACGCCTGTATTTTTTTTTAATTTACTTGTTTTGGCCGATCCCGTGGGAATTTCGGGAAATCCCTTCTTAGTGCACCCCTACGGTCCCCAAGGAACATACATGCCAAATTTCAGCTTCCTGCGTCCAATACTTTCGGCTGTAGCGTGTCTGTCAGTCAGTCACTAACGCAAGGATTTTATATATTAAGATTCTATACTTACTCATTTCTGAAGTCCATTATACACACTCAGATGAAGTTGATGTAGACATATTAAATTAGAATGAGAATTCGTAGAAATAGAGTAGGCACTAGAATAACATCCATTTACAAAGACTATTAACCAGCCAACTGAACACATAACCAGTAATATACAGGTTGGCGCAAAAGTAATGACCCTATAGAAATGCCTTATATTTTTTTCATATGACATCTCCTGTCATTATGATATTGAAAATTTTGTAGTAATCAAATGTAAAATTCACTATAAATAATCATGGACCGCTTTGCTCCCTAAGAACGTAGAATAATCGCGTCATAAACCTCAACCTTGAAGAGGAAAATTTTTCTTCAAAATTGATTATGAGCGACAAAGCGCATTTCCATCTCTCGGGGCATGTCAATAAGCAGAATACTCGCTTCTGGGCCACTGAAAATCCGCGCATTATTCAACAAACACCTTTAGGTACATCCACTAAAAGTAACTGTATGGTGTGACGTCCAGACTTCTTTCTTTGGGGTTATTTGAAATCTCGGTTGTATGTGAAGAAACCACAGACTCTCGCAGCTTTAAAAGAAAACATACACCAAGAAATAACAAACATATCGCAGGAAGTGTTACAGCTAGATATGGAAAATGACATAAATAGGGCTCAAATGTGCTTCAACTCTGGAGGTCAACATTTAATAGACATCATATTTAAATCAAAATGCAACTAAATTTCATGGCACAAATATATATATTTAAAAAACTAATTCTAGTTTTCTAATTTAGAAATGAAGTTGTAGCTGAACCATATAGGGTCATTACTTTTGCGCCGCCCAGTATTAACAGACCTGTAATTAAAATAGTGAATTAATAGCGCCGTACCGGAATGAAATTTCATGGAATATGCACGCCTGTATGTATATCCTTCCGCAAAGCGCAACTGCGGTTTAATATGGTCAACTGTGTGGCTACGTCTGACCACAGCAGCCGAACAGTCCAACGTACATTTAAAGAATAGGTAATGGCGATTTTAGATTAGGTGGTTGGGGCCGGAAGGCAACGGAGTCCTGCCGTATGACAGCCGGCAGGGTGTAGCACAGTAAAATGGTGTACCTACTTGAAATGTCCGTGTGGTGACGGATTAAGAATACGAAATGTCACCACCCCATATCATCCCATGGTCGTATTACGATTGTCGTAAGAGCCGACAGAGGGAGCATATAATGCAGAGAACAACATTATAAGAGAAGGAAAACTTGATACAAACCCTATACCAACCCGTTTGGCTAGCGTGGTATAGTAGGCTAATTTCCTCCTTTCAAAGGAGAGGCCTAGTCCAGTAGTGGGCTGTTAAAGGCTGATGATACTACTTGAAATGTTGTCTCATAAGTATGAAATAGATTAGAACTATAGGCCGTATATTTAAGCCATATATTAAGGTATTTACATGCATTTTAGTTTTACAAATTGGACAGAGATGGCTTGACATTTTGGACAAGATGAGACACATGAGAACATCTCTATTTATGACCACAATAAATAGTAATTTTGTGAAAACGAGCTTTTACACGTTTTTTTTAGTGTATTGTTTAAATTAATTGACATATAGTAGGGTAAATACAATGCTTTGATCTGAATTTTCAAAATATTTTAATAACACAATATAGACAGTATACTTATTCACCTAAAATTATTTCAAACAGTGTGCGATGATATACGACTCTATTTTCATTAAAAGTTACTTAGATAGTAAATCAGAAAAAACTATTTACTAGTGCAGAAAAAGACTGCACGGTAGGTAAGTGAGCTTGTGTGCGTTCGGTACCTGCAATACGAGCTCGCGGCGATCAGCTGAGCGACGGCGGCGGTCAATACACGCGGTCAATACACTGAGCTGATTTTTGAAATGCATGATAAGGAAAAAATAATTTTTAAGTTTTACCGCTTGGCCACGGGGACCGGCGACGCGACCTGCGACAAGCGATTTCGATGTACATGGCGCGTTTACTGTGAGGCGACATCGGTCGCCGCGGCGTAGTTAAGCGCGCCATGTACATCGAAATCGCTTGTCGCAGGTCGCGTCGCCAATCCCCGTGGCCGGGCCGTTAGTGAGTAAAACTCGTTGGTCTCGCGGCACAAATGTGCGCGTGGGATTGGGAGGTCTCGGGTTCGATTCCCGGATCGGGCAAAGTGTTATTGGGTTTTTGTCTGTCTGGTAATGAGCCCGGTACGGCAATAGGCTTGCCCCCTATTACGTGGGACCTAAAAAACAAATTCATGGCGAAATGTGGGTGTAATATTACACCTCTGCCTACCCCTTCGGGGATACAGGCGTGAGTCTATAAATAAATAAAATAAAATAATGAGTAATTTTTTCATGTACGTATATTTGTAAACTGTTATATGTAGTAGTCCTTTTTAGGGTTCCGTACCTAAAAGGTAAAAAACGGAACCCTATTACTAAGCCTGTCTAGAGTTTGAGCTAAGATCGGGAAGGTTTACAGAGATCAGTGGAAGCAATTAATTCATCCAGTCTTAGCCCAGGGCAAAGGTCTAACATATGGACCAAGTTTCTTGGCGCTAAGAATTAAACAATGTACAATTACCTGAGATTTTAATTGGGTCGGTCCTGCAACTAAGTTAGACTAGCACACGACTAAATTGGCCAATATAGTGAATGTTATATCTAATACTTAGCTCAGGCTGCAAACGCGACGTTTTAAGACACGATGACACGTGGACGTTGCTACCGGCTTCAACAACTTTCGCAACTATTCAATATTCACAACTTTATTCTTTATCACAATTTACCGTTGCCAGCACTAGATCAGGCGGCATTCAAGACGGTTTACAGCACGAATTCACTTCGACACCACTATGACTCGCGGAGCACCCATGTGCTTTCAAGTGGCGATAATTCAAGATACGGCTTGGTCAACTTTTTATACCGGGTTTTTCACTGACCGCGGGAAAGCAACAAACGTTTCGCGAAGCTACTAGGATGTGCTTTTCAAAAGGCGATCAATTTATTTCAATTAGATACAAGGCACGCGAGAGAGCAAACGGCGTCTAGCCCAAAACCCAAAACGTCTTTTCCCGGAAGGGGAAGTTGACAGTTCAGTGTGACCATTGTCAGAAATTTTCAATAGACTAAACAAAATGTTACTTAATCGATATAATCGATTTGACTTATAATAAAAACTAATTCTATTTCAAACAAAGCCTCCGCTGTCTGTCTGTCTGTCTGTCTGTCCGTCTGTCCATCTGTCTGTCACCAGGCTGTATCTCATAAACCATGATAGGTAGAAAGCTGAATTTTTCACAAATTATGTATTTCCGTTCCCGCTATAACAACAAATACTAAAAATAAAAAAAATGAAAATATTAAGGGGGGGTCCCATACAAAAAACGTGTTTTTTTCTTATTTTTTGCTCAAAATTACTAACAGGTAGACGCTTTAAATTTTCACAGAATATGTAGTTGTATATTACCTTTCAAAATAAATAATTAAATTTAAAAAAAGTAAATAATAATAGGGAAGCTCCCATACAACAAACGTTATTTTTAAGAAATTTGTTACTCGATCTTAATAAACAGGTAGAAACTTATAAAGTATTTAAGTATACATACAACGAACGTGATTTTCTTTTATAGATGATGGTACGGAACCCTTCGTGCGCGAGTCCGACTCGCACTTGCCCAATTTTTTTTAGGATGTCTCCAATCTGTTCAAAGAACGTCCGCCTAGGTCTTACCCTTCGTTCTGTCCCATTCACACTTGCCTTATATATCTTCTTTGTCAGTTTTTCGTCATCCATCCTCTCCATGTGCCCAAACCATCTTAACATGCCTTTCTCGATGCTTGACACTACATCTTCTTTTACCCCACACCACTCTCTTATCATAAAGGACAGGTCAGAAGTACCCTAAACAGAAACTTGATGGGAGTGATGACAGAGTGACAATGAAGCAAGAGAGGTATGTCAGGATCGTTGCAAATGGCGTTAAGTAGTCTCTGCCTACCTCTCCGGGAAACAGGCGTGAGTCTATGTCTGTATGTATGTTATAGTAGTAAGTATATTCACCACGGAAAATATTTTTCAAATGTTATTTTTAAAGTAGGCAGTCAAATTGACCGTTTTTGTTTTTCATACTAAAGCGAGCATTGCTGCGCACGAGCCGGCCTGCGTACCGATGAAAAACATATCAAATAATATTAAGAATAGCGGTCGCATCTGTACCGGGCACCGTCAACCACTTAAATTCTCGGTAAGTTGGCAACTCGACGCTATGATTGCATTAAAGCACTTACGAACTTTATCCATTTCGTCTGTTGACACTTCCGCTGTAGGTTTCGCTAAAATTTAATTTTCCAAATTCCATTTTATTATAACCACATTGTCCTCGTATCGTAGTTTGTTTGGTCAGTTATTTTAAATAGATATACAACCGAATGTTGAATGTTTGTTGTTTTAAAAACATATTTGCATAGTTATAATAAATTCTGTTGGAAAACGACGTGATAGAAGGCAATTTTCACAGCACGGTGTATTTTACGTTTTATTTTGGCCCTCAGTATCAAAATATATACGATATGAGCGTATTCGTCTGTTTGAGCGCATACTACTTGTTCTTTATACAAACAAACTTTGTGCCCTTAATGTACCCCTTCGAGAAGACATTTTGAAAAGGACCATCTTTAGACTGTGGAAAAGTTTTATCTTAAAAGATCTTGAACATTTGTGTAAAATATTAAAGACGGTGACTTTGAATGTAAGGTTTTTACAAATATGGGAAGAGTTCGGTTTTAAAAAGCATTTCCTTGTAATGTAATGTTCCTATGATTGCTTGAAGCTGCGTTCGAAATAATACGGCGAGTAGGTACGCCTTTGCCTGTCAAGTTTGTGGCTGTCTTGTATTCTCTGCCGAAATTATGCGTGTGTGAAATTTCAGATTACATGTTTTGTTTTTTGCTTGATGAGATATTACACTTAAGGCCCAATTCTCGTATTTTATATTATACTAGAGGACGCCAGCAGCTACGCCTGCATTTTTTTTAAATTTACCCGTTTTGGCCGATCCCGTGGGAATTTCGGGAAATCCTTTCTTAGTGCACCCCTACGGTCCCCAAGGAACATACATACCAAATTTCAGCTTCTTGCGCCCAATAGTTTCGGCTGTAGCGTGTCTGTCAGTCAGTCAGTAAGGCAAGGATTTTATATATTAAGATTTAAAATTATATTTTGAACGAAATCTTATACTAATATATAAAGCTGAAGAGTTTGTTTGTTTGTTTCGCTAAACGCGCTAATCTCAGGAACTACTGGTCCGATTTGAAAAATTCTTTCAGTGTTAGGTAGCCCATTTGTCAAGGAAGGCTATAGGCTATATAACATCGCGCTTTGAGTGACGGGACCGGAGCAGTAGCATTAAATAACGCGGGTGTAACCGCGGGCATCTCTAGTGACATTATATTTTGAATTGACTAAGAATCAGTATTCTGCTAACCTAATGTCATTATCGTTTATTTTGAAATAAACCTTATACTATATAATTATCATAATAGACGGAGGGATCCGATCGCAAGACCGTCACTAAAAGGTCTGACATAGGTGGCCACCCATTACCCGTCAAAATTTAATAGAACTTCATTTGAAAGTTTGAGACTTCGTTCATAGACATTTTGATTTATTCGTAAAAGATTGTGACGCATAAACATAGGGATAACTTTATCGATACTTTTATTTTACAGACTAGCTTCGGCCCCCGTATTCGCCGATGTGGGTCACAGTTACTTATTGCAAAAAAGGTAGCCTTTGCGCTATTGTTATGTATAAGCTATGCTGCAATATTTCTTTAAAATATAAGTATACTTGAAAATAATTATATGTATATCTCAACAAAATTGTTTTCATCGATCATCACAAACTTTCGTGTTAATAAAAGTTCAAATAAAACCATCTGCTGCTAACAACCAAGTTTAAAGCTTGTGTAATTAAATGCAAGAGTTCACATAGGACGATACGATTAACTACACATGACTACTTTTTTGCAGTCGCGACAGATTGCCGGATTTATAGGAAGGGCTAGTACGCCAATCTTAAAACGATAAATTATCATGATGCTAATCGTTTGAGTTATAATCATGATTATACAGGGTGTTTCAGAACCCCCCGTCCGATCAATGAAGGGGTTGTAGGGTAAAGTAAAATGATGAGGGATTTGTCATTAATTCACGGAAATTCGAGATAAAATTTTCCCTGGTAAATTTAATTAACTTTAAATAATATCATATCAGATTACCCATGGCCACACTGAAGAATCATAAATCGTAATAACTAGGTATCTACCTAAAGTTCATAAAAGGTCGTTGAGTGCATCGGCCGCCGCTGGCGGCCGCGTGTAATTACCTAATCCTTTGACAAAAGCCGAACGTCAACTTTACACGTGCCATAATTTTAGTTAGGTAGGTATACCCATTTTATTTATGAGTTTGTTGCTACAGCTGGTTCATTGCATGATTAGGTAAAACGGAAGGTATTGTTTACGTTGTTTGTTTGTTTCGTAAGAGTGCGTAGCCAACTTTGGTGTCCGTGTATTCAGACATTTCTGATCACCCGAAGGCCCACGACATGGCCTTACGATTATTAGATTCAGTTTTACTTGCCTTCTGAGTACGTGGGCACCCATCCAAGTGATGACCTGTGCAACCGTTGCTTAACTTTGCCAAACTATTACGATCCAAAAGCTTAGTCATAGTATTTACGGTATTTACCAATTTTTTCAAACTTAGGCAGGTTACCTTTAATTCCGAAAAACATCAACTTGTAAGCTGCGTACGACGATCATACTCCACATGTCGACCGTAAAGGTTAAGACACTTACGGTACCTTTTCATCAAAGGTACCTATTTGAAAGCACACTAACTAGCACACTGTAGTTCACGAGGTGGTGAAGCCGTTGAACAACGCGCTCCCAAGGCACTGGCAGACCTGGTGGTCCAGTGAACTGTTCCTCCTTATCACTACGTGCACCTGCATGAATTGCATTCACTCCTACCTAAACACATCGAAATGTTAAAGTATTCAGAGTTTGAATACGATCGACGACGTAACCATTTCACAACGTAAGTTAATGCGAGCCACTCACGAATTCCGCCGTCCGTCTACATACTTATACTTATATAAGTTAATAATACGACCGCAATTAGAGTATGCAGTACCTATTTGGAATCCACATTATGCAAAATATAATGATGCCATTGAAATGGTCCAACGTAAGTATCTGCGCGCTATGCAGTATAGATGTTTCCGTAAAAAAATATCATACAAACAACTCCTTAAGAAATATAACATGTTAAGTCTACAGTCTAGACGTGTTCTTCTTGACACCATGACTCTTTTCAGTGTATGCCGCAACTAATTTGATTGTCCTGACTTAGTGAATCGCTTGTGTTACCTGGTTCCTCGAACGATGCATGGGCGAGAGGTGCGATCCAGACATCTATTTGCTACTAGACTTTGTAAAACGAATGCTGGCGTACGCTCACCTCTGCAACGTTTAGTCGACACATATAATAAATATTTTAGTGCAATCGATATATTATGTCTCAGTAAGTTTACTTTTAAAAAATATATAATTACAATCCTAAAAGATCGGTAGCAGGCTATACAGGTTTAATATTAATATCAACGCAGTGGCATCTTTTTATTGTTATTAATATATCATAATTTTGTTCAAATACCTTTTTTCTTCAAAAATATACATATTTACTGCGTTGAGTACAGCTCATGTCTGCTAACAGAAGTATAACTTTTAATTAGTAATTTGTGGAAAATGTAGTAGGTAGTATATTAGTTAAGCTTAGTAATAAGGATTTATTGTGTATACATAATGTACTACTGTTTGTTTTCCCAAAGTTAAATAAATAAATAAAATAAATAAGTTATTCCGGAAGTCCGAACGAAACTAATCCTAGGGCAAGACTGAGTGATCAGTAGGTAAATTGAAGTCGTAAAAACTAGCCAGCTAGGGATGTAACCAATGATATTTATTGGAGTTCTGTTTTTATCGATATGTTATTATTGTCCCCGTATGAGATGGGCACGTATCCAACGCAAAATTGTTGTTTCTTTTTAAATTATTGTTATAACATAAAAATGATGTAACTTTTTTATTTGATTTAGGTTACCAAAATTAGTAGATCATAGTCTTTTGTCTATGATCGACTAAGTTCTGTAACACAAAAGTATTATTTATGTCTTGTTTACGTAATGTGTCGATATCGTAATATCATTAATGTAATAATTCTTTGAAAAATGAATGTTGTGTCACATTTCATGTTAAAATTTATTAAATCGATATTAGCTGCTATCGAACGTAAACATCTCTACCGCGTTTCGGTATTGTGTCGAGCGGCTTTTTATTAGAATCATAAAGGATACCGCCGCTGTGTGGAGTGTTGCTAGTTTAGGGAATTTTCCCTAATTTCGGGGTAATGTTTCTCGTTAATACTATACTAAGGAAATAAATTGTGAGGTTTTATGAAGACCTAGATTTTTTTTATTATTTTTCCTAGTATGCCTTACAAGTCAGTAATATGTGGTTTCGGGATCAGACAGGGGGTTATGAAACACACTGTATAATCGTAGCCATGACGATAAACCTGTCGTCATGCAAATGACAAGTAGACTGCTGTAAACCCTTAAAATATTTTGTTAATACTAAAAACTGTAGTCAAATGATACCGAAAGTCAATTTTGATCAAAATGGATAAGGATCAATATTATGCTTATAAAAACCCCTTAACAAATTATGCAATACTAGGGGATACCCGCAGCTACGCTCGCACATATTTTTTTTACGTTGTTTTTTCCTGATTCTGTGGTAATTTTGAGAAATTTTTTAGTGCACCCTTACGCTACCCAATAGTAATATTCAATCAGAATTATTTGTGACCGGAAACTAGTTTATGTTGTCTTTGTATTGTTATGTTGTTCGTTTTAGTTTGTGTTGTAGTATGTTGTTAGATTTATCAACATTCAATTGATATTCATTCTGAGTAAACCAAATCTAAGGATTTATTGCAAACGTTATCGATATTTTATCGAAATTCATTTTGAGTAAGCATATCACTAGTCTAGTAAAAATTGAAATGACAACCTACGAAGATTCGAAATGACATTTGTATATTTATCTTTCTCTTACATGAAAAAAGAAATCATAAGTCAAAGTAAAGTACATAATTATATTGGGTAAGGCAAGGAGCAAGTATATTCTTGCTCCTTGCCTTTCACTGCAATTGCATGAAGTCGACATCGTAGGACGTTAAAAGTTTTCATTGCGTTACCAAAGAAGTGTTACGAGGTGGCGAGCTTGGCCGCTATCTCTCACACCCTGTAGAAACACCCAAGTACATTCTCTCTCACACCCTGTAGAAAACACCCAAGTACATTCTAACTTTTCACCATATTCTTAACGTGGGAACAAACTTGAAGTAACAACATAGAATAAGTAATATAAAAGGATTGCTGCAGAAGCATTTGAATTGTTATTTTCGCTAGTTATAAGTTTATATTCCGTGTTTTTGATATTTTTATAGCAAAAATTGCAGTGTCTAGATGATAATAATCACGCATCTTGATGCCATACATATAATTTATGAAGCTGTATTGTTGAACGTGTACTTAATATTGCACATCGAATATAAACTACTGATAACGGATTGTTCTTTGTCTCCTGGGCACGGTTCCCTTTCCATAGTGAAAACTGGTTCTTGCCCAGCAGTGGGACAGTTTAAATACAGAACAGCGGTTCAATTATTGCAGTTGAATGACAACGATTGCTGAACATAAGGCTCTCTCTCCGTCCGCATCCAACCGTTTTCCGCAATCCTAACCGACTGACGACATTTTGGTTCGCATTTTAATCCTGCATATAAATGGCTATAAATAATTATCTATATATATGAAATTCTCGTGTCACAGTGTTAGTTAAAATACTCCTCCGAAACGGCTGGACCGATTTGTATGAAATTTTGCATGTATATTCGGTAGGCCTGAGAATCGGTCGTAATCTATTTTTCGAACACCTAAATCATAAGGGTGGCCAGCCCAAAAAAAATTATTTTATTTTTTGGAAATTTTTTTTATTTTATTATTATGTGGCATTAAAAATACATACAACTATCAATTTTCAGCCTTTTAGCATCAACCCCTATATTTTAATAGCAATATTAGTAATTTATTCATATCACTAGATCAATAATTCTGTTGTCCACGCCACGCACATACCGGAGTCAAAAGAATCGTTTCTCAGTGTTAGTTACAATACTCCTCCGAAACGGCTGGACCGAGTTGTATGAAATTTTAAATGTATATTCTTTAGGTATGAGAATCGGGTGCAATTTAGATTTTAAATCCCTAAATAATAAGGAAGGGCCAACCCAAACATATATTTTTGAAGTTATAGGTACTTCTTTAGGCGTGTTATAAACTAATGATGAGAGTCACATTTTACGATGCGCATGTGTGACACAAGATTATCACGGGAGAAATTTTTAGTATCTACATTCACAACACGTGTTTCAGTTTCGTACAAGTGCGAATTATAAATGTGACGATAAATTATATGCAGTATTGATTTAAACTGAATATTTTGATTAATATTATTACTATGCGTAAATATAAGTGAAAAATTGTGCTTATATACTTTTTCAAGTGCTCCAATATAATTGAGGTTAACTATCCGTATGGATTTTTTATTGATATAAATTAAAATAATATTATTTAATATAATTAATACTACGTATTATTAAATTATTAATGTTAATTATTTATTATTGGTTATTTATTATCTAAGTACAAAATATGGCTATAAGAGTGTTTAATAAACTTCCTGAAAGAATTAAAAAGCAGCCGTTGAAATGTTTTAAATCACAAGTGTTTGATTGGCTTGCAGACGAGTGTTTTTATTCTGTGGAGGGGTTTCTAAGTTATGGAACTCGGTGACATGGGTACAATTATTTATCCAAAATGTATGAATTTAATTAACTAGTTATAAGTGTTGACTAATGTTATAATTGACATAAATTTAATGTAATAGCGATTATAGATTTGTTTTGCTACCGAGAATAATAATTTTCTAGATTCTATGTATGTACCTACTTACCTACCTTTAATTGAAATTTACACGCCGAGATTTCGGCAGAATATGTTGCTACTTCTGACATTACACCATCTATTATGTATACACATATTCAGTAAATAAACCATTTCATTTCATTTCATTCCATTTCATTTCATAAAGAAATAATTAAAAAAAGTGATACAAATTAAAAACCAGCATCAAATTATAATATTAATTTTTAATATTTATTATTTAGTATGAAATTGAAGAAATAATAAATATTTATAAAAATAAATGAACAAATAAAATGATTGTTTTTGATAAAAATAAAAAAGTGAATATTATTTTTAATGATGCCAAAGAAGTGTAACTTCTCACGCGCGTACACGTATTTTAATAAATTAATTTTTTCGACATTTTATTTATTTCTCTTTCTTTATGATATTGCATTGAAAATACAAACAACTCTTAATTTTCACCCTTTTAACACCAATCCCTATTTTTAATAGCCATCTTAGTAAGTTAATCATATCACTAGATCAGTCATACGCGCTAGACGCATACTGCAGTCAAAAAATCATTTCACAGCGTTAGGGAAACAATTCAGCAATTTCACAATGATATAATACTCCTCCGAAACCGTTGTACCGATTTGTATGAAATTTTATATATATTTGGTAGATCTGAAAATAGGTCGTAATCTAATTCTCAAACCCCTAAGCCATAAGGATGGTCAAACCCAAACATTTTTTTTTGTTTTTTCGGCTTAATTTTTATTTACATTTCTTTATGATGTGGAATTAATAATACGAACAACCCTAAATTTTCTCCCTTTTAACACTCACCCCTATTTTTAATAGCCGTATTAGTAGTTGAATCATATCACTAGATCAGTTGTCCACGACAGGTGCAAACTGGATTAAAAAAATAGTTTCACAGTGTTAGTCACAATACTCATTTGAAACGGCTGGACCGATTTGCATGAAATTTTATATGTATATTCTTTAAGTTTGAATATACATCTTAATCTATTTTTCAAATCCATAAGTCATAAGGGTGGTCTGGTTTTTGATTTTTTATTCAATTTCTTAAGCCCTGATGGATGGATGGATGGAAAAAAACGGAATGAGAAAAAGACCTTATAAAGGCGATACGGAGTTCGCCGGGTCGTAGTTTATTTATAAAATTGACTTTACAAATTTTGCAAAAATTATATTCTACTGTAATCAGAAGAGTGCAGCTCGGCTGCATACCTTTGGGAAGTGACGAGATATCTTCGAGTCATCTTTGCCACAATGCCTAAATGCATCCTGCCAGTCTTAACGGAGCTGAGACGTGGAACATGACGGTGAAGCAAGCCTACCGACTACATACCACACATAGAGCTATGATCTTGCTGAGGGATAAAGTCCGTAACGAGATTATCCGGCAGACCAAAGTTACTGACATAATTCTGAGGTGTAGCAAACTGAAGTGCTAGTGGGCTGGCACTTCTGTTGCGGGAACGATGGGCAGGAGAGTATGCAGGATCTCGAATGAAGGCCACATCTCGGCAAGCGTAGTGTTGGACGCCTCTCCCTAGATGGACCGACAACTTGAGTGGAAGTGGCTGTATGGCCAGAGGGGAGATCGGAGATCCACGGGATATTAGATCTTGTGGGGTCTTCTCACTCTGGGGGAGGCCTACGGCTATCATTTGACTGCAACGGTCTGATGTGATGTGACAGAGACAAGAACATTTGCCAAAATCCACACTTAGGGCTCATTCAGACAGAGAGCGGTCACGCGGTCAAGCGTTCAAGTGGTCAGTTTTGCGTTCTTAGTGTTATATTACGTTACATAGACCGCGTGACCGCTCTCTGTCTGATAGGACCTATGTAACGTAATATAACACAAAGGACGCAAAACAGACCGCTTGAACGCTTGACCGCGTGACCGCTCTCTGTCTGAATGAGCCCTAAGGGTTAATATTCGGTCATTTCTCGAAAGTTAACTTGTAACCAATCATTCGGTTGTCTATCCGTAACTAAGCTGCACCAACTCATTGCATATTCACAGACAATCGGATACACAAACGCGAGAATTAACCGACCATTTATAACTGGAGCTACGGGGAAATTTTGAAGCGGTCCGCTGGATATTTTAGTTGGCCAGCGAATACCGTGCATATCGCGATACTGACCCAAATGCTATCTGGATACGTGAATAATACGATTGGCGATATTATTTATTCAACTGAAGGTCGGACGTGTATCATTACGGTAGAGCGGCGCTGCGGTATGAACATTAGCTTAAATAATTGAAACGGCGAATTGAGCGATGGGTGAGCCCGCCTGATGGAATTTCATTTGAATTCTGTTTTCATGTTTATTCGTACGGCTTAAAAAGTATCTAAAACATCGTTTTAGAAATACAGGTGTATTTTGCTCGAATTTTCACGATGGTCACGCTTTGAAAGGGCGCTCTACGAAGCGTTAGGTCACGGAGGGTTGTGGTCCGTGGTGTGAAATATCACGGATCACCGATGATGACGCGGGATATAACGGTTGCCCGTTAGGTATAGATGATAGTATTAACGTTTTAAGCGTTGATATAATAGGGGTTAAGTATGAAATTGCCGTTTTATTGTAATAGGTACTTTGAATTGACATAGAATTTTCATGGTTTGAGGTTTTTGAATGAAACTTTTTTCACATGGTTTCTATGTGTGAAACATTTGAATATCGACTTTCAATTGTTTTTGTTACTCATCTTAGACAAGAAAGATGGATACTACGAAAATTCGAGTGATGTTTGAATACGAGGTCCGACGCGGAAGTAACGCGGCAGAAACAGCCCGCAATATCAATGTTGCGTTTGGAGAGGGGTCTGCTAATGAACCCACCGTGCGATTTTGGTTTAAACGTTTTCGTGGTGGAAACTTCGACTTGAAGAACGAGCCACGAGGAAGACCGCCCACACAGGTGAATAACGATAAATTAAGAGAGATGGTGGGAACCGATCCTGGTCAAACTACCCAGGAATTAGCGGCATGGTTCAATGTTACCTTACCCACAATATTGACTCATTTGCGTCAAATCAATAAAATAAAAAAATACGAAAAATGGGTGCCTCATGATTTGACTAATCTGCAGAAAGAAATGCGTCTTGAAATGTGACATGTGATGAAAAGTGGATTCTTAATGATAACCGTAAAAAAAAAATGCAACGGCTGACCCTAGTTCAACCGCCACAACAGTATCCTTAAGCAAAGCTTACCAATAAAATGATAATGCTAACTGTTTGGTGGTCTCAGCATGGTGTTATTCACTAGAGTTCTCTCCGATCTGGTCAAGCAATAACGGCAGATGTCTATTGTACCGAACTCCGAACAATGTTGGCAAAACTAGCAGTAAAATAGCCCCAACCCATGAATCGATCTTCACCATTATTACTCCATGAAAACGCGAGACCTCATATAGCACGAGAAACCGTTTTGACCCTTCAGGAACTGCAGCTAGAAACCATTCGTCATCCTCCGTATTAGCCAGACCTTGCTCCAACGGACTACCATTTATTTCGTGATTTGGATAATGTAGGTGACAAGAAGTTTTCTTTCCAGGAGGCAGTACAAAATGCTTTCACACAGTTTGTGCAGTCTAGATCCTCAGAGTTCTATCGCAATAAGCATATATGACCTTATTATTAGATGGCAGCAATGTATAGATAATAATGGTAACTCATCATTGTCTTGCCCTGGTCCCAATTTATTTGGGGTCGGCGCAGTATGTCCTTCACTTCCATATTTCTCTGTCACCAGTCATCCAATCGTTTACCCCATTCTCTTTCATATCCATCCTCACACAGTCCATCCATCTTTTCCTTGGCCGTCCTCTTCCTTTTCGTCTTTCTACATGCATATTCATCACTGTTTCACCTACATACATCTCATCTCTCCGCATAACATGTCCATACCAAGCCAATCGACTACCTTTTACCTTTTCATCTATGGGCGCCACTTTCATACTACCTCTAACGTAATCATTCCTAATTCTGTCCATTCTTGTCACTCCACACATCCATCGTAACATTCTCATCTCTGCCACATGCAATCGTTTCTCATCCATCTTCTTTGTAGCCCAACACTCAGCTCCATACAGTACGAGAGGCCTTATAACCGACTTATACATGCGGCCCTTTAATTTCACAGGCATTTTGTGACCGCATATTGTACCTGAGACCTGCCGCCATTTCAACCATCCTGCGTTGATTCTTTGCCTAACATCCCAATCAATTTCGCCGTCATCTTGCAGGAGTGAACCTAGGTAGCGGAAATCGGAGCATACTGGTAGAGGTGTACCGCTGAGTGTAACCAGTATAGGACTGGAGTGACCGCCAAAGTCACAGAACATATACTCCGTTTTGGTTCTGCTTATTCTCAGGCCTACATTCTCCAATCTAACTATTTTGATTAAATAAATATGTTAAAAATTAAAAAATAAACAATTTTGATTTTCAGTACAAATCGGCAATTTCATACTTTAAGCCCTAATATTATATTTTCAATAGAATAAGCTGTCATAGCATAGTGGACGGACCAACGGACTGCTACGCATTGGGTCTCGGGTTCAAATCCACAGCTCGCACCAATTAATTTTCGAAGTTACGTGCAAATTAAATTGTTAATTGTCGCTTGCTAAGAGATGAAGGAAAACATCACGAGAAAACCACCATGTCTGAGAATTCTCCAATATGTCTTCGAAAGACATGTGAAGTCGGTCTAACCGCGCTTGGTCAGCGTGATAGACTATTAATGGCCTGGTCCATCTCATAATAAGAAGAAATATGTGCCCAACAGCCGGAAAGACAATAAACAAGGTTTATGATGGATTTTCAGTAGATAGAGAACCACATAAAAACATTACTATGCAAAAATAAAAGGGTTTCATACCATGAAAGCAAAACCTACGATAATGTCCATGCTTTTTCAGCCTTTCACAGTCCACTGCTGGACTTAAGCCGGACGCGGCTAAGTTGTTTACATAATTTAGATAATAATCATTAGTGAGTAATCATTATTAAATGACAACTTTACATTCCGCTAAGACAATATCACGTTACAGTTGTGACAATGTCATTTCAGAGCACTCTGAAATGACATTGTCACAACTGTAACGCGGTATTGTCCTAGCGGAATGTAAAGTTTGTGCTGAAGTTGTTTTTTACATATTCTGTTAGGCCGATATATTTTGAAAGAAATAAACTTAACCAAGATCTTCGATTTATTTAAATTTCTTTGAAACATTTAAATGCTTTTCGGGATAAAGCATCGTATACTCTGACTATCCGTTACAGTTAGTACTAATGAGTACAACATAATTCCGCTTGAGCACCGCGCTAACCCAGCACATCAACTTGACTGCAGAGTTAGACAAATCGCCGAAACGTACGTCCAGTTTATTACACCGTTTTACTTATTCATCAGCTATGCAAATGAAAAGCAAATAAAGAGAGAAATGACCATCCCTGTGAAACGTACGCGTTGGTTTTATCTCGAAAACGATCAAACATTACGATCCCATTTTGCACGACGCATTTCCATATGCGCTATAAATAATGCCGTTTTACCTTCCATTCAAATAAAGGGGTTCCGTGGAAACGTTATTTTTTCACCCAAAATTGCTGGATGCGGTACGTTTTTGTAATACTTATCTACCTTTTCGGCAAAGATTATTAGCCCTGAGTTCATGAATAAGCTTTTAGTCGACCGCTAATATACAATACTGATATCAAATTATTAGAATATTTTATTACCAAAGCTCCGTAATACTGTTGTGGTATATGATGTGATTGAAATATTTTATGGAGGGTTGCTCGGCAAATGAAATAAGAGTTTTATCGGAAACAAGCACCATTTATATTGGCTGTTTTAAAAGCTTATAGATAATTACTGTCGAGGTCTAGATATTTTAAGGTAGGCAGCACACTGGTAGTATTTTGTATTAGGTTCACATAATTCTTTTTATGGATTTAACGTCGTGACCGTCGCTTTTTTTGCACCTTCAATACTGCTGAAGCGTGGGAATATCGCGTTTGATGGGATAAAGAACCGTGGACTTGTGCAGATACAGGCAAAAAGACATCAACGTTTCTAACGGGAACTATGTCTTACTGTCAGTAATAAAGGAATTAGGACGCTAGACAAGGCTTTCTCCTTGCTTTCTTCTTAATTTATTTTTCATCCAGGCAGACGTAAAAAGGAAAGAAGGAGGAAGGCGGCAAGAATGAAACATAGCGCTACTATACATAAAATATTGTCAGTTTACTGTCTCAAATGAGCTGATACGTTGATTTCAAATAGCTTTATTAGCTTGACTATCGCTTTACCAACCCTACAGAAAATGAAAAGAAGGAATTCGACGTTCGTTCTCTCCTGCCCGTCCCTTACAAGAAATAAAGAAGAAGGCATAGGCCTCTGGCATCCTCACATACTTACCACGGGTCAGGCTCATGCCATAGACCGCGGCTCTCCACCACTGTGTTAAGTGATTGAATGTGAGTGATAGTATATTGCCACCACCTCCTTTTGGCAAATACCCTTTTTATCCAAAATGATGGGACAGTTATCTTCGAATCGATCGAATTCTCTCATAGTAAATAATCCATTTAGGTATTGCGGCAGTAAATTTTATTTATTTCAACTCTTTTGGATACCAATTTATTCAGAATAAATCGCGAACGACTGGCAAAGATGTTGTATTTGAGGTCTGTGATGTCGCTCAGGGGGCCAATTCTCCTATATTTAAATGACATTGATCTTATATTTTAAACTAGCTGACCCAGCGAACTCCGTATCGCCTTTTTAAGAGTTTTAATTTAATTCCCTTTTTTCCAAGCCCCTTTTCCAAAGTAACTATTGACTTAGCGCTTAATCTCTTATCATTCCAGGGTCTATAAATGACGCAAAAACAAACATAGATTTTTATATAATAAAAAAAAATCCCATCCGCCATCTTTGATCACGAAATTGATAGTGTTTTTGAATTCTCCATTCCTTAAAATATCGGAGACGATACCCATATCGACTTAAAAAACATCCCGTCCGCCATCTTTGATTTCCTATCCGCCATCTTTGATCACGAAATAGATGTTGTATTTGGATTCACCATCCCTTAAATCATGCGAGACGATACCCATATTGATTTTTTAATTTTTTCCCATCCACCATCTTTGATTTCCCATCCGCCATCTTGAATCACGAAATAGATGTTGTATTTGGATTCCCCATCCCTTCAAACATCGGAGACGATACCAATATTGATTTAAAAAAATCCCATCCGCCATCTTTGATCACGAAATAGATGATGTTTTTGTATTCCCCATTCCTTAAAATATCGGAGACGATACCCATATCGACTTTAGAAAAAATCCCGTCCGCCATCTTTGATTTCCTATCCGCCATCTTTGATCACGAAATAGATGTTGTATTTAGATTCGCCATCCCTTAAATCATCGGAGACGATAACCATATTGATTTTTTAAAACTTTCTCATCCGCCATCTTTGATTGCTCATTCGCCATCTTTGATCACAAAATAGATGTCGGATTTGGATTCCTCATCCCTTTAAATATCGGCGACGATACCCATATCGACTTTAAAAAAAATCCCATCCGCCATTTTTGATTTCATATCCGCCATCTTTGATCACGAAATAGATGTTGTATTTGGATTCACCATCTCTTAAATCATCAGAGACGATACCTATATTGATTTTTAAATTTTTCCCATCCGCCATTTTTGATTTCCCATCCGCCATCTTGAATCACGAAATAGATGTTGTATTTGGATTCCCCATCCCTTTAAACATCGGAGACGATACCAATATTGATATTTTAAAATTTTCACATCCGCCATCTTTGATTGCCCATCCGCCATCTTTGATCACGAAATAGATGTTGTATTTCGATTCTCCACCCCTTAAAATATCGAAGTCGATACCCATATTGATATTTAAAATTTTCTCATCCGCCATCTTTGATTTCCCGTCCGCCATCTTGGATCACTAAATAAATTTCATATTATTAACCAGCGTCTCGAAAATCTCGAAAACGATACTCATATAGATTGTATCCTATTCGTTTAGCCTTTTTTTGCCTTTGACCCAACCCTCCCCCTTCTCGTTTGACCATTTTATTATTTTTGTCTGGCCCCTAAAAGTTGTGGCGTAATTTTATATAGCCTATAGCCTTTCGGAATAATTGGGCTATCATAGGCACTAACAATTTTTTTAATCCGACTGCTAGTTCCTGAGATTAGCCGACATTATGTTTTAGCCTTTTTAGCCTTTTGCCCGGCCCCAAAGGGTCGAAGCGTTATGTTATATAGCCTATAGCCTTCCGGAATAACTGGGCTATCGTATACAAAAAGAATTTTTCAGATCCGAACGGTAGTTCCTGAGATTAGCGCGTTCAAACAAACAAACAAACAAACTCTTCCGCTTTATTATATTAGTATAGATGGCCTCAGAAGCGGTATTCTGATAACCTAATGTCATTATCGTATAATTTGAAATACACAGTTCGTCGTTGACACATATTTTGACACTTGTTTCAATTTACGATCTCGTTACAACTTCGTTCAATTATCAGACAATTTAGAAGAATACGCTTTTTGTGACGTAAGTATGACACTGACATGATATCGAAACTATATGTATTTAGGAGAATTGGGCCCCAGGCCCAGATCGAAATCTAATTCCAAATAGATTAATGGCAGTCGGTGCAAGAAGGACGCTTATAATATAATTATACTTATATATACGTATAATATTATATTTAATAACCTGATCACCAATTTATAATAATAATATATTTCATAGATATGATAGGCTCATCTAGTACCACTAGACTTAAGTAGGTAAGCCTGAAAATGTTGTGAATCAGTACAAAAACAGAAAGCCCCGGGGCGGCACACGAAGCTTTCACGTGCCGAAACCCCGCTGAGATATAGGTGCGGCACGGGAGCATAACAATAATTTGAGATCCATTATACTAACACCGAAGGCAACTAGAGCAATGTTTTCGCCAACTTTTTACGCGCACCGCCTTGTTGTAAAGCCTAAGTATAGGATTTTACGGGGAACGCATTATGGCCGCACGGCAGTTGTGAGCGGAATTCATAATAACGTTATTAATGAGGGGCGAAACATCAGGCCCAGAACGTCCGACCTGCATGCAAAAACCCTTTGCAGAAGCCTCGACAGCATATTATTTATGACGGGAGGCAAGAAACGGAATTTTAGTAAACAAGAATATTGGTTACTGTTCACAGTTTCGGCGAGGTTTGGTGGGCCTGGCTAATGATTAGTGTAAACTGGTAGCGTGATTTTAATGACTCTATAATTAATTATATCGTCATTAGACATGTTCAAAACCATAAGCTGTATGTAACTGCGTTCGAAATGTATGCAGATGATAGTGAATAGTAGTAGGACTAGTAGTAACACTAATAAACTCAACAAGGCGTATTATTTCATCGAGAATGGTTTTCGCTTTGATTAAAAATATTCTCAAGATTTCAAGTGACGAGGAAAAAGATCCAAAAAAAAAATCTTGTAAATTGTCAGTTTGTCCATCATAAATATACAATAAGGATCCAACTTAAAATGGGTGGGTGCACATCGCTTGATCCTCACCAACTCATCAATAGTCAATAACTTAAGTGAATAAAAATATTTGAGCAACCCTTACCGAAACTCCCCTAACACACAAAAATGCTAAAATAACTCCTATTAAGGTCCCATTTCAAAAATGTAGAAAGGATCGCATTATTCAAATGAACGCCTATTATTTTCCTTATAGCAATATCATCTTACCTATGGGTACGCTCAAATAGCTGTAGGCATTTTAGCTGGATCAGCACGTTTTGGGATCCAATATTACTTAGTTTAAAAGGGAAACAGTCTTTTTCATTCTGTCTACACTATATTAAGAATTTGAAGTTCGAATTTGGTAACCACTGTTATCATAGTCAGGGTTTTAGAAAGGAACATTTTTTGTACTTACAAGGTCAAAAACGGTCACAACCGTTTTTGAGAGGATAAGTACCTATAGCTTTCTATTTGGATTATGTACCAAATATGAAATCTAATCACATTTATGCATGAAGACGTCAGAACTACGGACACGCGTCTAGTTGTGTTAGAGCATGATACGGACGAGTGTGCGATTTGACATATTTAGTTCAAGTTTCTATGTAGAAGGAGTTATGATATTAATACGAGCTAAATTAACAAAATACGCGGACATTGTAATTTTCTTATATAACGCTTAAACTAACAATGGCAAACACTTTTAATCGTAGATATTATTTATAACATTATAACAAGGAAATTTACTTAGGTACTATATAAAAGAGATGGGTATGCGTTATTAAAGGTCGGATGTCAGAATGAATTTTTTCTCGTAATTAAATTTGTTCAAAATGCAGTTTTAATCTAGTCTCCGTTTCATACCTACTCAATAAACTTGAATGAAATCGCGACTAGATCGCAAATTGAAACAAGGTGTCATATTATGTGTCAACGTCGAACTATACGTATCAAATTAGACGATAATGACATTAAATGTAGCAGAATACCAATTGTGAGCCAATTCAAAATCAAAGCGCATTTCGTTCAAAATATAGTTTGATGAAGATGTCTGTTTAAATACTAGAATCGAACGTCAAGTCAAGTTCGTCAAAGTATACCAAATCCCAAGCTAGCATCTACAAACAATACAGAACTTAGTATCGAGTAGCAAATTGCTTAAAAATTACGTTTGTTGTATGGGAGCTGAAATTTTCACAAATCATGTATTTCGGTTGCCGCTATAACAACAAATACTACAATGCCTCGTTGGTCACGCGGCATAAAGCCTCGTATTCATTTGGCGAAATATGTCCCGCGACCTTGTCGCGCGACACGAATTCTACGTGTTGAGCGACGTCGCGGGGGACATCGCCCGACATCGCAGGCGACATCTACGTGTTGCGGAACAAGTCGCTTGTCGACGGTCCGATAGCGTCGACCTTGCGCGACTTCGTGTCCCTCGACAGTTTCCGACGGCATTTGACTTGTGAGGACGTGTGTTGCTATTTGTTCCGCGACTACCCGCGATTATAGCACACTTCGTTGGTGCACACTACCAACGAAACTGTGTTAACACTTAGGCGACATCTCGATCACAATGCCGGTATGTGGACGAGCGAAATGTCGGTCGACATTATCGCGGGACAGTCGCACGTAATGTCCTGCGACTGTTCGCGATAATTCGAGCGACTTTGTCCCCTAGTGAATACATGGCTTAAATGTGCGCGTGGGATTGGAAGGTCTCGGGTTCGATTCCCGGGTCGGGCAAAGTGTTATTGGGTTTTTCCGTAAGGAAATTCTCTGTAGCAGCACGGAGTCTGGTAATGTGCCCGGTATGGCAATAGGCTCGCCCCCTATTACGTGGATGTAATATTACACCTCTGCCTACCCCTTCGGGGATACAGGCGTGAGCTAATAAAAAAAAATTCAAGCAGATCCCAGACTCAGTTCTGTTGCTGAAAATTTGAACCGAAACCAATCGGGTAGCTGTTGGGATGTTCCTTTTAGTCACTGACTGTCACTACACCACACAAAGCTGCTCAAGAATCGTTTGAAATGATCCATAATAATTATCCAGCAACCTTTGTTTGTATGACTAGTCACCTGTGACAGGTTTAAAGGGGGCATTTCATTGGCCTTTTGTAGGCGTCGTGGGTGGTTAGAGCACAACCAGAAATAGAACGCTAAACTGGACAAAGCCATTAATTTCGATGGGAATTAAAGTAGCCCGTATTAATATTTCAAATCCACAAATAACTGTGTACGTCTGATACGTTTTCAAGGTAAATTTAAAGCTGATTTGGATGCAAATTTTTTACATGTGGACAATTTAAGCCGAATTTTAAAAGAAATTTAGACAATTTAATAACGTAATAAACGCAAAGGTCTCTTACTTTTTATAGGCAATCAAATAAGTGTTGCAATATACATACCGAAATTACCAAGGTATTTATTTGAGTGTGAATGCCTCCAACAATCCTTATGTACTAATGTTATTGTAGATGGAAATGTCAGTTTATTTGTTTGTTAACTCTTTGCCTTCATAAAGGCAGCGACTGAAATATAAAAGACTCATCAATATTTATTTACAAGGGTTGTCATCTACTAATCAAAGAACCGTTGGTTCATATGGTGCCAATGGTGGCTAAAACGTCACTTAACATCTACCTATCTGTTGGCTGGCTAACCTAACTGGTTTACAGGTCTTGACATCAGCAAAAATGGTAACATTTTCTATAATTTTTAAGGTTAAATAGAATGTTACTTATGTTAATACTCTGTGGTTATACCATGATATAATAAAATTAGACTATATATAAATAAGAATGAACTACCTGCCTGTCTACATCATCTTTTATGTGTATCATGTCTCTGGTGATATTTCATGTGATCTAGTTATGCGCTTGTCTGAATAAACCAATTATTATAATTACATAATAGCATTGTACCTTAAGAGGAAACACAACGGCCGTTTTTTCAAACAAACGTAGTCTCCTGTTTTCTCCCTGGATGATGCCAGTAGTGCAATTATTTTTTTCCAAAAGATGTATGGCCCCGATTGGCATGTCCCTATGTTTTCCTTTTTCTCATAAATTGAATATTAAAAAAGATATGACACCTTCGAATACCTCAAAAATTGGCCAGATTTTCCGCTGTGTTCAAACATCCAAAAAACAAGTAAAAGACCAAGGCGTAATAAATGTATTAAAAGAGTATAAAATATACTGATCCAAGAACAACTCTTTAATGTAATTTCACTTTATTCATGGACTTGAAACGTCTTGCATATTACAAAACAAAGTATAAAGGCAACTCAAATCAACACAAAAACGACCAAATAATAAAATCGTTTACAGACGTACTGTCCAAAACAAGTATTGTAGTAATGAGCTTTCGACAAACGACAAATCGAAAACGTTTTAGGCCAAGTCATTAAAAAATAATTGAAGATTAGTCGGTAATAAAAAGCCACTCTGCACGACTCACATTCGCCAGTGCTAAGAGACGGGACTTTTCTTCCCGAATTTTCAGTTCGTACTTCGTGGAATTCAATTACTGGAAGAATTCTTGACTCTGCTTCTTTAGTCTAGCTAAAACTTTCGAATTTATGGTAATCTCCTACCAAATTTGATCTCCTTGGAGCCCGCTTCCTGCGCTTTTGTATTATTGAAGGCTATATTTTTTGTTGAACGTTAACCTCATTCACTCACTTCATTAACGAATACTGCTTGAGACTATAATAATTTGATTCAATTTATATATTGGTCTGATTTTAATTTGGATTATAATTGAAACTACATTATATGAATTTATAACTCGCACTAGCTTATTAGGCCATCTTGCAAATTAGATAATGCAAGTAAATATTCACACAGTTCGATCCGTCATTAAACTTTTAAAATGATCTGCTTATCTCAATTTACAGAAGATATTACTTTTAATCGCACTCCCTTTATTACCTTTAGTTAATTAATTCGAATATCCCTATTAACAACAGGCTCACTAGATCAGAATGAACTAATGTACTCTCATACCGCGAATTTAGGTTAATCAAACTATATAATATGTACGACACAAATCTTCATCCCTCCAATACTGCTTACAATCCGCTAGTAACACAGTATTGATACCATAGAGTTAGCAGAGGGCTTAACCGCCCAAATGTCAATACGGCGTGTAATGAACCGACCTAATTAGTGCAAATATAAGCGTTCGCTCGTTTGCGGCGCCCGATGAGATACGCGTCAAGCAAATGTGTTGTTGGCATTATTATGAGGGGTGGTGAGTTTACATTCTGAAAATCTGATTGGTAAGCTCTTCCCGCTGTATTAATTAAACGAAATGTACAAAAGGTACACATTGTTTAGTTATTCGGTATTTAACTTAGTACTGTAATTAGAAATTTGACTGCACGGTTGGTATAGAGGTTTAAGCGGCCGCCTCGCCGCTTGACACTGCGCCGAGTGTTGTGGGTTCGATCCCCACACGAAGCAACACTTTGTGTAATTGACAAGTTGTTGTTTCGAGTCTGGGTGTTCATTGTGTCCGTTAGTTGTTTGTAAAGTCCCCCGCGACACAGGATTTATTCCTAATGCAGGAGTTGTCTTTTCTAAAAGAAAGCAAAAAATAAAAGAAATTATTCTGTAAATATATTAATTGACTGTATTTTTTTTGTTTTAGAAATGTTAGGTACGTTACATTTTACTCCGGCTCATAGCTGATGAAAATCCCGCATATATTATTATTATTATTATTAGATGGAACAGATACCTGGTGGTAAATATTTTATAAGGGCTTTATTTAAAGAAGTTAAAACAAGAAAACATGTTTTGGTACCCAGTTAAATCTGAAAATCATTGGCAAGCGTAAATAATTGAGATATAGTAACCGTTTTGATATTTCAAGTAATTCAAATTACTAAAAATAATTAAGTCTGCATCTAAGCACTTCCTTGAAAACTGTATTAGGTACTGCGCTAAGAAACACCTGTATGGCTGGAAACTACACGAACATTCAAACAACCGACACATAGGAACCGACACATGACGTACACATAAGAGGATTAAGAGGTGGTAGCCGAACCCACTGTGTATTCACTAACTACGTGTAACTGTATAGAAATTTAAAGTGGGCTGGAATTATAAAACACAGGCCCAGAATTTTTTAAGATTACAAACAATTCTCCTACAAACTACATTATTATCAACCATATAATTACTCAAAACTGAAACTACAGTGTCAGATAGAGTAGCGTGTCCATCTCGCTGAAAAGTTAAGTCGTTGAAAGGTTCTGTAAGCATAAACTACTTACTTAAGTTTGTTCACACTGTTCGTTTATTCCTTGGTGTACCTATAAAATAAGTAATACATTTAAAAATAAAATATTATTTATTAGCCATGAATTTTAGGTCCCACGTAATAGGGGGCGCGCCTATTGCCATTACCGGACACATCACTAGACTCAGGGCTGCTACTGAGAATTCGGAAAACCCAGTAACACTTTTGCCCGACCCGGGAATCGAAAAGATAAAATGAAGACATACTTAAATTAATTAGTAGTTCAGCTTTGTCAGTTTTTAACACGCTTTTATTAGGTCGTCGTGTATTAGCTTAAATTGTTTTAGTTTCAGTTTTATATTGGATTTTCTTTCTTTCTACGCAGAGATACATACCTACTAGTGAATCTAGTGATCAAGTAAGTTTAAAAATTATTTTGTATTTGTTTGTCCCGTTACTTACCAGCTTTTAATCGATGCCTTACTACATATCAGACTGGTTCACATAGGTATGTACCGTATGAATTATAAACCTGTTAGCCGTAGAAGACATGATCGTAGCGGTATAACAGATGTTTTGGCCTCCTGTCAAATCTCTTGAGGACGGTACAGTAGATACGATAATATTTTACGTCACGCTCAAACGAAAACTATTCCAGGTGACTTTATTTATGACATAAAAACTTAAAACGTACTTTATTAAGAAGGTATAGTAACATCATCGCGCTAGCAGCATCCCAGTTGCATCCAAGAGTTACGCCTTGAAGCCGAATCGGGGTCCGCTTACTAATCTTACCAAATATGACAGCATATCAGCTTTTCAACACGGCGACTGCCAGCTATCCGCCGCAACCCAAAGGAGTAGCGACATTCAATTATTTAGACTAGTATCAGTTTATTTGAGGATATTGACTCCGTGTAACGATTGTGTGTTGATTACAGTAAAAATATTGTTTTCAATATTAAATATTTTAGTTTTATAAGTCAGAGAAGAAGAACATCGGTTTGTCAAGCGAGATTATTGGTTGCGTTAACAATGCAACTTGTGAATTTCAACTAAAATATTGGACCGCTTAACTATGTGCCGCCAAAGTCTACGAAGGGAATGAACATTCGCCTGAGTAATTAAGGGCGTAAATGCACGCGTAGATGAGTACTGTAGTAATTACCAACTGGGTGAAAGTTTACTGATAGATGTCAGACTGTTGGGCGGTACTGCGCTCCTTCTTTATACTCCCGTCGCTCATAGCGTAAATAAAGCCTTTCTCAATAAACGGGCTATCTAACACTGAAATAATTTTTCAAATCGGACCAGAAGTTCCTGAGATTAGCGCGTGCAACCAAACAAACCAACTATTCAGCTTTATATATTAGTATAAGATTAATCAAATTGTTTTGCTTTTAAAAGACAACTCAACCTCACAAGGAACAATTCCTCAGTCACGGATGACTCACTAATGTTCAATCAATGGACACAAGCATCACCCTGACTCGAAACCACAGTTTGCGAATCACAGAAATGTTGCAATGTCGTGTGAAAATCGAACCCACACACTGGGTGCAGAGCTAGAAGACGAGATGACCTTTTGAGCTAACCGTATCACGCCTTACGTGCAGTCATTTAGTTCTTCTATCATCAGAGAGGCTTAAGAAAGACAAAAATTTCAAATATTAATTACTCCTAAGACCTGAACCCACATTTCTCAGACCCGTAGATTGTGACGCGGTGACCAATAAAACCACCGAGCCATCCATCTAATAACCTTGATGACAGGGACATTAATGTGAAACAATCAAGCGTTCCATTTGTTTATTGGACGTGTAACGACTTTGTATAATTTACTCAAATTAAAGTATACGATAATGATTGGTTGATTAAAGTACTTTAATAACAAAATTGTTACGGATGACTGTAGCTGATATTATAGTTGATATAGTGGCAAGAACCAGGTTACGTTAAGAAGTTTCATTACCAGTGTTTTAGGTTGATCAAGCTCAAAGCTGGCTTAAGATCGGTCTAAGTAAAAAATCTTGGCCGAGGCCAATGTCCAGGAGTCCGCTGATATATTATGATCATAGATCAAACTAGAGCTATTCATCGAGCGAAATCCGCAAAATATTACAAGTGCCAGTAAGTTCACCTATCACGGCAAAACAATTGTTGAACTGAATTTGATTGATTTTAGCAAAGAAATCACGACTTGAAGATGGTAATAGGCTATATTTCGTAACAAAAAAACTTCGAAGTTATTGAAATAGTCGGTTAAAGATAATTAATTACACCGTTAAAGATAATCTTAGGAAGCTTATATTGTTTAATTAAGTTTAAATAAATATGACATTCTAATATCCGTATGTAAATTTCCCTTATACTCCTATTTGTTTTCTTACATGCACTTAACTGTACCTTTTGTCTGCGTGAGGTGACTCTTAACTTTAGTGAATAGTATATCGATACACAGCATAGTCCTATATCTACAATTCCAAGCATCCATTAATTAGCATGAAGAAGTGTGCTGTCCAGAAATTAAGTAACTTTTCTTCTGAGTAATCGAGATTGACGGCGCTATCGGACTTTACCTTGGTAGTTTGTATGAATGTTTTGTCCACTTTAGATAAAAAACTTATCACGAAAACAGTAGGCAAATTATAAGATATGTATATTAATTACCGGTGACATAAACAAATCTGAAAAGGACAGTTCAAAGTTGATAACTATTTTCAACCTTTCTACGTAGCATAGTTAAGCACAAGGAGAAAGATAAACTTATAAAATAAATATACACTACGTTATCATTCTATACTTACTGTAGACCGAATCCTTTCTCGCAGCGGAAAGCATTGCTGCATATTCATATTCTTTAATCCATTTGACGATACTTTTCCAAATACAACGACGATGTTCGAGTAGCCGTTGTGTATGTTTTTCCGCATGGTGGGTGACCCATTTCCCTAAGTGATTACAACTGACGCGACAAGATATGCAATTCATACATACGTCTCATACATAACACCTCGACATTTTTTGATCAGCACTAACATTTAATACCTATATTATGTTGATTGCCCGCGAAATTTGAATAATGAATAAGCATGCATGTATTGGATCTGATGTAAAAAAGAATCACAAAACTAAAAAGTGTGTTGATACTTTTTCAATAATTTAAACTGGTTTGAAATTATCAGTAAGTAATTGGTGTAATTGATATAATTGGCTTATCTACTTACCGCAATGTTAGTCGTAAAATATGTAAATGTACTCCACTAAAAATAATTATCTAAAACACATACCTCAGAAAGTCTTCAATTAGGCAAAGTCATAGAAAATCACCAAGTTTGTTCTTGATACCTTATAAACACGACAAGGTCTTACCAAACTCAACTCACTAGCACTGCACTAAAGTTTAAAATTATTATTTACAATGCCTGCACTAACATAAACACAATACTAAAACTAACCTAACACATATACACAAAACATGAAGTTTTAACTTCACGATGAAATAATAGAACAAATTATAAGTATCAAACCACTGTTTTTCAACAGATATACGATGAAATACTTAATTTTATCACGGAAAATAATTGACAACAGAGTGTATCCTCGCAGATTGTTGTCAAAACTGTCATTTGTTCGACGCCATGGAAATGACGCATGCGTATTGGGGTAGGTTTTTTAATGCGCATGTCTTCGTCTAGTTGGTTTTAAAAAGATTGTAATAAAGTTCCGAACCTCTTTGGTTCTTTTGAAGACATTTAATTTACGTCTGAGTTTTTACTGCTTTTCTTTTAGAGAATGGGTAAAACTGGAAAATTCTTTCTAAATGAATTCAA
Organism: Euclidia mi; assembly: GCA_944739405.2. Classification (NCBI taxonomy): domain Eukaryota; kingdom Metazoa; phylum Arthropoda; class Insecta; order Lepidoptera; family Erebidae; genus Euclidia; species Euclidia mi. Next base: position 57,942,898 of record OX123190.2, read on the forward strand.
AATTATAGTAATATTAACTGTAAAAGTATTCGTGTAACTCATTGCTGTTATGATTGTACCACTGATATTATAATTGCATGATTTGGGCATAAATTATAATGAGGTCATGTATTTAAAAATCTCTGATTATATTATAATGAAAATAATCTATAGCTACACATTAATTCATAACATTAAAATATTAAATATGTTACAGTCATCACTACATATGATTTACAGTCATATGTTATAAGTAAATAATGGCTTTGTATTGTTAAATAGCTGATAACTACTTTAAACATTTTTTATAATCAATCATAATCATCAGCCCTTTATACTGTCCCACTGCTGGGCACGGGCCTCTTCCCATTATGAGAAGGGTAAGGCCATAGTCCACCACGCTGGCCAAGTGCGGGTTGGCAGACTTCACATGTCTTTCGAGAACATTATGGAGAACTCTCAGACATGCAGGTTTCCTCACGATGTTTTCCTTCTCCGTTTAGCAAGCGATAATTAACAATTTAATACGCAAATAACTTCGAAAAGTCATCGGTGCGCGCCGTGGATTCGAGCCCTGACCCTCTGCGTAGCAGTCTGTCGGTCTCTCCACTAGGCTATCGCTGCTTGTATACATTTTTTATATAATTTTAATACGCTGTGTTTCAATTAATACACCGGAAGGGATATTCTCGTAAAAAAGCCTTATGTTACTTTAAATAAAATACAACATAACCTAGTGGGATTACCGACTTTTTCTCCAGGATGAAAATTGAGTATCCATAATGCTGGTCCTGAAGTATTTTAAACCATTGTGCTATCTGTACCTGTACATCTGTACATGTACATAACCTGTACATCTTCGAATTTAAAAATAAATTATAACGAAAATTGTCTAATTATAAAAATAACATTAAGCTGGAACTTATTCCATCTACGCAAAAGCGTATTCAGTGGGTGACTTATGACAAAAGTTTGGTGAAATGTTTGAACAAAACGCTTATGTCCAACCGTGCTTAACTGTCTAAACTTTAATTAAATTTACGAAAAAGGCTCTCCTTTTACGCCGATAGACTATCAAGATTACATCATTTCGGATTAAGACTAATTAAAGTGAGACTTTTTTGTATTCAAGATCGATTAAATGGGTTTCCAAGTTTCTGTAAGTAAAGTCCTTTGATTGGGGTCGGTGTGGTACCCTTTTTTATTGATTTAGTTTGATAGCCTATTGTAATTCTTAATTAATGGGTAAAGCGATACGCTTCTCTTTTTTACAGGGTTTTATTTATGTTAAAAGCGTATTTGTTTGGTCTATGTATTCGTGTGAGTGTGTGGTAAAAGATGATGTCAGAGTTTATAAACCGCTTGAAGGCCTCTGCCAAGGCCTAAAAATTCATGTCCTGAGACAATAACCAAGATGATATTCCTGAAATGTTTTTTTACATATTCTATTCATGCAGTCAAAAAACATTACGTTCAGAAATGGCGAATCGAAGATATTCAGTTTTGTGACTACAATATTACTGCATTTGGGCGGACTTGGCTTTTCGGTAACTGTCTGCGTTCCTGTAATGAGCAAAATCAATTAATTAAATAGTAAACATTGTGTGGTGACGGATTAAGAATACGGATTGTCACCATCCCATATCATCCCATGGGTGTCATAAGAGCCGATAGACGAAGCATATTATGCAGAGAACAGCACTGTAAGAGAAGGAAAACTTGATACAAACCCTATACCAACCCGTTTGGCCTGCGTGGTATAGTAGGCCAATTCCTCCTTTCAAAGGAGAGGCCCAGTCCAGCAGTGGATTGTTAAAGGCTGATGATGATGAAAAATTGCTGACCATATTTTTACGTCATCTAAGTTTATGAGTACATAACCGGAAAGTATTTTAGGTACCAGATTGCGTTGTAATCAGATTTACACAAAGACGTGGTCAAAGTAAGCTACAGCTGCGGTACAATAACACCATTAGGTACATGTTAGTGTTACGGAGCCGTATATCGCGGTAATCTATGGGGTTAGTCTATATTATTGAACAGAGCCCGTCCCATAGATTTACGTGAATTGACAATTTCCTCTCACAAGCCATTGATAGGTAAGCCGTGATGAGTTTGATTAGGTATAATAGGTGCTCAAGTTTCTAGTAGAAATCTCAGATTTCATATTATTTTATGTGTGGTAATTTGTAATTCCTATATTAATTAAGTATTCTGTGGCGTTTCCGGTGCTTTCAAGAGACTTGCCCAAGGGAAAACTAAATATTTTTAGTTTTTGACTTATGGAATGTGCCGAAGCTGCGTCAATTTGTTTAATTTCAATCTAAAATAAATAAATTATATCAGTATTCAGTATTTCATCTTAAGCAGGAACTGCTGCGCACAGACATAGTTTGTTCTCTCAGCATTACAAGTATTTCAGTAGTAATATAATATCGAAGCCGGAGTTTACCTGAAAACACCGTTTAAATGCATGTAAGACTCGTGTACGTAGGATGCCGAACATGCAGCATAATTATAAGCCATGTGCCTTTTAAATACTTTGGTAAAAGAAGAAAGTTGCTATAACAATATGTAATTATTTTTAATATGCACAGAAATTCTCTTTTTAGCTTTATATTATTTGTAAGTTTTGCGACAGCAGAAATACTTACACACGCTGTGATTCTTATCTCTGCACCTTTTACTACTATGAGATAAAGCCCGCTGAGAGGCAAGCGGCCAGTAGAAAGGATAGCAAAGGTTTAATAATGGGGTCTCCATGGCACCCCTGAGTACGGCAACGGCACCCTATAAATGTATAAAGAGACAGAAGTTTACTACACAGGGGAATACGGTTGCGCTCCCACCGCTCTTAGCGGTACAACATGAGTATGTGGCGGTACCACACACCAGATACGGCTACTTTACGTTGTCATGCAGTCATGTATCATAACTAACGTAAGTCGCTTCATACTTGAGTCTGTGACATCATATTTGTAAGTTGAAAATGTATAACTGTTGATATCAAATGCTAATAGACATTTATAATATTTATTATTTTGGCCAATAAACGAATCGAAATCTCGTAAATGTATATCGAATTACTTTCTGGAATAAGACGAGCTCTACCTGTTAGAGTTCGAAACAATTATATAAGCATAATCAACAAAATTGTTAGAGCAACTAAGTACGAATGATAAATCATTCGTACTTAGTTGCTCTAACAATTTTGTTAAAATGATGACTTACAAATTGTCGGTACAAGTCTCTGGGAACTATTAGCGCTTAATCTCAGTCATTTCACATAAAATGTAAAAGAGATGCTGAGAGACATTAAGTTACTACATATTTTTTGTAACATAACATTATTATTATTAATACAAATCTGATAAATGCAGCTGCAGTCCCCTTCTGCATCAGGAAACACAAGTGACCCTGTCTTAATCTTAACAGATGACCGCGGGATTACGACTCGCACGCCGGACAATCCCTAAGGAACATGACCTACGCTGCTGGATGCCATTACAAACACACATCGAGAACCGATAAATATTTATGGATTATACAGGCTGTGACGTAGAGGTGTGTCCATATACCGAAAGTAGGACCATGTTTTGATCATGTTTCACTATTAAAATTTAAAGATTACTTCAAAACGATAAGGATACGTTTACAAAATTATAAAGATATTCAATTCACTGGTTACTTTTAGAACACAGTATGACCGACTGTTTTCAAATAGAAAGCTATTACTAGGTGTAAGCACTGGCCTGAAGGCTGGAGCGTAGACTCCTGCTACTCTCCGACGCTCGCAGGGTTGACCGCTCGTAGGGTCGCCGGTGAGCTGGCCGAAGTGCACGCTGTGAAGGCTGCTCGGTGGTCGAGGTGTAGGCTGAGCAGAGGCCCAGGCGGTGCAGCTGATGTAGGCCGAGCGGTAGGGCTCAGGCGTAGGCCGGCGCAGTCCGGCGCCAATGGCCTGGCTGTAGGAAGCTCACAGCCAGGAGCTGATGCGTAGGCGGCGGCTGGTAGCAGCACGGCGCCAGCAGCTCGTAGGTCACAGCTACAGCAATCCGTAGGGAGAATTGTAGCCCGTAGGTAGAACGTCAGCCCGTAGGGACAATTGTGGCCCGTAGGTATAGAAGACAGGTGAAGACACGTTGAGGTGTAGACCCATAAGGAGAACGTCAGCCCATAGGGAGAACTGGAAACAGCAAAGATAATACACAACAACCGGTCAGGAACAGGCTGTACCTGGATCGGCTGTTATGCTTAGGAGAGACAGATACTACAGACAGAACATATAGGCACACAGGCAACTAGAATATGCTTACTCCCAGCGGGACAGTAGATATGCAAGTAGAAGGCAGAATAATCACGAGGTGTAGCGGCAGCGTTGCGTCGTCTAGGGAAAGTGACCAATTTAGATCGCGCACCCATCTTATATAGGCATAGACCAATGACTCAAAGCTGCCTGTGAGCGGGTCCATGACAATATATGGTAATAATTCCTAGCGAAGCGCTCTTCGGACTAGGCTGGCTTCACCCACTGCGTTAAGCGCCTGCGAGGTATTATAACGCAATTCCTAGTATTACGTTACAATTCATAGAAGAAGCATGAGCTCTATTTACCTTTTTTCAATAGTTTCAATCTTCGTTTTGTCTTTATTCTCGTAGTAATATGTATTATACTTATTGTATTTTAATTTTTAATGTTTTTCTTGACTGCATATAACAAACAACGGCACAGCAACCTTAGTTGCATAACTGCATTAGTTCTGAAATATTATTGTACTAGCTTTCGCCCGCGGCTTCGCCCGCATGAAATTTTAATAAAGAGTCTTTTTACTTCCCCAGGTTTCAGACTACTATATCAAATTTCATTACAAACGGATCTGCACATTAGCCGTGTAGCATACATATATTATAAACAGATAATAATTGTACTTAAAATTACATTTGTTTTTATAGTCGTCAAACTTCAGGTAAAGATTAGTATGTAGTGTATATTATTAAAGTTATTGAAGAGCTTATATACCTACTGAATAAAATTGCAGCAAAAATAAAAACTGAAAGCATTACCACAAAGTACAAAATCAGACCGCCCCTCCTCCCCACTGCGCTTCAGCGCACCAACTCATACTCTCACGCTTTTAATAACGCTGCGCTTAGGTCAATTATATCGTAAGCTCTATTCTGCCAATCAAGCCCTTTCATTTGATACCCATATTGGGGTATTTGTGGCAAATATGTCATCCGCCATTTTATGGCGACAGCCATCTTAGATTTTTCATAGTGAGCCCTATTCTACAAATCATGCCCTTTCATTCGATACCCATATTGAGTTATTTGTGGAAAATAAGTAATTCACCTTTTTGTGGTGGCCATCTTGGATTTTTCATAGTGAGCTCCATTCTACCAATCAAACCCTTTCATTAGATACCCATATTGAGGTATATGTGGGAATATGTAATCCGCCAGTTTGTGGCGGCAGCCATCTTGGATTTTATATATTGAGCCCTATTCTACCAATCAAGTCCTTTCATTCGATACCCATATTGAGTTATTTGTGGAAAATATGTAATCCGCCATTTTGCGGCGACAGCCATCTTGGATTTTTCATAGTGAGCTCTATTCTACGAATCAAGCCCTTTAATTTGATACCCAAATTGAGGTATTATTGGAAAATAAATAATCCGCCATTTTGTGGCAGCGGCCATCTTGGATTTTTCATAGTGAGCTGCATTCTACCAATCAAACCCTTTCATTTGTTACCCATATTGAGTTATTTGTGGAAAATATTCAAAATATGTAATCAGCCATTTTGCTGCGACAGCCATCTTGGATTTTTCATAGTGAGCTCTATTCTACGAATCAAGCCCTTTCATTTGATACCCATATCGAGGTATTTGTGGAAAATAAATAAGACGCCATTTTGTGTCAGCGGCCATCTTAGATTTTTCATAGTGAGCTCCATTCTACCAATCAAACCCTTTCATTTGATACCCATATTGAGGTTGTTGTGAAGTAATATGTGATTCGCCATTTTGTATCGGTGACCATCTTGGATTTACAATCATTTAAATATTATCTTTTAATCTCGATGACAATATGAGTGTATACCAAATATCAGATCAATCATCAGGAAGGGGGTAAAATTCCAATTACTAAATTTGACCCAAGCAAACAAATAAAGATAATACAGGATTTTCGCCGACTTAGTTGATACTTTTCCTTATAGTATGGCAACATTATACATTTTTTTTTTATAAATTGTAGCCTATGTGTTATTCTGATGTATAAACTATATTACTGTAAAGTTTCATCCAAATCCGTTCAGTAGTTTTTGCGTGAAAGAGTAACAAACATCCATCCATCCATCTTCACAAACTTTCACATTTATAATATTAGTAGGATGTGCGGTAATGTTGTTGAAGCACACACTTTTTGGAAATCATTAAAATGGAGGATGAGGATGAATGAGGATTTTATCCTCAGAGGATAAGGTCGACTAATCGAGTTTATAAATTAAATCTTTGTCTTTAGTTTAGGACTTAATTTACTTGTTAAAACATTGAATTGAGTAGGTTTTTATTAAAAACTACGCCAGAATTGTTTTAAGTCGTTTGAGACAAAGAAAAGTTGAGTGTAGGCGTTCCGGGGCTATACAAATACTGAGAAAATGAATAAAAAACTTCATCTAATTAGCTACATCCACATTCCTATACCGAGTTTGCCCTTAGATTGCTTTCGCACTATGTCCGATCCGAATGCGTAAAATACAGTTCTAGAAAGGGTCTAGAGAGTTCTAGAAGTCGGATTTCGTGCGTAACGTATCATAGAAATAATTCTACGACTTAGTCTGACCGCATTTTGACGGTTCCGGATCGGATTTGGATAGGATATAGTGCGAAACCACTGTGTGCCTGTATAAAAAAATACAGTACTTAGTAATTTCTCAGTGACCCCGTGTAGTCACGGACTCTATCGAGGTTAGCGTTATTTAATGTTTCTTCGAAAGATTTCCTTATAATGACTAAATCCAAAAATGTATTTGGTTTTATTTCATACAAGAAACTTCAACAAAGCATCTGACTGTCAAATTCGTTGAAATACGTACAAAGAGATATATATTATGCCGTATTATGCTTATTTCCTGAGTGCATCTGTCTATGTATTTACTCGTACCGTAACTGTCAAACCAAGAGCCATGTAAGACCAAAAAAACAATCTTTGAAAATTTCTTAATACTTTACGTGGGAAGCCTTTAATATATTATAATTGCTCGTAAACTAGCAATATCAAACTTTGTTACCCGGAATCTGTTAAATTATAATTTATCAAAGAGAAATTCTACGTAAATTAAATGAGTGTCATAGAAACAGAATGCCCAGAAGATCGTATTATGGCAATATTATAGCATTGCCATAAGTAGGAGTTGCAATTGAATACAAATCGCTTATGTTGTACCCTTAAAAATACCATAAACGTTAACCGAAGCGTTTCGTGAGCCAAACGGCACAGTTTCTATCATAAACAGTGACACTAGCTAAACTACATAAAATACTAACTTCATTAACCATTTTACAAAAAGCTATCGTCTTTCTACCCTACACTCTTTATGTGTCCTAATTTTATTTTGTAAAGATGGGTGGGGAAGCTCTTGAATTGATGGTCGTTTTACTGATAGGATTGTTGAGTCGTGTTTCTTTTTTAGAAAAATATAGAGGGCATTGAACATACTCTGTCAGGTCACAGTGCCGTGACTTTCTTGTGTGCTTTAGTGCCACGTACTTACATGCAAATGTTGTAATGTTAGGTTGGGCATGCACTAAATTAGTTCGAGTTGAAATGCTAAATGGGCCCTTATTCGAAATGAATTCATAGAATTTCGAATTCCTCATTAAGTTATTTGTTAAAAAAATCATGTTCAATTTAGAAATGCTGCAATTATTTTTGTATAAATTGATGTATTGTTTGTTTTTATATTATACTATTTAGTTTTATTAGCAGTATAAATAGTATTAATCTAGCTTGTAGGTAAATTTGACATAGTACTATTTGTATAATTAAGTTATTTATATATTCAAAATGATAAAATCAATTATGGAAAACTGTTTTCAAATAGAAAGCTAACGTACACGGTGTGGTGCGGAATTACATTTGGTGGATCTGCACATGAAACTCAGGGTCAGAGTTTCCGTGATATACTTACGTTATTATGACCTTTTCCAAATGGCATTCCAAGCAAGCGTGATAATTCAGTCGTCTTAGGAACCAGTTACTGCATTACGCATCTTAGTTAAGTAGGTACTCTCAAATAGAAATCTTCACTTTAGAGTGTTTTTGCTTGCGAAATAGATTACACGGGTGACCTTAATAGATTTGGCTGTGGCAGGTGTGTTCTAAAGATAGAAAACAGAATTTTCTAAATAAATATTAAAACAGTAAACATAATATACCATCATACATTATTATTTTTATCCTATTTAGATTTACTATATGAACCCAGAGATTATTGTATTATGTTTATCACAACAATATTTCTGTATGTGGTCTCGTTTCTCGTTACACCGTATTTCGGTCAGTAATTCGCCAATAATTTAATTCTATGCCGTCGTACTCTATCTACTCTCCGTGCATTTGTGTTCCAAGCCTTTATGCCACCAAATTAAGTTGTAAACCACGCTGAGGTGAAACATGTTACCATTTTTAAACTTTAATCATGGAAAATGTGACGCTAAATTACACTCTAATCACATTATATTATGAAGGGGAAACATTTTAGGGTTAATTCATATAGTATAACAAATGGCTGTGCGAGATCGCTTTAACTTTATTTCTGCGTAGTTACTGTTGAGATACTTCTTGATGCCTTTTAAGTTTGTAAGCGTAGTGGCAGCTATTTTCATCATCATTCTAGCATAGTAAAAACAGAATAGTAGGTTAGCTAAGGCCGCTCGGCGAGTTAATTGCCTACTCTTGCGTTGACGCACGGGCTGTCACTTGTTTACACCGCGGCGCCGGCTTTATCGGCGCTCGCGCTTTTTCGCCGCTTTTTTAAGTGATCGCGCTGAATACTTCACAATTTAAGCTTGAATTTATTTTTTCTCAAATACCTACTGACTACCTAAGCGTTATATAACTATCTAAATGCCTTTTTTAATGAGAAAAAGTTAGAGTAAGTTAAATTTACTGTCGTTTAACACATTGTATATTATTAATAACGTTTATTACAAAACTGAATGTATATAAACAATTCAAGCGGGCGAGCAGTGAAGTACCTACATGAATGCGCTCGATCAGACGCGCGGCGCATCCCGTACTGAATCCGCGCCGAGCTTGCCGCGCTCGTGAGATTGTGTGCGTGAAAAGTGCGTGCATACACGGCGCCGGCGACTCACGCGTACATTCAAACCAGCGCGTCAGCGCGGCGGCCGATTTGTATGAAGCTATCTTACTATTCTGTTTTTACTATGATTCTACGTGTTACCCTAGTCGCGTCTGTAACGTTCGCCTTGGCCTTGAAACTCGGGGCCCCCTTTTTAGTCTAACCAGAATTAAAGGAATACCGTCTTGTTTACACTGACTGCTGTTTTTTCCTCTGAAAGACTTATGTTCAAAACATATTACGCAGCGTGATATATTTGAAGACGATTGAGGCTGATTTTAGTCTATAAATATTTTTGACAGCCATGACCGACACTTAGCCTATATCTGAGCACCTAAAGGCTAGCGAGAATTAACAATCGATCGTCGGGTTCGAACCGAGAACATCTACCTGGCTGCTATTTATTACAAACTCAAGTAAGCTGCTCAAATTATACTGCCACAATTTCAATCAGAGAAGGAACCTAATGCATGTTTCGTTTTTCCAGCGTAAAGTTGGGTGATACAAAATTTTAAGGCATCAATCAAACTTGTTGGTTTTTTTGGAAAGGACAATTTTTTCCGTTGGCAGATATTGATATCTTGTGAGTACATTACATACATACATAGACTCACGCCTGTTTCCCCGAAGGGGTAGGCAGAGGCATATTAAACGCCCACTTTTCGCCAGTGTTTTGATCCCACGTAATAAGTGGCGAGCCTATTGCCGCTTATCGGGATATTTTGTTTGCTTGAGCCTCGTCAGTTGATCGGCAGGTGCACCACTTGCAGGTGAGGTTGGCTTGGGATCTTAAGATCTTGGTGGGAACCCTATGCAGTAAAACGTAAGTAAAGTAGTAACAGTAAAGTAGTATCCAATAAAACGCAAATCTCTTGAATATATCACCTACGTATTAAATGTCATTTCGAAGAAAAGGGGTGTGGTGTTCCTCCAACTATAGGTAGGATCCTGTGACTAGGCTAGATGATCATGCCTGGTGGTCTACGTTCCGACGGAAGCTGCTGAGAACTTGGTAGCAATCACGTGCGAGATATTTTTTGCGCGATTCAGTATCTCGTTCTGTCAGTGTCCATAAGATGTTGGTAGTGTTGTTTATCATATCATTTGTACGATAGATGCCCTTAGTTGTACGTAGCTGTCACTTCAGTAGGTAATAAGCATTCCCAAACGAATAACTGAACCACTATGGCACAGAACGTACAGCTTAAAACATCAATACTTAGGTACTCATGTAGGTCAATAGGCTTTTAGCTAGACATTCATATTTAAGTAGGGCTGAACTCCTTTCAGTGACTAACAGTTACCTCGCGATATATCATTTCTTACGAACTCTCCAAACGAACATTCCTGTCTACATGCTTTAAGTTCATGTTTTCTATACTCGAGATATATCCTTCGACAGCCCGACTTACTGAGTCGCTTTACTGACCATGGCACAGCCTAAAGGCAATTTATTTTTATTTAGTTACCGCACCACCACGATAAAACCATAAATAAATGTAGGTACCTCAATGACGTGAAATATGGTAAAACATTATGTTGACCAAGTTCATTGACCACAAGGTTGAATGCTGTTACTAGAATATTATGTAATTGGTTGCTGCCTAAATATTTAAGGCATCGTAATTTAACTGAGGACTCTAAAACTTTAATGAAGCTGTTTACGCCATCTATGTATAAAATAAAGAAACTTTTTGAACTTTTTTATATGTATACGAAACATTTTCATTTCACACTTTGCAAACCGATAATAGCTTTTCTAATTTCCAGTCGCAAATTAGTATAGATCTTCATTACTTGGCTTTGTGCTCCATAAATTTTCTAAGTTTCAGTGATTTTGTTATTAGCTGGCCATAAGCGTGGCTCATTTCATATTAAGAAGAGGCCCGTACCCAGTGATGATGAGTGTTAAAAATTCAATGCTTTAGATGTAGCTTCTAGTTCAAAGTTCTACCATGATATGAGGGCGCAGTCACTCTAGCTAGCTTGAAAGAAGCTGATTCGTGATGAGGGTGTAGGGACCAGCCATTGCTCGTCGATTATCTAGTACGGAAAAACAAGAAAACAATCACGATTACAGCACAACTGCCAGCTATATGCATCGAGACAGAAAGTTAAATCGAGAGAGCTCATATTATAGCCATTTTTCCCGACACCCTTGTTGTATTCTTTCGCAAAATATTTGCTATATAGTTATATAATAAACAACTGTGAATTGTTCTAATCGCCGTTCAGAGAGTCGCAAACTAAATCTACTACGCCTTGACCAATTGTAAAATGAAACAACCTCGAATAAGGTACTTCAGTCCTATCGCGAACCCGATAATTTTATTCCGTGCTACTGTACCGTCAATACATTTTTAAACTTAAATCTGCCTCAGTTCAGTTTCAAAATTTTCACGAAAACGACTATTTTGGAATCATATGTCTAATCTATTCCTATGTATGCTTTTAAACTCACAACTGTATACGAAAAAGGTTTTAAATATTAACAGCTTCAAATTTGTGCCTAGTAGACAGCACTCCGTTCCCAATACCACAAATATAGTCTAAAATTGTCCATTGAACCACTGAGAACCTAAAACAATATTGAAAGCAAGTATATTGTATTGAATGGATGACTTTTCGAGTAGGCGTTTCAAATAGAAGAATAATATACAAGTAGTAATGAATCATCATACATAATCAATGCATGGCACGGTTAAATAAGTTTGCAACGATTCCCATTCCGTGTTTAATTGAGTTAGAAAAATCCAACACAGACTAACACCTAGATATTCCTAAAGGCCATCGGTAGAGGTGTACTACTACGTTAGATCCATATTAGTGAAGCTAGCCTTTTGTCCAGACTCCATGTTGTTTCTGAGAATTTCCTTAAAGAAAATTATTTTACCTAGTCTGCGGGTAGGTAGTCGCGGTAGTTGGTTCTAAAAATAATAACGTCGCTTCTAAGAAGCACATGTATGTCGCAGTCTTTATGAAAACCTTACAGACAATACCCCTAGTATTAAAGCCTGCACAATGTAAACCGATAATTTTAATATTAAAACTAAAATTTAAAAAGAGCATTAACATTTCATGCGCCGCACCATTTTTGTCTGATCTGTTTCAATTTAGTGAGCCTCTTAAACCATTATGCCTTATTGTTTGTCATAAGAAAAGAAAATCTTTGATATGCCAACATATTATTATAATCCACAATATTATTTTTTTACAAACGATCCCCTCATGCGGCAAGCAATACACCAGCGCCGGCTAAGTAAGACTGAATTAAATAACATAATTCAATAACCATGTTAGCAACATGTTATATTCCATACACACGTCAAACGGTCGACTCAAAGTACCCCGCCGTGTTATTACTGTTTCGCGTGACTAAAATTATCAAACAGAAATCGATAGAACAAAGCGATTCGAACTATCCCAATGCGATTGTAACATTGTACGTTATTTCTGGGTTGGGACAAGCAACTGAGTTGTCAAAGTTTAATACTGTATTACGTACTTTTTGGATACAGACCGGGCGAATTGGAGACGGTGTAGTAGGATAGCGGCCCCTGGGTTTCAGGGCGGGGTGAGGGCCATGGAGGGCGACCGAGGATTCGCCAGGATGATGATATACTTACTGTTTGGATAAAATCAGGCACGTAGGCTTCCGAAGGGTTTGGCCATAGATATATTAATTCTGTTCTGTGGGTTTGGCGCACAATTCATTTATACTAGTGTGCACGTCAAAATATTGTAATAGTTGAGTTAATAACTACTATTACTGCTATTAGAGCTAGACGTAAAAGTAAGAACTTAAACACTTTAGACTTGTATATTTAAGTATTGTTTTGAAAAATACTATAAGTCTCGCATGCTTATTTAGAATAGCAAGAGAGGCTAATAAATTATTTAGGTATTTGTTTGATGGTGAAAACGAATACTTATGATTTTTAGGGTTCCGTACCTCGAAATGAAAAAACGGAACCCTTATAGGATCACTTTGTTGTCCGTCCGTCTGTCAACACCCTCTTTCTCAGAAACGCGTGGAGGTATCAAACTGAAATTTATATCAAATAGTCAAGTCTACTGTTCCTTAAAGCTGTGAAAAAACCAAACTTCTAAGCCAACGCAATCAAAAGATACAGCCGTTTATGCTGCAAATTTTAATAAATTCGCAATTACTCGCAAGAAAATCAAAACCTACAGGGTACTTCCCGTGAATTCAGAACCTTGAAATTTGGCACGAAGCAGTATCTTATAGCACAGATAAAGAAAAATTGCGAAGACAGTAAATTTTTAGTTCCATCATATAAAAAAAAATGTTTTATTACTTTTAAAGTTATTACCCCTTTCCTCATGAATGCGTTAAGTTATTAAATTGAAATTCATATCAAATATTCAAGTATATAACACCGTTAAGCTGTAACAAAATGAAACTTCACTGTCAACGCCATCAAAAGAAACAGTAATATAAGCCGCATATTTTCAAACTCGCAACTACTCGCAAGGGAATCAAAACCTACAGGGTACTTCCCGTGAACTCAGAATCTTGAAATTTGGTACGAAGCAACGTCTTACGGTACAGATAAAAGAAAAATTTCAAAAACCGTAAATGATTAGTTATATCATAATTATAATAAGAATATTTTTAATAATTTTAAAGTTATTTACTATCCCTTACCTTATGAACCCGTAGAGATAGAAAATTGAAATACATATCAAATGCTCAAGTCAAAGCTAAAGGGTTATTCCAGTCGATGTAGAATCTTGAAATTTTGCATAAAGCAACGTTTTATAGCGCATAAGAAAAAGTTCGAAAACCTAGTTAAATCACTAAAATTTTTTTTCTATAATTATATATACCTACAGGTTTGTACGGAACCCTCGGTGCGCGAGTCCGACTCGCACTTGACCGGTTTATTTATTAGTGAACAGGTACTTGTGTTTATAATTATGTGTGTTAGTATGTGTGAGATGCTTTTTGCTTTGATTATAAACTTGACATGAAGATATTTGATAGTCGTGACTCGTGACGGGGAGTCAGTAGGTACCTTCAAATAAACTGATACTGGTCTAAACCCCTTTTGGCTTGCGGAGGTCAGACGGTCAGTGCATACGCTGCTATTCTCTCATAGCTGGTTAGACTAGTAAGTTGACTCCGGGATTGAAATCGTAAGGCATGGATGCAACCGGGATATGCCGATAATGATGATGAATAATCGTTGTATTGATTATTTTTCATCGATATGTAGTTTGGGTGTTGCTGACTTCTGACAACTACCTAACACAAGCTCCTTATGACAATTGTCAATAGAATGCCACAAATGCGCCAGAGTCTTATCAGAGTTTTCATTTAATTATATCCTTTCAACAGTGCAAAACCAAGACAAACAGTTTTTTATATTTTTTTTCTAAAAACAAGCTACTTTAAGCCTGTCGTAATGAAAATGAAATAGAAACAAAAAAATCTTGAAGCTTTTTGTTTCATTCTTGTTGTAGCTCTGAGATTATTTTAGCAGATTGTTATTTATTCAACTTTTAAGGAATTACGTCATGTTACTGCAAGCCTCTTTGCATTGTTATATAAATAAGTAGCTACTAGAGCTTAGATATTAAAACAAATCTTGATCATTTGTTTTTAAGTTTTTAGATGCTTTTGTTGAACAGAAAATAAAGAAATATTCATAAAAATGCTAATATGTAGGTTATTACATGTTCTATGTCGACTATATGAATGTAGGTTCAGAAGCGTAAAAAAAATACGAAAGGACAAATAATATTGCTATCGGCAATCTTACTCTAAGGTAACATTTTGCATAATTATTGTCAACGTGTCGAATTTTATAGTTGGGTTCTCTAGATATTTGATCGCGCCGCCGCATCGTAGGTATGCAGTCGTCCAAGTGAGGTCAAGTGACATAATTCTGTAACGTTTATAAAATCTTTACTTGTCATAAAATTAGGTCTCCTTTTCGTCCTATCTGTATGTTCCACCAGGTAATATTTGTGTGATGAGCACGATCGTTTGTTCTGAGTCTAGGTGTACTTTAGAATATTTATGTATGTTTGTACTTTATCAGTCTGATCTCTGAAGGGTGGGTATGCTGTGGGCATAAATTATAATGAGGTCATGTAATTGATAACTCTGATTTTATTATAATCAAAATAATTTAAACACATTAATTCATAACATTAAAATATGTGACTTACAGTTATAGGTTATAAGTAAATAATGGCTTTGTATTGTTAAATAGCTGATTACTACTTTCTACATTATTTAATTAAATTTTAATATAATGTGTTTCAATTAATACACCGGAAGGCCTATTCTCGTAAAAAAGACTTATGTAACTTTAATGGCAAATTAAAACAATGGCAGGCGTGGAATAAACATAACCTAGTGGGATTGCCGACTTCTCTTCTCCAGGTTGAAAATTGAGTACCTACCCATAATGGTCATCCTGCCCGTCCAGCATACGCACCACGAGAAAATTATCTCTACACGTTTAATCGTGTTTACGACGATTATCTCTATTAACTCGCTGACTCTAACATGGTTACACACACGATTCGACTCGTTATGTCAAATGTAGCTATAATAGTCGTTTTTACTTATCTGTGGCATTTCTCTCGACGAATCCTAACATGACGGCCCAATATTACTCGATTATGACAAATTTTGACAACTAAAATAGTAATAATAGTCGTCATGCTTTCATACGACGAGAACTACACGAGTAACTAAAAATATTTCTTTAAAACTACAAAGAAAATGGCAGTCCCTTATTATAATTATTTAATAACCTTATATGAAGAGCGCCACGCGAGGAAAGTTCAAAGAAAGCGAATTAGGGATCTCTGTGACCCTTTTACGTTGAAGGACGGAGAATTCCAGTTGCTTTGGCGTATATCAAAACCAATGGCTCTGTTTCTCATAGAAAGGCTTGCCACGGATCTCGAGCCTCATTCAGATGGCCTGCCTGTCTATTTAAAGATAAGTTAATATCATTATTATCGAAGCTGCGCATGGGACCTCATTCTTATTCAACACAGTAGGTAACAATTGTTAATACTTCTTAGGTATTGACATCAGTTTCGAATTACAACTTTTGAAATATAAACAATACATACAAATTACAAATGTCAAATAGTACATAATAATGATAAACTATAGAGGTGGATACAAGTCTTTTGAGCCATTTGAGCACAAATTGAATGAACTAAACCGGTGTGGTTACATTAATAAATGCCGTAATTGACATTCTATGTTTCAAAGGGCAACATCGGTTACTCGTGCAACGAGAGCGAATTCTTCGACGTGAAGCTTGTCTATCGTGGCGCGCATGTTAAAGAAAACGAGATATTAACCGATAACGACAATATTTCTTCATTCACGCGTGTGATATCTCGTGGTGCGTATCCTAGGCGGGCTGAAGTATCTTAAACCATTGTGTTATCTAAATCCTGTACACCTACAATTTTGGAAATTAAAAAAAATTATAACGAAAATATCTAATTATAAAAATAACATTAAGCTGGAACTTATAATATCTAGGCAAAAGCGTACTAAGTGGGTGATTTACGACAAAAGTTTGGTGAAATGTTTGAACAAAACGCTTATGTCCAACCGTGCTTAACTGTCTAAACTTTAATTAAATTTACGAAAAAAGGCTTTCCTTTAACGCCGATAGACTATCAAGATTACATCATTTTGGATTAAGACTAATTAAAGTGAGACTTTTTTGTATTCAAGATCGATTAAATGAGTTTCCAAGTTTCTGTAAGTAAAGTCCTTTGATCGGGGACGGTGTGGTACCCTTTTTTATCGATTTATTTTGTTAGCATATTGTTATTCTTAATAAATAATTGGTAAGACGATACACTTCTTTTTTTTTTGTACAGTACTTTATACAAAAAGTCGTAGTTGGGTCATTTATCAATCTATTTGTGTGAGTGTGTGGCTAACTCTGGTGTTAGAATTATACACTTTTATCTCTGCTCCACCTTAAGGTTGACAGGTAGAAAATGCCTTATGGCATTATGTCCAACCATGTACACCTTGTTTGTGCAAAATTTAAATAAATAAATTATAGATCGCCGGAAGACGTCTGAGAGGGCCTAAGAATTCATGTCCTGACACAATAGCCAGAAAGATATTCTTGAAATGTTTTGTAGATGTGTTTGTTCCTAGTCACGATGTCGAAATACATTACATTCAGAAATAGGGAATCGACGATAAGTCAATTTTGTGACTGAAAGGTAGGTACTGCTTCATATTTAGGTATACTTGGCTTTAGGTAGGCCTGTAGCAAATGCAAATTAAAAAGTATTGACCATAATTTTTACCTATTATAATATGATCTTAGTTTTAGTATAAAAGTGGTAAAAAGTAGCATTGTAAACAGATTTAGTACAAAGGTGTGTTCAAAGTTAGCTACAGCTGCGGCACAATAACACCATTACATGTTAGTGTTACGGAGCCGTATATCGCGGTAATCTATGGGGTTAGTCTACATTGAACAGAGCCCGTCCCATAGACTTACGTTAATTGTCAATTTCCTCTCACGAGATATTCATAGGTAAGCCGTGATGAGTTTGATTATGTAGGTGATCTAGTTTCTAGTAGTAATTTCAGATTTCACTTTATTTTATTTACGATAATTTAATAATGGTAAACCTATATAAGTATTCCGCGCCATTTTAGTGCTATTAGGAGACATGCTCAAGGGATTCAAAACATGCCCTAAATACACTTATAGTGTTTGGCTCAATGTAGAGTACCGAAGCCGATCAATTTGTTTCATTTCAATCTAAATAAATGTATTACATCAGCATTAATTATCTCATCTTAAGCAGAAAGTGCTGCGCACAGACATACTTTGTTCTCCCAGCATTACACGTATTACAGTAGAGATATATCTAAGCCAAAGTTTACCTGAAAACACCATTCATGTGCATGTCAGATCGTGTACGACGGGTGCCAAACACGCAGCATAATTATAAGTCATGTGCCTTTAAATACTTTGTTAAGAAAGCAAGGTTCTATAATAATATGTAATTATTTTTATATGCAAAGAAATTCTCTTTTTAGTTTCATATTTAAATATTTTAGGAAATCCAACCTCAGAATCTGCACTGGACTTATTTAGGATATTTACTCATCAAAGGCTCTGATGTACATAAAGCTTAATAGTAATTATGGAACAATTTAGGGTACGATGGGACTAAAATATTACTTTGTAATAAAAGTCACTAAAAAAATAAAGAAAAAAAGTTTCATATATTATTATTTGTTACTTTAACGGCAGCAGATATATTTACACATGCTGTGATTTTATCTCTCTACCTTTTACTACTATGAGATAAAGCCCGCTGAGAGGCAAGCAGCCAGGCAAACGGATAGCAAAGGCTTAGTAATGGGGTCTCCATGGTACCCCCGGGTACGGCACCCTATAAATGTATAAAGAAACAGACGTTTACTACACAGGGGAATATGGTTGCGCTCCCACCGCTCTTAGCGACACAACAGAACAGATACGGCTACTTTACGTTGTCGTGCAGTCATACATATATCATAACTAACGTAAGTCGCTTCATACTTGAGTCTGTGACATCATATTTGTAAGTTGTAAATGTATAACTGTTGATATCAAATGCTGTATATAATATATAATTCGTACTTAGTTGCTCTAACAGTTTTGTTTAAATTATGACTTACAAATTGTCGGTACAAGTCTCTAAGAACCATTAGCGCTTAATCTCAGTCATTTCACATAAAATGTAAAAGAGATGCTGAGAGACATTAAGTTACTGCATATTTTTGTAACATAACATTATTTTTATTAATACAAATCTGATAAATGCAGCTACAGTCCCCTTCTGTATCAGGAAACACAAGTGAGCCTGTCGTAATCTTAACAGATGACCGCGGTATTATGTCTCACACGCTGGACATTGACATGACCTACCTGCTGGATGCCATTACAAACACACATCGAGAACCGATAAATATTTATAGATTATACAGGCTGTGACGTAGAGGTGTGTCCATATGCCGAAAGTAAGATCATGTTTGATCATGTTTCAGTATTAAAATTTAAATATTATTACTTTAAAAGGATAAGGAATTAAGGTTACAAAATTATGAAGATATTCAATTCACTGGTAACTTTTAGTACACTGAAACTGTAAAATTATTCATAGAAGAAGCAAGAGCTCTATTTACCTTTTTTGTTTTAATCTTCGTTTTGTGTTTATTCTCGTAGTAATATTGGTAGCGCCATCTACCTTCCTATCTATAACTAATCGCATCAACGTCAATCGTTCCATGCTGTTCTAGTGCGAGCGATATCATATTTCCGTCCCTGTCTCCCATTCCCGAAGAAGGGGCACTGCCTTCCGCGGATTGGTCGCCGCGGAACGTCGACGCGAGAGACAGTCCAGAACTTTCGAGAACATTCGATTCGCTATATACGCGTCCGCCATACCGTATCACCGCGCCACTCCCGCTATAGTTATTACCGATTATATAAACCGCTCGCAAGTGGAAGTGACTGTGTAGTGAAGTGAATTCAGCAGCTTCATCCCGAAACCACCAAGAGACTGCCCTTCTGAGACGAAGAAGATCGCCGTATAAGGTAAGTACCCTCCGTCCTTGGAATATCCTATACCCACTCACAATCATCTCTCCCATTCCAATCCTAGGCGGCTAAAACCCGCTATCCTTTGCATACAGTCCATTTCCTTCTCCAAGTCGCCTAGAACCCTACAGTTTCGGTGTATCGCCGAACCATTTTTTTGGTCCTTCGAGCCGGATTCATTTACGTTTTTATACGTTATACCGCTATACCTAGGCAGTTATAGCACCTAGCTATACTCCTAATATATTCACATAACCGTCACACGGTTGTTTCCGCCCGCATCAGTAGGTAAACTTTTATGTAGCTACCTACTTACTAAATTATTAATTCTGGAACTATCATAGTTGCCTTGTAAATCTCATATTTCGAGCAACTTTTAATTCCACAGCTCTAAAGTGTTGCCTACTTAGCCTACTTAGGTAAAATAATAGGTACATTAGATATTCTTATTTTGTTTCGTTCTCATTAGCTTATACTTACGTAAGCATGTCACAACAAAAGAAGTCACGCGTGTCGGAAGACAAAGAGATGACAATCTTAGAAGCAAAACGCAATATTTTATTTGAGCGCATTCAAAACATCTATGAACGCTCAAAAACCGCATCTATGTCTGACAGTAATAGCGAAGCATTTCTCAGTTATTGTATGACAGTAGATAGTATTAGAACATATTTTCATAAGTTGTTAGACGATTATAACGCAAGATTACTTTCTATCAATCCTGATGAAAAACCGAACTATCAGGCGTACACCTCATTCGAAGATCTTTATTGTATTATTAAGCGTATACAATCGCAATTGGAGGGTAAATGTTCAGCAGAGCCCGTTGCCCGCAAACCGAGATTACCGCCAATCGAGATTATGTCGTTTGACGGAGATATACGAAATTGGCCGTTATTCTATGCGAGTTTTAAGTCTACAGTGCACGATAATGGTTCTCTGACAGATGCTGACAGGTTGTACTATTTAATAGGTAAACTGTCACCGAAAGCCCAGTCCGTATTTGCAGGTGTCACACCCAGTGCTGAGAATTATCAGGTCATATTTCAGTCACCACTTGACAGATATCAAGACACGCGCGTCCTAGCGTCTACTTACTTTGACCAAGCTTTAAATCTCAAACTGTCCGGCAACGCGTCTGTCGCGAATTTCCAGCTGTTTATTGATAACTTCGTAACCGCGGTTAATTCTCTTAGGAACTTAAAATTGGAATATCTTTCCGACTTCATGTTGCTTCAACTCGCTTTAAAAAAGTTTGACACTGATACAATTCGCGCATTCGAGATGACGGAACGCAATAATAAAATACCTACACTAGATAGATTTATTTCTTTCATAAAAGATCAGTGTCGAATATTTCATAATACGCAGTCTGGTTCACCTGGCCCGTCTAACACTAACAGCAACAAACAAAGGTTGAATAAATCGCGAAATAGTAATAATAACTCGGTCCCTAATCCACAATCTTACGTAACATGTTCGGAATCTAATAGTAATAATTCACAAAAGTGTCTGTGCAGTAATATAGTGCACGACCACTTATACAAATGTCCCGCCTTCGATAATTTGCATGCAACCGCTCGTTTTAAATGCGTAAAAGATAACAAAGCTTGCATTAATTGCTTAAGCATAAAACATAAAATTAAGAATACGGATTGTCACCATCCTGTATCATCCCATGGGTGTCGTAAGAGCCGACAGAGGGAGCATATTATGCAGAGAACAGCACTGTAAGAGAAGGGAAACTTGATACAAACCCTATACCAACCCGTTTGGCCAGCGTGGTATAGTAGGCCAATTCCTCCTTTCAAAGGAGAGGCCTAGTCCAGGAGTGGACTGTTAAAGGCTGATGATGATGAAAACATAAAACAAGTAATTGTTCTAGTAAGACAAAGTGCCGCTTCTGCAATAAAAAACATCATTCATTGCTTCATTTCGATAAAGGTAACACGTTGTCAAGCCAAGCCGCTAACCTTGACACACTTACCTCACAGGTGCAGGCCACAGTGACTTCCCCCTCCACGCCTCAGAATGAGATATCGTTGTGTACGACATCCATTGCGCGGGCGGCACGCACGCACGGACGGCCTTCGCGCGCTTGCAGTGATCAGAGCAGTGCTAGGCCGCCATGTATGGCGTCTAACGGCCCTGTCATGACCTTGCCGCTCTGAGCGGCGGCTTAGCGCGGGGCGGCGAGCGGTAAGATCAAATGTATGAAAACGTTCGAAGCACGCCACGAGCCGCCGCGCACAGCGATAACGCGCGCGTTTTTTTTGGCGCGACTGTCTGCGCGGCGAGCGGCGCGGCGCGCGGTGCGGCGAGCGGCGGGAACAAATGTACTGCGACCGAGTCCGACGCCACGACTCCGAGCGGCACAGACAGCGTTACGCGAGGGATGAACTAGGTGGTTAAACTATTTGTTAAATATTTTGTGGCGGTAATGAATACGGAGACATTTAAAGTCGAAATTTTAAAACGGTCGCGTGTATGGATAGCAACACATCTGCTGTATAAATACAAAAATGTTAATAAAACGTTGCGAGATGTAATGAAACAATGTTTTACAGAATGTAATGGTAGGTTTTAATATCGCAAAAATTAAAACATTGTGTAATGTACATATGTACCTATTTAGGTACAGACACAGCTACTATGAAAGTTAAAAGGTGATTTACCTACCTACTTAACGTAATCTACGTTGTGTAGGTACCTATTCAACGCCTCATTAATTGCGAATATGCATTATTCCTTTGATATAAAATACTTGTAAGAAATGAAGATCCAATATCGACAATTTTGTAGGTATACTTACCGTATAGTTACACAAAGATATTTTGGCTATCGCCATATTTATGGGTAACTCCGTCGGCCCAAATACGCCCACATTTGCCGCTGCGTTTACCGCTGCTGTAGGGTCGTGGCGTGCACGATGCTCTGCCGCGCCGCCCGCCGCGACGCGCGCCGCTTAGACCGATCTCGTGAACAGGCCCTAAGACTGTTCTGTTAGCGACAGCGCAAGTTATCATTATGATGTTAATGGGTCGCCGCACATGGTACGTTGTTTGCTAGATAGCGCATCTCAGACCAATTTAATAACGTTAGAATTGTTCAAACGCCTCGGATTATAGAATAACTTTAAAAATACGAACTCAAAAATCCGAGGGATAGGCGGATCAGAAAAACATTGCAAGGGTTCCGTAGATATTAAAATACATTCGCGTTTTGATAGGGACATTAATTTTAACATTTCTTCCCTTATCGTGGAGCGTATTACGGACACATTGCCAAACGCTAATGTGGACGTGTCGCTTCTCACACGTCTCGAGTCATTGCCACTAGCGGACTCGGAGTTTGCGAATCCTGCAGACATTGATGTTTTGAACGGAGCCGCAATATTCCCGCACTTGCTACTTACTAAAGTGGTACGTAGTGAGCAAAATAACTTACCGCCCGCTATTGAGACGGTATTTGGGTATGTGATTATGGGTACCGTACCTACATTACATACTTCTCAATACGTTACGTCTTGCTGTTGTTCTGTTCTTCAAGAAAACAATATTGACTCTCTTCTCAAGCGATTTTGGGAGCTTGAAGAGGTTACCGCACCGCCCTCGATGAGCCGTAAAGATCTCGAGTGTGAAGAACATTTCCGTGCTACCACTGTTCGTGACGAAAGTGGCAGATACGTTGTGGCGTTGCCATTCTATGGTGACCCTTATTCGTTAGGCGACTCGTACGCTTCTGCGCTTAGACGTTTCCATTGTTTGGAACGTAAACTTGATGCATCACCTAAGTTACGTAGCGCCTATAATGACGTCATTCGTGACTATATAGATAAAGGTTTTTTGAGTGTAGTTGTAAACAACGAGGGCAACTCTCTGCCCTCATATTATATCCCGCATCACGGCGTAGTTCGCGAAGATAAAACCTCTACTAAACTTCGTGTGGTTTTAGACGCTAGTTGTAAGACTACATCGGTTCAGTCGATTAATGACATTTTGCATGCCGGCCCCAATCTACAAGGTGATTTATTTAACATCATAATAAAGTTTCGTCTTTTCCAAATCGCTCTGTCAGCTGATTGCCGCCAAATGTTTCTCAATATCGGCGTTCGCGAATCTGACCGTAGATTTCAACGGGTCTTTTATCGTTTTGACAAGAAAGAACCTTTATCTGTGTATCAGTTCAATCGTGTTTGTTTTGGACTCAAGTCTAGCCCATATCACGCGTTACGAGTTGTTCGCCAGTTGATCGCTGATGAAGGCGATCACTTTCCCGCCGCAGCGGCTGTTGCCACTTCCGCTTTGTACATGGATGACATTGCCTGTAGTGTCATATCCGCTCCGCTAGCAATTTCGCTTTGTGAAGAGCTTATTCAGCTTTTCAAGCCAGGCCAGTTTGATCTTGTCAAATGGACAAGCAACTCTAAGGAGGTTCTCGCACGCCTACCAGATTCTCATAAGGCTTCTCCAGACATTGAGTTTGAGAAGTCTGTACCGCATAAGGTTCTCGGTTTACGCTCGGACAAATCCTGCGATAGTTTTCGGTTTGACGTCTCACCACCAGATGATAAGTGCACCAAACGCACTATGCTGTCCACAGTGGCTCGACTATGCGACATAATGGGTTTTGTGGCTCCCCCAATTTTGTACGCCAAGCTCTTGATCAAAGATCTTTGGCTATCAAAGTGTGAGTGGGATGAAACACCCCCTGACCATATTGTCGCCGCTTGGGGCCAGTTTTGTATTGAGCTTACCGCGCTCAATCAAGTTACTATTCCGCGTCATCTTGGGTTGGTCGATGGATGTACCATCAACTTGATAGGTTTCGCTGACGCCAGCGAGCGTGCTTACGGCGGAGTCGTATATCTGCAAGTCCGCATTGGTTCTAACTACTCACTGTAGTTAGTTTGTGCCAAGTCTAAGGTCTCGCCTGTTAAAACCATTTCAGTTGCGAGACTGGAGTTATGCGCGGCCCTTCTGCTGTCTCAGTTGCTCCGCAAGGTTCAAGACACAGTTTTGCCCCACTACCCCATTAATAAATTATATGCATTTTCCGACTCCAAAGTAGTGCTCGCTTGGATTCATTCTTCTCCTCATCGCTGGCAGACTTTTGTCGCCAACCGCGTTAGCAAATTGATTGAACTGGTTCCTGCTACTTGTTTCAATCACGTCGCGGGTATTGAGAACCCCGCAGATTGCTTGTCTCGTGGTGTCACTCCACTTAATCTTCTGCATCATCCATTGTGGCGTCGTGGACCTTCTTGGATCTCCCATGACCCGTCAAAATGGCTCATGCAACCCTTTGACCACAGTGCAGAAGACGAAGATGTACCCGAACGGAAGTCTGTTTCTTATCCCGTGATTGCTGAGGTTGCGGAGTCTCCCATCTATGCACTCGCACTACGCATGTCATCGTGGTCTAAGTTACTCCGCGCCATCGTTTATGTCTATAGGTTTCTTAGGCACCTACCTAATGAGACTTTTGTATCAAGTACTGATATCAAATTCGCAGAATGTAAGTTACTACGAGCTGTACAAGCTGTTCATTTTAGTAACGACATTCAAAATTTAAAAGACAATGTACCTTGTTCTCCCGCTATCCTTAGACTCAAGCCGTTTCTCGATGAACACGGCGTCATACGCGTTGGGGGTCGTCTGTCAAATTCGGATGAACCTTATAACTACAAACATCCTTGTATTCTGCCGCGACATGATCATGTTTTCGAACTTCTTTTTGATTTTTATCACAACAAGCACCTCCATGCCGGTCCGGAGTTGCTTATGTCCTTACTTAGGCATAAGTATTGGATTTTAGCCGCTCGACGAATAATTCGTCACAGAATACATAAATGTAACGTCTGTTTCAAATTTCGTCCGCGTCCGACTTTCCCTCCCATGGCCGATCTCCCTAGCCAGCGCGTCAACCAGGTTGCTAAAGCGTTTACACACACCGGTTGTGATTACGCAGGACCACTGCAGTATACGCCAGTGCGTGGTCGAGTTGTTAAAAGCCGTAAAGCCTGGCTATGTATTTTTACGTGCTTAACGACGCGCGCTACGCATATTGAAGTTGCGATGTGATTTAAGCACGGTGTCATTCCTGGCAGCCCTTAAACGATTTCTCTCACGGCGCGGCCCTATACAGTGTTTGTACACGGATAACGGCACTTGTTTTGTGGGCGCAAGCTCTTATTTACGCGACCTTTATAAGTTTCTCAGGGAAGAATATCGTACTCGTCTTCAGGAAGAACTTTCCATAAATCATATTGACTGGAAGTTTATTCCACCAGCATCACCACATTTCGGTGGATGTTGGGAAAGCATAGTCAAAGTAATTAAAACGCATCTCTTCAAGGTTATAGGTCAACAGATCCTCTCTTACGAAGAGCTTTTAACTGTTCTTGCACAAGGCGAGGCACTGATCAACTCGCGTCCGCTCAAGGCATTGAGTAGTGACCCTGCAGAACCATCCGCGTTAAGCCCTGCACATTTTCTGAACACAGTGCCATTTCCGGCTCCTGAAGCAGACTCTTCAAGCTTGCTCCAGAGACATACTCTGCTGGATAAACTCGTGCAGTCGTTCTGGCGGCGCTGGCGTGCGGAATATCTACACCAGCTTCAGGCTAGATCCAAGTGGAATAGTCCTGCATCCCCTATACAGGAGGGTACGTTGGTCGTCATAATACATGATAATGCTCCGCCGCTTTCATGGCCGTTAGCCATCGTAGAGAAATTGCATACTTCCAAGGACGGTACAACTCGCGTTGTTACCGTGAAACCGCTAAAGGGAGTTACGTGCGCCCTGTTGTACGTCTCTGTCCGCTTCCAACTCAGTGAGATCTAGCCTGAAGTTGGACCTACCTCTTAGTTTAAGTATTTAGTTAGTAGTTTTCTCTATTATTGCGTTTGTAGTTTTCGCTAAAGTTAATTTAGATTAATTTTATTGTCATATCGCTGTCTTAGCCTATTGATGGGTTATGCGGTAGTACACCCAACATAGCTAAGTTCAATTCTAGTTTTTTTAAAGGCAACCCTTTAGGGCCGGGGTGATATGGTAGCGCCATCTACCTTCCTATCTATAACTAATCGCATCAACGTCAATCGTTCCATGCTGTTCTAGTGCGAGCGATATCATATTTCCGTCCCTGTCTCCCATTCCCGAAGAAGGGGCACTGCCTTCCGCGGATTGATCGCCGCGGAACGTCGACGCGAGAGACAGTCCAAAATTTTCGAGAACATTCGATTCGCTATATACGCGTCCGCCATACCGTATCACCGCGCCGCTCCCGCTATAGTTATTACCGATTATATAAACCGCTCGCAAGTGGAAGTGACTGTGTAGTGAAGTGAATTCAGCAGCTTCATCCCGAAACCACCAGGAGACTGCCCTTCTGAGACGAAGAAGATCGCCGTATAAGGTAAGTGCCCTCCGTCCTTGGAATATCCTATACCCACTCACAATCATCTCTCCCATTCCAATCCTAGGCGGCTAAAACCCGCTATCCTTTGCATACAGTCCATTTCCTTCTCCAAGTCGCCTAGAACCCTACAGTTTCGGTGTATCGCCGAACCAAATATAATACTTATTGTGTTTTACTTTTTAATGTATTTCCTGACTACATACGACAAACAACGGCACAGCAAACTTTGTTTCATAACTGCGTTAGTTCTGAAATATTATTGTATGTACGATAATGTTGTTGAAGCACACACTTCTTGGAAATCATTAAAATGGAGGATGGAGGGAGGAATGAGGATTTTATCCTCAGAGAATTAGGTTGACTAAACGAGTTTATAAATTGAATCTTTGTCTTTAATTTAGGACTAAGTTACGACTTAATTTTCTTGTTAAAGCATTGAATTAAGTAGGTTTTTATTAAAAACTACGCCAGAATTGTTTCTAAGACGTTTGAGACAAAGAAAAGTTGAGTGTAGGCGTTCCCGGGCTATATAAATACTGAGATAATGGATAAAAAACTTCATCTAATTAGCTACACCCACTCCTCTCACCTACCTGCACTCTAATGGTAAACTAGGTATAGGAATGTTCCTACACCTAGTTTACCATTAGAGTGCTTTCGCACTACGTCCGATCCGAATTCGTAAAATACAGTTCTAGAAAGGGTCTAGAGAGTGCTAGATGTCGGTATTGGTGCGTAACGTATCATAGAAATAGTTCTACGACTTGCTACGGAATTCAATATTCAGTCTATACATAGATCTGTAGATTTTAGATTCGTTTTTGACATAAGCTCCATACAAAATATGTCAAACACGAATCTCGAATCTCAAAATCCATGTATGGATCGAATATTGAAAATGGCCGTAGTCAGACCGCATTTTGACCGTGGATCGGATTCGGATAGGATATAGTGCGAAACCACTATTAGTGTGCCTGTATACAAAAAATACAGTTCTTATACTATTTGTGCTGTAGCATGGTGGGGGTGGCAGTTTGAGTAAGATTCCATTTCACTCTTGAAAGTTTCCGCGATTTACAAATTATGACTTAGTATTGCAGCAATACCAAATTCGTAATAAATTTAGTCATTAATGACTGTAGTTAATTAAAGCAAACCCAACTAGATTGTTCTAGTCTACCAATAAAATGTAAAGGAAAGAAAAAAATAGTAAAGTGTTATGCGTATAACGTAACGCCATAGACGTATTTAGTGATGGGATGTACTGCTACGATGCATAGTCGATGTTTTTTATAATAAAAACGCATATTTGGCGTTATTCAATTAAATTATTATTGTAAAAAGTCTATAGTTAGGTATAGTAATAAGAGAACATACCTATATAAAAAAAAGATATTTTATTCGTCTAAACTCATATCAGAGTTTATTTTTGTTCCTGAAACATAATGTCCCTATTTGTTTTATTCACAACCTTCGACCAGTCTTCAGGTTGAACATCTTTGATGGCCTCCTCTAAGAGGGCCAGCATCTTATTTGCCGTAAATGGCGGCAAAGTATTATTTCTTGTGGCGTGACCTTTTATTTGGGCCCAATTCAGCTCAATAGCGTTATACTGGCATTGGTAGGCTGGTAGTCGAAGGACCTAGTGGCCTCTTTCTTTTGCCATTTCATCCAGAGCATAGGTATGCTTATAATGCCGTACTAAGACAATAAGCTCTGCCTTTAACATATTTTTTATATCTGCTGTAACTCCGTTTTCATTCAGCCACTTCACCAACTCGCTTTTTTCACATTATTAATGAGAACTAGATTTATGCTGCGAGTTATCGTTAGGTCGATAAAAATGAATTCCATAACGTCACATCCCTAGTCATGTGGTACAGATAGATGTCAACGTCATATAGGCAACTATCACCCGCACTATGCTACAGCGCTAATAGTATAGTAATTTCTAAGTGATCCCGTGTAGTCGCGGTTAGCGTTATTTAATGTTTCCTAGAAAGATTTTCTTATAATGACAAAATTCAAAAATGTCTTTGGTTTTGTTTCACGTAAGAAACTTCAACAAAGCATCTGACTGTAAAATTCGTTAAAATACGTACATAGAGATATATGCTTATTTTATGAGTGCATCTGTCTATGTATTTTTATTTACCTTAACTTTCACACCATGAGCCATATAAGAACAAAAAACAATCTTTGAACATTTCCTGATACTTTACGTGGGAAGCTTTTAATATGTTTTTTTTTATATAGTAATATGCGGCAAACAAGCAGACGGATCATCAGATGGTAAGCAATTACCGCCCGCCCATGGACACAAGCAACACCAAAGGAGTCACAAGTGCGTTGCCGCCGGAGTAGGGGATAGAGCCTCTGGCACTCTCACTCACCGAACGAAACGCAACAGTTTAGGTACTGTTACTTTACCTCGATTTTCTGTGAGAGGGTAGTACTTCCCCGGTCCAGCCGGCCTATTCATGCTGAAATCAGCAAGGCTCTAGTACCGTAAAACTTTATTATAATTACTCGTAAACTAGCAATATCAAGCTTCGTTATCCGGAATCTGTTAAATTATAATTTATCAAAGAGAAATTCTATGTAAACTAAATGATTGTTCAAGAAACGGAATGCTCAGAAGATCGTATTATGGCAATATTAATATAATGCCCATAACTAGGAGTTGCAATTGATTACGAATCGCTTATTTTGTACCCCTAAAAATACCGTAAACGTTAAGCGAAGTGTTTCGTGAGCCAAACTGCACAGCTTCTGTCATAAACGGTGACACTAGCTACACTACATACAATACTAACTTCATAAACCATTTTACAAAAAGCTATCGTCTGTCTACCATACACTCTTTATGTGTCCCAATTTTCTTTTGTGTAGAGGGGAGAGGCAGATCTTGCATTGATGGTCGTTTAACTGTTAGGATTGTTGAGCTGTGTTTTTTTTAAAGAAAATATAGGGGCATTGAACATACGCTGTTAGGTCACAGTGCCGTGACTTTCTAGAGTGCTTTAGTGCCACGTACTCACATGCAAATGTTGTAATGTTAGGTTGGGAATGCACTAAATTAGTTCGAGTTGAAATGCTAAATAGGCCTTTATATCGAAATGAATTCATAGAATTTCGAATTACTCATTAACTTATTTGTTAAATATTTTCATGTTCAATTTAGAAATGCTGCAATTATTTTTGTATAAATTGATGTATTGTTTGTTTTTATATTATATTATATTATTTAGTTTTATTAGCAGTATAAAATAGTATTAATGTAGCTTGTAGGTAAATTTGACATAGTAGATACATTTTGTATACTTAAGTTATTTAAATATACAAAATGATTTTTTTTTATTTATTGTCTCACGCCTGTATCCCCGTAGGCAGAGGTGTAAATATTACACCCACATTTCGCCAGATTTATTTTAGTCCCACGTAATAGGGGGCGAGCCTATTGCCGTACCGGGCACATTACCAGACTGCGTGCTGCTACTGAGAATTTCCTAGCGGAAAAACGCAATAACACTTTGTCCGATCCGGGAATCGAACCCGAGACTTCCTACTCCCACACGCACTTTTATGCCGCGAGACCAACGAGCAGTGTGCCTCGTAAAATAAATTATGGAAAACTATTTTCAAATGGAAAGCTAACGTACACGGTGTGGTGTGGAAGTACATGTGGTGGATCTGGACATGAAACTCAGTGTCAGAGTTTCCGTGATATACGTTAAAGACCTTTTCCAAATGGCATTGGGCAAGCGTGATGATTCAGTCGTCCTAGGAACTAGTTACTGCACTACGCATCTTGGTTAAGTAGGTACTTTCTAATTGAAAACCTCACTTTAGAGTGTTTTTGCCAGCAAAATAGATTACACGGCCGGGTGACCTTAATACCAAAAGTATTTTCTCTAGTCCACCTTTGGTTAATGCATTTGGCTGTGGCAGGTGTATACTATCATCCCCCCCGTGGGATCTCCACCTTGTCGTGGTGGGGGGGCTCAGTAACCGTGGATTGGTCACCCGCGGTGAAGCTAAGAGGGATCCAGGAGGGGACGCTCCGCGTGGGCTTGGAGGGGCCTGCGCAGGATGCGTCCAACGGTGCGGGTGCGGGGGACAGTTCTGTCTGTCCCTCGCAGTCGGGTGCGGTCGCGGGAGAAGAGGCGTGTTGGTGTTGCGTTGCCGCGCGCCCTATCTCCCGCGACCAAATGGGGGCGCACCATTCGATGCGTCGCGGTGGGGCCGCAGAGGAAGAGGAGATGCGGTGTTGCGTTGCCGTCCTCCCTATCCTCTGCGGCCGCTGGGCGTTTTGGCGGCGGAGTTCAACACCTTAATCCGTCGCCAAGGGGGTTTTGTTCGGGGCCCGCCTGACCATCTGGCGGGCCAATACCCGTTGGAGGGTGGCGACGAGTGCTTTGGTGATGCCCCACCCTCCGACACACGGATACATGGCGGAAGTCGAGGTGGTTTTTAGTGGAAACACCACATACTCCGGCTCTTATTTCCCCCAAGAGTCGGAGATCCGAAGGGATTTTCCACCTCGTAAAACAAAAAAAAAAAAAAAAAAAAGGTGTATACTATCATACATGTTATTTATTTTTATTCTATTTAGATTAAATATATGAACCCAGACATGAGTGTATTATGTTTATCACAGCAATATTTCTAAATGTGATCTCGTTACACCGTGTTTCGGTCAGTAATTCGCCAATAATTTAATTCTATGCCGTCGTACATTAAACTAACGATCTACTCGCCATGCATTTGTGTTCCAAGCCTAAAGGTTATGCCACCAAATTAAGTAGTAAACCACCCTGAGGTGAAACATGTTACCATTTTTAAACTTTAATCGTGAAAATGTGACGCCAAATTACACTCTAATCACACTATATTATGAAGGGCAAACATTTTAGGCTTAATTCATTTAGTATAACAAATCGCTGTGCGAGATCACTTTAACTTTATTTCCTCGTAGTTACTGTTGAGATACTTCTTGCTGCCTTTTAAGTTTGTAATCGTAGTGGTAGCTATTTCCATCATCATTCTAGTGTTACCCTAGTTGCATCTGTAACGTTCGCCTTGAAACTCGGGGCCCCCTTTTTAGTCTAACTAGAATTAAAGGAATACTGTCTTGTTTACACTGACTGCTGCTTTATCCTCTGAAAGACCTTTGTTCAAAACATATTACGCAGCGTGATATATTTGAAAGCGACTGAAGCTGCCTTTAGTTTATAAAGATCTTTTTGACAGTCATGACCGACACAGCCTATCTGAGCACCTACTTTTCTGAGGTTCGTGCCTCTGAAAGGCTAGCGAGAATTAACAATCGATCGTTAGGTTCGAACCGAGAACCTCTACCTGGCTGTCTATTCATTAAAAACCCAAGTAATCTGCTCAAACTACATACTGCCACAATTGCAATCAGAGAAGGAATTTAATGCATGTTTCGTTTTTTCCAGCGTAAAGTTGGGTGATACAACATTTTAAGGCATCAATCAAACTTGTTGGTTTTTTTGGATAGGACAATTTTTTCCGTTGGCAGATGTTGATATCTTGTGAGTAGTATCTAATAAAACCCAAATCTCTTGAATATATCACCTACGTATTAAATGTCACTTGGACGAAAAGGGGTGTGATGTTCCTCCAACTGTAGGTAGGATCCTCTGACTATGCTAGATGATCATGCCTGATGGTCCACGTTCCGACGGAAGCAGCTGAGAACTTGGTAGCAATCACGTGCGAGATATTTTTTGCGCGATTCAGTATCTCGTTCTGTCAGTGTCCATAAGATGTTGGTAGTCTTGTTTGTCCATATTATTTGTACGATAGATGCCCTTAGTTGTACGTAGCTGTCGCTTCAGTAGGTAATAAGCATTCCCAAACGAATAACTGAACCACTATGGCACAGAACGTACTGCTTAAAACTTCAATATTTAGGTACTCACGTAGGTCAATAGGCTTTAAGCTAGCCATTCATATTTAAGTTGGGCTGAACTCCTTTCAGTGACTAATAGTTACCCTCTGATATATCATATATATTACGAACTCTCCAAATGAACTTTACTGTCTACGTGCCTTAAGTTAATGTTTTCTATACCTACTCGAGATATATCCTTCGACAGCCCGACTTACTGAGTCGCTTTACTGACCATGGCACAGCCTAAAGGCAATTTATGGTACCGCGCCACCACGATAAAACCATAAATAAATGTACTCACCTCAATGACGTGAAATATGGTAAAACATTATGTTGACCAAGTTCATTGACCACAAGGTTGAATACTGTTACTAGAATATTATGTAATTGGTCGTTGCCTACAAGCCTTAATGTAAACATCGTCGAGTTTTAACTGAGAACTTTACATTTTTTTTATTCTGAAGCTGTTAACGCCATCTATGTACAAAAGAAAGAAGCATTTTGGAAACTTTCTTTCGAAACATCTTCATGTCACAGTTCATATACCGACAATAGTTTTCACATGTATTTTTCAGTTGTTTAAGGGCGGTTTCAGAGTTAGAGTTATATTCGCGCGTATAAGCTCGTTTTTGGAAGCGCATGTAGGCGCGTATAGGCACGCCTTTTGGCACACG
This sequence comes from Euclidia mi, assembly GCA_944739405.2. Lineage (NCBI taxonomy): Eukaryota > Metazoa > Arthropoda > Insecta > Lepidoptera > Erebidae > Euclidia > Euclidia mi. The sequence goes on from OX123190.2 coordinate 57,976,892, forward strand.
CGCAACTCGTACGAGCGTTGACGCGCTTCTAAGCTCGTATAAGGGCGAGCCGTTAGAATCCATGTTGACACTAACATGATGTCACTACCGTTTCAAGCGAACACACCGAAATATGCCCGTTTACGCGAGTCCGGTTTTTTAAAACGCGTAATGTAGCCTGCGTGTAAGCGCGTATGCTGAAATGACCGTATACGCGCAGAAAAATACGCTAATCAGTATAATAAAGTAAAAAGTATAAAGTCCTCAACTTAGCAAATAATTATACGAGGCTCTACGTCTTTGTGCTGAAACTATTGAGTCTACAGGTTTAAAAATTGCTAGGTAGGTGTGTATTCTATGAACCGCTTCACAACGTGTATATAAAAATAAAATTAATGGGGGCTCTCCATACATGGAACTGACTGAAAACATTTTTTTTTTCATCTTTCATATATGTAATTGTACACGTGGGAAATCTGTACCTAGATACTTAGATGTTTAAAAATAAGATTAAGGTTTCTAGGACCATTATTTCGCAAACTTAACCGTTTGAAAGATACACGCTGCCAAAGTGATAAAATGACTGCCCACCCCTCTCCCCCTCTAACATTTAAAGTAAGAGAGTGACAAATCTAAAAAAATATAAGCTGTAGTTCGTAATACTTCCAATGAAAATTGGTTTAAACGATATGTAGTCAGCAGTTTTTGAGATATAGCACATGTTCAAAAACCGCAAATATAACTTTGTCCATAATACAAACACAATGCAATACAAAGTTATTTTTGCCGATGAAAAAGTGATGGAGATATTTGATTAGTTGAAGATAAAGAGATACCTCAACTACGGAACCCTTCATGGTCGAGTCGGACTCGCACTTGATTTAATTACTTTATTCCTGCAGCCGGTCCCTAAAGCGTAAGTGTACCAGGCTTTACTCACCCGTATCTAACAGGGCGCCGTTATCAAAACTACTACGATATTGCGATTATAGCACCACCGCCAGCTATTACAGCGTGATGCTGGCTGATATTTGGACCAAGTAAGACATTTTAGCCCTTTTTTCAATCATCCCTGTTTTATTCCCGGCTTCATTCAGATAGTCGTAAACTAAATCAGCAATGCCTTGGACTAATTGTAAAATGGAGTAATCTCGAAATAGGTACTTTATTCCAATCCCGAACCCAGTAAACTTCATTCCATGTTACTGTACAGTCTATTATAATTATTGTAAAAAATACTGAAACTTATGTCAGCCAAACATGAGAATGTTTGGTAGATTTAAGTTTCAGTATTTGTTTTACCGAAAGATGGCGGTCAAACCATCCGAACAGTAGCGGCAGTAAATCCCAAGATGCTAGATGGGCAGCAGCGTTCAGCGCTTAAAACTTCCGCCACTGCGATCGCTAATACGCCTGCCAAGCGTGGCGATTATGGCAAATCCCCCCATATATGAATCACACCAATAAGAACCGGCCCCTAGTCCCCGGCGGCCCCGCTAGTCCTGGTTATGGTAGCGGCCACGGTATCGGCGGGGCAAGGGGTGCGAAGAATCTCCGGAAGAGATCGGGCTACCACCACCAACGACAATTGGCCCTGGCAACACTGAACACGCGCACACTGCGGACCGACGAGAAGATTGTCGAGCTGGAAGAAGAATTGAGCAAGTTGCGATGGGATATCATAGGCCTATCTGAAGTCCGAAGACAGGGGGAGGACTCGATAGTTCTCAATTCCGGTAACTTGCTCTTCTACCGGGAGGGCGACCAAAATTCCCAAGGTGGTGTCGGGTTCATCGTCCACAAATCATTCGTGACCAACGTGGTAAATATCGGGAGTGTGTCGAGCAGGGCAGCGTACCTTATACTCAGAATATCCAAGCGGTATTCGCTGAAGGTCATACAGGTATACTGAGGTATACGCTCCGACCTCGACGCACCCCGATGAGGAGGTGGAAGCCATGTAGGAGGACATATCTCGGGCTATACATTGCTTCAAAACCCACTACACCGTGGTCATGGGAGATTTTAACGCGTAACTGGGCAAACGCGACGGTGATGAGCTGAGAGTGGGGCAATTTGGTTATGGGCATCGAAATTCCCGGGGTCACTTGCTGGCTAGCTTTATGGAGAAGGTAGGATTCTATATGATGAATTCCTTCTTCAAGAAGCGAGAATGCCGCAAGTGGACCTGGGTAAATCCAGATGGTGCCACCAAAAATGAGATCGACTTTATCATGTCGACGAAGAGGCAGATATTCAATGATGTCTCCGTGATCAATTTGCTTAAAGTGGGGAGCGATCACCGAATGGTAAGAGGCAACTTTAAATATCTGTACAAGCCTCGAACGGTCGTGGTTGATAAAGTCCACGCTCCGACTGGCACCGGTTCATATCCAAAACCCCGAGAGCTTTCAGCTCGAACTCAAGAACCGTTTCGAATGCCTGGGCGAATGCGTAGATGTGGACGAGTACAGTAACGGGTTCGTGGATGCTGTCCATACAACAGGGGCTAAATTCTTTAAACCCCAGAAAAGCAAGAGAACCGCATTCCTAGCATTCCTAGATCTTGCTGGTTCTCGGGTCCGACCCTCGAGCTGTTAGAGGAAAGGCGCAAGATGGTTCTGCTATCCTCCAACGACATGCCGAAATATCGGCACCTCGACAGACAGATCTCTAAGTCTCTGACTCGCTATCTCCGCCAATACAACACAAAATGTGTTCGTGAGGCGATCGAGCAGAATAAGGGATCCAAAGTGTTCCAGGGATCTGTCTGTTGGGCAGAGTCAGCTGACAAAGCTGAAGACGGAAGATGGCAGAATAGTATCGTCCAAGCCTGAGCTCTTGGAGGAGATTGAAAGGTTCTATGGACAGCTATACACGACAACGCAACAACCCGCAAGTACTCCAGCGTCAGACTCTAGAGCAGGATTGACCCGACACTATACCTAAGATATCCCGGACGTCAGCGTGCACAAGATTAGTGTGGCTCTCAAACAGCTCAAAAACAACAAGGCGCCGGGTGATGACGGAATTACGATCGAGCTTCTGAATGCCAGCGGTACACCCGCTAGAAAAGCCCTTCGGAAGCTATTTAATTCCGTCATTCTTGATGGTAAAACGCCACAGGCGTGGCACAGAGGTGTGGTGGTGCTTTTCTTTAAGAAAGGGGATAAAACCCTCTTAAAGAACTACAGACCCATCATACTTCTGAGCCACTATTTTCGAGGGTCATTACGAATCGTCTCGAGAGCAAGCTAGACGACTTCCAGCCTCCCGAACAAGCCGGTTTCCGTAAAGGCTATAGTACCATAGACCACAAACATACGTTGCGGCAGGTTATACAGAAGTCCGAGGAGTATAACCAGCCCCTATGCTTGGCGTTTGTGGACTATGAGAAAGCCTTCGATTCGATCGAAACCTGGGTGGTGCTACAGTCTCTCCAACGGTGCCGGATTGACTACCGATATATCGAAGTGCTGAAGTGTTTGTATGAAAACGCCACTAAGTCAGACCGCCTCCAGCACCAGAGTTCGAAACCTATTCAACTCCAGCGAGGGGTGAGACAGGGGGATGTCATATCCCCGAAACTGTTTACACTGCGCTGGAGGATGTTTCAAGCTTTTGGACTGGAATGGACTCGGCATCAACATCAACGGCGAGTACATCACTCACCTTCGATTCGCAGACGATATCGTAGTCATGGCTGAGACCATGGAAGACCTAGGCACAATGCTCGATGGTCTCTGTAAAGTTTCCCAACAAGTAGGTCTTAAGATGAACATGGACAAGACGAAAATCATGTCGAACGTCCATGTTGTACCTGCTCCTATTCAGGTTGGGAACTCTACGCTCGAAGTTGTCGACAAGTATACCTACCTGGGACAAGTAGTCCCATTAGGTAGGTCCAACTTCGAGAAGGAGGTCAATCGTCGAGTCCAACTAGGTTGGGCAGCGTTCGGGAAGCTACGACATATCTTCTCGGCCGATATCCCGCAGTGTCTCAAGACGAAAGTCTTTGACCAGTGTGTGTTGCCAATGATGACTTACGGATCAGAAACGTGGTCGCTCACTATGGGCCTTATCAGAAGGCTCAAGGTCACTCAGAGGGCGATGGAGAGAGCTATGCTTGGAGTTTCCCTGCGAGATCGAATCAGAAATGAGGAGATCCGCAGTAGAACCAAAGTAGCCGACATAGCTCTCCGGATAGCCAAGCTGAAGTGGCAGTGGGCAGGGCACATAGCTCGAAGAACCGATGACCTTTGGGGCAGAAAGGTTGTGGAGTGGCGGCCAGGTACCGGACACGCAGCAGAGGTAGGCCCCCCGCAAGGTGGACCGACGATCTCGTCAAGATCGCGGGAGGCGGTTGGATGCGGGCGGCTCAAGACCGGTCTGTGTGGAGAAACTTGGGGGAGGCCTATGTCCAGCAGTGGACGTCGTTTGGCTGATATTATGATTTGTTTTAGTTTAAAAGGAGACTTTTAAACCTTACCTCAGTTCAGTATGCAGTCTAAATTTTAACGAAATTACTATTTTTAAATCATAGGTCTCATTTATTTCTATAAGCTTTTAAACTCACAACTGTATACGAAAAAGGTTTTAAATATTAACAGCTTCACCTTCGTGCTTAGTAGACAGCACTCCGCTCCCAATACCACAAATGTAGTCTAAAAATGTCCATCGAACTTACTGTGAACCTCCTAAACGAACATTGGAAGCAAGTATTTTACATAGAATGGGTGATTTTTCGAGTATTAGTTTGAAATAGGAGAATAATAAACAAGTAGAAATGAATCATCATACATAATTTATGCATGGCACAGTTAAATAAGTTTGCAACGATTCGCACTCCGTTTTTAATTGAGTTAGCAAAATCCAACACAGACTTACCCTAGACACCTAGATATTCCCAAAGGAAATCGGTAGAGGTGTACTACTACCATAGATCTATATTAGTGAAGCTAGATTTTTGTCCAGACTCTATGTTGTTTCTGAGAATTACCTTAAAGAAAATTATTTTATCTAGTCTGCGGGTATATAAAAAATAATTCCGTCACTTGTAAGTAGAACATGTAGGTATGTCGTAGTCTTTATGAAAACCTTACAGACAATACCCCTAGTATTAAAGCCTGCACAATATAAACCGATCATTTTAATATTAAAACTAAATTTTAAAAAGAGCATTATCATTTCATGCGCCGCACCATTTTTCTCTGAACTGTTTCCATTAAGTGAGCCTCTTAAACCATTATGCCTTATTGTCTGTCATAAGAATAGAAAAACTTTGATAGGTATGCCAACATATTATTATAGTCCACAATATTTTTTTCTCACAAACGAACTCCTCATGCGGCAAGCAATACATCAGAGCCGGCTAAGTAAAACTGAATTAAATAACATAATTCAATAACCATGTTAGCAACATGTTATATTCCATACACACGTCAAACGGTCGACTCAAAGTACCCCGCCGCGCCGCCGACTTATTACTGTTTCGCGTGACTAAAATTATCAAACAGAAATCGATAGAACAAAGCGATTCGTTCGAACTATCCCAATGTGATTGTAACATTGTACATTATTTTTGGGTTGGGACAATCAATTGAGTTGTCAAAGTTTAATACTGTATTACGTACTATTTGGATACAGACCGGGCGAATTGGAGACCGTGTAGTAGGAAAGCCGCCCCCGGGTTCTAGGGCGGGGCGAGGGCCATGGATGGCGACCGGGAAATCGCTTGGATGATGATGTTCCTACTGTTTGGATAAAATCAGGCACGTTGGCTTCCAAAGGGTTTGGTGCACAATTCATTTATACTTGTGTGCACGTCGAAGTATTGTAATAGTTGAGTTAATAACTACTATTACTGCTATTAGAGCTAGACGTAAAAGAAAGAACTTAAACACTTAAGACTTGTCTTTATATTTAAATATCGTTTTGAAAATTACTAAAAGTCACGCATGCTTAATTCATAACGGATATTTAGAATAGCAATAGAGGCTAATTTAGGTATTTATTTGATCGTGAAAACTTATACTTTTTTATTAGTGATTAGGTACTTGCGTGTATTTGTATTATATGTATTTGTGTTTGAGATGCTTTTTTTGTCAGGAAGATCTTTGATAGTCGTGACGGGGAGTCACCTTCAAATAAACTGATAATGGTCTAAACCCCTTTTGGCTTGCGGAGGTCAGATGGTCAGTGGATACGCTGCTATTATATCATAGCTGTTTAGACTAGTAAGTAGACACCGCGCTCGAAAGCGTAAACCATGGGTGCAACCGGGATAAGCCGATAATGATGAAGAATAATCATAGTATTGATTTATTCTTCATCGAAATGTAGTTTGAGTGTTGCTGACTTCTGACTAACTAACACAAGCTCATGACAATTGCCAATAGAATGCCGCAAATGCGCCAACTATTAACATCCATCTTTCAAGTTTATCATAGGTTTCATTTAATTATATCTTTACAACGGTGCAAAACCAGGACAAATAGTTCTTTATTACCATTTTCTAAAAACAAGCTACATTAAGCCTGTCGTAATGAAAATGAAATAGAAACACAAAACTTGAAGCCTTTTGTTTCATTTTTGTTGAAGCTTGGAGATTATTTTAGCTGATTGTTATTTATTCTACTTTTAAAGGATTACGTCTTGTTACTGCAAGCCTCTTTGCATTGTTAAATAAATAATTATCTCCTAGAGCTTTGATATAAAAACAAACCTTGATAATTTGTTTTTAAGTTTTAAGATACTTTTGTTGAACAGAAAATAAAGAAAGATTCATAATAATACAAATATGTAGGTTATTACATGTTCTATGTCGACTACATGAATGTAGGTCCAGAAGCGTAAAACGTATATGAAAGTACAAAAAATATTGCTATCGGCAATCTTACTCTAAGGAAACGTTTCCATAAATAATGCCAACGTGTCTAATTTTATAGTTGGGCTCTCTAAATATTTGATCGCGCCGCGTCGTAGGTACAAATCGTCCAAGTGAGGTCAAGTGACAGTATTCTGTAACGTTTATAAAATCTTTACTTGTCGTGTGTGTTGTGAAGTATCTTAAACCATTGTGTTATCTAAATCCTGTAGACCTACAATTTAGCAAATTAAAAAAAAATTAAAACGAAAATTTCTTATTATAAAAATAACATTAAGCTGGTACTTATTCTATCTAAGCAAAAGCGTATTGTGTGGGTGACTTACGACAAAAGTTTGGTGAAATGTTTGAACAAAACACTTATGACCAACCGTGCTTAACTGTCTAAATTTTAATTAAATTTACGAAAAAAGGCTTTCCTTTAACGCCGATAGACTATCAAGATTACATCATTTTGGAATAAGACTAATTAAAGTGAGACTTTTTGTATTCAAGATCGATTAAATGAGTTTCCAAGTTTCTGTAAGTAAAGTCCTTTGATCGAGGTCGGTGTGGTACCCTTTTTCCTTAATTTGGTTTGATAGCATATTGTTATTCTTAATTAATCATTGGATAGACGATACGCTTCTCTTTTTTTTTGTACAGTACTTTATACAAAAAAACGTAGTTGGGTCATTTATCAATCTATTTGTGTGAGTGTGTGGCTAACTCTGGTGTTAGAATTATACACTTTTATCTCTGCTCCACCTGAAGGTTGACAGGTAGAAAATGCCTTATTGCATTTTGTCCAACCATGTACACTGGTGTTTGTGCAAAATTTAAATAAATAAATTATAGATCGCCTGAAGACGTCTGAGAGGGTCTAAGAATTCATGTCCGGACACAATAGCCAGAAAGATATTCCTGAAATGTTTTGTAAATGTGTTTGTTCCTAGTCACGATGCCGAAATACATTACGTTCAGAAATAGGGAATCGACGATAAATCAATTTTGTGACTGAAAGGTACTGCTTCATATTTAGGTAGACTTGGCTTTAGGTAGACCTGTAGTAAAATCAATTGAATGCAAATTAAAAATATTAACTATAATTATTGATATTAACTATATTACAGATATTATATGATCTAAGTTTGTTATTTTGTTTGTTATCGTACTTTTTACCACTTGTATACTACAAGTGGTAAAAAGTACGATAACAAATAGCTTTGTAAACAGATTTACTACAAACCAAAGGTATGTTCAAAGTAAGCTACAGCTGCAGTACAATAACACCATTACATGTTAGTGTTACGGAGCCGTATATCGCGGTTATCTATGGGGTTAGTCTACATGGTTGTACGGAGCCCGTCCCATAGATTTACGTAAATTGACAATTTCCTCTCACGAGACATACATAGGTAAGCCGTGATGAGTTTGATTATGTAGGTGATCTAGTTTTTAGTAGTAATTTCAGATATCAAATTATTTTATTTACGATAATTTATAAATGGTAAACCTATATAAGTATTCCGCGCCATTTTAATGCTCTTAGGAGACATGCTCAAGGGATTCAAAACATGCCCTAAATACTTATAGTGTTTGGCTCAATGTAGAGTACCGAAGCCGAGTCAATTTGTTTAATTTCAATCTAAAATAAATGTATTATATCAGTATTAATTATCTCATCTTAAGCAGAAAGTGCTGCGCACAGACATACTTTGTTCTGCCAGCATTATAAGCATTACAGTAGCGATACACTAATCCAAAGTTTACCTGAAAACACCGTTCATGTGCATGTCTGATCGTGTACGATGGGTGCCAAACATGCGGCATAATAATAAGTCATGTGCCTTTTAATACTTTGTAAAGAAAGCAAGGTTCTATAATAATATGTAATTATTTTTATATGTAAAGAAATTCTCTTTTTAGTTTCATATTATTAATTTGTTGCTTTTGCGGCAGCAGATACATAATTATACTTAAACACGCGGTGATTCTTATCTCACCAACTTTTACTTCTATGAGTCAAAGCCCGCTAAGAGGCTAGCAGCCAGGCGAACGAATGGCAAAGGCTTAGTAATGGAGTCTCCATGGCACCGAGTACGGCACCCTATAAATGTATAAAGAGACAGAACTTTACTACACAGGGGAATATGGTTGCGCTCCCACCGCTCTTAGCGACACAACAGAACAGATACGGCTACTTTACGTTGTCATGCAGTCATACATATATGATAACTAACGTAAGTCGCTTCATACTTGAGTCGGCTGACGTAGAGGTGTGTCCATATACCGAAAGTAAGATCATGTTTTGATCATGTTTCACTATTAAAATTTAAAGATTATTACTTGAAAACGATAAGGAATTAAGTTTACAAAACACGAGTAGCACGGCGCGAGCAGCTGGTAGGTCGCAGCTACAGCAATCCGTAGGGAGAATTGTAGCCCGTAGGGAGAATTGTGGCCCGTAGGTAGAAGACAGGTGTAGACCCATAAGGAGAACGTCAGCCCGTAGGGAAAACTGGAAACAGCATAGAGAATACACAACAACCGGTCAGGAACAGGCTGTCCCTAGATTGGCTGTTATGCTTAGGAGAGACAGATACGACAGACAGAACATATAGGCACACAGGCAACTAGAATATGCTTACTCCCAGCGTGACAGTAGATATGCAAGTAGAAGGCAGAATAATCACGAGGTGTAGCGGCAGCGTTGCGACATCTAGGAAAAGTGACCAATTTAGATCGCGCACCCATCTTGTATAGGCATAGACCAATGACTCACAGCTGCCTGTCAGCGGGTCCATGACAATATATTATGGTAATAAATTCCTAGCGAAGCGCTCTTCGGACTAGGCTGGCTCCACCCACTGCGTTAAGCGCCTGCGAGGTATTATAACGCAATTCCTGTACGTTACGTTTTACGTTACAATTTATAGAAGAAGCATCAGCTATATTTACCTTTTTTTTTGTTTATTCTCGTAGTAATATGTATAATACTTATTCTATTTTACTTTTTAACGTTTTTATTGACTGCATATAACAAACAACGGCACAGCAACCTTTGTTGCATAACTGCATTAGTTCTGAAATATTATTGTATGTGCGGTAATGTTGTTGAAGCACACTCTATTTGGCAATTATTAAAATGGAGGATGAATGAGGATTTTATCCACAGAGAATAAGGTTAACTAAACGAGTTTATAAATTGAATCTTTGTCTTTAATTTAGGACTAAGTTACGACTTAATTTACTTGTTAAAGCATTGAATTAAGTACGTTTTTATTAAAAACTACGCCAGAATTGTTTCTATGACGTTTGAGACAAAGAAAAGTTGAGTGTAGGCATTCCCGGTCTTTAAAAATACTGAGATAATGGATAAAAAACTTCATCTAATTAGCTACACCCACATTCCTATACCTAGTTTATCCTTAGAGTGCGCACTACGTCCGATCAGAATTCGTAAAATACAGTTCTAGAAAGGGTCTAGAGAGTGCTAGATGTCGGATTTGGTGCGTAACGTATCATAGAAATAGTTCTACGACGTAGTCAGACAACATTTTGACCGTGGATCGGATTCGGCTAGGATATAGTGCGAAACCACTGTTAGTGTGCCTGTATAAAAAAAAAATACAGTACTTAGTGATTTCTAAGTGATCCCGTGTATTCGCGCGTGTAGCGTTATTTGTTTCTTAGAAAGATTTTCTTATAATGACTAAATCCAAAAAAGTCTGGTTTTGTTTCACATAAGAAACTTCAACAAAGCCTCTAACACTAAAATTCGTTGAAGTACGTACAAAGAGATATATGCTTATTTTATTAGTGCATCTGTCTATGTATTAACCTTAACTTTCAAACCAAGAGCCATGTAAAACCAAAAACTGTTAAATTATAATTTATCAAAGAGAAATTGTATGCAAACTAAATGAGTATTCAAGAAACAGAATGCGCAGAAGATCGTATTATGGCAATATTAATAGAATCCCCATAACTAGGAGTTGCAATTGAATACAAATCGCTTATATTGTACCCCTAAAAATTCTGTCATAAACGGTGACACTAGCTAAACTACAATACTAACTTTTTAAAACAATTTAAAAAATCTCCCCTCTGTCTACCATATACTCTTTATGTCTCCTAATTTCTTTTGTGTAGAGGGGTAGGGAAGCTCTTGAAGGGATGGTCGTTTTACTGTAAGAATTGTTGAGTTGTGTTTCTTTTTTGGAAAATATAGAGGGCATTGAACATAGCTGTAAGGTAACAGTGCCGTGACTTTCTAGTGTGCTTTATTGCCACGTACTCACATGCAAATGTTGTAATGTTAGGTTGGGAATGCACTGAATTATTTCGAGTTGAAATGCTAAATGGGCCTTTATTTCGAAATGAATTCATAGAATTTGGAATTCCTCACTAAGTTATTTGTTAAATATTTTCATGTTCAATTTAGAAATGCTGCAATTATTTTTGTATAAATTGATGTATATTGATCAATTGCATACAACGAGAAAGTAACTAAGTCTTAAAATACTATACAAAGAAATATATACAGAACATACAGATAAATATATACAGAACGAAAATAAAATAATTTAGAGGGCGTCATGCAATTCATCCACATCGCCGTCAACTGGAAGCGTGCCCAGAACGCTGGCAGCATTGCCACGTTGTATAGCGATACTGAACTTCTGGGCCAAATACAACCCAGCTTTCTGGTCACGCGAGGTGTCAACCAGTCTCTTTCCGAGGTCTCCAAAAAGAGATAAAGAGAGAGAGAATTTATGTATTGTTTGTTTTTATATCATACTATTTAGTTTTATTAGCAGTATAAATTGTATTAATGTAGCTTGTTGGTAAATTTGACATAGTACATTTTGTACACATAAGATATTTATATATACAAAATGATATAGGGTAATATGCATAATGTTCCCACCAAGAACTTAGGGTCCCAAGCCAACCTCACCTGCAAGTGGTGCACCTGCCGATCAGCGGACGAGGCTCTGGCAAGCAAAATATCCCGACAAGCGGCAATAGGCTCGCCACCTATTACGTGGGGTCGAAACACTGGCGAAAAGTGGGCGTTTATTATGCCTCTGCCTACCCCTTCGGGGAAACAGGCGTGAGTCTATGTATGTATGTATGTTAGATTTAATATATGAACCCAGACATTAGTGTATTATGTTTATCACAACAATATTTCTGAATGTGGTCTCGTTACACCGTGTGTCGGTCAGTAATTCGCCATTAATTTAATTACATGCCGTCGTACTTTAAACTAACGATCTACTCTCCGTGCATTTGTGTTCCAAGCCTAAAGGTTATGCCACCAAATTAAGTTCTAAACCACGTTGAGGTGAAACATGTTACCATTTTTAAACTTTAATCGTGAATATGTGACGCCAAATTACACTCTAATCACACTATATTATGAAGGGCAAACATTTTAGGGTTAATTCATTTAGTATAACAAATGGCTGGGAGAGATCGCTTTAACTTTATTTCTGCGTAGTTAGGTACTGTTGAGATACTTCTTGATTTAGTTCGTAGCCCCCTTTTTAGTCTAACCAGAATGAAACGAATACTGTCCTGTTTACATTGACTGTTGTTTTTTCCTCTGAAAGACTTATGTTCAAAACATATTACGCAGCGTGATATCTTTGAAGGCGACTGAGGCTGCCTTTAGTCAATGAATACAGATTTACATAGAAGAGCAGGAGGCTTACCATGACCTCTTATACCGATTCAGTTTACGACCTAAACTGAATAGAGCCGCAATATCGTACTATGACCTCATTATAGCAGCTCAGTTATGGTGTTTACATTTCAATACGACGCAGCTGTGAGTTGGATAGCGTTTGAACCGAAATCTAAAACCATTCGTTCATTTGCCATAGGAGACCGTACTATGACGTGCTTCGTCAGCTTAAACTGAACCGCGTATCTGTCAGATTTAGCGATTCAATATAAGTTACAATTTGTAGTGTATAAACTGGATAGTTAGAATTATAATTGGGTTTTTAGACATTATTTGTGGATTTAAATCAGTTTAAGTTAATTATAGATCGGTTTCTGTGTCAGAATTTCTATAATACTGTGTTAAATCTTACTTAGACTCTATGAAATTTGTGAATCCATGTGCCCAGGACTCTAGTTTTATTCGGTTTATTGAATGTGATAATGTATCTAGCACTTCAAGACGTAAACAAAGGCGCTAAGCTGGAGAACACTCGTATTCATACATACCAAAGAGCATTTGATGAAACCACACGATGAAACACAATTCATCAAAAGATTTCGCCTCGCTAAACTATTGGCCCTGGATTTATGAGAAGCATTGAGACCATTGTCCATGCAGCCTGCGACGTCCACCGATCTCATTATTATGCTAAAGGTAAGAAATATTCTGTACCAAATATGCTAATAAATTCATGAAACCATAGAATATTTTAGTGTGACTGCAGTATAGATACAATATGCTTAGTACCTACATAGTATCTTTAACTTACAAGTCAATAGTTACTTGACTTAGAGACTTATTGATAACATATCATTAATTGTTACTTTATTTGTTGTAGATAGTGACTGCACTGACATTTTCTGCTCCTGGGTGAAAACACCAAACCAAAGGAGACCAAAAACCGATTGGTGACATGCAGCTTATTCTATGGCTCAACAGACAGTGGCAGCGGTTATAGCAGAGGGTACTGCGGAAAAAGGTTCTTCTCGAATGATAAAGAATTATTTCTGCTTGTCCAAATATAAGAAGAGCTTACTAAAACTGAGGTAAAGTATGCTTTTGTTAAAAGTTTAAGTAATCATCAGTTCAATAGTATTGAATAATTAATACTTATTTTTGTACTTGTTTCAGGTTTTATCAAGGTTTTCATGATGTTCTGGGTGGCACTCATACTGCTGTTGCCAAACTAGCATTACCTACTAACTTGAAGAACATTTTTTATTTGTAAAAAACACTATCACTCCATAATGTAAAATTTTATTGGTACAATACTTTTTTAATATATGGTTTTGATAATATAAGTTTTATGTGAGCTAATAAAGTATTTATTTTTTATTTACTGAACATACTTTGCACCACTCTTTCCAATGTTACTGAACCCTTACAATGTGCATTTAAATTAAGGGGTATTTCTTTCCAAATCCTGTGTTAAAGTTCCCTAGCTTGTGGCGATTTACTGAATCACAGAACTATATCCCTACACTTATCTTAAAAATCCCACAAGTGCACAAGTTGGTTGTTACCTAGTTAGGTACTCTTCGACGCAAGGGTTCACTGTAACTGTATACAAAAAAGTAACCACTTAAAATAACAATGCCGATTTCGTTTAGCTGCGAAATCTTTGTATGAGTGAATATATTAATATTTCATAGTAAAGAAGAGAGATAAAGATAATAGTGATCACAATATAGTGCTCTAATTTACATATCCCATTATAAGAAAGATTTAAACTTGGGTTCAGACTTAATTAAGCATTAAAAGCAATAATTAATAAATATGGAAAAAATACTTCTAAGAATCAAAATATAGGCCTTGATATTGTATTACTTGTTTTGTTAACCTTGAAATGCTAACAATCAAAACATACGTTCGTAACTTCCACCGAGTCAATATTTGCACCGTTTTGCTAGGTATTTGTGAGAAAAAAATAACGTTACGTAACGTATTTTAATTAACTATTCTATATTGTAGTTATTTTCAGTACAAAACATATTCGCTTTGTTATAAAAGAATCTTAATTTAGTTGTAGCGTACAAGTTATAACTACATACAATATTGTAACTTGCCGAAAATGGCTGACTGAATAATAGTTTCTGAACGCAAGCAAGGGAAAGAGACCACATTATTCATGAACTGTATAGCTTGATCTCTTTCTGTCAATGTGATTATATTGCGTCATTGCGATCCAGCGATATCATTCATTCATTCTAACAATCCAAACACGATTCAGTTTAAACAACCTTATGGTACGTTTTAAAACAATTCAATTTAAGAACCTATACTGAATTGCTCCAAAACTGAATCGCTTGTTAAAAGTTCATGGTAGGCCTCCAGTTCTTAAGGATTTCGTGTGCCTATTCCAAGTGGGGACTGTCTCCAGTTAAGCCTGGCCGCAGACATCCGCTTTTCCGGGCCGCTTTTCGATGGCGGAATTCAGTGAGACTAGCGAGCTTCATTTGTCGACTGTATCAAATGTATTTTGTAAAATAAACGTACTAACCACCGCTAACAATAGATTTTGCTTTGATCGGAACACGCAAACGTTTCATGGCTTATACAGGCTCTGCACAGCGGGCTGTCGGTGATTCCTATAGTAAATGGGTGCTTATTAAAGGATCCGTTTCCTGCATAGGCGGCCGCGATTGTCCGAAGTTGTTGCTTGGACAGACGGAGGACTTGTTTGGCTATCTTACCATCTATTGCAGGAAGAGCCTCCTTGGCCAGCCTGCATGTTTCTATACCAATCCAGGACTGGTTGTGCTGGGTCCTGGTTCTATTTTTTACCAGGTTGCGATAAAAACCAGAAGGAAGGGGAATAATGGGCTCGGGTCCCGCCATCTCTAAAGTGGCCCCTCTTCTGGCAAGTACGTCGGCTGCGTCATTCCCTCTTGAGCCACTGTGGCCCTTGATCCATTGCAGTGTTAATTTGTTTAGTTTACCTACCTCTGTTAGTTTCTGGTGGCATTCTAGTGTGAGTGCTGAGGTGATAGTATGGCTTTTGAGGCCTGAAAGGACAGCCATACTATTTGAGAGGATCCTAATGGATCGTTCCCTTACCTCACGTGCCATGATTGCTGTGGCAGCTAGGATTATGCCAAAGCATTCGGTCCTCGTAGAATACTCCTGAACCCGTAGCTGCATCCGTCTTAGACCCATCTGTGAAGATCGTGAGCTCGTTGTGGCTAACTGCTCCTCCGTGTAGATCCTCGTACAGTTGGATTTTGTATTTCTTGTCGAACACAAATTGTGTCGGTATTCGGTCGCCAATGGCATTCACTAGGCTATCACTACTTGTACTGGTAGAATAATACTGATATAGTTATAGGTAAAATACTAGAAACAAAAAGTAACGAGCTTGGTGACGAGTGTCACAGCGAAGAGATTTCACGCATACCTGTGACAGTTATTATACATATGTGCATATATATCTGGTAGGTAATAAATACTCATTTTATTAGTAACGACATTAACAAAAATCTGCTGTGCTTGTGTTGTGACACCTTGGCTCTTCAGAATAAAGTCTTCCTCTGTATATGCTGCTGCAGGATACGATCAATTAAATTCCACCGAACCTTGTTAAATTCGATTATGGTGCAAAATTAATTGAACACGAAATGTAACCGGTCCAAAAATTTTCCGTTTTCCTAAAATCTTATTATTCTCCGATAATTTGATTTGATTCAGTGGTTCTACGGTTTAGAATATAGAAAGTGACCACTTTGCGATAGATTTTTTTGCTAAATATTTTGTAAACGGACCTCTCGGAATGGTAACGTCAGCGGAATTACAACATGTGCTGGGCATATTTTAAGATATATCCAGCGACTTCAACAACGTATAGTGGCCAATGCTATAATTGCTCAAGTCTCGTGACTACTACAGTAACATCTACTCGCTCATTTACTCGTAATTTCAACATGGAACAACAAAGTTATGGTTAGGGTATTATAGACGCCGACGATGAGTTGTCCTCAGAGCTCACTGCTAGGACCTAATTGATGACTTTCTTAGAATGCCACTACCATCTGGATGCACTTTGACAGGTTATGCAGATAACGGTATATTCCTTATTTAATCAAATACAAGGGTAGGACTTGAAAAATTAGTATACCATGTTTAAGGATGATCAACAATTGGGGTGAAACTTATCGTTTAGCTTTTGCTCCTCAGAAAACATTTCAGTTACTTTTAAAAGAAAATTTGAAGACAGCGCCTCGTATCGTATTCAATAACGTCACTATTAAACATGAAGAATCTGTTTTTTACTTCGGATTAGTTCTAGAGAGGATTTTTTTTTGTTGAACACGAAAAAATAGTACCTAGGTGAATAAAAAAAAACCTTTTACGCTCTGTCTAAGATGTCAACTGCGAATTTCACAACTTTAAAAATAATTGATGCAACATATTTAGATTATATATGTATGAGCCGACATGCCTACTATCGGTGCTGTACGTCGGTCATCACTACAAGAGTCAAGGTCTTGCGTTGATATTTTTTAATTTTTGTGCAAAGTTCAGTTAGCACTGAAGCTTTGTCAGTACTGGCAGGTGTACTTTTGGTTGATCTTGAGGTCTAAAGACGTGCATCAATGTATTATACCATACGAGAAAGCATGGATTCAAATTTGCTAGCACCTCGTGATAGAAATAAACTGCTTGGGTTGTTCAACCAGCACGCCGATGTCTACGTAGGCCTCCTCGACGAATAGCAGTTTCGTTGGAATACATGAACCAAGGGCTGTCACCTCTACCAATTCCTTCCAGACGTTCGTGAGCGACTGGCCGGGCCTGGTTAGGAGGGGGGGATCACTGTGTTGCTCCATTTCGTACGGGGCAGGGTAATTTTTGGAGGAAGTTGCTTTGGTTTTTATTTAGTTTATTCACCATTATGCCAATGTTTAAGTTCTGACAACCATTGTGAGTAATCTGCACATTACATCTTGTGGGAGTGTGGTCTTTGGCAATCTGAAATTAACAATATGCCTAATGATTTCCAAGATTAATCACTTCCGGTCTAGCATATTATGCGGCTCTTGCGGCAAGCAGATCGAATATCCATGCGTTTAGGCGTCTCTGCCATGCATATTACTGGAAACAGGCACAGCTCGCAAATTGTTGGTAATAGGGCCATGCTAATTTCAGCACAAACGGGTTGGCTCAACCGGAGAAGTACTACACTTTCACAGAAGATCAATGTGTGAGTGAGTGAGAACGCCGGAGCCCTCATCACCTTTCCTTTCCCGGTCCCCATCCTGATCCTTTTCCCTTCTCCTCTTCCTTCCGGTTGGCAGCAACTTGTTTGTACTTATTTGACATTGCTCCTGTAATGCTAAGTAAACACACCTCAGTATGAGCCACGGATACCACTTACCATATCACGTGGGCCGTTGGCTCGTCTGCCAACGGTGAAAGCAATAAAAGTTTCGTAGTAACATCGCAGCGCCAGTCAGCTTGTGACCATGGGACGTGCATCCGTTCCGAAACCTTAAGCCTTTCATGTTATGTAAATACGTATAAAAAATTGCGTTAATTCCGGTGTCGTGAATATTTAATCATACATAATGCACTTTCAATGAAAATTATAAGGGCTCATTAGGCTTTACTATTAACTAGTAATATCCGATTAACTTAAACTTACATTTGCAAGCGATTAAATTAATAATTGTGCTTAAGTTCTTTTATCCTTAGAACACTACATAAAGGCTAATACGGGACCCTACATTGTGCGTGGCTCGATATACACTTGTCCGGATTTTTTAGTAGGTACCTAGTATTTTGTCACAGGTATTTTTCACGCAAACAATTAAATCACAATCAAGTAATACCTAATATTTCAATTACCTATATAACCCATGTCTAGGCCAAAGGAAAATAAATAAAAATCGCTTTGCTCACGGAATGAACCGAAAACGGTCCCGAATAGCGGACCCGAAAAGCGGGCCCGAAAACGGATGTGTGCGGCTAGGCTTAGTTCGTAGTTGGCGCCGTTGGCAGCACTGGTGTCGTTCTCCGCCTCTCTCGCTCTAGTAGCTAAGATACACTGTAGGAGAGAGAGACAGCTGCTACAGCGCGACTGCCACGCCGCCAAGCGGCAATTTGAGTCGCAGAAAGCTTGTCTTCAAAATGTCCATAAGAAATGCGCCTCTTTGTAAATATCTGAGCTCTTTGCTTTCGTCTATAAAGATCTTTTTGACAGTAATGACCGACACTTAGCCTATCTGAGCACCTGCCTTTCTGAGGTTCGTGCCTCTGAAAGGCTAGCGAGAATTAACAAACGATCATTAGGTTCGAACCGAGAACCTCTACCTGGCTGTCTACTTATTACAAACCCGAGTAATCTGTTCAAATTATACTGCCACAATTTCAATCAGAGGAGGAATTTAATGCATGTTTCGTTTTTTCCAGCGTAAAGTTGGGTGATACAAAATTTTAAGGCATCAATCAAACTTGTTGTTTTTTTTGGATAGGACTATTTTTTCCGTTGGCAGATGTTGATATCTTGTGAGTAGTATCCAATAAAACGCAAATATCTTGTCATTTCGAAGAAAAAGGGTGTGGTGTTCCTCCAACTATAGGTAGGATCCTGTGACTAGGCTAGGTGATCATGCGTGATGGTCCACGTTCCGACGGAAACTACTGAGAACTTGGTAGCAATCACGTGCGAGATATTTTTTGCGCGATTCAGTATCTCGTTCTGTCAGTGTCCATAAGATGTTGGCAGTGTTGTTTGTCATCTCATTTGTACGATAGATGGCCTCAGTTGTACGTAGCTGTCGCTTCAGTAGGTAATAAGCATTCCTTAATGAATAACTGAACCACTAAGGCACAGAACGTACAGCTTAAAACATCAATATTTAGGTACTCATGTAGGTCAATAGGCTTTTAGCTAGACATTCATATTTAAGTAGGGCTGAATTCCTTTCAGTGACTAACAGTTACCTCGCGATATATCATTTATTACGAACTCTCGAACGAACATTACTGTCTATGTCCCTTAAGTTCATGTTTTCTTTATTCGAGATATATCCTTCGACAGCCCGACTTACTGAGTCGCTTTACTGACCATGGCACAGCCTAAAGGCAATTTATGTTACCGCACCACCACGATAAAACCATAAATAAATGTACCTCAATGACGTGAAATATTGTAAAACATTATGTTGACCAAGTTCACTGACCACAAGGTTGAATGCTGTTACTAGAATATTAAGTAATTGGTCGTTGCCTGGATGTTTACAGCGCCGAGTTTTAACTGAGAACTTTGAATCTAGATGCTGTTAACGTCATCTATGTGAGAAATAAAAAACCTTTTTGGAAACTCATAAAATTATGTAGGTATACGAAATCATTCTTTATGTAACAATTATGAACCGACAATATTAGGTATAGTTTATGTCCCCCCGTGGGATCTCCATCTTGTCGTGGTGGGGGGCTCAGTAACCGTGGGTTTCAGGTACAACACCCACGGTGAAGCTAAGCGGGATTCCGGGAGGGGACGCTCCACGTGGGCTTGCGTGAGGCCTGCGTAGGATGCGTCCCAAAGTGCGGGTGCGGGGGACAGTTCTGTCTGTCCCTCGCAGTCGGGTGCGGTCGCGGGAGGAGAGGCGTGTCGGTGTTGCGTTGCCGCGCGCTCTATCTCCCGCGACCAAATGGGGGCGCACCATTGTTGCGTCGCGGTGGGGCCGCAGAGGAAGAGGAGATGTGGTGTTGCGTTGCCGTCCTCCCTATCCTCTGCGGCCGCTGGGTGTTTTGGCGGCGGAGCCCAACACCTTCATCCGCCGCCAAGGAGGTTTCGTTCGGGGCCCGCCTGACCATCTGGCGGGCTAATACCCATCGGGGGTAGCGAGGAATGCTTCGGTGAAATCCTACCCTCCGACACATGGGTACATGAGGAGCACGGATTGGTTTTTAGTCAGTAAGAGTCTGACAGTCCCCTTCGTCCTTCACCCCCAGGGCGGAGGGACTACATGAGGATTTTCCAACACGACACAAAAAAAGAAAAGGTATAGTTTATGTATTTTCAGTTATTTAATAGCGTTCTCAAATTAGCTAATAATTATAGGAGGCTCTAGGTCTTCATTACTTCCTCCCCGTGGGATATCCACCTTGTCGTGGTGGGGGAGCTCAGTAACCGTGGATTGGTTACCCGCGGTGAAGCTAAGAGGGATCCAGGAGGGGACGCTCCGCGTGGGCTTGACGGGGCCTGCGCAGGATGCGTCCAACGGTGCGGGTGCGGGGGACAGTTCTGTCTGTCCCTCGCAGTCGGGTGCGGTCGCGGGAGGAGAGGCGTGTTTGTGTTGCGTTGCCGCGCGCCCTATCTCTCGCGACCATATGGGGGCGCACCATTCGATGCGTCGCGGTGGGGCCGCGGAGGAAGAGGAGATGTGGTGTTGCGTTGCCATCCTCCCTATCCTCTGCGACCGCTGGGTGTTTTGGCGGCGGAGCCCAACACCTTAATCCGCCGCCATGGGGGTTTTGTTCGGGGCCCGTCTAACCATCTGGCGGGCCAATGCCCGTCGGAGGGGGGCGACGAATGCTTCGGCGATGGCCTACCCTCCGACACACGGGTACATGAGAAAGTCGAGGTGGTTGTTAGTGAAAACACCACATACTCCGGCTCTCATTTCCCCCAAGAGTCGGAGATCCAAATGGATTTTCCACCTCGTAAAACAAAAAAAAAAGGTCTTGATTACTTGGCGTAAATTTATTTCTAAGTCTTAGTGATTTTTACCTATATTAGTTTGCCATAAGTGTGTTTTATCTCGTATGAGAGGAGGCCCGTGGCCAGCATGGGGTCTGATTATAAACAATGCTGATGATGATGAAGTGTGCTTTCTACAGTTATATGAGGACATAGAACCTATAAAGAACTAGAGGACACATCCACTAGATCAATCTATTTTTTATTCCTCCACCCAGTCACTTAAGCAGGTAAGTGTACCAGCCTCTGCTTATCCGTTACCTAACAGGGCACCATTATCAAAACGACTACGACATTGCGATTACAGCAACACCGCTAGCTATTACAGCGTGACATACTGGTTGATATTTGGATCAAGTAAGATATTATAGCCATTTTTCCCCGTTACCCCTGGTTTTATTCTTTCAGAATCTATTTTGCCGTATCGCAGGTTATAAACAACAGTGAATTCATCAACACATCAATATTCAGGGAGTCGCAAACTAAATCAACTACCTACGCCTTGACTAATTATAAAATGGAGCAACCTCCAAAAAGATAGTTTAGTCCAATCCCGAACTCGATAACTATATTGCATATTACTGTACTGTCAATAAATTTTGAAACTTAAATCTGCCTCAGTTCGGTAGTCAACATTTTCACGAAGCCGACCATTTTTAAATCATATGTCTAATCTATTTCTACATGCTTTTAAACTCACAACTGTATACGGAAAATCTTTTAAATATTAACAGGTTCAAATTTGTGCCTAGTAGACAGCACTCCGTTCCCAATACCACAAATGTAGTCTAAAATTGTCCATCGGACTTACTGTGAACCTAAACGAACATTGGAAACAGGTATATTACTCGTATATTGAATGGGTGTCTATTGGAGTAGTAGTTTTAAATTGGAGACTAATATAAGAATAGTACTGAATCATCATACATATGAATGCATGGCACGGTTGAATAAGTTTGCAACGATTCGCATTCCGTGTTAATTGAGTTACCAAAGTCCAACACAGACTAACACCTAGGTATTCCCAAAGGAAATCGGTAGAGGTGTACTTAGTAGTACACCTCTACCGATTTCCTTTGAATAGTAATTTCCATATCTCCATATTAGAGGAAGCTAGCCTTTTGTCCATGTTGTTTCAGATAATTTCCTTAAAGATTTTTTTTACCTAATCTACGGG
This sequence comes from Euclidia mi, assembly GCA_944739405.2. Classification (NCBI taxonomy): domain Eukaryota; kingdom Metazoa; phylum Arthropoda; class Insecta; order Lepidoptera; family Erebidae; genus Euclidia; species Euclidia mi. Next base: position 57,999,351 of record OX123190.2, read on the forward strand.
TATAAAATTATAGTCGGTTCTTAAAAATACTACCTACTTATAAAAATAACCTTACAGACAATGGCCCTAGTATTAAAGCCTGCACAATATAATAACTTTAATTGGGGTGCATGGGGTCCTACAAAGTTATTCGGGGTCCAAGCCAACCTCCCCTGCAAGTCGGAGCACTTGCTGGATGACGGACGAGGCTCTGGCGCAAGCCTTCCCTAGGGGTTGGGAGGTCGGACGGCAGTCGCTCCCGTAAAGGCATAACAGCCATATCAAAATGGAAACCAATAGAAATGTAAGAGTTACGGGTAGGGCACCGCCGCAAAACGGTACGCAAGAGCCTCGCCCGACTCTTGTGGCAAGTGGGCAAAGGCTACCGTGTCGAGGGTGGACACGACCAAAGAAGATAGCCCCAACCCGGAAGATCCTCTTCGCATCGTGGAACATTGGCACGCTAACCGGTGGCTACAAGCTGATCTATACAGGTGGAACTGGGGGGAGAGCGGGGTAGCGGTTGTGCTCGCCGAGGAGTTTCAGGACGGGATCTTGGTGGTGAAGAGTTACAGTGACCGGCTTATGTCTATAGGGGTGCTTATTGAAGGGGTTGTGATCCATTTGATACGTGCCTATGCACCACAGGCAGGTTGCAGCGACGCCGTCAAGATGCCGATCTGGGATCAACTAGGCGAAGTTCTTCGTGAAATCCCGCTCTCACAGGGAATAATTTTGGGTGGTGATCTGAACGGTCATGTGGGTGAGAGGTGTGAGGAATTTGAGCGTGTTCGCGGTGGCTTTGGCTACGGTGGCCGTAACCAGGGAGGCGAGTATATCCTTCGAACTTGTGCGGCTGCCGACCTTGCCATTGTGAACACGTACTTCAAAAAGAAAGCCGAACACCTTGTCACCTACAAGAGCGGGAGGCACGCGACCCAGATTGATTTCCTACTTACCAGGAGACACCATATCAGCAAAGTAGCCAACTGCAAGGTCATACCCGGTGAGAGTCTCACGTTACAACACCGCCTCCTTGTCATGGACCTCCGCGTGAAACCCAAAGGCAAACACGCTGACCGCTGTCAACGTCAAATTCAGTGGTGGCTGCTCAAGGATGCCAAATACCTGGAGTTCGCTTCAGCTATCAGCGACAAGTGCGCTGCTACTGAAGGCGAATCAACTCAGAACCAGGGGGATAGAATCCAGGTCATCACTGGAGCGGGGAAGGCAGTGCTGGGCATGTCTAAGAGCGGACGCAAGTGTGACAAGGAGACTTGGTGGTGGAACAACATAGTTCAGAGGGAGACAAGGGTGAAGAAAGCCCTCTTTAAAGCGTGGCAAGCGTCCAAATCTCCTGAAGACCGCGACTCATACAGGGCTGCCAAACGTGCCACTAAGAGGCCTGTAGTCAGAGCCAGATGAGACCACTTGGAACCGCTTTATACCAAGCTGGGATCGTCTGAAGGGCAGAAGCTCTTATACAAGTTGGCACGTTCCAGGGTCAAAGCTTTTTTCAAAGCGGCACAGGACATTACCAAGTGTCACTGTGTTAAAGACCCTGAGGGCAACTTACTATGCTCGTCCCGCGCGGTGAAGGAGAGATGGCACTCGTACTTCCACGAGCTGCTTAACAAGCAGCATAAAGAGGTGAAGCCACCGGAACTCCCTCCAAACCAAGGACTAGTGCCGCCGGTAACGCCTGAAAAAGTCCAGAGGGCCCTTCGCCACATAAAGAATCGGAAAGCTGTTGGAACCGATGGAGTCCCCATTGAGGCCTGGAAGGCAATGGGCCTGCGGGGTGTGGGCACCCTTACTAATCTATTTAACCGCATACTCCTTACCGGAAAAATCCCGAACCAATGGAGACGGAGTATCATCACTCCAGTCTTCAAAGGCAAGGGATCGGTACAGGAGTGTAGTAGCTACCGCGGTAATAAGGGGATGTCCCATACTCTAAAGCTCTTTGAGCGAATCATCGACTGCCGGCTCCGACAGGAGACCACAGTCTCGGAATGTCAATATGGGTTTCGCCCTGGTCACGGAACCATGGACCCAATTTTCGCCCTCAGGATCGTCATGGAACGGTACAGGTCGAAGAACACGCCTCTGCATCTTTTGTTTCTAGACATGCAGAAGGCCTTCGACTGTGTGCCGCGACAGATGATCTGGTGGGCTCTAAGATCCAAAGGTGTACCAGAAGCATATATTGACATCATCCGAGACATGTACTCAAATTCCGATTCCGTAGTTTGGACTGCTGTTGGCGACACAAAATCCTTTCCCATCACCGTAGGGGTCCACCAGGGTTCCGTCCTCAGTCCGTACCTATTCAGCGTGATATTAGACGTACTGTCAGACAGCATCAGACAGGAGCAGCCCCCGTAGCTGCTCATATATATTAAGCTGATAATATCGCGCTGGCGGATGAGGACAGGGGACGCTTGGTGGGGCGTGTGAGTGCGTGGAAGGATTCGCTTGAGAACGGTGGTCTGAAAATAAACGTAGCGAAGACCGAGTACTTGGCCTGCAATAGTTCAGATCCCGCGTCAATTCGCATAGGCGGAGACATTGCCGAGCGAAAGGACCTGGTCAAGTACCTGGGATCAGTACTCCACGCGTCTGGTGACATTGATTGCGACGTCAAGGCACGCATTTCGGTAGCCTAGGCCAAATGGCGTGAGGTGAGCGGAGTCATTTGTGACCCCAAAATGCCGGTTAAGCTCAAAGGACAGGTCTATAAATCCATCATTAGACCTGTCCTATTATATGGCAGTAAAACGTGGCCAGTGCTTGAGCGACACGAGCAGAGTCTGCGTGTCACGGAGATGAACATACTGCGCTGGATGTGTGGAGTCACGCGAATGAACCGCATTAGGAACCCTCGCATCCGGGGTAGCTTTCATGTCCGTGACATTGCTGACAAACTGCAAGAGTGTCGGCTACGCTGGTGTGGCCACGTCTTACGTCAACCGGCATCTTACGTAGGTAACAAATGTCTTGCCATGTTACCTCCGCTGGGCCCCGGTAAACGGGAGAGGCCAAAGAAATGCTGGCTTGACGTCGCAAGGGATGATATGCGTGCCAATCGACTAACCACCAGGAATGCTAAAGACCGTGCGAAGTGGAGAAGATTCAGCTGGAAAGCGGACCCCGGGCTCCAAGGCGTAGGTTTTGGAACGCAACCGGGACAGCGCTAAGATGATGATGATGATGATGAATATAATAACTTTAATATTAAAACTATAATTAAAAAATTGCATTAATATTTCATGCACCGCACCATTTTTGTATGAACTTTTAATTTAGTGAGCCTCTTAAACCATTATGCCTTATTGTCTGTTATAAGAAAAGAAAATCTTTGATATGCCAACATATTATTATAATCCACAATTTTGTTTTCTCACAAACGATCCCCTCATGCGGCAAGCAATACATCAGCGCCGGCTAAGTAAAACTGAATTAAATAACATAATTCAATAACCATCTTAATAACATGTTATATTCCATACACACGTCAAACGGTCGACTCAAAGTACCCCGCCGCCTACTTATTACTGTTTTGCGTGACTAAAATTATCAAACAGAAATCGATAGAACAAAGCGATCCGAACTATCCCAATGTGATTGTAACATTGTACGTTATTTCTGTGTTGGAACAATCAATTGAGTTGTCAAAGTTTAATACTGTATTACGTACTATTTATTTGTCTGTATGGTGACGGATTAAGAATACGGATTGTCCCCACCCCATATCATCCCATGGGTGTCGTAAGAGCCGACTGAGGGAGCATATTATGCAGAGAACAGCACTGTAAGAGAAGGAAAACTTGATACAAACCCTATACCAACCCGTTTGGCCAGCATGGTATAGTAGGCCAATTCCTCCTTTCAAAGGAGAGGCCTAGTCCAGCAGTGGACTGTTAAAGGCTGATGATGATGATGACGTACTATTTGGATACAGACCGGGCAAATTGGAGACCGTGTAGTAGGAAACCTGCCCCCGGGTTCCAGGGCGGGGTGAGGACCATGGATGGCGACCGAGGAATCGCCAGGATGATGATATACTTACTATTTGGATAACATCAGGCACGTAGGCTTCTGAAGGGTTTGGCGCACAATACATTTATACTTGTGTGCTCGTCAAAGTATTGTAATAGTTGACTTAATAACTACTATTACTGCTATTAGAGCTAGACGTAAAAGTAGGAACTTAAATACTTTACACTTGTATATTTAAGTTTTGTTTTGTAAAAATACTAAAAGTCACGCATGCTTAATTCATAATGGATAATTAGATTAGCAACAGAGGATAATTTAGGTATTTATTTTGGTGAAAACGAATACTTGTACTTTTTTATTAGTGATTAGCAATGATCGGAGTAGGTAGATTGATTTTTGATACTTACTTGTATCATAAATACACACAGAAAGAATAACATGGATAAGCCATTTTTTCCGAAAAGTAATTCCGGTATTTCCGGATTCAATTAAATATTGTTAATGTTGGTAGTGATATTATTACTACTCAATTCAAAATTTAAAGGAAGATATCAAAACAAAATAATTCGTTATTTACTTATCTGTTGAATAATAAAAAAGCAATCGAATTCCGATCGAAGCTTTAATATTTTAAATTTTTAGCCTTTATACGGCCTCAACTTTTAATAAATTGTTGCACTTTTAAAAATTTCAATATTTTCATATATATCATGGTATTTTACAAGGGTAGGATAAATAAAAAGAGTTAAAATCAACATTGTTTATTGTTAAATATGTACATATTACATATTTTTTTCCCGAGTGTCAGACTCTTACTGACTAAAACCCCCCCGGGTGGGTGTTCCATGAAGTGACCTTTGCGTTCCATGGCCGTGGTAAATCTTCTTAAATTCCGCAACCCTGGCAGAATACAATTCCTACCTAAGTTCCGTTTTTTTTTTAATAATCAACCATTTCCGGAGGAATGTCCATATTAATATATACGTATCGGATCAATGACGTCATTTCAATCTACCTACTCCGATCACTGGACTGATTAGGTACTTGTGTGTATAATAATGTGTGTGTGAGATGCTTTTTGTTGTCATGAAGATAATCGTGACGGGGTCACCTTCAAATAAACTGATGCTGGTCTAAACACCCTTTGGCTTGCGGAGGTCAGACGGTCAGTGGATACGCTGCTATTCCGTCATAGCTGGTTAGACTAGTACTAAGTCGACCCCGGGATCGAAAGCGTAAGGCATGAGTGCAACCGGGATAATGCTAGGCCGATTATGATGAGGCCGATTATAATAATCAATAAAGAAATAATTTGTTTCTTATTTTTGGGATGCCACTGTTGAACAGAATATTAAGTAATATATAATAAAAATATTTGATATAATATATCAAGTATTTTTATTATTATATGTATTTATGAAAAAACTTACATGTTATGTAGATTTTTTCATCGACTATATGAAAAGAGGAAGAAGGTTGCCAATCGAAATAATTTTTACTTAATCTGTTAACTAAAGGCGAAATTAAGCATAATCGTCGACATGTCTGATTTTACAGCTGTTGGGTTCTGTTGATATTTGCACCGCGTCATACGTATTCGTCCTAGTGACTTTAAGTGTCACAGGAAATTTCTGTAACGTTTATAAAATCTATACTTGTCATAAAATTAGGTCCCCTTTTCGTCCTATCTGTAAGTTCCACCAGGTAAATATTTGTGTAATGAGCAGGTTCATATTTTTTTCTGTGTTTATGTGTACTTTAAAAGTATTTGATCCGACTTATAAACATAATTTATAAGTCTGATCTCTAAAGAACAGGCTGTTTCTAGTTTGTTGTCAACTTTAAAGTCAGGTGAATGCCTATGTGTATCGTCCCAGGATATACTTATTATCTGAGTATATCGTTTTTCATTTTATTTGCGGAACTGGGAGTAGCAGACACCCCACAGAAAAACTTAATTGTATTCCTAGCGTGATATTTAGTAACTAAAACAAGCATTATTCAGTAACATATATTATGGAATGGTGAAGTTATAACTTCGACACAAATACTAAGTATTTTGATGCGATGATTGATGGGCAGAATGCAACATTATGAATGATGTTTAAGCTCTTATAATACCACGTCACGGTGCATGCGCAACTAGTCGAAGGCTTTAAAGGCCGAGTTAGGTTAGGTCATGTTATTAGTCTCATTGTTAGACGTATATTACGTTAGTAGGCAATTTACTAAATACTATTTAATAGTAGAGTTGGTAGTGGAGCGTTGTTATCAAACCAAATTACAAAAGTGGGGTGATTTGTTGTTTGAATATTCAGTAACTACTTTATAGTAATGATATGCTATATTAATATTTATGTTATTTCTTTAATTGTTAAACAGACTCGACAAGCAGTTTGGATGTAGGTTTGTGGTTGCAGAGGAGCTTCATAATTTAATTCCTCCGTCCCCCTTATACCATCGGACCAGGCAAACGAGCCAGCGTCACTGTTATATGGAGGAAATTCCAAACATACGAACGAAGCGCTTAGCTTCCTCCTTTCTCATGCGTTCTGCCAAGATGTGGAACTCCTTTCCAGTGTTTGTATTTCTTGTTGAGAACAACCTGGGTTTCTTTAATTCGCGGATGAGTAGATACCTTCTAGGCCAACATGCTCCAGCGTAGGTATCATCACTTAGGATCAGGCGTGATCATAGCCAAAACGTTAGTCAATAAAAAATAAAAAAAACGATCGTGGATATGAGTGAGTTGCCAATTTTGCTTTACACGAATAAGACTTTGATCACCCAATTGTTAAAGAAAAGCGTTGCTCGTTGCCTATTCTTCTATCAAACGTTAAAAACCTCCTTTGAATTAAAGAATTCTGTGTTTAATACTTCTTTCGTCTTCAAAAAAGACGAAGGCAGAATAAAACATGGGATTTGCTGATAATATTTTACTATTTAGTGTAGGGCCGCATTCCAGAGAGTTTATAACACGTCGTAGGTACTCTTGATTACAGGCTATAGACTTAATAATTATTTAAGGTGCACCTCTGGCGCCGGACATGTGTTTTCTATAATAAAACACTACATTGATAGACGAGGGAATGGCTCGCCTAAAGCTTAGACTATTAACAAGTTTATGATTGCTTGCAACATCAAAGTTAGGCGTTGCAACAGTGCAAGCGCCTAGTCTGTCTATTCATATAAATGTGTGGCCCACAATGTTGTCAGAGTTTTTATGCCGCCCGAAGAAATCCGGCATGGCCTAATGATTGTTGTCCTGAGAAAAGAACCAGGGCTGACAGCTTCATATATCTACGCTCTGAAGGATGGTAGTGCACCGAGGCAAATACCACAACAAGGGATCACCCATCCGACCGGTGACTTGTGCAAACGTTGCTTAACTTTGTCGATCTATTACGAACGGTAACTTCTTGATTGTTCAAGCGAGTCTAAAACATAGTAATCAGATGATGATAAGATGAATAAAAATATATTTAATTATTATTTTATTATGCATATAAATTAAAATATTTATTACAAACGACATTACCATATTTACATCATTAAATTTGATTATTTGTGACATCTTCATGATCTAAAAATCAATGTCACATATCTATAAGTCACATCAGGCTTAAAAGGGCACAAAGGGCTCTATCAGACAGAGAGCGGTCACGCGGTCAAGCGTTCATGCGGTCAGTTTTGCGTTCTTTGTGTTATATTACGTTACATAGGGCATAGGGTCCTATCAGACAGAGAGCGGTCACGCGGTCTATGTAACGTAATATAACACAAAGAACGCAAAACTGACCGCATGAACGCTTGACCGCGTAACCGCTCTCTGTCTGATAGAGCCCTAAAGGTTCTAGGTGGCCATTTTTTATTGAATTATGTTCATAACAAGTACGATATTTATTTATTTATTTATTTATTTATTTATTAATACACTTAATTGTGTACAGGTTGACTTAATGCCTTGGGCATTATCTGCCAGTCTACCTTTGAGCGGTGCTGAGACACGTAGTAGGTGTATTAAATACTTACTATAATTACAATATTACAAATAATAGACATAATTATGTATAATAGTATAATACTTAAATAAGTAGGTATACATACATACACTATACATATATATATATATATATATATATATATATATATATATATATATATATATATATATATATATATATATATATATATATACAATATATATGCAATAAATACATACATACTATAATATAATATGAGCACTAAAGAGAGAATACATAAAGCCTCTATACAGTAACTACGTAATAATAAGTAATGTAGATAGAAATAAAGATACGAATCCTATGACACATCCGCTGGTCTTGCCAACAGGAGCTCCTTTACTTTCGCTTTAAATTTGTACTTGGTGTTGCACATCCTGATTTCTAGAGGGAGGGCATTCCAGAGGAGAATAGACTGTACGAGAAAAGAAGAATGAATAAGAGATGTGTTATGAGAAGGGATAGTAAGAAGAAGATTATTAGACGATCGCAAGTTTCGGTCGTGGTTAGAATACAGATACTGATATTGGCAAGTTAAATAATTTGGGGAAGAAGGAGACGTAAGAATAGTATAGAGGGTAGTGAGAGCACGCAAACTGCGACGATGACGAATAGGAAGCCACTTCAATTGGGAACGATAAGTAGACACATGGTCATACTTGCGAAGATTGAAAACGAATCGAATGCAGTTATTGAGAAGACGGTCGAGTTTGTTGAGAAGGTCTGCATTCAGGTCAAAGTAACATACATCACCATAGTCGATTAAGGGGAAAATCAGGGTCTGCACAAGCATTGTCTTGGTCTTGGATGGGAGTATGTTCTTGAGGCGGTAAAGAGTCCGTAGGGTGCCGGTGACCTTTTGACTCACCTGGGTCACTTGAGTTCGCCAATTAAGTGTGGAATCCATATATAGCCCAAGATTTTTAACCACAGGGTACCAGTCTATGTCCGTACCGTTGTATATGATGGTTGGCAAAGCTGTTGTGTTTAACTTTCGTATCAGGCCTTGGCTACCCAAGACAATAGCCTGACTTTTATTTGGGTTTACAGTTAGCCCTTATAGATATTTACAATCTAATTATGATTAAATCTATAAAGTGTCGGTCTTTATAGAATATGTACTGTCTTCACATAAAGCAAAACACTGTATAACAGGTTTTTAATGTAGCCGTGTCAAAAAAGCACAGTTTTAAACCAGCAAAACCTGCAAAACTTTTTCAATTACCAGTACATTAAACTAAGTAGATGTCTTTGTTAAGAGATCTGATATTATTTTGTAGTGTGTCTTAAGACCAGCCTACAAAATAATTTTAGGCTATAGCAAAGCTTGATCGCTTGTATTATTATTTGTCTACTTTTAGACTTGAGAATAACAGTTTGCTGTTTGTTTCTTATTATGTAAGATGCCAAATAAATTATGAACTGTCATACTGCTGGAGATAGGCTTCTTTTCAATATTAGAAGGGTTAGGTCATAATCCACCACGCTGGCCAAGTTGTTTGACTTCACGTGTCTTTCGAGAACACTTTGGAGAGATCTCCGACATGTAAGTTTCTTTACGGTGTTTTCCTTTACTTAACTTTGAAAAGTCAGTGGTGTGCTACGTTGCGTGGGCTCAAACTCGAGATCCCCTGTGTAGGAGTCCGTCCGTGTCTTCACTATTAGGTCATAGTTGTTATGCTATGTTAACGTATCTCTACATAAAATAATTTCCCACGTGTATAAAAGGTCACTGCAATAAAACGAATTGTCAAATAAAGTGTCAAATGTAACAATGTTTTCAAGAATCCGATCTGTTGGATATTCGGATTCCCTTGCAATGGAATGTTACTAGTTTAATATTAATAACCTCTATCAGACACAACTACTAAAGGGCAAAGGCAGCTGTCTGGTGTCAGTCTGTATTAATAATCAATTCTGTTCGTGAACCATGTTGTAACGCACCCTACATTACTAAATTACTGTAATTACCTTCGATCTCTGCGCAAGTCATGTTCATATATTATTTAGTTTCGATATTACTCTTGTCGACGTAGGACACAAAAACTACAGACAGTAAGGACTAACTGCATATTAGTACTTACAACATCATATTAGAATAGGTAATCTAGTAATAAGAACTAAGTCAAAGCGTATTTATAGTAACTAGTTAAATTGGCTATTTACTAGTCGCCAGGGACCTTTGAGGAGCCTTTGAGAAAATGGCCACCGGATTGTTGATTTGTGAAGTCAAGTGTAAATGCACGTGCGTGCATCGTGTGGTGTCACGGATTGGTGGATTGTTACAAAAGTAACACCATTATGTACCTTGGAGAGCACGTAACCCGATTGTTGATCTCTTTGGGTTGCGAAGGTCGAAACATAATATACAGAAATCTCATAGCTATACAAATAAACCCGACCAAGTGAGAGTCGGACACGCGCACTGAGTCAAAGTCAAAGTCAAAGTCAAAAATCATTTATTCATCTAGGTCACAACGTGACGCTTATGAACGTCAAATTTTTAAAGTAAATTAATAATGCTTCTACATTTACATTTACTGCCCATTCGCAAAGCAATAGGTAGAACCACGAGAAAGAACGGGCAATAAAACTCGTGGCCACTCTTTTTAATCGCCAGTGTTATGGTACATATTTTGTTTTTGTAAGGAGCTGCAACTGTTTCACATTGTAATTAATTACTTGTAAATAGTAAATAAGAACATACATAATACTTAAACAAATATGCAGTTACTAAATTAAGTGCTGTAGTAGTCTTCTAATGTGAATCTTGTGTAACAGGAGCATCCACTTACGCCTTATAATGTAGGCAACTCGCGATCATGTTCAGAACTATGGTGGAAAAGTATGTTACAGTAAGTGACGGTATATGAATACACGAAAATTATAAAAACGTTAGTATCCAGCCCATGATAACGAGTTATCTTCATCTAACACTGTAGCAAATTTTAATAAAATTTGTGGAACAACAATGAAAATGTAAATGTAGTAAATTGAATGACCTAATAATACATGAATATTAAATAAATAGAACTAGAGATATTATATAAAAAAAAACTGAAAAGTAAGGTATCTATATAAATTAAAAAATCAAGAGTTGGCTAGTGTAAGTGACCATCTATCCTTATCACTGAAATAATCATTAATGGTATAATAACCTTTCCTAATAAGGCAGTCTTTTATTTTACTTTTGAACGTACTAAATGGTAATTCTAAAAGACTAATTGGTATTTTATTGTATATACGAAGACCTAGCCCTACAAAAGAATTATTAACTTTATGTAAACGATGATAAGGAGCATATAACTTATGCCTGTTTCGAGTATTTATGTTATGTACATCACTTTTTGTAGTAAATAAACCTATATTTTGCCTAATATACAATATATTAGCAAATAAAAATTGCGAGGCTACTGTAAGAATCCCTATAGACTTAAAGCGTTCCCTAAGAGAATCTTTTGCACCTAACATGTATATTGCTCGTACCGCTCGTTTCTGTAGAACGAAGATATTCTGAATATCCGCAGCTTTGCCCCATAACAAAATACCGTAGGACATGACACTATGAAAATAGCTAAAATAAACTAGACGAGCTGTGTCAACATCAGTAAGTTGTCTAACTTTTTTGACAGCATACGCAGCAGAGCTGAGCTTACCTGCAAGACATGCTATATGTGCACCCCATTGTAACTTATTATCTAGTGTAATGCCTAGAAACACTGTCGAGTCAACTGTGTCAAGTTCCTCCCTATCTAGCTTTATATTAGGTCCCAGTTGTCTAACATTAGGTAAAGCAAATTTAACGCATTTAGTCTTTTTAGAATTAAGCACTAGGTTGTTTGCTGTAAACCATTGTGTAACCTGTATAAGTGCATTATTTACATCATCAAATTGATTCCTATTCCTATCTTCTTTAAAAATAAGTGACGTATCATCTGCAAAAAGTACGACATTACAGATGTTTTTTAAATAAAGGTAAGTCATTAATATATACAAGGAATAGAAATGGACCTAAAATAGAGCCTTGTGGAACGCCTAACTGTATAGGTAATTTAGAGGATGTAGTCCCATTTATATCGACGCACTGAAATCTTTGCCGCAGGTACGACTCGACAACACAAAGTGCGGTTTCCTCTACGCCGTAGTGGCGGAGCTTACGCAATAGTGTGTCGTGATAAAAGCAATCAAATGCTTTTGAGAGGTCACAGAATACTCCGATAGCATTTTTAGATGACTCCCAAGCATTTTAAACGTGTTTTATGAGAGCAACACCCGCATCAGTAGTGGATCTACCTTTAGTAAATCCGTATTGATCTTTATGAAGCAGACTATTTAAATTAAAGTGTCTTAGTAGCGGCTTTAATAAAATCTTTTCAAATATTTTTCTAAATGCCGGCAAGATAGAGATGGGCCTGAAGTTATTTACGTCATTTTTACTGCCAGATTTGAATAAAGGTATGATTTTACTTAATTTCATCAAATCCGGAAATACGCCTAAGTCAAAACATTCGTTAAAAATTAAAGATAGGTAAGGCGCAACAGTCTCAACTATAGTACCTAAAATTTTAATTGAAATGCCCCAAAAGTCGCCGGTATTTTTAATATTAATTAAATTATATGCGATCAATATATCTCGCGGGGTAACGTGCTCGAATCTAAATAAACACGCTCTTGCATTCAGGTACACTGCTAAGCAAAAAAATTCCAGCGTCTAAAGATGATGATTTTAAAGAGCTAGTAGTTGTTAAAGGTATGCTCGCAAAGAAACTATTGAACATATGCGCTACTTGAGTTTGATTGGTGACTAATAAATTGTTTTCTTTTAGTTCAAATTGGTTTTCTCGTGGTCGTGCTCTTCCTGTCTCATTATTTATAATTCTCCAAGTTTCTTTAATTACATTTGTTGAATGCTTAATTTTGCTACTAATAAATTTTGATTTTGCCATAACACAAACTTGTTTAAAAATTTTTGAGTAGTTTTTTACATAATTTAGAAAAGGTGTGTCAAATCTATGTTGTTTCATACCATATAATTCAAACAATTTGGCTCTACTTCTGTATATACCTATAGTGGCCCACTGGTTAAAAGATCCGGTAGTACCCTTTAATGTGACAGTTTTACTCTTGAAAGTATCTTGAAACTCATTATTTACTATTCCAAAAAGTGAATTATAAATTGTATTTGGATTTTCTGAGTTCAATATTGAGGGATTGAGTTTAGCGATAATATTGTTTTTAAAACGTATAAGACGATTGGTAGTTTGAGGCCTACATTCTACTGTATGTGATTCATCATATGTTGAACATGAAAAACTAGCTATCTGTCCACGGTGATCAGAAGGAAGAGAACTAATAACTACTGGGTTTTTAGCAACACAAGAACTAAATATGTTATCCAAACAAGTAGAAGATGTTTCAGAGACTCTAGTAGGTTCACAGAATAAATTACTTAAATTAAATGATTTAAAAAGATTCAGAAATCTAGTACACTGTGAAGAATTCTCTAAAATATTAATATTAAAATCACCACATACTATAATATTCTTATGACTACCTATTATTTTATTAAGAACATCTTCCATAACAGTCTCAAATAGATTATAATCACCAGAAGGGGGTCGATATACAAAAATAATTATATATAAGTCTAGTTCCACACAGGACAACTCAATAGTGCGTTCAATAGATAAGTTTACAATATCCTTACGTTCTTTGCATTTTAATAAATTTGAAGTCATTATGAGAGAACCGCCTCCAATAGCCTGCTTTCTTATATACGAACTCTGCACTGTGTAATATTCATTTATAACAATAACCTCATGGGTGCTTAACCAATGTGCAGTTAAGCACAAAACCTTCACGTCATATTTTTCTAGAAATAAACTTAACTCTAACTCTTTGCCAGATAGGCCCTGCATGTTTTGATGTACTATATTCAATTACTGCAGCCTAACTGTTGTCCTATCTTGGAGTTTAAATCACAAGATGTGTCAATAAAAACGTTGTTACTACATGTACTAACCCTATCAAATAAATTGTCAACACAAGGCTCACTGCCTTGCTGTAAATTGTATGCTAATAACTTAGCAATTTGTCGCTTAATATAAAATGGCAGATACATTGTATCTTTAGTTAAAATAATAAATTTACTAATAAATTTATTAGAGTCAAAAAACAATATTGCGTCACTATGACGACAAGTTATGTTATAAAATAACATGTTTAATGAGTGTATGTGCATATTTTGTGTGTGTGTTAAGTTGTTTGAGTAAGGTAAAGCACCTAAAATAAATTTACAACTAAATTTAGAATTAAGTTCTATCAACAATTCAACACATTCTATGATATCCTGTCTCTTTACAGCTAAACTGTTACCAAACAATAATATTGCAGTACTACTCTCATCTAAGGGGTGTAACTTAATCTGATTAACTAAACTAAAGTAACTATCCCCTGGCCTACAATAATTTATAACACACTGATTTGTACATTCACTGAGAAGACTACCAAAATTGTGACCTAGCCTATCAGAAAAAATAAAAGTTTTATTAATAGATGTTGGAAGCCTAGATTTATTTAAATTTGATTGAAATGAGTGTGAGTTTTGTGGATTGTTAGAAAAATTCTCAGGTAGTACGGTATTCAATGGCTCTGCTGGTATAAGAGTATGAGTACAAGAACACGAGAGCTTATTGGTCAGAGACTCATACATTTCTGCATTACACCTCACCAAGTCTTCGAGCTCACCTGCCTTCACTATACGCTTGCTCAGTTCTTGTTGAGAAGCTTGGTATTTGTTGAAGATCTCATTTAAGGTTCTTTCCCTAAGTAATATCTCTTCCCTTAAGCGATGAGTATCCATATCATACACTGATCTGCTATGTTCCAAATTTCTCGAGTACTCAGAAAGTTGATTAACTAAGTTTATGCGCTCCTTTCTAAGATTTAAATTTACTCTATGCACATTATATTTCCTAATAGATTTATGACATTTTTTTATTAATTTAGTAATTTTAATGTAACGTTTAAGTTTATTATTACTAGAAAAGCTGGGTCTCATAATAATGGTATCCTCCCTGGTCAGGTCTATAGTCACAACTGGCTCCCTAATGCACACATGATCAGGTTTTGTCTGAGGTGTGTTTGAGGGTTCCGCACGTGAAAATATTTTTATTATATGATGTAACGGCTGTATCTTCTGGTTGCATAGGCTTAGAAGTTTGGTATTCACTGCTCCAAGGGACAGTAGATTTGAATATTTGATATAAATTTCACTGTGACGCGTTCCTAAGAAAAAGAGTCTTGACAGACGGACCGACATATAACACAATAATCCTTTAAGGGTTCCGTATTTTTCCTTTCGAGGTATGGAACCCTTACAAAGAGGTTTAAATTGTATGCTATGTTGTCTGTTTATACGTAATCCGGTTTTGTAGTTTGAAGGCAATTCTTATTAAAATTTTCAGAGCACATTCCACCAATCTGATAAATTGACGGTCATGCCGGGATCGTTGTCTATCAATAACAGACAACGATCGCGCAACGTTTTCCTCGCGCAATATATTTAGCACGTGATGAGGTTTTATGTTTAATTCCGACAATCTGGTTAGTTATGGAGATCACAAAGACATAGATACATAGCACGTTGACAAAAACAAATCGACAATAATATACATATATTTGGAGTAAAGAAACCTTCAGATGCAATAATGACACCATAGTAGAAATAACAAATTAGATTATATTTTAATCAAGTAAGAAAGATTTTCATGGATAATCGATCTCGATTTAGCATAGTACCTTTTATAGATGAGCGGGTTCGATCAAGAAGTACTTACCATCACTTAACCATTCTTAACACACAATGTCTGCATATATGGGGGCACGGTAGTGCCCCCGCCAAGTCGACTTTTCTGACAAGTACCTATTGTTTTTTATGGTATCTAGCTTTACTGTTGAGATTTTGTAGCTAATTATTCTTTCTGATTTCTCTTTTATTTTGCCGCCTGCAGTCCTTTTTGCTTTAGTTTCATTATTTACACTTGTTATATTCTACTCTCTCTTCTTATTTTACTAGGCTCTATCACAGCCCGCATATGATATTTCTAAGTTCATTAAGATGTTCGTATTTTCTTAAGCACTTACTTATTGTTAAATGGATAGTCTTATTGTGTCATACAAGAAGACTATCCATTTATGACACATAAATAAAACATTTCTACCTACCAATAGGTTAAACAAATAAATGACCAGACGAGGATTCAGAGTGTTAATAAATGCGAATTCCACCATCTGGCTGATTACAGTAAATCGTTTCCTAATATAAACAAATATCGCAACAACATATTGAAACTAAATATCAACAGTTTGAAGCTAAAAAGATTACGCATATTCTATTAAGACAGTTTTATCATTATTTGTAAAGGTTGTGTTTCAAATATTACCGAATACCTACACAAACGCCCACTTACGCTCTAAAAGGTCTGATTATACAATATTTGTCACATAAGTGTCAAATATGGAATGTGGTTTTATTAAAGACGACTTCACAGATGCTACTCAATTACCAATGCGTTGGATGCAACAGGGTCAGAAGAAGGAAAAATGAAAAGATCAAAGGTACTTTAGACTGAATCGAATTTGGATGTTTCTCACTTTTATGGTTTTATCTGGACACATAATATTGTAATGCTAAGAATGCAAGCAAACCTATGATCTTTTAAATGTTAACCATATGAATCACAGAACTATAATCGTTTACAAAATAGTAAATAAACCTGCTTTCCATCAAATCAGAGGCAGGAAACTCAGGAAACAGACAATATAATTCCCTAAAGAAATAAACGGTGCAGATAAGTGGCAAGATAACTTGTCTTGGTCGTAAGCAAAGCTATCTCGCGTCAACTCCCCGACGCTAACAAATAACTTAATACAGGTAAATACATTCTAGTTTGTAGATATTTCACGTGTTACATTGCTTGGTATCACTGCATGCATTGCATTACGGCCCTACTACGGTTTTTGTAATCGAGTTTGATTTGAAAAACTTGTGTTATATAAGTTTACCCATTTAATTTATGGAACCTTGAAGACTTCCTATTTCTCTAGATTTTATGATTTTCTTCCATTTTGTCATAGATTAACTGTAGGTAGATAACAATACAATTTAAAGTGAATGATAAAATGTTTACGTAAATATTGTTGGTGACTCGGTCTGAATACAATTTTGACAAGCTGGAACAATGTTTCACTTTTTAAAAGAACACTCGTGACATAAAAACACTATGTATGCTTGGAGATTTTGAAAAGATATTGCTCCGAACATAAAGACAAACACTAGCATCAAATATTTATGAATTGTAAAAAGGTTACGTTTTGGAACTGAACACTTCGCCATCATATCATTGTATCTTGACCTATATGTATCATGTCGTTATATGGACACAAATAATATTGGTTACGGGAAAAGCAACACAGCTCTATAACTGAACATCGAGAAATGCTGACTTTCAATGAGCAAATCGATTATATGAATTCTGCCTTATTAGAAATGCATCAATAGTTCCAACGTGAATATTAATTCTACTTGCATCGTACCTACATAGTTTAGTATATATTTGTCCTATTCTATGTTTGAAATCAAAATACACATCAAATAGTAAACAAAAATTAAGAAGTAGAAAATATAATATTATAATAATAATATAACTGTATAGAGTTTAACTAAATATCAAACTTACCTGGTACTTCTAAGAATTTTATAACCGTTTCTTCATATTGGATATAAATAGTACTATGGTTTATAATAAGCTTATGTTGATCCCTGTAAGACGTTTTGAATTTTCCTGACTACAGTTGCAAATAATCCTGTCAAAGCGTGACAAAATCCATTAATAATAAATCGCATAGTAGACTAATAATAAATATTAGTGTGTCAAAAATATAAACCGAATTGCCACACAGTAATTAATTGCTTTCATATTGGGCTTATAATTTACAAACCTGATAAATGACGTTGTTGGTATCAATATATACATTTACGCGGGTGTAGCCTCAAGAAAGCATATATTTTAGAATATTTAGCATTATATAGCATATAACAGTCTGTTAGTATCTCTGCTGCCAACCATGTCATTTCATACTCATCTTAAACTGGCTTTCCCGGTTGTTACCATGGTAAAGTTCATATCAGAGATCTGTATCGCGAGTGGCGCGCGTACCCAGGTGTATCCAGTAATAAGGATGCAGATTCGTAAGACGACAACTGTGAAATTGCTTGATCGTGATGTATGCTGCGATGTTTGGTGCACAACGACTTTATATATCGAAAACTGTAGCCAGAGTGTCGGTTGTAGTACCATATCTACGAACGTAATTTGATCTACTTGTATTAAAAAGGTTACATGAAAGTGATATATATTTTTGGCGTTATATTAAAGAATACAGAAAAAAAAACCATAATGAAAACATTTTCCCTCCATGTGGTGACGGATTAAGAATACGACTAAAGAAAATACATAAAGCCGTAGGAAAGAGAAGGAGAACTCGAACTAAAGCATGAGGTTTGATGTTGACAACAACCTACCGTGCTTGCCAGATGGTTTAGTACTAGTTATACCAAGCCCTCTTGCACGCGTGGAAAGCCATATCCTCTTGTTGAATCACGTCACGATGCTACCGTGATGTACTCGTAAATTAGGAAGAAGGTATACTGCACCAAAATGTTAAGGCGCAATGCAGTGTAAAAAACACAATTTTTCTCAAACTTCTAGCTGCAAAGCACAAGCTGATACTACTCACTTAGTTTTTTAATTAGCTTCTGAATTTTGCAGTGCTACGTTAAAAATATCTAGACTTTAATTAACCTTAATTATTCGATGGTCAAATATAAGAAAAAGTGCAAAGCCGTTCAATAAGTAGTTCCTGAGTTCAATCAAACAAATCAAACTCTTCACCTCTGTTACAATATGAGAAATGCAGCATATTGTACCGTGGTAGGTGTTATTCCGCCTCTTTGTTTTAAATACATATTTCGCAGTTTATGCTTAGCTGTCAAGTTACAGAGAATGAACCTGTTGTGTTTCACAGCGCATAGTACAAAACTTCATGCTTCTATCTTCTTCTTTCCTCTTTTCTTCAGGATAATCTTTGGAATTTCTGAGCCGATTTTAATAGGACTTTGACTAACTGATAGAGAACTTGTAGGGCCACATTATTTGAATCGGTAGATGACGTTGCTGTCGAGATACCGTGGCTAAGATGATGGATTAATTGACAAGTGACCGCATGGTCCAAACCATGTAGCTGTCCTATGGTAAACAAAATAAATCTTTTTCAAAAATTACTCTTTAAAGAAAGTGTATACAGCTTTCAAAGCATCTAGGATCAAAGGACCTATGTTGTGTTGCATATTAGCGGCCCTAGTCTTGGACGAAACCCAATATTCTATAATATAATAACATTTTAAGCTTCAAGCCGTAAGATGAGCCTTTTATATAATCCTTATAAGGTTTTAAATAAAAATATATTTAGAGTAATCCTTTAGCCTCTGAACTGAGGGTAAACTGGGAATTTATTGGAGGGAATGAAAATAAAATTTCGTTTACATACGTTCAACGTCTGCGGCGCGAAAGGAAATTAATTTCCTGTAATAAATATTTTTTTCGTATTGTTCAAGAGAGATTTTGATGTTTAAAATAACGTAATTGTTTATATTTTCTTGCTGTACAGTATGTAGGTACTAATACATCAAACATTTTAAAATAATGTTAATACATAATATTTATCTATATTTTTTTTAGAACAGAAATTGAAATAAAAAATATATTACACAGGTTTCTGAAATATCTATTACATTGCTAATTGCCATCTGAAATTATCAGTGACTTCAACAGTTACTAGACTAAACAAAGGCTGTTTTCAAGCGAGTAGCACGTCTTGTCTTGTACGAAATAATGCTGACACTTATAGATGAGATCCCTGAATAGCAACTGGTGCCTTTTAACTCAGTACAAAGTTATGCCTTGGGGTTGGTCTAAGATCTTTTGTTGACACACACCGCCGAACCTTTATAAATCTTAGGTAAGGTTTTGCTTCTTTAACTATGTTCTTCAGCTTGTACTTTTTTCTTACTGTGGCTTTTTATGCAGAGCTTTGTGTTCTATTTTTTTAAACACTCTCCGCTTAAGGAGTAATGTCTAAATCATAAAAAAATACAACCCATTTTAAATGTTCTCAAAATATGGTTAGTAATTTGCTAAATAAATAGTAGATAGGTACATATATATTGTAGTTAGCAACAAACTATCTAGTAGGAACGTATATTGATATCGTTGAGTATCTACTAATTAGTTTCCAACCAACGATTCGTTGAATACGCTGATCAATACAGGAGTTTACATACTTTATACATAATATATACTTCCCTAGCTACACGTAGAGGTCGCCGTAACCCATCAAAACGAACCTCAAGACGCTTCAAACGACGCCACACATATTAATTGGTTGTTCCAGCTTCTAGAATCAAATAAGGTTTAAAATAAGGACTCAACTGATTCCATAGTTGTTTAAGCGGTCGCTATGCTGTAACCAATCCTAATACTACAATAGTTTCAGACATTCTGATATTGCCAATGCACTAGATGTTGTCATGGGTTCAATCACATTTCAAGTGTTTCTTGTGTAAGTCCTAATAGTCTAAGATTCGTATCCATCTCTCTACTGAATATAAAGTATTTCATACCAAATTTAAAATGTTTAAAAAAAAATCGCGAGCCGGTTGGCTGAAAAAGCCTGGCTGTCAAAAGTGAAGAGATGGGTGAAGCTCACTCTTCTACGATCTCCTGCTATAAAACCTGAGTGTTTTGTTTTATGCTGATTATTTGATGATTGCAATTAGGGCTATATAATATACAAGGATAATATGTAGTGACAGATTGTCATTTTGTACGTTTAGACACGCACCATTCTTTCTACTCACACGTGCCAAATATTTTATTTACCTACATACATATGTATAGTGACCAACGACCCTTTTATAAATGACACAAATGGAGGGCAAGAGTGATCTATGATTGATAAAACGTCGGTGCGTAACACTAACTTTTGTATATGTTTTACTTTAGTAATTTACAAGCTGGTACCCGCGGCGTCACACGCGGATAAAAGTAACATTAAATAATTTTCTCTATCCAAATATAATCTTTACACGACCGGCGATTTTCCAGATTTCATGACGACTGACTATTTGCTTTTATATATTATTACACATAGATAGGTATCATGACAACAGCGCCTCCTACCGGGTCTATTGAAGCCTATATGTAGCGCTATAAAGTTCTCTACCATACCGTGAAAGTCCCATATAAATCAGTTCAGTCATTGCAGAGGGTACCCCGGACAAACAGAAAGACAAAAATCTTAGAGAAGGTTATTTGGGACTTAGAATCGTGTAACTAAAAAAAAGGTTGTGAAGCCCTGAATGTGTGTTTACAAAAAGTCTATCTTCTCGTGGCACCAAGTATAGTACTCAATTCGTAGAAACGGTACACTAACGCACACATCGATAACTCTATATTTTATTTTAATTTGGGTTGACAAGATGTGTCAGTTTCACTTTGACGCCGGCTCGCGACGTCACACACACACATATGTCAGATTTGCCAACTGGCTTATGTTAAGCGTCCTGCTTTTGGTACGCCTATAACGTATCTACTTCTTTTTATGTAACATCAATGTTTTAAAAGCTCAAAAACGTATGATCTACAAAATAGATTAGAAAACATATTTGTCAGTCTCTTTATGAACGAAATTTGTGGGCCCTAAAAGGTGAGCAACAAGGAAAGCAACGCTAATAGACAAGCATCGACGGTTTAGTTTAATAAAACTGATATAATATGTTCAGGAACTTTCGAGACATACCAAAATAAATGTCAATTCCATCCGCCAATAATACCATTATCAAATATTTGAATAAAACTCTGAGTAACATTTACACATAATATATCTACATATAAAACTTTCATACAACTCTACACAAATAGCGGAACTTTCGACAGTCCCTATCCTCATCAAACAAACATTAGACAACTGATAAAAAGAGTTCGTTTCATTTCGCTCGATCGAACCCAACATCACTGGATATTGGCTTTGTTTGACACTTCTGTTCCAAACGTCAACCGTAACAGATAAAAATAAAACGATCGGCAAAACCATAATTTATCATTGTTCTCGCTTTGTGTGCCTTCTTGGTTATGTAATACTTAATATATTTACTGCAATGATGGTTAAGTGTTTAGTGGTCGCTTCGCCGCTGAACATTGCGTCGTGTATGAGCTTTGATCTCTAACATGACATATTTTTGTATGATCCACAAATCGTTATTTTGAGTCTGGGTGCTCTTTGCGGCTGTTTAGTTGAATGTTTAGCAACGGAGATTTTAGTGCAGTAGATGTCATTTTTTAAAAAGAGACAAAATAATTATTTACCTACGTATGTAAATGGTCTGAACTCTCTAAACCATTGAAAATAAATACCTTTTATTTACCTTTCTTTGTGCTGGATGACTGCCGCTGCCAATAAAAAAAACATTTCTTCTTTATTTTCAATCAATCAGGCTATATAAGATTTGCGGTTTACAAGTCCTGTAAGTTTTAAAGTATTCAAATTCTCTTCAATGAATTAACTTAAAACATTGCGTATGACTGCTGATTAAATACACAAACATGCTCTACCGACTGTTACTTTACATCTATACGATAATTTTACAAGCTAGCTAACGAAACACTTTCACTATCTATAGAATATAAGTTTTTAATGTTAATGCCCATTAATGCCTGTTAAAAGTTTACTCATACTAACCTATTCTTGTTCGACAGGGGTCACCAAATATTTTGAAGCGCATATTGAAGCTAATTCAATAAAAGTTATATTTTCTTTATATTTGGTGACTTAAAATTTATTTAAAACATGGCTTACCACATCTGGCTTGAGTCTAGCAGTATGTGGACTAAGAATAAACCAGTGATCTACAAAGCATTAGTGGAAAATCACAAACAGAAGTGAAGACATCAAACCTCTTCAAGATAAAAGATAAGCCACACAAAAATAATTCAAACGCAGAACAAAATGATGTGAACAAACCATTCGGCAGCGATCAGTGCATATTTCATCGCCCACACACGATGTATTCCCATTTCATACGTATTTGGCACAAACGGCAAATTCGATAAGTCGAACGCTTTGAGTACCACTCGAAATGCAGTTAATGGAATTACGCGACGCGCTCTGCGGTTTTGCGACAGCTTAATGAGTTTTCATGTATTGCCAACAATTTTATATGGGATCGCATACACTACTGGTTTATTGGTTGCCAACTGCCTTCGCGTTATGACGATTGTGGTAATGTATGCTAATAAAATGTATCAGCATCTTGGCATAGGATTCACATACACCTAGTTTATTTCGAATACTCATATCTAATAATATTCTAATGGGTACATTTTTCTTAGCTACAAGAATTACCTTATATGCCAAATGTAAATAGACTTCGACTGTAGAGGTCCTATTGCATATAAAAGTAGTGTCTATACTTGCTCCTTGAGTATCACCTCGGCCATGTGTCAAAATGACACATGACAGATTTAGTTATTTTTAAATAGTGCATGCTGCAAATCTAGGATGATGTAGAATGGATTTCACCCGGGAATATCTTTCACTTTTTATGTAACCGAAAGAAATTTTCAATTTGCTTGCAAATCTGCAATTCATTTTATGAATGTTAAATAAAAACCCAGCATAAAATGGATTGAAGAAAAATTTTAAGTAGTTACGTAGACGTCGCTTACTATAAGTATAGCCTTTTACTGACACATATTTTTATTGTTTACACTAGCCTTCTAGGTGCATTACTCAGATCTCAACTTAACGTCTTATGCCCGGTTTCTGAAGTTCCCAGATATACTCTCAACAGTTACTGATTCAGTATAGTTATGGAAGCGATAAACGTTGGTTAACTGACACTGCGTTTCTGAATACCCATTGGAGCGTTCAATAACTATTGAACCAATACGTAGATCCTTTTCTGCCACTAGATGGAACTGTTATAAAAAATGTGTTGAAATATATTTAACTACACAGTTTATTTTGGACAAATTAAAATAGTTAAATATATTTTTACAATAGTTAAACTTGATTTTTAATCATATATTTATTTATTTTAAACTTCTTGCACAATTACAAAAAAGTAATGCACAAAGGCGGGCTTAATGCCAGAGGCATTCTCTACCAGCCAACCTTTGGGTGATGCAGAGATGATTGAAGTAGGTGCTTAAACAGGAAGTAATTTAACATATAATATTAATTTAAAACAACATAATTAATAGGTATCACACTAAATAAATATGTAATAATAGGCATACTAACAGTAACATATTATTATAAATATATACATACAAAATATAATACATATATACACATACAAGTACAATAGATAATTATATATATATATTAAACAGTTCACGATATGTAGACTTCCTGATTTCGAGAAGGAGTGCATTCCAAAGATGGACAGCCTGTATATAGAAAGAAGAATGAACAAGGCTGGAACTATGAGAAGGGCAGAGAAGAAGAAGATTGTTAGTGGAGCGGAGATTTCTGTCATGTTTGTTACATAAATGTTGAAATTGAGTAGACAGATAAGCAGGAGTATGAGAAGAGTTCAAGAAAGAAAAAAGAGTCGTCAGTGTACGCAATTTGCGACGTTGACGAATAGGCAGCCATCGTAATTGGGAACGGTGAGCAGATATATGATCATACTTACGGAGATTGAAAATGAATCGAATGCAATTGATGAGAAGGCGGTCAAGTTTATTGAGCAGATCTGCATTCAGGTCGAGATAACATACATCACCATAGTCGATTATAGAAAAAACTAACGTCTGCACAAGCATGGTTTTAATTTGGTTGGGAGAAAGTTTTTCAAGCGATATAGAGTCCGCAGGGTTCCTGTGACTTTGCGACTGGTATTTGCAATCTGTGTTCTCCAGTCAAGGGCAGCGTCGATGTGTAGGCCGAAATCATTGACACTGGGGCTGACGGGGATGACAGACCCATTAAAATTAATAGGTGGAAGCGATTTGACATCCACTCGGCACATAATACGTGGGCTACCAATTAAGATTGCCTGACATTTATCAGGATTAACTGACAGACCAAATCTATCTGACCAGTTCTTGATCGCATTTAGATCCAAATTGATGTTATCGATGGCAGCAGTAACACTTTCTGCCCTTGCCTGCGTGTAAATATATATGCTTTTTTCAGGAGTAAACAACTAGTTGCTTGCAAATTGACTAAAATAATACGATGATGCGTCATTCGTAATGGCTGTATACCTGCTAACTTAAAAAAAAACGTCAAACAGGCCTTGCTGCCAGATGTCCAGCTGTTAAGACCATTGTTGATTTTTGTTTTGTTTCATTTGCGTGTGATCTAGCATGTTATTTTAATGTAGTAAACGATATGATTGAATGGTTAATTATCGCTTGTCCCGTGCCTCGGAGAGCATGTTAAGCGGTGCGCCAAAGTTCACCTAAATTTTCAACTCCGATAATTGGAAATCCGAAAATGTTCTTCCTAACATTTTTCATCCTAACAATCACAATTCCTAACTACTCTGTCTCTAATGTTCATAATTCCGAAGCATTGAACTTCATAATGTCAGTAGCAATAAACATCTATTATACTTTTATTTGTTTGCCTATATTTTCTCAACATAACCATCTTTTACACTATTATTCAAAGTCATACTTATCTTTTTTGTTTAGATTTCTTTTTATTAATAATAATCAGTATTATATACAATAATTTTGAATAACTTTATTTTAACATTACATGTATAAAATATAAAAATAATAAGTAGTACCATGGTACAAATACACAATAGTACAATGGTCAAATTCCAGAAACGAATCGGTCGTATTAATAATTATTGGTTTAGGTTAGGTTAGAACTGTGGTATAAACTCCCAGGCCATAAACATAACCGTAAATGAATCGTGTTTTATGAATTTCAGTTGAAGTGTAGCCTTGGGGGAGCTACGGCGCGAGGACTTAGAAAATTTAGCCAAATCAGTGTTGTTTTTGCAAATCGTTTATTTTCTCGATTCTATCATATAAAACACCTAAATATAAGGCTAAAAGTCTTGTTAAAGTTGTGTCTTAGTAAAAGTGCCATATATTTTTTATTACAATTGGTAAATGTTTCTTTCTGAGTATGAGTGAAAATATTATGTTTAGGGATAAAAGCGTTATGATAAAAAACAGTAGGAGTTTAAATATATTTACATTAATGATGAAATGAAATAGAGTGTTATGAACATCGCCGGTTGCACTACAAATAGTATGAATGAAAACTTTAGGATGAAAAATTTTAGGAAGAGTGATCATTCGGATTACAAATCGTTAGGAAGAACAATTTCGGGTAAAGTACTTTAGGTGAGCCAATATGGACCCCACGTTAAACCGTCGGTCCTGGTTGTCATGAAGATCTTTGACAGTCGTTACAGGGCGTCAGTACCTTCTAAACAAACTGACACTAGTCTTTAACCATGGAATATCGCTATCCCTTCGGGTTGCGGAGGTCAGACAGGCAGTCGCTCTGTGGAAAAGCTTATATTCAGCCAAATCCGGTTAGACCCAAATCCGGTTAAACTCAAACTCAAATATGCTTATTTCCATAAAAATGTTAAAATTTTTTGGACACGTCAGAAAGGTCATACAAATAAAAAATAAAAAAGGAACTTTAAATGCATATTAACATAATTGAGATTTGAAAAAATGCTTGTTCAGAAAGTAGAGCCTCGTGAGAAGAATCAGGCAAGAAACTCACGGGCCACTCTTTCCATCGTCTTGATTCTATACAATTCAAATATATGTATATGAGCTGGTGTGTCTATAATGTGTTTGTCAATTAATAAGGTTTTGTTAATAATAATATAACAGTACTAAACTAGCGTAATATAGACACAATAACGCACACTCACATGAAACTTAACAATAATCATACATAAGCAGACTGTGGGACCGAGCAAATGAATCCCAAGCATTTTTGTCATCAATATAATCTAGCACCGAATAGTACCCTTTTTGACAAAGTTTGCGTTTTATAACTTTTTTGAATTTATTAAAACTTAAATTTGACTGCCTCGTTGGTCTCGCGGCATAAATGTGTGCGTGGGATCGGGAGGTCCCGGGTTCGATTCCTGGGTCGGGCAGTATTATTGGGTTTCTCTGTCACGAAATTCTCAGTAGCAGCACGGAGTCTGGAAATGTGCCCAGTATGGCAATAGGCTCGCCCCTCATTACGTGGGACTAAAGTATATCTGGCGAAAAGTGGGTGTAGAAATACACCTCTGCCTACCCCTTCGGGGATAAAAGGCGTGACGATATGTATGTATGTAAAACTTAAATTTTATATAGCTTGGCACTTTATTGTAAAAGCGCACACATTGGCCTTGAAAAGATTTTTTTATTTTCTCTAGTGAGGTGGCCGGCACTACTAGGTTGCTCTTATTTCTAGTATTCAAATTGTGGATATCACTTTTCTTTGAGTATGAGGCCTTGTTTTGGAATACATATATTAGGTTCCGTACCGTGTATACGTCCATATGCATTTAGTAAAAAGCGGTTATTTTAATATTACAAGCAGACACTCCCAATTTCATTTATGTGTATAGATGTGTGTTATAATTAAAATGGGCACTTGCAGTTCCACATCTGATGTTCCAGATCTTCGATTTTTGTAAGTTTGCAGCAAATGCTCATTGGACTGAACAACTTTTGCTAAGCCAACAAGTCAGCATATAGTCTAGTGTAGATTGGCTCTACTTTATCAGATGTTTCAGATCTTCGATTTTTATAAGACAACAGAAATATAAAATATTCTATTGATAATAAAACGCATGTACACCTACTAACACTAAAACTTATGAAAACAATGTGATTTATACAGATTAAACAAGACAATAATTTCAGAAATTTAACAATAGTAATACCGGCTTTCAATTTTCATACCGACTCTACTTTTTGACGTGACAACGTCTTATAAATTGGTTTGCCGGGTGACACTTCAAGAAACTGCGTTACGCTCCGCTCACGTTATGCGCTCACAATGAGAGCGAGTGAGAGGCACGCGTCCCGCCTAAGAGCGAGAGAGACAGACATAAAAAGTGAAAGGCACGCGTCTTTCATCCTTCTTCCTACTATACGAATGAATATTCACATTAAAATTATTTTACCACTCAAAGTCGTTGTCACGTAAAACTTTCGCCCGTATACCGACTTTACAGGCAACCAATTTTTAATCAAACTTATAGTACTGGTAATATCGCAATTTTTGCAAGATCCAGACCAAACGTAACGGGAATCATGTTATGTAACCGTACTTTCTTACGTAAATGACCGCACCTAATATTCTTGGATATAATGGTACATATTTTTATCTAAATATTATCCGTATTAACACTACTGATTTTTATTTTATTGAAAGTATATGGATATGCATAAACATTTAGCTATCATATAAGCGCAGCAAACTAAGCTATTGAACTAAGAAACAATAAGCTATTGTAACATATTATTACGTTATGCTATAATATTTAGATGTAGCAGTTTAGCACACCCCTACTCACAAACCCGTCATACGCTACAGTGTAGCCAGCTTAGAAGATTTTCCGCTAAAACTAGTGATTTTAAGTGGCAGAAATAAATAAGCAGACGTACACAATGACAATAAATCTTTAAACTGCAACGTTAAGAACAATTACTTCGTCTGATAATTACAAACAAATTCAAAATAGCCTTAGTAAAATGATTTATTGTTACTTAAAAGGGAACTTATAAGTTGTGTGCGACTGATAGTTATGTAAGAAAATCTTAGTGGACATAACTGTGTTTATGTCATGTGTCTAGTTAAGAACAATATTTCTTAGTGTTTTATGGTAGTTTTAGTATTCGGATCAGATGGAAACTTCATTTAGTTGTTGGCAACACTAGTGAGGTCATCCGCTGTACCACAATGTAAAAAACCGACAGAAGTTAAACTTATACGTACACGGTCGCGCGAGTGTTATCATATCTAATTGGAAAAATCAGTGCCAATTATGATTTACCGACAAAATGCCTGTTTTCTGCTATTGTTCTTCTAAAGCTCTATTAGATCAAAGGCCGCCGCCTGGCTCATAAAAAGACTAAAGACACAGTAATCATGAAGAAACGTTATAATAACCTATAGAAAAGAATATCATAGAAAAACTTTTTTATTCATGGTTTTACGACAAACAGTGTCAGAATCAAAGTTGTAGAGAATTTAATTTGCAGCAAAAATGCTTGAACCATATCTTAGCGTGATCAATAGTTTACCAGATGAATAAGAAAAACCATCCACGCCCGCACTCTTTCCAAGATGGTGGCCGAGGGAAAAGAGGTATGACCTCACAAATTTGGATCAAGCTTTTAAGTAGCCGTCCCTACACATCTGTAAATATATAAAAATAGGTGGTAATTATCTTCAAAAGCGACAATTAACTTCATAACAATTTGTTGTTCCTTGTTGCTCTTTGTTTGCACAAAAATCATTACAAGACCCGTGCCTGAAGCGGATGGCACCTATGTTTCGCGCTATACCTACCTGAACATTCTTAGATATCCTATCGGTAAGCGACGTATATGTGTGCGTTGCTCAAGTGCACTTTGTATGTAGTTTAACTTCTGTTAGTTTTTTGTGGTTGTGACATGCCGTCGCAGAAAACGCGATTCCACGCCGATGACAATTTGAAGCCCTCTTCCCGATTGAAATTTTTATGTTTTCTGATTTCGATCGCTTCACGCACAACTCTTGGGTAAAGTGGCGTTATAAATACCTAATGCATGTTCGCGTTAATTCCCGTATCTATATATTCTTAAACGGGATGACTTAGAAATTACTAAGTACTGTATTTTTTTATACAGGCACACTAACAGTGGTTTCGTACTATATCCTAACCGAATCCGATCCCCGGTCAAAATGCGGTCTGACTAACGGCCATTTTCAATATTCGAACTATAGATAGATCAGGTAATATGTATAATACTTATTGAATTTTACTTTTTAATGTTTTTCTTGACTGCATATAACAAACAACGGCACAGCAACCTTTGTTGCATAACTGCATTAGTTCTGAAATATTATTGTATGTACGGTAATGTTGTTGAAACACACTCTATTTGGAAATCATTAAAATGGAGGATGAGAATGAATGAGGATTTTATCCTCAGAGAATAAGGTCGACTAAACGGGCAAAATAAGGTATGTAAATGCCTAATTCATGTTAAGGTAGCGATAGCCGAGTGGATATACCAACAGACTGCCAAGCAGAAGGTATCGGGTTCGAATCCACGGCGCGCACCAATGACTTTTCGGAGCTATGTGCGTATAGAATTGTTAATTACCGCTTGTCCCGTGCCTCGGAGAGCACGTTAAGCCGTCGGTCCCGGTTGTCATGAAAATCTTTGACAGTCGTTACAGGGTGTCGGTATCTTCTAAATAAAGTGACACTAGTCTAAACCATGGAATATCGCTATCCCTTCGGGTTGCGGAGGTCAGACAGGCAGTCGCTCTGTGGAAAAGCTAATATTCAGCCATTGAGTAATAATTCAATGTATTCAGCCAAATCTGGTTATACTTGAAAACGGACCCCAGATTGAAACTGGGATAACGCTAAGAGGATGATGAAATACCTAAAATGCATGTTCGCGTTAATTTCCGCATATATATATATATATATATATATATTCTTAAACATGCAACGCGAGTGTTTAAAAGATTCTGATCCCGTACAGTCGCGCGCGTAGCGTAATTTGTTTCTTAGAAAGATTTTCTTATAATGACTAAATCCAAAAGTCTTTGGTTTTGTTTCACATATGAAATTTCAACAAAGCATCGGACTCTAAAATGCGTTGAAGTACGTACAAAGAGATATATGCTTATTTTATTTATGCATCTGTCTATGTATTTACCTTAACTTTCAAACTAAGAGCCATGTAAAACCAAAAACTGTTAAATTATAATTTATCAAAGAGAAATTCTATGCAAACTAAATGAGTCTTCAAGAAACAAAATGCTCAGAAGATCGTATTATGGCAATATTAATAGAATTCCCATAACTGTGAGTTGCAATTGAATTCAAATCGCTTATATTGTACCCCTAAAAATACCATAAACTTTAACCGAAGCGTTACGTGAGCCAAACGGCACGGTTTCTGTCATAAACGGTGACATTACCTAACTACAATACTCACTTTTTAAACCAATTTAAAAAACGCTCCCCTCTTTCTACCATATACTCTTTATGTCTCCTAATTTTCTTTTGTGTAGAGGGGTAGGGAAGCTCGATCGAAGAAGAAGTGATGGTCGTTTTACTGTTAGAATTGTTGAGTTGTGTTTCTTTGTTAGAAAAATATAGAGGGCATTGAACATAGCTGTCAGGTCACAGTGCTGTGACTTTCTAGTGTGCTTTAGTGCCACGTACTCACATGCCAATGTTGTAATGTTAGGTTGGGAATGCACTGAATTAGTTCGAGTTGAAATGCTAAATGGGTCTTTATTTCGAAATGAATTCATGGAATTTGGAATTCCTCACTAAGTTATTTGTTAAATATTTTCATGTACAATTTAGAAATGCTGCAATTATTTTTGTATAAATTAATGTAAGTATATTGATCAATTGCATACAACGAGAAAGTAACTAAGTCTTAAAATATAATACAAAGAAATATATACAGAACATACAAATAAATATATACAGAACGAAAAGAAAATAATTTAGAGGGCCGTCATGAAATTCATCCACATCGCCATCAACTGGAAGCGTGCCCAGAACGCTAGCAGCATTGCCCCGTTGTATAACGATACTGAACTTCTGGGTCAAATACAACCCAGCCTTCTGGTCACGCGAGACGTCGACCAGTCTCTTTGCGAGGTCTCCAAAAAGAGATAAAGGGAGAGAATTGACGTATTGTTTGTTTTTATATCATACTATTTAGTTTTATTAGCAGTATAAATTGTATTAATGTAGCTTGTTGGTAAATTTGACATAGTAGATACATTTTGTATACTTAAGTTATTTACATATACAAAATGATAAAATAAATTATGGAAAACTGTTTTCAAATGGAAAGCTAACGTACACGGTGTGGTATGGAAGTACATGTAGTGGATCTGGACATGAAACTCAGTGTCAGAGTGTCCATGATATACTTACGTTATTATGACCCTTTCCAAATGGCATTGGGCAAGCGTGATAATTCAGTCGTCTTAGGAATCAGTTACTGCACTACGCATCTTGGTTAAGCAGGTACTCTCAAATCTTGACTTTAGAGTGTTTTTGCCTGTGAAATAGATACACGGGTGACCTTAATACAAAAAGTATTATCTCTATCAACCTTTGGTTAATGCATTTGGTTGTGGCAGTGTTTGTTTGGTGTGTTCGAAAGATAGAAAACAGAATTTTCTAAATAAATATTAAAACAATAAACATAATATACTATCATACATATAATTTATTTTTATCCTATTTAGATTTAATATATGAACCCAGACATTAGTGTATTATGTTTATCACAACAATATTCCTGAATGTGGTATCGTTACACCGTGTTTCAGTCAGTATTTCGCCATTAATTTAATTCCATGCCGTCGTACTTTAAACTAACGATCTACTCGCCGTGCATTTGTGTTCCAAGCCTAAAGGCTATGCCACCAAATTAAGTTGTAAACCACGCTGAGGTGAAACATGTTACCATTTTTAAACTTTAATCATGGAAAATGTGACGCTAAATTACACTCTAATCACATTATATTACGAAGGGGAAACATTTTAGGGTTAATTCAATTAGTATAACAAATGGCTGTGCGAGATCGCTTTAACTTTATTTTTGGGTAGTTAGGTACTATTGAGATACTTCTTGCTGCCTTTTAAATTTATAATCGTAGTGGTATTTTAATCATCATTCCTAGTGAGACCCTAGTTACATCTGTAACGTTCGCCTTGAAACTCGGGGCCCCCTTTCAAGTCTAACCAGAATTAAAGGAATACTGTCTTGTTTACACTGACTGCTGTTTTTTCCTCTGAAAGACTTATGTTCAAAACATATTACGCAGCGTGATATATTTGAAGGCGAATGAGGCTGCCTAAAGGCAGCCTCATTAAAGACTAAAGTCTATAAAGATCTTTTTGTCAGTCATGAACTCATGACCGACACACGCTGAGGTGAAACATGTTACCATTTTTAAACTTTAATCATGGAAAATGTGACGCTAAATTACACTCTAATCACATTATATTACGAAGGGGAAACATTTTAGGGTTAATTCAATTAGTATAACAAATGGCTGTGCGAGATCGCTTTAACTTTATTTTTGGGTAGTTAGGTACTATTGAGATACTTCTTGCTGCCTTTTAAATTTATAATCGTAGTGGTATTTTAATCATCATTCCTAGTGAGACCCTAGTTACATCTGTAACGTTCGCCTTGAAACTCGGGGCCCCCTTTCAAGTCTAACCAGAATTAAAGGAATACTGTCTTGTTTACACTGACTGCTGTTTTTTCCTCTGAAAGACTTATGTTCAAAACATATTACGCAGCGTGATATATTTGAAGGCGAATGAGGCTGCCTAAAGGCAGCCTCATTAAAGACTAAAGTCTATAAAGATCTTTTTGTCAGTCATGAACTCATGACCGACACTTAGCCTATCTGAGCACTTGGTCTTAGTCTGAGCACCTACCTTTCTGAGGTTTGTGCCTCTCAAAGGCTAGCAAGAATTAACAATCGATCGATTGGTTGGCTTCGAGAACCTCTACCACGGTAATAATATCTAACAGTATTGTAACTCCATACAAACGCACGAAACTCGAGTTATACCTACGCGCCTCCTCGCCGGTACCCAATGGAAATTGTTTATTACATAACCAATAGGTAAATTCTTAGGGTACTTACTTAACTAAGTGCATAATTTTTTGCTTAATTTTAAAGCACCCCGAGTTATAGGTTTTTGGAAATACATATTAAACGTAGTATTGTTATGAAATTATAATGATAAGGTAGATGGTATGTAGTGTTATCGAACAAGTTGGCAATGAATAGATATTACTGTAAGTAGCGCATACACAATTAGATGGTTGACGTTAAGTAACGTTCAAAGCGGTTGGACATCGGATGGGTGACCAAATAACTGTTATTTCAAATTGCTCTGTGCTGATAGTAATAGGGACGTTAATTTACAAAATGAAAAAGTTATTATTATACTCGTAGGACGTAGGTCATTGAATTATTACCTACAGAAAGTCAGTATTCAAACAACGCGAGCTCAGAAGCTAAGCCTAAAATTCGCTATGTGTGCGCAACTGTGCTGTGTTTACTTGCTGCATCACGCACACAGACGCCATTATAGAGTTGCCAGTTACAACGTCTTTCCACTATAAAAAGGGTAAATTCATAATTTTTGCATGAATATAAGACTGACTAACGATGGCTAAATCAATCTTGACGAAACTTACTCAAACGTGAGCACTAACAAGTGCCGAGTGATTTCCTAGTTAAATGCTCTTTATACTACATAAAAAAGTATTTATGTATATTTGTGAGAAAAAATTAACAAAATTCAACAGGGAGTACGATATGTGCGCCGTTACGCTATTGTGACCAAAAAAGGCGACAAGTTTAAAAATTATAATATAATTCGGTCGGTAACGTCATTCGTTCAACAACGAAGTTAGTTACGAGTACCTACATTAAAAGACAATACGAGACTTAGATACAAGCCTTTCAATACAAAAACGGAAAAATCGAGTGCTTTGAGACGATGTCGTCTTAGCCGACCTCGGCTAGAGCTTGACGTGACAAATTTGTCGTAACCGATTGGTATGTACCAGCCAGCGGTGTTTGAAAGGTTAAGTTTATATATGTAACTACCTAATTCCTTTTTTTAGTATTACTGTCAATAGAATAAATTTTTGTAAGGAATGTGTAAATTAAACTGGGACAATTTCACACCCAACTGGCAACACTCCGCTCGTACTTATTATGATTCACTGTATTTGTATTATTAGACAATCTACGTAATAAAATTTATGTCTGACCGGTGGAATGATACTCCAGCAACCTTATAATCTTTTTCTGAAGCACTGTGGCACAAAACACTGTACAAAACGTCATAATTTCGATTATTTTGCGGGAGATGCTTACGCTACCGTGCGCCTCGGACCACAGACAACGCGGCCGCCGATTGGGTCAGATTCTGACCCAAATGAACGGCGCGTGTTACGTGCGTGTACTTGGTTTCTGTAGATAATAATTCAATGACGTAGGTACTTGCATTTTGGCTCAGAAGGTAGGTGTTGAAGTAAAAATTTTAGTTTTGTAACCTTCGGCGACTGCAGTTTACTATTTCATTAATTCAATTTTCATTTCTTTGAATAAAAATATAAGTAATATGAACAATCACAAAACCAGAAAAAAACGTCTAGTAGGTAGATGTAATTAAAATACTTGAGGCGGGCAGCCCTACCGCTGGTTTGCGTACGGCGCGACTGTAGGTATATAACTCACGAAGACGGCCGAGTTACAATACTGTTAGATTATTGTACCGTGCCTAAATTATACTGCCACAATTTCAATCAGAGAAGGAATCAAATGCATGTTTCGTTTTTTCCAGCGTTAAGTTGGATGATACAACATTTTAAGTCATCAATCAATTAAACTTGTTGTTTTTTTTTGGATAGGACGATTTTTGTTCCGTTGGTAGATGTTGGTATCTTGTGAGTAGTATGGATCCAATAAAACGCAAATCTCTTGAATATATCACCTACGTATTAAATGTCATTTGGAAGAAAAGGGGTGTGGTCTTCCTTCAACTATACGTAGGATCCTCTGATTATGCTAGATGATTATGCCTGGTTGTCCACGTTCCGAGGGAAGCTGCTGAGAACTTGGTAGCAATCATATGCGAATTTTTTAGCGCGATTCTGTATCTCGTTCTGTCAGTGTCCATAAGACCCTACTCTCACGAAGCTATTCAAATGGTACGGGACTGAGATGCAAACCATGATCGCCTACTGGTATGCTACTCGTTTCCGCACACGGTGCTACCCAAATGATACTATTTCTTGTCATTTGAAGAACAACATTCGTACGACGATATCTAGTGGCTCTAGTGAGAAAGACAATGTTTTTCTGTATATAGGTATATTACAACGAAAATGTCAAAGAAGATTGGATGCATCCATACATCGGAAAAAATATCAATTGCATTGGTCACTATAAATAAAAAATATTATTACCGACCAGTCATATTGTTTGTTTTTTCAATTTCAATCGACGCCATTTCTGTAACATCTTTTCTTACGTACTCTGGCAGCCTACCTATAATTATAAAAACATAGATAATTTTCCTCCTCCTGGCCAAAAGTAATATTAAAAGTTTGTTCCGCCGCCATTTTGTAATGCAACGCGTATACGACTCGGGTAGCGTGCGACCAGAAAGACGGTAGCGTGCGACTGATATCAAACGCGTCGTCGACGCGTCTCGTCGTGTGCGAAACTAGCTGAATATGTATGGGGGCTACTCACAAGCGACGCGTAGGATACGCGTACGAAATACAAATCGCTTGAGAGTCGCTTCGTGAGAGAAGGGCCTAAGATGTTGGCAGTGTTGTTTGTCATCTGAATCTTATTTGTACGATAGATACGATAGATGGCCTCAGTTGTACGTAGCTACCGCAACAGCCTACTGTTGTATTAAGAATTTCCAAGTGAATAACTCAACCACTACGGTATATAACGTACTGCTTAAAACATCAATATTTACTCATGTAGGTCAATAGGCTTTTAGCTAGACATTCATATTTAAGTAGGGCTGAACACCTTTCAGTGAATAACAGTTACCTCGCGATATATCATTTATTGCGAACTCTCCAAACGAACTTTACTGTCTACGTGCCTTAAGTTCATGTTTTCTATGCTCAAGATATATCCTTCGACAGCCCGACTTACTGAGTCGCTTTACTGACCATGGCACAGCCTATAGGCAATTTATGTCACCACACCACCACGATAAAACCATAAATAAATGTACCTCAATGACGTGAAATATGGTAAAACATTATGTTGACCAAGTTCATTGACCACAAGGTTGAATGCTGTTACTAGAATATTATGTAATTGGTCGTTGCCTAGATGTTTACAGCGTCGAGTTTCAACTGCGAACTTTACAACTATTATGAGGCTGTTAGCGCCATCTATGTATAAAATAAACAAACTTTTTGGAAACTTTTACTCGAGACATCTTCATGTCACACTTCGTGGACCGACAGTATTATAGTACAGCGACAAAATTTTGAGGTTCTCGAGGTACGACACTTTTGACAGCTTTCAATATAACTTTGCGTTTTTGAGGTTATGGTGGTAATCATATGGTAATTGTATTAAGAGCTATCAAAAGTGTCAAAATTAGTAGTGATCTCTGAAAGAGTCGTACATGGACGACTTCAAAATTTCGCCGCTAGAGTCGCTAGTTAGAATCTTAGCATCGCCAAATCCTATGTATTTTTCAGTTGTTTAATAGCGTCCGCAACTCAGCATAAATAATTATAGGAGGATTAATTGACGTAAAAGTATTTTTCAATGATTTATATTTTATTAGTATACCATAAGTGTGTTTTATCTCATGAGAAAAGGACCGTGCCCAGCGTTGGGGCTGGTTATACAAGGCTGATGATGATGAAGTGTGCTTTCTATAGTTACATGAGGGCATAGAAGCTTTAGACATCTAGAGGACACATCCACAAGGTCAATATATTTTTTTATTCTTCCGCCAGCCACTTAAGTGTAACGGATGAGCCTTTGCTCATCAACAACTTCACCGCCAAATCATTACAACACCACCGCCTGCTATTATAGCGCGGCATTTAGGCTAATATTTTGATCAATTATAGCCATTTTTCCCGTCACTCTTGGTTTTATACTTTTAGAAACAATTTTGCTCTATTGTAGGTTATAAACAACAGTGAATTCGTCTAATCGCCATTCAGAAAGTTGTAATCTAAATCAAAGATGGCTTGGACTAATTGTAAAATGGGATAACCTAGAAACATGTACTATATTCCAATCCTGGACCTAGTAAAGTTTATTCCATGTTACTGTATTGTCTATATTCCAACAAATTCTCCCTTTAAACCATGCCTTAGTTCAGTATGGAGTCCAAATTTTCACGCAAACTACTATTGGCGCTGTTATACCTCAGAAGCCGTGAAACACCTAATTTTTCGGCGCGCATCTAGCCATAACGGTACATATTACAAACTAGCAAAAAATAGAGCTTAAAGTCAAAAATCTGAACAAAAGACTTTTGAAAGAATTTTTCATGTATGTAAAATAGAATCACGGTATAAAAATCACAAAATCGAGGCAAAAAATAATCTTTCGTCTCCCTGTTTGCAATATTTTGATCGTAAGCTGTCATATTTTATTTGATAATATTGTAGGAAATCTAATGAACTAAAGAATTACCCTATTTATTTTTATATTATACGTGTATATTTTGTAAAATTAAATAAAATCTGCCAAACGTCTGTGATTTTGACGCTCGGTAGATCCCATCAATATCAAACGCTTCAGCAATTTAAACCTTATTAGCATAAGTGGTGTACTGAGTGTCAGTTGCTAGTTTACGCCCCGCCCAGACCTCATCATTCGGCTATTAGCCCTGTGAGAGATAGGTCATGTCGCTTGCGTCTCCGCTGCACGAAATTTTACGTAAACCTGTTTGTTATTATAATACGCCGATTTGAGTTCTTAATATCATGTTTTATGTTATAGACTGAATACTTTGAATCAAATAGGCTTTTCATGTAACTATGGGTTCATATAATTAGGACCTAAGTTTATACTCTTGTTGCGTTTAATTTGTTATTGTTTCTGTGCTTATAAATATATAGTTAGAAGAATAAAATATGGACAATTAGAGAAATGAAGTTCTACGAAGGATTTGTACAAGAAAGCGTCGTAATAAAATAGAAATTCATCCATGGTCAAGTGATTATGAAATATGTAACATTTTTACACAAATTATTTTCATAAGAGTCTTTTATGACTAACTATGTTATAGATCAGGGGTCATCAATTAATTTCGCTCGGGGTCCGTTTAAAGAAATGAAAAAACCATTGCGGTCCGCACATTTGAAAAAAATATTTATTAAACTTATTATTTATAACAAAGCTGGTATTTTGGTACGTGTTAATGTGAAAAATGACATTTTTTGTTGCGAATTATCTGTGTGAAGTTTGGAGTAAAATTGGTGCAAGCTATTGACATTAAATCCTGGACATGCTCATTTGTAAGTCGAGATCTAAATTTATTCTTAATAAAGTTCATCTTTGAAAATGCCGCTTCACAAATATATGTCGATCCAAACAAAGTAAGAAGTTTCAAAGCTAACTTTTTTAGTTCCGGATATTTATTACAACACACAAATTTTATCCAGAACTCTTCACTGGAAACCTCTGCATATTTGTGTTTCAAAACTGAGTTTTCTTGGAAATCGATCATTTCCATTTGAAGAGTAGCTTTATCACTCCCGAAAACAATAGCAGCTTCGTTGCTCCATTCACCATCAGGGTGCAAAGAGTAAATACTGCTGCTGATGATTTCCACAACATTCTCAATTTTCTTAAAATCGGCGAACCTATTTTCAAATTCCGATTTAAGATCCGTAATGAACATTTTGTATTGGCCGACGTCAATATCATTGTCAATGCTGATTATTTTATTTAAATTGGGGAAGTGTAAGTGTTGAGAAGAGATCGAGTTTTCGCGAAAAACTTTTTACTTCTGAGATGAGCTCCCATATAAGCTTGCCCTTGCCTTGAAGTTTAAGGTTCAGGTCATTGAAATGTTTAAAAATATCCGTCAAGAAAGCAATGGCAGCTACATTTTCTTTTTCGTTTAGAAAGCTTAAGTAAGTGTTTGCTGAAGTCTGATCACTCTTGAGAAGATATGTCTCCAAGTGTTCTAAAATGCTGAAGAATCTTTCTAAAACAGCACCTTTACTTAACCACCTCACATTATTATACAACAGTAGATCGTCATATTGTGCATCAACTTCTTCAAGAAATGATTTCAATTCACGATGTTGCAGTGATGATTTCGCACGAAGAAAATTTACTATTTTAATTAATTCTTGCATAATACGCTCAAAATTATGATTGAGTTTGCAGCATAGCACAGATTGGTGAATAATACAATGGTAGGAAATCAAATTTTCATTATAACTCGACAGGTTGCTACTCAACAGGTGCACTAGTCCTTTTTTACTCCCAACCATTGCTGGCGCACCGTCAGTAGTTACCGATAAAAGCTTCTTCAAGTCTAACTCATCTTTTTCAAAATAATCCATCACTGCTTTGATCATGTCTTCTCCTCGGGTTCTTCCTAATAGCGGCAAAAGACCCAATATCTCCTCAACAAAAGTTTCTCGCGTTTGGTCCAAGTAGCGTACAAAAATAATTAACTGTGCTGTATCAGTGATATCGCATGATTCATCCATAGCCAGGGCATAATAGTTTGCGTTTTTTAACTGCCGTTTTACATCACAATGATTTTCTTCTGCCAAAATGTGTGTATTTCTGGTGTTAGTAGAGGCAGATAATGGAATCCGTCGTATCGTCTCTACAACATCTTTTTTGTTCTCAAATAAAGCATTACCCGCCTCGAGAAAGCATTCTTTAACTACTTCAGCATCAGAAAATGGTTTCATATGCTTAGCCAGAGTCCAAGAAATACGTAAAGAAGCCTCACCACATTTCTCCTGCTCAGTCATTGAGCGACTTATAATCTGGGTCGAAGATGAGTAACTTGATAGTAAACTTGCAATTTTAGACTTTCGCAGATCACTACCAAGTGGAAAGTTTCCAGCAAATGATTTGTGCTTGGTATCATAATGCTGTTTTATATTTGAGCTTTTAATTAACGCCACTGTTTGGTTACAAATCAAGCACATTGGTACTGCTCCAGTACGATTAGGCAGCGTAAAACAATATAAATCGGTCCATTCTGGCAAAAATTGTCTATTTTCATCTTCAACTTTTCTTTTTTTCGGTTCCATAGTCAAAACTCACTATTTTTAACAGCCTACCTGCAACTAAAACTCAAAAATAATACGTGAGTCTCGACGGCGCGATGCGCGACATCCGTCACTCAAAGTTAAAACAAAACACTGACCTACTGGGGCCGGCGCAGC
Organism: Euclidia mi; assembly: GCA_944739405.2. Taxonomy (NCBI): domain Eukaryota; kingdom Metazoa; phylum Arthropoda; class Insecta; order Lepidoptera; family Erebidae; genus Euclidia; species Euclidia mi. The sequence goes on from OX123190.2 coordinate 58,040,686, forward strand.
GTGGCTGAATACCCCCCGCGCTCGCGGCACTCCGCAATCCATGTATTCCGTCTTGCTCGCTCGTAAGTAACGAGCGAGCGAGACGGAGGAGACGGAACGCGCCCGGCTGATCGAATTGACGTTAATGCGGGGGATGATACAATTTTATATAATTATGAATATACAGCTCGGGTCAATCGTTTGGCCACGAAACTTAGCCACGGATCGTGCGCAGAACTCAAACTTAAAATTACAGAGACTAGAAAAATCGACGCGAGTCTCTTAGTGCAAGTTACTGTGTGCTCGCGGTCCGCTCAAAATGGGTCGGCGGTCCGGATGCGGACCGCGGTCCGCCATTTGGTGACCTCTGTTATAGATTATCGATTATGCATAATATAATAATGTAAATTATTCTCACAATACATAGCTGCCACAGTTTTCAATTTTTGAAAGAGTACATAAAATCGAATCATTTTATGTACCTATATTCCAAATTCATTAGCTTGTCAGAGCGCCTGGAGCGGTAAGATGCCGCCACGGCGAACAATAAACTGCGCTAATATGGCGCTCCGCAATCCGCACACAAGCGGTAACGAATGTTGTATTATAGTGTTGTGAACATAAACCTATTTAGGTACATCAAGTAAAACTTCGATTATTCATAAACTATTAGGTATGTCTCAGTACATCTAATATATTTTTAATTTCTAAAATCAATCATTTATAAGTAAGAAGGTGACTTCTCTGTTTGCTATAACACAAGATTTAGTATTTTTTTTAATAATAAAGTACGTAACTAATTATCTTTATTGTAATTACAGTGAAGTTAAAGATAACAGTTCTGCAAAGTCTTACACACATTTGACTGCAGTAATTCCTAACACGATCTGTTCAAGAGCTAGCCAAGAAATGCCAAACAATTTTTTTAACAAATTTGACTCAAATTCCGTAGTGATTAGCAAAAATTACAAGAGGGATAGCAGTGACTGGTTCAAATTGCGTAAGAATATGTTGACAGATTGAAATTTTGGTATAGTGGTAAAAAGAAGAGATAACAGCAGTAAAGCCAACTTAGTAAAAAATATTTTGTACAAATAAAATATTTGCAATGTAAAATCAGTTGCGCATGGAATCTAAAATGAACAACTGGCTTTGCAACAACTGGCGAAGCAAAAAAATGTAACAATCGAGCCTTGTAGATTATCCGTTTATTGGTGCCACGCCAGATGGATTAATAGGTCAAAACACGATTGTGGAAATTTAATGTTCTATAGTTGCCTATAAGAATGGTCTGGAGAATAGTATAAGAGCAAATAAAATACAAATATGGAAACATGATAAAAAAGTAAACTGACTAGTCTAAACAAATATTGTAATTGTTATTACCAAATTCAGGGGCACGTTACACGCAAACAAAAGTGTTTATTTGCTGTGTGGAGTGGCGAAAGTATACCACTAAAAATAGAAATTATAGAAAGAGATGATGTTTTCTGGGAGAAGAAAAGCTTGTGGCGTTTTATATGAATTGGCAGTTGCCTGAAATTGTTGATTCTCGTCAAGCTCAAGGGATGGCATTGCGAGATCACGGAGAGGAAAATGTTTCATCAGTGCTTGAAATTTCTACAATACCAAGCCGTAAAAGGAAAGTAAATGAAACTGTGCCTCGTGAACAACAGCAAATAATAAGTATTGAAGCCTTATCACCTCACACACTGCCTTTAACATTCGATGAGAATAAAGAAAACCTGCCGGGTTGTAGCAGATAGCTAACTTTTGATGAGCTGTAAACTCTGTATTTCGTTAATAAATGATAAATGAATATAAATAAATATCTTTTAATATTTATTTTCTTTGAAACAACACATATTTGAAGTGAAATATTTTTTTTATATTTTTCATACAAACATGTATGAGGAGAGCTAACGAAAAAGCAGTAACTCAAATTCTAATTCTATAATTTTCTAAGCGACATAGCAGTATCTCATGAATAAGGTATATCCACATATATTGTTGATGTTTATCTATTTTGAAAAATAATAATGGGTTGGGTTTCGAAACGAGTCGCCTGAATTTGAGGGTATTGGTAGTGTAGGGGGCTTAAAGGAGTTCGTTTTAATCCCCTTAAAGTAATTTTGGCTGCCGGAGTTGCGTGTAAATATTTTTAAACAATTTCCAAAATTTCATAAAAACTTCGGCAGTTATGCAAAACGGAACGTAGTTTTATACTTTAGTACAGTTTTACAAATGTCATTTTTAGGTTTTATGTGAAAATTGTGTAACGAAACGCAAAACTGCCATCTTGGAATGATTATATTGACAGCTAATGTCAAATTTGTGCGTCATTGCTTTCGAGTGTCTAGGGTTAGGTGCGACTGTAATAAGTAACTAAATAGGTTATGTTAGGTTCTCTTTTGACCCTTAATCCAAAAATAGGAGCCCTTCGCAGGGCTCCGTCATCCTTAGTTTATTAAACTAGTCTGATGAATGTGGAAATTGGCAGTGCCATACACACCGATGTTTGGAGATTCTTTTTTCAGAGGAAACCAAGTATTTCCGGCAAGTGAAAATGGTGAGGGGGGTTTAAAGACCTCCCCTCCTCCCTCTCCAATCACTCACAACCCCTAAAAACGGCGACGTATTTCGAAACCTTTACTATAATAATTATACTTATAATAACAATAAACATCCATAAATAAATAAAAGAAATCAACTTTTACTAAACTTCAATTATCTCGTAACTTGCTTTAGTTGAGATACGGCTTTTGCGCTTAGTAGAACAGTATTGTGTTTTTTAGGGTACCGTAGCCAAAAATTGAAAAACGGAACCCTTATAGATTCGCAATGTCTGTCGGTCTGTCCGCCCGTATGTCACAGCCAATTTATTGCAAAACAGATTTGAAAACTGGCAGGAATGGAATTATATGTAGGTATTCTATGAACTGCTTCACTATTTTTATACAAAAACAAAACAAACATAATAATGGCCTCACCATACATGGAACTGACTAAATTATTTTTATCATCTTACGGCACGTAGGTATTTACCTACTTTCGTCAACTATTAATACCTATAACGTCTAATGTAAACCAGTTTTGCTCATGGCTGCACTGAGAACAAAAATTGCGCTATGCCTATATTGTACACACAGATTGTTGTATGTAATATAAATTTTAATATCAGTATCTCAATTCAATATGCTAAAACGTTTTGCTTGCGATTTTGAAATATTGGAATACGGATGTCGCCAGAATACAGCCGCAAGCGACGAGAATGAAGGGGGGCGCCCCGCAGTAGACTGAGCTAAGCTCCCTTCACCTCCCCTGCTTCACCCCCTCATTTACCAAAACAGTCGCATAGGACAGCGCCTTAAGTCTAATCTATTACTATATGCTTTTAAAGTCACAACTGTATACGAAAAGGGTTTAAAATATTGACAGCTTCAACTTTGGGCCTAGTAGACAACACTCCGTCCCCAATACCCCACAGTACCTATAGTCTAAAAATGTCCATCGGACTTACCTACTATGAACCTAAACGAACATTGAAAGCAAGTATATTATATTGAATGAGCGTCTACTGGAATAGTAGGTTAAAATAGAAGAATAATATACGAACAGTATTAATCATCATACATAATTAATGCATGGCACAGTTAAATAAGTTTGCAACAATTTGCACTCCGTGTTTAATTGAGTTAGCAAAATCCAACACAGACTAACACCTAGATATTCCCAAAGGAAATCGGTAGAGGTGTACTACTACCATAGATCCATATAAGTGAAGCTAGCCTTTTGTCCAGACTCCTTGTTGTTTCTGAGAATTTCCGTAAAAAAATATTTTACCTAGTCTGCGGGTATATAAAAATCTAGTCGACGCCAGCGGCTTCGCACGCACATATTTTCAAATTTCCCGTTTTGCCTGATCCCGTGGGAATTTCTTAAATCCCGAAATCCCGGAATTTCGGAAATCCCGTCTTAGTGTACCCCTACGGGCCCCAAGGAACATACATGCTAAATTTCAGCTTCTTGCGCCGAGTAGTTTCGGCTGTAGCTTGTCAGTCAGTCAGTCAGTCAGTAACGCAAGGATTTTATATATTAAGATTAAGATAATGCCGTCGCTTCTAAGAAGAACATGTATGTCGTAGTCTTTATGAAAATCTTACAGACAATAATACCCCTAGTATTAAAGCCTGCACAATATAAACCGATCATTTTAATATTTAAAACTAAAATTTAAAAAGAGCATTAACATTTCATGCGCCGCACCATTTTTGTCTGAACTGTTTCCATTTAGTGAGCCTTTTAAACCATTATGCCTTATTGTCTGTCATAAGAAAAGAAAATCTTTAATATGCCAACATATTATTATAATCCACAATATTATGTTCTCACAAACGAACCCCTGATGCGGCAAGCAATACATCAGAGCCGGCTAAGTAAAACTGAATTAAATAACATAATTCAATAACCATGTTAGCAACATGTTATATTCCATACACACGTCAAACGGTCGACTCAAAGTACCCCGCCGCCTACTTATTACTGTTTCGCGTGACTAAAATTATCAAACAGAAATCGATAGAACAAAGCGATTGGAACTATCCCAATGTGATTGTAACATTGTGCCTTATTTCTGGGTCGGGACAATCAATTGAGTTGTCAAAGTTTAATACTGTATTACGTACTATTTGGATACAGACCGGGCGAATTGGAGACGGTGTAGTAGGATAGCGTCCCCCGGGTTCCAGGGCAGGGTAAGGGCCATGGATGGCGACCGAGGAATCGCCAGGATGATGATATACCTACTTACTGTTTGGATAAAATCAGGCACGTAGGCTTCCAAAGGGTTTGGCGCACAATTCATTTATACTTGTGTGCACCTCAAAATATTGTAATAGTTGAGTTAATAACTACTATTACTGCTATTAGAGCTAGACGTAAATGTAAGAACTTAAACTTGTATATTTAAGTAATGTTTTGAAAAATACTAAAAGTCACGCATGCTTAATTCATAACGGATGTTTAGAATAGCAACGGAGGCTAATTTGTGGTTGCAGAGGACTTCATAATTGAATTCCTCCGTCCCCCTTCTACCATCGGACCAGGCAAACGAGTCAGCGTCACCGTTATATGGAGGAAATCCCAAACATACGAAGGAAGCGGTTAGCTTCCTCCTTTCTCATGCGTTCTGCCAAGGTGTGGAACTCCTTGCCTGTGTTTGTGTTTCTTGATGAGAACATCCTGGGTGTCTTTAATTCGTGGGTGAGTAGATACATTTTAGGCCAACATGCTCCAGCGTAGGTTGTATCATCGCTTAGGTTCATAGCCAAAACGTTAGTCAATAAAAAAAATGTTTAATCTTTTACGACCGCTTTTGCTAAACGATTGTGGATATGAGTTGCCAATTTTGCTTTACACGAATATGACTTTGATCACCCAATCATTTTAAAAAGGCATTGCTCATTGCCTATCTATCAAACGTAATACTTCTTTCGTCTTAAAAAAAAGGCGAAGGCAGAATAAAACATGGGATTTGCTGAAAATATTTTACTAGTTGTAGGTTCGCATTCCAGAGAGTTTATCGTATACGTCGTAGCTACTCTTGATTACAGGCTATAGACTAAATCATTATTTAAGGTGCACCTCTGGCGCCGGACATGTGTTTTCTATAATAAAACACTACATTGATAGACGAGGGAATGGCTCGCCTAAAGCTTAGGCTATTAACAAGTTTATGACTGCTTGCGACATCAAAGTTAGGCGTTGCAACAGTATAAGCGCCTAGTCTGTCTATTCATGTAAGTGTGTGGCCCACAATGTTGACAGAGTTTTTATGCCGCTCGAAGGAAGCCGGCGTGGCCTAATTATAGTTGTCCTGAGAAAAGAACCAGGGCAGACAGCTTCATATAGCTACGCTCCGAAGGATGGTAGTGGACTGATGTAAATACTACTACAAGGGGTCACCCATCCGACTGGTGACCCGGCAAACGTTGCTTAACTTTGTCGATCTATTAGGAACGGTAACTTCAGTCACACTATTTGTATGTCTTGATTGTTTAAGCGAGTCTAAAAAATAGAAATCAGATGATCATAAATTGAATAAAAATTTATTTAATTATTATTTTATTATGCATATAAATTAAAATATTTATTACAAACGACATTACCATATTTATATTATTAAATTTCAAATATTCACATCTAAAGGTTCAGGTGGCAATTTTTATAAATATGAATTATGTTCATGACAAGGACGATATTTACAATCTTTTTCTTTTTAATTTATAGACTCACGCCTGTATCCCGAAGGGGTAGGCAGATGTGTAATATTACATCCAATGTGCATACATAGGGGGCGACTATTACGAGGGACCAAAAAAGAATCATGGTGAAATGTGTGTGTAATATTTACAACCTAATTATGATTAAATATATAAAGTGTCGTTCTTTATAGAATATATATTTTCTTCTCGTAAAATAAAAACACTGTATAACAAGTTTTTAATATAGCCGTGTCAAAAAAGCACAGTTTGGATCTTAAACTATATTTTTTTAAACTAGCAAAACCTGTAAAACGTTTTCAATTACCAGTAAATAAAACTAATTGTCTTTGATAAGAGATGTGATATTATTTTGTAAGCTGGTCTTAAGACCAGCCTACAAAACAATTGTAGGCTATAGCCTACAATTGTTTTGTAGGCTGGTCTTAAGACCAGCATCTCCAGCAAAAATAATAATACAAGTGATCAAGCTTTGCTATAGCAAAGCTTGATCACTTGTATTATTATTTTTCTACTTTTAGACTTGAGAATAACAGTTTGCTGTTTGTTTCTTCTTATGTGAGATGCTAAATAAATTATGAACTGCAGCAATGCTGGAGATAGGCTTATTTTCAATATGAGAACGGTTAGGTCATAATCCACCACGCTGGCCAAGTTGGTGGACTTCACATGTCTTTCGAGAACACTTTGGAGAGCTCTCCGACATGTAAGTTTCTTTACGGTGTTTTCCTTTGCTTAACTTTGAAAAGGCAGTGGTTTGCTACGTTGCGTGGGCTCAAACTCGAGATCCCCTGTGTAGGAGTCCGTTCGTGTCTTCACTATTAGGTCATAGTTGTTATGCTATGTTAACGTATCTCTACATTAAGTCATTTCCCACATGTATAAAAGATCGTGGTGGACTATGGCCTTGCCCTTCTCATAATGAGAAGAGGCCCGTGCCCAGCAGTGGGACAGTTTATATACAGGGCTGATGATGATGATGATGATGATAAAAGATCACTGCAATAAAACGAATTGTCAAATCAAGTCTCTAATGTAACAATGTCTTCAAGAATCCGATCAGTTGGATATTCGGATTCCCTTGCAATGGAATGTTACTAGTTTAATATTAATAACCTCTATCAGACACAACTACTGAAGGGCAAAGGCCAGCTGTCTCGTGTCAGTCTGTATTATAATTAATAATCAATTCTGTTCGTGAACCATGTTGTAACGCACCCTACATTACTAAATTACTTTAATTACCTTCGATCTCTGCGCAAGTCATGTTAATATATTATTTAGTTTCGATATAACTGTTGTCGACAAGTAGGACACAAAAACTACAGACAGTAAGGACGAACTACATATTAGTACATACAACATCATATTAGAATAGGTAATCTAGTTCTAAGAACTAACTAATGAGTTTGTATACTTAGGTACGTTGTTTACAAGAGATGGTAAGAATAAAGAAGATCTTGAAAGAAGAGTTAATGCAGGTAATAGAGTTAATGGAGCTCTGAAGGCGTTTATGAATAGCCAAAACGTGTCCAAAAAGGCACGTTTGGCTGTGCATAGAGTGTTGTATTAGTGCCTACCCTTATGTACGGTAGTGAAAGTTGGGTATGGCAGAAGAGATTTGAAAGTAGAATAAATGCTGTAGAAATGAGAGCACTGAGAAGTATGTGTGATGTATAGAGACAGAGTAAAGAATTGTGTGATAAGAGAGTGTTGTAGGGTAAAAGAAGATGTAGTGACAAGCATTGAGAAAGGCATGTTAAGACGGTTTGGGCACATGGAGAGGATGGATTACGATAGATTGACAAAGAAGATATATAAGGCAAGTGTGAATGGGACAGGACAAAGGGGAAGTCCTAGGCGGACGTTCTCTGACCAGCTTTGAGGCATCCTGAAAAAAGGACAAGTCAGAAGTACCCTTAACAGAAGAGTATGTATGAGAAACTTGATGGGAGTGAGTGAAGCAAGAGAGGTATGAGGTCAGGATCGTTGCAAATGGCGTGCCGTAGTGTCTGCCTACCCCTCCGGGAAACAGGCGTGAGTCTAAGTATGTATGTAAGAACTAACTCAAAGCGTATTTATAGTAACTAGTTAAATTGGCTTTTTACGATACGCCAGGGACCTTTGAGGAGCCTTTGACAATATGGCCACCGGATTGTTGATTTGTGAATTCAAGTGCTTTCTTCATCGTGTGATGTAACGGATTGATGGATTGTCACAAAAGTAACACCTTTATATACTTTGGAGAGCACGTAACCCGATTGCTGATCTCTTTGGGTTGCGGAGGCGAAACATAATACACGGGAATCACATATGTAGTTATACAAAAAAAACGACCAAGTGCGAGTCGGACTTACGGACCGAGGGTTCCGAACGTAAAAATGTTTTTATTATAATTATGATGTAACGGCTGTATCTTTTGATTGCATAGGCTTCGAAGTTAGGGTTTTACAGCTCCAAGGGTAGACTTCAGTATTTGATATAAATTTCAGTGTGATGCCTCCACGGGTTCCTGAGTAAAAGCGTCTTGACTGACGGACCGACAGATAACACAGTAATCTTATAAGGGTTCCGTTTTTTCCTTTCGAGGTACGGAACCCTAACAAAGAGGTTAAAATTGTGTGCTATGTTGTCGGTTTATACTTTATCCAGTTTTGTGGTTTGAAGGCAACTCTTATTAATATTTTCAGAGCACATTCCACCAATCTGATAAATTGACGGCCATGCCGCGATCGATGTCTATCAATAACAGACTCTAGTTTACCTCGCGCAATATATTTAGCACGTGATGAGATTATATGTTTTATTCCAACAATCTGGTTATAGATATGGAGATCACAAATACAAAGATATATTGCACGTTGACAAAAACAAATCGACAATAACATACCTACATATATTTGTAGTAAAGAAACCTTCAGATGCAATAATGTCACCATAGTAGAAATAACAAATTAGATCGTAATATTTGAATCAAGTAAGAAAGATTTTCATGGATAAGCGACCTTGATTTAGCATAGTACATTTTATAGATGAGCGGGTTCGATCAAGAAGTATCTACCATCACTTAACACACTATGTCTGCATATATGGGGGCACCGTAGTCCTCCCACCAAGTCGAGTTTTCTGACAAGTACATATTGTTTTTATGGGATCAAGCTTATAGTTATAGTTGGTCGTGGGTTTTCCGCACTTAGCCACTTATTTGGGCCATTGTGCGTATGTGGCGACTTGATTGACGCCGACTTCTCATACCACCTTAGTTCCTTCCAGAAAGCCATTAGTTGGCTGGTGTCGTTTAAAGCTTCACTCATGGTTCTGGGGTTGTTCAGCAGCTTTGCCCGTTGATCGCTCACACTTGCACAGTGCAGAATGACGTGAGCGGGTGTTTCTTCGGTTTCCATGCAGCCCCTGCACAGTGGGCTGTCCGTAACGCCTATGTTGAATAGATGCTTGTTGAGTGGACAGTGGCCGGTTATTATGCTCGTCAGATGCTTAAGTGTTTTTCTATTAGAATGCAGCAGCTTGTGTGAGAGTCGCCTGTTCAAGCAGGGGATAGCATCTTTTGTTTGTCTGCATTCTTTTATGTTTGCCCACTGTTTTTGTATTCATGTGAGGTTCTCTCGCGTAGCCACGTTTTGATTTGGCTTGCTGGTATCGGTACAATCGGCTCGGGTCCCATTATCATTGTGTCCGATCCTTGCCGTGCCAGTTGGTCTGCGGCGTCATTGCCTGCGGAGTTGCTGTGGCCTTTAATCCATTGCAGCGTAACCCGATTCTTCTCTGCAATCTTTTGCAGCTCTAGGTGGCATTCCATGATGAGGCTGCTGTTAAAGCAGTTGCTGCCGAGAGCTTGTAGTACAGAGGCACTGTCCGTGATAATGCGTATAGCCAGGTCACTTACGTTCCTAGACGCGATTGCTGTTGCGGCTCTTGTTATCCCAACACACTCGGCTTGGAATATGGTGTTATGTGTGCCAAGGGATGTTGAGATGTTGATATTTAAGTCATGGGAGAATACGCCCGCACCTGTCCCATACTTCGTTTTTGAGCCGTCAGTGTATACTCTGACTTCGTGTATACCAGAGCTGTCTTTGTGTTCCTCCTGCAATTAGATGCGATATTTTTTGTCAAAGACAAAAGTTTTAGGGATGAGATCGCAAGCAGCCTCTAGCATCGGGATCTCTTTGCTTAAGGTCCCTTTTAGGCGTGCGTGGGTAATTCGATCATCCTTTCTCCCGATAGCCCGAGCTTGTCTAGACGGATTGCTGCAGCGCCAGCTTCCTGCTGGATCATTAGGTGCAGCGGTCTTAGGTCCAGTAGTATCTCCAAGGCGGCTATTGGGGTGCTCTTCATGCAGCCTGTTGTGGCCAAGCATGCTAGGCGTTGAAGGCTCTGTAGCTTTTTTGTGATTGTCCTTAGTTGCGTGCGTGGCCACCACACTACTGCACCATATGTAAGCATGGGGCGTATAATGGCAGTGTAGATCCACAGGGTAATTGATGGTTTGAGACCCCATTTTTTGCCTATGATTCTCCGACATTGCCAGAAGATTGTGCATGCTTTTGTTGTTTTTGTGCTGATGTGCCCCAGTTTAGCTTATGGGCAAGTATTACGCCCAAGTACTTGACTTCATTCGATAGGGTAAGCTCTGTTCCAAAGAGTTTTGGTGTTTTGCACATATGGGTTTTCCTTTTGTTGGTGAAAAGTACTAGCTCCGTTTTGTTGGGGTTAACCGTCAGTTCATTTTGGTTGCACCATTCCTCCATGATGGGATCAAGCTTTACTATTGTTTTTTTTGGCCAATTATTCTTTCTGATTTCTCTTTCCTGCAGTCCTTTTACTTCATTTTCATTCTTTACACTTGTTATATTCTTCTCTCTCCTTTTATTTTACTAGGGTCTATCACAGCCCGCATATGATATTTCTAAGTTCATTAAGATCTTCGTAAGTTTAAAAGCACTTACTTAGTGTTAAATGGATAGTCTTATTGTGTCATACAAGAAGACTATCCATTTATGGCACATAAATAAAACAGTTCTACCTATTAAACAAATATATGACCAGATGAGGATGAGTGTTAATAAATGCGAATTCCACCATCTGGCCGATTCCAGTAAATCGTTACCTAATATAAACAAATATCGCAACAACATATTGAAACTAAATATCAACAGTTTGAAGCTAAAAAGATTACGCATATACTATTGAGACAGTTTTATCATTATTTGTAAAGGTTGCGTTTAAAATATTACCGAATACCTACACAAACGCCCACTTACGCCCTAAAAGGTCTGATTATACAATATTTGTCACATAAGTGTCTAATATGGAATGTGGTTTTATTAAAGACGACTGCACAGATGCTACTCAATTACCAATGCGTTGGATGCAACAGGGTCAGAAGAAGGAAAAATGAAAAGATCAAAGGTACTTTAGACTAAATCGAATTTAGATGTTTCTCATTTTTATGGTTTTATCTGGACACATTGTAATGCAAAGAATGCAAGCAAACTTTATAATCTTTTAAATGTTAACCATATGAATCACATAACTATAATCGTTTACAAAAAAACGAATATAAAATACGCTTTCCATCAAATCAGACGCAGGAAACTCAGGAAACAGACAATATAATTCCCTAAAGAAATAAACGGTGCAGATAAGTGGCAAGATAACTTGTCTTGGTCGTAAGCAAAGCTATTTCGCGTCAACTCCCGGTTGCTAACAAATAACTTAATACAGGTAAATACATTCTAGTTTGTAGATATTTCACGTGTTACATTGCTTGGTATCACTGCATGCATTGCATTACGGCCCTACTACGGTTTTTGTAATCGAGTTTGATTTGAAAAACTTGTGTTATATAAGTTTACCCATGTAATTCATGGAACCTTGAAGACTTCCTATTTCTCTAGATTTTATGATTTTCTTCCATTTTGTCCGTCATAGATTAACTGTAGGTAGATAACAAGATAATTTAAAGTGAATGATAAAATGTTTACGTAAATATTGTTGGTGACTCGGTCTGAATACAATTTTGACAAGCTGGATCAATGTTTCACTTTTTAAAAGAACACTCGCGCCATAAAAACACTCTGTATGCTTAGAGATTTTGCAAAGATATTGCTCCGAACATAAAGACAAACACTAGGATCAAATATTTATGAATCGTAAAAAGGTTACGTTTTGGAACTGAACCTACAAAATTCAAAGCCTTAAACCACTTCGCCATCATAATATCATTGTATCTTGACCCATATGTATCATGTCGTTATATGGACACAAAAAATATTGGTTACGGGAAAAGCAACACAGCCCTTTAACTGAACATCGATTCTATGAATTCTGCCTTATTAGAAATGCATCAATAGTTCCAACGTGAATATTAACTTGCATCGTACGTACATAGTTTAGTATGCTCGTACAAAATTAATAAATAGGTATGTATGTATTGTCCTATTCTATGTTTGAAAATCAAAATACCCATCAAATAGTAAACAAAAATTAAGAAGTAGAAAATATAATATTATAATAATAATATAACTGTGTGGCAACACCTAGGAATCAACATGAACATATTTTCTTGCATATTTACATTTTATTTTCTATAACAGTTTTGCGGTACAATTTATAGTAATCCAACAAGAACAAGAAGATACAATATCAGATTATATACAGGCATAATTTATAAAAACCATAAAAGCAGAAAAGTATTTCGAAAAACCTAGCGAAGATGACACCTTGTGTCAAATTGAAAATATAAACAACAACAAATAATGATAATAATATCAAGAAAAATCTATGTTGACGAGAGCCAGAGCAGCAGTAGCACGCCTTAGACCCCCGGACTCGTCGCTCAGCTCCGCCTCACAGCCGCCGGCACCAGCGCCAGCATCGCCGAGTGTTGAGGCGTCGAGCTCGTCGAGCGACGAGTATTTTTCCCCGCCGTCGTCGCCACCACCAGCACGTCGCCGGGGAAGAGGCCGGCCACCCTTACGCTTGGGACCCCGAGACCCACCGGTTTCGAACAGGGCCCCCGCTACCGGTGGTAATGCGCACCGCATGAGATGGACACAATCCATGAACGAAAATGTCATGCGGGCATATTTTGTGGCTACAGAGGGAGGTACCAACCTTACGGCGTACCGTGATCGCATGCTGCCTCTGTTTCAGGACTTGGAACCGGCTGTCAACGTTTCGGCACAGCGACTGTCGGATCAAGTGCGAGCCATCCAGCGCTGCCGCCTGCTTGATGACGACGCACTTGAGAGGCTACGCTCAGACTTGCCAGTTATCCCTGCCAACCAACCTCCTACACGCAATGTGGCTTCAGTGCCAAACATATTTTACAGGCAACAAGAAGGAGGTGAAGAGGTGGTAGACAGGGATACACAAGTAAGTACCCAGTGCATTGATAAGATAAGGAGTGCTTTGGAGTGTGCCATTGGGGAATATCGGTATGTTACATTGCAAGACAGACCTCGGCTGCCGCGTTTGCCCACGCATAAAAAGAATATGGCGCTTGTGTGTGCCCTGGATTCACTATTGCCTATTTACTTAGACAGTAGTGAAAATCTTAGCGATACACACTCAATTCTGTACTGTGCGGCTGTAGCGGCATGTCGAGTAGCTAATATTAAAATACAAAATAGTTTTGATATTGCTCCTCGAGATGCCGTCCCGGCTTGGCAGCGTAGAATTGAGCGGCGTATTGCTGAGACCAGGGCACTCATAGGTAAGCTAATCTGCTTCAGGTCGGGCAATACCCGCCCGAGAGTGATGCGTTTTGTGAATCGGGCGTTTAAGGGAACTGGACTCTGTCCTCAAGAACATGCGTCACGGGTCACAAACGCATCGACCTCCTGAAGCAGAAAGTTTATGCGTGGGCAAATCGTATCAAACGATACAAGAAAAGGGTAGCCCGATACTCCCAAAATCGCGCATTCCAAAGAGATGAGAAGTTGGTTTATAGAAGTTGGGAGCGACCTGACCCACGTGTGGATGATGGACGTCGGCCAGATGATGCGAATACGATTGAATTTTGGCGCAGCATATGGTCGACTCCCATCAACCATACGGAAGAAGACTGGATTAGGGATGTTAAACGATCATGTGAGGCAATACCTCACATGGAGCCCGTAGCCATTGACACCACAGATGTATATTGTGCAGTCCATCAGTTAGCCAACTGGAAATCGGCAGGACCGGACGGACTGCACAATTTCTGGTTAAAATGGCTACGCAGTGCACATGCTCGTTTGGCTTCTCAATTTCAGTCATCTCTGGATTCAGGATCACTGCCAATTTTTATGACAACTGGCGTAACTCATCTGCTCTTTAAGGCTGGTAGTACCACGGAGCCTACGAACTATAGGCCAATAACTTGCCTACCAACGCTGTATCAAGTTTTTACATCCATTTTGAGAACAAAATTGGAAGCACATATATTTAGAAATAACATCTTATCTGTATCTCAAAATGGATGTAGAAGCGGGGCCCGTGGTACTAAAGAGCTACTCCTTATCGACATGACCATAAGCCAACAGGTTCGCCGTAGTCGAAAGAATCTGGCGACATGCTGGATAGACTATAAGAAGGCCTATGACTCTGTGCCACATACGTGGCTCTTGAGGGTGCTGGAACTGTACAAAGTTGATGCAACTCTATGCACCCTCTTGAAGGCATGTATGGGGCAGTGGAGTACGGTGCTTCGCTATCCAGGGTGTCGACAGCCTTGCGGGTATGGCGTACCTATAAGGATCAAGCGGGGTATTTTCCAAGGCGACAGTTTGAGTCCACTATGGTTTTGCCTAGCACTGAACCCACTGAGCACTTTGCTCGAAAGTTCAGGGCTAAGCTATAGATTGCAGAGTAGAGGTCAAGTTATTTCCCACCTCCTTTTCATGGATGACCTCAAAATATTTGCCTCCACTGAACCCCAATTAACTGAGTTACTAAAGATAACTGAAAGCTTTAGTAATTCAATTAAGATGGGGTTCGGTGTGGATAAATGTGCGGTCATGCATGTAAGGCGAGGCAGGAGTGTGGAATCTGATGGTATAGAACTTTCAGATTTCACACAACTTAGATCACTCTCTGCAACCGAAACCTATAAATATCTGGGTATGTCGCAGGCATTATGCATTGATGAGGCTGGCATGAAACAGTCGTTGCAGGCGCGTTTCTTTGGCCGCCTGAAGAAAGTTTTAAAAAGCTTTCTTTCGGGCGGAAATAAGGTGCGTGCCTGTAACGGTTGGGCCATGCCGGTCTTAATGTACTCCTTCGGCATACTCAGATGGACTCAGACGGAATTGGACGCCTTGGATAGGAAAGTTCGTTGTCTACTCACCACATACCGGATGCATCACCCGCGTTCGTCAGTGATGAGATTGTACATCCCGCGGAAGTGCGGGGGTCGGGGCTTCTTAAGTGCCAAGACCCTCCACAATCGCGAGGTGTGCAATCTCAGAGAATACTTTCTCCACACTGCCGCGGGTGTGCACCAAGATGTGGTTGCTGTGGACAACGGACTTACCCCGCTGGGTCTGGCCAAAGAGAACTGGCGCAAACCTGCCGTACTTGGTATAGACGAGCGCAAGGAGGTATGGAAGGGCAAAGAGCTGCATGGACGATTTTACCGGGCCTTGCATGGGCCCGATGTAGATTTTCTAGCTTCAGTGTCCTGGCTACGTTTTGGCGATCTTTTCGCCGAAACAGAAGGTTTTGTATTTGCAATTATGGACGAAGTTGTCATGACGAACAACTACCGGAAATATATTCTGAGAGATGGGACGGTTGACATATGTCGGGCATGTCACCAGCCTGGTGAATCGCTCAGACATATAGTATCCGGCTGTTCTCGTCTTGCCAACGGCGAATACTTACATAGACATAACCAAGTAGCCAGGATAGTCCACCAGCAACTTGCCTTAAAGTACCAACTTGTCGACTCCGAAGTACCGTATTACAGGTATGTGCCCGACCCAGTTCTTGAAAATGGTCGTGCTACTCTGTACTGGGATCGGTCTATCATTACTGACAGAACTATTGCGGCTAACAAGCCGGACATAGTGGTGATAGACCGATTAGAGCGCCTTGCAATGATCATCGACGTCACCATACCCCATGACGAGAACCTCGTGAAAGCCGAAAAAGATAAACAAATTAAGTATTTGGACCTGGCTCACGAGATTGTCGACATGTGGGATGTTGACTCGGCGATCATTGTGCCGATAGTCGTGACCGTAAATGGTCTTATTGCCAAGAGCCTCGACCACCACCTCAAGAGGCTCTCGTTAGACGGCTGGATCAAGTCCTCTATACAGAAGGCAGTATTGCTGGACACGACACGCATCGTTCGGAGGTTCCTCTCTCTGGAGCCCTAACCACCGGTAGCTTGGCCCCTGTGCCCGATGCCGGTGGGTCTCCGTGGTCCTATTTTATATGGTTAAATTTATTTTTTTTGTGAAGTGATTTAATGGTATAAAATTAGACTAATGAGAATGTGTATAAATAAAGAGGCATATAACTGTATAGAGTTTAACTAAATATCAAACTTAGTTGGTACTTCTAAGAATTCTATAACAGCTTCTTCATATTGGATATAAATAGTACTATATGGTTTATGTTCCGCTGTACCGTACGTTACATGAACCTAGTCGAGGATAGCATACCCTTGAACATAAAACACTTCTGGTCATACATCTCGAATAAAAATGGTAAATCTAATTATCCCGCGAACATGCATTTTAATAATGTTTCATCTGAGGATCCTACTGACATTTGCAACCTTTTCTGGGTCGATCTCCAGAGGCATTTTTTTCGTGTCGGGCGGGATAAGACCATTTTAAAATCGAAAAACATTTTCAAAATATTTTTTTATAGACAGTTCGGTGTCTAATCTACATGGTACAAGGCTAATATTATGAATAAGTTTATTTTGATTATTAAAAAAAAATCTTAAACCCTAAAATCCTGATCGCTCTGGGTTGACCCAACTCCCGATTGAATGAAAAAAATATTTTTTAACTTTTTAATGAGAAGGATCACATCAAACAACTTATTTATATTACATAACAAATAGTTAATCTTCTTCATAGTAATAAAATATTTTTAGTTATATTAACAATAATTTTGCCACAATTTGAATTTAAAATCGTGACCGGGCATTTTATCTCATCGCTCTGCGCTGAGGTAAAACCTCGCGCTCATCCTTAGTTACGCGTTATAGATACTCTATTCCCCTCCCGCGGGGCAGCATCAGTAGTGGTCTAACGTCGAGGAGGATACTCCGCGTGCCACGTTCCCGCGTTCCAACATTACGAAGGTAAGTTTATGATTGCTCTGGAGCTGGTTCTCGAATTTTATGATTACTATGGCATGTTATTTAAATTCAGTATTAAGCCTGTGAATGTGTTTGTTATGTGAATTAAGTGATCGTTATGATGTTTTTATGAGACGAAATCACAACTTTCTATTGTTTTTAAATTCGGCTATATTAATGATTTTGTGACTTTTTCTGATCGCTATGGCTCGGATTGCTCTATCCAAAAAGACCAGAGCGATGATATTTTGCATTACTTGTGCGTTATAAATCTATTTTAAGTAGTAGTACCCGACTGTAACAATGACAAACGATGAGCTATGCACATAACATTTAATTTATAACCTTTCCTGGGTTGCCAAAAGTTGATTTTTATAGTTATGTTAATTTGTTTTATAAAATTATTTTTATAAAAGATTCTTATTTTTTTATATGTATGACGGATAATATGCCTTGAATTTTCTAAAATAATACATTTCACTTACTGATCTTGTTACACGTACACTGAATATGACTGAAAACGGTTAATAATATTTTATCAATAATTTATATTTTTGTTTCAATGATTTCACCATTTATGTTCACTCTGGCACCAATTATGATTGCTCTGGTCGCGAATTTTTTTGAACTTTAATATATCCGTAACTGTTTGTGTAAATTGAAGGCCAATAGTAAAAATATACCACTTGAATATCATTCTTTTAAATGAGATACATAGTTACCATTAAATATCAATATCTGAAAAGCAGCAGAGTGATCACACGAATACGCTCGTTTTGGAGATTGATCCTTGTCTGCTTTTTTTTCCTCTGTGTACGAACCGTCATGTCTGGATCCCGAAACATGGAAACCGTCCAATCTGTATTCGGAAAATTCCACCTGTATATCCGAAATATATTTAAAAAGAGAGTCCGTTCGTATGGCCCTTAGGTCTTTATATTCCTCTAAAGGTGCGGTTCCTGATAATTTACCTCCTCACTTTCTCATAAAAACAAGCGAGAACATCTATACCGCGTTACACATAATTTTTAATAAATATCTATGCGAAGGAGTTTTCACTACAGTGTGGAAGCAAGCATTTATAACGCCGGTATATAAAAGTGGAGACAAAAGTAATGTTGAGAATTACCGCCCTATCTCTATTCTGTCCACCTTGTCGAAGCTTTTTGAGAAACTAGTGCACGGTGCTCTCTACTCTCTACCCCTATCTTCATCAGCTCGTATTTCCTAAACAACACGGATTTGTTCAAAAACGCTCTACTACGACTAACCTTATGGCATTTACCAATTTTCTTTTTGACCAAATCGACAGTAGAGTTCAGGTTAATGCCGTATACACCGATTTTCAGAAAGCTTTCGACAAGGTGGACCACGCTATACTCCTCGAAAAGCTAGCGTTCAATGGCATACGTGGAAATTTGCTTAGATGGTTCGTTTCTTATACTCGTATCTTTAATAGAACTCAAAAAGTAGTTATAAATGGTTTCGAATCGGATGTTATAATTGCTAAGTCCTCCTAAGGTGTTCCTCAAGGATCAATCTTGGGACCTCTTCTTTTTATTGTTTTCATTAATGATATTAAGCAATGTTTCACACACTCTAATTTCTTAATATATGCAGACGACATCAAAATTTTTAAAGCATGTCAAACCATACAAGACTGTTCACTTCTTCAAGACGACCTTGACAGATTGTATGACTATTGTACGGACAACAAACTTTTTCTAAGTCTTCCAAAGTGTCACACGATATCTTTTACAAAAAATATAAATAAGATAAATTTTAAGTATAATATAAATAAGGAAAACTTAAAGCAGGTAAACTTAGTTCGCGACTTAGGTATCTTGTTAGACTCTTCCCTACATTTTGATGCACATATTGACAGTATAGTCAGTAATGCCTTCCGCATGTATGGCTTAGTTATGAGAGCATCGCGTGACTTTGTGCGTCCCTCTACGTACATTCTGTTATACAAAGCCTTGGTAAGATTACAGTTGGAATATGCGACTCCAATCTGGAATCCTTTCTATTTAAAATATACTTACCAATTGGAAATGGTGCAGAAAAAAATCTTACTATCAGTAAATTTCAGGTGTTATCGGTCCAAGGTTCCCACACGGACTTACTCAAGCGGTACCGTTTATTAAGTTTAGAGTCAAGACGATTATTTCTTGGCACAATGATGTTATATGGTTTGTGTAACAATGAATTTGACTGCTTAGATATAACCAATAAATTATGTTATGTAGTACCTAGAAACGTTTTTCAGCTAGGAGTTCGTGTGCCGCGCTTGTTTCACGTAGATACGTGCAGGACAAACGCCGGTAAGCGGACGCCTCTCAGTCGCATTGTTGAAACTTATAACAGTCGCTTCACAGATATTGACATGTTCTCTCTATCAAGTAGCAAATTCAAACGATTGGTTATCGAACTGTTATCGTAAATTTAATATAATATTTTTTTTCTTTTGCTTTATGTATGTTTTGCTTCTTAATATAATTTGTGTTAATTTGTGGACAATCGTGCTGGTTATGCACTGACCTCTATAAATACCACTGGACTGGCGGCTATCATATTGATATATTGTGCCTAATTGATAGTCGCCATTTTGGCGCTGTTGTACGTAGCGAGTGTCTGTGGTACTAAAACTAGTGATGTCGATATCAGCGAGCAAATATCGATAACTTTTGATAATAAGTTTTTACATTAATAAACGTATCATAATAATTATTACTTATGTTATATCTACAATTTACAGGGAATAATTAATTTATTAAGTAACAGTTGAAAAGGTAAAATAAAACACGTTTCATATATTTAATTTATATTTTTAATTACTGACGTGCCCAAATTATTTGACGGGTTAAAAAATTTCTTATACTTTGACCTGTAATTGACAAGGAGTATTTTTTTGTTGTTGCATACATTCTCACATCGATATACTTAAATATAATTTGTTTAATCATTGCATCATAATGACTATTTAAAGTTTCAAATATCATTGTTTCCAAAAAATGAACGCGTAGTGCTGGAAACAATTCATTTGATTTTGGTAGCAATTCTTTCATCACTTTTACTGTGAGAACTGCCGGAAAATTCTTTTCCACCGGCGGCTTCCCATTGGTCTTTTTGCATGCTTGTCGAAAAAGTGATTCCACTAACAAGCATGTAGTAACGACGCTTTGTGATGGAATAGTTAGTCCACCTCTATTTTTCTGAATAATTAGTGCGATACTGTTTCGTCTATCAGATATGGCATCGGATGGTATTGATTCACAAGCGCTCAAACAATCAATACATGTAATTTTGTGCTTGATAGATCTAATCACAAAACCTGCTACTATTGCTTTCATTATATTTTTTCTGTATTCTATATTGCGTTTCCTCAGACAATTGCCTAGCCTTAATCCTTCCCTTTCTTGTAAATCAGCTAAACTTTCAATATATTTCCAATAAATTTCATCACCGTTACCACAGGTTAATATTCTTATATCACCTAAACAGTTACGAATATTTTTTAATATGTGGCATGGGTCAAATATTACATGCACTTTAAGAGTTTCATCCATTGGATGTATAAAATAAGGTTTACTATCCTCGTTCATTTTGAAGTTGGCACCTAATTGCGAGACAGCCGAAAAATGTTCTGGTGGACCATCTAATTTTAAAGAACAAATTTCAACACCCATATTGTGAAGGCGAATTAAAGCTTGTTTAATCAAATGACTTTTGGTAGAAGATGGTAAACCTTTTATCAAAAAATGTGCAATGGGCAATTTCCAATTATATTTAAGCGGAACCACCATAAAAACTAAGGCATCTTTACATCCTTGTAACTGTGAAGGATCGTCTACCAGTAAAAACGAACCAATATCAACATGTCCACGAATCACACGGTCACGGCCTCGCTGGCATCCCTTTTTAATACTCATTTCATCTAATATAAGTGTACAAACTAACTTTTCTCCATTCTGTAATGATATCTCTGATTTTTGCTTTAAGCTATTGAAGGCTTCTTGTGAAAAGCCTGGATCTGCATTTACTGTACTGTACCAGGAACGAATAAGTCTAGGGTGTGGAAGTGCCAAGTCAAATTTTTTCCTAACATATGCATAGGCTTTAGCTGAATAAAAATGGAGAGTTATTGCAAAAGCACGTAATTGTGGGAGGTATTTATCATGACTTAAACTTGTTTTCCCCTTGATTTTAAGCACTCTATTAAAAAGTTCAATTTGGAGGTCATCATACTGTTTTAACATTTGAATGCATTCTTCCGACACCTTATTTTTTTTAATTAAATCATTTATTACACTTTTCATGTTAGCTACTTTTATTTTCAACCTCCGTACACGCTGGCTTAAAGCTTTTAATTTTGCTTTTGAAAATTTTAAGGATCTTGTTTGCTGGGCAACTTTTTTTGATGACCTTGGTGTAATTTCATAACGATGGTCATGTAACAATCCAAATTCAATTCTTGCCTTTTTAGGAGCTGGTGAGACTTACACATACATAATTATGATCAGTTACCTGTTCTTGATCCTTCTTTGTCTTATCTGATAATTCTGTAATATTTACACCACAAAATAATTTTCGTTTGGCTGAAATAGTACCTATACTAGCTGACTTGGTCGTTAAGGGACTAGGCAATGATGTAGACATTGACGGACGAGGCGATGACGTAGGCGTTGATAGACGAGGCGATGATGAAGACGTTGACAGACGAGGAGATGATGTAGACGTTGACGGACGAGGCGATGATGGAAAGGTAGATATTCCTGAAAAGAAGACATTCAAAAATGTTTATTTTTTACTTCTTGTAAATTAATTGACATCATCATCAGCCTTTTTATGTTCCCACTGCTAGGACACAGACCTCCTCTCTGTGAAAGGGAATATCTAATCTTACTGTGGGGCTGGCTCTGAGCCAGAGCACTTCGACCCTTCTGGATCTTTTGAGCTGTGCCCCTCCTGTCTATTCCACCCCTAGCACACCGTACACCTCCTTCATGAGTCCCAGTATGGCCTTGATGGGGTTGAGCCTGTAGTCCTCTGATCTTGGGAATGATTGGCCCAGATACCTAGTCTTTTGGAGCCTAGCACTGCGCAATCACACAGCAGGTGTTACATAGTGAAAGGGTGGTAAATAATTAACATGAAAACAACAAACCTTCAAATATTGTCGCAATGCTTCATGGTTTCAATGTTGTTCTGTTGAAATGTTTGTCGAAACATTCACCAGCTAAATATAATGAACACAGAGAATCGTATGTTTTAGGAGTCCAGTTGGTAATTTTCATATTTTGAAGCCAAACTTTTCTCACTTCCAAGTCTTTTGGAAATCTGGAAAAAATATGTTCAGTAACGTAATCCGTTAGCTCTGATTTTGAGTGTCCAATGAAGGTTGAACGAACTATGTCAATATCACGGAAAAATGAGTTGAATTATCGATAGTGAAAATATCGATATGATGCAACCACTGTCGGTTCTAGTTTAAAATAAAATTGTAAGTAAGAATTCATACGAATTTCATTATTTATTGCTTGTTTAAAGTAAGAATGATAAAAATAAGTAAGAGAAGATTATACGTAAAGTTTTGATATGTAAAAATATTAGTACCTAATAATAAAAAGTAATAAACGTACGTACCTGTGGAATGATGTTTCACTGTTTTGTTTGTAGCTCCGCTTACAATACACACAAAACCTCATTCTTGATAACTTTTATATACTGCTTATAACACAAATACCATTAAATTCGAACCAAATTAATTCAAAATGCAAAATTACTTTACAGTAACCAAACACTTCTCTCGCAGCCATTTGCAATGTACGTCAAAATTACTTTCCTAGACACTCACTAGTGGCGCTTCAAAAAGACACAAAAAAATTGCTGTCAAACGCTTGGAACAGCCTGTCCAGTGGTAATAATAGAGGTCAGTGTGGTTATGTGTATATCAATCTAGGTTAAGAAAGCATTTGTAGCATGTAACTGTGTTTTGTCCCGAACAAATAAAATAGAATAATAAGCTTATGTTGATCCCTGTAAGACGTCCAGAATTGTCCTGACTACAGTTGCAAATAATCCTGTCAAAGCGTGACAAAATCCATTTATAATAAATCGCATAGTAGACTAATAATAAATATTAGTGTGTCAAAAATATAAACCGAATTGCCACACAGTAATTAATTGCTTTCATATTGGGCTTATAATTTACAAATCTGATAAATGACGCTGTTGGTATCAATTCACGCGGGTGTAGCCTCAAGAAATCATATATTTTAGAATATTTAGCATTATATAGCATATAACAGTCTGTTAGTATCTCTGCTGCCAACCATGTCATTTCATATTCATCTCAAACTCGCTTTCCCGGTTGTTACCATGGTAAAGTTCATGTCGGAGATCTGTATCGCGAGTGGCGCGCGTACCCAGGTGTATCCAGTAATAAGGATGCAGATTCGTAAGACAACAACTGTGAAATTGCTTGATCGTCATGTATGCTGCGATGTTTGGTGCACAACGACTTTATATATCGAAAACGGTAGCGAGATTTTCGGTTATAGTACCATATCTACGAACGTAACTTGATCTGCTTGTATTAAAATAGGTTAAATGAAAGTGATATATATTTTTGGCGTTATATTAAAGAATACATCAAAAAAAACCATAATGAAAACATTTTCACCCCATGTGGTGACGGATTAAGAATACGAAGTGTACTCCATTTTAATTCCGTCAGCTTTGTAAGACACGACTAAAGAAAATACATGAAGCCGTAGGAAAGAGAAGGAGAACTCGAACTAAAACATGGGGTTTGATGTTGACAACAACCTACCGTGCTTGCCAGATGATTTAGTACTAGTTATACCAAGCCCTCTTGCCAGCGTGGAAAACCATATCCTCTTGTTGAGTCACGTCACGATGCTACCGTGATGTACTCGTAAATTAGGAAGTAGGTATACTGCACCAAAATGTTAAGGCGCCATGAAGTGTAAAAACACAATTTTTCTCAAACTTCTAGCTGCAAAGCACAAGCTGATACTACTCATTTAGTTTCCAAGCTTTTTAATTAGCTTCTGAATTTTCAAAAATTATCTAGACTTTAATCATTCTTAATTATTCGATGGTCAAATATAAGAAAAAGTGCACAGCCGTTCAATGAGTAGTTCCTGAGTTCAAACAAACAAATCAAACTCTTTATCTCTGTTACAATATGAGAAATGCAGCATATTGTAGCGTGGTAGGTGTTATTCCGCCTCTTTGTTTTAAATACATATTTCGCAGTTTATGCTTGGCTTTCAAGTTACAGAGAATGAACCTGTTGTGTTTCACAGCGCATAGTTCAAAACTTCATGCTTCTATTGAGAACATCCTTCTCGTATATACGACTAGCAGAATAAATTATTGTTACGTATATGCATTGTGTATCGTAATATGATGAATGTAAGCTGATTTTAAGTGTCTGTCTGTGATTTCAAAATAACTAAGTGTTTTCAAGTGCATAAAGATTTTTGAATTTTACTTTTCTCTGCCTTTCTGTTTGTCCAGGATAATCTTTGGAATTTCTGAGCCGATTTTAATAGGACTTTGACTAACTGATAGAGAACTTGTAGGGCCACATAATTTGATTCGGTAGATGACGTTGCAGTCGAGATACCGTGGCTAAGATGATGGATTAATTGACAAGTGACCGCATGGTCCAAACCATGTAGCTGTCCTATGGTAAACAAAATAAATCTTTTTCAAAAATTACTCTTTAAAGAAAGTGTATACAGCTTTCAAAGCATCTAGGATCAAAGGACCTATGTTGTGTTGCATATTAGCGGCCCTAGTCTTGGACGAAACCCAATATTCTATAATATAATAACATTTTAAGCTTCAAGCCGTAAGATGAGCCTTTTATATAATCCTTATAAGGTTTTAAATTAAAATATATTTAGAGTAATCCTTTAGCCTCTGAACTGAGGGTAAACTGGGAATTTATTGGAGGGAATGAAAATAAAATTTCGTTTACATACGTTCAACGTCTGCGGCGCGAAAGGAAATTAATTTCCTGTAATAAATATTTTTTTCGTATTGTTCAAGAGAGATTTTGATGTTTAAAATAACGTAATTGTTTATATTTTCTTGCTGTACAGTAGGTAGGTACTAATACATCAAACAGTTTAAAATAATGTTAATACATAATATTTATCTATATTTTTTTTAGAACAGAAAATGCGATAGAAATAAAAATATATATTACACCAGTTTCTGAAATATCCTATAATAATAGTAATGATAATTTTCATTCAACAGTTACTAAGCAAAGGTTGTTTTTAAGCCAGTAGCACGTCTGGTCTTGTACGAAATAATGCTGACACATATAGATGAGATCCCTGAATAGCCACTGGTGCCTTTTAACTCAGTACAAAGTCATGCCTTGGGGTTGGTCTAAGATCTTTTGTTGACACACGCCGCCGAACCTTCATAAATCTTAGGTGAGGTTTTGCTTCTTTGACTATGTTCTTCAGCTTGTACTTTTTTCTTACTGTGGCTTTTTTGCAGAGCTTTGTATTCTATTTTTTTAAATACTCTCCGCTTAAGGAGTAATGTCTAAATCATAAAAACATTACAACCCATTAAATGTTCTCCAAATATGGATAGTAATTTGCAAAATAAATAGTAGATACATATTATAGTTAGCAACAAACTATCTGGTCGGTACGTATATTGATATCGTTGAGTATCTACTTATTAGTTTCCAACCTACGATTTGTTCAACACACTGATCGATACAGGAGTTTACATACTATATACATATACTTACCTGGCTACATGTAGAGGTCGCCGTCACCCCTCAAAAGGAACCTCAAGGCGCTTCAAACGACGTCACACACATTAATTGGTTGTTCCAGCTTCTAAAACCGAATAAGGGAAGAACGTTGAAAATAAGGACTTGGCGGAATCCACAGTTGTTTAAGCGGTCGCTATGCTGTAACCAATCCTAATAATACAAAAGTTTCAGACATCCTGATATTGCCAATGCACCAGATGTTGTCATGGGTTCAATCACATTTCAAGTGTTTCTTGTGTAAGTCCTAATAGTCTAAGATTCCTATCCATCTCTTTACTGGATATAAAGTATTTCATACCAAATTTAACATGTTCATAAGTACTAATTATGTATTCTGTGACATGTTTAAAAAAAATCGCAAGCCGGTTGGCTGAAATAAGCCTGTCCGTCAAACGTGAAGAGATGGGTGAAGCTCACTCTTCTACGATCTCCTGCTATAAAACCTGAGTGTTTTGTTTTATCTTGATTATAAATTATGATTGCAATTAGGGCGAGAAAATATACAAGGATAATAATAATATGTAGTGACAGATTGTCATTATATACGTTTAGACTTAAAAATTTAAATGCTTATTGCTACAAAGCAATAAGCATTTAAATTTCGACTATAAAGTCGTTATTGGTTCAGATAGCAAGCACCATACTTTCTACTCACACGTACCAAATATGTTATTTACATAGGTATAGTGACCCACGACGCCTTTATAAATGACACAAATGGAGGGCAAGAGCGATCTATGATTAATAAAACGTCGGTGCGTAACACTAACTTTTGTATATGTTTTACTTTAGTAATATACTAGTTGATACCCGCGGATTCGCACGCGGTTAAAAGTAACATTTAATAATTTTATCTGCCAAATCTGATCTTTATACGGCCAGCGATTTTCCAGATTTCATGACGACTGACTCATACATACATACATATACTCACGCCTTTTTCCCGTCAAGGTAGGCAGAGACAAAATACGACTGACTCTTTGCTTTTATATATTATTACACATAGATGCCGTGTGGTTGACGCACAGTGTGTTATATGCCTTCAATAGCGGACATGCTTATTTTATTGTTGAATTAGATAGATATAATCGTATTACAACTTTATATGAAACACCAACGTAAATATATTTTATAGTTTTGAAATTATAGTGAATTTATTGTAAGGTCAATGAACTTACTCAAAATGTTTTTTGCAGATATTTCACAAAATAACGAACACTTGTCTTAGTTAAAATTACAAATGAATTGAAGAATATATACATAATCATTTGTACGAATTACAAGCCTTTATATGCTCTAGAAGCCGAGATAAAAAATATTTTATAAATTTCAGAAAAATATTTATATCTAACGTTCTATATGAAGGTCGCATTTTTTTTTAACAACATAATACACCCCAGTCGTGTAACTTCCTACTCACAAAAAATCTTGTATATATCATGCAGGACTTCAGAGATATAACGTTTCTAAGATTTTTTTGAATTTCTATGGAAATAGGGTTGTCAAAAAAAAGTATGATGAGATGACATATACTTACCGAGTTATAGTTTATTATAGTTAGGTATACTAGACTTATAGTGTTTGTGATATTTGTGTATGTTATTGAAATATCCAGCAGTAATGAAAACATCGTAAAAATAATTGTTACCATAACATTATGCTATCTATCTATTATCTATTACTAATATATAAAGCTAAAGTTGTTTGTTTGGTTGAACGCGCTAATCTCCGGCACTACTGGTCCGACTGGAGAAATATTCAGTGATAGATAGCCCATTCATTGAGGAAGTCTATAGGCTATATAACATCACGTTAAGACAAATGGGAGTGGAGCAGGAATGAAAAATGTTACAAAAATGGGGGATTTTTTGCTTTTTACCTTTCACGGGAACGAAGGCGGGCGCAAAAGCTGATAAATATATAAATAAAAATGAATTACTGAAATGTTTGTACGCGCATAATTTCCAAACGACTGAACTAAATTGGATAAATCTTTCTTTTATGTTTTCGTTAATATAATAATATGGCGAAATATATGGCGGTACGAAGATCGCCGGGTAAGCTAGTAAACCTTGGTTCACATATCCAGAGTAGCCTTAAGGGTCGTCTTCTAAAAGAATTTCGTTGGTGGTCAACTCCACTTCCTCGCATTCCATATTGGCCTCAGAAGGGTAATAACACACGTTCTCTGTTGTTACTTCCAAGAGAGCAAGAACTTTCGCGGGCAAAGGACTTTTCGGTTTACGACGTTTACTGTGGTACAAAAGAGATAAATAGGGATCGGATGATTCCAGTCCACGGTGAAATAGATCTGTAATCGTCGTTTTCCGGTCCAACTTGCGTGTGTGATGCTCACGGTCATAGCGCCAGAATTTATTTTGAGATTCCCCGGCTTGCTCAGACAACATACCTATTGGCAAAGTGCTTGATTCTATTATTTGCCGACCGTGCATTAATATTTTGTGTAGTGTGACTGGCATATGGTACCAATTATATGTTTGTACATATTTTGCAGCAACAGATTGACAAAATTCTTCAAATTTTTTTGTGTTGATATTCAACCCGCTGGATAAAGTTACTAAAATTGTGTGTAGATCTTCCGCTAACCAAGGTTCTACACCCAAAATTTCTGAAAAAGTGGCGCGATTTCGATCCGATAGTGCAGTCCGTGCAGTATTCCCATCGTTTGTGGTACCTGAATTTGGACGAACGACATCCACTAAGAGACCCATTTTGCTCCTAATTTCGGTCTGAATCTTCTTTTTCCTAATTTCTACGATTGTAGCTTCAGTTGAATTTTTTGTCACACGCCATTTCATCACGGCTGGATCATTTTTATATCCCAAATGGAGTAAAAATTCAAAAATTCGGATCCATGCATGTAGTGGGCTTAATCCATGGCACAATGCTTCGGGGTTTAAGGGCTTGTTTTTAATAAAATCCAGATTATTAAAATCTGATGTTGATGCACCACAACAAGCACAACGAAGCTGGGAAGCTGTCCCCGTAATAATATTATAAACCTTACCATCTATAATGGTAAGGTGTAATTTTGGCTTAGCAATTATACTTTAGTTTCTGCGTAAAGCTGTGTTAATTTTTTTATTTCATCTTCCACCCGCATCCTCTCTTTCAAAATGAGTTCTTTGCTCTCTGCTCAGTACTGAATTTTTACAGGACGGCAAAATCTGAATGATTGTGGGCTTGGGTTGGACCACAACACAAATCCGTCATTTGTTTTTAAAAACAAAGGCATATATGTGGTGGCAAATAAACAATTTTCGTTGTCATCACTGTCGCATGCAAAATTTTGTTTATAAAATGACTGCCCAGTGCTGCCGTCAAATCCCCAAGAACCCTCAAAAATGCAATATATAAAATCTTTTTTGGTTTGATTGCAATATTCAGTGATAGTTTCATTACATACTTTAATAATACGACGCATTGTGTGTAATAATAAGCTATGTAATGAAACGCTAGCCTCTCTTTCTGTAATATGTAATTCTTCATCTGGATAGCACATTTTTTTTGCAAATTGTACTTTATAGTACGGCGGATAAGCCGGGAATCCTCTTTGTTTTAATTCTTGCTGCATAGAAATATAATCATCTACAGTTAATTTTTGGTCGATTATCATAGAAAGGGCTTCCTCAGGACTAAAGGGCTTGGGTTCTACTTTTTGTGGTATGCTGGATGTAATTTTTTTAGGTCGAGTTGGTGATTTTAAGCATTCGTTAATTACGAACTCCAACATTCGAGCAGATCTTGGTTTGAGTTTTTCGCCCGTTTCATCAGTGACAACTTTTGTCATAACTTTAAGAATTTTTGCATGAGGTTGCATTTGAAGAGATTCTTCCAAACTCTTTCGGACTTGACGCTGATGACGAATGCTTAAAGATTCATAAGTATGATCTTTCTTTATACCTTGAGATGTTGAAGGCTCTGGTTCTAGCGTTCTTAGCGTCTCTTGAGACGTTGACTGTTCTGGTTCAGGCAAATTCAACGACACTTAAGACGTTGATGGTTCTGGTTCAGGCAAGCTCAACAGCTCTTGAGACACCGAACCTTTGGACGAACTCGTCAAATTTATTTCAAAATTAGTGGCAAGCCAAACATTATTTTTTGTATAAAAACGTTTGACATTGCGTTTGCTCTGCTTGTATAGGGTTTCGCACTTACTTACAAATTTTGTAACTGCCTCTACATAAGCTTTATTTCTTCTTTTGCAATCCAAATGAAGAGCTATTTGGTTCGGAAATAGCGTCTCTAAAACTATTCTTGCGCGTTCTTCACTGTCAAGGTCTAATGGTCTCTTTTTAGGTCCATGTAAGCGTGCCTGTGTAACTAAAATATCATATATTTTTCGTTTTGTGTGTTGGATTGGGTACATATTCATGCCTGGGTCGTTAATATGAGCTTCCTCTCGCTGACCAGTATGAAGGTTGGCACACTCATACCCCTCTCGCATCATTAAACTCTCTGGTCGGGGTCCAGAAGGATATCCCCCATCAGAGCAGGTCAGGTTCTGATTATCAGGCTCCATGAATACAAACAATTCCAGTTAATATACGCAATCTGTTAGATGGCGGCTGCTCCCCTGCGTTACCGGGTAGGCTACCGTGCCGCCAAACTAATTCTCGCAAATCTATAACGAAAACAACATAAGCCCGAAGGCATTTGAGCATACAAAAGTACACAAGTCATATTATCACATATTTTTGGGAGTTTTAGCCAGTAAATACTGTTCCCGCCTTCACCACGTGGAGGTACTCCCAGCTTATGTTATTAGTATTTTTGGTGTCTTTATGTACGTAACAACTAAATACACAAATATCACACGAAAATTTCTCATAATTCAAAAATAGCGTGTTCAAACTGAATCAATTTTTATGGGACCACCTCGGAAGTCAATTCTGTCGGACAAAAAAATAACTTTGCGATTTGGTTCACAAATGACGGAGATATCGATGAACATACATAAAAAAAATATAAATATCGAATACATAACCTCCTCCTTTTTTGAAAGTCGGTTAAAAAATAATGATAACAGCACACGATTATGTCTGCAACAATAATTATCACAAATAAAGATTAAAAATATAGGATGATTAAGACTGAAGTAAAACCATAGACTTGAGTGACAACCCTAACACAAAATTAAAAAAATGAATATCTCTGAAGTCCTGTGCTTGGAGCATCTAGTTTTTTTTTGTGGTAGTAATAGTCAAACCAGGTAACAAAGTGGCATTAAAAAAAATGCGACCGTGGCGAGATTCATTAGAAAAAAAATAAAAACCAAATTATAAAAAAAATAATATTTCGCTCGAAACAGACGAGATTTTTTTGTTTTTTCATAATAACTTGGTGCCTAAAATACATGTGAATCATAATTAAAACACATCCAATGGAAAAAATGGTTTATTATCGAGATAAAACGTTTCTATGGTTTCTATGGACATTTCTCGATTTTTTTAATTTCTCTAAAACTATGTAAGATAACGTTGTAGGAGTTTTACTCGGCATTGTGTTGGGCTATTATCTCTTCAAAACATTAAAAAAAATTGATGTCCGCAATTGAAGTCAAATAACACACTGTGGCGTGGGTGTCGTAAGAGGCGACTAAGGGATAACACGATGCAAATACCATCTTTGCGTAGAGACGGAAAACTCGACATCAAACCCTATACGACTGCCTCGTGGGTCTCGCGGCATAAATGTGCGCGTGGGATCGGGAGGTCCCGGGTTCGATTCCTGGGTCGGGCAGTGTTATTGGGTTTTTCTGTCACGAAATGCTCAGTAGCAGCACGGAGTCTGGAAATGTGCCCGGTACGGCAATAGGCTCGCCCCTCATTACGTGGGACTAAAGTATATCTGGCGAAAAGTGGGTGTAGAAATACACCTCTGCCTACCTCTTCGGGGTTTTGGGCGTGAGACTATGTATGTATGTATGTACGTACACATATATAGGTATCATGACAACAGCACCACCTACCTGGTCAAATTTTAGCCTATAAAGAAAGTCCCATATAAATCGGTTCAGCCATTCCAGATATTACCCCGGACAAACAGAAAGACAGACAGACAGACAAAAATCTTAAAAAAAGTAATTTGGCACTTAGAATCGTGTAACTAACTATATGCACTCGAAAAACATAGTTATTTTGAAATCACAGACAGACACTTAAATTTTATTTATATGTATAGATAAATAAGCTATCTAAAATAGGTTTCCAGTTTAGTTACTCTTTTTAAACTGCCTTAATATGATAGAAAAGATTCAAGCGAATCTAAGGTAGTTATTAGTAACACGTAATAATCTCATAGATGTTCAAAACTTCATGACCTTCTATGTATTAAATAACATCCTTTATAGCGTTTGTCTGTCAAGGCGTCTCTTAAAATAGCTAGTAATAAGATCCAAAACAATGAATTCGATTATTTCAAACATCTGCTAGATTGGAGCTATGTTTTTATTGTTCTACCTTCACATTTTGTTTATATAGTTTATCGCATTTTTATATAATCAAGGTTCCTTTAATCACTGAAGCTTAGAAATAGTATATATTTAAGTTTGTATTTAATGCAGCAACGAATATTTAACATAATTAGTTAAACCTTTCTTTACCTGGTTATTTAACTTTACTACCATATATACGTACCATTTATTAATAAATATGATTTCTAGATATAAAAATCATTCAATTTCTTGAATAGCAGGACATTGGCATTTTCCAATCACTTGTTCTATAGAATACGTGTACTGATTTATTTTTAAAAAGCTCAAATACTTATGATCTACAAAACGGATTAGAAAATCATATTTGTCTGTCTCTTTATGAACGAAATTTGTGAGCCCTAAAAGGCGAGCAACAAGGAAAGCAACGCTAATAGACAAGGATCGACGGTTTAGTTTAATAAAACTGATATAGTATGTTCAGAAACTTTCGAGACCTACCAATATATGTCAATTCCATCCGCCAATAATACCATTATCAAATATTTGAATAAAACTTTGAGATACATTTACACATATCTACATACAAAACTTTCATACAACTCTACACAAATAGCGGAACTTTCGACAGTCCCTATCCTCATCAAACAAACATTAGACAACTGATGAAAAGAGTTCGTTTCATTTCGCTCGATCGAACCCAACATCACTGGATATTGGCTTTGTTTGACACTTCTGTTCCAAACGTCAACCGTAACAGATAAAAATAAAACGATCGGTAAAACCACTAAATTTATCATTGTTCTCGCTTTGTGTGCTTTCTTGGTTATGTAATACTTAATATATTTACTACAATGGTGGTTAAGTGTTTAGTGGTCGCCTCGCCGCTGAACATTGCGTCGTGTACGAGCTTTGATCTCTAACATAACTTCTTTTCGTATGATCCACAAATCGTTATTTTGAGTTCGGGTGCTCTTTGCGTCCGTTTAGTTGAATGTTTAGCAACAAAGATTATAGTGCAGTAGATGTCATTTTTTAAATCGAAACAAAATAATTAATTAGGTACATAATTATATAAATTGCCTGAACTCTCTAAGCCATTGAAAATAAATACCTTTTATTTGCCTTTCTTTGTGCTGGCTGACTGCCGCTGCCAATAAAAAAACATTTCATCTTTATTTTCAATCAATCAGGCTATATAAGATTTGCGGTTTACAATTCCTGTATGTTTAAAAGTATTCTAATACTCTTCAATGAATTAACTAAAACATTGCGTATGACTGTTGATTCAATACACACACATGCTATACCAACTGTTACTTTACATCTATACGATAATTTTACAAGCTAGCTAACGAAACACTTTCACTATATATAGAACATAAGGTTTTAATGTTAATGCCCATGAAAAGTTTACTCATACTAACCATTCTTGTTCGACAGGGGTCACCAAATTTTTTGAAGTGCATATTGAAGCTAATAAAAAAAGACTTATACTTTTTTTGGTGATTTAAAATTTATTTAAAACATGGCTTACCACATCTGGCTTGAGTCTAGCAGTGTGTGGACTAAGAGTAAACCAGTGATCTACAAAGCATAAGTGGAAAATCACAAACAAAAGTGAAGACATCAAACCTCTTCAAGATAAAAGATAATCCACACAAAAATAATATAATTCAAACGCAGAACAATATGATGTGAACAAACCATTCTGCATCGATCAGTGCATATTTCATCGCCCACACACGATGTATTCCCATTTCATACGTATTTGGCGCAAACGCCAAATTCGATAAATCGAACGCTTTGAGTGCCACTCGAAATGCAGTTAATGGAATTACGCGACGCGCTCTGCGGTTTTGCGACGGCTAAATGAGTTTTCATGTATTGCCAACAATTTTATATGGGACGCATACATTACTGGTTTATTGGTTTATCGGCTTCGCGTTAAGACGATTGTGGCAATGTATGCTAATAAAATGTATCAGCATCTTGGCATAGCATTCACATATACCTAGTTTATTTCAAATACTCATATATGCCGCCTCGTCGCTTGACACTGCGCCGAGTGTGGTGGGTTCGATTCCCACACGAGACAACACTATGTGTATATATAAATTGTTGTTTCGAGTCTGGGTGTTAATTGTCCTCGTTAGATGTAAGTTTGTAAAGTCCCCCGCGACACGGGATTTAGTCCTAATGCGGGAGATGTCTTTCTAAAAAAAAAATCTAATGGGTACATTTTCTTTAGCTACAAGAATTACCTTATATGCCAAATGTAAATAGACAGACCTAAGAAAGACAGACTGTAGAGGTCCTATTGCATATAAAAGTAATTGCCACATAACAGATTTAGTTAGTTTTAAATAGTGCATTCTGCAAATACATTTCACCCGGGAATATCTTTCACTTTTTATGTAACCGAAAGAAATTTTCAATTTGCTTGCAAATCTGCAATTCATTTTATGAATGTAAAATATAAACCCAGCATAAAATGGATTCAAAAACAACTTTAAGTAGATACGTAGACGTCACTTACTAGTAATAGCCTTTTACTGACACATATTTTTATTGCATTACTCAGATCTTAACTTAACCTCGCAGTCATCGTTTCTCACGACAGCTCTCAGAAGCAAACAAGAAGAAATTCACAAAACAATTAGCATTGGACATTTTTAGGTACCTACGTAGTTACGGGCTTGCTAATTTCAGCTCGAATTTGCCGGTTAGATCAGCGAAGTTACTACCCTCTCACAGAATGTTGGCGTAAAGCAAGAGTAGGTAATTATACTGTTGCGTTACGTTCAGTGAGTGAGAGTACCGGGGGCTCCATTTTCTTTTTATTCTCCCTCATACTGCTCCTTATTCTACCACTTTTCTCATCCCAGAATCCGGCACCTCGTTTGCTTCTTAAAACATAAAAATACTCGCTGATAAAGTTAAATAGAATAACAAGGGAATAATAAGTCCAACAAACAATTATTAAGTAACTTAAGAGTTTTTAAAAACCGTTCATTCCAAGTAATACACATTTTCAAAATACATTATTGGAAAAAGACTTTAGGTTAAATATTAATCAACTTCAATCCAGAGGAAAGCTTTTGAGCATTAGGCTCTAGTTGCTTACCTACAATAAAAAACAAAAACCACTAGAGACTTTAGCACTTAAATTCTTCGATAATTCTCTTGCTCTAGTCCCAATTTATGTGGAGTCGGCGTGGTACATAATATGTCATCCGCTTACAAACTTCTCTGTCACCTATCGAACATATTTATTCCTACTTTTTTTCTAATATGTCTTCTGCTCTAGTGATAAATTCTGATTCGTGGGCGACTTTACAAAAATTCAAAATACAACAAACCCTCATACTCTGAAAAATAATTTCTATATCACACAAAGTGTTATCTCGTGTAGAAATCCAGCTCACAACGCTAGGCACTGTCAAACGGCAAGGTAGTCGCTGAAACCTACGCCATCCGCACAGACAGTATCACTTAAGCTGAGCGAGATCAGGAAATAAAAGAATATATTTTCGTTCATCTTCGTTCATCTCAGGTGATAGAGCATCTGAAGTCTCCGTTATACCTAATGGAACGAACGAAAGTCATTTACAACATTCTATCATGTACAACATTTAATACCTACAAAGACTGGTTAGGTGAAGGTTAAGTATTAGCGCACGTGGGCATACATTAAGCGCATAGCGCTAGGCATTCTATATCATCTTTTGTACTGAAGAGAAATGCAGTATTTAAGATACGACTTTTATAAAAGCAACTGTGGCCTAGATACTAACAGACTGCTATTCAGAGTGTATCTTGTTCAATTACACGGGCGCACCACCGAATTTTCAAAGTTATGTGCTTAGTAAATCTCATGATCGTCATTACCATCATCCTAGCGTTGTCCGGGTTGCGATTCAAGGCCTTCGGCCTTGGAGCCCGAGTTGGATGCAATCGGGATAACATAACGCTGTTACGATACTGACGATATTTTATTAAATTGCAGTCATATGGACTTCCCCCTATCTTTATATATATATATTTCTTGTATGCGTGTGTATGTCATCGAACTCCTCCTAAACGACTGGACCGATTTTGATGAGTTTTTTTGTGTGTGTTCAAGCGGACTTGAGAATGGTTGAGATTCAAAATTTAATCCACTGGAAAATGTTTTTTTAGTTAATTATTAATTTGTAAGTAGTTGTTGATTTTGGAATGTTTCACATTGGAACCGAGTGCGACCGACGAACTGCGCTACCATCGCAGTGTCAAATCTATATCATCGTATTTGCCCTAAGGCAGCTTAAAAATTTAACAGGCCGGGAAAGATGGAACATCGTACAACTCCGATTTATATTGACTACTGATCCATCTCTCTCTTGAGCCACGACTAAGGTCATCACGAACTGTATCGTGCGTTGACTTGACGAGTCTCTGACCAGCGAACAGGCCGGTTTTCGACGAGCATCAGGCATCATAAACTACGTTCACACAGTACGGAAGATTATACAGAAGACAGAAGAATATAGTCAGCTCCTGTGCTTAGCGTCTGTAGATGGTAAGCATTTGAAATGCTGAGAGGTCTGTATGACGGTCATAGTCGCGGGACTAAGACCGTCCAAGTATAGAACCAGCCTGGTTAGCAGACTAGTTTATCTACGTGCGTTGAGGAGTGACACTGGGGGTCGTATTTCTACCAAATTGTTCACTATTGCAAGGGAGGATATCTTTAAAACGCTGCAATGGAATGGTCGCGGTATTAACATAAACGGCGAGTATCTCTCGCACCTAAGATTTGCAGACAATCTCGTCATTCGTCATCGTGGCTCAAACTGTGCAGCAATATATGCTGAGAAGCCTGGCTGATTCTTGTTTGCATCGATCTTCGGATGTACTTGGACAAAACCACAATGCATCCGGAGCCGATGGTGCTCAATGGCTGCCATCTCAAAGTTCTTCTGAATATGTCTACCTTGGGTAAGCGGAAGAGGAGGCTCGCATAAGAATTCAGCTTGGCTGCGTAGCGTATAGGAAACTCCGTCGCGTTTTTTCGTCACACTTACCGTATCTAAAGCCTTAAGCGAAAAATCTTCAACGAGTGCATCTTACCCCTAGTGACTTATGGAAATGAGACGTGGACATTGATGGTGCGACAGGTCCACACTTTGGGGTCCCTCAGCTAGCTATGGAGAGGGCTATACACGAAGCTTTTCTGAAGAATCATATCAGAAATGAAGTGATCCGACAGCGAACCTAAGTAATCGACTTAACCCAAAAAAATAGCTAGCTGATAAGTAGTCGGCTGTTCACATTTTTTGCAGAACCGACAACCGTTGGAGTACCTAGTCGTGTTCGGTAGTGGATATCGCTCCTCGGCAAACTTAGCGTAGTTCGCCCTCCAGCTAGTTGGAGTGACGATATCTATAGATACACAAAGTGACTGGCAGCGGCTGAACACGAAGAGCCGAAAATCGTGGTCATGTCGTGCAAGCCAATTGTGCTATCATAAAGCCCTATACAAAGCCGTGGATTTTATGAATGTGATATTGATTCTTTTAACGTGTTTTCAGGATGGCAGGATAAAAAGAAGAAATTATCTAGTTACCATCAGTGGACCGCAAAAGGCTATAAGATGAGGCTGAATTACGTTTACAATTGACTCTTAGTTTTTTTAATATGGCATAGATCGTTTAGTACGTAGATTGTAAAAGGTCACTATCTCAAAATACTAAGTATGTCACAAATTTTATTCGCACTCATTTTTGCCGTAATTGCCTACTGGCAGAGCGAATAAGGTAAACAGGTACAATATATAACTGGAAAACATATCAGTAAAAAAAACCTATTGAAAAAAAATCTAATCCATACAAAAAAGGCGCCTAACAGATTTCGCACACAGGCGCTGTCTTGTGTCAGCTCGGCCCTGATTTTATGTGTATTTGTATGTGTGAGATTATTTTTGTTGTCATGAAGATCTTTGACAGTCGAGACGGGGAGTCAGTACCTTCAAATAAACTGATACAGCTCTAAACCCCCTTTGGCTTGCGGAGGTCAGACGGTCAGTGCATACGCTGTTATTCTGTCATAGCTGGTTAGACTAGTAAGTTGGCTCCGGGATGGAAATCGTAAGCATGGATGCAACCGGAATAAGCCGATAATTATGAAGAATTAATCATTGTATTGATTATTCTTCATCGATATGTAGTTTGGGTGTTGCTGACTTCTGACAACTACCTAACACAAGCTCCTTATGACAATTGCTAATAGAATGCCGCAAATGCGGCAGAGTCTTATCAGAGTTTTTATTTAATTATATCCTTTCTACGGTACAAAACCAGGACAAACATTTATTTATTTTCTTTTTATAAGAACAAGCTACTATAAGCTTGTCGTAATGAATGAAATAGAAACAACAAACATGAAGCCTTTTGTTTCATTCTTATTGTAGCTCTGAGATTATTTTAGCAGATTGTTATTTATTCTACTTTTAACGGATTACGTCTTGTTACTGCAAGCCTCTTTGCATTGTTATATAAATAAGTACAAACTAGAGCTTTAATGTTAAAATAATTCTTAAAAATTTGTTTCTTATTTCTGAGATGCCACTGTTGAACAGAATATTAAAAAATACATAATAAAAATACTTGATATATTATATCAAGTATTTCTATTATGTATTTTTTATTATTACCTATATTTATGAAAATACCT
The DNA here is from genome assembly GCA_944739405.2 of Euclidia mi. Taxonomy (NCBI): domain Eukaryota; kingdom Metazoa; phylum Arthropoda; class Insecta; order Lepidoptera; family Erebidae; genus Euclidia; species Euclidia mi. Next base: position 58,080,276 of record OX123190.2, read on the forward strand.
ACATATTATGTAGGTTTTTCATGGTTGCCAATCGCCATAATTTTTACTTACTCTGTTAACTAAAGGCGAAATTAAGCATAATCGTCGACATGTCTAATTTCACAGCTGTTGGGTTCTGTTGATATTTGCACCGCATCATACGTATTCGTGCAAGTGTCTTTAAGTGTCACAAGAAATTTCTGTAACGTTTATAAAATCTATACTTGTCATAAAATTAGGTCCCCTTTTCATCCTATCTGTAAGTTCCACCAGGTAAATATTTGTGTCATGAGCAGGATAAAAAAAATTCTTTGTTTATGTGTACTTTGAGAGTATTTATGTACGTTTATAAGTCAGATCTCTAAGGACCAGGCTCTTCCTAGTTAGTTGTCAAGTTTGAAGTTAGATGAATGCCAGTGTGTATCGTTCCCGGATATACTCATTATCTGAGTATATCGTTATTCATTTTATTTGCGGAATTGGGAGTAGCAGCCACCCCACAGAAAAACTTATATTCATAGCGCGATATTTAGTAACTAAAACAAGCATAATATTCAGTAACATATGTTATGGTGAAGTAATAACTTCGACACAAATACTAAGTATTTTGATGCGATGATTGATGGGCAGAATGCAACATTATGAATGATGTTTAAGCTCTTATAATACCACGTCACGGTGCATGCGCAACTAGTAAGGCTTTAAAGGCCGAGTTAGGTTAGGTCATGTTATTAGTCTCATTGTTAGACATGTATTACGTTGGTAGGCAATTTACTAAATACTACTTAATAGTAGAGTTGGTAGTGGAGCGTTGTTATCAAACCAAATTACAAAAGTGGGGTGATTTGTTGTTTGAATGTTTGCAAACTACTTTATAATAATGATATGCTATATTTCTATTTATGTTATTTCTTTTATTGTTATACAGACTCGACAAGCAGTTTGGATGTAGGTTTGTGGTTGCAGAGGAGCTTCATAATTTTCCTCCGTCCCCCTTATACCATCGGACCAGGCAAACGAGTCAGCGTCACTGTTATATGGAGGAAATTCCAAACATACGAACGAAGCGCTTAGCTTCCTCCTTTCTCATGCGTTCTGCCAAGGTGTGGAACTTCTTTCCAGTGTTTGTATTTCTTGTTGAGAACAACCTGGGTTTCTTTAATTCGCGGATGAGTAGATACCTTCTAGGCCAACATGCTCCAGCGTAGGTATCATCGCTTAGGATCAGGCGTGATCATAGCCAAAACGTTAGTCAATAAAAAATAAAAAAACGATCGTGGATATGAGTGAGTTGCCAATTTTGCTTTACACGAATAAGACTTTGATCACCCAATCCTTTAAGAAAAGCGTTGCTCGTTGCCTATTCTTCTATCAAACGTTAAAAACCTCCTTCGTATTATAGAATTCTGTGTTTAATACTTCTTTCGTCTTAAAAAAAAGACGAAGGCAGAATTAAACACGGGATTTGCTGATAATATTTTACTAGGCGTAGGTCCGCATTCCAAAGAGTTAATAACACTTTGTAGCTAGTCTTGATTACAGGCTATAGAGTAAATTTATTTAAGGTGCTCCTCTGGCGCCGGACATGTGTTTTCTATAGTAAAACACTACATTGATAGACGAGGGAATGGCTCGCCTAAAGCTTAGGCTATTAACAAGTTTATGACTGCTTGCTACATCAAGGTTATGCGTTGCAACAGTGCAAGCGCCTAATCTGTCTATTCATGTAGGTAAGTGTGTGGCCCACAGGGTTTACTATTGTTTGACAAAAAACGTATGACAAAAGATTATTTTACAAACTACGTTTGAAAAACTAATCATTTGACAAACTTTCATTTCGCAAACATATTACTTTAAAAACAATCATTTGACATAATACATGTTTCGCAAATGTGTTACTTAGAAAATAATTTTAATGTTAAATAATTATTTTAAAAATAATCATTTGACTAAATAATTCGTTTGCCAAATTGGTGATTGTACAAAAAGTTAGAAGATAAATTATTATTTTTTTAAATAACTAATTTCTGTTCAATACTTACGCGAAATTTTGAAAATATTTAATTGCTTGGTTGCAATTTTCAATTTGGACAGATTATTTATAGGCAAGTAAAAATTTTGTATTAACACTAATTCCATAGAAACTTAAGTCTTTTAAAAAAAATACACACTGCCTGAATGAAGCGAAATTAGTAGAATTCGGTTCTGGCACTCGTCGGCCGCTGCCGCGGCACGCTCGCTTCGCTCGCTCGGCTCGTGCGATGCGGTCGCAGTTCTAACCTAACCAGCCATTGTTTCAGTTGACCCTACACAAAGATTGTTGTATTATCGTAGATTTTGGTTCATAAAATATTTACCAAGCAAGGCATTTTGTCAAATGTTATTTATGCTTTACGTTGTTTTGCCAAATAACATGTTAAAAAAATAATCAATTTGTAAATTAACGTTTTAGCATAATAACTTTTTTATAGTAAATATATTGTCTAATGAGTAGTTTATTAAACAATAGTTTGTAAAATAATAAATTTATCAAGTATAATTTTGTCAAATGTTATTTGTCAAATGAAAATGTTTCATTTGTTTTTTGTCAAATGATCGGACACCGGCCCACAGTGTTGTCAGAGTTTTTATGCCCCCGAAGGAATCCGGCATAGCCTAATGATTGTTGTCCTGAGAAAAGAACCAGGGCCGTCAGGTTCATATATCTACGCTCCGAAGGATGGTAGTGCACTGATGTAAATACCACAACAACGCCCATCCGACCGGTGACCTGTGCAAACGTTGCTTAACTTTGTCGATCTATTACGAACGGTAACTTCAATCACACTATTTGGATGTCTTGTTTGTTCAAGCGAGTCTAAAACATAGAAATCAGATGATGACAAGATGAATAAAAATAAGTATATTTAATTATTATATTATTATGCATATAAATAAAAATATTTATTACAAACGTCATCACCATATTTATATTATTAAATTTGATTATTTGTGACATCTTCATGATCTAAAAATCAATGTCACATAATCTAAAGGTTCCGGTGGCTATTTTTATGAGTATGATTATGTTGATAAGAAGGACGATTTTTACAATCTAATTTTGATTAAATCTATAAAGTGTCGGTCTTTATAGAATATATAATTATTTCGTTCACATAAAGCAAAAACACTGTATAACAGGTTTTTAATGTAGCTGTGTCAAAAAAGCACAGGTTGGATCTTAAGCTATATTTTTTTAACCCAGCAAAACCTGTAAAACTTTTTCAATTACCAGTAAATTAAACTAGATATCTGATCTGAGACCTCATATTATTTTTACTACAAAACAATTGTAGGCTATAGCAAAGCTTGATCGCTTGTATTATTATTTATCTACTTTTAGACTTGTCCGTGTGGTGACGGATTAAGAATACGAAATGTCACCACCCCATATCATCCCATGGGTGTCGTAAGAGCCAACAGAGGGAGTATATTATGGAGAGAACAACACTGTAAGAGAAGGAAAACTTTATACAAACCCTATACGAACCCGTTTGTCCAGCGTGGTATAGTAGGCCAATTCCTCCTTTCAAAGGAGAGGCCTAGTCCAGCAGTGGACTGTTTAAGGCCGATGATGACCGAGAATAACAGTTTGCTGTTTGTTTCTTATTATGTAAGATGCCAAATAAATTATGAACTGTCACACTGCTGGAGATAGGCTTCGTTTCAATATGAGAAGGGTTAGGTCATAATCCTACACGCTGGTCAAGAGCAGTTTGGTGGACTTCACATGTCTTTCGAGAAAACATTGGAGAGCTCTCCGACATGTAAGTTTCTCTACGGTGTTTTCCTTCACTTAACATTGAAAAGTCAGTGGTGTGCTACGTTGCGTGGGCTCAAACTCGAGACTCCCTGTGTAGGAATCCGTTCGTTTTTTCACTACTAGGTAATAGTTGTTATGCTATGTTAACGTGTCTCTACATAAAATCTTTTAATCAATAAAATTGGCCTACTATACCACGCTGGCCAAACGGGTTGGTATAGGGTTTGTGTCAAGTTTTCCTTCTCTTAGAGTGATGTTCTCTGCATAATATGTTCCCTCTGTCGGCTCTTACGACACCCATGGGATGATATGGGGTGGTGACATTCCGTATTCTTAATCCGTGACCCCACGGAATCACAGTCACCACACATAAACGAACACAAAGAAATTTATTTAAAAAAGTCTTCCCCTAAGAGGGTGGATAAGAGAGTCAGAGTTTGTGAAAAATCTTTTGTTTGTTTCAATGATATCACTTTAATCTATGTACCGTCCCTGGCAAAATTATTAGACGCACTATAAGATTTTATTAAAATTTTAATTATCTGATGATACTACACAGTTTTATTATAATTACCAAACAATGTTTATTTTTTTGGTATCCATTTAATTATGTTCTTTTTGTCACACATAAAGTATAATGAATATAGAACAAATACGTATTTATTGACTCTGAAAGAAAACATAAATAATAATATAATTTAATGTTTAAACTGCAGTGCGTCTAATAATTTGGCCAGGGACTGTATATTAAATTCTTAAGTTACTGACTGATTGACAGACACATGACAGCTGAAATTGCTGGACGCAAGACGGTGAAATATGGCACGTATGTGCGTTGAGGAGTGTAGGGGAGTTTGTACAAAACATTTTATCTAAGCGAAATTTACGCGTGCGAAGCAGCGGGCAAAATCTAGTCTAGTTATAAGAAGTAACTCAAAGCGTATTTATAGTAACTAATTAAATTGGCTATTTACCTACTATACGCCAGGGACCTTTGAGGAGCCCTTGACAAAATGGCCACTGGTTTGTTGATTTGTGAAGTCAAATGCTTTCTTCATCGTCTGGTGTTACGGATTGGTGGATTGTTATAAAATTTACACCATTATGTACCTTGGAGAGCACATAACCCGATTGTTGATGTCTTTGCGTTGCGAAGGCGAAACATTATACACGGGAATCACATAGTTATACAAAAAAAAAAAACGACCAAGTGCGAGTCGGACTCGCGCACCGAGGGTTCCGCAAGTAAAAATATTTTTATTATATGATGTAACGGCTGTATCTTCTGATTGCATATGCTTAGAAATTTGGTTTCAATAGGTCCAAGGGACGGTAGACTTGATTTGATATAAATTTTAGTGTGATGCCTCCAAGGGTTCCTTAGTAAAAGAGTCTAGACAGACGGACCAATAGATAATATAGTAATCCTATAAGGGTTCCATTTTTTCCTTTCGAAGCATGGAACTTTTCTTTTTTTTTTCGAGGTGGAAAATCCCTTCGGATCTCCGACTTTTTATCCGATTAAAAACCACCTCGATTTTCTCATGTACCCGTGTGTCGGTGGGTCGGGTATCGCCGAAGCATTCGCCGCAACCCCCCAACCCCCCGACGGGTATTGGCCCGCCAGATGGTCAGGCGGGCCCCGAACAAAACCCCTTTGGCGGCGGATGAAGATGTGGGGCTCCGCCGCAAAAAACCCAGCGGCCGCAGAGGATAGGGAGGACGGCAACGCAACACCGCATCTCCTCTTCCTCTGCGGCCCCACCGCGAAGCAACAATGGTACGCCCCCATTTGGTCGCGGGAGATAGCGCGCGCGGCAACGCAACACCGACACGCCTCTCCTCCCGCGACCGCACCCGACTGCGAGGGACAGACAGAACTGTCCCCCGCACCCGCACTTTAGACGCATCCTACGCAGGCCTCACCCAAGCCCACGTGGAGCATCCCCTCCCGGGATCCTGCTTAGCTTCACCGTAGGTGTACCTCAAACCTACGGCTACTGAGCCCCCCCACCACGACAAGGTGGAGATCCCTCGGGGGGGGGGGGAAGTATGGAACCCTAGCAAAGATGTTAAAATTGTATGCTATGCTGTCTGTTTATACTTTATCCAGTTTTGTAGTTTGAAGGCAACTCTTATAAATATTTGCAGAGCATATTATTCCACCAATCTGATAAATTGACGGTCATGCCGCGATCGTTGTCTATCAATAACAGACAACGATCGCGCAACTTTTTCCTCGCGCAATATATTTAGCACGTGATGAGGTTATATGTTTAATTCCGACAATCTGGTTAGTCATGGAGATCACAAATACATAGATATATTGCACGTTGACAAAAACAAATCGACAATAATATACATATACTAGCTTTTGTCCGCGGCTTCGCTCGCGTAAATTGGGGTTTCTCTAGTTATAGTATATCATCTACGTTCGGTATAACACAAATCTCCTTTATTGGGCGGATACTTCTATAATTGTCGTTTTAACTGTTTTTGAAATAAAACTGCAACAAGTATTTACACATATAAACTACTTAGTACTAAGGGCCTACGGCGCGCTTAAAAAACGTGGTTTGCACAGGCCCTAAGACTTAGTAGGTAGGTTAAAAAGCTCAGATATTTACATCTGTATTCATTGGTAGTACTCAAAATTTTATCCGCAAGGTTATCCAGTATCAGTGACGTTTCGCTAGAGTGGCCAATATGGCGACTGCGATTTGTCTGTCAGAACCATTAGAATTTAACAAAATACTCGACAATCAGAATTTTGCGAATATATATTGTCGACTCGAAATCTTTGTTTTTTAATGTTTTATTATTCAGTTAAGGTTTCGATCAAGTCTACCGTACCCCTTGACGAAATTATTAATATAGATTTGACACTGCGATGGTAGTGCAGTCGGTTGGTTCAAATGTGAAACATTCCAAAATCAACAACTACTTACAAATTAAAAATTAAGCTAAAAAAACATTTTCCAGTGAATTAAATTGTGAATCTAAACCATTCTCAAGTCCCCTTGAACACATATTCATCGAAATCGGTGCAGTCGTTTAGGAGGAGTTCAGTGACATACACACGCACACAAGAAATATATATATAAAGATTTGGAGTAAAGAAACCTTCAGATGCAATAATGTCACCATAGTAGAAATAACAAATTAGATCATATTTGAATCAAAGTACATTTTATAGATGAGCGGGTTCGATCAAGAAGTACCTACCATCACTTAACACACAGTGTCTGCATATATGGGGGCACGGTAGTGCCTCCGCCAAGTCGAGTTTTCTGACAAGTACCTATTGTTTTTTATGGGATCAAGCTTTACTGTTTACTTTTTTTCTCTAATTATTATTTCTGATTCTCTTTTATTTTGCCTCCTGCAGTTATTTTACTTTATTTTCATTCTTTACACTTGTTTTATTCTTCTCTCTCCTTTTATTTTACTAGGGTCTATTACAGCCGGCATATAATATTCCTCAGGTCTTTTTTATTTTTATATAGTAATAGGCGGCAAACGCACAGACGGATCGCCTGATGGTAAGCAATTACCGCCGCCCATGGACACAAACAACACCACAGGTGTCACAAGTGCGTTGCCGCCCCTTGGGGTTGGGAAAGGGTATAGGATGGGGAGTGGGATGAGGGAGAAGGAATAGGATAGGGCCTCCGGCACTCTCACTCACCGAACGAAACGCAACAGTTTAAGTACTGTTACTTTACGTTGATTTTCTGTGAGAGGGTAGTACTTCCCCGGTCGAGCCGGCCCATTCATGCTGAAATCAGCAAGGCTCTCCTACCTAGATTAAGATTAAGATCAAGGCACTTACTTAGTGTCAAATGTATAGTCTTCTCGTATGACTCTGGCACATAAATAAAACATTTCTATCTACCAATAGGTTAAACAAATAAATGACCAGACGAGGATTCAGAGTGTTAATAAATGCAAATTCCACCATCTGGCCGATTACAGTAAATTGTTACCTAATGTAAACAAATATCGCAACAACATATTGAAACTAAATATCAACAGTTTGAAGCTAAAAAGATTACGCATATTCTATTAAGGCGCTGTCCTAAGCGACTGTTTTGGTAAATGAGGGGGTGAAGCAGGGGAGGTGAAGGGAGCTTAGCTCCGTCTACTGCGGGGCGCCCCCCTTCATTCTCGTCGCGTGCGGCCGTATTCTGGCGACATCCGTATTCCAATATTTCAAAATCGCAAGCAAAACGTTTTAGCATATTGAATTGAGATACTGATATTAAAATTTATATTACATACATCAATTTGTTTGTACAATATAGGCATAGCGCAATTTTTGTTCTCAGTGCAGCCATGAGCAAAACTGGTTTACATTAGACGTTATAGGTATTAAATGTTGACGAAAGTAGGTAAATACCTACGTGCCGTAAGATGATAAAAATAATTAAGTCAGTTCCATGTATAGAGAGGCCATTATTATGTTTGTTTTGTTTTTGTATAAAAATAGTGAAGCAGTTCGTAGAATACCTATATCTAATTCCATTCCTGCCAGTTTTCAAATCTGTTTTGCAATAAATTGGCTGTGACATACGGGCGGACAGACAGACAGACATTGCGAATCTATAAGGGTTCCGTTTTTACAATTTTTGGCTACGGTACCCTAAAAAACACAATACTGCTCTACTAAGCGCAAATGCCGTATCTAAACTAAAGCGAGTCACGACATAATTGAAGTTTAGTAAAAGTTGATTTCTTTTATTTATTTATGGAGGTTTTGTTATTATAGGTATAATTATTATGGCAAAGGTTTCGAAATACGTCGCCGTTTTTAGGGGTTGTGAGTGATTGGAGAGGGAGCAGGGGAGGTCTTGAAACCCCCCTCACCATTTTCACTTGCCGGAAATACTTGGTTTCCTCTGAAAAAAAAAAATCTCCAAACATCGGTGTGTATGGCACTGCCAACTTCCACATTCATCACACTAGTTTAATAAACTAAGGTTGTCGGAGCCCTGCGAAGGGCTCCTATTTTCGGATTAATTGTCAAAAGAGAACCTAACATAACCTATTTATTTACTTATTACAGTCGCACCTAACCCAAGGCACTCGAAAGCAATGACGCACAAATTTGACATTAGCTGTCAATATGATCATTCCAAGATGGCAGTTTTGCGTTTCGTTTCACGTTTTTCAAATAAAACCTAAAAATTACATTTGTAAAACTGTACTAAAGTATAAAAACTATGTTCCGTTTTGCATAATTTCCGAAGTATTTATGAAATTTTGGAAATTGTTTAAAAATATTTAGACTTAACTCCGGCAGCCAAAATTACTTTTAGGGGATTAGAACGAACAACCTTAAGCCCCCTACACTACCAATACCCTCAAATTCAGGCGACTCGTTTCGAAACCCAACCCATTATTATTTTTCAATATAGATGAAACATCAAAAATATATGTGGATATACCTTATTCATGAGATACTGCTATGTCGCTTAGAAAATTATAGAATTAGAATTTGAGTTACTGCTTTTTCGTTAGCTCTCGTCATACATGTTTGTATGGAAAAATATAAAAAATCTTTCGCTTCAAATATGTGTTGTTTCAAAGAAAATAAATATTAAAAGATATTTATTTATATTCATTTATAATTTATTAACGAAATACAGAGTTTACAGCTCATCATAAGTAAGCTGTCTGCTACAACCCGGCAGGTTTTCTTTATTCTCATCGAATGTTAAAGGCAGTGTGTGAGGTGATAAGGCTTCAATACTTATTATTTGCTGTTGTTCACGAGGCACAGTTTCATTTACTTTCCTTTTACGGCTTGTTATTGTAGAAATTTCAAGCACTGATGAAACATTTTCCTCTCCGTGATCTCGTAATGCCATCCCTTGAGCTTGACGAGAATCAACAATTTCAGGCAACTGCCAATTCATATAAAACGCCACAAGCTTCTCCCAGAAAACATCATCTCTTTCTATAATTTCTATTTTTAGTGGTATACTTTCGCCACTCCACACAGCAAATAAACACTTTTGTTTGCGTGTAACGTGGCGTTGCCCCTGAATTTGGTAATAACAATTACAATATTTGTTTAGACTATTCAGTTCACTTTTTTATCATGTTTCCATATTTGTATTTTATTTGCTCTTATACTATTCTCCATTCTTATAGGCAACTTTAGAACATTAAATTTCCACAATCGTGTTTGGACCTATTAATCCATCTGGCGCGGCACCAATAATCGAATAATCCACAAGGCTTGATTGTTACATTTTCTTGCTTCGCCAGTTGTTGCAAAGCCAGTTGTTCATTTTAGATTCCATGCGCAACTGATTTTATATTGCAAATATTTTATTTGTACAAAATATTTTTTACTAAGTTGGCTTTACTGCTGTTATCTCTTCTTTTTACCACTATACAAAAAATTCAATCTGTCAACATATTCTTACGCAATTCGAACCAGTCACTGCTATCCCCCTTGTAATTTTTGCTTATCACTACGGAATTTGAGTCAAATTTGTAAAAAAATTGTTTGGCATTTCTTGGCTAGCTCTTGAACAGATCGTGTTAGGAATGACTGAAGTCAAATGTGTGTAAGACGTTGCAGAACTGTTATCTTTAACTTCACTGTAATTACAATAATGATAATTAGTTACGTACTTTATTATTAAAAAAAATACTATATCTTGTGTTATAGCAAACAGAGAAGTCACCTTCTTACTTATAAATGATTGATTTTAGAAATTAAAAAGATATTAGATGTACTGAGACATTCCTAATAGTTTATGAATAATAAAAGTTTTACCGGATGTACCTAAAAAGGTTTATGTTCAAACTTCAAAACACAATAATACAACATTCGTTACCGCTTGTGTGCGGATTGCGGAGCGCCATATTAGGGCTGTCATTATTATTGTTCGCCGTGGCGGCATCTTAGCGCTCCAGGCGCTCTGACAAGCTAATGAATTTGAAATATAGGTACATAAAATGATTCGATTTTATGTTATTACTCTTTCAAAAATTGAAAACTGTGGCAGCTATATATTGTGAGAATAATTTATATAATTATATTATGCATAATCGATGATATATAAGTAACATAGTTAGTCATAAAAGACTCTTATGAAAATAATTTGTGTAAAAATGTTACACATTTCATAATCACTTGGCCATGGATGAATTTCTATTTTATTACGACGCTTTCTTCTACAAATTCTTCGTAGAACTTCATTTCTCTAATTGTCCATATTTTATTCTTCTAATTATATATTTATAAGCACAGAAACAATAACACATTAAACGCAACAAGAGTATAAACTTAGGTCCTAATTATATGTGCCCATAGTTACATGAAAAGCCTATTTGATTCAAAGTATTCAGTCTATAACATAAAACATGAAATTACGAACTTAAATCGGCGTATTATAATAACAAACAGGTTTACGTACAATTTCGTGCAGCGGAGCCGCAAGCGACATGACCTATCTCTCACAGGGCTCATAGTCGAATGATGAGGTCTGGGCGGGGCGTAAACTAGCAACTGACACTCAGTACACCGCTTATGCTAATAAGGTTTAAATTGCTGAAGCGTTTGATATTGATGGGATCTACCGAGCGTCAAAATCTTAGACGTTTGGCAGATTTTATTAAATTTTACAAAATATACACGTATAATATGAAAATAAATAGGGTAATTCTTTAGTTCATTAAATTTCCTACAATATTATCAAAAAAATATGACAGCTTACGATCAAAATATTGCAAACAGTGAGACGATAGATTATTTTCTGCCTCGATTTTGTGATTTTTTTACCATGATTCTATTTTACGTACATGAAAAATTCTTTCAAAAGTCTTTTGTTCAGACTTTTGACTTTAAGCTCAAATTTTTGCTAGTTTGTAATATGTACCGTTATGGCTAGATGCGCGACGAAAAATTAGGTGTTTCACGGCTTCTGAGGTATAACAGCGCCTTAAGACAATTTTATCATTATTTGTAAAGGTTGCGTTTAAAATATTACCGAATACCTACACAAACGCCCACTTACGCTCTAAAAGGTCTGATTATACAATATTTGTCACATAAGTGTCAAATATGGAATGTGGTTTTATTAAAGACGACTGCACAGATGCTACTCAATTACCAATGCGTTGGATGTAACAGGCAAAGAGTATACAAATACTACGTAAGAAGAGGCGGATGTGCCATAGATCATGCGAGACTTTCAGCTTTGTATGAAACGTGCAGGGAGAACTCGTACCAACATAAAGATACTAATTGACATCGTTTTTATGTTGTCAGCATTGTCATATTCGTCAATATAGGGATGTACCCTCTAGTGATTAACGAAATATCGATATCGATAATATTCGGTAAGAAATAATTATAATTATGTTTCGACTAGAATTATACTTTTCCAATACAAATAAAAGATGTATTTAATATTTATGTGTTTATTCAAACAAATTAGCCTATTCTATAAATCTACTCTAGATTAGCGAAGAAAAATACGCAGAACTAAAAGATATATGTATGTACATGTAATGGAAAGGTTTTCAACATTTCTTCTGTAATATGATTTAAAGAAATGTCTATAGATACAAGGCACAGCTGTTTTTCTGACTTGAGTTCCCTTTTTTTAAGTCTGTCGGCTTAAAATGCTTGCCACACACATAGTTCAAATGGTGTAATTTTTCAATGGGCACATAAATCAAGTCTTGGTTTCCAGTTGCAGCTACCCATTTTTACATCTAAAAAGAAAAAAAAAAGAATAGAGTTTTTAGTCCTTGTGCCAATTTCTAATAACGGATTATCGATAACTGACAGGCAGCACTATTGTTTACCTACAAAGTACTAGGATATGAAACTTTAGAATATTTCCTTATTTTTTATGTTTCATTGAAATATATCACATTATATAACATTATAAATATTCACTGATCTTTATATAGGGACATTTTGCCATAAATACCTACACTTTTTTCATTGCTTGACTGGCATGTTGTTGTATGCCATATTTCGCACGTTATTTTGCTTGTTTTCATTGCGCTCCTTTCAATGCTAATCAAATAAATATAGTAACACTAACACAAAAAGTGTAAAATCACATTTATTTGGTATACACAAAGCACTTTTACAGTATGTTTTTTACGTTTTATAAACAAACTACATAACGCGGCAAAGTTCAATCTGGATAATAATGTGACAGTTGTGACATTTGACACTATTGACAGCCAAGGCGGTGATGTACGTATAACCCGTCTAACTTTGAAAGAATACTGTTCCAAGGGTACATAGTGAAGGATGCTATCTTCACGTTTTATACATATAATAGTAGCCATTAAAAAGATAGCACGTTTCATACATTTGGTTTTTTCTTAGGAACTTGCGCCAGGCTGGTAACAGGGTCAGAAGAAGGAAAAATTAAAAGATCAAAGGTACTTTAGACTAAATCGAATTTGGATGTTTCTCACTTTTATGGTTTTATCTGGACACATTGTAATGCAAAGAATGCAAGCAAACCATATAATATTTTAAATGTTAACCATCTGAATCACAGAACCATAATCGTTTACAAAATAGTAAATCAACCTGCTTTCCATCAAATCAGAGGCAGGGAACTCAGGAAACAGACAATATTATAATTCCTTAAAGAAATAAACGGTGCAGATAAGTGGCAAGATAACTTGTCTTGGTCGTAAGCAAAGCTATTTCGCGTCAACTCCCCGATGCTAACAAATAACTTAATACAGGTAAATACATTCTAGTTTGTAGATATTTCACGTGTTACATTGCTTGGTATCACTGCATGTATTGCATTCGGTGGCCCTACTACGGTTTTTGTAATCGAGTTTGATTTGAAAAACTTGTATTATATAAGTATACCCATGTTATTTATGGAACCTTCAAGATTTCCTATTTCTTTAGATTTTATGTTTTCTTCCATTTTGTCCATCATAGATTAACTGTAGGTAGATACAATACAATTTAAAGTGAATGATACAATGTTTATGTAAATATTGCTGGTGACTCGGTCTGAATAAAATTTGGACAAGCTGAATCAATGTTTCACTTTTTAAAAGAACTCTCGCGCCATTAAAACATCCTGTATACTTGGAGATTTTGCAAAGATATTGCTCCGAACATAAATACAAACACTAGGATCAAATATTTATGAATCGTAAAGAGGTAACGTTTTGGAACCGAACCTACAAAACTCAAAGCCATTTCGTCATCATATCATTGTATCTTATCCTAATAGACTAATAATAAATATTAGTGTATCAAAAATATAAACCGTATTGCCACACAGTAATTAATTGCTTTCATATTGGCCTTATAATTTACAAACCTGATAAATGACGCTGTTGGTAGGTATCTGTATATAGCTTTACGCGGGTGTAGCCTCAGGTAAGCATGTATTTTAGAATATTTATATCTATTTTAGCATAACAGTCTGTTAGTATCTCGCTGCCAACCATGTCATTTCATAATCATCTCAAACTCGCTTTCCCGGTTGTTACCATAGTAAAGTGCATGTCAGAGATCTGTATCGCGAGTGGCGCGCGTACCCAGGTGTATCCAGTAATAAGGATGCAGATTCGTAAGACGACAACTGAAATTGCTTGATCGTGATGTATGCTGCTATGTTTGGTGCACAACGACTTTATATATCGAAAACGGTAGCGAGATTTTTGGTTGTAGTACCATATCTACGAAAGTAACTTGATCTACTTGTATTAAAATAGGTTAAATGAAAGTGATATATATTTTTGGCGTTATATTGCCAAGTATAAAGAATACACAAAAAAAAAACACTTTTAAAACATTCTCACTCCATGTGGTGACGGATTAAGAATACGAAGTGTCATCATCATCATCAGCCTTTAACAGTCCACTGCTGGACTAGGCCTCTCCTTTGAAAGGAGGACCACGCTGGCCAAACGGGTTGGTATAGGGTTTATATCAACTTTTTCTTCTTTTACAGTGCTGTTCTCTGCATAATATGTTCCCTCTGTCGGCTCTTACGACAAGTATAGGAAAAAGTCAAGTATAAGCTAAAGGTAAGCCGTTCAATTAGTAGTTCCTGAGTTCAAATAAACAAATCAAACTTTTCACCTCTGTTATAATATGGAAAATGCAGCTTTTTGTAGCATGATAAGTGGTTGTTTTTCCGCTGCTTTGTTTCAAATGCATATTTCGCTGCTTATGCTTAGTTTTCACGTAACAGGGAATGAGCCTGTTGTGTTTCACAGGGCATAGTTCAAAACTTCATGCTTCTATTGAGAACATCCTTCCCGTATACTCTAGGCGCAGAATAAATTATTATTATGGCGCTGATACACCTGAGCATTTACATGTAACAGAACAGCGAGCATTAGCCGTCTTTTGATTTGTCGAACTAAACATTTTCACAATAATTCTAGCAAACACTCTAAATTCAAATAGTCCGTAGAATATAGAAAAATTTAGAAATCGCACTACAACAGCAGTTTTACCCAATATATTTACTTCAGTTTCACTTATGAATTATTTCTGGAGTAAGTGCAGATTTTAATTTGAACAGGTTAAATAAATCACACAAGTGTCTGGTCCCACGTTCAAATTTATTAATCGTTATTGAGAGTTTATCAACATTCTATTGAACTTAATTCTGAGTAATCCAAATCTAAGAATCTATTGTAAACATTATCGATATTTTATCGATATTTATTTTGAGTAATCTCATCACTAGTCAAGTTAAAATTAGCGACAAACTACGATGATTCTTCCCTAGATTAAAATCATAAGTCAAAGTTAAGTAAATATATTGGGTTTAACCGTACATGAAGCACGAATTCTACGTATTATCTATATTCTAAGGCTCACCCGAATGTTCATGAGAATGCTCGCTAAAACACACTCATTTGTTTTGTACCATTCGCGAGAATGCTCATTACAGGTGAATGCTCAAGTGTATCAGCGCCTTATATGCACTGTGTATCGTAACATAATGAATGTAAGTGTAAGATACAACATAATATTGTCAAATTAGTTTTAAGATTTTGTTATGTAAGTACTATGTTGTTGCATTGTTTACCTGTAAAGACAATTTATGTTAATTTAAATAAATATATAAATAAAAAAATAAGTTGCTTTTAAGTGTCTGTCTGTGATTTCAAAATAAGTAAGTGTTTTGAATTGCATTAAGGTGGTTACACGATACTAAGTCCATAAACAAACATTTTTGAATTTTCTGTTTGTCCGGGATAATCCTTGGAAATGTCATTGGATGAATTCATAATAACTTAAAGTAATATTAACTGTAAAAGTATTTCTGTAACTCATAACTGTAATGATTTTACCTCTGGTGTTATTATTGTATACTCTGGGCATAAATTATAATAAGGTCATGTAATTAATAACACTGATTATATTCATGATTTTTTGATGATGATTCATGATTGATTATAATCAAAATAATCTATACACATTAATTCATAACATTAAAATATGTGAGTTACAGTTATGTGTTACAAGTAATTTATGGCTTTTTATTATTAAATAGCTGATTACTACTTTATACATTATTTTATTTTATTTTAAACTTTAAGTACCGTAGTGTCGTCTGACAGACGTTGCTGTTATGAACGGAATAATGTATTCTTCCGCTCATATTGTGATCGCCGCGCGCGCTACACCCGTGCGCCCCGCAGTACCTTCCCTCGGACCCGCGCTTTACCCCGCAGTGTGGCGGCGTCGCAACAGCGCGTGAGGTGCACAGTGCACACGTTTCCCGCTACGCTGCAGCTGACGTCTAACAGACGCAAGGTCGGTGGTGATGTTATTTTCTCTTTACGTCTGAAAGACGCTTGCACAGTGTATATGTATTTTCTAGTTAACGTCTTGTTGTCGTTACTACGGTCTATACGCTATAATGTTTTTATCATAATTTCAGATGTCTGAACCTCAAGGATCAACGTCAAAAAAAAGGAAATTTCAACAAGGTAGGAACCTACAATCGATACCTATTGAGGATTTAAAAGAAGCTGTTCATGATTTGATGGCAGAAGAAGGAACAGATTCAGATTTCAGCCAGTTTGATGACAGTGATGCAGGCCCAAATTTCGTATTGGAACAAGGGGATGATTCTAATTCAGAGCAGCCGGAGTTAGATACACAAATCTTAGTTAGAACACAATCAAGTTTCGCCGCTCAATAATGCCTTGGCGTTACCCGAAGCACCTTCAGACTCAGGTATGGATATTGATGCTAATATATTTCATCACCAAAATACTGAAGCCAATAATACATCCCACAGTGAAGAAGCTGAGCGTGAATCACAACCTACCGAAGTCACACAACGTAACTTTTATGGTCGAAATCGCTATAAATGGTCTTATGTAGAGCCCATTGCCCATAATATATGGACTCGAACACAACTTCACAACATAGTTTACATGTCAAGAAGACTAACACCCTCGACATTTACAAACCTAACTGAGCATTGGGAACTGTTTATCACAAATGATATGCTAACTTTAATTGTTACTTGCACAAACAAAAAAATTATAGCTATAGAACAAAGTACAAAAACCCAAAACAAGTCTGAATTACGTGCAACTACTGAATTAGAAATGAAGGCATTTTTCAGTTTGTTGTATTATACCGCTGTATTTAAATCCAATAGGGAAGATGCTGACTTTATATTTGCCACAGATGGTTCCGGCAGGGAAATATTTCGACGCATCATGAGCAAGCATCGTTTTCTGGTTCTGTTGCACTGTCTTCGATTTGATGATTCTGATACTCGAGCATCCAGACTACACACAGATAAAATAGCAGCTATCTCAGAAATATTCCAAAAATTTATTCCGAATTGCCAAAATAGTTATACGCTTGGAAGTTTGGAACACATGTCTGTATTGACGAGATGATGATAGCGTTCCGAGGAAGATGCAAATTCATAATTTATTTACCGAGTAAACCAGCTAAATATGGCATCAAACTTCTTCTTTTAGTTGATGCTAGAGCTTTTTACATCTACAACGCTTATATTTATTTTGGGAAAGGATCAGACGGATTAGGACTCACAGAGTCAGAGAAGAAACTGGGCGTACCTACTCAATGTTTATTACACTTATGCAAGGTCATTGAAGGTAGCCACCGAAATGTTACCGCGGATAATTATTTTTCTTCAATTGAAGCTATGGAATACTTGAAAGATAGAGGACTAACATATCTAGGAGCATTAAAGAAAAATAAAAGAGAAGTACCACCTGAGTTTCAAGCTGAAAAGAAGAGAAAAGTTGGAGAAGTACTATATGGATTTACGAAATACTTTACATTGACATCATATATGTGCCGAAACCGTATAAAGCTGTTCTCGTCGTTTCATCTGTGCACCACAAAAAGGAGACAGATCCAGCTACGAAGAAACCTATGATAATTATCGATTATAACCACACAAAAGGAGGCGTCGACGAGGAGGACAAGAAATGCTCTAACTATTCTTGTTTTCGAAGAACTGGACGTTGGCCAATGGCTGCCTTTTACAGGTTAATGCATATATATTGCATAATGGTTGTGAAAACGTAAAAAATATTAATCGGGGAGATTTTCTGCGAAATTTGGCTCGGGCATTAGTGCTACCTCAACTCAAGTTCAGAGTCTACAACGAAAAAAATCCCAGGGAACTGAGATACACAATTCAAAGAGTTATAGGAAAATCTGATATGCCCCCGGTCCCGTCCACTTCAGGACCACAAGTTCTTGAAGTTCATAAAACGTGTGCCATATGTCCGAGTAAGATGAGAAGGCGATAAAATTTACGAAAAAACTCTCCTTTTACGCCGATAGACTATCAAGATTACATCATTTAGGATTAAGACTAATTAAAGTGAGACTTTTTTGTATTCAAGATCGATTAAATGAGTTTCCAAGTTTCTGTAAGTAAATTCCTTTGAATGGGTGTGGTACCCTTTTTTATTGATTTAGTTTGATAGCCTATTTTTATTCTTAATTAATCATTGGTAAGACGATACGCTTCTCTTTTTTTTTGTACAGGACTTTATACTAAAAATCGTAGTTGGGTCATTTATCAATCTATTCGTGTGAGTGTGTGGCCATCTCGGGTGTTAGAATTATATACTTTTATCTCTGCTCCACCTTAAGGTTGACAGGTAAAAAATGCCTTATGGCATTATGTCCAACCATGTACACCTCGTTTGTGCAAAATTTAAATAAATAAATTATAGATCGCCTGAAGACGTCTGAGAGGGCCTAAGAATTCATGTCCTGACACAATAGCCAGAAAGATATTCCTGAAATGTTTTGTAGATGTGTTTGTTCCTAGTCACGATGCCGAAATACATTACATTCAGAAATAGGGAATCGACGATAAGTCAATTTTGTGACTGAAAGGAGTACCTTTCCTTACCCTTTGAAGCAGTAGCTTCGTATTTAGGTAGACTTGGCTTTAGGTAGGCCTGTGTCAAAATCAATTAAATGCAAATTAAAAAGTATTGACCATAATTATTATTATAATCATCTAAGTTTGAGTTTAAAAGTGGTAAAAAGTACGATACCAAATAGCATTGTAAACAGATTTACTATAAAGGTGTGTTCAAAGTTAGCTACTGCTGCGGCACAATAACACCATTACATGTTAGTGTTACGGAGTCGTTTATCGCGGTAATCTATGGGGTTAGTCTACATGGTTGAACAGAGCCCGTCCCATAGATTTACGTAAATTGACAATTTCCTCTCACGAGACATTGATAGGTAAGCCGTGATGAGTTTGATTATGTAGGTGATCAAGTTTCTAGTAGTAATTTCAGATTTCATATTATTTTATTTGTGGTAATTTGTAATTGCTATATTAATTAAGTATTCTGTGGCGTTTCCGGTGCTTTCAGGAGACTTGCCCAAGGGAAAACTAAATATTTATAGTGTTTGACTTAATGCAATGTGCCGAAGCTGCGTCAATTTGTTTAATTTCAATCTAAAATAAATAAATTAAATCAGTATTCAGTATTTCATCTTAAGCAGGAACTGCTGCGCACAGACATAGTTTGTTCTCTCAGCACTACAAGTATTTCAGTACTAATATAATATAGAAGCCGAAGTTTACCTGAAAACACCGTTTAAATGCATGTAAGACTCGTGTACGTAGGACGCCGAACATGTAGCATAATTATAAGCCATGTGCCTTTTAAATACTTTGGTAAAACAAGAAAGTTGCTATAACAATATGTAATTATTTTTAATATGCAAAGAAATTCTCTTTTCTGTTTTATATTATTTGTAAGTTTTGCGGCAGCAGAAATACTTACACATACTGTGATCATACAAAACAACTACACAACGAGATTAAGACTCCTTGTCTTAATCGCGTATACTTGATCGCGGATTTTTAGCTCTCCACCTTTTACTACTATGAAATAAACCACGCTGAGAGGCAAGCAGCCAGGCAATCGCATAGCAAAGGCTTAGTAATGGGGTCTCCATGGCACCCCTGAGTACATCACCCTATAAATGTATAAAGAGACAAAAGTTTACTACACAGGGGAATACGGTTGCGCTCCTACTGCTCTTTACGGTACAACAGAATAGATACGGCTACTTTACGCATTGACATGCACTTGACATGCAATCATATATCATAAACGTAAGTCGCTTCGTACTTGAGTCTGTGACATCATAATTGTAAGTTGAAAATGTATAACTGTTGATATCAAATGCTAATAGACATTAATAATATTTTTATACTGGTCAATAAAGGAATCGAACTCTCGTAAATGTATGTCGAATTAGATATATTTTTGTAACATAACATTATGTTTATTAATACAAATCTGATAAATGCAGCTGTAGTCCCCTCCTGTGTCAGGAAACACAAGTGAGTCTGTCGTAATCTTAACGGACGACCGCGGGATTATGTCTCGCACGCCGGACAATCCCTAAGGAACATGACCTACGCTGCTGGATGCCGTTACAAACACACATCGAGAACCGATAAATATTTATGGATTATACAGCCTGTGACGTACAGGTGTGTCCATATACCGAAAGTAAGATCATGTTTTAATCATGTTTCACTATTAAAATTTAAAGATTATTAAGTACTTCAAAAGTATAAGAAATTAAGCTTACAAAATTATGAAGATATTCAATTCACTGGTATTTTTTAGTACTTACACTGTAAAATTACTGGCTGTAAAATTATTCATAGAAGAAGCATGAGCTCTATTTACCTTTTGTGTTTTAATCTTCGTTTTATGGTTATCCTCGTAGTAATATAATACTTATTGTATTTTACTTTTTAATGTATTTCCTGACTGCATATTACAAACAACGGCACAGCAACCTTTGTTTCATAACTGCATTAGTTCTGAAATATTATTGTATGTACGGTAATGTTGTTGAAGCACACTCTACTTGGAAATCATGAAAATTGAGGATGAGGTGGAATAAGGATTTTATCCTCAGAGAATAAGGTCGACTAAACTAGTTTATAAATGAAATCTTTGTCTTTAATTTAGGACTAAGTTACGACTTAATTTACTTGTGAAAACATTGAATTGAGTAGGTTTTTTTAAAAAACTACACCAGCATTGTTTTAAGACGTTTAAGACAAAGAAAAGTCGAGTGTAGGCGTTCCCGGGCTTTAAAAATACTGAGATAACGGATAAAAAACTTCATCTAATTAGCTACACCCACATTCCTATACCTAGTTTACCCTTGGAGTGCTTTCGCACTACGTCCGAGCCTAATTCGTAAAAAAAAGTTTTAGAAAGGGTCTAGAGAGTTCTAGATGTCAGATTTGGTACGTAACGTGTGACCGGGGATCGGATTCGGCTAGGATATAATACGAAACCACTGTTAGTGTGCCTGTATAAAAAAATACAGTACCTACTTAGTAATTTCTAAATGATCCCGTGTAAGAATATATATATATATATATATACGGGCATTAACGCGAACATGCATTAGGTATTTATAACGCCACTTTACCCAAGAGTTGTGCGTGAAGCGATCGAAATCAGAAAACATAAAAATTTCAATATTGGGAAGAGGGCTTCAAATTATCATCGGCGTGGAATCCAGTGATTCAGTTAACAACAGCCTACTTTAATGCGCAGTCGGCAAATGTTCAATATACAGATACGGTTAGTGTGTTTTGCGCCGGTACTTCGAAAACCAACGACCCTGGGGTAGAAATAGAATCTTCTACCTCGCACTCGGAGACGTGACATCGCTACACCAGTCAGCTTGCGACCACGGGACGTGCAACCGTCTCGAAACGTCAAGCAAAATAAGGTATGTAAATACCTAATTCATGTGAAGGTAGCGATAGCCGAGTGGATATACCAACAGACTGCCATGCAGAAGGTATCGGGTTCAAATCCACGGCGCGCAATTACTTTTCGGAGCTATGTGCGTATAGAATTGTTAATTACCGCTTGTCCCGTGCCTCGGAGAGCAGTTAAGCCGTCGGTCCCGGTTGTCATGAACATCTTTGACAGTCGTTACAGGGTGTCAGTATCTAATAAATAAACTGACACTGGTCTAAACCATGGAATATCGCTATCCCTTCGGGTTGCGGAGGTCAGACAGGCAGTCGCACTGTGGAAAAGCTTATATTCAGCCAAATCTGGTTAGACTAGAAAGCGGACCCCAGATTGAAACTGGGATAGCGCTAAGAGGATAATGAAATACCTAATGCATGTTCGCGTTGATTCCCGTTGATATATATTCTTAAACATGCAACGCGAATGTTTAAAAGTTTCTGATCCCGTATAGTCGCGCGCGTAGCGTTATTTGTTTCTTAGAAAGAATTAGGTACTTATAATTACTAAATCCAAAAAAGTCTTTGGTTTTGTTTCACATATGAAACTTCAACAAAGCATCTGACTCTAAAATTCGTTGAAGTACATAACAAAGAGATATATGCTTATTTTATTAATGCATCTGTCTATGTATTTACCTTAACTTTCAAACCAAGAGCCATATAAAACAAAAAACTGTTAAATTATAATTTATTAAAGAGAAATTCTATGCAAACTAAATGAGTGTTCAAGAAACAAAATGCTCAGAAGATCGTATTATGGCAATATTAATAGAATTCCCATAACTGGGAGTGCAATTGAATACAAATTGCTTATATTGTACCCCTAAAAATACCATAAACGTTAACCGAAGCGTTACGTGAGCCAAACGGCACGGTTTCTGTCATAAACGGTGACACTAGCTAAACTACAATACTAACTTTTTAAACCAATTTAAAAAAAGCTCCCCTCTGTCTTCCATATACTCTTTATGTCTCCTAATTTTCTTTTGTGCAGAGGGGTAGGGAAGCTCTTGAAGTGATGGTCGTTTTACTGTTAGAATTGTTGAGATGTGTTTCTTTTTTAGAAAAATATAGAGGGCATTGAACATACGCTGTCAGGTCACAGTGCCGTGACTTTCTAGTGTGCTTTAGTGCCACGTACTCACATGCAAATGTTGTAATGTTAGGTTTGGAATGTACTAAATTAGTTCGAGTTGAAATGCTAAAAGGGCCTTTATTTCGAAATGAATTCATGGAATTTGGAATTCCTCACTAAGTTATTTGTTAAATATTTTCATGTTCAATTTAGAAATGCTGCAATTATTTTTGTATAAAATAATGTATATTGATCAATTGAATACAACGAGAAAGTAACTAAGTCTTAAAATATTATACAAAGAAATATATACAGAAAATACAAATAAATATATACAGAACGAAAAGAAAATAATTTAGAGGGCGTCATGAAATTCATCCACATCGCCATCAACTGGAAGCGTGCCCAGAACGCTAGCAGCATTGCCCCGTTGTATAACGATACTGAACTTCTGGGTCAAATACAACCCAGCCTTCTGGTCACGCGAGGCGTCGACCAGTCTCTTTGCGAGGTCTCCAAAAAGAGATAAAGAGAGAGAATTGATGTATTGTTTGTTTTATAGTATACTATTTAGTTTTATTAGCAGTATAAATTGTATTTATGTAGCTTGTTGGTAAATTTGACATAGTAGATACATTTTGTATACTTAAGTTATTTACATATACAAAATGATAAAATAAATTATGGAAAACTGTTTTCAAATGGAAAGCTAACGTACACGGTGTGGTATGGAAGTACATGCGGTGGATCTGGACATGAAAGTCAGTGTCAGAGTTTCCGTGATATACTTACGTTATTATGACCTTTTCCAAATGGCATTGGGCAAGCGTGAAAATTCAGTCGTCTTAGGAATCAGTTACTGCACTACGAATCTTGGTTAAGCAGGTACTCTCAAATCTTGACTTTAGAGTGTTTTTGCCTGCGAAATAGATCACAAGGGTGACCTTAATACCAAAAGTATTATCTCTATCAACGTTTGGTTAATGCATTTGGTTGTGGCAGTGTTTGTTTGGTGTGGTTTAAAGATAGAAAACAGAATTTTGTAAATAAATATTAAAACAGTAAACATAATATACTATCGTATGATAGTATATTATGTTAATTAATTATTTTTATGCTATGTGGATTTAATATATGAATCCAGACATTAGTGTATTATGTTTATCACAACAATATTTCTGAATGTGGTCTCGTTACACCGTGTTTCGGTCAGTAATTCGCCAATAATTTAATTCTATACCGTCGTACTTTAAACTAACGATCTACTCGCCGTGCATTTGTGTTCCAAGCCTAAAGGTTATGCCACCAAATTAAGTTGTATACCACGCTGAGGTGAAACATGTTACCATTTTTAAACTTTAATCATGGAAAATGTGACGCTAAATTACACTCTAATCACATTATATTACGAAGGGGAAACATTTTAGGGTTAATTCATT
Source organism: Euclidia mi (assembly GCA_944739405.2). NCBI lineage: Eukaryota > Metazoa > Arthropoda > Insecta > Lepidoptera > Erebidae > Euclidia > Euclidia mi. The sequence continues at coordinate 58,104,888 of OX123190.2, forward strand.
AAGAGTAACAAATGGCTGTGCGAGATCGCTTTAACTTTATTTCTGCGTGGATACTGTTGAGATGGTGTCCGATCATTTGGCAAAAAACATATGACAAATTTTCATTTCAAAAATAACATTTGACAAAATTATACTTGATAACTTTATTATTTTACAAACTATTGTTTAATAAACTACTCATTAGACAATACAGGGTGTTTGGCATTTAATTGGACCACATTTTTACCAGATACTCTCACTGGCGATGCATATTTGCATTTTTTGCAAAATGACCTGCCCGAATTAGTCATGGATTTTACGTCTGGGGGCGGGCCAAAGCATTAGTTTATACTGCTGAAATAGAAAGTAAGGAGCAACTTATCGCAAAAGTCAACAAAGCTTTTTAAAAGATGAAACAAGAGATGCGGATGCATACAACGACAGCAGAAATTAAAAAGCGATGTCGAGCTTGCATAAGTAATGGAGGCCAGCAAGTCGAACCAAATTTGTAAATAATGAGTGTTCGCTGAATTGAAAATAAATGATTGAAGTTTAAAAGTTATTTTATTGCTACATTCTTCAATTAATGGTTATGGCGAATCATTAAAAATTATTTAATTTGCCGTTTACTAAGTTTTAAATAACTTCAAAATTGAGATCTTCAACTTATTTTTACATATGGATAGTACAATCGATTAATGTAAAAGATAACATCTGGCAAACGTTATTAATAAGCACAAAATAAATGGTCTTTTATTTTAAACAGCAACAAAAGGTATTAAACGGTAAAAAAGATTTTGTGCTGCGGAAGAGTGAGACAGCATATTAAGTTATTTCACGTTATTTTAATTCCATAAATAGGTGCAATTTAAGTAAAGCCAATTTCTAATGTTTTCGGCCGGTCTAGAATAATTGGCATATTTTTATTTAGTTAATGCTTTTATAGGCTTATGATACATCACTTTAAAGAGTATGAACTAAAGAAGTTTTTAGTGAAGTTGAAAACCTCCATCACTATTATTATTTATTTTTTTAATCATACAAAATTGAACTTTGTTCTGTTTTTAGCTCTTTTTGAACCTTTGACAGCCTGTTATAAATTTTTTACAAGGTTTCTACAGGAAATAATTATTTTAATAAAATGTAGCAATAGTTAACTAAAATAAAAAAATATCACTACGATAGCTAAACCCATATTCGTTTAAAATTTTTTCAATATTAGTCCAAATTTCTGTGTTTTTCTTTAAAATATAAAAAAAAATCATATCGCTGAAACTGTGGGACAGAATTTAATTTGTCTGAGTCCAACGCATTGGTAATGGCCCAAACCAGATCCCTACTTCATTTGGACAACCATGTGCCAAACACCCTATATATTTACTAAAAAAAAATATTATGCTAAAATATTATAATATTTTTTTTTATTTTTTTTATAGTCTCACGCCTGTATCCCCGAAGGGGTAGGCAGTAATATTACACCCACATTTAGCCATGAATTTTGAAGACCCCACGTAATAAGGGGCGAGCCTATTGCCGTACCGGGCACATTACCAGATTCCGTGCTGCTACTGAGAATTTCCTAACTGAAAATCCCAATAACACTTTGCCCGACCCGGGAATCGAACCCGAGACCTCCCAATCCCACACGCGCATTAAATTTATGCCGCGAGACCAAAGAGGCAGTAAAATATTAATTTACAAATTGATTATTTTTTTAAACAGGTTAGTTGGCAAAACAACGTAAAGCATAAATAACATTTGACAAAGTGCATTGCTTGGTAAATATTTTACTAACCAAAATCCACGTTAATACAACAATGTATGTATAGAGTCATCTGAAACGATGGTTAGGTAAGGTTAGAACTGCGACCACAACGCACAAGCTGAGCGAGCGAAGTGAGCGTGCCGCGGCAGCGGCCGGCAAGTGCCAGAACCGAATTCTACTTATTTCGCTTAATTCAGGCAGTGTGTATTATTTTTAAAAGACCTAAGTGTTTATGGAATTAATTTAAATACAAAATTATTACTTGCCAATAAATGATATGTCCAAGATGAAAACTGCAACTATGCCATTTAATATTTTCAAAATATCGCGTAAGTATTGGTTAGAAATTAGTTATTTTTAAAAACGTATAATTTAGTTGATTGAATCAGGCGTTACTTGGCGGAACTCCATTGTAACCTAATGGAAGGAAAGAGGAACCCACCACGCACCCTCGAATTGACCACCCCAACTATTGCAATAGAAAAAGGTTGACAATTTCGAACTCCTCTAAAAGGATAAGGGATATAGGAATGGTATGGGTTCCAGGAAGATACCTGACTTGTAGTATCCCGCTGTATGCGCCGACTATTCTTCGACACGTGTTTCGCCTCTGCACGAGGCATCCTCAGGAACGATGGGCAACGACTGAGCTCAGTCGTTGCCCATCGTTCCTGAGGATATACCATTATACCATTCCTATATCCCTTATCCTTTTAGAGGAGTTCGATAATGTCAACCTTTTTCTATTGCAATAGTTGGGGTGGTCAATTCGAGGGTGCGTGGTGGGTTCCTCTTTCCTTCCATTAGGTAACGTATAATTTATCTTCTAACTTTCTGTACAATCATCAATTTGGCAAACGAATTATTTAGTCACAAAATAATATTTTAACTGTTTAATTATTTTCTAAGTAAAACATTTGCGAAACCTGTATTATGGTTTTCCTCTGAAAGACTTATGTTCAAAACATATCCATCATCATTATCAGCCCTATATAGCCCTATATAAACTGTCTCACTGCTGGGCACGAGCCTCTTCTCACTATGAGAAGGGTAAGGCCATAGTCGACAACGCTGGCCTTGTGCGGATTGGCATACTTCACATATGTATCTTTCGAGAACATTATGGAGAACTCTCAGTCATGCAGGTTTCCTCACAATGTTTACAAAACATATTACGCAGCGTTATATATTTGAACGCGACTGGGGCTGCCTTTAGTCTATAAAGATCTTTTTGACGCTCATGACCGACACTTAGCCTATATCTGAGCACTTACCTTTCTGAGGTTCGTGCCTCTTAAAGACTAACGAGAATTAACAATCAATCGTTGGGTTCGAACCGAGAACCTCTACCTAGCTGTCTATTTATTACACACCCAAGTAATCTGCTCAAATTATACTGCCACAATTTCAATCAGAGAAGGCATCTAATGCATGTTTCGTTTTTTCCAGCGTAAAGTTGGGTGATAAATTTTAAGTCATCAATCAAACTTGGTTTTTTTTGGTAAGGACATTTTATTCTTTTGGCAAATGTTGGTATCTTGTGAGTAGTATCCAATAAAACGCAAATCTCTTGAATATATCACCTACGTATTAAATGTCATTTGGAAGAAAAGGGGTGTGGTGTTCCTCTAACTATAGGTAGGATCCTGTGACTAGGCTAGATGATCAATCATGTCTGGATGGCCAAGTTCCGACGGAAGCAGCTGAGAACTTGGTAGCAATCATAGGTATACGAAATTTTTTAGCGTGATTCAGTATCTCGATCTGTCAGTGTCCATAAGCCCCTTCTCTCACGAAGCTATTCAAATGGTACGGGACTGCTGATATGCAAACCATGATCGCCTACTGGTATGCTACTCGTTTCCGCACACGGTGCTACCCAAATGATACTATTTCTTGTCATTTGAAGAACAACATTCGTACGACGATATCTAGTGGCTCTAGTGATAATGACAATGTTCTTCTGTATGTATATTACAAGAATAAACGAAAATGTCAAAGAAGATTGGGTGCATACGTACATCAGAAAAAATATCAATTGCATTGGTCACTATAAATAAAAAATATTATTACCGACCAGTCATATTGTTTATTTTTTTCAATTGCAATCGACGCCATTTCTGTAACATCTTTTCTTACGTACTCTGGCAGCCTACCTATAATTATACAAACATAGATAATTTTCCTCCTCCTGGCCAAAAGTAATATTAAAAGTTTGTTCCGCCACCATTTTGTAATGCAACGCGTATACGACTCGGGTAGCGTGCGACCAGCAAGACGGTAGCGTGCGACTGATATCAAATGCGTCGTCGACGCGTCTCGTCGTGTGCGAAACTAGCTGAATATGTATGGGGGCTACTCACAAGCGACGCGTAGGATACGCGTACGAAACACAAATCGCTTGAGAGTCGCTTCGTGAGAGAAGGGCCTAAGGTGTTGGCAGTGTTGCTTGTCATCTGAAACTTATTTGTACGATAGATACGATAGATGGCCTCAGTTGTACGTAGCTACCGCAACAGTAGGTAATAAGAATTCCCAAATGAATAACTCAACCACTACGGTACATAACGTACTGCTTAAAACATCAATATTTACTCATGTAGGTCAATAGGCTTTTAGCTAGACATTCATATTTAAGTAGGGCTGAACTCCTTTCAGTGACTAACAGTTACCTCACGATATATCATTTATTACGAACTCTCCAAACGAACTTTACTGTCTACGTGCCTTAAGTTCATGTTTTCTATACTCAAGATATATCCTTCGACAGCCTGACTTACTGAGTCGCTTTACTGACCATGGCACAGCCTAAAGGCAATTTATGTTACCGCACCACCACGATAAAACCATAAATAAATGTACCTCAATGACGTGAAATATGGTAAAACATTATGTTGACCAAGTTCATTGACCACAAGGTTGAATGCTGTTACTAGAATATTATGTAATTGGTCGTTGCCTAGATATTTACAGCGTCGAGTTTCAACTGAGAACTTTACAACTATTATGAGGCTATGTATAGGCCATCTATGTATAAAATAAACAAACTTTTTGGAAACTTTTACTCGAGACATCTTCATGTCACACTTCGTGGACCGACAGTTGGCGATGCAAAGATTATCCGTGCGCCTCTAGCGACGAAATTTTGAAGTTCTCGAGGTACGACACTATTGACAGCTTTCAATATAACTTTGCGTTTTTGAGGTTATGGTGGTAATCATATGGTAATTGTATTAAGAGCTATCAAAAGTGTCAAAATTAGTAGTGATCTCTGAAAGAGTCGTACATGGACGACTTCAAAATTTCGCTGCTAGAGTCCCTAGTTAGAATCTTAGCATCGCCAATATCATATGTATTTTTCAGTTGTTTAATAGCGTCCGCAACTCAGCATATATAATTATAGGAGGATTAATTGACGTAAAAGTATTTCTCAATGATTTATATTATATTAGTATACCATAAGTGTGTTTTATCTCATGAGAAAAGGACCGTGCCCAGCGTTGGGGCTGATTATACAAGGCTGATGATGATGAAGTGTGCTTTCTACAGTTACATGAGGGCATAGAAGCTATAGACATCATCTTTTATTCCTCCGCCAGCCACTTAAGTGTACCAGCCTTTGCTCATCCGTTATCCAACAGGGCGCCGTGATCAAAACGACTACGATATTGCGATTACAACACCACCGCCTGCTATTATAGTGCGGCATTTAGGCTAATATTTTGATCAATTACTTATAGCCATTTCCGCATATTTTGATCAATTTAGCCCGTCACACTTGGTTTTATTCTTTTAGAAACAATTTTGGTCTATTGTAGGTTATAAACAACAGTGAATTCGTCTAATCGCCATTCAGAAAGTCGTAATCTAAATCAAAGATGGCTTGGACTAATTGTAAAATGGGATAATCTAGAATCATGTACTATATTCCAATCCTGAACCTAGTAAAGTTTATTCCATGTTACTGTATTGTCTATATGCCAACAAATTCTCCCTTTAAACCATGCCTTAGTTCAGGATGCAGTCCAAATTTTCACGCAAACTACTATTTTAAATCATAATTATGTCTAATCTATTACTATATGCTTTTAAAGTCACAACTATATACGAAAAGGGTTTTAAATATTAACAGCTTCAACTTTGGGCCTAGTAGACAACACTCCGCCCCAATACCCCACAGTACCTATAGTCTAAAAATGTCCATCGGACTTACCTACTATGAACCTAAACGAACATTGAAAGCAAGTATATTATATTGAATGAGCGTCTACTGGAATAGTAGGTTAAAATAGAAGAATAATATACGAACAGTATTAATCATCATACATAATTAATGCACGGCACGGTTAAATAAGTTTGCTACAATTTGCACTCCGTGTTTAATTGAGTTAGCAAAATCCAACACAGACTAACACCTAGATATTCCCAAAGGAAATCGGTAGAGGTGTACTACTACGATAGATCCATATTAGTGAAGCTAGCCTTTTGTCCAGACTCCATGTTGTTTCTGAGAATTTCCGTAAAAAAATTTTAGCCTGCGGGTATATAAAAATCTAGTCGACGCCAGCGGCTTCGCACGCACATATTTACGGGCCCCAAGGAACATACATGCTAAATTTCAGCTTCTTGCGCCGAGTAGTTTCGGCTGTAGCTTGTCTGTCAGTCGACTGACTGTGCCAGTAACGCAAGGATTTTATATATTAAGATTAAGATAATGCCGTCGCTTCTAAGAAGAACATGTATGTCGTAGTCTTTATGAAAACCTTACAGACAATACCCCTAGTATTAAAGCCTGCACAATATAAACCGATCATTTTAATATTAAAACTAAAATTTAAAAGAGCATTAACATTTCATGCGCCGCACCATTTTTGTCTGAACTGTTTCCATTTAGCGAGCCTCTTAAACCATTATGCCTTATTGTCTGTCATAAGAAAAGAAAATCTTTAATATGCCAACATCTTAATATATAAAATCCTTGCGTTACTGACTGACTGACAGACACGCTACAGCCGAAACTATTGGGCGCAGGAAGCTGAAATTTGGCACGTATGTGCCTTGCGGACCGTAGGGGTGCACTAAGAAGGGATTTCCCGAAATTGCCACGGGATCGGCCAACACGGGTAAATTTTAAAAAAATGCAGGCGTAGCTGCTGGCGTCCTCTAGTATTATTATAATCCACAATATTATGTTCTCACAAACGAACCCCTCATGCGGCAAGCAATACATCAGAGCCGGCTAAGTAAAACTGAATTAAATAACATAATTCAATAACCATGTTAGCAACATGTTATATTCCATACACACGTCAAACGGTCGACTCAAAGTACCCCGCCGCCTACTTATTACTGTTTCGCGTGACTAAAATTATCAAACAGAAATCGATAGAACAAAGCGATTGGAACTATCCCAATGTGATTGTAACATTGTACCTTATTTCTGGGTCGGGACAATCAATTGAGTTGTCAAAGTTTAATACTGTATTACGTACTATTTGGATACAGACCGGGCGAATTGGAGACGGTGTGGTAGGATAGCGCCCTCCGGGTTCCAGGGCGGGGTGAGGGCCATGGATAGCGACCGAGGAATCGCCAGGATGATGATATACTTACTGTTTGGATAAAATCAGGCTCGTAGGCTTCCAAAGGGTTTGGCGCACAATACATTTATACTTGTGTGCACGTCAAAGTATTGTAATAGTTGAGTTAATAACTACTATTACTGCTATTAGAGCTAGACGTAAATGTAAGAACTTAAACTTGTATAGTTAAGTATTGTTTTGAAAAATACTAAAAGTCACGCATGCTTAATTCATAACGGATGTTTAGAATAGCAACGAAGGCTAATTTAGGTATTTATTTGATGGTGAAAACGAATACTTATACTTTTTTATTAGTGATTAGGTACTGTGTTTATATATTTATGAGTATTATGTACTGAGTGTATATATTTTATGTGTATTTGTGTGTGTGAGATCCTTTTTGTTGTCATGAAGACCTTTAATAGTCGTGACGGGGAGTCAGTACCTTCAAATAAACTGATACAGGTCTAAACCTCCTTTGGCTTGCGGAGGTCAGACGGTCAGTGCATACGCTGCTATTCTGTCATAGCTGGTTAGACTAGTAGGTTAAATCTGGGATTGAAATCGTAAAGCATGAGTGCAACCGGGATAATGCTAGGCCGATTATGATGAAGAATAATCATTGTATTGATTATTCTTCATCGATATGTAGTTTGGGTGTTGCTGCCTTCTGACAACTACCTGACATAACGACGGTCCCTACGTATATAAAGACATGTCGAAAATGGCATATTTTGTTTATTGCATCATTGGCTTTAGATTATCTATGCGCACATACTGACATACGATTTTTTTTAAACTTTATTTATTGACCTTGTATTTTAAAAGGCACGTTTGGCTGTGTATAGAGGGGTGTTAGTACCTACTCTTATGTATGGTAGTGATAGTTGGGTATGGCAGAAAAGTCATGAAAGTAGAATAAATGCTGTAGAAATGAGAGCACTGAGAAGTATGTGTGGTGTCTCTCTGACTGACAGAGTAAAGAATTGTGTGATAAGAGAGTGTTGTGGGGTAAAAGAAGATGTAGTGACAAGCATCGAGAAAGGTATGCTAAGATGGTTTGGGCACGTGGAGAGGATGGATTTATTTATTTATTTAATTATTTTAAGGAAAACTTACAGCTAGAATGGTACATATAGTATATAAATTACATAATTAAGGCCAATTACAAGTTTCCACTTATAGAAAATACGAAAGACTGACCAAGCAGATATATAAGGCAAGTGTGGAAGGGACAGGACGAAGGGGAAGACCTAGGCGGACGTTCTCTGATCAGATTGGAGACATCCTAAAACAGGACAGGTGAGAAGTACCCTGAACAGAAGAGTATGCATGAGGAATCTGATGGGAGTGAATGAAGCAGGAGAGATATGTTTGGATCGTTGCAAGTGGCTTTCCGTGGTCTCTGCCTACCCCTCCGGGAAACAGGCGTGAGTCTATGTATGTATGTATGTATGTATGTATTATAAATAAAACGAATAAGTGTCGTAGATACGGACATCTGTACATATCTTTTTGTACGGTGTTTTAAAAGGGATATTTTTAACAGCGTATCAAAAATGTTATGTAACACACTAAAGTGAGTTACGCAAAAAAACTTTATTATTTCACTAAAATAATGACTTGCACACTAAAATACTATTTGTACACCAAATATGATGATCTTTTTACAAAATATAATTTGATATGAAAAGTTTCGTCCGCTCGGGAAACTTATCCACTCAAAAAACTTAATAGGTTATGTTAGGTTCTCTTGTGACCCTGCTCCCAAAAATAAGAGCCCTGCGAAGCAGGGCTCCGTCAACTTAGCTTAGTGGTGCAATTAGTATTTTTGGTGGAAAATTAGTATTTTTGACTAACAGTTAAATACAACCCGTTTTAAAATGCGTGCCACTCGGTGCGAATGCGGTCTTGTATAGGGGGTTAGTATAGGGTTTGCATCAAATTTCCTTCTCTTACAGTGCTGTTCTCTGCATAATATGCTCCCTCTGTCGGCTCTTACGACACCCATGGGATGATATGGGGTGGTGACATTCCGTATTCTTAATCCGTCACCACACGGACAGCGTATAAAAAGGTATAATAGACATGACTGACATTATTATCGGCGTAGAAACGGTCATCTATCAGTTTTTTCAAGAAAACGTAAAAAAAAATGTGTAAATAGCATTAAAAATCTCTTAAAACTGTTAAAATATTGTAGAAAGAAAATATTTATTATTGGTCATAGAACTATTTCTAAGGCGTGTTGAACACAAATTACGCTCTCCTGTAAACCTCGATTTTTGACTTGACCTTATGTACGTAGGAACCGTCGATAAGCTCCTTATGACAATTGCCAATAGAATGCCACAAATGCGCCAGAGTCTTATCAGAGTTTTCATTTAATTATATCCTTACAACGGTGCAAAACCAGGACAAAAATTTCTTTATTTTCTTTTTCTAAAAACAAGCTACAGTAAGCCTGTCGTAATAAAAATGAAATAGAAACAAAAAATTTGAAGCCTTTTGTTTCATTCTTGTTGTAGCTCTGAGATTATTTTAGCAGATTGTTATTTATTTTACTTTTAACGGATTACGGCTTGTTACTGCAAGCCTCTTTGCATTGTTAAATAAATAAGTACAAAGTAGAGCTTTAATGTTAAAATAATTCATAATAATTTGTTTCTTATATCTGAGATGCCACAGTTGAACAAAATATTAAGAAATACATAATAACAATACGTGATATAATATATCTTATATAATATATATTATATTGTATTTCATTATTATATTTATGAAAAAGCCTACATATTATGTAGGTCTTTTCATCGACTATATGAAAAGAGGAAGGAGGTTGCTAATCGCAATGATTTTGACTTACTCTGTTAACTAAGCGAAACTAAGCATAATCGTTGACATGTCTAATTTTACAGCTGTTGGGTTACAGAACCCAATACGTATGATGCGATGCAAATATCAACAGTGATATTTGCACCGCATCATACGTATTCGTGCAAGTGACTTTAAGTGCACAGGAAATTTCTGTAGCGTTTATAAAATCTATACTTGTCATACGAGTGAGTATATCGTTATTCCTTTTATTTACGGAATTGGGACAGCCCAGAGAAAAACTAATATTCCTAGCCCTTAATATGTATTTAGCCTCTACCCATAAGGCAAGAACAATATTCAGTAACATATATTATGAAATAGTGAAGAAATAACTTCGACACAAATACTAATTACTAAGTTATTTTGATGCGATGATTGATGGGCAGAATGCAACATTATGAATGATGTTTAAGCTCTTATAATACCACGTCACGGTGCATGCGCAACTAGTCGAAGGCTTTAAAGGCCGGGGTAGGTTAGGTCATGTTATAAGTCTCATTGTTAGACATGTATTACGTTGGTAGGCAATTTTATAAATACTATTTAATAGTAGAGTTGATAGTGGAGCGTTGTAATCAAACCAAATTACAAAAGTGGGTTGATTTGTTGTTTGAATATTTCCAAACTACTTTATAGTAATGATATGCTACATTTATATTTATGTTATTTCTTTTATTGTTATACAGACTCGACAAGCAGTTTGGATGTAGATTTGTGGTTGCAGAGGAGCTTCATAATTTAATTCCTCCATCTCCCTTCTACCATCGGACCAGGCCAACTAGTCATCGTCACTGTTATATGGAGGAAATCCCAAACATACGAACGAAGCGCTTAGCTTCCTCCTTTCTCATGCGTTCTGCCAAGGTGTGAAACTTCTTCCCTGTGTTTGTATTTCTTGATGAGAACAACCTGAGTGTCTTTAATTCGCGAGTGAGAAGATACCTTCTAGGCCAACATGCGCCAGCGTAGATATCATCGCTTAGGATCAGGCGTGATCATAGACAAAACTTTAGTCAATAAAAAATAAAAAAAACATGTTTAATCTTTTACAAACCGCTTTTGCTAAACGATCGTGGACATGAGTTGCCAATTTTGCTTTACATGCATATGACTTTGATCACCCAATCCTTTTAAAAAGGCATTGCTCATTGCCTATCTATCAAACGTTAAAACCGCCTTCATATTAAAGAATTATGTGTTTAATACTTCTTTCGTGTTAAAAAAAGACGAAGGCAGAATTAAACACGGGATTTGCTGATAATATTTTACTAGATGTAGGTCCGCATTCCAGAGAGTTTATAACACGTCGTAGCTAGTCTTGTTTGCAGGCTATAGACTAAATCATTATTTAAGGTGCTCCTGTGGCGCCGGACATGTGTTTTCTATAATCAAACACTACATTGATAGACGAGGGAATGGCTCGCCTAAAACTTAGGCTATTAACTAGTTTATGACTGCTTGCAACATCAAAGTTAGGCGTTGCAACAGTGCAAGCGCCTAGTCTGTCTATTCATGTAAGTGTGTGACCCACAATATTGTCAGAGTTTTTATGCCGCCCGAAGGAATCCAGCATGGCCTAATGATTGTTGTTCTGAGAAAAAACCAGGGCCGACAGCTTCATATATCTGCGCTCCGAAAGATGGTAGTGCACTGATGTAAATACCACAACAAGGGGTCACCCATCCGATTGGTGACCTGTGCATACGTTGCTTAATTTTGTCGATCTATTACGAACTGTAACTTCAGTCACACTATTTGTATGTCTTGATTGTTCAAGCGAGTCTAAAACATAGAAATCAGACGATGATAAGATGAATAAAAATATATATTTAATTATTATTTTATTTATGCATATAAATTAAAACATTTATTACAAACGACATTGCCATATTTATATAATTAAATTTGATTATTTGTGACATCTTCATGATCTAAAAATCAATGTCACACATCTATAAGTCAAATCTAAAGGTCCAGGTGGCCATTTTATTGAATTATGTTCATAACCAGGACGATATTTACAATCTAATTATGATTAAATCTATAAAGTGTCGGTCTTTATCTCTAATATATAAAATTCTCGTGTCACAGTTTTCGTTCCCATACTCCTCCGAAACGGCTTGACCGATTTTGATGAAATTTTTTGTGCTTATCCGGTATCTATGAGAATCGGCCAACATCTATTTTTCAAAAAAAAAAAAAATTTTGCAAAACAACATTTGCCGGGTCAGCTAGTAGAATATATATATTTCCTTCACATAAAGCAAAACAATGTATAACAGGTTTTAATGTAGCCGTGTAAAAAAAGCACAGTTTAGATCTTAAACTTTATTTTTTAAACCAGCAAAACCTGTAAAAGTTTTTCAATTCATCGTATCAGCCAAATGACGTCCACTGCTGGACATAGGTCTCCCCCAAGGCTCTCCACACAGACCGGTCTTGAGCCACTCGCATCCAACCACCTCCCGCGATCTTGACGAGATCGTCGGTCCACCTTGCGGGGGGCCTACCTCTGCTGCGTCGTCCGGTACGTGGCTGCCACTCTAGAACCTTTCTGCCCCAACGGCCATCGGTTCTTCGAGCTATATGCTCTGCCCACTGCCACTTCAACTTGGCTATCCGGAGAGCTATGTCGGCGACTTTGGTTCTACTGCGGATCTTCTCATTTCTGATTCGATCTCGCAGGGAATCTCCAAGTATAGCTCTCTCCATCGTACTTTGAGTGACCTTGAGCCTTCTGATAAGGCCCATAATGAGCGACCACGTCTCTGATCCGTAAATCATCACTGACAACACACACTGGTCAAAGACTTTCGTCTTGAGACACTGCAGGATATCGGACGAGAAGATATGTCGTAGCTTCCCGAACGCTGCGAACGCTGCCCAACCGAGTTGGATTCGACGATTGACCTCCTTCTCTTCGAGAACTGAAGGAGAGAGAACTGAAGGACTTTGGACATACCTAATTGGACTACTTGTCCCAGGTAGATATACTTTACCTAGAGGCGAAAGTACTCGCGTCATTATATAGATGGCGCGAGGAAGAGCAGACACGGGGCTCGAGGCTGGTGCAGCGGCAGATCGCGCTGCGCCGAGAGGAGCTCCGTCAGGTCTTGGTGGCGGAATGGCGGCAAAGGCTTCTGCGCCCCACCGCCGGCCTCGCCACCGTCGAGGCGATCCGGCCAGTACTCGATGACTGGCTCGGGAGAAGGCATGGCTCCCTGTCGTTTAGGGTGACGCAGGTGCTGTCGGGGCACGGCTGCTTCGGCAAGTACCTGTGCCGCATAGACAGGGAGCCGGACGCTCGGTGCCACCACTGCGTCGATTGCGGGGAGGACACGGCGCAACACACGCTCGCCGAGTGTGTAGCTTGGGAGGCGCAGCGCCGTGTCCTCACAAATAAAATAGGAGGCGATCTGTCGCTGCCGGCCGTAGTGCGGAGGATGGTCGGTAGCGCAGAGTCGTGGGACGCGGTGGTTTCCTTCTGCGAAAGTGTGATGTCGCAGAAGGAAACTGCGGAAAGGGAGAGGGAGATCTCGACTCCCTTCCCCGGCCGCAGAAGGCGCACCGGGCGCAGGAGAAGGGCGGACAACGCTCTTTTCCGGCCCCCATGAATGGGTCCAGGGGCGAGGGACTTGGGGAAGTCCTCGCCCCCTATTCGATGGACCCGAGGCGCAGGCGCGCGCGGTTGTCGGCGCGCGCCTCTGAGGCGATGCACGGGGTAGTTCAACACCTCACTACCCCGTGCAGGAGACGAGGCCCGGAAAGACCGGCCAGCACTAGTGTGGGGCTGCGGAAGAATTTGGATTCCCGCGGCCCCGCACGCACGTGCGAGGAGACACCGGGGTGGTTTTAGCCGGTAAGAGTCCGGCACGCCCCTCCGCCTTTCCCCAGGCGGAGGTAGTCCATGAGGATTTCCCCCCGCAAAAAAAAAAAAAAAAAAAAAAAAAGGTAGATATACTTGTCGACAACTTCGAGCGTAGAGTTCCCAACTTGAATAGGAGCAGGTACAACATGGACGTTCGACATTATTTTCGTCTTGTCCATATTCATCTTAATACCTACTTGTTGGGAGACTCTACAGAGGCCATCGAGCATTGTGCCTAGGTCTTTCATGGTCTCAGCCATGACTACGATATCGTCTGTGAATCGAAGGTGAGTGATGTACTCGCCGTTAATGTTAATGCCGAGTTCATTCCAGTCCAAAAGCTTGAAAACATCCTCCAGCGCAGTGGTAAACAGTTTTGGGGATATGACATCCCCCTGTCTCACGACTCGCTGGAGTTGAATAGATTTCAAACTCTGGTCCTATAGGCGGACTGATATAGTGGCGTTTTCATACAAACACTTCAGCAATTTGATATATCGGTAGTCAATCCGGCACCGTTGGAGAGACTGTAGCACCGCCCAGGTTTCGATCGAATATATAGCTTTCTCATAGTCCACAAACGCCAAGCATAGAAGCTGGTTATACTCCTCGGACTTCTGTATAACCTGCCGCAGCGTATGTATGTGGTCTATGGTACTATAGCCTTTACGGAAACCGGCTTGTTCGGGAGGCTGGAAGTCGTCTAGCTTGCTCTCGAGACGATTCGTGATGACCCTTGAAAACAGCTTGTAGACGTGGCTCAGAAGTGAGATGGGTCTGTAGTTCTTTAAGAGGGTTTTATCCCCCTTCTTAAAGAAAAGCACCACCACACCTCTATGGCACGCCTGTGGCGTTTTACCCTCGAGAATGACGGAATTAAATAGCTTCCAAAGGGCTTCTACAGCGGGTGTGTCGCCGACCTTAAGAAACTCACTCGTAATTCCGTCATCACCCGGCGCCTTGTTGTTTTTGAGCTTTTTGAGAGCCACACTAATCTCGTGCACGCTGACGTCCGGGATATCTTCGGTATAGTGTCGGGTCAATCCAGCTCTAGGGTCTGACGCTGGAGTACTTACGGGTTGTCGCGTAGTCATGTATAGCTGTCCATAGAACCTTTCGATCTCCTCCAAAAGCTCAGGCTTGGCCGATACGATTCTGCCATCCTCCGTCTTCAGCTTTGTTAGCTGACTCTGCCTAACAGACAGATCTCTCTGGAATACTTTGGATCCCTTATTCTGCTCAATCGCCTCACGAACACATTTTGTGTTGAATTGGCGGAGATCGTGAGTCAGAGACTTAGAGATCTGTCTGTTGAGGTGCCGATATTTTGGGATATCGTCGGAGGATAGCAGAACCATCTTGCCCTTTTACTCTAACAGCTCGAGGGTCGGACCCGAGATCTTGCTGGTTCTCTTGCTCTTCTGGGGCTTAAACAATTTAGCCCCTGTTGTATGGACAGCATCCACGAACCCGTTACTGTACTCGTCCACATCTACGCATTCGCCCAGGCATTCGAAACGGTTCTTGAGTTCGAGCTGAAAGCTCTCGTGGTTTTGGATATGACCAGGTGCCGGTCGGAGCGTGGACATTATCAACCTCGACCGTTCGAGGCTTGTACAGATATTCAATTTGCTTCCTACCATTCGGTGATCGCTCCCCGCTTTAAGCGAATTGATCACGGAGACACCATTGAATATCTGCCTCTTCGTCGCCATGATAAAGTCAATCTCATTTTTGGTGGCACCGTCTGGACTTACCCAGGTCCTTTTGTGGCATTCTTGCTTCTTGAAGAAGGAATTCATCATATAGACTTATAGAGTCCTTCCTTTTCCATAAAGCTAGCTAGCAAGTGACCCCGGGAATTCCGATGCCCATATCCAAATTGCCCCACTCTTAGGCCATCACCGTCTCGTTTGCCCAGTTTCGCGTTAAAATCTCCCATGACCACGGTGTAATGGGTTTTGAAGCCATGATAGCCCGAGATATGTCCTCGTACATGGCTTTCACCTCCTCATCGGGGTGCGTCGAGATCGGAAAGTATACCTGTACGACCTTCAGCGAATACCGCTTGGATATTCTGAGTATAAGGTATGCTAGCCTGCTTGACACACTCCCGATATTTACCACGTTGGTCATGAGAGATTTGTGGACGATAAACCCGACACCACCTTGGGACTGTTGGTCGTCCTCCCGGTAGAAGAGCAAGTTACCGGAATTGAGAACTATCGAGTCCTCCCCCTGTCTTCGGACTTCAGATAGGCCTACGATATCCCATTGCAACTTGCTCAATTCTTCTTCCAGCTCGACAATCTTCTCGTCGGTCCGCAGTGTACGCGTGTTCAGTGTTGCCAGGGCCAATTGTCGTTGGTGGTGGCCCGGTCTCTTCCGGAGATTAGATTCTTCGCACCCCTTGACCCGCTGTTATCATGGCCGCTACCATAACCAGGACTAGCGGGGCCGCCAGGGACTAGTGGCCGGTTTTGTTTGATGTGGTTCATCATTGGGGGGGATTTGCCGTAATCGCCACGATTGGCAGGCGTATTGGCGATCGCAGTGGCAGAAGTCGTTTGACTGCCATCTTTCGGTTGACTGCTTGCGCTGGGGGAGATATCATGACGAGTATCGTCAGAGTAACTCCTCCAGTGGGCGGTGGGGCCGTCACGTCCCGACGTCTTACAGCATACCTTTCTAAGCATACGCCATAAGAAATATTCCTGATAGCTATTCTGTATTTATTTTCTCTTTTGGTCTCATATTCTTCTGTTCTCAGTTGCTCCCTCTCACTACCTCTTACCTTTTTTTTTGTGATCTTTATTTATGAGCTATGTAAGATTTGACAATGCCGCTCAATAATATAATCAACTACATAATTATTCCTTATAACCAGAGACAAGTAAAGACTTCTCTCTATTATAACTTAGATGCTTATACCTGTACCCGACACCCAATTAACAAAATATTTATGTACCTATTCATTCCTACTTAAAATTACTAACATTATTGAATCACCATGAATTTGTATATATCAATTCCAAAACCATGACTGTTAGGGTCCTGGTGGACGTAAATAAGTGGACTGTATTTTTCTTGCTGGTTTAATCGCCGTTTTACCATGAATTACAATTTTTAAAAGAATAAATAATATTTGTATTAAAATATGGTCGACCGTCCGCTATCGAAAGTTTGTGAGCGAGTTCACTCGTTCGTTCGCCGCTCCTTGTATTGTGGTGGGGCCGGGCTTGCGCGCCGGCGGCGTCCGCGCATCTCAGTGCTGCGTGTAACGAGTCGCAACATGCTCCCCGGGTTGAAGACTGGAGACTTCAAAATCTGGAAGTGGACATATATTATTAAATGCCCTACGAATAGTGCCCTCTTTAGTCTTCAGCTCGACCACTCGCGTTACACCGTCAATGCCTGGGTAAAGTTGTGTGACTCTTCCTAGTGCCCAAAGGAGAGGAGGCAGTGTTTTGTCCTTTATTAAAACTAGAGCGCCTTGCTTGAGATCAGCCCTTGTAGCTCGCCACTTCGTCTTTGTCTGCAGCAAGGACACATACTCTAAGGCAAATCGTAATCGTATCGTCGTTGCCAGAAATGCTGCTTAATAAGCTCTATCCTTCTAAATCGCTCTAATGCGTTGATGTTCACGGTCGATATCTGTGGATGTGGAGTAAACATAAGTGGCCGTCCAATTAAAAAATGTGCAGGAGTTAGAGCCGAGAAATCAAGAGGATTTGAAGAGAGAGGAGTAAGAGGACGTGAATTCAAAACTGCCTCTATCTGAGTGAGGCATGTAGCCATCTCCTCATAGGTAAAATGCGTAAGCTGAAGTAACCTACGTAGATGGTACTTAGTAGAACGCACTGCGGCCTCTGCTAACCCATTAAAATGGGGACTATACGGAGGTACAAATTTAAATTCAATACCTTCCTGCGCAATACAACCTTTGAGATTTTACTGAGCTAGAAATCTAGTTAATTCGTGAGAGGCACCCACGAAGTTTGTACCATTGTCAGAAGTAATACTTGCAGGCTTTCCACGACGAGATATAAATCGACTTAAGGCAGCCATATATGCTGCTGTCGACAGTGCTGTAACAAGTTCGATATGACAGGCCTTTACAGCATTGCAAATGAAAATTGCCAAATAACACTTACTTAACCTACAACCACGACCCTTTCGGTCCGCTATCAATACTGGCCCAGCGTAGTCCACCGAACAGTGTAAGGGAATTCTAGTTCTCTTCGGGATGTAGGTAGCTGACCCATTACAGGCTGAATAGTTTCAGCTTTGTATCTGCAACACCGCACACATCTATGAACGATAGACTTAGCCAAATTCCTACCACCTAATGGCCAATAAATTTGTCTTATGTTCGCCAAAAGCAATTGTGGACCAGCGTGTAAATATTTTAAATGAAAATAATTAAATAACATTTTACTAAAATGATGTTTGGAACAAATTAAAATAGGATATTTAGTATCATAGCTATATGGGGCATTACTGAGCCTGCCACCAACTCGAATAATACCTTTGGCGTCTAAAAATGGGGATAATGATGAAAGTCTATTCTTTGTCGGGAGTGCTTTGCCATTCCTTAAGATATCGTACTCGTCAGGAAACATCTCCAATTGAACTTTGTAAATAATTAAATTCAATGAATTTTGAAACTCTGTAACTGTTAAATAACCCTGTAATTTAGTTTTATTTCGACAATTATAAATAAACCTTTGCATATATGCTACTGTTCGCTGTAAATAAGTAAATTTAGACATTTTATTTATTAATGTACATATGATATCATTATTTATAATCTGGTTGCACACAATGGCACACGGAAGTAATTCAGATAACTCGGTTTCCTTGATTGTGTTAGGCATCTTTGGCCATTCGTCTTCAGGTTTAACTAAAAATGTAGGACCTGACCACCACAATAAAGAATGACTGATGCAATCAGCCTTCACCCCGCGGGAAAATAGATCCGCCGGGTTGTCTTTCGACGGTACGTAGCGCCACTTATAACCCTCTGTGCTGTCCAGAATTTCATGAACTCGATTGCGAACGAAACTTTTTAAATTATTATTTGGTGTTTTCAACCATCCTAAGACGATCGTTGAGTCACACCAAAACTGACAAGTAGTAATAGGCATAGTTAAAGAAGCAAGTACCTTAGTAAATAGCCTTGCAGCTAACAAGGCTCCGCAAAGCTCGAGACGAGGCATCGTCGTCGGCTTTATCGGCGCTACTCTATTCTTAGAGGTCAAGAGATGTACGGATACTAGCTCTGATTTTTGCACAGAACGAATATACACACAAGCGCCGTATGCTCGCTCTGACGCATCTGAAAAAATATGTATTTCATGATGAATGCAATTATCACTAAAAGTCCAACGAGGAATTTTTAAATTATTTAAACAAGGCAAAGTTTTTGCAAAAGCCAACCAAAGGTTTTTAATTTCATCAGAGACGTCGTCATCCCAATGATATTCTTTGATCCAAGTCATCTGCATTATAATTTTTGCCTCAACTATACACGGGCCCACTAGGCCTAGTGGGTCAAAAATCTGACAGAATATGACGTTTAGTAACCTTCTCATGAATGTCTATATTAATAGAAAAAGATAAAATATCTGTGTCACAGATCCAGTTTAAACGTAAGGTTTTAGAAGAGACATTTGTATTAGTATCTGAAAAACTAAGCGTATCATTTACTTTTAATTGAGAAGGAGATAATTTCGCAAGAATTTCGTTACTATTTGATTTTAATTTTCTCAAATTTAATCCTGCTGATTTTAAAGTAGAGATTACTCCCGTACAAAGTGCGATGGTATTAGGGATCGATGACGATCCGCTTAGACAATCGTCAATGAAAAAATCTTTTTCTATAGACGTTTTAACTATGTTATTGGGAGCCCTAGATGCTAAACTAACCAAACATTTGGTTGCAAGATATGGAGCACAAGCTGTACCATAGGTTACAGTGTTAAGAGTGTAAGTTTTTAAAGGTTCATCTGTACTATATCTAAAAATGATTTGTTGAAGACAACGTTGAGAGTCATTGAGCTCAATCGCTCTGTACATTTTTTCTATGTCCCCAGTTATGACATATTTATGCTGTCGGAAACGAATTAAAATCGAATATAGGTCATCCTGCACTGTGGGACCGACCATAAGGATGTTATTAAGTGACAGGCCAGAATAAGTGGCCGCTGAAGCATCAAACACTGTGCGAAGTTTTGTTGTCAAAGATGACTCACGGATGACCCCGTGATGTGGTAAAAAAAACATTGACTTGTTGAGTATTATTATTAAGTGAAAAATCTTTATTTTCAGTCATGTGACCTATATCTTCGTATTCTTTCATAAACTCAAGATACCTTTTCTTAAATTCAGGTTCCCTTAAAAACTTACGCTCTAATGATAAGAAACGACATTTTGTTTTGTAATATGACTCGCCTAAGACTGAAGGATCTTTCTTCAGTGGCATTGAGACTACAAATCGACCATCAGTATTAAATTTCGTATTCCGTAAAAAATGCTCTTCACAGGTACGCTCCTCTGAAGACAGATAATGTTTATCGGAAACAATATCTAGGTCCCAAAAACGAGATAAGTCTGGCTTGGATTCTTCATTTAAAAAATTACACATATTAGGGGTGCGTGTCTTAAGGCGGGCAACATACCCAGACACTAACCAACCCAGTTTCGTATAGCTTAGGTAATTTTTTACCTAAATCTATCAATTTTTTTCCGAAGACTGACCAAAATATAGGTGCCCCAACTAATATGTCAATAGTTGCCGGCTCATTAAAAGAAGGGTCAGCTAAAAATATTCCTGAAGGAAGGAATATTTTCAATATTTATATGTAAGAAGGCGGTAAATTTCTAGTTAACTGAGGTAAAACGTGACAGTCGATAGTAGTTGTATAATCATTGTAAATTGATTTTATCGAAAGACTACATGACTGTGTACTTTGAGAAGTATTATTATTAATACCTGTCACTGTGGCGCTCGTACTACGTCGTGACAAGCCCAGCTTACCGCAAAAAGACTCCGTTACAAAATTAGCAGAGCTGCCATTGTCGAGCAGCACTCGGGCAAAGTGCTCGACGTCCTTGCTGTCAACCACCTTCACGCGCGCTGTGGAAAGCAAGACGTGTGGAGGGGTAGTCAGCTGTTTAAAATTTGTAGAATACGCAAAGTTATTTACCGACGTAGTCGGCTCACCCTGGTCTGAAGCATGTAAATGTAAAAGGGTGTTGTGTTTTTTCTTGCAATATTTGCACGGATCTAGATTACACCTATTTTCGTTATGACCTGGTCGTAAAGAATTAAGACAGACTTTTAAGTCTTTGGCCTTCTTGATACGATTTTCAATAGGCAAGGATCTAAATGACTCACAGTTAAATAAATAATGGTTCTGATTACACATGACACAATGTAATGGGGTTTTGTACATATTATTCGGTTTTTGATTATTGTTTTTATTAGTATTATAATTTAAATTTTGATTATGTTTAAAATCTGAATGATAAGATGAATTATTCTTGTTGTTTTCGTATTTTTGACTTTAATATCTTACTTTCTTTTAATGTTTCCAATAAGTCCGTCCTATTGCTGAGAAAGGTTATAAAAATATCATATGTCGGTGGATTATCCAAAGTATTCCTGTACGTCTCCCACTCCCTTCGAGTGGTGGTATCAAGCTTATCTGCCATCATATGAATTATTAATGTATCCCAATGCTGGGTAGGCTGATCTAAAGTAAAGTAAGACAAAGCACGTAAGTTTTTATTAGTGACGTCTATAAGCTGGCGAATTGCTACAGAACATTCTTTATGAATGTGTTCAATATTAAATAAAATCTGAACATGATTATTTACGAGTAACCTTTTGTTGTCGTACCTGTTACATAACAACTGCCAAGCACTCGCATAGTTATCGCCTTTTACGTCCAAACTATCAATAACTAACAAAGCACTACCTTTCAAAGATGCGCGAAGATAATGTAACTTGTTAATATCATCTATATCCGACCTTGAATGGATTAAAGATATAAAAGTGTCCCCATATTCCAGCCAGTGTTGATAGTGGCCACGAAAGTTAGGTAATTCTATCTTTGGCAATCTCACGCAACTGTGTTTGGAAGTACCTGCCTGTGCATCCTCAAAACTTGCTACAGAACCGTCCTGAGCCTCACGTCGCAGGGAAGGCTGCTGACCGAGCAGAATACGAGCCTCTGCCACCAGCTCGTGGTACTGGTTTTCAAACTCTTCACGTTCCTGTAGCTCGTCCTCTGGATTATCCGACGCCATATCAATTTCATTCTGCAATTGATCGTAATCCGCATATAAGGTATTGACCTTATTAAATCTGACTTGCAATATTATAAGCAGCGAAAGATGAAAATTTAATGAGGCTTATTAAAAGGCTATATATTATGCAATGAAGCGCTAAAGGCTTAGAAATAACTTGATTATGCACTCACTTAGCAAAGGCAATTTTGAATATGGGTTTGAAATGTTGATAAATAATAGGAAAATAGAAAAAGGAATAATTGGAACGAATTCACAAATGTTTTACCCATCCACTTATGAGCGTTGGTGTAAGAAGGATGTCCGTTTTGATCTTGAAGTTCAAAAGTCCGAGCGGTTGACCTTCAAATGACTTTGACATCCGGGCTTGTGTAGATGCTATGCAATATCTTCACTTGCGATGATGATGACTATTGCGCTGCTGAAGTCTACCACTGAAGAGCGCCGAATCTTCAAATATCTTCTTTAATTTGATGATGATGGTACACCCGGCTCGAAGGACCAATGTTAGGGTCCTGGTGGACGTAAATAAGTGAACTGTATTTTTCTTGCTGTTTTAATCGCCGTTTTACCATGAATTACAATTTTTAAAAGAATAAATAATATTTGTATTAAAATATGGTCGACCGTCCGCTATCGAAAGTTTGTGAGCGAGTTCACTCGTTCGTTCGCCGCTCCTTGTATTGTGGTGGGGCCGGGCTCGCGCGCCGGCGGCGTCAGCGCATCTCAGTGCTGCGTGTAACGAGTCGCAATAATGACGCTTATTATTTTAAACTCAATATATACAATCTATATAACAATCGGGCAATACTAGATGTAGGACGGGCCAAGATACTGTTACATTCTTCAACATTCTTTATAATATTGCCTCGTGGAGTGTGTTTCGTATACACTCCACGAGGAGATGGTAAGTGTCCTCTACGACTTTGCAGTCTGAACAGAGCGGAGTCGTCCTTTCCCATCAAAAAGGCGACGAAGGTTCGCCACGTTCCACATGGAGTGTGACCGGAACGCAGCCTAAAAGCGGTGACTATTTCAGATCTACCCAGCTTACAATTATCTATCCAAGATTTTCTTAACGGGTGCGTAACAATGGTTTTATACCAGATGCCTTTCTCCTTACAACGTTCATCAAAATATTCACTCCACCAGCTATAACATCTATTTTTGACTACGTTAATACAGTCCGTATAGTATGGGAGGATGTCCACTGGAACTCCTTCAGTACATGCTTGTTTAGCCTGTAAATCAACCTCATTATTTCCTAGAATATTAGAATGGGAAGGTATCCACTGTAAAATCACAGACTTATTTTCGGCTCTTAATTCTAAAATAAGCTTTAGGACAGATTAGGCTATCGTTGTGCCTCGGATAGCCGAGGTACAGCGAGCCAAGTGTAAGGAGCTGCGAGAATCAGTAAATAATACCTCTTACCTTCTTACGTACAGTTGTTTATATTTTCTGTTTTTTTTTTTCGTTTATTTGAATATTTTCTCCATTGCTCTCTTTTTAGGGTTCCGTACCTAAAAGGTAAAAAACAGACGCGAAGATGAAGCGTCTGCCTGTTACCGTCAGTAATTTTGAGCAAAAAATACGAAAAAAAAACACGTTTATTGTATGGGACCCCCCTTAATATTTTATTCTTTTTTATTTTTAGTATTTATTGTTATAGAGGCAACAGCAATACATAATTTGTGAAAATTTCAGCTTTCTAGCTATCACGGTTTATGAGATACAGCCTGGTGACAGACAGACAGCGCAGGCTTAGTAATAGGGTCCCTATTACTAAACCTCCGCTGTCTGTCCAATTACTAAGCCTCCGCTGTCTGTCTGTCTGTCTGACTGTCTGTCTGTCTGTCTGTCCGTCTGTCTGTCTGTCCCAAAGATTGTTGATCTTTTTGGGTTGCGAAGGTTGAAACATAATACACAGGAATCACATATGTAGTTATACAAATAAACCCAACCAAGTGCGAGTCGGACACGCGCACTCAGGGTTCCGCAAGTAATAATATTTTATTATATATGATGTAACGGCTGTATCTTCTGATTGCATAGGCTCAGAAGTTTGGTTTTCACAGCTCCAAGGGACGGTAGACTTAAGTATTTGGTATACATTGCAGTGTGATGCCTCCATGGTGGTTCTTGAGTAAAAGGGACAGACAGATAGCACAGTAATCCTATAAGGTTTCCGTTTTTTCCTTTCAACGTATGGAACTCTAATAAAGAGGTTAAAATTGAATACTATGTTGTTTGTTTATACTTTATCCAATTTTGTGGTTTGAAGGCAACTCTTATTAATATTTTCAGAGCATATTCCACCAATTTGATAAATTGACGGCCATGCCGCGACCATTGCCTATCAATAACAGACTCTAGATTTCCTCGCGTAATATATTTAGCACGTGATGAGGTTATATGTTTAATTCCAACAATCTGGTTATAGATATGGAGATCACAAATACAAAGATATATTGCACGTTGACAAAAACAAATCGACAATAACATACCTACATATA
The DNA here is from genome assembly GCA_944739405.2 of Euclidia mi. Classification (NCBI taxonomy): domain Eukaryota; kingdom Metazoa; phylum Arthropoda; class Insecta; order Lepidoptera; family Erebidae; genus Euclidia; species Euclidia mi. The sequence continues at coordinate 58,129,788 of OX123190.2, forward strand.
TTTGTAGTAAAGAAACCTTCAGATGCTGTATAATCTATGTTCAGATGCCATAATGTCACCGTAGTAGCAATAACAAATTAGATAATATTTGAAGCAAGTAGGTAAGAAAGATTTTCATGGATAATCGACTTCGATTTAGCATAGTACATTTTATAGATGAGCGGTTTCGATCAAGAAGTGCCTACCATCACTTAACCATACTTAACACACAATGTCTGCATATATGGGTGCACGGTAGTGCCCCCGCCAAATCGAGTTTTTTGACAAGTACCTATTGTTTTTTTATGGGATCAAGCTTTACTGTTGAGATTTTGTAGCTAATTATTCTTTCTGATTTCTCTTTTATTTTACGTCACTCGTTACGCTTGTTATATTCTTCTCTCTCCTCTTATTTTACTAGGCTCTATCACAGCCAGCATATAATATTCCTAAGTTCATTAAGATCAAGGCACTTAGCGTGAAATGTATACTCTTCTTGCATGACTATGGCACATAAATAAAACATTTCTACCTACTAGTTACACAAATAAATGACCAGACGAGGATTCAGAGTGTAAATGCGAATTCCACCATCTGGCCGATTACAGTAAATCGTTACCTAATATAAACAAATGTCGCAACAACATATTGAAACTAAATATCAACAGTTTGAAGCTAAAAAGATTACGCATCTATTGCGACAGTTTTATCATTATTTGTAAAGGTTGCGTTTAAAATATTACCGAATACCTACACAAACGCCCACTTACGCTCTTAAAGGCCTGATTAAACAATATTTGTTACTTAAGTGTCAAATATGGAATGTGGTTTTATTAAAGACGACTGCACAGATGCTACTCAAATACCAATGCGTTGGATGCAACAGGGTCAGAAGAAGGAAAAATTAAAAGATCAGAGGTACTTTAGACTGAATCGAATTTGGATGTTTCTCACTTTTAAGGTTTTATCTGACACATATTGTAATGCAAAGAATGCAAGCAAACCTTATAATCTTTTAAATGTTAACCATCTGAATCACAGAACCAAAATCGTTTACAAAGTAGTAAATAAACCTGCTTTCCATCAAATCACAGGCAGGAAACTCAGGAAACAGATAATATAATTTCCTAAAGAAATAAACGGTGCAGATAAGTGGCAAGATAACTTGTCTTGGTCGTAAGCAAAGCTATTTCGCGTCAACTCCCCGATGCTAGCAAATAACTTAATACAGGTAAATACATTCTAGTTTGTAAATATTTCACGTGTTACATTACTTGGTATCACTGCATGCATTGCATTAGGTGGCCCTACTACGGTTTTTGTAATCGAGTTTGATTTGAAAAACTTGTATTATATAAGTTTACCCATGTTATTTATGGAACCTTGAAGACTTCCTATTTCTCTAGATTTTATGTTTTTCTTTCATTTTGTCCGTCATAGATTAACTGTAGGTACAAACAATGCAATTTAAAGTGAATTATAAAATGTTTACGTAAATATTGCTGGTGACTCGGTTTGAATACAATTTTGACAAGCTGGATCAATGTTTCACTTTGTAAAAGAATTCTCGCGCCATAAAAACACTCTGTATACTTGAGATTTTGCAAAGATACTCCGAACATAAAGACAAACACTAGGATCAAATACTTATGAATCGTACAGAGGTTACGTTTTGGTACCGAACCTACAAAACTCATTGGTCATCATATCATTGTATCTTGACCTAATAATCAAGTCGTTATATGGATGCAGCTAATATTGGTTACGGGTAAAGCAACATAGCTTTATCACTGAACATAGAGAAATGCTGTTACTTTAAATGAGCAAATAGATTATATGAATTCTGCCTTATTCGAAATGCATCAATAGTTCCAACGTGAATATTATCATCGTACCTACATAGTTTAGTATGCTCGTACAAAATTAATATGTAGGTATGTATATGATATTGTCCTATTCAGTTTGAAAATCAATACCTATTATAATACCCATCGAATTGTAAAAAAAATTAAAAGTAGAAAATATTTTTTGAAAGTACTAGGTAGGTATATTTTTTTATCAGTTTCGTACACTTGCGTGTCTTAAGTCTTGTATTTTGAATTAACATGCGTTAATACATATCTACTGTATAGAGTTTAACTAAATTTCTAACTTAGCTGGTAATTCTAAGAATTCTATAACCACTTCTTCATATTGAATATAAATAGTACTATATGGTTTATAATAATCTTATGTTCATCCCCGTAAGACGTCCAGAATAGTCCTGACTACAGTTGCAAATAATCCTGTCAAAGCGTGACAAAATCCATTTGTAATAAATGACATAGTAGACTTATAGAAATTGTAAATATTAGTGTATCAAAAATATAAACCGAATTGCCACACAGTAATTAATTGCTTTCATATTGGGCTTATAATGTACAAACCTGATAAATGACGCTGTTGGTATCAATAATAATAATAATATTCATTTACGCGGGTGTAGCCTCAAGAAATCATATATTTTAGAATCTTTAGCAATATATAGCATATAACAGTCTGTTAGTATCTCTGTTGCCAACCATGTCATTTCATATTCATCTCAAACTCGCTTCCTCGGTTGTATCCATGGTAAAGTGCATGTCAGAGATCTGTATCGCGAGTAGCGCGCGTACCCAGGTGTATCCAGTAATAAGGATGCAGATTCGTAAGACGACAACTGTGAAATTGCTTGATCGTGATGTATGCTGCGACGTTTGGTGCACAACGACTTTATATATCGAAAACTGTAGCGAGAGTTTCGGTTGTAGTACCATATCTACGAACGTAACTTGATGTACTTGTATTAAAATAGGTTAACTGAAAGCTCTATATATTTTTGGTATCTTAATACAGCAAAAAAAACATAACAAAAACATTCTCACTCCATGTGGTGACGTACTAAGCATACGATGTGTACTTCATTTTAATTCCGTCAGCTTTGTAAGACACGACTAAAGAAGCCATAGGAAAGAGAAGGAGAACTCGAAATAAAGCATAAAGTTTGATGTTGACAACAACCAACCGTGCTTGCCAGATGGGTTAGTACTAGTTATACCAAGCCCTCTTTCCAGTGTGGAAAGGCATATCCTCCTGTTGTGATGTACTCGTAAATTAGGAAGTAGGTATACTGCACCAAATGTTAAGGCGCCATGAAGTGTAAAAAAAAACAATTTTTCTCAAACTTCTAGCTGCAAAGCACAAGCTGATACTATACTCACTTAGTTTCCAAGCTTTTTAATTAGCTTCTGAATTTTGCAGTGCGACGTTAAAAATAGACTTTAATCACTCTTAATTATTCGATGGTCAAATATAAGAAAAAGTTCAAAGCCTTTCAATTAGTAGTTCCTCAGTTCAAACAAACAAATCAAACTCTTCACCTCTGTTATAATATGAGAAATGCAGCGTATTGTAGCGTGGTAGGTGTTATTCCGCCTCTTCGTTTTGAATACATATTTCGCAGTCTTTCAAGTTACAGAGAATGAACTTGTTGTGTTTCATAGCGCATAGTTCAAAACTTCATGCTTCTATTGAGAACATCCTGCCCGTATACACGACTAGCAGAATAAATTATTGTTACGTATATGCATTGTGTATCGTAACATGATGAATGTAAGCTGATTTTAAGTGTCTGTCTGTGATTTCAAAATAACTAAGTGTTTTCAAGTGCATAAAGATTTTTGAATTTTACTTTTCTCTGTCTTTCTGTTTGTCCAGGATAATCTTTGGAATTTCTGAGCCGATTTTAATAGGACTTTGACTAACTGATAGAGAACTTGTAGGGCCACATAATTTGAATCGGTAGATGAAGTTGCTGTCGAGATACCGTGGCTAAGATGATGGATTAATTGACAAGTGACCGCATGGTCCAAACCATGTAGCTGTCCTATGGTAAACAAAATAAATCTTTTTCAAAATATACTCTTTAAAGAAAGTGTATACAGCTTTCAAAGCATCTAGGATCAAAGGACCTATGTTGTGTTGCATATTAGCGGCCCTAGTCTTGGACGAAACCCAATATTCTATAATATAATAACATTTTAAGCTTCAAGCCGTAAGATGAGCCTTTTATATAATCCTTATAAGGTTTTAAATAAAAATATATTTAGAGTAATCCTTTAGCCTCTGAACTGAGGGTAAACTGGGAATTTATTGGAGGGAATGAAAATAAAATTTCGTTTACATACGTTCAACGTCTGCGGCGCGAAAGGAATTTAATTTCCTGTAATAAATATTTTTTCGTATTGTTCAAGAGAGATTTTGATGTTTAAAATAACGTAATTGTTTATATTTTCTTGCTGTACAGTAGGTAGGTACTAATACATCATACAGTTTAAAATAATGTTAATACATAATATTTATCTATATATTTTTTAGAACAGGAAATGCGATGGAAATCAAAAAATATACTATACCAGTTTCTGAAATATCCATTACATTGCTAATTGCCATCTGAAATTATCAGTGACTTCAACAGTTACTAAGCAAAGGCTGTTTTTAAGCAAGTAGCACGTCTCATCCTATACGAAATAATGCTGTCACTTATAGATGAGATCCCTGAATAGCAACTGGTGCCTTTTATCTCAGTACAAAGTCATGCCTTGGGGTTGGTCTAAGATCTTTTGTTGACAAACGCCGCCGAACCTTTATAAATCTTAGGTGAGGTTTTGCTCCTTTAACTATGTTCTTCAGCTTGTACTTTTTTCTTACTGTGGCTATTTTTGCAGAGCTTTGTATTCTATTTTTTTAAACACTCTCCGCTTAAGGAGTAATTTCTTAATCATAAAAACATTACAACCCATTAAAAGTTCTCAAAATATGGATAGTAATTTGCAAAATAAATAGAAGATACATATTATAGTTAGCAACAAACTATCTGGTAGGTATGTACGTATATTGATATCGTTAAGTATTTACTTACTACTTTCCAACCAACGATTTGTTGAACACACTGATCGATACAGGAGTTCACATATTATATATACATATACTTACCTGGCTACATGTAGAGGTCGCCGTCACCCCTCAAAAGGAACCTCAAGGCGCTTCAAACGACGTCACACACATTAATTGGTTGTTCCAGCTTCTAAAACCGAATAAGGGCACAATGTTGAAAATAAGGACTCGGCGGAATCCATAGTTGTTTAAGCGGTCGCCATGCTGTAACCAATTCTAATACTACAATAGTTTCAGACATCCTGATATTGCCAATGCACCAGATGTTGTCATGGGTTCAATCACATTTCAAGTGTTTCTTGTGTAAGTCCTAATAGTCTAAGATTCGTGTCCATCTCTTTACTGGATATAAAGTATTTCATACCAAATTTAAAATTTAAAAAGAGAATCGCGAGCCGGTTGGCTGAAAAAAGTCTGGGCGTCTAAAGTGAAGAGATGGGTGAAGCTCACTCTTCTACGATCTCCTGCTATAAAACCTGAGTGTTTTGTTTTATGCTGATTATAAATTATGATTGCAATTAGGGCGAGAAAATATACAAGGATAATTATAATATGTAGTGACAGATTGTCATTATTTACGTTTAGACTTATAAATTTAAATGCTTATTGCTTTATAGTCGTTATTGGTTCAGATAGTAAGCACTGTACTTTCTACTCACACGTACCAAATATGTTATTTACATAGGTATAGTGACCAACGACGCCTTTATAAATGACACAAATGGAGGGCAAGAGCGATCTATGATTAATAAAACGTCGGTGCGTAACACTAACTTTTGTATACGTTTTACTTTAGTAATATACTAATTGATACCCGCGGATTCGCACGCGGTTAAAAGTAACATTTAATAATTTTCTCTGCCAAATCTGATCTTTATACGGCCAGCGATTTTCCAGATTTCATGACGACTGACTCATACATACATACATATACTCACGCCTTTTTCCCGTCGGGGTAGGCAGAGACAAAATACGACTGACTCTTTGCTTTTATATATTATTACACATAGATGCCGTGTGGTTGACGGCATAGAATACAAGTGTCACCCCCCCTATCTTCCCGTGGGTGTCGTAAGAGGCGACTAAGGGATAACACGATGCAAATACCATCTTTGCGTAGAGACGGAAAACTCGACATCAAACCCTATACGACTGCCTCGTGGGTCTCGCGGCATAAATGTGCGCGTGGGATCGGGAGGTCCCGGGTTCGATTCCTGGGTCGGGCAGTGTTATTGGGTTTTTCTGTCACGAAATTCTCAGTAGCAGCACGGAGTCTGGAAATGTGCCCGGTACGGCAATAGGTTCGCCCCTTATTACGTGGGACTAAAGTATATCTGGCGAAAAGTGGGTGTAGAAATACACCTCTGCCTACCTCTTCAGGGTTATAGGCATGAGACTATGTATGTATGTATGTACGTACACATAGATAGGTATCATGACCATAGCACCACCTACCTGGTCAAATTTTAGCCTATAAAGAAAGTCCCATATAAATCGGTTCAGCCATTCCAGATATTACCCCGGACAAACAGAAAGACAGACAGACAGACAAAAATCTTAAAAAAGGTAATTTGGCACTTAAAATCGTGTAACTAACTATATGCACTCGAAAAAAATAGTTATTTTGAAATCACAGACAAACACTTAAATTTTATTTATATGTATAGATAAATAAGCTACCTAAAATAGGTTTCCAGTTTAGTTACTCTTTTTAAACTGCCTTAATATGATAGAAAAGATTCAAGCGAATCTAAGGTATGTATTAGTCACACGTAATAATCTCATAGATGTTCAAAACTACATGACCTTCTATGTATTAAATAACATCCTTTATAGCGTTTGTCTGTCAAGGCGTCTCTTAAAATAGCTAGTAATAAGATCCAAAACAATGAATTCGATTATTTCAAACATCTGCTAGATTGGACCTATGTTTTTATTGTTCTACCTTCACATTTTGTTTATATAGTTTATCGCATTTTTATATAATCAAGGTTCCTTTAATCACTGAAGCTTAGAAATAGTATATATTTAAGTTTGTATTTAATGCAGCAACAAATATTTAACATAATTAGTTAAACCTTTCTTTACCTGGTTATTTAACTTTACTACCATATATACGTACCATTTATTAATAAATATGATTTCTAGATATAAAAATCATTCAATTTCTTGAATAGAAGGAAATTGGCATTTTCCAATCACTTGTTCTATAGAATATACTTGTACTGATTTATTTTTTAAAAAGCTCAAATACTTATGATCTACAAAATGGACTCTTTATGAACGATATTTGTGGGCCCTAAAAGGCGAGCAACAAGGAAAGCAACGCTAATAGACAAGGATCGACGGTTTAGTTTAATAAAACTGATATAATATGTTCAGGAACTTTCGAGACCTACCAATATATGTCAATTCCATCCGCCAATAATACCATTATCAAATATTTGAATAAAACTTTGAGATACATTTACACATATCTACATACAAAACCTTCATACAACACTACACAAATAGCGGAACTTTCGACAGTCCCTATCCTCATCAAACAAACATTAGACAACTGATGAAAAGAGTTCGTTTCATTTCGCTCGATCGAACCCAACATCACTGGATATTGGCTTTGTTTGACACTTCTGTTCCAAACGTCAACCGTAACAGATAAAAATAACGCGACCGGCAAAACCATAATTTATCATTGTTCTCGCTTAGTGTGCTTTCTTTGTTATGTAATACTCTATACATTTACTGCAATGATGGTTAAGTGTTTAGTGGTCACCTCACCGCTGAATTTGATCTCTAACATAAAATCTTTTTGTATGATTCACAAATCGTTATTTTGAGTCTGGGTGCTCTTTGCGTCCGTTTAGTTGAATGTTTAGCAACGGAGATCTTAGTGCAGTAGATGTCATTTTTTTTAAATAGATACTAAATAATTATTTACATATATAAACGGTCTGAACTCTCCAAACCATTGAAAATAAATACCTTTTATTTGCCTGTCTTTGTGCTGGCTGACTGCCGCTGCCAATAAATAACATTTCATTTTTATTTTCAATCAATCAGGCTATATAAGATTTGCGATTTAGAAGTCCTGTAAGTTTTAAAGTATTCAAATTATCTTCAATGAATTAACTAGAAACATTGCGTATGACTGTTGATTCAATACACACACATGCTATACTAACTGTTACTTTACATCTATACGATAATTTTACAAGCTAGCTAACGAAACACTTTCACTATCTATAGAAGATAAGGTTTTAATGTTGCCCATTAATGCCTGTTAAAAGTTTACTCATACTAACCTATTCTTGTTCGACAGGGGTCACCAAAAATGTTGAAGCGCATATTAAAAAAAAGTTATATTTTCTTTTTATTTGGTGACTTAAAATTTATTTAAAACATGGCTTACCACACCTGGCTTGAGTCTAGCAGTGTGTGGACTAAGAGTAAACCAATGATCTACAAAGCATAAGTGGAAAATCACAAACAGAAGTGAAGAAATCAAACCTTTTCAAGATAAAAGATAATCCACACAACAATATTTCAAACACAGAACAATATGATGTGAACAAACCATTCGGCATCGATCAGTGCATATTTCATCGCCCACACACGATGTACATATTCCCATTTCATACGTATTTGGCGCAAACGCCAAATTCGATAAGTCGAACGCTTTGAGTGCCACTCGAAATGCAGTTAATGGAATTACGCGACGCGCTCTGCGGTTTTGCGACGGGTAAATGAGTTTTCATGTATTGCCAACAATTTTATATGGGACGCATACATTACTGGTTTATTGGTTGCCTACTGCCTTCGCGTTATGACGATTGCGGTAATGTATGCTAATAAAATGTATCAGCATCTTGGCATAGCATTCACATATATAACCTTATTTGCCAAATGTAAATAGACAGACCTAAGAAAGACAGACTGTAGAGGTCCTATCTTTTACTAATATATAAAGCTGAAGAGTTTGTTTGTTTGTTTATTTGTTTGTTTGTTTGTTTGTTTGGTTGAACGCGCTAATCTCAGGAGCTACTGGTCCGATTTGAAAAATTCTTTCAGTGTTAGATAGTCCATTTATCGAGGAAGGCTATAGGCTATATAATATCACGCTATGAGCGACGGGAGCGGAGCAGCAGCCTTAAATAACGTGGGTGTAACCGCGGGCATCGTCTATTGCATATAAAAGTAGTGTATGAGTATCGCCTTCGGCCATATGTCAAAATGACATATAACAGATTTACTTATTTTTAAATAGTGCATTCTGCAAGAGGATTTCACCCGGGAATATCTTTCACTTTTTGTGTAAGTAACCGAAATAAATTTTCAATTTGCTTGCAAATCTGCAATTCATTTTATGAATGTAAAATATAAACCCAGCATAAAATGGATTTAAAAACAACTTTAAGTAGATACGTAGACATCACTTACTAGTATACTGACACATATTTTTTATTGTTTTCACTAGCCTTCTAGCTGCATTACTCAGATCTCAACTTAACCTCGTAGTCATCGTTTCTCACGACAGCTCTCAGAAGCAAACTAGAAGAAATTCACAAAACGATTAGCATTGGACATTTTTAGGTACCTACGTAGTTACGGGCATGCTAATTTCAGCTCAAATTTGCAGGTTAGATCAGCGAAGTTACTACCCTCTCACAGAATGTTGACGTAAAGCAAGAGTAGGTAATTATATTGTTGCGTTACGTTCAGTGAGTGAGAGTGCCGGGGGTTCCATCTTTATTTTATTCTCCCTCATACTGCTCCTCATTCTACCACTTTTCTCATCCCAGAACCCGGCACCTTGTTTGCTTCTTACGACATAAAAATACTCGTTGATAAAGTTAAATAGAATAACAAGGGAATAATAAGTCCAACAAACATTTTTTTAAGTCACTTAAGAGTTTTTAAAAACCTTTTATTCCAAGTAATACACATTTACAAACTACATTATTGGAAAAAGACTAGGTTAAGGCGCTGTCCTAAGCGACTGTTTTGGTAAATGAGGGGGTGAAGCAGGGGAGGTGAAGGGAGCTTAGCTCCGTCTACTGCGGGGCGCCCCCCTTCATTCTCGTCGCGTGCGGCCGTATTCTGGCGACATCCGTATTCCAATATTTCAAAATCGCAAGCAAAACGTTTTAGCATATTGAATTGAGATACTGATATTAAAATTTATATTACATACATCAATCTGTTTGTACAATATAGGCATAGCGCAATTTTTGTTCTCAGTGCAGCCATGAGCAAAACTGATTTACATTAGACGTTATAGGTATTAAATGTTGACGAAAGTAGGTAAATACCTACGTGCCGTAAGATGATAAAAATAATTAAGTCAGTGCCATGTATGGAGAGGCCATTATTATGTTTTTTTTGTTTTTGCATAAAAATAGTGAAGCAGTTCATAGAATACCTACATCTAATTCCATTCCTGCCAGTTTTCAAATCTGTTTTGCAATAAATTGGCTGTGACATACGGGCGGACAGACAGACAGACATTGCGAATCTATAAGGGTTCCGTTTTTACAATTTTTGGGCTACGGTACCCTAAAAAACACAATACTGCAAAAAAAAGCCGTATTTCAACTAAAGCGAGTTACGAGATAATTGAAGTTTAGTAAAAGTTGATTTCTTTTATTTATTTATGGATGTTTATTGTTATTATAATACCTATATAATTATTCTGGTAAAGGTTTCGAAATACGTCGCCGTTTTTAGGGGTTGTGAGTGATTGGAGAGGGAGCAGGGGAGGTCTTGAAACCCCCTTCACCATTTTCACTTGCCGGAAATACTTGGTTTCCTCTGAAAAAAAAAATCTCCAAACATCGGTATGTATGGCACTGCCAACTTCCACATTCATCACACTAGTTTAATAAACTGAGGTTGTCGGAGCCCTCCGAAGGGCTCCTATTTTCGGATTAAGGGTCAAAAGAGAACCTAACATAACCTATTTATTTACTTACTAGAGGACGCCAGCAGTAGTAGAATGACTGAAGTCAAATGTGTGTAAGACGTTGCAGAACTGTTATCTTTAACTTCACTGTAATTACAATAATGATAATTAGTTACGTACGTTATTATTAAAAAAATACTATATCTTGTGTTATAGCAAACAGAGAAGTTACTTTCTTACATATAAATTCTTGATTTTAGAAATTAAAAAGATATTAGATGTACTGAGACATACCTAATAGTTTATGAATAATCAAAGTTTTACCCGATGTACCTAAAAAGGTTTATGTTCAAAACACAATAATACAACATTCGTTACCGCTTGTGTGCGGATTGCGGAGCGCCATATTAGCGCTGTCATCATTATTGTTCGCCGTGGCGGCATCTTAGCGCTCCAGGCGCTCTGACAAGCTAATGAATTTGAAATATAGGTACATAAAATGATTCGATTTTATGTTATTACTCTTTCAAATATTGAAAACTGTGGCAACTATGTATTGTGAGAATAATTTATATAATTATATTATGCATAATCGATAATATATAAGTAACATAGTTAGTCATAAAAGACTTTTATGAAAGTAATTTGTGTAAAAATGTTACATATGTCATAATCACTTGGCCATGGATGAATTTATATTTTATTACGACGCTTTCTTGTACAAATCCTTCGTAGAACTTCATTTCTCTAACTGTCCATATTTTATTCTTCTAATTATATATTTATAAGCACAGAAACAATAACACATTAAACGCAACAAGAGTATAAACTTAGGTCCTAATTATATGTGCCCATAGTTACATGAAAAGCCTATTTGATTCAAAGTATTCAGTGCATAGGGTTCCCACCAAGAACTTAGGGTCCCAAGCCAACCTCACCTGCAAGTGGTGCACCTGCCGATCAACGGACGAAGCTCTGGCAAACAAAATATCCCGATAAGCGGCAATAGGCTCGCCACCTATTACGTGGGATCAAAACACTGGCGAAAAGTGGGCGTTTAATATGCCTCTGCCTACCCCTTCGGGGAAACAGGCGTGAGTCTATGTATGTATGTATGTATTCAGTCTATAACATAAAACATGAAATTACGAACTCAAATCGGCGTATTATAATAACAAACAGGTTTACGTAAAATTTCGTGCAGCGAAGACGCAAGCGACATGACCTATCTCTCACAGGGCTCATAGCCGAATGATGAGGTCTGGGCGGGGCGTAAACTAGCAACTGACACTCAGTACACCGCTTATGCTAATAAGGTTTAAATTGCTGAAGCGTTTGATATTGATGGGATCTACCGAGCGTCAAAATCATAGACGTTCGGCAGATTTTATTTAATTTTACAAAATATACACGTATAATATGAAAATAAATAAGGTAATTCTTTAGTTCATTAGATTTCCTACAATATTATCAAAAAAAATTATGACAGCTTACGATCAAAATATTGCAAACAGTGAGACGAAAGATTATTTTCTGCCTCGATTTTGTGATTTTTTTACCGTGATTCTATTTTACATACATGAAAAATTCTTTCAAAAGTCTTTTGTTCAGACTTTTGGATTTAAGCTCTATTTTTTGCTAGTTTGTAATATGTACCGTTATGGCTAGATGCGCGACGAAAAATTAGGTGTTTCACGGCTTCTGAGGTATAACAGCGCCTTAAATATTAATCAACTTCAATCCAGAAGAAAGCTTTTGAGCATTGGCTGGCTCTAGTTGCTTACCTACAATAAAAAACAAAAACCATTAGAGACTTTAGCACTTAAATTCTTCGATAATTCTCTTGCTCTAGTCCCAATTTATGTGGAGTCGGCGTGGTACATATGTCATCCGCTTACAAACTTCTCTGTCACCTATCGAAAATATTTTTTCCTACTTTATTTCTAATATGTCTTATGCTCTAGTGATACATTCTGATTCGTAGGCGACTTTTCAAAAAGTCAAACTACAACATACCCTCATACTCAGAAAAATAATTTCTATATCACACAAAGTGTTATCTCGTGTAGAAATCCAGCTCACAACGCTAGGCACAGTGTCAAACGGCAAGGTAGCCGCTGAAACCTACGCCATCCGCACAGTCGGTATCATTTATGCTGAGCGAGATCAGGCAATAAAAGAATATATTTATTCGTTCATCTCAGGTGATAGAGCATCTGAAGTCTCCGTTATACCTAATGGAACGAACGAAAGTCATTTACAACAATCTATCATGTACAACATTTTATACCTACAAAAGCTGGTTAGGTGAAGGTGAAGTAAGCACGTGGGCATACATTAATTAGGTAGCGCTAGGCATTCTATGTCATGTTTTGTACTGAAGAGAAATGCAGTATTTAAGATACAACTTTTATAAAGGCAACGATGGCCTAAAGGAGATACTTACAGACTGCTATTCAGAGTGTATCTTGTTCAAATACACGGCGCGCACCACCGAATTTTCAAAGTTATGTGCTTAGTAAATCATCATCATTATCATCATCCTAGCGTTGTACGGGTTGTGACCCAAGGCCTTCGACCGTGGAGCCCGGTGTCTGCTTTCCTGCTACGACAGTTTAGTTCTAAGTCCATATGGTTTACAGAGGTCAGACAGCACTCGCTATGTGGAAAAGCTTATATTCTGTAGATTCTGGTTAGATCAGTAAGTATATCGACCTCAGTATCTAACTAAGACGACAAACTTTGAATGCAACTGGGATAACGCTGTTACGATAGTGACGGTGTTTTTATTATATATATATATATATATATATATATATATTTATTTATTTATCATCATCATCGTCCTCCTAGCGTTATCCCAGTTTCAATCTGGGGTCCGCTTACTAGTCTAACCGGATTTGGCTGAATATTAGCTTTTCCACGGAGCGACTGCCTGTCTGACCTCCGCAACCCGAAGGGATAGCGATATTCCATGGTTTAGACTAGTGTCAGTTTATGTTAGCAGGTACTGACGCCCTGTAACGATTGTCAAAAATCTTCATGACAACCGGGACCGACGGCTTAACGTGCTCTCCGAGGCACGGGACAAGCGATAATTAACAATTCAATACGCACATAACTCCGAAAAGTCATTGGTGCGCGCCGTGGATTCGAATCTTAATATCATAATCTCATAGTGAAAGTGTTTCGTATATATATATATATATAAACGACTGTTTGCGGACTTGGTTGATCACGCGGTATTGCCGTTCCTTACTTGATCCAACTTTGCACTTGAATAACATTTGCTCTATGGAATATATTTTTGATTTTATCACAATATTGCCATTCATGGCAAGACGATGCCAAACATATTCAATAAAATTTAGATGTATTCGTGATGAATTTGGCTGAAGTTCCGAACAAAACTGGATCCGTATCGGCCATATATCTCAGACCGACGTCAACTTTTTGGCTCCGAATTATATGCCATGCGTGCGTCCTTATTTGAATCCAGACCTGACAATTATAAATATGTGGTTCCAGGGACAAGTTATTTCAGTACTTGCTCCGTGTAATAATAATAATAATATAATTATTATATAACCATTTTATACATTCTTACCAGCACTATAATGATCCTATTTCTACTTGATAATTTAAGTACTATTTAAGTCCGATATTTTCCATTTCTTGCATACTATTTGGCTCCATTTATACTGTTTAATAATTATGCCAAATCATCACCATCCTCCGAGCGTTATGCCAGTTGCATCCAGGCCTTCGCCTTGGAGCCCGGGCTCCGTTTTCTAGTCTAACCAGAATTGACAGAATATTAGCTTTTCCACAGAGCGACTGCCGTCTGACCTCCGCAACCCGAAGGGATAGCCATATTCTATGGTTTAGACCAGAGTCAGGATGTTCGCGGGTACTAATTCCTCGTAACGACTGTCAAGGATCTTTTTGATGACAACTGGGACCGACGGCTTAACGTGCTCTCTGAAGCACGGAGGATGTGACTTTTTGTGGCCGGTCACCCATCTATAAACCAGACGGTGACGAACCCGCTTAACCTTGCGAATCGATAGATATGAGCGGTCGCCACTTTGCCACGGGCCACTCACTTTATACGCCACATGTGCGTACTTATTTGAATCCAAAACTATGTATTTTATTAGACCTGCTGGTTAATTTTATGTGGCTCCAGGATTATGACAGTTGAGTATTTTTGTTTGAATATTTTAGTTTACTATTTAACGCATAATTGTATACCATAATCTGTATATTTATTTGGCTCCTTTAAGACATACATATACCTGTCAATCAATACTTAATGGTTTCACATTACAATTATTTAAATTTTAGTTTACCATTCATAAGATTATCCATTGAATTTCATTACGTCCATACATTGTCAAATCCGAAAGCATACTATTTTGATCCGCTTTAAATATTATAAACTGATACTTATAATCTTATGCACACAAGCTTATGGATATTATGTGGCTACATTACTATACACGCCGCGCCATATCTGCGTGCTTATATGAATTTGGGTCGTTTGGCTGGTATGATGAAATATCATTAATTCATCATCATATCAGCCAAACGACGTCCACTGCTAGACATAGGCCTTCCCTAAGGTTCTCCACACATACCGGTCTTGAGCCGCCCGCATCCAACCGCTTCCCGCGTTCTTAACGAGATCGTCGATCCTCTGCGGCGTCATCCGGTTTGTGGCCACCACGTCAGAACCTTTCTGCCTCCACGGCCTCAACTTCGAGATATGTGCCCTGACCACTGCCACTTCAGCTTGACTATCCGGAGAGCTATGTCTTTGTTTCTCCTGCGGACCTCCTCATTTCTGATTCGATCTCGTACAGGAAACCTCCAAGAAAAGCTCTCTCCATCGCCCTCTGAGTGACCTTGCGCCTTCGGATAAGGCCCATAGATATTTAATATCATTAGATGAAATCCTTATCTATTTTCCATACATAAGTTGATCCAGAGGATTTATATTTATTATAACCATGCATTGTTAGATCCACGAGTGAAATTATAGCAGCCATGGAGTTATTTGCTAGCATTATGTTGTTGATTTACGTATTATTTAACTCTGATTACATGCTGCATCGTTCGTACTAATCCAGTAAACTTATATAAAAACAAATTAATGTGATGTGGCTCCACATTATACTTTACATGCCATATCTTTATACTTATTTAAATCCAGTCATATTACTACCAGCTAACCAACCGATCAATACTATGAAGCTCCAGGATTAAGTTCATTAATTGTATGATTATCAGTAGTATGGTAAACTATTTTCTATTTAAAACTATTATTACAATCGAACTCTAAATTATATGTCACATTCTGTTTACCTAATTGGCTCTAGTAATAGGTGATACAATAAATTTGCTCATGAGGACTACGCAGCTCTAGAACGATATGAATGAAGTATTCATTTTTATACTACAAGGGTGGCAAAAGCGCCCGCCTGATAGTAAGCAGCTAATCATAGCCATGAAATACTAATAATACCAACTAGACATTATAAGCGCGTTGTTTTATCTACTACTATCCTACTACCAAAACCACCTTGTGGAGTGGCTTAAGTCCTGTAGTGGACTGCAAAAGGCATCATCAATTTATTGTGGCCACCTGCCTATACTATCAGATCAAAATTTAGACACCAAAGAAGTTTATATACAATAGCGGGCATTGTAATAATAATAAAGCACCTACTACCAATCATCATTCTCAGAACGTTATTCCGGTAATATGGTAGTTTTGGTTGACTACTATTACCGTTTTCTACCAAAAAAACAATTTCTTTCAAAATTACCAAACCTACCATTTCTACAATTTGTGTAATTTCTAAAATTTCTACCATATCTACAATTATCTCAAACCAACCATTTGTGCGATAACAACTATTGCTACCAAAACTACAATTTCTACCAAAACAACCATGTCCAACAAAACTACTATTCATACAAAAACAATCATATCTTCCAAAACTACCATTTATTTCAAAGTAACCATTTTCTACCACAGGTTCTGCCAATTTTTCTACCAAAGCTACAAGTTCTGCCAGTTAAAATTTTCTACCAAATACTTAATTCCTATCACTTTTAAATGATATTATTAGTACTTTATCTATATTATTATAGAACTTATAACGTGCAAATTTTATTAATGTTGACCTTTAATTTAAAATGTGTCATTCAGTGTGATGAACAGTAGAACTTATGTAATAGCACTATAGTATAGGTGCATATGGTTCCCACCAAGAAATTAGGGTCCCAAGCCAACCTCACCTGCAAGTGGTGCACCTGCCGATCAACGGACGAGGCTCTGGCAATCAAAAATATACCGAAAAGCGGCAATAGGCTCGCCACCTATTACGTGGGATCAAAACACTGGCGAAAAGTGGGCGTTTAATATGCCTCTGCCTACCCCTTCGTGGAAACAGGCGTGAGTCTATGTATGTATGTATGTATGTATGTACTATAGTATTTAAGATTATATTTAATGTAAAAAGAACATTTGTACGCTGGTGACGGCAAAATACTATGGATTTAAAATCAGTAAACAACTTTGTAAACAGTATTCCAAACAAAGAAACTATTATTTTCTATTCTGTAAATGTTTCACATTAATAAAAAATTGATGTCCGAAGGAACTCCATCGCGGGTATTGTGTTTCGAAAGAAATTTCAGAAACATTTTGATAATAGAAGCTTAGACTTGACAGAATATTAGCTTTTTCACAGAGCGACTGCCGTCTGACCTCTACAACCCGAAGGCGTAGGCATATTCTATGGTTTAGACCAGATAGTTGAGGCCACTGATTACCCTAACGACTGTCAAAGATGATAACCGACACCGATGGTTTTACATGCTTTACGAGGAACGAAGGGATGTGATCTTTTATGACCGGTCACCCTATGTCCAGCAGTGGACGTCGTTTGGCTGATATGATGATGATATTTCATATCAGCCAAACTACCCAAATTCATATAAGTACGCAGATATGCCGTGGCGTACATACGTAATGGAGCCACATAATATTCATATAAGCTATTGTGCATAAGATTATCAGTATCAGTTCATATTTAAAGCGTATTAATATAGTATGCTTTCGGATTTGACAATGCATGGACGTAATGAATATAAAATTACTGGATCATTCTATGTATGGAAAACTAAAATTTAAATAATTGTAATGTGAAGCCATTAAGTATTGATTGACGGGTATATATATGTCTTAAAGGAGCTAAATAAATATATGTATAGATTATGGTATACACTTTTATTTATTATTTATTTATTTATAGACTCACGCCTGTATACCCGAAGGGGTAGGCAGAGGTGTGATATAACACCTACATTTTGCCATGAATTTTTAGGTCCCACGTAATAGGGGGTGAACCTATTGCCGTACCGGGCACATTACCAGACTCCGAGCTGCTACTGAGAATTTCCTAACGGAAAAACCCAATAACACTTTGTCCGACCCGGGAATCGAACCCGAGACCTCCCAATCCCACGCGCACCTATTGCCGTACCGGGCACATTACCAGACTCCGAGCTGCTACTGAGAATTTCCTAACGGAAAAACCCAATAACACTTTGTGCGACCCGGGAATCGAACCCGAGACCTCCCAATCCCACGCGCACATTTATGCCGCGAGACCAACGAGGCAGGTATACAATTATGCGTTAAATAGTAAGCTAAAATATTCAAACAAAAATACTCAAGTAACATAATCCTGGAGCCACATAATATTGGCCAGCAGGTGTATATTATAAAGTTTTGGATTCAAATAAGTACGGAGATGTGGCGTATAAAGTGAGCGGCCCGTGGCAAAGTGGCGACCGCTCGAATTTATCGATTCGCAAGGTTAAGCGCGTTCGTCACCGTCTGGTCAGATGCACAGAGATGAGCAGCATCAGATCACCGTCAGATGGGTGACCAGCCACAAAAAGTCACACCGTCCGTGCCCAAAATAAATGGTAATACATGTTATAGTAAGAAAACAGTCAACAGACAGAAAAACTAATATTCAGTGAAATCTGGTTAGACTAGAAAGCGGAGCCCGGGCTCCAAGGCAAAGGCTTGGATGCAACCAGGATAACGCTCGGAGGATGATGATGATGACCCATCTATAAACCAGACGGTGACGAACGCGTTTTACCTCGCGAATTTTTGAAAGATTCGAGTGGTCGCCACTTTGTCACGGTCCCCTCTGGTATGTAATGTACTTACCGACTACAAATATTTAACCAAAAACTCCGAAGTAACAAAAAACTGCTGGAAAATGGACATAGAAACCAAGTTAATGTAAGAAATTCGCAAGTTATGAGAATTGATAAGAAATACAGAATAATAATACATAAAAGTGACCAAGAACCAATGACTGACCTCCGTGAGAAATACTCCGCTGCGATTGGCCCATTTGAATCGGATCAAGTAAATCTAAAATATCTAAAGTGTGGATTTGTATAAAAATGGCGTAATTATTATTAGCAACGACGTTGGCGTTAGTTGATCCGAAGGGAACCACATGAGAATTGGGCGCTCGCAATGGATCAAGAAATCATGGCCGGATCAACAAGTGAAAACGGATCAAACAAAAACTAATTATATGGCACGCTTGATCAACATTGTGATGAAGGGGATATATATATATATATAGGGGCAAGTCCATAAATCATAAATATGTGGGACATAATTTGGACTTACTTTGATTAAATTCTTAATTAGTAAATAAATAAAAGAACAATGGCAGAATTTGGTCTGGGTTTGTTGTGGCAACCTTAAACTTCATATGAACACAACAAATTGTTTTTTTCTACGATTTTAAATATTTTCACTTTTCCTCGTTAAAGCTGGAGTATTTTATGATGATAAAAAGCATTCCAATTAATTACGAATACTTTATTATTTGATTGTTGCCATAGACTATGGTGTGACAGGAATAGACTTGAGTGCTATATCCGTATCGATTATTAAATAAGTAATCGATACGATCGACTTCTATAGAGTTGGTTTGGTTTAAAATGCAGTTATTTAATATTTAATCAACATTATATCAATAAGCTAATATTTTTGAAGCAAAACAACGTTTAAATCAAATAAAAACGTCAGAGCATCGTTTTAATGTTGTATCGATTTCACATAAAATTGATTTAAAATGTGCAGCTTTGCTTTTGTCTTTGGCTGTGACAGTTAGATGCCGATGATGTCAATCTGATATAATATTATGTCATTTGATAATTCAAACGTACCTACCTACATTGTTTAACTTTCATACTATAACTTTCCTTTTACCTACATTGTTCATTCTTAACTAAAAATTCAAACACCGATATCTTCTTTTTCCACCTTTCCTGAGTGATAACTGAATCATTTATAGACTCTGTTGACTGTTACTTACGCCAAATTTTTTGATATATTTTTTATTACTGTACGCTTGAATTAATTTCAGACATTTTGATGTATGGAGATCTGCCATTGTCCTTTAAGTTTACACTTTTTAGTTTCATCAAAAAAATGCATTACATTTGTTCATTGATTTTTATAAATATTTAATATTTACTTATTCAATTTAATATTTTATAATTTTTGAAGGCATAGTAGGATAGCCTAGTGGAGATACCAACAGACTGCCATGCAGAGGGTATCGGGTTCGAATCCACGGCGCGCACCAATGACTTTTATGTGCGTATTGAATTGTTAATATCGCTTGTCCTGTGCCTCGGAGAGCACGTTAAGCCGTCGGTCCCGGTTGTCATGAAGATCTTTGACAGTCGTTACAGGGCGTCAGTACCTTCTAAATTAACTGACACTAGTCTAAACCATGGAATATCGCTATCCCTTCGGGTTGCGGAGGTCAGACAGGCAGTCGCTCCGTGGAAAAAGCTAATATTCAGTCAAATCCGGTTAGACTAGAAAGCGGACCCCAGATTGAAACTGGGATAACGCTAAGAGGATGATGATGAATACTTTATAATTTTTACCACATTTTTAATTAAATGTTTTACTACATTTATTTCTTTATTTTGTTGATATTAAATAACCAATAATAAATATTTAACATTAGTAATTTAATAATATTAGCAATAAATAATACATACGGATAGTTAACCTCAATTATATTGGAGCACTTTAAACAGTATAATTATAAGCACATTTTTTTAACTAATATTTACGAATAGGAAATAATATTAATCAAAATATTCAGTTTAAATCACTACTACTTGTACGAAACTAAACACGTGTTGTGAATGTAAAAACTAAAATCTTCTCCCGTGAGAATTTTGTGTGACACATGCACGCGCATCGTAAAATTTCACTCTCATAAATTTTTCATAACGCGCCTAAAGAAGTATAAGTTCAAAAACATATTGTCTTGTAGGTATTTTTAATCTTTCATCAACTTAGAGTTTGTACGGACTTCTCTCTATCTTTCCATTGCATTATATACACCTTGCATAATACGTGTATTGTATTGAGGCAGGAAATAGCAAGCGCATATATTTACGACACGCATTTTATCACCTATGTCTGTGCAAACGTGTAACCTTTACAAGAAATAGCTGAATTAATAGTCATGCTGTGCCATTGTAATTGATACACGTGCGTCATAATACGTTCTGATCATTTAATTTACAAGTAGAATGTTCTATTACATAATTAACCATACTTACGAGCATGCAGTATCATACCCAAGTATTTTAGTTATGTTAATTAATTTACAATTGATCATTCTGATAGTTAACATAAAAAGCTGCTAGGTCATTTATTATTACAGCAGAATTGCCACGTATTAAATAAAGTAGGTATATTATATTATAGCAGCAATAGCCTAGTGGAGAGACCGACAGACTGCTACGCAGAGGGTCCGGGTTCGAATCCACGGCACGCACCAATGACTTTTCGGAGTTATGTGCGTATTAAATTTTTAATTATCGCTGCTAAACGTTGAAGAAAAACATCGTGAGGAAACCTGCATGTCTGAGAGTTCTCCATAATGTTCTCGAAAGACATGTGAAATCTGCCAACCCGCACTAGGCCAGCATGGTGGACTATGGCCTTACCCTTCTCATAGTGAGAAGAGGCCCGTGCCCAGCAGTGGGACAGTTTATATACAGGGCTGATGATGATGATGAAATAAAGTATTAAAATGTTAACACAGACACACATCACATTTAAATAAACTACTAATACTGCGATGTGACTCTTCCAAGTGATTGTTGAGTCTATGTAGAGGTTTAGTACAGACCGCTTTCATGTGTCTGCCAAGCGCACGCATAATCATAATAAATATCGATACACAAACATAATAAGGGAACAAACACTTGAGATTCATAATAGCTTCAATGAAACCAGAACAAAGCCTGATTGATCCTGACGTGTATAGGCGGGTGAAAGGCGGGGCGTGCGGGGTGCGGGAGTACGTGCAAATATTGTCTCGCAACCAACAGGCTTCATTAGCAATGAGTGATGTAATTAATTTCACTGTTCGATGGATAAAGGCTGGGTGTTTGAAGCCAAGTTGACGTTTTGTTGGAACATTGATAACGACGGTATGGTATGATATTATATTATAAGTGTATTACATTTTACTGTTAAGCTCGGTAGTAGAATATTATACCGTTTAATGTAGTATGAGAAACTTGATGGGAGTGAATGAAGCAAGAGAGGTAGGTATGTCAGGATCGTTGCAAATGGCGTTCCGTAGTCTCTGCCTTCCCCTCCGGGAAACAGGCGTGAGTCTATCTATGTATGTATTAATGTAGTATTGAATTTTCAATGTGTCAGTCAGTAAGTGTTTAGTAATGTTGAACAAAGTGAACTCGTTTACTAAATAGTACACAAATAGAGTTCAGGCATTTTAAAGTACTGTGCAACTAAACGCATTGACAAGTTCAACCTTAATCTATAAAAATAAAATAACTTTTTATCGAAGAATTATCTAACATGAACAATGCTCGTTAGTTTAAAAAGTAACGACCCCTTACACCTTGTCTGTTCGTTGACCTTTGCTATTACATAGCAAATTTTTGTTCATCTCCTAAGGAGTGCTAGACTCATCATCCTTCTAGCATTATCCCAGTTACATCTGTAGTCCGCTTACTTGTCTAACCGGATTTGGCTGAATATTACTTTTCCGTTGCTGACTGATTGACGACGACGACACAGCCAACATTACTGATCACATACATACATAGACACACGCCTGTTTTCCGGAGGGGTAGGCAGAGACTACAGAACGCCATTTGCAACGATCCTCCATCAAATTTCTCATGCATGTTCTTCTGTTTAGGGTACTTCTGATTTGTCCTTTTTATCTGAACAAAAAAAGCTGAAATTTGGCATGTACATACGAGTATGTTCCTAAGAGAATGTAGGGGAGCTCTATAAATGATTTTTCCATATTACCACACAACACATTTGTAGCCGCTAGCGACAGCCCTAGTGTTACGATAACTAATGTTACATCTTATCAACCATAAATATTATGTATTAACATTATTTTAAACTTTTTAATGTATTAGTACCTACTGTACAGCAAGAAAATATAAACAATTACGTAATTTAAACATCAAAATCTCTCTTGAACAATACGAAAAAATATTTATTACCCACAGGAAATTATTTTCTTTTTGCGCCACAGACGTTGAACGTATGTAAACGAAATTTTATTTTCATTCCCTCCAATAAGTTCCCCTTTTACCCTCAGTTCAGAGGCTAAAGGATTACTATAAATAAATTTTTATTTCACACCTTATAAGGATTATATAAAAGATTCATCTTAAGGCTGAGAAAATGTTATTAAAATATAGAATATTTCCAAGACTTTGTCCGCCTGTATGAAGTACAACTTAGATCTTTTATTCATAGATGCTTTGAAAGCTGTATACACTTAGTCTTCTGAGTAATTTTTGAAAACGATGTATTTTGTTTACCAGTTTGGACAGCTCCATGGTTTGGACCATACGGTCACTTGTCAATCAATCCGTCAGCTTCGTTATGGCATCTCGACAGCAAAGACTTCTACCGATTCAAATTATGTAACCCTGCTAGTTCTTTATCTTTTAGTCAAAGTCCCATTAAAATCGGTTCAGAAATTCTAACAATTCCAAGACAATGACAATTCCAAGGAATATCCCGGACAAACAGAAAACTCAAAAAAAAAAGTATGACTTGGTATCGTGTAACCATCTTTATGCACTTGGAACCACTTAGTTATTTTGAAATCACAGACAGACACAGCATGAAGTTCAAAACTTCATGCTTCTATTGAGAACATTCTTCACGTATACTCTAGGAGCAGAATAAATTATTGTTACGTTTAATTATGCATTGTGTATCGTAATATAATTAATGTATGCTGATTATAAGTGTCTGTCTGTGATTGCGATGCTATATACATATACCTACCTGGGTACATGTAGAGGTTACCGTTACGCCTCAAAAGGAACCTCAAGACGCTTCAAACGACGTCACACACATTAATTGGTTGTTCCAGCTTCTACAGCCGAATATTGGAATAACGTTGAAAATAAGGACTTGACTGATTCCACAGTTGTTTAAGCGGTCGCTATGCTGAAACCAATCCTAATATTACAATAGTTTCAGACATCCTGATATTGCCTATTATAAATGCACTAAGTGCTGTCATGGATTCAATCACACTTCGAGTATTTCTTGTATAAGTTCTAATACTCTAAGATTCGTACAAGAAGGTCCATTACCAATCTCTTTACTGGATATAAAGTATTTCATATCTAATTAAACTCGTTAAAAATTGGCTTAAAATACCTCTTGGATTTATTCCCCTTTATTCACCTGCGTGAACAAATTAGACTAGTTGGTGTCCTCATTTCACCTGAGAATGACTTCAGCTAGGTAATATCATCCAAGTGAAATAAGTGGAATAAACCATCTCTTGCTGTAAAGCCTGAGTGTTTTGTTTTATGCATATTATTTGATGATTGCAATTAGGGTGAAATAAAATACAAGGCAGAGGTGTAATATTACACCTTCGCCATGAATTCGCCAATTCGCCAATTCGCCATGAATTTTAAGGTCCCACGTAATATTATACCTCTGCCTACCCCTTCGGGGATAGAGGCGTGAGTCTATACTATAAAATAAAAGGTTATTATGTAGTGACAAATTGCCATTTTCTACGTTTAGACTTATAAAATAAGAAACGCTGTACGGTGCTCATTATCTGAAGATAGTGAGCACCATACTTTCTAATTATACCTACGTACCAAAATTACCATTTACATAGGTATACTGAGTATTGATACTACCTTGATAAATGGTCGGTTTGTAACACTTTAGTAATCAATTACAAGCTAGTTTTAAATATTTTCATGATATGTTTCTTTATTCATGCTGGCATAATATTATAGAAACGATTAGACTCTGATCGTACATATACATTTCCAGAAATGACCTTCTATGTGTTAAATAACACTTTTTATGGCGTCTATCCAGCCGTATCTTCGAATAATTACTAATAAGATCCATAATAATGACTATGATTGTTATATACCCCAAAATACCTTAATTCTTATTTCCAATACTTGAGGTCCAACCACGATTGAAATCTTCGTTCTTCCAATAATCTTCGCCTGCTTTGTCCTTCACATAGTTCTGCTTTAATTCACTCGTCCTTTCCCATTCAAGCAATCCTTCTTTGGAATGCCCTTCCTCTAGAAATCAGGATGGCTACTACAAAGGATCGCTTTAAATCCAGAGTGAAACAGCTGTTATTATTATATTTATTAGGTATATTTGAACCACATTAAGCTGATGCGTGTGTGTCTTGAGACTTGGAGATTTTGTCAAGTCTATTCTTAAAAGTGTTCAATGTTGGTGCCATAACAACATTTTCTGGGAGCTTGTTCCACTCCTTGACAACACGGTTAGGTAGAAAGTGTTTCAAAGGGTTGAGTTTCGACTGAGTCTGGCGTAACTTTAACGGGTGCCCTCTGAGATGTTTATTTTCATTTGCTACATACAGTTCTTTAATACTGTCATCATCATAGTAGCCATTCAGTATCTTATACGTCTCGATGAAACTTCCTCTCTGTCTGCGGTTCTCAAGAGTCATGAGGCCAAGTTCCTTTAAACGCTGATCATAGGTTTTGTTTTTTAGTTGGTGGACCATTTTGGTAGCTCTTCTCTGTACATTTTCTAATAGAATCACGTCTTTCTTAAAATAAGGGCCCACACAACATACGCATACTCGAGGAGAGGTCTTATATACGTTTTATAGAGCACACAAAATGTTTTGGGATTGAGACATCTGAACGCTTTTCTTATTAGATACAACATGGAGTTAGCTCTTTTCACAATTTTCACAATATGGGTTTCCCATTTCCAATCTTTGCTTATTGTGACGCCCAAATCTGTCTGCGTACTTACTGGAGTCAATTGATGCTGTCCTAGGTAGTATGGTACACAAGGATTTGTCCTACCTATGTGCAAGACAGTACACTTGGCAGAATTAAGCGATAACAGCCATTGCTTGGTCCATTCAAGGATGGCATTCAAGTCATTCTGAATTTCTTGTGATTGTACACATGGATTACCAAAAAAATTTTGTATCATCAGCAAACAATGAAAGCGGTAGATCTAATGTGCTGTTCAGGTCAGTCAACTACAGTATAAAAATCAATGGCCCGAGCACAGACCCCTGCGGCACGCTGCTCCATACCGGATGCGCTGTAGGTAAGATATTTCCAACACGTACAGAGATTTTTCTTTGAGATAAGAAGTCACTAATCCAGGCCAATATCTTTCCTCGTATACCAAAATGCTCTAGTTTATGTATAAGGCGCCGTAATGGGACACGATCGAAAGCTTTCTCATAATCAAGATAGATCACGTCTGTGGGTTGCCCCTCGTCATGATTTTTCACCCATTCATTGACACACATAAGAAGATTTGTGGTAACTGAACGTCTCGGAACAAAACCATGCTGTTCAAGCTGTATAATGTGTTCCTGCTTTAAAAACAATCTAAGTTTTTCAGCTATATTTTTTTCCATACATTTACATAACACACTCGTTAGACTTATAGGTATGTAATTTGCTAGTAATAGCTTGTTCCCTTTTTTATAAATCGGTACTACAGTAGCATTCTTCCAATCGTCGGGCAAGAGCCCAGTTTCCAAGGATATATTCATAATCTTTGCAATGTTGTCAGCAACTGTAGATGAACACTTTTTTAGTAGAATGGATGGTATCTCATCAGGACCTGTAGCTGTTGTGTCTTTGAATGTCAGAAGTGTCTTTTGAACTAGCTTGTGATGGTAACATCGCTGAAAGAAATTTCAATTCTGGGCATATTAATATTTGGTAGAGAGCCATGAGGTTTCCTGATATAGCTTGTTTCAAATTGATCTGCAAATAGTTCAGCTATTTCTTTTTGTTCTACAATTAACTCATCACAGGTGTTTCTCAATACTGTAGGGATGCCGACCTTGCAATTAAGTTGTTTTCTAACATATGCGTTGAATGATTTCGCGCCCGAATTAATGATATTTGCCTCGAAGTGTGTTCTTCTAGATCTGCTTAGTTGAACAATTTTATTATTAATGGTCCTGTAATCATTATATGACCTACTATTTTTGTCTAATCTGTAAACACTCCACAATCTTTTCTTTTCCTTAGTTAAATCAATTATTTCTTTATTTATCCATGGTTTCTGGACTCGTTTATTTCTGTTGCTACATTTTCTATTTACGTACTTTTCCTGTATTAAATGTATCTGGTTTTTGAAATCAAACCACACCTCATTAGATGAACTACCGTTAATATTGAAATTTTCTGACAAGTATGTGTTAATCACTTCATAGTTGACATTAAAGAAATCATATTGTAATTCTTTAGTAGCTTTGACATCACTAAAATCAGTTATTTGTATAGTAGCAGTAAGAACCATATGATCACTTTTGCCTATTGGGGGATGATATGCAACGTCACTTATCAAAGTGTCATCATTACATAGAATGAGATCCAATAGTGACTCTTCATTATTCCTTGTTCTAGTAACCTGTGTAACCAATTGTCTCATACTACTATTAGCATACATATTCATAAATAACTCACAGACTTTATCATTATTAGTAACTTGGTTAAGTGAC